>CM065912.1:27711911-29084911 GCA_033439115.1 Firmiana major
AGCCTAATGGATCTTTTTTTAATAGATATTTTTAATATTTTATTATTAATTTATCATTTTACCCTCATAATATATAATTGAAAATTGACAAATCAAGTTTATCGAGTCGAGTTCAAGCTCATCGAGTCAAGCACTAGTGGCTCAAATATTTTGTCAAATTGAGCTTAAACTTCAAAGATCAAGATCGACTGAGCTCGAGCTAAACTTCAAGTATCTAATTTTCAAAATGAGCTAAGTTCGAACCTGATACTGAATCATCTTGATTCAGCTCAATTACACCTCTAGTGACATATCCCTTACAATGCATTTAGATGGGGAATTTTGAAACTTTGAAGCATTTTAAAATAATGACATTTCAAAATGCATCAATTTAAAATACTAACATTTATAATTATCGTGTTTGGATAAATATTTTCCAAAAAGAATTTTTGAATACTAAAATTTGATTAAATAAAAAAATAATTATATTATATATAAGAAAAAGAAAAATATTAAAAAAATGCAATATGAGTATCATTATATTTGTAAGAATGTGTAAATATTATTAAGAATATAAAAAAGCAAAAAATATATATTATATTAACTAAAATAATATATTTATTTTTAGTATTATATTTAATAATGGGTTATGTGCTGGAGAAATTTTAAAAAACCACATCTTCAGATGAAATTTCAAAAGGGAATTTGTGCATCTCAAATTTCCTCTTGAAATCCCTCCTAAATTTTAAAATTCTTAAAAATATTTTGTTGAACAAGGAAATTGAATTTTTGACTTTTAAATATCTTGATCAAAATTATTTTCCTTCTTAAAATCCCTTATCCAAACAAACCCTAAAAGAATATTAAAGGGTTAATTTCAAATTTGCCTCTCGAACTATAGCAACTTTTACACTACAGTACCTCTATTTCAAAAATATTCATTGATGACATGATTTATCAATCTTTTAATTAATGTGATACTTACACTTAACATCGTTACACTAAATGATGAAATAAATACTAAACCAATTAGAAAATGACATGTTTATAGAAAATTGTATATATTTGGATAGGCTTATAAAGGAAATTGATTAATGATTATAAAAAGTTGTAAAATAGATATATACTAATTTTAAATCCTACATGAAGATTTTTCAATCAAAATATGTACAATAATAATATCAGCAAAGGGAATTCAAATTTCTTGATAAGAGAATTCGAGTACCTAATCAATCAAACTCTTGATAAGACAATTGAGTAAAATAAAGTTATTCAATTAATTTGATATTCTCGAAATTGGGACTGTCATCACCACTCAGATACCCGGGGATACTGACAAATTACCAAATGCATTGGGAACTAGATACTGACAATCTTCACTCTTCACCTTAATGAAAGTATTGGGTATTCTAATTATTTAATAACAATATTAGAATGCCCATATTGATTTTATGTTAGAAAATTATTGGTATTTGAATAAGGTTATACATGAAATCAATTAACTTATAGAAAGCTAGAAAAAGAATATATACTTGTTTTATGTCGTACATGTATAATTTTTTTTTTTTTATCAAAATATGTGCAACAATAATATAAGCAATGGAATTTGAATTTCTTGACAAGAAAATTTGAATTCTTAATCAAACAAACTCTTGATAAAACTTTTGAGCAAAATAAAGTTATTCGATTAGTTGAATATTCTCTGAACTGGGACCATCCTGACTACTCAAATACCACAAGGATACTAATTGTGAAACTTGAATTTTCTCATATTACTATTTGTTCTAAGTTAAACTGAGAAGTCTAAAACTCATGTAAATGTTCATGTAGGGCCTAAAATGATCGAGACGCCCGGGATAATGGCACGAAGCTCGAGACATGCATTTCGAGGTAAGAATGCAATTTTAAGTATTTTTCAAAAAGTAAGATTTAAAGCATATGTTGATGATTATAAAGTTAAACTAAGGTGTTAGAAGTGAAAAAGTTAGTGAAACTCAGGTTTACACTAAACCGAGTAAATGAGCCTAGTAAGAGGAATAAATTTGGAATAAATTCTAGAAATTCACGAAAATTATTCTGAGGCCATAGGAAATTCACATAAGGCATAATTGACATGGGGAATGAAGATGGAGTGGAAATAATGAGGTTTCGATATTAGAATTAATTTTTAAAGTAAACAAAAAACCTTAATCGATTTCGATCGATATTAACCAAATTGTGCAAAATGGGCTCAATCGGGGAATTGTTTTTAAACAAGTGGGTCCCAAATTTTTATGGGAGACACTAGAGACATAGTAGAACACTTGGAAAATGGAAAATTTGAAAAAAATGGGTTGAACCTAATTTTTATGGATTTTTCAAAAAACAAGGTAGTGGGCTACCTTGGCCCAGTAACCTGTATACCCATCAGAGTTGGCCCAATTTGAAGCCCAAAGAAAAAGTCTTTGAACCTAAAAGTCTCTAGATTAAGACTAGACTCATTAAGCTTTCTAAAGCCTCTGGAATCACCTGAAAACCACATCAGACCCGAGAGAACCAATCCCACCATTCTGCCGCAGGCGTCCTTGAGGAAGCAAGAGTGTGTGAATGTTCCGGCCATTTTCAGGCGACG
This sequence comes from Firmiana major, assembly GCA_033439115.1. Lineage (NCBI taxonomy): Eukaryota > Viridiplantae > Streptophyta > Magnoliopsida > Malvales > Malvaceae > Firmiana > Firmiana major. The sequence continues at coordinate 27,714,502 of CM065912.1, forward strand.
GTCAAAAGGATCAAATCTTCCACCTTAACCCCTCTATAACATATAAAAACTTTAGCCCCAAAGGAGGTCATTTGCTAGGTTAAAATCTAGTGAGAAGAACAGGGACAAAAACTGCTCTATTCTGAGGTGAGAGAAAGCTTTGATTTTGGAAGTTTTTGGTTGGTTTTTCTTATTGTTTTGGATGATTTTAAGATGTATACATGTTGACTAATAGCTTAGGGTTCTTGTTGGAGTAAAAATGTTGAGTCAAAGTGTAATGACCCAAATTTTCACATAATTTGATTGGGCTACAAGTCGATATTAAGTCAGAGCAATAACTTAGTCTGATTAATTTTCTTTCTCAGTAACAAATTTTAAACAAAATATATTCACATTCCCCAGACACATCTTGTCACGACCTAATACTACCAAAATCAGTACAAATTTTTCGCTTTTGAAAACTCTTTCTTACCTCCTCGTGACATATTTATCTTAACAGGTCGGGCTGTGAATCAATATCGATATACCATTCTAACCATTAAGAAATATCACATGTAAACATACATACTGATATCATTTATCATATAATAGAGTGGTTAGTATGTTTATACATCACATGATTCTATATTTACATCCCCAAATATTCATTTATATACAATACTATGCTGTAAGCATACTAATATAAAATTCTGTACGTGGTGTATACCTGACAGTCGATGGGAAACAAAGATATCAGCTATGCAATCTACTCTCTACACCCGCTATCTCTAAGGTGGAAACACTGAAAGTGGGTAGAAAATGAAAGGGTGACCTCCACATGCTCAGTTAGGCAATAATACAAACGGGTAGATAGCTATACTATCTATATGCTGATAAGAAATCAGGATATATGTGAGCATGAGGTAAAAACAATGATATGCCATATATATAATATCATATGTTCTAAAATAGGAAATCGGCATATTAAAACATGAAATAATTCTCATGTGAAAACATCTCATGCTTAATGAAACAACACATTTTAAAATACCCCATTTGGGTCAAAATATAATACACTCACAAATCGAATTCCATTTCAACAAAATTCTTTATTTTCAAATCTCCGTTATAAAATCACCCTTCTCACAGGGTTACAAATCAATGAAAGTTTCATAAAATCCCTCCATGGGAATAATCAAATCTCAATTGAAATCATAAGAAAATTGGGGCCTGACCCCTCCCTCGGGTCTACCCTGGTCTATTAAGACCAATAGTTATATCATGTGAGACATGTAAGCGACTATATCAGTAATATCCAGGACTATGGCCATAACCTCTTGATCCCTGGCACACGGATCCTAGTGTGCGGGGTATCACACCTGAAACGAGAGGTGGGTCATCCTACCCGCTAGAATAGCATAATATCAAGATTGCGAGGGCAAGACTTGCTGTCTCGTGGCTAATGCCACTCCACTCCAACAATCCCCATGGTACAGCGAACTCCGCGTGACATACACAGTACAACGTACTCCGTGAACCCAAGCTCAATCAAGGGTGCCTGTAATAGGTCTTATCCACCCATGTCAAGTATGTCTCAGTCTGCACGTGTGAGCATATCATCTCACTGTGACACACAGTCAACAGGAGGCTCCAACACGGCTATATGCATGTCATATAAATTCCTGTGCGAGCGAAGCTCCAGCACGGCTCCATGCATATTCATGATATCTGAAAACCTCGTGCGAGTGAAGCTCTAGCACGGTTTCATAGAAATCAATGAAATCTGCGTACGAGCAACGCTCAAGTACGACTTAAACTGATTATAAATTCAATTCAAATCCACGTACTAGCATTGCTCTAGTACGGATATATATAAAAACTTAATGAAAACCTCGTACAAGAAAAACTCCAGTACGGTAGTCATATGAAATAAATCTGTAAAATAGTGCGAGCAAGGCTCCAGCACTCTACGTATGAGTTAAAATATAAAATCCAGTGCGAGCAGTGCTCAAGCACGGTTATAACTCATATAACACTGATAGGTGGCTCAATTTTTATCAAAACATGTTAAATAAATATCAATTGGCACCTGACCTATGCCTTTTCACTTAAAACATGAAAATAATAGCCAACCTATCCATAAATTACTTGGATTAAAGCAATATCATCATGAAAACATTAAAATCATGAAATTCATGCAATTTCATAGCCTTACTACCCTTTTTGAAATTTTCCTAACTGGGGGCAAAATAGTCATTTTTCACTATTTCTATATTTTTTTCGCAAAAATTATTATTCTATTTTCGGGTAGCCTATTGAATTTAACGTAATGTAAATCCCCTTAAAATTACGTACAGATACCTCTAAGTGTTCATAAAATTCCCTTACCTGGAATCACGCCCAAGCTTATCCCGACTCAGCTGTACCAGGTTTCTCAATCTAATTCGCTCGTCTACGGAGCTGCATATAACCACATATGGGTTCAGTTCAATATACAGATCAGTATTTCACTCTTACTGATCGAATCTAAAGCTCTGGGTCCGTTTTACTCTACTGGACCCGTTTGAACTTTAATGGGCCTCGAACCCCTTTTTCAGCCCGTTTCCACTTTTAAATCCCTTCTTCGGGTTTACTGGGCTCATTTGATTTATCAATAATCATCGGGCTTCGTTCCAAACTAGTGGATAGCCCGGATACTGTTTACGATAATTACCTTGAAATTTCAAATAAAATTCCTTTTATGCAGAATTAATCCGTAAAATCCCGTAAAATAACCAAAACTCTGCATTAAAGGACTTATATTATCGTAATTAAAATGTACTTACCCAATATGGTGCGGGGTACAAAAATCGGAGCTAAATCGGCTCTTGTTTGGGCTCTGTAGTGACACTGCACAATTATTTAAATTCGGGTCATTTTCCAATAAAATAATATTAAATTGAATTCCCAAGATTTATCCGCAGGTCAATCCCGACCCTCGGTCACTTACCCGAATTTTTGAGTCGTCCCCAGGTACAATTTCTTCCTTTTTTTCTTTTCTTTTTCCTTTTCTTCTTTTTTTTTCCTTTTCTTCCTTCTCGGCTACGATGCCGTTTTGGCCCGTTTGCCATCGCCAGTGATTCCAGCCATCTCGTCGACCGCCAGTGGGTTCAACAGAACCGCCTCGGCTTGGGGATCGTTCTGTGGGGTCGAATCAGAGCTGGCACGTCGCCGTTCACTGGGACCGACGTATTTTCTCCCCAAAACTTTCGACCTTCGATTCGTAGGAAATAGCTGCCGTCGGCGCGCGTCACCGGTATCGTTGGAACCGCCGGACTCTCCTCTATCTTTTTCGACCTTTGCCTGGGCTCATCGGTCGTCAGTGGCTCGTCGGGCTGCTCGATTTTGGCTGTCGGGTTTCGAGTTTTGTTTTCTCAGGTTTTTCTCTCTCCCCGATTCAGATTTCCAATTTTTCGATTTTCCATTTTTTTATTAATTTATTTATTATTATTTTAATCAATTAAAATATATTAAATAATCCAAATATCTCTTAAAAAATCTAAAAAAATTATTATTAAATTCATTTAATCAATAAATGAATTTATCAGCCTATTTTCGTCTTTCTCGGTATATTTTTCGATTCTTTTCGGGATAATTTTTTGAATTAAAAATCCCAATTAATTTCAAATTAATTCCCGTAAATTTCAATAAATTAATATCTAGATCAATCGACCTCGAATTTAAATATTTTCCTCGGTATTGATCCAGATTTCGCAAATTCCATAATTTAACGAAAATTACTTATCGAATTTCGATCTTTTGACCATTTTACCCTTGCACGGGTTCGGGACCAAATTGAATTGACTTTCTTTCATCAATCCACAATCTTTTCCCTATTTTCAATTTCCTTATTTTCAGTCACCTCGATTTAATTCCTTAGAAGAACTTATTGCTTCTCTATTTTTCCGATTTATCAATATTCGATTTTACGTAATTTATTTCGTTTCGTCCACATTTATCATATCCGAGTCAACCCTCTTATGAATCCATTAACATATAATAATGTCATACAATATGAAAATCATAAGGAATATCATACAAAAATTGCGGATCTCACAATCTCCCCCACTAAAAGAATTTGGTCCTTCAAATTAGAACCAAATCAATCGGTAAACAACTCCGGGTACTTCTCCTGTATCATGCTCTCTCGCTCCAAGGTAGCTTCCTCCGGAGTGTGATACTGCCACTGAACCTTCACCAGGAAGATCGTCTTGGATCACAATACCTTCTCATTTCTATCCAAAATCGGAAATGGTCTCTCAACATATGTCATACTGTCACTGAGCTCTAACGGCTCGTAGTGAATCACGTGTGACGGATCTGGATGGTACTTCTGAAGCATAGAAATGTGGAAGACATTATGTACACCTGTCAACTCTGGTGGCAATGCAAATCTATAGGCCTTATCTCCCACTCGCTCCAGAATCTCAAAGGGTCCAACAAAACGAGGGCTCAGTTTACCTTTCTTACCGAACCTCATAATACCCTTGGAAGGAGAAACTCTCAAAAACATCGACTCACCCTCTGTAAACTCTAGTGGTCTGTGTCTCCTGTCAGCGTAACTCTTCTGTCGGCTCTGAGCTATCCGCAATCTATCGCATATCAACCTGACATCCTCAGTAGCCTACTGTACCAAGTCAAGAGCAAATAACAGTCTGTCACCAATCTCTTCCCATCCAATAGGGGAACGACATCTGCGACCATACAGTGCCTCATACGGTGCCATCTCGATACTCGAGTGATAACTATTATCGTAGGCGAACTCGGCTAATGGAAAATGATCATCCCAGGAGCCTCCGAAATCCAGTACACACGCTCTCAACATATCCTCCAAAGTCTGTATAGTCCTCTCTGACTGACCATCTGTCTGAGGATGGAAAGTGTTGCTAAATCTCAACTGGGTCCCCAACACTTCCTAAAAATGTTCCCAAAAATGGGAAGTGAAGCGAGCATCCCTATCAGAAACAACGCTCATTGGAACGCCATGTAGCTTGACAATCTCTCGAACATATAAGTTCGCCAACGTACTCAGAGCATCTGTAGCTCTCATAGCTAAGAAATGTGTGGACTTCGTCAGTCTATCCACAATCACCCAGATGGCATCATGACCTCTGCGGGTCCTTGGTAATCCCATCACAAAATCCATGGTGACATGCTCCTGCTTCCATGTCGGTATCGGTAGAGGCTACAATAATCCTGCAGGCTTCTGATGCTCTACCTTTATCTGCTGACAGACGAGACATCTCGCAACATACTCTACTATGTCTCTCTTTATCCCAGACCACCAATAAACTCTTTGGAGATTTAATACATCTTCGTACTCCCCGGATGTACTGTATACCTCACTGAGTGAGCCTCTAATAAAATCATCCTCCTGATCTCAGGATCCTCGGGAACACATATCCTACCGCAGAACCTCAGTAAACCATCAGTACTCAATGCAAAATCGGTATCTGCACCTGCCCATACTTGCCTCATCAACTGAATACATCCCTGATCACTCTGCTGAGCCTGCTGGATACGATCAATCAACTCCAGCTCCAATTTCAGGCTCACAATGATCTCAACTCTGTAAATCTCAGGGGGTGCTATGTCCAAACTGAGGCTCGTGAACTGCTCTAACAAATCATGTTCCCGAACCATCATAAATGATACCAACCCTAGGCACTTCCTGCTCAAAGCATCAGCAACTACATTAGCCTTTCCCGGGTGGTATAATATCTCGTAATCATAATCCTTCAGGAGCTCGAGCCATCTCCTCTGTCTCATGTTCAGCTCTTTTTGCGAGAATAAATACTTTAGACTCTTATGGTCTGTAAAAATCTGAAACCGCTTATCATATAAGTAATGACGCCATATCTTCAGTGCAAACACTATGGCCGCCAACTCCAAATCGTGGGTCGGATAGTTCTTCTCGTGATCTTTCAGCTATCTAGATCCATAGGCAACTACCCTCCCATCATGCATCAATACACAGCCCAGTCCCTGATGTGATGCATCTGTATATACCAAGAAACCTCCTGAGCTGGTAGGTATGGTGAGAACTGGAGTAGTGGTCAATCGACGCTTCAGCTCCTGAAAACTCCTCTCACGGGCAACATCCCACACAAACTCAACATCCTTCCGTGTGAGACGTGTCAACGGAGCAGCTAATCTAGAGAAACCCTCTACAAATCTCCTGTAGTATCCTGCCAAACCTAGAAAACTTCGAATCTCTGTGACCGTCCTGGGCCTCTCCCACTGAACAACTGCCTCTATCTTGGATGGGTCCACTGACACTCCATCCCTCGATACTACATGGCCCAGAAAAGAAATCTGCTCCAACCAGAAGTCACACTTACTGAGTTTGGCATACAACTATCTCTCTCTGAGGGTCTGTAAGACTATCCTCAAGTGCTGCTCATGGTCCTCCCTGGATCTGGAGTATACGAAAATATCATCGATAAACACAATCACAAACCGATCCAGGTATGGCTTGAACACATTGTTCATCAAAGCCATGAATGCTGCGGGGGCATTAGTCAACCCGAATGGCATAACCAAAACCTCATAATGACCATAACGGGTCCTAAATGCTGTCTTGGGCACATCCTCCCTCCGTATCCTCAGCTGATGATACCTAGACCTCAGATCAATCTTAGAAAAGACCTGTGCTCCCCGAAGCTGATCCAACAAATCGTTAATGCGTGGAAGGGGATACTTATTCTTAATGGTAGCCTTATTCAACAATCTGTAATCCATACACAGTCGGAGGTTGCCATCCTTCTTCCTCACAAACAAGATCGGAGCTCCCCAAGGTGATACACTCGGTCTCACAAACCCCTTCTCAAGCAAATCCTGTAACTGCTTCCTCAGCTCCTCCAACTCAATCGGAGCCATCCTATACGGTGGTCTCGAAATCGGTTCTGTACCAGGTACTAAATCTATCCCAAACTCCATCTCTTTTTCTGGTGGTAATCCTAGTTAATCGTCTGGAAAGATGTCAGGAAACTCCTTAACCACTGGAATATCTCTCAAATTCGATCGTACCTGATCCGTATCAACCATATATGCGATGAATCCTTTAAAACATAAATCATAACATTAGCAAAATTCATTGCTCCATTTAGAATAACCACTGATTCCATTACTTTTCAAGGAAATTTTACAACACATCTTTCAGGGGTATTAAACGTTAACGTCTTAGAAAAATAATCTAACACAACACGATTGGCAGCCAACCAATCCATTCCTAGTATGATTCGAAGTCCCTTATATACATCACAATAAGGTCGACTAACATTTCTTTTTCCCTGACTTTCAATTTACAGTCTCTGACTACATACTCTACTACCTGACTAGTGTTTATGGGGGTAAGTATTAACAATTTACTACTCAGAGGATTAGACTTTACATACCTAGACAATTTATATGTAAATGAAGGTGATACGAATGAATGCGTGGCACCAGTATCAATCAAAACATATGCTTCTAAATCAAAGATTAGGATGGTACCTTTCACCACATCAGACGACTGATCTGTCGTATCCTGGTCTAAAGCATAAACTCGCCCTGTACCTGACGAGCCCTAAGGGTATCTACCGCAAGTGCACGGGTCGTCCAAGTAATAATGGGATTTTGAGTCCCGAGATATCGTCCCACAGGGAAGTTGTTAGCCTAATTAACTACCGGTTACTATTATCCTAAGTATATCCTAGCAAATTTATGAATTTTCAAAGGTGATCAACTAATCTAGAATTGAAAATACCAAAAGCAAGAAAATAATAAAACTATAAAATAAGTAACTAAAACCGAGCTCAGAGTACTTACAAAATTCCAAGCACTTAAAATCGAAAACCTGCAAAAGAAATTAAAACAATTAAAACTAATTAACCAAATTAAAATAAAATGCAAAATAAATGAAAAGATATGATTAATTAAACTAAAATCTAACTAACCTAAAAAATGCATGTAATTAAACTAATTGCAAATTAAACTATTCCTAATGCTAGATTAAAATTACTTAGAAACTAATTAAATCTAAATTAACTAACTAAACATGATTGACTACATCTAAATACATAATTAAAACTATTAACTAAACTAATTACATCATCTAACTAATCTTAAAAACTAATCTAACACTAACTATATGAAAAATGCATTAATCCCTAAATAAGCAACCAAACATGGCCTAAAGATTTTAAACAAATAGTAACTTTCCCACCAAAACACTGTTCAAGCATCATTTGCAATTTGGTTTTCCAGGTAAGCTCGGGTTGGTGAGATCTGCCCAGCTGATTGCTCACGGGTTTCGGTTCTGCCATGCTACCAACTCTACCTCGGTTTCATGCACCTCCTTCTTCTCTGCCCATGCTTCTGCTGCCAGGCATGATCTACACGTTTCCATTCGCTGCCCAGGTGCTACGCGTGACACAGCTTCTCTCGGTCTGCTCTGCTGCACTGCTTCGGTTTCGTGCTGCCCCTTTCTTCATTTCCTGCTGTCCAGGTCTGCTCTCGGTATGCAGGTCACGGGTTGCTGCTGCACCATTTCTGCTTCGGTTTCTGTTGTGCCTGTGTTGCTAACATCAACACAAGACCAGGGAAAATGCTCTTGCTCCAGCCCGACTCTCTGCTGCACCGGTTCTCGGTAACTCTGCTCAACTACTGCGTAGGTTGCATGTCTTTACCTGCATTGCTGCCCAGACGTGTCTATCAACTGCTTGCAGCCGAGAGGAACCGAGAGCATAAAAGACCCGTTTCTTGCTATTCAGCTTCTGCCATCACCGAGAGAGAGCTCTTAAAACAGAGCAGAACAGAGGCAACACATGCTCCCGGTCTACTGCTGTGGTCTCGGTGTGCTCTGTCCTCTCGGATGCTTGCTGCCCTTGCTCTTTCGATGATGCATGAACAATGTGTGAAGAGTTAAGAAATTAAGCTCACCACAACCTTGATGACAACTAACGAAAAGAAAGACAAGAATAAAACTAAATGGAAGCAAACCGAGAATCAAAAACAAAACAAAAACAAACTTGAAAAATGAAGGAAAAACCAAGAACTTATGGAAATGATGCTGTGCATTAAAGCTTGAAAAATAAAGACTGGATTATAACCAAACTGAGAACAAGGATGAGTAAATGAGGCTGCAATTCAACATGGAAAGCTTTGCATAAATGAAAATACATGAAGATGAACAGTAACAGTTAAATGGAAATTGATTTTTCGGGAAAAGCTTCTAAAGAAAAAAAATTCAAAATTCTAACACTACTCCTAACTACATTACACTACTCCTACTCCTAAAAATTACATTAACCTCTACTCCTAAAAATTACATTCCTTTCAATTGTCATCTTCCTATTTATAAGCACACTAGGGGCAAAATGGTAATTTTCACATCCTTGATGAGTTGGCATTTTTTTTTTGGCCACTTGTCTTCACACCATTGGCTCCTTGAAAAGATATTTCCATGTCATCGGTTTTCTTGTCCAATTGGATGTGTTAGGTGGCATGACTCGTGTTGTCCGCGTGGCTCAATCTCGATTTTAGCCCAATTCCGGTCCATTTTCTTCCGAAATATTCAAAACTCATCCGGATTTGATTTATCTGCAAAAATGAGAATTTTAATTAAATAAAGGGGATAATTAACAAAATAAATTGGGGATTTAAATAATTATTTAGGAAATTAAGCACAAATAATTCTAAAAATATAGAATTATCACACCCCCAAACTTGAGCTTTTGCTTGTCCTCAAGCAAAACAAAATGATTGTGAGAATGACAAGTACTAAACACAATAATTTTTCCAATATTATCCTCAAAGAAAAAGTACAGACTATGAAATCAAAGAATTACAATTACAAGTCCAGCACTTAGAATTATTCAATCATAAGTCCTAACCCAAATTGGACTCCTCGTGAGTGTGTGAAAAATGTCTAAGTCACTTCTCAGTACATTATCCAGATCAGATTATGCAACACAGTGAATGCAAATTCAATGACAAGTGATCATTCCCATAAGTTTGCTTTTCACTAATCTCTCCACTAATGTAGTCACACTCAATCAAGGATCAATAGGACTTCATTAAGCTTGTAATGTCAGGCTGGGGTTAAGGTATGATAAAGTCGATTTAGGTTCAGTTACCCCTTAACATGTATTACCTTCTAGGATCTTTAGTGTAAGAGCTCTAATTATTTCCCCCAAACTTATTTCTTTTGCTAAACTCTTTTTTCTTTTTTCTTTTTTTTTTCAATTTTTTTTTTTTTTACATACTCCTTCACTATCACTTAATACCCATATAGCTCACAATATATCCAATGACTTTTCATGCTTTCGGGGTAAGGGATAGGAAAAAGTATTTAAGCTACGAAAATTAAGTAGGCGTATTTACAAAGAAAAGCTTATTTGGCCCAGACGGGTGACTAGGGGTAGAATATGTACAAGGAAGGCTAGAAAGGCTCAAACGATCCAAAGATGGCCTAAATCATCTCCCTAATCAAGTGTGATCTAATATTTCGCCTCGAGATTAGATCAAACAAATTCTAGAATATGATACACAAAATCAACTGAACAATTGCAATCCTATGTACACATAAGCTTTCTCTAAATAAATATACTGATTCATGACATGACATGTGCATAAGATGAGGCAATCGCAATCAGAATCAAGACAAATTCAAGAATTCAACTTCATGCTTTTCCTATAATCATGCTTCTAAGTCAATCAAAGTCATACTAAATCATGGGGTCATATCACCGGAATATGGGAAAACTACATGCTAAGCACTCAATCATCCAAAATCAAGCAATTTAAGCTCATTTTATCGAAAAAATTTTAAAAATTCTTTCTCAGCTTTTCGAAAAAATTTTGAAAATTTTTCCAATTTTTCACAAAATTGCTCAAGTGATATCCCCTCCCCCAAACTTAAAATGCACAATGTCCTCAGTGTGCAGATAACATAAGAATTTAAGTTCAAAAATAAAGTACTCCCCTTTCTGATGATGATGAACAACTGAAACTTTGATTGAAAGCGTAAAACTAGAAATTAAACCTGCAAAATAAACAAAGAAAGAAACAACAGAAAAGAAAAAGAAAAACGAAATATATACAAAGTGAAAATAAAAGCACAGCCACTTCAAATGCAGCTGAAGAAGACAACACTCAGCAGCAGGGCGAAGAGTAAGAGGATTAGCCAAAATGGTGACAGAATGCTGACAGTTAACCCCTCCTGAGCTCTCGCTACTTCCCTCCTTCCTTGAGATTTTATATGCTTCAGCCTTATATTTTCCTCAATCTCTATCTTAAAACACTCTTGAGAGTCATCAGGGAGCTTCAAAGGTTTGAAAACATTAAATTTCACTTCCTGATCTAGGACTCTCATAGTCAACTCTGTAAAATCAGAGGGCGAGGAAGGCGGTAAAGAAGAAGAAGGTAAAGATGAAGAAGCGCCTAGTTTTGCAGCCCGATCCTGATGTTCCTGCTCTTTCTGAGCTGCTTCGTTAGAACCTATATGTTCTTCAACTATGTGTTGTTCAGGTTGGGACTTAACTTGTGGCTCATCTAGCTCTCTGCCACTCCTAAGGGTGATAAATCTAACATGTTCCTTATCCTCCATTTGCTTAACATGATTAACTTTAGTATTACTGGGAAGGGTCCCTTAAGGACGTTGGCTAAGAACACTAGCTATTTGTCCAACCTGAACTTCTAAGTTCTTAATTGAAGCAGCTTGATCTTGCAGGATAGTCGTGAACATCTCCTCTAATGTAGGCTTCTTCTCAGCTGCTGGTGTGTGGTAGAATTGGGGCTGCATGAGTGGTGGTGGTAGTGATGGGTGAAATTGAGGTGGGGATGGATGATGTGGAAATTGCGGCTGTGGTGGTACCTGAACCTGTGGAGCTTGAAAACTAGGGGGTTCTACAGATATGGGATTAGAAGTTTGCCCTTGGTTTTGGCTCCAGGAGAAGTTAGGATGGTTCCTCCACCCTGAATTATAGGTGTTTGAAAAAGGGTTGTTCTGTTGCGTAGGGGGAGCAACATACTGAACCGATTCTAAGTTTAGCGGACACCTATCTACAGAGTGGGTACCACTACACAGCTCTCAGGAAAGGAAAGGACTTTGGACAGAATAAATCGGATTAGGACTGGTAGGAGGATTATGCTGGGTACTGAGCGACTCTACCTTCTTCGTAAGATTAGCGATTTGAGAGGTCAAGGTAGACAGTGTGTCGAGCTCATAAATACCCGCTAGCTTCTTTAGCATTTGCCTCTCCGAGGACCACAAATAGTTGTTAGCCGCCATCTTGTCTAAAAGCTCGTAAGCTTCCTCCTCTGTCTTGCACATCAGGGCTCCACCTGCCGCAGTGTCAACAATGGTCCTATTTGGGCTTGTAAGTCCGTGGTAGAAGGTCTGGACTTGCAACCACAAAGGTAGGCCATGGTGAGGGCACTTCTTAAGAAGCTCCTTATATCGTTCCCATGCTTCGTAAAGAGATTCAGAGTCGTACTGAGCAAAGGAAAATATTTTACTATGGAGTTGGGCCATTCTAGAAGGAGGGAAAAACTTAGATAGAAATTGATGGGCTAACTCATCCCATGTAGAAATTGATCTTGGAGGCAGAGAGGTTAACCAGTGTCTCGCCCTATCCCTTAATGAGAAGGGGAATAATCTAAGCCTAACAGCATCGTCAGATAATCCATTATATTTAAATGTGTTGCACAAGTCCAAGAATTGCCCAAGGTGAGCATGTGGGTCATCGTGAGGAAGCCCACTGAACTGCAAAGATGTTTGGATCATCTGGATGATTGCGGGCTTAATTTCAAAATTGTTTGCATGGACAGCTGGTGGCCTAATGCTGGAATGATACCCCCCCATCGTCGGCATTGCATAATCTCCGACTGTCCTAATTTTCCTATTTTCTGTCATGATGTTTTGCAGCGGAGCTACGAATTTCCTAGAGTCCTTTTGAATTTTTTTTCGTTCGATTTTAGGATCTAGAGAAAAGCAATCAAAATTTCTGGCTCTACGCTTGCAATCATCGAAAAGTCCTTAAAAAATTTTTTTTTTGAATTTTTTGAATTTTTCATTTTTTTTAATTAAGAGAAAATTTAACTAACCTAAGCTAAGGCTCTAAATATTTACAAGCTAGAATTACACCTAAGCATAATTTCACCGATATTAATTAAGGACTAATTAAAACCTCCCCGGCAACGGCGCCAAAAACTTGACGAGCCCTAAGGGTATCTACCGCAAGTGCACGGGTCGTCCAAGTAATAATGGGATTTTGAGTCCCGAGATATCGTCCCACAGGGAAGTTGTTAGCCTAATTAACTACCGGTTACTATTATCCTAAGTATATCCTAGCAAATTTATGAATTTCAAAGGTGATCAACTAATCTAGAATTGAAAATACCAAAAGCAAGAAAATAATAAAACTATAAAATAAGTAACTAAAACCGAGCTCAGAGTACTTACAAAATTCCAAGCACTTAAAATCGAAAACCTGCAAAAGAAATTAAAACAATTAAAACTAATTAACCAAATTAAAATAAAATGCAAAATAAATGAAAAGATATGATTAATTAAACTAAAATCTAACTAACCTAAAAAATGCATGTAATTAAACTAATTGCAAATTAAACTATTCCTAATGCTAGATTAAAATTACTTAGAAACTAATTAAATCTAAATTAACTAACTAAACATGATTGACTACATCTAAATACATAATTAAAACTATTAACTAAACTAATTACATCATCTAACTAATCTTAAAAACTAATCTAACACTAACTATATGAAAAATGCATTAATCCCTAAATAAGCAACCAAACATGGCCTAAAGATTTTAAACAAATAGTAACTTTCCCACCAAAACACTGTTCAAGCATCATTTGCAATTTGGTTTTCCAGGTAAGCTCGGGTTGGTGAGATCTGCCCAGCTGATTGCTCACGGGTTTCGGTTCTGCCAGGCTACCAACTCTACCTCGGTTTCATGCACCTCCTTCTTCTCTGCCCATGCTTCTGCTGCCAGGCATGATCTACACGTTTCCATTCGCTGCCCAGGTGCTACGCGTGACGCAGCTTCTCTCGGTCTGCTCTGCTGCACTGCTTCGGTTTCGTGCTGCCCCTTTCTTCATTTCCTGCTGTCCAGGTCTGCTCTCGGTATGCAGGTCACGGGTTGCTGCTGCACCATTTCTGCTTCGGTTTCTGTTGTGCCTATGTTGCTAACATCAACACAAGACCAGGGAAAATGCTCCTGCTCCAGCCCGACTCTCTGCTGCACCGGTTCTCGGTAACTCTGCTCAGCTACTGCGTAGGTTGCATGTCTTTACCTGCATTGCTGCCCAGACGTGTCTATCAACTGCTTGCAGCCGAGAGGAACCGAGAGCATAAAAGACCCGTTTCTTGCTATTCAGCTTCTGCCATTACCGAGAGAGAGCTCTTAAAACAGAGCAGAACAGAGGCAACACATGCTCCCGGTCTACTGCTGTGGTCTCGGTGTGCTCTGTCCTCTCGGATGCTTGCTGCCCTTGCTCTTTCGATGATGCATGAACAATGTGTGAAGAGTTAAGAAATTAAGCTCACCACAACCTTGATGACAACTAACCAAAAGAAAGACAAGAATAAAACTAAATGGAAGCAAACCGAGAATCAAAAACAAAACAAAAACAAACTTGAAAAATGAAGGAAAAACCAAGAACTTATGGAAATGATGCTGTGCATTAAAGCTTGAAAAATAAAGACTGGATTATAACCAAACCGAGAACAAGGATGAGTAAATGAGGCTGCAATTCAACATGGAAAGCTTTGCATAAATGAAAATACATGAAGATGAACAGTAACAGTTAAATGGAAATTGATTTTTCGGGAAAAGCTTCTAAAGAAAAAAAATTCAAAATTCTAACACTACTCCTAACTACATTACACTACTCCTACTCCTAAAAATTACATTAACCTCTACTCCTAAAAATTACATTCCTTTCAATTGTCATCTTCCTATTTATAATCACACTAGGGGCAAAATGGTAATTTTCACATCCTTGATGAGTTGGCATTTTTTTTTGGCCACTTGTCTTCACACCATTGGCTCCTTGAAAAGATATTTCCATGTGATCGGTTTTCTTGTCCAATTGGATGTGTTAGGTGGCATGACTCGTGTTGTCCGCGTGGCTCAATCTCGATTTTAGCCCAATTCCGGTCCATTTTCTACCGAAATATTCAAAACTCATCCGAATTTGATTTATCTGCAAAAATGAGAATTTTAATTAAATAAAGGGGATAATTAACAAAATAAATTGGGGATTTAAATAATTATTTAGGAAATTAAGCACAAATAATTCTAAAAATATAGAATTATCAGTACCCATCTCTTGCTTCTCTTTCTCTTCGGCAGTAGCTCTCCTCCTCTGAGCAGGAACCTAAACTGGAGCTTTCTTCGGCTCCTTGCCCTTCTATGGGGCAGTGTCCTGTCTCTCTGGGCAATCTCTCATCACATGCCCTGGCGTCCCACATCGATAACATACTACAGTAGTAGATATAGGCACTGGACAAGGTCTGGTACCATGATATCTGCCACTTCGCCTACATCGATCAGTAGTAGGGCATGGTCCTCCAATGACAATGCCTCTAGCTGGTGGTAAAGCTGGATGAATAGGGAGCCTATCTGTCCTCTCCTGAACCTCTTTAATCTTTGACCTCTTATTAGAGAGCCATACACCTCTCTTGAAAAATCTATCTCTCTTGGGTCTCTTTCGATCTTTGTCTCGACTCCTACGGAACTTTCCTGACTCGGAGACATTCCGCTCATAATCCTGCTCACACAGCTAAGCTCTATGTACTGCCTCCTCATAAGTCAAAACATCAAAGGGAGCCAATCGAGATCTGATGGCTGGTCTCTGTCCATCTATAAACTTTTGGACCTTCCGATCCTCACTGCCCATCGTGTCCAAATCATATCTCCCCAACGAGATGAATCGAGTCTCATACTCATCAATAGACTGGTTCCCCTGAACCAAACTCAAAAACTCCATCGTCAACTTCCGCTGTGCAGTAGCGGGAACATACTGCCTCCTAAAAGCATCCAAAAATATCTCCCATGTGACCTCATCATGTTGAGCTCTCAAGATCGGCTCGGTAGATCTCTACCAATGCTCTGCCGCTCCCTGAAATACAAATACGATAAAAGCAACCCTCTCAGTAGTAGTGCACCTGAAAAGCCTATATAGCTTCTCCATCTGATACACCCAATCCTCAGCTACTACTGGGTCCTTCCTCCCATGGAAGACTGGAGGTCTAAACTTTTGAAAGTGTCTAAATCTATCCAGGTCACACTCATATCTAACATCCTGAGTTGGCTGGGGTCTCACTGCCTCTGTAGCCTGAGTCTGAACCTCGGGTAACTCTGCGGCCTGTGCCAGTATCTCGGGATCAGGTGCTGCCTGTCCTGCCGGATCTCACTTATCTCTGGCCCTGAGCGCTGCCTGCTGTGCTACAATCTCAGCTAGGCTCTCAATACTCCGCTCAAGTCTAGCGAAGCGTGCCTCAGTCTCATCTGGTCTCACAGCAGTACCCTCGGGTACCAGATCAGTCTGTATACCATCACCACGGCCTCTAGGCCTGTCCCTACGGCCTCTAGCAAGTGTACTAGCCCCACTACCACTGCGGGTGACCGGCATAATATAAATCTTGTATTTCAAATTTATTTATTAATTTAATTCCCATCTATTATACACTTTGACATCTCATACAGCACGGTCCTAAGGGGGATGTAATTTTTCTTAACGACCACTATCAACTCTTATCCGACCAACTCTAACTCATAATTGCTTACTTATCGATACTGATTCACGTCTGGCCAACCTCTGCTCTGATACCACTTTTACTGTCACGACCCAATACTACCAAAATCAGTACAAATTTTTCGCTTTTGAAAACTTTTTCTTACCTCCTCGTGACATATTCCTCTTAACAGGTCGAGCTGTGAATCAATATCGATATACCATTCTAACCATTAAGAAATATCACACGAAAACATACATACTGATATCATTTATCATATAATAGAGTGGTCGGTATGTTTATACATCACATGATTCTATATTTACATCCCCAAACATTCATTTATATACAATACTGTGCTGTAAGCATACTAATATAAAATTTTGTATGTGGTGTATACCTGACAGTCGATGGGAAACAAAGATATCAGCTATGCCGTCTACTCTCTACACCCGCTATCTCTAGGGTGGAAACACTGAAAGTGGGTGGAAAATGAAAGGGTGAGCTCCACATGCTCAGTAAGGCAATAATACAAACGAGTAGATAGCTATACTATCTATATGCTGATAAGAAATCAGGATATATGTGAGCATGAGGTAAAAACAATGATATGCCATATATATAATATCATATGTTCTAAAACAGGAAATCGACATATTAAAACATGAAATAATTCTCATGTGAAAACATCTCATGCTCAATGAAACAACACGTTTTAAAATACCCCATCTGGGTCAAAATATAATACACTCACAAATCGAATTCCATTTCAACAAAATTCTTTATTTTCAAATCTCCGTTATAAAATCACCCTTCTCACAGGGTTACAAATCAATGAAAGTTTCATAAAATCCCTCCATGGGAATAATCAAATCTCAATTGAAATCACAAGAAAATCGGGGCCTGACCCCTCCCTCGGTCTACCCTGGTCTATCAAGACCAATAGTTATATTATGTGAGACATGTAAGCGACTATATCGATAATATCCAGGACTATGGCCATAACCTCGTGATCCCTGGTACATTGATCCTAGTGTGTGGGGTATCACACCTGAAACAGCAGGTGGGTCATTCTACCCGCCAGAACAGCATAATATCATGATTGCGAGGGCAAGACTTGCTATCTTGTGGCTAATGCCACTCCACTCCAACAATCCCCACGGTACAACGTACACCACATGACATACATGGTACAACGTACTCCGTGAACCCAAGCTCAATCAAGGGTGCCTGTAATAGGTCTTATCCACCCATGTCAAGTATGTCTTAGTCTGCACGTGTGAGCATATCATCTCACTGTGACACACAGTTAACAAGAGGCTCCAACATGGCTATATGCATGTCATATAAATTCCTGTGCGAGCAAAGCTCTAGCACGATTTCATAGAAATCAATGAAATCTGCGTATGAGCAGCGCTCAAGTACGACTTAAATTGATTATAAATTCAATTCAAATCTACGTACGAGCATTGCTCCAGTACGGATATGTATAAAAACTCAATGAAAACCTCGTACGAGAAAAACTCCAATACGGTAGTCATATGAAATAAATCTGTAAAATAGTGCGAGCAAGGCTCCAGCACTCTGCGTATGAGTTAAAATATAAAATCCAGTGCGAGCAGTGCTCAAGCATGGTTACAACTCATATAACACTGATAGGTGGCTCAATTTTTATCAAAACATGTTAAATAAATATCAATTGGCACATGACTTGTGCCTTTTCACTTAAAACATGGAAATAATAGCCAACATATCCATAAATTGCTTGGATTAAAGCAATATCATCATGAAAACATTAAAATCATGAAATTCATGCAATTTCACAGCCTTACTACCCTTTTTGAAATTTTCCTAATTGGGGGCAAAATAGTCATTTTTCACTATTTCCATATTTTTTCTCAAAAATTATTATTCTATTTCTGGGTAGCTTATTGAATTTAACGTAATGTAAATCCCCTCAAAATTACGTACAGCTACCTCTAAGTGTTCATAAAATTCCCTTGCCTGGAATCACACGCGAGCTTATCCTGACTCAGCCGTACTAGGTTTCTCAGTCCAATTCGCTCGTCTACGGAGCTACATATAACCACATATGGGTTTAGTTCAATATACAGATCAATATTTCACTCTTACTGATCGAATCTAAAGCTTTGGATCCGTTTTACTCTATTGGACCCGTTTGAACTTTAATGGGCCTCGAACCCCTTTTTCAGCCCATTCCCACTTTTAAATCCCTTCTTCGGGTTTACTGGGCTCATTTGATTTATCAATAATCATCGGGTTTCGTTCCAAACTCAGTGGATAGCCCGGATACTGTTTACGATAATTACCTTGAAATTTCAAATAAAATTCCTTTTATGCAGAATTAATCAGTAAAATCTCGTAAAATAACCGAAACTCTGCATTAAAAGACTCATATTATCGTAATTAAAATGTACTTACCCAATATGGTGTGGGGTACAAAAATCGGAGCTAAATCGGCTCTCGTTCGGGCTCTGTAGTGACACTGCACAATTATTTAAATTCGGGTCATTTTCCAATAAAATAATATTAAATTGAATTCTCGAGATTTATCCTCAGGTCAATCCCGACCCTCGATCACTTACCCAAATTTTTGAGTCGTCCCCGGGTACACTTTCTTCCTTTTTTTTCCTTTTCTTTTTCCTTTTTCTTCTTTTTTTTCCTTTTCTTCCTTCTCGGCTATGGTGCCGTTTTGGCCCGTTTGCCGTCGCCGGTGATTCCGGCCATCTCGCCAACCGCCAGTGGGTTCAACAGAACCGCCTCAGCTTGGGGATCGTTCTATGGGGTCGAATCGGAGCTGGCACGCGGTCGTTCATCGGGATCGACGCATTTTCTCCCTGAAACTTTCGGCCTTCGATTCGTTGGAAATAGCTGCCATCGACGCGCATCACCGATACCGTTAGAATCGTCGGGCATTGCTCTATCTTCTCCGACCGTTGGCTTGGCTCGTCGGACGCTGGTGGCTCTCGGACTGCTCGGTTTTGGCTGTCGAGTTTCGGGTTTCGTTTTCTCAGGTTTTTCTCTCTACCCGATTCATATTTCCAATTTTTCGATTTTCCCTTTTTTATTTATTAATTTATTTATTATTATTTTAATCAATTTAAATATATTAAAATACCCAAATATCTCAAAAAAATCTTAAAAATTATTATTAAATTTATTTAATCAATAAATGAATTTATCAGTCTATTTTCGTCTTTCTCGGTATATTTTTTGATTCTTTTCGGGATAATTTTTCGAATTAAAAATCCCGATTAATTCTAAATTAATTCTCGTAAATTTCAATAAATTAATATCTAGATTAATCGGCCTCGAATTTAAATATTTTCCTCGATATTGATCCAGATTTCGCAAATTCCATAATTTAACGAAAATTACTTATCGAATTTATACCAAATTTTGGTCTTTTGACCATTTTACCTTTGCACGGGTTCGGGACCAAATTGAATCGACTTTCTTTCATCAATCCACAATCTTTTCCCTATTTTCAATTTCCTTATTTTCAGTCACCTCGATTTAATTCCTTAGAAGAACTTATTGCTTCTCTATTTTTTCGATTTATCAATATTCGATTTTACGTAATTTATTTCGTTTCGTCCACATTTATCATATCCGAATCAACCCTCTTATGAATCCATTAACATATAATAATATCATACAATATGGAAATAATAAGGAATATCATACAAAAATTGCAGATCTCACACATCTGGTATGTATTACTATACTTACAAAAATTTTAGATGCAATAGAGTTGTTTAAACCTGGGTATACCTTCGAAACAGAAATATGCTCCGCGGAATCATAACTATGCAGAGTGCCTTACTAACGGAAGCGATCCAACCTACAGAGGGGTTCTATGGAGGAAAGTAAGGGGGTGAGCTCAACATGTTCAGTAAGAAAAACCCCATAGCGGGTAGATAAATAAGCTACCTAATATATATATATATATATATATATATGTTTGTATTTGCTAAATTTGGAACATTTCACAATGTATACAAGTAGTTCAGTAAATTCACAGATAAAAAAACGGATTTCAGAAAACAGAACATATATCAGTAGTAAAATTAGCTACTATGGTAAATACAGAAATTTTAGAGCTTCCAGTAGCAAAATAAATGGATTTCCAGATATCATAGTTCATGCAGGCAGTTCAGAAAATATTTCAAATAAACACAGAGGCACTGCCAGTTCTAAAAAATTAGTCGAAAAGATCGTTGGCAATTTCAGTTTGCAAATGGAATTGAAATTAATACCGTTTCTAAAACTTTAAACAGCTTTAAAAGCAACGACTGTGTGACACTTTGGTCCCACAGGATTCAAGACATGGCCCTCACGGTCTTTCATGCAGTAAAATATACAGTTCCTTTCGGAATTATGATCACATAGTCAATTCAAAAATTTAGATAGACGAGACAAGGTAAACATGCTATATCAGATATCAGAAGTGACAATTGGCCAATGTCGGGCCAGGTGTATCGGGATGTCATTCGTCGTGGGAGTGGTCAGCTACCCAATCGGCTCATAATCAGAATGTCCGAAGATCAAAAATAGAATTAAAAACACAGTACATCATACTCACGTACGTGATGCACGGTACATCGTACTTCTTAGACCACAGATACAGAAACAATTCAGACAGTAGTGCAGCATGATTTAATTAGTGTCGTTGTCTCAAATCACGTGTGAGCAGGTAAGTGCAAGATCACATAGCAATACACGACGACTCCAGTATAGTTTTTCTCATACATCATATTAAAATCCAATGCGAGTCAGACCGTGCGACACAATCTGCACGATCTCAATCACGTCTCGTTAGTGCGAGGTAGGTCGTGCAACACACAGTCAGCACGCGCTCAAGCACATCTCGTCTGTGTGAGTCGATCCGTGCGATACAGTATGCACGAGCTCATGCACGTCTCGTTGGTACGAGTCAGGCCATGCGACACACAGTCAGCACGCGCTCAAGCACATATCGTCAGTGTAAGTTGGTCCGTGCAATTCAGTCGACACTCGCTCCTGTACATCTCATTTATAATTTTCATAAATAGATCATTTGCCTTAAACATGATAATTCTATTAAAATAGAATTATTTATGCTTAATTTCTTAATTAGTTATTTTAATCCCCATATTATTTTATTAATTATCCCCTCAATTTAATTAAAATTTTCTTATGTGCAGGTAAATTAAATCTGGATGAATTTCAGTCGAAAATGGGCTGAAAATAGGCTAAAGGAGACTGAGCCACTACCATTTCGCAGTCTGAGTCACCATTCGTCTAGACACATGTGCTGCCAAGTGTTCGTATTTTATTTGCCTTGGAAGGATAAGATCAACGGATACTGTACCCACCTTCTGTAAGACACATGCCATGCCACCTCGCACATCCATGTGGACAAAAAGACAAGTGACGTGGAAATATCTTCTCTAGAAGCCAATGGTGGCCAAACAATGCCAACCCATCTAGGATTAGAAATAACCATTGTACCCCCAATTTTGTGTATAAATAGAATATGATGAGCAATTAAAATCCAAGTAGAATAGAAGTAGGTAGGGTAGAAGTAGAAAGTAGGGTAAAGTAGAATTTTAAGGTAGAAGTAGTTTTTAGGGTAGCTTTAGTTTTTAGGTTAAAATTACTACTAGGTTTATTTTTCCTTTATTTTCTTATTAGTTTTTTTTTACTTGCTCATCGGCAGCCATTTATTTTTACTGTTCATCACAACTTAAAATTTTGTTTTGTGAAAAGTTTCTTTGTTTCCACTTCATTTTCATTGCCGCTTTTCAATCCCTCTTTACTGTTGCATCTAGTTGTTGAAGAAGCTGGTGACAACAGTGCATCCTTCAACCCTATCATCCTTTTCTTTACATTTTCCATCGATTTAGACTTAAGCTTGCTTACTATTGCATTTATGCATAACTCGTTTTACTATCTTCCATTTATTATCATGTTTTTATTGTTTTCATTTACTGTTATTCGGGTATAGCTTGAAACACTCTGTTATGCTTCGATCACTACTGCCAGTGTCTTATTTTGGTGCTTTAATGCGGATTTGATGCTGGGTATTATTCCCGCGTTAATGGCATAGTGGAATAATGGTAGGCTGAGCAGAAAAAGAAGCAAGGCGTGGCCACTGTTGCTTTCTCACTTCTCTTTTTCACGGCGGTTTGATTTTTTGGTTTAAGCTTTAGCTATAGATTTTATTCATGCCTTTTCTGCTTTAAGTTGAATACATAGTAGTGCCTTGTTGTTTCTTTTTCATCGTTTATTCTCATGTACTGAGTTATTTCAATTCATCTCTTTTCTGCATTTAGAGTGTAGCTTTCGGCATTATTATTTCAATATTTAGTTTGTACTCTACTTGTTCTGTATTTGTTCAACTCGGCACTTCCTATTTCTCATTTCTCTTTTGTTTCCACCCTGCTTGCTGTTACTGACTATCACCGTGTGGTGTAGAGCATAAGTTGCCACATGGTTGCAGTGGATAGAGGATCACATACTCTCCTCTGTTCTTGTGACAGCCCGAAAGCGCGAAAAATAGGGCTAATTTAAAATTTTTCTTAAATTAAAACTAACAACTCTGGGTGCATTCCTGTATAGTATCATTCAATCACTTACGTCAAAGCTAGTCATTGTACCCAAAATCACACAATTCATACTTAATGAAATCAATTACATAATATCTCAAAAATAATCAACCCATAAGTCTTAACTCATCTCTTCCATATCATCCTAATTACATCCCAAAAAACATATCACAAATGTCTGTATTACATTATACAAAATGAATTGAATTATACCTTATGCATGTACAAGCTATAGCCTGGGGAGATCTTGTCCAGCAGCCTATTTCACGTACGCGACATGCTCTATCTCACTTACTTCAAGTAATCTGGAAGGGAGAGGAAAAAGGGTGAGCTCTCAAAACGCTCAGTAAAGAGGATAAGGGAAGTTATAAAAATCATCATTACAAAACACAATATGATGGAAATAATGAGCATGCAAATCGTTATAGAAATAACGGTAGAAACAATGGCATCAGCATAAAGCACATGATAAAATCTCCAATCACATTATATCAAATCTCATTACGTGATATAAATCACAGTATTAAAATCACATCATCATCAAATAAATCGAGACTAGGCATTTATAAAACTCAGATAAAATTCATCGTCATAGGCACATCACAACGATTGAATTCGTCCCCTAGGTGGACATCCCCAATTAAGGGATTTCGTCGAAAATAATACACATACATGGCCATGATTCGCTGTAGACTTGATCAGAGTCGTACAACCGTCGATCTTACATGCTATCAAAGCACGGCCCGACCTTACATGCTATTAAAGCAAAGCCACCCATCGCTATTAGAGCGGGGTCATCTCATGTTACCAGAATGGAGGCATCGGTCTTACATGCTACTAGAGCACGGCCCGACCTTACATGCTACCAGAGCAAAACCCGATGTGCATCTCATGACAAGTCATAGTCTCAGTAAAAATCATTTTGCCTTCACGTAGAGCTCTTAGTGGTTATCACAAAACCCATTTTGGTTATAACACATTGTATTCACATTTACACAAAACTCATCAAAATCGAGCTCAAATCGGCAAAACACTCACACAATAAAAGCATGCCATTGTTGTATATAAATCGTTTTACCTTCACACAGAGATTATGGTGGTTATCACAAAAACTCATTTTGGTTATAAACCATATGTGTTCACAATTACACAAATCATATCAAAAATTGAGCTCAAATCGGTAAAACACTCACACATTTATCAACACATCAAATCATCTCATAAAACATGCTCATTCATCAAACTCTTTTTCATACTCTTAAAATGTTTTCATTCATTAGAAAACTCACAACCACAAATGGTTTATTTCCCTTCCCTCTTGCACCTTGAGTTGTACAATATCCTCGGTTCTCGAACTAACCTCATTTCTCCCATCGAATTCTCGAGCTGTCCACAGACATCATTAACCCATCAATATACATTATTTTCAATTTACATCTCTTTCTCTTACTCATTCTAACTCAACATTATCTCAAAACTCTTTATACATCTTTATCAACACTTTAGTTAACTCATAACCATCACAAGATACCCACATCTCATTTTTCATCTATACTCATTATTTGTTTTCGCTCATAACTTAGATATCTCTAATCAAATATATGTATATGTGCATTTATTCACAAATATACCCAATGATAATGCTTAAATCAAGGATTTTGTGAGCTTACCTAGCTTGTCCTCTCTTAACCAAGTTGTAGATCGCTTGTCTCTTCCCTTTGCTCAAGCCCACTTTTGATTTTCTAGTAGTTGTTCTCCTTACCAAGAGGAACAACTTTGTCTCTTGCCCCTTTGTCTAATTTCATCTAGAATATGGTAAATCTTAGAGAGAGAAAGCTTGGTTTGGGTGAAAATGGTGAAGGTTTGGGTTGTAGAGAGAGAAAAGCTCGGTTTCAGGTGAAAATCCCATGGTCTTTATATAGATTGGGCTTATGAGATCAATGTGGTATTGAAGGAGATCGATCTCTACTTCATTTCAACTACTCCATCTGCTCCATTAACCACTAGAAGATCGATCTGGTGTAGGTGGAGATCGATCCTTTCTTCTAAGAGGAGATCGATCTAGCATTGAATTAGGGATTGATCTCTTTCAGACCGAGAGTTAATGAGATCGATCTGCTCTTGTGACAAGATCGATCCTTGCTAGGCAGAGGCATTAGGAGGTCGATCTGCTTCCTTAAGAGATCGATCTGTCTATCTGCTTTTGCACGTTTTTCTGCATTCTGGAGCTATGGGATCGATCTCTCATCCTTGGAGATCGATCTGGTCTTCACAGATTCTACTACTGCAGCATCAATTGCAGGAAACTCAATGCAAAACTCACCATAATCTACTTCATAGGCCATATTTCAATCTATACACATTTAAGACTTAAAAACTTCATCTCCTTATACTTCATTAAATTTAAAACTTGCATGTACATCAATATCATAATTACATTCACCAAATTACAATTCTCACTTAACAAATCTCATAAAATTTACAGTTCTAACACTTCTGCCCTGTTTCAAGATCTTTGTACTATTCATTCACTTTGTGTGCTTTGGTTCTGCACTAACCGAGTATTTGGTAACTGCAGGTGTTCATTGCTGTAATTCTTCACCATCACCGAGCAGCTGTGAAGGACGTTGGGCATAGATTGGTAGGTTGCAACTGAAATCTTGAATGGTGCAGAGCTACGTGATTAAGCTTGGTTCTATCCATTTTTCCATTTTTTACTTTATTTCCTAGTTATTTATTTACCTTTTTAGTTTCAGTTTTTTGCTTCATTAACCTTACATCTACCTTAAGTTTTATATTCCTAAAGTTTATAGTTTCTTTTAGAGGTTCATTAGTCTACTTAGTTCTTCCAGTTTTGTTTTTTTTTTTTTGCATTTTGCTGGTGATGTACTGTTGATCGTACCTGGAGTTCTTGTGTGTGTGCTATCGTGTGGCTGTTATAGGTGTTGGTTAGCTACTGAAGTAGTGCTTAAGGTGCAACAGGAGCTGCTGTTGAAGACACGGTACGGAACGCGTGTGCTGCTATGCAATGAATGAAAGATGTTGCATGAACAACAGCTGAATTGAAAGCAAGCGGTGTACTGGTAGCTGCGGGTACTAGCTGAAGAAAGTGGGCAGTATTTCATAGCAATGCAAGAGCAAATATGCGAAACTGAGTGAGGCCAGAAGCAGCTGTAGAAGCACAGTATAGAGGATAACACCTAGTGCAAGGAAGAGCATCGTGTGGCACTATAAGAGAAGTAGTATAGTACAGAGCATTATGCACTGTCGAGAATAGTACAAGGCCTTGTTTGGCAGCTTTGAATCTTCACAATTTATTTATCATGTTTTATATTATTTGCCAAATATTTTTATGCCTCTTACTATTATTTGTTAGCTTAAGTAAAGATAGATTTTGAAGAAATTTGAAAGATAGCTAAATTTTCTTTGCTTGTTAATTTAGAATTTAGTTAGTAAATTTTTTATTACATTAGGGTGAAAATTTCATTTTAATTAGAATGCTCATGTGTTGCATTTAGGATTAAATTAGTGTCACGACCCAATTTATCCTTTCTAATCGAAAATCACTATAAATTTTTCTCGTTTCCTTTCCTTACCCGGTCGTGAACAAACTCACCACTACACAGTTGGGCTGTGAGTCAATAATAAACATCCCACAACATTCATTCCCAAATAATCAAAAGGGGTGTCATTCATTTCAAGTTAAGTTATACATGACACGTTTTCTAATTTTTACATCCCCCACATTACAATATAAATTGACTCTGTGCTTGTACATTGTTTAGATACAAAAAGAATCTCTGTGTATATACCTCTGGGTGATGGAGATGCAACGGATGACTCAACGAGATGCTCAGTCTACACTGGGCCACTACGTACGCTCTGTAGAGGGGGAAAGTAGAGAGGGATGAACAACCACACGCTCAGTAAGGCAATAATGCAAGCATGATAGATAACTACTCTATCTACATGCTGATAGAGTTATTCAAAAATCGTTTATAATTGGAGCATGAGGAAATAAAACTATGCCACATGTATATACATATATCATGTATCGAAAATCATGTAAATAGGCATAAAACATGGAAATATCAATAAAACTTGTCATAAAAGGGCAATTCATTTAAGAAACATCCTTCTTAGATCACATCACATCTCGTCATAAATCAAATCATCATTTCTTGAAAGCACAACTTCTGCAAGGCTCGACCCCTCCCTCAGATCTACCCTGGACAAATTCCAATCACACCTAAGTATAAAAATCATGTGGTATTAGGTAATATCAAATGATACATGTCAGTAAATCTTAAGGACTATCTTGGCCAACTATGTCATAAATCATCCCAGACCACACGCATCTAGGTGTGCGAGGTATCATGCTAGAACGAAGGTGGGTTAGTTCTCCACCAGACTTTCTCATTAGTAACTCAACCACGCGGTACAGCGTACTCCATGTTATATACACGGTACAACGTACTCCGTAGACCCATAACATGGTTGGGGGTGCCAGCCATAGGTCTTATCTACCCCAATGCCATGTGTAACCGATATAGTCTCAAGTACACATGGGAGTATTTTCTCTCGTGTCAGATCCTAGCCCCTCATGGCCTTGCTCACCCCTTTTGGGTTCCCTGAACACTGTATCAGGTCCTAGCCCCTCATGGCCTTGCTCTCCCCTTTTAGGTTCCCTGAAATGGATTAATACCAGGTCTTAGCCCCTCACCTTCACCCCACTCAAGAGGTTTGTTAGGCCTGTTGGGTTCCCTGGACACTAATCTGTATTACCCTCACCACGACGTCATATATACCACAGTGTGAAAACTAGTGCGAGCTAAGCTTTAGCACTATATATGCATAGTAAAGAAACCTCCTCGTACTAGCAACGCTCTAGTACGACATTTATGCATAAAAACATAAGAAAACAACGTACGAACATAGCTTTAGTACGGTTATATGCATAAGAAAACCACTCGAAATCCACGTATGAGCAAAAGCTCCAGTATGGTTTATGAAACATCATCACAATCAAATCAATGTACAAGCTAAGCTCTATCACGTTTTATACAAGTGAAAGCATCAAACTCAGTGCGAGCGAAGCTCCGGCACAATTTAATTCACACAAACATGATAGGCGGCTCATATACATTCAAAATAATCTCAAAACATGTTTATTACCTCACATGTGCTATTCCACAACATCATTCAAATACTAGCTAGCCTACCCATAGATTTGCTTAAAACAAATCAATGTGCTTTGTAAAAACATCAAAACTTGTGATTTATGCATTTATTAGCCTTACTATCCCTTTTATAATAATCGTTTCAAACCCAAATCTCATACATACTCGTAGCTATTTGTATACATCGTCAATCATTTTCTAAAACAGGCATGCATTTCTTAAACGCCCTATATCCACCCACAAAATACGAGCAGCTACCTCTATATACTGACAGAATTCCCTTACCTGAAATCACGTTGTGTGATTCCACTCCCTTAGAGCTGCTCACTCGTGCGGTTTGACTCGTCTCCAATAAACTCTCTAGAACTGTACAAAGTCGTATATCACGTCAATTTAGTCTATATTACTCAACTCAGGTGTTCGCTATAGTCGATTTAACCTATAGTCTCCATTAACACTTATAAAGCGTATTTTTTTCGTTCTACTCGTATCTCGAGTCTATTAATTTCTTTTAGGCCTATTGGTTCAAACCAAATCGATATTAAATCGATATTACGCTCATAGTGTTCATATTTCATCAATTTCTTCACTATGGCATTTTATCAAGTATCTTACATACTCATTTCCTTAAATCCTCTAAACTCACAATGTGGCTTCATTTAACCTTTATAAATCATTCATATTACTTCAACAACAACTTATCATAACCCATAAACCACCAACCCATCAAAATCACACTTTCTCACACTAACCCATTCTATTTTCTAGGTCACCCTAGTTCCATCATAACCTAGGTAATTTTGACCATCAACACTCATGCAAATGAACTCCAAAACCATTAAATAGACAATGTACTTGGCTGAAGTATTAGAAACTTACCAAATCTAGCTTCTCTTCTTATTCCAAAGAAAATACACCTTGCTCTTTTAATCTAACAAATGGGGCTTTCAATCTAAGGTATGTTATTCTTCTCTTTGATAAGAACAACTTTGTATCTAAAGGTCTTTCATTAAATCTTACTGGAAATGGGTGGCTTTTAGGAAGAGAAATCTAGGTTTTGGGTTGAAATGTAAGAAATGGTGGTTGCTTTCGTGATTTGCAGATTTCACTGCTCCTATTTATAGAAATTACTCAATGAGATTGATCTGTCGAAGCATAAGATCGATCTGGTCCTCTTAAATCCTTCATTTTCACGCCAATTTGAATGCATGAGATCGATCTATCGAGGGCTTCAGATCAATCTGTCCCAGGCAGCAGCTTAAGGAGATCGATATGCTTCAAGGGGAGATCGATCTGCTCCAACCTGAGAGCTAAGGAAATCGATTTGCATGCATCGAAATCAATCTTCTCATTACAGAATATTTGAAAGATCGATCTGGCTCCATTAGAGATCGATTTGGCATGTTCCATTGCTCAATTACGAGCATATTTGGCTATTCTAGATCGATCTCTCATCCTATGAGATCGATCTGGCATTCATATTTCCATATTTTGTTGCTGTTTTCTGCAGTAACTCACACCAAACATCCTCAATTTGCTGCCATGGTTATTTTCTCATCCAACCACCTTCAAGACTTGAAAATGGCCTCCATTCATACTTTATACATGTTGAAGCTTGCGTGCATTCATTGTATAACCAAAGGTATACCATACACTACCAAATGGAAGAACAAATACTTATGCAATTCCTGCAACTTCATCCCATTTGCTGCACTACTCATTTTGAGTTCTAATCACATTCATCACTTATAAAAGTCCTTTTCTCCATATTCATATAAAATGAAACTTGTGTGTACATTACAAACTAATATTACAAGTATGTACATCGAATCCATGGACTTACATCACTTATGCTTTACATTGTAAATACATTACCATACTCATGATTTCACAAAGTTTACATCCAAAAATAAGGGTCTTAGAATTAGGGGTAGAATTATTTTATGCATTTTTAAGTTAGTTTTCATGTTAGATTAAAAATCCAAAAACATTTATTTTTCATGCATTATTTAGCTTTTATTATTTATTTAGACATTTTATTAAGTTAGTAATTAGCTATAGTTACATTTAATTAGAGTCACCATTTTAGACATTTAGATTTAGAGTTAGGTTTAGGAATAGAATCAGACCATAGGTTAGATTATTTTGCATTAAATTACTTACATGCAATTTTTAGTTTCATATTAGAATTTTCTAGTTTTATTCATTTTAATTTATGTTTTCTTATATTTGCATTTTAGTTTATTTGCACTAATTAATTTTAGTTTCAGTATTGTTCTTTTGTAGGTTATTGCTTTTATTTGCTAGGAGTGTTGTAAGTAATCTTTGCTCTATTTTTATTATTTTCTTTATTTTATAATTTTTATTGTTTTTCAGTACTTTTTAATTTAAGACTTATAGATCACCCACTGAATTTTCATAATTTGCTAGGATATACTTAGGGTAAAATTAACTGGTACTTAACTAGGCTAATTTGATTCTTTGTGGGATGATAATCCGGGACTCAATTCCAATTATTACTTGTATGACCCGTGCACTTGCGGTTTACACGTCTAGGTAACTTAGAGCGGGCGATTCATCAAAATACATATAAATTTCATTTGTTTCTTGTTCAAAATAAGCTTGTTTAGCCCTTTTTCTTATAAAATCCCTATCCGCAGTCCTCGATGCCTCAATGGTGCAGCATAGCGGGTCTGGTCCACTCAGTTAATTTTTCCAAAATTTCGTACCAGTATTTTTGAAATTTCGAACTGTTATTTCTGACCGTCTTTTCCCCAGGTTTTTTCCAAACTCTTTGCGTCTTCTTCTCTATTCCAAATGTATGTGTGTGTGTATATATATATATATATACACACACCTAAAAATACCTTTTTTTAAATTCTTTTTCCTTTCTAGCGTTTTTCCTTTCTTTCATTCTTTCTTTCTTTCTTTCTTGCTGGTTAGCCACTGCTCAAGGTTACTGTCGCCTTCTACCTCGGCGTTTCCGTTTGGCACTGGTGTTTCCTCTCTTTCCTTGTCATTTTCCACCTCGGTCAAAACCTTCGGCCAACCCCCGTGAGCATTCAGCCGACCACCACCATCATCATCTTCCTACTCTGTTTCTCTTTCTCTTTCGCTAAGCTCTCGGTTCACTCAAACAGCAGCCTCACTTTCCCTCTCGTCCCTTTTTGCTTCAATCTTCAATCCCGCAATCCTAGCCTCGGTTTCTTGGCCTCGAATTCTGTCCCCAAGAAAAATCGAGAGCCTTGTCCAAACTCCTCAGTTGCTGTAAACAGCAGCAAGCCGTAAAAGTCGCAGGTGGTGGCATTACGTTTCCCTGCTTCTCTGTTGCTCACTCAGCTCTCGTTTCATAGCTCCTTGCACCAGTGGCATTGTCCCAAGCCACTGCTTCAACTCAGTTTCATTGCCGGCCCTGCTTTTATATGCTTCGATTTTCTTCCCCTTCACCCTCAGCCCACGATTACAAACCACTCCCCTCTCTCGATCCCTACTTCGATACTCTGTTCCAGCCTCTTCTTGCCACTTCTCTCCCTGCCACCGTCTCGTCTCTCTCTCTCTCCCTCTCTCGATCCTTGCCAAAAGAACCTGTCAGCAGCTTCTTGGTTTCTGTGTTGCGACGGGTTTTGCATCAGCTCCCGATTGTTGTTGCTTAGAAATGTGCAGCCTCTTGCAGCTCTATTTCCTCTCTTTTCTGTTCTTCTTCAGCCAGCCCGTCCTTCAGCTTTATTTTAGTAGACACATAACAGGGACATGGCAGGCCGATTGATGACGTGAAGATAGGGAAAATGGGAGTAGGTTGGCAGAAGCAGTGGGGGTGCTGGATGCGTTTGTGTAAATGGGTGCAGGTGTACAGGAGCTGGTTGCGTGCAGAGATATGGCGGGGCGAAGATGGTATGCAGGTGGATTCGGTGGGGGTTCTGCTTCCATTCCATCACCCTGCTGTTTTTCCTCTTCTCTTCGGTCATCACATAATCTTTTTTTTTCATCATTTGTTTACTCTTACATATGATATCTTTACATGTGAATTCTAGAGGGTCTCGACATGTAGGTGGTATATGTCTCATATGTACACATACGACAGACATATATACGTATATGTATTTGCTTGCTACATATATGTATTTTATTTATTCTTGTACCCATAAATACGATATTATTCACCCACACATATATTTATATATGTATCTCTGCATTATTATTATTATTATTATTATTATTATTATCATCTCCATCGATATTCCTCTGTGAGACTAATATATATTTTTAAAATTAATTCTCCTCAAGTCTCACTACAAAGTAAAATAAATTTTAATTTAAATCCTTGACTAATGGATCGAAATCTTTAATCTCGAGGATTAATTTTATTAATCATGGATAAAACCAAGTATCTGAAAATTTACGGTATTTACATTCTCCCCACCTTGGGAAATTTGGTCCCCAAATTTAGGAGTACCTTAGTCCTTAAACAGATGCGGGTACTTTTCTCTCATCAAGCTCTCCATTTCCGTCGTGGCTTCTTCCGAAGTGTCATATTGCCCCAAAATTTTGACCCAAGGAATTGTCTTATATCGCAATAGCTTCTCTTTCCTATTCAGTATCCGAACCGATTTCTCCATATATGTCATATCCTCTTTCAACTCCAGTGGTTCATACTTTACCACAACCATTAGATATGGATGATACTTGCGAAGCATTAAAGCGTGGAAGACACTGTGGGTACTCAATAATTTTGGTGGTAACGCCAATTTATTAGCTCATCACCCACTTGGTCTAAGATCTCGAAAGGTCTCATATAACGGGGACTTAATCTTCCTTTTCTTCCCAAATCTTCTTATGCTATTGGGAGGAGAAACTTCCAGAACTCCAAATCTCCTATTGAAATTCTAAGGTCCTTCGTTTTTAGTTAGCATAACTCTTTTGCTTACTCTAAACTATCCTCAACCTCTCATAAATTAATTAAATATACTCAGAAACTTGCTTGACCTAATCATAAACAATTTTCTTGCTTTAACCTATTGTCACAACCCAAATTACCAAAAAAAAATCACTACAATTTTTTTTTTCATTTTTCTTTTGTTATTTAATTCTTACCTTCCTCTCATCGTGACCATCCTACCAACAGTTGAGCTATGATTCGGTGTTAGTCCCCTCACACTACTTACCATTCCATTTCCATGTTACATTTACACTTTAGGATTTTTCTATCCTTTGACTTTAACTAATACATTCACAATTGCATTTACATAACCTTACATCCCCGACGTCATATACGTTTACAGTAATGTGCATTTACATAATTAGATACAAAACCATACAAGTGTGTATACCTTTTTTTTATAGGAAACAGCGGATAACAGGAATGCACAATCATTGCCGCTTTCTATCCACTAAAAGTACTCTGTAGAGGGGGGAAATAAGAGCGGGTGAGCAACCACACGCTCAGTAAGGTAATTATGCAAGTAAGTAGATAGCGCCACTATCTACATGCTCATAATGCCATGCCCTTAAATCCATTTCTTTTCGTTTAAAGCTCACGTATGAAATCATACACACATCAATGCCATAGTTTATAAAAGCTGTTCGTGCTTATGGAAATCATGCAACTCATGCCTCAATGACATCTCATGTAAAATCATAAAACGCATGAATTAAATCAAAATCATGCATTTGCAATTAAAGCATGGATAACCTCCTCATGCTAAAACATTTCATTGCATGAATTATAAAAAAAGTATGAAAAATACATCATGCTTAGTTTCCACAAAACCTTAGAAAACACTTAATTCATTTCAAAAATCCATATCCATCACACTCATCAGGACTCAACCCCTCCCTCAGGTGTTCCTGATCCACATAAAATCATTTATTTCCAAGCATTTTCGAAAACATTGAAAATTTCATTTATTCACAACAAAACCAATATCATCAGTCAGCATCCAATCCCTCACTCGGGTGGTCCAGACTCACACAAAATCCACACATTCTCAAGTTTTCAAAACATCAAATAGTAACATGCGAGACTAGGCAATGTATCATGGAAATAACTAGGACCATGGTCATATCCTCGTGATCCCAGGCTACACGGATCAGGTGTGCGGGGTATCACCACTATCGAAATTCGCCACAGGAGGTGGGTCAAATCCAACCCGTCGGTCCAACCCAATCACTTGCTTTCGAAAATGCCACATAAATATAATATATCATAACACGGTACAACATACTCCATGTGATTTGCATAGTACAACGTACTTCGTAGACCTATATCTCATCAATACTCGTGTCATGTCTCAAAACGCACGTGCGAGCATGTTTAATCGGCGTGACACACAGTCTACCCGAAGCTCCAAGCACGGCTCATAGCATGTCTCAAATCAAAATATACATGCGAACCTATTTAATCGGTGTAACACATAATATACCCGAAGCCCCAAGCACAGTTATAATTTCCTCATAAAACTAGTGTGATCTATGCTCTAGCACTCTATCATAAAATCAAGTAAAACTAGTGTGAGCTAAGCTCCAGCACTCTGTCACAAAAATCATGTGAAAATCTAGTGCGAGCTAGGCTCCAGCACCCTGTCACGAAAATCATGTAAAAATCTGGTGCGAGCTAGGCTCCAGCACCCATGCATGTAAAACTCTAGTGTGAGCCCCTGCTCCAGCACTAATGCATGCGACACACTGTTCAAAACTCGTGCAAGCTAAGCTCTAACACCTCTCATGCATGTCAAATCATTAAAACTAGTATGAGCAATCGCTCCTGCGCCTTTTTATGCTTATCAAGTCAAAACAGGGTGTGAGCTAGGCTCCAGCACCTCTCATGCATGTCAAATCATTAAAACTAGTGCGAGCAATCGCTCCAGTACCTTTTTATGCATATCATGTCACACAAATTGGTGCGAGCAATCGCTCCAACACCATTATGCACACTCACAAACTCAGATATAGTGCGAGTAAGGCTCCAGCACCATATGTTTCCATATAAACTTGATTGTTGGCCCATTTTTCAAAGAATTTCATTTAAATCTAGATAACACTTACGTAGTGTTATCTTGTGAAATTTATACAAACACTGGCCAATCTACCAATTTGCTTTGTTGAAAAACCACGAAAATTTCCTAAATCATGCATTTCATGCATATCATGCTTTCACCATCCTTAGGTGAATTTTTCATCAGTAGGGGTAAATAGTCTTTTACCCATCTCGGGTTCTTAAAATTTTTAATCCATTTTTAGGACCTTTATACATTTTCAGTGTATGTAAAAGCTGTTAAAAATACGCGTAGCTACCTCTAGCAACTCACAAAATTCCCTTACCTCATTTTTCTGTACAGTCTGACCTTTTTCCAACAATGTCGCGTCATGCAGTCCAATCTACTCCCAATAAAATCTCCGGAGCTGCATATAATTATTTATTGAGTCAGAAATCAAACAATTAACTGTATTTCATAATTTCTGAGCTTAATTTAAAGTATTGGGCCCGTTTACAATTTTGGGCCCGATTGCACTTTAATGGGCCTTAATCGGCCTTAAGCCCATTTTTCACTTATTATTCACATCATCGACGCCTATTGGGCTCATTGGGCCCACCAACAATTTATTGGGCCTCGTTCTAAACACGTGGTGTAAGACCCGATTTTTATCGTAATTTCTTATGATTCAAATAATGTAAACATGGTTATATGTAAATTGAATCATAAGAAGAGTTGTACGTGAATGAAAAATGCAAATGGAATGAATAAAAATTTTTGAATGCATTTAAAGATCAAATGAAGGATTGAAATGGTATTCCCGAACACGTTGAAGGGTAAAATGATCAAAAGACTGAAATTCGGTATTAATTTGACAAGAAAATTTCATTATAAATATGGATTTGAGGAATCTTGATCAATAACGAAGAAATAATTAAATTTTGAGTCCAATCGATCTAGATATGAATTTATTGGAATTAATCAGAATTTTCACCTCGAAAAATATCTCGAAAATATTAGAAAAATATACCGAAAAGATGAAATAAAACAGATAAATTTATTTATTGATTAAATGAATAAAATAATAATTTTTTTAGATATTTCAGAATTTTTAATATATTTTAATTGAATAAAATAATAATAAAATAAATAAATAAATAAAAAGAAATTAATTAAAAAATGAAAAATGAAATCGTGAAAATTGCGAGAAGGAAAATGAAGCCTAAAAATAAAACGAAGACTGGCGAGGACAGGTCCTCTGCCCGGCGACCTCCGACGGCCAGGAAGCCAGGCGGCCACTGCACAATGAAGCCGACACTCGCGTGACCCTCCAGGCACCAGGACGACGGCCAACAACATCGGAATCCAGCGAATCGAGGGAGAGAAATCGACGGGGAGAGAGGAGAAATTCGGCCATTTCGTTGGTGATCGACCCCAACTGACCCTAGCCGACGGTTCCCCAAGTGCAGGCGAAGTGATCGGTAGCTGCGTCGGCTAGTGGAATGGTCGGCAGTGCCGTCAACGGCGGCAAAAAAGAAACGACACCGACGTCGAAGGGAGAAGAGCCGGACCGACCACTTTTCGACCACCACGGGCGACACTGATCCCATATCCGAGCATCATGAGGTCCTGCGGACCTGTCGGAGGTGAAAACCGATGAAGAACCAGCTGACGAAGCCTCGAATCGAGCCGAACCGGACTGAACTGAACCGATCTGATCGAACTGAACTGGACTGAACCGATTCAGCCAAAAAAGAAGAAAAAGAAAGGAAAACGGGAAAAAGAAAAAGAGAAAAAATTGGAAAAAATTCCAGTGAAGTAATCGAGCTACGGATAAGCCGGTAAACGGTCGAAATTTATCGATTTAAATTTTGAAATATTTAATTTGATTAATATTCGACTGAAAATTTACCTGGAAATATGTAATTGTGTAGCTCGATAATTGACGTCAAACGAGAGCTCGAGTCACCCTCGATTTGCATACTATTATGGAATCTCGATTTCGGATATTGGATTGGGAGCAAATCGAACTGCATGACGAGTTATCAGTGGAAAGGTCAGACTGTACTGAAAAATGAGGTAAGGGAATTGTGTGATTAGCTAGAGGTAGCTACGTGTATTTTTAATAGCTTTAGTATTCACTAAAAATGTATAAAGGTTCTAGAAATAGATTAAAGATTTTAAGGACTCGAAATAGGTAAAGACTATTTTACCCCTATTGAGGGAAATTCACCTAAGGATGGTGAAAGCATGACATGCATGAAATGCATGATTTGAAGAATTTTCATAGTTTTTTAAGCACAGCAAATCGGTAGATTTGCCAATAAATGCATAAATTTCACAAGATAGCACTACGTAAGTGTGATTTTGTGAAATTCGATATTTTTCCATATTATGATGCTTATGAGAAGTAAATTATAGCTCAATGTAACGTTTTACAGGCCCGTAGACGATTAAAGCACTCGGTTGTAGCGTGGGACCCAATGGCACGTAAATTGAGGTAAGGTCCTAGACTTAAAAATTCCTTTAAAATGTCATGGTCATGGATGGAATGATGGAAATGCAAAAGTTAGTTAAACTCGGGTTTTAAATTAAATCGAGAAAACAGACCTAATAAGGGAAATAAATGCGTATAAAATTCTAAAAATTCGTGAAAATTATTCCAAGGCCATAGAAAATTATTATAAGGTGAAATTGACATGGGAAATAAAAATCATGAAGAAATATGGAGATTTAGGGGTTCAAATAAATTTTTAAAGCTAACCGAAAGCTTATTTCCATTTTGCTCGGTATTGGCCAAATCGCGCAAAATGAGCTCGTTCGTGAAACGTTTCTTAAACAAGTGATCCATAAATTTTTATGGGACATACTATAGACATATTATAACAATTGAGAAGTGGAATTTTGAAGAAATCTGATCAAGATTAATTTTGGTAAATTTTATAAAACAGAACAGTCATTTCCCCTGCACTTAGTAAACTGTCAGCTAATGAAAACAATCCCATTTGATGACCTTCCCCATTTTCTTTGACTCTGATATTTTCCAGATTGAAATTAAACGGGATAAGCTTTCTAAAAAGGTAAGAACCATCTCGAACTGTTGCAAAACCCGAGAGTTATCCCTCACCCATTCCGCCGCAGACGTTACCCCTGTTCCTGACTGACGTGAATTTTACGGCCACCTTCCGGCCATTTTCAGGCAACGGTCCCCTCATATGAAATCTTCCTCTTCCTCCCTATACCACATATAAAAAATTCAGACCTAACTGAAGTCATTTACCCCCTGAAACGTTAGAGAGACAAACAGGATAGAAAACTGCCCTGTTCTGAGGTTAGCAAAAATTCAATTTTTGGATGAATTTGATGAGGTTCTTGGATGATTCTGAACACTTCTAAGCTCTATACATGTTTTTTTACAGCTTAGTGACAATTTGGAGACCTAAAACCGAAGTCAAACTTGGTCAAAGGAGTGAAGAAGTTGAGGTATGGTGATGATGATGTGATAAGTTGTTAATTTGTGAATTTTGATGAATTCTTGTTGAAAGAAAGTTGATGAATTGAATTATATGATTGAATTCAATTGCTGCCAGCATGATTTAGCTGCTGGAATGATGAAGATGGATGTAATTAAAATGAATTTATAGTTAAAATTATACTGTAAAGGTTTGATTTAGTGTTTAATTAGGTGAATTATCGAAATAATGCAAGAATCGATACTTTAAGGTCTTGTATGAAGTGGAATGAGTTTTTGGAATGTAAGACACCATATAGAGGTATTGAAAATGAATTTAAAGGTGTCAAATATGTTAAGTAAGCTTAAATTGAGGTTTAAACCGATAAAATCGAGCAAACCGAGCAAGATAGTTAACAAGTCAACTTTTGGTCAACATTTTAGATGTAATCACATATTGAATATATTAACATGAATTTGAGCTATATGTGATGAGATAACTTGGTATGTGATAGCTCGGGTTATCGACACGCATTTTGAGGTGAGCTCAAAAAACGAGGAACGTGCACTACCTCCGACGTTAAGAGGTAAGGGATATAATTTAGGGTAGCATTAGTGCTCCACAATCCTTACCAATGACTTTATATATGTTAGTTGAATGAGATTTTATGAAATAGGTTACAGTGCCTTAGAAACCGAAACTAAACCGTTCCCCGAGTTTTTCCACATGTTTTCCACTTGCATGAGATACATTTTACTTTACATGTTTATGAAAAGGTGATTTTTCAATATGAAGAAGAAAACATGATTTGATTTCATGCAATGAAGGGGAAGAGCCCCGAGAATGCTTTACGAAAGCAATATTTTCATGACACAGGTTAAAGTCCCTAAATAGCTTTTAAACTATGTTTTTATGATTACATGGGTTAAAATCCCAAGAAATAATTTGAAACTATGGTTTTCCACAAGAAATGATTTGATAAAACGGGTAAGAGACCCAAAATGATTTGATAAAATGGGTGAGAGGTCCAAAATGATTTTGTGGGGTAAAAAGGAATGATTTGACGATAGTCAGAGAATCTGGGGTCGATCTCGCATACATAGGGTAGCGTATGGAGACGATCAAGGATCTACCTAGCCGACGGTCAGGAAATGGGCAGGCTCTGACTTGATATGAGAAATGTGCGTATAGACCACACTTGGTTATGCACGTGAGTTCATGCGTATAGTCCCCATTTAGTGGTGCACGAGAGATAGGGCAGCGTATGACCCTGATCTAGTCCTACGGCTCCCTGTACTATGGCCATGAGTACCCATGATTTTATCCTACGGGACCAGATGTATGATGTCCTTCGGGACTAGTATATGAAACGATTGCCTGACCCTACACGATAATGATATGATGTTTTATGTTTTCACACATCTATGCTACCTGTTTTGTTGCTATCGATTTTAGCACTATGTTATATAATGATATTTAATGGTAGCTATGTTTATGTTTTGAATAAATGACTTGTGAAAACATGATTTCACTTTTTAAAGTGATGATGGGATATGATATATTTGATTTGAGATTTTGAGATGCTCTTATGTATGTTTACACTATGAAACATGTTTTTCAGCATGAGATGTTTTATGAAAACGAGATGCTTTATGACTGTTTACACTAATGATATATTTATAGCATGATACGTTTTACGAAAAGGATGCATGATGTGTAAACTAATTATTTTAAAGCATGATGTTGCTACTGTTCTAAATGTAAGCATCTCTACTTTCGTACATGTTTATGCTGAGTTGTGAAATCACGTATTTTACTGGTTTTAAGTACTAAGATTACTTTAAATGTATCTCTTACTATCAGACCCGAGTTTTTGATTTACGTATGTAGCTTGTACATTATGATTCCTATATGTACGAACATTTTATTTCATAGTTGAATCATAAGAAGAGTATTTACTATCATGCAATCGACAATTTAAGAAATTAAAAATGCATGTAAGCTATATAACAACAAGATAAGGCTTAAATTAATTTCTGAGCAAGTACAGGGGTAAAACGGTCAATTGATCGAAATCCGGTATAAATACGATGAGACAATTTCATTAAAAATATGAAATTGAGAAATCTTGATCAATAACGGGAAAATATTGAATTTCGAATCCAATTGATCGAGATATGAATTTATTAAATATTTTTGGAATTTTTACCTCGGAAAATGAGCCCAAAAATAGTGGAAAAAAGATACCGAAAAAGTAAAATCAGACTCATAAATTCATTTACAGACTAAATGAATTTAATAGGAATTTTTGGGATATTTTAAGATTTTTAATATTATCTTAAGGATTAAAATAATATTAAAAATATATTATAAAGAAAAAAACGAAAACGGATTGAAACACGGGGAGAGAGAGAACGACAAACCGTATGAAGGCCGAGGAAGAAGAGCTCACCGGACGGCCACCAATCCGGCGACCCAACGACCAGCGAACGACCGAAAAAGGAAGAGGGGAACCCCGCGACCTCCCAGCCATCGATAACGCGCTCCACCGGTACCGGAATGGGGAGATCAGCGAGGTTGAAGCCGCGGAGGAAGAGAGAGGAATTTGGCGGCCACCAGCGGTGCTAGGCTCCGATCGAGCCCAGCCGAACATTCCCCAGGCTGTAGCACACCGAACGGCGACAGCAGCTCCCAGAGAACAGGCCGGATGACGTCGGCATGGCCAAAACATCCCTGAACCGGTTGGCGGTTCACGGCAGAACCTTCTAAACTGAGTCGGACCGGATCGGTTCAGCCAAGGAGGAGAGAGAAAAAGAGAAAAAAAAGAAAAAGGAAAATAAAATTTTTGGGAATTCACCGGACTTTAGGTAAGTCGATACGAGGTCAAAAGTGATCGATTTAATTTCTGATAAATTTATTTAAATTATATTTAATCGAAAATTGACCCGGAGTTAAATATACGAAATTGTGCAGTTCGACGATTAATTTCGAACGAAAGCCTAATCGAACTCCGATTTGTGGACCATCGCACAATCTCGGGTAAGTAAAGCTCATTTACGACAATTTATGTGATTTATACGTATTTAAGAATTAAATTATGCATTTCGGATTAAATTTTGGATTTAGTGAATTATATTCGAAAAATTGAATAAAATGTTGTAAATGATATACGACCTATCCTAAGAGCTTGGAATAAAGCCCAATGGGTATTGATAAGCCCAATGAGTCAATAGACCTTGATGAATGGGCTTAATACGGATTAAGGCCTGATTAACGTGATTAAGGCCCATTAAGCGTAAACGGGCCCATTTTAGTGAAATGAACTGTATTAAATGTGTAATACAGTAGGAAAAGTGTAATTAACTCAGTGAATGATTAAATGCAGCTCCAGAGTCATATTGAGAGTTGACCGGACTGTGAGATAGACAGCACAGAGGAAGAGAGGTCACACGACGTAATCCGAGGTAGGGGACTCTTGCAAGTAGCTAAAGATATCTGTGCATATTTTCGTTGGATCTTACATTCACTGAAATTGTTTGAGGGACAAAGAAAATCTATAATAATTATAGGGACCCGATATGGGTAAATTACAGTTTTGCCCCTAGTTAGGCAAAAAGTGAAATTTTGGGAAAAGTTCCAAAAAGCATGGAAATGATGTTTTGAGTGGTTTTTCCTACTGTGTAGCAGAAGAGTAGGTGGATGGGCTAATGTTTTGAGGTCGATGTAAACTAAGCACACTTTATAGTGCTGATTTTAGTGATTTTTAACATCTCTGTTTTTAAAGAGCCATCTACCGAATTATGTGGAAACAATCGTGCTAGAGCACAACTCGCACTTGATTTCAAATGTTTTTCACATACATTAGTGCTGGAGGTTTACTCGCACTACATTTATTTGACATGTATGATAGAGTAGTAGAGCGTTGCTCGTACTCAGTTTTTATGTGATTTGTGCATGATAGAGTGCTAGAGCGATTAGCTTGTACTCGAGTTTTACATGAGATGCATGACAGAGTGCTGGAGCGTTGCTCGCACTTGATTTTTCATAATTTGTACATGACATCGTACTTGAGCGATTTGCTCGTACTTGATTTGTAATGAGAACTATGCATGACCTGGTGCTAGAGGTTTACTCGCACTAGTGTTGATATTTTGACATGCATATATAGTGTTTTGAGACGGAGCGTTGACTGTGTGTCACACTCAAGACACGTACTGTAGTTTTTTGTGATATATATACATGTTAGAAAAACCATGACGATTTCCTCCGTGTAGACTGAGTGTCACACTGTTGAGATGTTCTCACGTGGATTTAGAGACGTGGCATTGATTCCATAGTATGAGGGCTAAGACCTATGGCAGGCACCCCGACTATGATGTATTTCCATGGTATGAGAGGCTAAGACCTATGGCAGGCACCCCGACCATGATGTATGGGTCCACGGGTGTACTTTGTACCGTGCATGTGGCATGAAGTACATTGTACCGTGTTTTGTGTTGTGGAGTTGTGGAGGAGAGTTGTTGATAGCTGGCAGTTGTGATGGACTGACCCCCCTCCCGTTACAGCAGTGATAACCCACACATCGAGTACTGTGTTGCCTGGGATTTCACCACATGTTAGGATATGGCCATAGTCCAGAGATGCTCTCTTACGGTAAGATCCTTAAGCCCAACATCCTTAAGCCAGAGTGGGCGGGGAGGTTCTGTTCGGCGGGGAGGCTCTCTTACATAGTCTGGAGAGATTGCATTTAGCCACTGAGTCTCGCATGATATATCACATGTGTTGTATGATATGAGTAGACCTGAGGGATGGGTCGGTACCCGATTTGTTTGTGTTGTGATGAGAAATGCCATATTTACTGTGTTTTGAATGTAAATGGCATATTTTATATAAAGGCATTCTTAAATGATTAAATATGCACTGTTTTGCATGAATGCCTCTGATTGATAAACCAGCATGTGTTTAGTACATGGGATTTTAAATCTATAATATATTATATATATTTTAAACATGCTTTTGAATTGAGAGAAGGAAAGGCAAATCACTATTTTCAGTAGATAGTATGGATGTCTACTTGCTTGCCTGATTTCCTTACTGAGCGCATTGATAGCTCATCCCATTCATTTTCCCCCATCTCTACAGATTCTCATCAGTAGATTGAGTCGGCTGAGGTATTGCATTCCTTTGGACCGCTGCCACTCCCCATCTAGCAAAAGGTATACACATGCGTACTCTTTTATATTTGAACAATGTATAAACACAGTGATGTACACGTTTTTAATAATGGGGGATGTAATTATATTTAAGTATATGAATTTACTTATGATATAAATGTCATGTATGTATGATACGAAAAAGAATGGTAAGGTATGTAAGGATGAGGAGACTAATGCCTATTCACAGCCCAACTGTTGATGAGATAAAGGTAAGTAAAAAGTGAAAAATTTGTTGTGGTTTTTGGTAAGGTCAAGTGTGGGAGAAGGGCATGACACTTACTGAGCCTGAAAAGCTCACCCCCCTTCCTTTCCATCTTCCAGATTTCCTATAGCGAGTCTA
The DNA here is from genome assembly GCA_033439115.1 of Firmiana major. Lineage (NCBI taxonomy): Eukaryota > Viridiplantae > Streptophyta > Magnoliopsida > Malvales > Malvaceae > Firmiana > Firmiana major. The sequence continues at coordinate 27,759,022 of CM065912.1, forward strand.
CTGCACCTACGAGACTGTGGTCGTTGACAAGGTAGTCCGAACTTTCATCGGATACTTTCGTAACCTTGAGGTACAGCTTTACTCATATTCCAGACATGATGCAATGCATAGACACTATTGTATATAACTTTTGGGATGTAATAGATATAAATGATTGTATACAGAGTCTTAGTTACGCAGTATAAATGAATGAATATATTTAGTTGTTATATGATTCTAAGATATGAATGAAAAGTATTGAGGATGTGGGTTGAATAATATAAACTACGTTTCAAACTCTGCAGGTTGGGTTGAGTCATAACGCAGTCGTTATGCTGCCGAAATTTTTTTAAAAAAAGAGGTTTTAAATCTAGATATGGATAGGAAAACAACATAGTTAATGGATAAAAAGCTTAAATTAGCCCCATTTTTTTCGTGCTTTCGGGGCGTGACAAATTTATATTTAAATGAAATTCTTTGGAAAATGGGCTAACTATCAAGTTTATATGGAAATAGATAGTGCTGGCGCATAGCTCGCACTATATCTGCGTTTGTGAGTGTGTATAAAATGTACTAAAGTGGTTGCTCGCATCGACTTGTGTGACATCATATGAATGAAATGTGCTAAAACAGTTGCTCGCACTGATTTTATTATTGTGAAATGCATGAGAGGTGCTGGAGCCTAGCTCGCACCCTGTTTTGACTATTTTGACTGTTTTTGATGGTTTTGACTTGATATGCATAAAAAGGTGCTGGAGTGATTGGTCGTACTAATTTTAATGATTTGACATGTATGAGTGGTGTTGGAGCTTAGCTCGAATCCTGTTTTGATATGATAATTGCATAAAAGCCGTGCTGGAGTGTAACTCGCACGAGATTTGATTTATTTATGCATAAAACCCTGTTGGAGCTTGCTCGAACGTGATTTTATATGGATTTATAACTCATTTTACAGTCGTACTAGAGTGATACTCGTACGCAGATTTTTACTGATTTTTATGAAACCGTGCTAGAGCTTCGCTCGCACAAGATTTTTAGATATCATGAATATGCATGGAGCCGTGCTAGAGCTTCACTCGCACAAGGATTTATATGAGATGCATATAGCCGTGTTGGAGCCTCTTGTAAACTGTGTGTCACGATGAGATGATATGCCACATATGTATACTGAGACATAGATGGCATGGGTGGATAAGACCTATTGCAGGCACCCCCTGACTGAGATTGGGTTCACGGAGTACGTTGTGCCGTGTATATCACATGGAGTACGTTGTACCGTGGGGATTGTTGGAGTGGAGTGGCATTAGCCACGAGGCAGCCAGTCTTGCCTTCGCAATCCTGATGTTATGTTGTTCTGGCTGCAGAATTGACCCACCTCTCGTTTCAGGTGTGATACCCCGCACACTAGGTACCGTGTAGCCAGGGATAACTAGGTTATGGCCATAGTCCTCGTTGTTACTGATATAGTCACCTACATGTCTCACATGATATAACCTGTGGTCTCGATAGTCCAGGGTAGACCTGAGGGAGGGGTCAGGCCCCGATTATGTGATTTTCTACTATAATGCTAGATTTTTTAAAAGATTTTATGACATGTGACCCTAAAAGAAGGGTGATTTTATAACAGAATTTTTAATGAATTATAATGAGTTGTTTTATAAGTTTGAGATGTATTTATGAGATGATTGACCTGAAGGGGTTATTTTATACTGAGTTTTAATGCAGTGATTTAAATACAGTAGCATGATGAGTTTTCCATGCTTTGATTATAAATTCATGAAAAGAATTGTGTCTCATGATTTGTTTTACATGGCATGAAATAATGCATGATCTTGATTTACTTCATGCGAATTATGATTTGACATAAAATGCCATGGATGCATGAGTTGCATGATTTCTATATGCACGAATAGTTTTTATAAACTATAGCATCGATGTATGCATGATTTTGTGCATGAGACTTAAATGAAAAGAAATGGATTTTAAGGGCATGGCATTATGAGCATGTAGATAGTGGAGCTATCTACCTACTTGCATAATTGCCTTACTGAGCGTGTGGTTTGCTCAGCCCCCTTATTATCCCCCTTTTTCAGAGCACTCGTAGTAGTTAGTGAGCGGCTGAGGACTTGCATTCTTGGTATCCACAGCGTCCCATCGAGAGTCAGGTATACACATTTGTATAGTTTGTATCTAAATATGTAAATGCACAGTACTGTAAACGGATATGATGTTGGGGATGTAAGGTTATGTAAATACCATTGTAAATGTATTTAGTTAAAGTCAAAGGATAGTAAATCTTGATGTGTGAATGTAAATATGGAAATGGAATAGTAAATAGGTGAAAGAGGACTAATACCGAATCATAGCCCAATTGTTGGTAGGATGGTCACGATAAGAGGAAGGTAAGAATTTAATAATAAACTAAAAAAAAAAGGAAAAATTTGTAGTGATTTTTAGGAAATTTGGGTCATGACACTTGGATAGCTCAAATAATTATTTACGACAATTTATCTCCAATTTCAGAATATAATTCATTTTATGTGGAATTAAATTCGTAATTTATGCGATAAATTTTTAACACGTATAACGATGTAAATTGTCGTAAATAAGAGTTACTTACCCGAGATTCTGTGATAGTATGCAAATCGAGGCTGACTCGAGCTCTCGTTTGTCCCCAATTATCGAGCTACATATTTATATATTTTTTGGGTCAAATTCAGTCAAATATATATTTAAATATTTATTCCAAAAATTAAATCGGTCCATTTGACCACTTACCGGCTTACCCGTAGCTCGACAACATCACTAGATTTTCCCCAAATTTTTCCTCTTTTTCTTTTCTTTTTTTCTCTTTCTTCCCTTTCTTCCTTGGCTGAACCAGTCCGGTCCGGTTCAGCACAGTTTCACTTCACTGAACCGGCACATACCGGTTCAGTCGTTTCCTTCGTCGTTCACGATGTTTTCGGCCGGTTCCCGTCTCCCTTCTACCACTGTTCGACTCGTCTTTGGCTAGGGAATGTTCGGTTGGCTTTGGATCGGACCGAACATCGCTCAGGCGGCCGGATTTCTCCCTTCTCTCCTCGGTAACCTCCCTCTCTGATCTGTCGATTCTGGTGTCGTCGACACGCGTGTCACGACCCAAATTACCTAAAAATCACTACAAATTTTTCGTTTTTCGTTTATTCTTTAATTCTTACCTTTATCTCATCGTGATCATTCTACTAACAGTTGGGCTATGATTCGGTGTTAGTTCCCTTACCCTATTTACCATTCCATTTTCATAATCACATTCAGATATCATGAATTATTATCCTTTGAATTTAACTAAATACATATACAATGGTATTTACATAACTCCACATCCCCCACATCATATCCGTTTACAGTACTGTGCATTTACATGTTCAGATACAAAACTATATAAATGTGTATACCTGTCTCTCGATGGGAAGCAGCAGATACCAAGAATGCAAGTCTTCAGCCGCTCACTAACTACTGCGAGTGCTCTAAAAAGATGGAAAAATAAGGGGGTGAGCAAACCACACGCTCAGTAAGGCAATTATGCATGTAAGTAGATAGCTCCACTATCTACATGCTCATAATGTCATGCCCTTAAAATCCATTTCTTTTCGTTTAAATCTCACGTACAAAATCATGCATACATCAATGCTATAGTTTATAAAAACTATTCGTGCATATAGAAATCATGCAACTCATGCATCCATGGCATTTTATGTCAAATCATAATTCGCATGAAGTAAATCAAGATCATGCATTATTTCATGCCATGTAAAACAAATCATGAGAAACAATTCTTTTCATGAATTTATAATCAAATCATGGAAAACTCATCATGCTACTGCTTTTAAATCACTGCATTAAAACTCAGTATAAAATAACCCCTTCGGGTCAATCATCTCATAAATACATCTCAAACTCATAAAACAACTCATTATAATTCATTAAAAATTTTGTTATAAAATCACCCTCTTTTAGGGTCACATGTCATAAAATCTTTTGACAAATCTAGCATTATTGTAGAAAATCACATAATCGAGGCCTGACCCCTCCATCGGGTCTACCCTAGTCTATTGAGACCACAACTTATATCATGTGAGACATGTAGGTGATTATATCAGTAACAACGAGGACTATGGCCATAACTTAGTGATCCCTGGCTACACGGTACCTAGTGTGCGAGGTATCACACCTGAAATGGGAGGTGGGTCAATCTTGCCGCCAGAACAACATAACATCAGGATTGCGAGGGCAAGGCTTGCTGCCTCGTGGCTAATGCCACTCCACTTAAACATTCCCCACGGTACAACGTACTCCATGTGATATACACGGTAAAATGTACTCCATGAACTTAGTCTCAATCAGGGGGTGCCTGCAATAGGTCTTATCCACCTATACCAATTATGTCTCAGTATGCACGTGTTGACATATCATCTCACTGTGACATAGTCTACAAAAGGCTCCAACATGGCTATATGCATGTCATATAAATCCCTGTGCGAGCGAAGCTTTAGCACAGCTCCACGCATATTCATGATATCTAAAAATCTCGTGCGAGCGAAGCTCTAGCACGGTTTAATAAAAATCTATAAAATCTGTTGACAGGCCCTAAGGGTATTATCCGCAAGTGCACGGGTCGTACAAGTAATAATGAGATTTGAGCCCCGAGTTATCATCCCACAAAGAATTGACTAGCCTAATTAAGTACCGGTTAATCTTACCCTAAGTATATTCTAGCAAATTATGAGATTAAGGTCGGTGATCTACTAATCTAGAATTAAAAATACTGAAAGCAATAAAATGCTATAAAATAAAGAAATTAAAACCGAGCAAAATTACTTACAGTGCTCAACGCAATTAAAATAAAAAACCTACAAAAGAAATTAAAACAGTTAAAACTAATTAACACAATTAAAATAAAATGCAAATATAAACATAAAACAATAAAACTAATTAAACTAAAATTAAACAAGCTTAAAATAAAATGCAACTAAATTAAATCTAAGTTAAACTAAGTAAACAAAGCAACTAAGCCTAACATGCACATTTGAAATCACTAACTAAGCTAACTAATGACTTGAAATTAATCTATGCATGTAAAATGAATTAAACCACTAAACTAGACTAGCCAAACGTGGCCTTAGGAATTTTAAACCAACAACAACTCCCTCCCTTTACTGTTCACGTGGCATTCTTTCATTTCCATTTCCAGGTGGTCCTCTGTCTGCTGCATTTTGTCCTTCCTCGGTGGTGTCCTGCTGCGTTTTGTCCTTCCTCAGCCTGGTGTCCTACTGCGTCCTGGTCACAGTCTACTTCTGCATAGGTGCTGTGCATCTCCAGGAACTCATCGCTGCTCTGGTTTTTGTCCTGCTCGGGTCTGTCCTCGATACCGTTCCTCGGCCTGCTGCTGGCAGCACTAGCTGCTGCTTCAGTACCAGCAGATCATCAGTAGCAGCAGCTACCACGCACTGCCTCCCCCAAGCTTATCTTCCTTCTGCCTCGCTACCTTTCTGCCCAGCATTTGTATCTGCAGTGTGTACCATCTTAATACGATTAAACAGAGACAAACAGAGGAAGAAAAAGAAGGAAGTTAATGGTGAACTGTGCTCCTCGGATGAACTGCTTTTATACCGGACAACCACCCATACTCATTTCCTAATCCAGCTATTAACAACTACAATGAAGATGAAATATAATGCAGTAAATGACTATATGCAGGAAACATGATTAAATGAAGAAAACAGGGAGCTACAATCTAACTACAAGCAAGCACCGAATAAGGAAAAAGTTGCAAACACAAAATGGAATAAGGACAGAATAAAACAATGATGCAAAGCTGCAGATGATTATCAAACCGAAAGGTTTAAATAGCAGTTCCATTTCCATATTGTCCGTGAGCTTCAGAAAAGAAAACAGAAAACTTCCGATCATCCTCCTCGGGTAGCTTCACATCCTTCTCCAGCCGTGACTCCACTTTGCTCATGACGTGGACAAATGCTTTGCATCCTCCCACATCAAGGCAACAGAATCAAAGGGGAGAAGATTGAATGAATAATTCATGCAACCCGATTGCTCAATCAAGGGACCAACCGAAGCTTTTAAAGATGATGGTTATCAAATGAAACTAAGAAACATAAACAATAATCAAGGAAAACCGAGAGCTAAACTAAGGAGTGATCTTTGTAAATAAAAGTTGGCAAATCAAATAGCTTAATGATTCCAAACCGAGAGCAGGGATTGAAAGTGAGCTTGCATTAAAATGAAATTTAACAAAGATAAAAGAAGACAATGGAATGAACAGTAAAAACAATTTCAGAAAAATGGTTAACGGGAAAAGAAAAGAACAAGGAAAATAAATCCTAAAAATACCCTAAAACTATTCTACCCTAGCCTACCCTACTCCTACTCTACTTTCTATTTTCTATGTTACTTGATTTTTCTATTGCCATCATGTTCTATTTATACACAAACATAGGGGTACAATGGTAAATTTTCATCCTAGATGAGTTGGCATTGTTTGGTCACTTGTCTTCATTTGATTTGCTGCAGAGTAGATATTTCCACGTCATTAGTCTTTTTATCCAATTGGTTGTGCGATGTGGCCCAGCGTGTGCCTTCCAGAATATTCGCTCGGTGTCTGTTGATCTTATCGTTTCAGAGCAAATGAAATATCGACAACTGGCATCAGGCGTGTCCAGACGACTGGTGACTCGATCTGCAAAATTTAAAGTGGTCCAATCTCCTTTAGCTCATTTTCAGCCCAATTTCGACTAAAACGACTGAGTTTCATCTGGATTTTATTTATCTGCACATTAAAGAATTTTAATTAAATAAAGGGGATTATTAATGAAATAATATGGGGATTAAATAAATAATTAGGAATTTAAGCACAAATAATTCTATAAAAAATAGAATTATCATCTGCAACGAGTAGCACTCCACTATGACTTTAAAAGAGTTATAAATTCATATAAAATCACGTGCGAGCAAGCTCCAACACGTTTTTATGCATAAATAAATCAAATCTCGTGCGAGTTACACTTAAGCACAGCTTTTATGCAATTATCATATCAAAACAGGATGCAAACTAAGCTGCAGCACCTCTCATGGATGTCAAATTATTAAAACTAGTGCGAGCAATCGCTCCAGCACCTTTTTATGCATATCAAGTGAAAACAGTCCAAAACAGTCAAAACAAGGTACGAGCTAGGCTCCAGCACCTCTCATGCATTTCACAATAATAAAATCAGTGCGAGCAACCGCTCTACCACATTTCATGCATATGATGTCACACAAGTCGATGCGAGCAACCGCTCTAGCACGTTTTATGCACACTCACAAATGCATATATAGTGCGAGCTATGCGCCAGCACTATCTGTTTCCATATAAACTTGATAGCTGGTCCATTTTCCAAAGAAATTTCATTTAAATTTAAATAACACTTACGTAGTGTTATCTTGTGAAATTTATACAAATACTGGCCAATTTACCAATTTGCTTAAAACCACGAAAATTCCTCAAATCATGCATTTCATGCATGTCATACTTTCACCATCCTTAGGTGAATTTCCCTTAATAGGGGTAAAATAGTCTTTTTCTATTTTTGAATCCTTAAAATCTTTAAACCATTTCTAGGACCTTTATACATATTCAGTGTATAGAAAAGCTTTTAAAATACGCGTAGCTACCTTTAGCAACTCACACAATTCCTTTACCTCATTTTTTTGTACAGTCTGACCTTTCCACTGATGTCTCATCACGCAGTTCGATTTGCTCCTAATCCAATCTCCAGAACTATGTATAAATATTCATTAGGTCAAATACAATACAATTAATTGTATTTCATATTTTCTAGGCTTAATTTAAATCATTGGGCCCGATTGTACCATAATGGGCCTTAATCGGCCTTAAGCCATTTTTCTTACTATTCACATTAACGAGGCCTATTGGGCTCATTGGGCCCATCAGTATTTATGGGGCCTCGTTCTAAACTCTCGTATAGCTCATTTAATTATTTACGACAATTTATCTCAAATTCCAGAATTTAATTTATTTTATACGAAATTAATCCGTAATTTATGCAGTAAATTTATAACACGCATAACTATGCAAATTATCGTAAATAAGGGTTACTTACCTGAGATTCCATGATGATACACAAATCGAGGCTGACTCGAGCTCTCGTTTGACGTCAATTGTCGAGCTACATAATTACATATTTTTTCGGGTCAATTTTTAGTCAGATATTAATCAAAGTAAATATTCCAAAATTTAAATCGATCAATTTTGACCGCTTACCGACTTACCTGTAGCTCGATTGCATCTTTGGGATTTTTCTCTAATTTTTTCTCTTTTTCTTTTACCCTTTTTCTTTTCTTTTTCTTCTATTCTAGTTGAACCGGTTCGGTCCGGTTCAGCCCGATTCAGACCGGTTCGGTTCAGCTGATTCAGTCCGTTTAGGCCCGGTTCGGGGCTTTGCCAATCAGTTTTCGCCTCCGATAGCTCCGCAAGGTCGTCCGATGCATGGATCCGGTCTCGATTTCACCATGGCTGGTCGAAAAGTGGCCGGTCCAGCCTCTTCTCTCCTCCAGCTTCGGTGCTTTTCTCTTTTCTTGCTGTTGCCGGCGTTGGCCATCATTTCACTAGCTGATTCAGTCGCTGATCGGTCGGTCATCACTTGAGGCTTATTCGGTTGGCAGTGGTCGGGCCTAGATCGGCGTCGGGTTGCTGGATTTCCTTTTCCCCTCCCAATTTCTCTGTCTTTCTCTCTCTCATCGGCGTTCTCTCACTATTCGTCAGTTCGTTGGATCCGGTAGTGGCCGCCTCTCATCTGGGCTTCCTCGGCATCTCCAAGTCGCTAGTGGTCGTCCGTCGGTGGAGGTAGAAGGCATCGGCCTTCTTCGTTTTCGTCTTCTATTTCTTTCAAAATCGCAAATCGCGATTCCTTCTTTTATTTATTTATTTATTTATTTATTTATTTATAATTAATGTTTTTATATTTTTAATTCATTTTACCAATAAATGAATTTATCTGTCTTATTTCATCTTTGCGGTATATTTTTCCAATATTTTTGGGATAATTTTTCGAAGTGAAAATTTCGATTAATTCCAATAAATTCATATATTGATCAATTGGACTCGAAATTTAATTATTTCTTCGTTATTGATCAAGATTTCTCAAATCCATATTTTTAATTAAATTTTCTTATCGAATTTATACTGGATTTTGATCTTTTAACCATTTTACCCCTCAACGTGTTAGGGAATACCATTCCAACTTCCTTTCACGAACATTCACTCATTTCGTGTTTTAAATAAAATCGGGTCTTACAAAATCTCCCCCACTTATGAAATTTGGTCCTCCAAATTAGAACCAAGTCAAATGGGTCCATAAACAACTCCGGGTACGTCTATCGCATCATACTCTTTAATCCTCATGTGACTTTTTCCAGAGTGTAATACTACCAATGGACTTGACTAGGGAGATTATCTTAAACCTCAACACTTCCTCCTACCGTCTAATACCCGAATCGATTTTCCAACATACGTTATACTTTCATTGAGCTCCAACAACTCATATCCAATTACATATGCTGGGTCCGGATAGTATTTTCGAAGCATCAAAGATGGGACACATTGTGGATGCCTGCTAATTTAAGTGGTAACGCCAACCTACAGGCCTTATCTCCCACTTTGTCCAATCTCTCAAAGGACTCAATCTAACAAAACTCAATTTACCTCCTTTTCGAATCTCGTTATGTCATAAGGGCATGTAACTTCCAACAATACTGATTCACCCTCGGTGAATTCTGATGGTTTCTGTCTCTTGTCAGCATAGTTTTTTTGTCTGCTCTGAGGTGTTCTTAATCTCTCACAAATCAACTGAACATCCTCAGAGGTTTATCTTACTAATTCAGGAGCAATTTTCTATCTGTCACCCACTTCTTCTTATCCAAGTCGGGGAACAACCCCTACGGTCATACAATACCTCATAAAATGTTATCCCCATACTCAAGTGACAACTGTCATTATTAGCGAATTCGATTAGTAACAACTGATCATCCTAGGAGCTTATAAAATCAATGGCACATGCTCTCATCATATCCTCCAGAACCTGTACAGTCCCCTCTGACTTACCATCTATCTGAGGATGGAAAGCTATGTTAACACTCAGTCGAGTTCCCAAAGCTTCCAAAAATATTCTAAGAAGTGGGAAGTGAAGCGGGAATCCCTATTTGATACCATACTTACTGGAACGCTAAATAATGTTTTACTATTTTTCGTACACATAAATCCTCCTACACACTCAGAGTATTTGGGGATTTCATATCCAGAAGGTGGGTAGACTTAGTCAATCTATCGACTATCACCCAGATAGCCTCGTGATTCTTGTGGTCCTCTATAACCCATCATAAATTCATGGTAACTTGTTCCCATTTTTGTGTCAATATAAGTAGAGGCTGCAATAACCCTGCAACTTCTAGTACTCTACCTTAATCTGCTGACATACGAGACACTTCTCCACAATCTCTACAATGTCTCTTTTCATATCTGACCACCAAGACCCTTTTCAGAGATTTTGATATATTTATTACTTCCCAGATGCACTGTATATCCAGAAGAGTGAGCTTTTGATAATAACACTATCTCATCAATTGTGGTCCTTGGGAGCATTTATATTGTCTCTGGACCTCAGTAAGTCATCATCACTCACTGTGAACTCTGTCACTGTACCCATCTGAATCTGACCCATACTATAGACACCATGTCGATCATCACGCTAAGCCTGTCAAATTCGATCACTGAAATCCGATTCTAATCTCAGGCTAGTTATCACACAATCACTGTCATCATCAGAAGGGCTCACATCACTACTGAGGCTCACAACTGTTCTAGTAGCTCACGCTCCCTGACCATCATATGTAATACCATCCCGAGGCTCTTTCTGCTCAAGGCATTAGCCATTATATTAGCCTTTCCTGGGTGGTACAATTTTCACAATTATATTCCCTCGGAAGCTCTAACCCTCATTGTTATCTCATATTCTACTCTTTCTGTGAAAACAGATATTCGAGGCTTTTTTTTTATCAGTGCATAACCAAAATTTCTCACTATATAAGTGGTGGCACCATACCTTCGGTGTAAACGCTACGGCTGCCAACTCTAAATCATGGGTCGGATAGTTTCTCTCATGGTCCTTGAACTATCTGGATCCATAAACGACTATCTTCCCATTTTACATAAATACACAGCCCAATCCTTATTTTGCGGTAACCATACACACTAAGAACCTCTTGAGCTGTTGGTTATAGTGAGAATAATTATGGTGGTCAGTTTATTACTTCAATATACCAAAACTCACAGAAGCCATTTTTATACTTAACATCCCCTGGCATGCAATTGTTTTCCAAACGAGATGTGTCAACTGAGTAGCCCATTTTGAGAAACTCACAACACCTCGTCTGTAAGACAGTTTCCAATTACTACTCATGCTCTTCCTTGGATATCGAATACATCAAAATATCATCATTAAAGATGATAACCAATCGGTTCAGGTAAGGTTTAAATACCTTGTTCATCAATGCCGTAACCGTTAGGGCACAGTCACCTTCCGAATTCTTAACGGATGTTACCCAGACTTCAAATTGATTTCTAAAAAGATATGCGCTTTTCACAGCTAATCTAATAAATCATCTATAGTGGGCGGAAACACTTATTCTTGATGTTAGCCTCGTTCGACAATCAAAATTCAATACATAGTCGGGGGCTTCCATTCTCTGTTCATAAACATAACAAGTACTCCTCAAGTTACACATTCGATTTTAGGAACTCTTATCCAATAACTCCTGTAATTATTTTTTTAATCCTTCTAGTTCCACTAATACCATTTTATACCGTGGTTAGGATATTGGCTTCGTATCAAGTACCAACTCAATATAAAAGTCTATCTCTTTATCTGATGGTAGCCCTGGTAGAAAATATCAGGAAACTCCCTGACCACTAGGATATCTGTTAATTTCGGATGTGCCATATCCATACCAAACACACAAGCAATGAAACATTCCCATCATTACTCATTCCATGAGTACAACCTCCTTCATTTCATGTCAAATTTACAATACACTTTTTAGGGGTGAAAACATCACTATCTTAGGATAGCAATCTAAATAGCATAGTTTGCAGCCGAATCTATCTATTCTCAAATATTACTTCAAAATTATTCATATTCCATTGAATAAAACAAGCTAACTCATACTTCTTCTCCCTTTTTTGACTTATAATCTCTTCGTAATAATTCCGTTAGTTAACCCTCCTTCATTGGGGTGCTAACTATCAGCATTTTGTCAAAGGGTATAGGCATTCGCGTCTTTCACTAACTTATATGCAAATGAGAGCGGTATAAATAAATGCATGGCACCGGGATCAATGAAAATAACTACTTCATTATTCACAACCAGTGTGGTATCTTCCACCACATTAGATGAAACATCAGTAGTGTCTTGGTCTAAGGCATACACTCGCCCTCGTCCAACATTATACTTTCCCTTTCTCTTCAGCTGTGGCCTCCCTTTTTGGTGCATAGATATTAACAGTGTTTTCTCTATTTCTTTGCCCTTCTGTGGGGCAGTCTCACCCAACTCTAAGCAATCATTAAATAAATGGCCCGTCTTGCCACACTTAACGTCTATTTTAGTCAATAAGGTGTAGGGCCTACTTTCATGGTATCTACCACACATCCTACACTGCTCCGGAGTAGGTCGGGGTCCTCCAATCAAAATACCCCTCAAAAGTGCTGAAATTGGATACACTGGGCCTTACTAATCATCTTACCCCGTGACTTAACAAGTCTAATCTTTTACCAAAATACCTTTTTCCCATTCTGACATCTTTGTCATTCTCTATTCTCTTCTGTCTCCATTTTGGCCCTTACTACTTTTTCCAATCTCAGAGGCATGCAACTCATGATCTTATTCGCACAATTATAGTCTGCGCACTGCCTCAGCATAGGTAGTGATATCTAACAGGGCCAATCGGACTCTAATTGACAATTTGAGATATTCCATAAACTTTTAGACATTTCGACTCTCACTGTTCATAGTGTCGGAGTCATACCTGCCCAGGAATAAACTGAGTTTCATACTCATTAATCAACTAGTTCCTCTGGGTCAGAGTAAAGAATTTTATTTGTAATTTCCTTTAAGTAGTGTCCGAGATATTCTGTCACCAGAATACATCTAGAATTATTTTTTCATATCCATTCTGGATGTCTAACTCTTAAGATGGGTCGAGCGGACTTCCACCAATGCTCCGACTCACCCTAAAATCCCTTGCATACTTTGAGCAAATAGGTACTAAAATATTCTCCACACTCTGCTCTAACCTTGTGAAGCGTGTTTCAATACTGTTCGATCTCTCTGTCGGACTCTGTCCGATCTCTCTATCGGACTCTGTGGGGCATGCTCAACATCAGCCTCCATTTCAACCTCATTTTGAGTCTCATGTGACGACTCAGTACAACTCTCAGGCCTACCACTGCGGCCTCGAGCTCATGTACTCGCCCTTCTACCATAACGACTATTAGTTAATGACTCTATATTCTTGCATTTGAAACCAAATTCTTTGCTGCACTTCCATCTCGATATACACAATTGTATCTAAACAATTCACAGTAACATGGGGATGTAAAATTCCTTAACCACTAACACCGACTCATATCAGGCCAACTTAGCTCTGATACCAAAATCTGTCACGACCTAAATTACTTAAAAATCACTACAAAATTTTCATTTTATTTCTTATTAAATTCTGTTATTATTTTATTCATTAAAATATATTAAAAAATTCAAATATCTTCAAAAAATTTTATTTAATTCATTTTACTAATAAATGAATTTATCTGTCTTATTTTATCTTTTCGGTATATTTTTTCAATATTTTTGGGATAAGTTTTCGAAGTGAAAATTTCGATTAATTCTAATAAATTCATATCTTGATTAATTGGACTCAAAATTTAATTATTTCTTTGTTATTGATCAAGGTTTCTCAAATCCATATTTTTAATTAAATTTTCTTATAGAAATCATACTGGATTTCGATCTTTTAACCTTTTTACCCCTTAACGTGTTAGGGAATACCATTCCAACTTCATTTCACGAGCATTCACTCATTTCGTGTTTTAAATAAAATCAGGTCTTACATAATCTCCCCCACTTAAGAAATTTGGTCCTCCAAATTAGAACCAAGTCAAATGGGTCCATAAATAACTTCGGGTACGTCTATCGCATCATACTCTTTAATCCTCATGTGACTTTTTTCGGAGTGTAATACTACCAATGGACTTGACTAGGGAGATTATCTTAAACCTAAACACTTCCTCCTTCTGTCTAATACCCGAATCGATTTTCCAACATACGTTATACTTTCATTGAGCTCCAACAGCTCATATCCGATTACATATGCTGGGTCCGGATAGTATTTCCGAAGCATTAAAGATGGGACACATTGTGGATGCCTACTAACTTAAGTGGTAACGCCAACCTACAGGCCTTATCTCCCACTTTGTCCAATCTCTCAAAGGACTCAATCAAACGAAACTCAATTTGCCTTCTTTTCGAATCTCGTTATGTCATAAGGGCATGTAACTTCCAACAATACTCATTCACCCTCGGTGAATTCCAATGGTTTTTGTCTCTTGTCAGCGTAGCTTTTCTGTCTGCTCTGAGGTGTTCTCAATATCTCACAAATCAACTAAACATCCTCAGAGGTTTGTCTTACCAATTCAGGAGCAATTTTCTATCTGTCACCCACTTCTTCTTATCCAAGTTGGGGAATAACCCCTACGACCATGCAATGCCTCATAAAATGTTATCCCGATACTCAAGTGACAACTGTCATTATTGGCGAATTCGATTAGTAACAATTGATCATCCCAGGTGCTTATAAAATCAATGGCACATGCTCTCATCATATCCTCTAGAACCTGTACAGTCCCCTATGACTTACCATCTATCTGAGGATGGAAAGCTGTCTTCCTTCTTTCCCCTTTCTTTTCTGTTTCGAGTTTTGCGATTTCAGTTCTTTTTTTCTTCAATTTCCTATTTCTTTATTTATTTATTCTTTTAATTGAATAAAATATAATATTTTTGCCAAAATATCCCAAAAATATTATATTTTATTTATTTAATCAATTAATGTATTTATTTGTCTGATTTTATCTTTCCAGTATATTTTTCAAATATTTTCAAGATAAATTCCCGTGGTGAAAATTCTGGTTAATTTCGATAAATTCATATCTTGATCAATTTAACCTTAAATTTAATTATTTCTCCTTTATTGATCAAGATTCCCTGAATCCATGTTTACAGTGTCAATTTCTTACCGAATTGACATCGAATTTCGGGTTTTTTGATCATTTTACCTTTTAACGTGTTCGGGACCAAACCAATCCAACTTCCCTTCACGAACCCTTTCTCATTTCATGTTTTAAATCCTTATCTCCAATCCAAATGGTCTAATTCCCATTCAATTAATATGTGGCTATTTCAATCCTTTATTTGATCTTTAGATGCATTCGGGAATTTTTATTCATTTCATTTGCATTTTTCATTCACGTGCAACTCTTCTTATGATTCAATTTTCATCCAACCATGTTTACATCATATGAATCATAAGGAATTTTGATAAAAAAATAAGGTTTTACACCTATCTCCTCTGCCCAATCGGTGAATGACATTTTTGACCATACTATGCTTCATACGGTGCCTTTCCAATGCTCAAGGGGTAACTGTTATTATATGCGATTTTGCTAATCGCTAATTGATCTTTCCTGGTACATGATTTCAATTCCATATTGGCACCAGTAAGGGTTGTAACAATCTCATAGGCTTTTGGTAGTCTACCCTAACTTGTTGACATATGAGACATTTAGTCACAAATTCAGTCATGTCTCTTATTGTGCTTGATTACCCATATACTTTTTGGAGATTTAGTATATCTTTACTATTCTCCGGATGTAGAGTATATCTCGATAAATGAGTTTCTGATGACATCGATTCCTTTACTATAGATTATTGGGTACACAATTTTGTTTTTAAATCTTGATTAAATCATCAATACCAATACTCGAGCTAGTTGCAACACCCATCTGGGACTGACTAGCCACGTCAATCCAATGTTTTTCATTACACTAAATTTGTCTGATTCGATCAAATCAAGTCCAGTTTCTTTTTCAACTCTCAAGCTAGCTACCACAAAATAATGTCAGTGTCAGAAGGGAACCTCCTCCAATTGAGGTTCACTAAGTATTTCAATAACTCACGTTTCCTGACCAATACATATGCACATATAACACCATCCCGAGGATACTTCCACTCAAGGCACTAACTCTAATAATTTCCTTTTTCTTGTATTAGACGACCATTGTGAAATTTAATATTTAAACCTTCATGATTCGTAGAATTCCATAATTCTTCACTGCACAAGTAATGGTATCTTGACTTCAAATGCATTTATTACAACTGTCAATTTCAATTTATAGGTCATGGGTAGTCTAGATGCTGTCAAGTCTCTCAGGCAGGGAGATATTTCGAAATACCTTTATTAGCCATTAGACGTGACCACATGACTGGTTATGGATATAAGGGTTCAAGGTTCACTCTCAATAAGAAGTAGGATACCAATGCTTATCGCAATTTCACGTTTATTCTTTAGTCATAACTTATTCTCAATTCATATCACTTGATCCGAATCACTTCACATACCAGAGATATTCTTACCTTGCATACACCTCTTATTCTAATGTAACTTGTATTAAAAAACTATCATATTTCAAACTTATCTCATTTCGTATAACAATTATAATAAAACTCTTTCGTTATTCCAATTAAGTCTCGCATTCGAAATATAAGCATAAGCAATTTACAATCCTTAGACTCGATACGTAATTTATATTCCAAAGTCTCCTTATACCCCATACTTCAAATCATCTTAACAGTTTTGGGTCTTTCCCTCTGATCTATAATCTCTATTTTAGGAGGATCCAATTAACTCCCATTTTCTATACAAAGCAACCCAAAAGCCTGAGGATCTTCTTAACAATAAATGCTGGTACACTCTAAGCAAATCATTCAGTCTGGTAATCCTCTTATCATATGATCCCTGTAGTTACTTTTCAGCACTTCAAATTCAATCGAAACTATTCAATATAGTGGTTTGAATAATAAATTTGATATCAAGTACTAGATCACCTCAAAATTCATCCTTCAGTCTAGTAGTAACTTTGACAGATCATCTAAATATGTGTAAAAAAATTCTATGTCTACAGGGGTGTCTCTTTACTCCGAATACACCCTATCTTTATCAATCATATAAACAATGAGACCTTCACTTATTCTTTTAGTTCTGTAATTCATCTTTCTGGTTACAGTAACTTTACTCTATCACTCTCACTGCTTCCTTATTACATTTCTTTTCTGTCACTCTCTTTACCTTTTCATTTTCTTAGTAACCTCAAAATATACAGTTCATATCATCATAATTGTGCCTTGTGCATTACTTCCTCAAAATAACATCCAATGGGGCTAATTTATATCGATTAAGGATCTTAGTACCTCCTATGAATTTCTTGGACTTCTCATGTTTCACATCTCCACTTATTCAGATTATACTTCTTCCAAAACCATAAATTTAGTTTCGTATTCATTCTCGGAGTTGTTACCCTATGTCTGATTTTAATCATTTCATCTATAATTGCCAATATGCTTTATCTGGGATGTGTTACCGTCTAAGGGCTTCTAGAAACATATCCATGTAATTTTTTGATATCGGCTCGCAGATTAAATCGGGGGACTTCCCTCCGAGCACGACTTTCCATTTCGATACATATGCTACAAAAGCTACTTTTTTATAGTAGTGCACTTCAAAAGTCCGCATAACTTTCCCAATTCTTTACCACAAAATTGCTAGAGCAACTTTCTTGGTAGAGTTACTTCTAAAATCATCAAGCTTTTCTATCTCATTCATCCAACCCTTCGAATCACTGAATTCTTAACCTTATTGAAAAATGGAGGCTTAAACTCTTGAAACTGTTCCCAGTCTGTTAAGTTCACAGTCATACTTTAAGAATCCATGTAATTTTTCCAATTTAATTTTCCATTACAATAGGATTCATGACTCTAGTATGTAATAGCATACTATCTTTCGAAATTAGCTCGGTCTTTCTCTCAGTCACACTTCAATCATTATCATTATTATTGTGCTGTTATCACTTGATCAAACAATGTCATCATTGCTTCCATGTCCCGCTCAAATCTTACAAAGCGGACTCCAAACTTTCTAGTGAAACTATAAGGTGTACACTCAGACGAGGGTTCACTACATCTCTCGGGCTTACCTCTACGGCCTTGAGGAATGGTTCATTTCCATCTGCCAATATGGCTGTAATACTAGTCAGCCATATCTATCAGTTTCCCATTATTTATTGACACAATTTTCAATAAAACATAGCCAGGTACACCCTTTTGCATTCAATTAATGTACAGTAACGCTGAGGATGTGAACTTTCTAAATTTTTTTCCCTTTGAATATCGACTCGTATTAGGCCAACCTTGCTCTGATACCACTTTTGTAACGACCCAAATTTTCACACAATTTGGTTGGACTACAAGTTGATATTAGGTCAGAACAATAACTTAGTCTGATTAATTTTCTTTCTTAGTAACAAATTTGAAATAAAATATATTCACATTCCACAGACACATCTAGTATGCATTACTGTACTTACAAAAATTTTAGATACAAAGAATTGTTTAAGCTTGGGTATACCTTCGATGTAGAAATATGCTCTGCGAAATCATAACTATGCGGAGTGCCTTACTAACAGAAGCGATTCAAGCTACAAAGGGTCTCTGTGGAGGAAAGTAAGGGGGTGAGCTCAACATGCTCAGTAAGAAAAACCCCAAAGCAAGTAGATAAATACGCTACCTAAATATATATATATGTATCTGCCAAATCTAGAATATTTCACAAAGTATACAAGTAGTTCGATAAATTCATAGATACCAAAGATGAATTTTAGAAAACAGAACATATATCGATAGTAAAATTAGCTACTGTGGTAAATACAAAAATTTCAGAGCTTTTAGTAGCAAACTAAACAGATTTCCAGATATCACAGTTCATGTAGACAATTCAAAAATATATTTCAAATAAACACAGAGGTACTGTCAGTTCCAAAAAATCAAAGTCGGAAAGATCCATGACAATTTCAGTATGCAAATGGAATTGAAATCAATAACGATTCTAAAACTTTAAACAACTTTTAAAAGTGACGACAATGTGGCACGTTGGTCCTACAGGATTCAAGAGGTAACCCCCATGGTCTTTCATGCAATAATATATACAGTTCCTTTTGGAATTATGATCACACAGTCAATTCAAAAATTTAGATAGACGAGACAGGGCAAACATGCTATATCAGATATCAGAAGTGACAATTGGCCAATGTCGGTTACTCCGAGTAATCACGAGTTAGGTTTGTCGGGATGTCATTCACCATAGGAGTGGTCAGCTACCCAATCAGCTAACAATCAGAATATTCGAAAACCAAAAACAAAATTAGAAACACGGTACATTGTACTCGTGTGCGTACTGCACAGTATATCGTACTCCGTAGACCACAAATACAGAAACAATTCAGACAGTAGTGTAGTATGATTTAATTAGTGCCTTTGTCTCAAATCACGTGCGAGCAGGTCAGTGCAAGACACAAAGTAATACATGACGACTCAAACATGAATTTTCTCATACATTAGATTAAAATCTAGTGCGAGTCAGATCGTGCGACATAGTCTGCACACGCTCAAGCACGTCTCGTCAGTGCGAGGCAGGATGTCCGACACACAATCATCACGCTCTCAAGCACATCTTGTCAGCACGAGTCAGTCCATGTGATATAGTCGGCACGCGCTTAAACACGTCTCATTAGTGCGAGTCAGGTCGTGCAACACACAGTCAGCACGCTCTCAAGCACATCTCATCAGTGCGAGTCGATCCGTACGATTTAGTCGGCACGTGCTCCAACACATCTCATTTATAATTTTCATAAACAGATCATTTGCCTTAAACACATATAAATTCCATTTGTTTCTCGAAATAGTTCAAAATAAGCTTGTCTAGCCCCTTTCTCGGATAAAATCTCAAAAAGCAATCGACGAAAATTTTAAAAATTCGAGATTTTTTATTTTAAATAGAATTCATGTCCTATCAGAATCCATGCAAAACACTTAAATTCGGCTAGTAAAATTAGGTTGATCAACTAGGCTAAAACCTCTAATTTTTAAAGCCATAAAATTTACCATAGATTTTTATGTAATTTCGGTACTGCGAAATTCAGTATAAAATTTTATATCTACAAATATACGAAAATTAGGCATATTTATCTCTAATAGCAACGAGAATTTTCCTTATCTCGATGTCTTTTCGTAGTCCTCAATGTCTATCCGTGCGAGTCAGCAGGTCAGGTCCACTTAGTTAATTTCCCCAAAATTTAGTATCAGTATTTCTGAAATTTTGAACCGATATTTTCGACCGTCTTTTCCTTGGGTTTTTCCCAAACTCTTTGCGCTTTCTTCTTTATTCCAAATGTGTGTGTATATATATATATATATAATCTTAAATATAAATATATATACCTAAAAATACCCCTTTTGTTTTTTGAATTCCTTTTTCCTTTCCCACGTTTTTCCTTTCTTTCTTTCCTTCTTTCTCGCAGGTTAGCCACAGCTCATGGTCGTCGACATCTTCTTCCTCAATGTTTCTATCCGATGCTAGTGTTTCCTCTCTTTCCTTGTCGTTTTCCACCTCGCTCACAACCTTCAACCGACCACCACCATCATTATCTTTCTACTATGTTTCTCTTTCTCTTTCGCTAAGCTCTCGGTTCACTCAAACAGCAGCCTTACTCTCCCCCTCATCCCTTTTTGCTTTTGTTTTTAGTCCTACACTTCTAGCCTTAGTTTTCTGGCCTCAATTTTGTCCCTAAGAAAAGCTGAGAGCCTTGTCCAAACTCCCAGTTGCTGCAAACAGCAACATGCCGTGAAAGCCGCAGGTGGTGGCGTCACGTTTCCTCACTTCTCTACTGCTCACTCAGCTCTCGTTTCATAGTTCCTTGCACCAGTGGTGTTGTCCCAAGCCACTACTTTAGCTCAGTTTCCTTGTCGACCCTGCTCTCATATGCTTCAATTTTCTTCCCCTTCACCCTTAGCTTTCGGTTAGAGACTTCTCTCCTCTCTTGATTCCTGCTTCAATCCTTTGTTCTAGCCTCATCCTACTACTTCTCTCCTTGCCACTGTCTTGTCTCTCTCTCTCTCTCTCTCTCTCTCTCTCTCCACCTCTCTCAGTTCGTGCTAAGAGAAGCTATCAGCAACTTCTTACTTCTGCATTGAGACAGGTTTTGCAGCAGCTCTCGGTTGCTGTTGCTTGGAAATGTGCAGCCTCTTACTGGTCTGTTCCCTCTTTTCTGTTGTTCTTCAACTAGCTCATCCCTCAGCTTTATTTCTATAGACACAGAACAAGGACATGGCAGGCCGACTGATGACATGAAGATAGGGAAAATAGGAGTAGGTTGGCAGGAGGCGTGGGGGTGCTGGATGTGTATGTGCAGATGGGTTCAAGTGTACAAGGGCTGGTTGCGTGAAGAGGTATGACGGGGCGGAGCTGGTGTGCAGGTGTATTCGGTAGGGGTTTTGCTTCTATTCCATCACCCTACTATTTTTCCTCTTCTTTTCGGTCATCACATAATCTTTTTTTTCATCATTTGTTTACTTTTACATATGATATCTTTACATGTGAATTCTAGAGGGTCTCGGCATGTAGGTGGTACATATCTCATATGTACACATACTGCATACATATATACATATATGTATTTACTTGCTACATACATGTATTTTATTTATACGTGTACCCATAAATACGGTATTATTCACCCACACATATATTTATATATGTATATCTGTATTATTATTATTATTATTATTATTATATTATTATTATTATTATTATTATTATTATTATTATCTCCATCGATATTCCTCTGTGGGACTAATATATATATATATGAAATTAATTCTCCTCAAGTCTCACTACGAAGTAAAATAAATTTTAATTTAAATCCTTGACTAATGGATCAAAATCTTTAATCTCAAGGATTAATTTTTGTTAATCATGGATAAAACCAAGTATCTGAAAATTTACGATATTTATACAAAGTTAGCAAGAAGTTGGAGGAAGATGATGATGTTCATATATGTGATTGTTTGATATTGTAGGATGAATAATTATTGAAATAATTTCAGGGGACAAATGTAGTTTTGGACAGCCTAGGGTTGATAGAGAAATGGTGAATTTTAACTATGTTGATTGTTGCAAACTAGTTAAATTTATACAAAAAAAAACTCGGTTTATAGCTCAGTTAAGTGAAAAATCGTAAAAGTGTGAAAATTTGACAATTTGGGTGTTATGAATGATTAAATGCAGTCTGAAATAAATGTTTAAGATATTAGATTGATAAGTGATAAATTTGATGGAAACAAACTAATGAAATAGCTTAAACTGAGACTTCATTGGTAAAACCGAGAAAGTAGAAAAAAATGATCGAAAAAGGGTTCAATTGACCCCGTTTGAGTTTCAAGCGAATATAAATATGAAGTAAAGAAGAAATTGAGCATCAATTAATGGTTTTGAAATTGTTTTGGATAGCTCAAGAAGTTGGCACGTAAAACGAGGTAAACTCGGCACCCAGCGAGTCAGGGTTGCCTCGACCTCATTTAGGTAAGGGATGCAACTAGTTTTAAACATGAGTATTCTTTATCTACAAATGAGCAATAGTATCATGAAAATATTTTATAAAATGAGCACAAACCCCGAGAAAGATGTATGCCTGAGTTTTCTTACCTGAGTGCATGTTTTGCTATATTTGAGCTCAATTGTGTGATTTTACAGTTTTACGGACAATATATATATATGTGTGTGTATGACATTTATGAAACAAAACTATTGTGAGCTCTTTGATGAATGCAAAACTATTTTCAGTATAATAATGGTACGTTTTGAGAGTGTATGCTCAATAGCATGCGAGTCAAGGAAACTTGGAGGTCGATTGAGTGAGACCCAAGGGAATTCTAGCCGACGGCTTGGGATCAGGCTAGACCTTAACCATGTTATGCATATTCTATGTGTTTGTCTTGATGCTTTCTCTTATTTATATAAGATACCGCCTGAGTGGCGTTGGGATGATGCTTTATGAACGTGATCCAGTCTACAACCTTACCATGGCCATAGGTACTTGATTCCCTCTTCGAAGGATGACCTCTTTCGAGGATAACTTAATTCCCTCTTTGGAGGATGCCCTATTTTGAGGATGGTGTAAGACCCGAAAATTAATCGTAAATTTTTATGAGAGATGAAAATGGTCAAAAATTTAACTAAATGGGATTCGGATTGGAAATAAGGATTTAAAAAAACACAAAATGAATGAGTATTTGTGAAGTGAAGTCACGTTAAATTTATCCCGAACACGTGCAAGGGCAAAACGGCCAAAAGATCGAAAGTCGAAATTAAATTCGATAAGAGAATTTAATTAAAAATAATGGATTTGAGAATCTTGATCAATAACGAAGAAATAATTAAATTTCGAGTCCAATTGATCAAGATCCGGAATTTTTAGAAATACTGAAAAGTCACTCGGGACAATATCCCGAAAATACGAAGAAATTATACCGAAAAAATGATTAAAAATATAATAAATAAATTAAATTAAATTAATTTATTTGGAATAAAATAATATAATTGTAGATATTTTTAGAATATATTTGAATATTTTAATGAATATTTTAATATTAAACTAAATTATAAATAATAATAAATAAAAATAATAATAATTGTAAAAAAAAAGAGAAATCAAAAAACTATCAGGGAGAGAGAAAACAAATTGAAACCGAGGAAGTTGCCCACGCGTGGCCGACCGACCCACGGCCACCGGCGATCATCAAGTGCCGACGAATAGCCGAGGAGGAAGAGGAGAGGCCGGCGAAGCACTGGGCACCAGTGACGCGCGCCGACGATGGCCGTGTCTGACGAATGGAGGAAGAGAAAACTGCGAGAAAAACGGGATCGATTTTGGTGATCCACGACAGCTGGGCTCGAACGGCGGACACCGGCGTGATCGGGAAGAGGATGCGGTTCTTTTGAGACCGGTATCGACCGATGAAACCGCCAAAATTCGTCGAATCGAGAGGTGACAGCCGCGGGGGAGAAGGAAAGATTCGCCGGAGATGGTGCCGTTTCAACCCACACCGAGGCTCGATTTTGAACTCCCAGGTGATGGCGCGTCGAATGGAGCCAGAAACGGCCCGAGAACCGACCGAAAACGCCGTGAAAAGGCGACGAAAAGGTCTGAACCGGTACGGACCGGTTCAGCAAAGGGGTGAGCTGGACTGAACCGGCTGAATAGGACCGATCTGAACCGGGTTTGAACCGGATTAAACCGGTTCAGCCAAGAAAGAAGGGAAAAAATGGAGAAAAAGAGAAAAAGGAAAAAGGGAAAGAATTTTCGGGGATACACCGGACTTCGAGTAAGTCGGTAAGAGGTCAAAAGTGACCGATTTGAATTTCAAGAAATTTATTTAAATTATATTTAATCAAAAAGTAACCCGGGATTAAATATAATAATTGTGTAGTTGTACGACAAAGCCCGAACGAGAGCCGATTGAGCTTCGATTTTCGTATCCCGCATCATATTGGGTAAGTACATTTTAATTTCGACAATTAGAGTCCTTTAATACAGAGTTTCGATTATTTTACGAAATTTATGGATTAATTCTATATAAAGAGGAATATTTATCGAAATTGCAACGTAATTACCGTAAATAGTATACGGGCTATCCAATGAGTTTGAAACGAAGCCCGATAATTATTGGTAAGTTGAATGAGCCCAGTAAACCCGAGGAAGAGATTTAATAAGTAAAACGGGGTGAAAATGGGTCGAGGCCCATTAAGGTGCGATTGGGCCCAATAAGAGTAAATTGGCCCAATTAGTTAAATCGACTATAGTAAACAGGAGAATTATATTTATTGGGTTAAATTGACGTGATAAATAATTATCTGCAGCCCCAGAGACTGGATTAGCAGCAAATCGGATCGTACGAGCCTCCGACAGTGGAATTTAGATACGCGCTCGACGAGAATCGAGGTAAGGGAATTTTTGTAAGTGCATAGAGATACCTATACGTAATTTTGAGGGGAATTACAGGGTCTAGAATTACTTAAAGTATTTAGAAAACGAAGTGATAATTTTATGAAAATCGGGGCTTAGGTGAATAAAGAAAAAGACGATTTTGTTCCTGAGAGTAAAATTTACAAAAAGGGTAGTAAGGCAGATAAATTGCATGATTTCATGTTTTTATTGCTTTATATGAATATATTGCTTTGATTTAAGCAAATATGCACATAGGTTGGCTGTTGATTTCGTGATTTATACGAAAGGGTACCGGTTTGGACCGGTTACTATTTTAAAAGATATTTTATAAAGATTGAGCCACCTATCGTATTTACATGAATAAAAAGAGTGCTAGAGTCTTTCTCACACTCAAGTTTATTGATTTATTTCTTATGAAAAGCCGTACTGGAGCATTGCTCATACGAGAAATTTGTGTGTGCACAAAATCGTGCTGGAGCTTCTCTCGCACGAGATTTTAGATATCATGATATGCATAGCGTGGTGTTGGAGCTTCGCTCGCACTAGACGTGAGTTGACATGCATATAGTCGTGTGGAAGCCTCCTGTAGACTGTGTGTCACAGAGAGTTGAGATGCTCGCACATATACTTTGAGACATGGGTTGGTTATCGACATAGTATTGGGGTGGATAAGACCTACGACAGGCACCCCCAGACTATGATATAGGTCCACGGAGTATGATGTACCGTGTATGTCACACGGAGTACGCTGTACCGTGCAGTCATGATGACTCTATGATGTTACTTGATATTCTGGCGGGTAGGACTTGACCCTACCTCTGTTATAGTTGTGATACCCCACACACCGGGATCCGTGTAGCCTGGGATCACAAGGACAAAGTATGGCCATAGTCCTCGATTTTCATACAGTAACCTACATGCCTCACATGATATCATACGGTCTAGATAGGCCAGGACAAACCCGAGGGAGGGGTAATGTCCCGATTTATGTTTTTAAGAGAGATGTGATTCAATGAATCAAGGTATTCCCGAGAGATGGGTTTAGCCTTGATGTGGTTGTTTTATGATGAAACAAATAAGTTTTAAAGTGATGAGTTTTGTGATTAAACAAATGAGTTTTTAAGTGATGAGTTTATGATGAAACTAATAAGTTTTAATGTGACGAGCATGAGATGTCATACATGATGATTTTTCCATGTTGGTTTTATATGTCGACTTCATGATTTCTCTTATACGATATATACATACATGTGACATTGTTTTAGTCATTCCTCATGCTCAAAATATAAAGGATTTTATATCATGACATTATCAGCACGTAGATAGTATAGTTATCTACCTGCTTACATTATTGCCTTACTGAGCTGTTTATGTTCACCCTTTCATTTTCCAACCCACAGGGTACATTCAGTAGAAGAGAACGACAGTAGTCATATCTGCTGCTTCTTATCAAGATCAGGTATACACATTTATATAATTTTTGTATCTGAACATATAGAGGCACATTACTGTATATGGATGTAATATTGGGGATGTATTTGGTTAAAATAAATTGATATGTAAATGAATGTGATTATGGAAATGGAATGGTAAATAGGTGAGAGGTGACTAACACCGAATCATAGCCTAACTGTTTAGTGGTGAAACTATTCACGACGGGTAAGGAAATTAAAAAGCGAAAAATTTACTCTGATTTTTAGGTAATTTGGGTCATGAGAAAAGATGGTATCAGAGCAGAGTTGGCCTGATATGAGTCGGTGTTAGTGGTTAAGTAAATTTACATCCCCATGTACTGTGTATTGTTTAGATACAATTGCGTATATCAAGATAGAAGCTAAGAATTTAGTTTCGAATGCAAGAATATAGTTTTTATAAATGATAGCCGCTATGGTAGAGGGGCGAGTACACGTGCTCGAGGCCGTAGAGATAGGCCTAAGAGTCGAATGAGTCATCACATGAGACTCAATATGAGAGTGAAGTGGAGACTGATGTTGAGCATACTCCACAGGGTCTTATAAAGAGACCAAACAGTATTGAGACACGCTCCGAGAGGATGGAGTGAAGTGTAGAAAATATTTCAGAGTTGTTTACTCAATCTATGCAGGTAGTTGAGGATAGGCAAGGCAAAGCCTAAACAGATGCCTCAGACTATAGAGATTTTCACACCCCTCCGGTATTTAGCGAAGTAAAGAAACAAATAGTTACTAAGGACTGGGTGAATGAGATAGCGAAGTGCTATAGATTCTTTCGGTGTATGTCGACCGAGAATGTGACTTTTAAATACGGTTATGTTAGAGGGCGAGGCAGAGCATTGGTGGGAGTCTGCTCGACCCATCTGAATAATTAGACGTCTAGAGCCGACATGAGAGTCGAAAAAGCTCAAAAGTTCATGAAAAGGCTCAAATTATCGATTAGAGTCTGACTGGCTCATTACCTATGTCGAGGAAGTGCGTAGATTACAGTTGTGTGAATAAGATCGAGTGTTGCACGCCTCTGAGATTGGGTAAGGTAGTAAGGGCCGAAATAGAGACAGAAACAAAATGGAGAATGACAGAGATGTCAAAACGGGAAAGAGACCAGTTAGTAAAAGATTAGAACTGATGAGTCACGGGGTAAGATGATTGGTAAGGCCCCAATATACCCAATTTAACACTTATGAGGGATATTGTGATTGGAGAACCTCGACCTGCTACGAAGCAGTGTAACAGTGTAAGCAGAGTAAGCAGTGTAGGATGTGTGGTAGATACCACGAAAGTAAAGGCCTACACCTACACCTTATTAACTAAAATAGGAGTTAAGTGTGGTAAGACGGACCACTTAATTAATGATTGCTCAGAGTTGGGTGAGATTGCCCTACAAAAGAGCAAAGAGATAGAGAAAACCTTGTTGATATCTCTGCACCGAAAAGGGAGCCCACAATCGAAGAGAAAGGGAAAGTAGGCTGTTGGATGAGGGCGAGTGTGTATGCCTTGGACCAGGACACTATTGATGTTTCATATGATGTGGTGAAAGATACCACACTGGTTATGAATAGAGAAGTAATTATTTTAATTGATCCTGGTACCACGTATTTAGACATACCGCCTTCATTTGTATATAAGTTACTAAAAGACGTGAACGCCTACACCTATGGGCACAATGCTGATAGTTAGTACCCCAACGAAGGAGGGTTAACTAACGAAATAATTATGAAGAAATTGTAAGTTGAAAATAAGGGTGAAAACATCACTGGAAAGTATACTGTAAGTTTTGACAAGTAATAAAAAGGGGTGTAGTGATTAAAATTAAATGAGCAAATGATTGTACTCACGGAATGAGTAATGACAGAGTTTTGTTATAAGTGATATACGAAAAGAGATAAGTTTTGTGATAAATCCTAAATACGAGATAGACTGGAATAAGAGGCGTATGTAAAGTACGAATATCTTTGATACGTGAAGTAATTTAGATTAAAGCAATTAGTAGCGAATATGAATTGTGACCACATGGACCGATACGTAAAGTAATTGTGGTCAAGTCTGAGGGTTAATAAAGGTATTTCAAAATACCTCCCCGCCTGAAGACTTGACAGCGTCTAAAAGTATAAACGTAACTTATAAACTAAAATCGATAGTCGTAATATATACATTAAAAATAAGGGTACCTTTATTGGTACAATAAGAAATATAGAATTCGATTAATCAAGAAGGTTTAAAAATTTAAAATTTTATAAAAGCCGTTAAAAAGGAAAAGTCGCGGGTTAGTAGCTTCAACGGAAGCGAATTTGAAATGGCATTATACATTATGCGTACATAGGTCAAGGATATGGGTAATTGATATATTCAGTAGAACTCAACCACGATGAGGTAATTAAACTTTACCTGGATCGATTTGTTATCATCCATATTGATGATATTTTGGGTGTATTTAAAGTCCAGGGAAATTATAAGCAACAATTGAAAATTTACTTTTACAGATGGAGGTTGTGAATTCTAAAAAGGGTATACTTTGTTGGCACGTTTAACTAAGAAAACGTGGTATTTGAATGAGATGATAAGTGAGATGATAGATGTGACATGAATTTTGGTGTAGTGAAGTATGAACTGACCACCGTGATTATTTTCACCATACCCAACAGCTCAAGAGGTTCTCCGTGTGTATGGATAACTCAAAATAATGAATGAGCTGTGTATTGATGCAAAATGGGAAGATAGTCGATTGTGGATTCAGATGACTCAAAGATCATGAAATAAACTATCTGACCCATGATTTAAAGTCGGCAGCGATAGTATTTGTACTGAGGATATGGTACTATTATGTACATGGTGAGAAATTTTGGGTATGCACTGATCATAAAGCCCCAAGTATCTGTTTTCATAGAAAGAGACAAATATGAGAATACATAGTGGGTTAGAGCTTCTGAGATATTTTGATTGTGAAAAATTGTACCACCCAGGAAAAGGCTAATGTAATGGCTAATGCTTTGAGTAGAAAGAGCCTCGGGATGGTATTACATATGATGGTCAGTGAGCGTGAACTGCTAGAGCAGTTGTGAGCCTCAGTAGTGATGTGATCCCTTCTGATGATGACAGTGATTGTGTGACAGCTAGCCTGAGACTAGAACCGGATGAGAGTGCCCGGATTTAACAGGCTTAGCGTGATGATCGGTATGGTGTCGATAGTTTGGGTCAAATTCAGATGGGTACAGTGATAGAGTTCACAGAGAGTGATAATGACTTACTGAGGTTCAGAGATAGTATAAGTACTCCCCATGACCACAATGATGATATAATGTTATTGCCAGAAGCTCACTCTTCAGGATATACAGTGCATTTGAGAAGTAATAAATATATCGAAATCTTAGAAAAGTTATTGGTGGTCAGATGTGAAAAGAGACATGGTAGAGATTGTGGGAAAGTGTCTCGTATGTCAGCAGAGTAAGGTAGAGTAAAAGAAGTTGCAGGGTTATTGCAATTTCTACCTATATTGACACGGAAATGGGAACAAGTTACCATGAATTTTGTGATGGGTTATAGAGGACCCCGATGAATCATAAGGCTATCTGGGTGATAGTCGATTGATTGATTAAGTCTACCCACCTTCTGGTTATAAAGTCCCCAGATACTCTAAGTACATAAGCGGATTTATGTGTATGGAAAATTGTAGAACACCAAGTATTTTCCAGGGAGCATGGTATAGATAAGGATTCCCGCTTCACTTCCCACTCTTGGGAACATTTTTCAGGAAGCTATGGGAACCCGATTTAGTATTTGCACAGCTTTCCATCCTCAGACAGATGGTCAGTTAGAGAGGACTGTACAGGTTCTGGAGGATATGATGAGAGTGTGTGCTTGGTATGATAAGCTCCTAGGATGATCAGTTGTTACTAATCAAATTCGCCAATAATGACAGTTGTCACTTGAGTATCGGGATGACTTCAGATGAGGCATTGTATGGTCGTAAGGGTTGTTTCCCCGATTTGGTTAAGAAGTGGGTAACAGATATAGAATTGTTCCCAAATTGGTAAGACAAACCTCTGAGGATGTTCAGTTAATTGTGAAGGATTAAGAACACCTCAGAACAGAAAGAAAAGCTATGCTGATAAGAGATAGAAACCATTGAAATTCACCGAGGGTGAATTAGTATTATTGGAAGTTACATGCCCTTAAGACATAGCATAAGGACGTAACAAGATCCGAAAAGAGATTGGATAAAGTGGGAGACAAGGCTTGTACGTTGGCGTTACCACCTGAATTAGCAGGCATCCACAATGTGTCCTATCTTATGATGCTTCGAAAATACTATCCGGATCCACCGTATGTGATCAGATATGAGATTCAACAGTTTAGCTCAATGAAAGTATAACATATGATTGGAAAATCAATTCGGGTATTAGATGGAAGGAGAAAGTGTTGAAGTTTAAGATGATCTCCCTAATTAAAGTCCTTTGGTAGTAGTACACTCCGAAAAAGTCACATAAGAGTTAAAGAGTATGATATGTGTGAAATATCCGGAGTGATTTACAGACTAACTTGGTTCTAATTTGGAGGACCAAATTTCTTAAGTGGGGGAGATTATGTAAGACCCGAAAATTAATCGTAAATTTTTATGAGAGATGAAAATGGTCAAAAATTTAACTAAATGGGATTCGGATTGGAAATAAGGATTTAAAAAAACACAAAATGAATGAGTATTTGTGAAGGGAAGTCGGGTTAAATTTATCCCGAACATGTACAAGGGCGAAACGGCCAAAAGATCGAAAGTCGAAATAAATTCGATAAGAGAATTTAATTAAAAATAATGGATTTGAGAATCTTGATCAATAACGAAGAAATAATTAAATTTCGAGTCCAATTGATCAAGATCCGGAATTTTGCCTGCTAATTCAGGTGGTAACGCCAACGTACAAGCCTTGTCTCCCACTTTGTCCAATCTCTTTCCGGATCTTGTTACGTCCTTATGCTATGTCTTAAGGGCATGTAACTTCTAATAATACTAATTCACCCTCGGTGAATTTCAATGGTTTCTGTCTCTTGTCAGCATAGCTTTTCTTTCTGTTCTGAGGTGTTCTTAATCCTTCACAATTAACTGAACATCCTCAAAGGTTTGTCTTACCAATTCGGGAACAATTCTATATCTGTTACCCACTTCTTAACCAAATCGGGGAAACAACCCTTACGACCATACAATGCTTCATCTGAAGTCATCCCAATACTTAAGTGATAACTGTCATTATTGGCGAATTTGATTAGTAACAACTGATCATCCCAGGAGCTTATCATACCAAGCACACACTCTCATCATATCCTCGAGAACCTGTACAGTCCTCTCTAACTGACCATCTGTCTGAGGATGGAAAGCTGTGTAAATACTAAATCGGGTTCCCATAGCTTCCTGAAAAACGTTCCCAAGAGTGGGAAGTGAAACGGGAATCCTTATCTGTACCATGCTCCCTGGAAAATACTTGGTGTTCTACAATTTTCCATACACATAAATCCGCCTACGTACTTAGAGTATCTGGGGACTTTATAACCAGAAGGTGGGTAGACTTAATCAATCAATCGACTATCACCCAGATAGCCTTATGATTCATCGGGGTCCTCTGTAACCCATCACAAAATTCATGGTAACTTGTTCCCATTTTCTTGTCAAGATAGGTAGAAATTGCAATAACCCTGCAACTTCTTTTGCTCTACCTTACTCTGATGACATACGAGACACTTTCCCACAATCTCTACCATGTCTCTTTCCACATCTGACCACCAATAAATTTTCTAAGATTTCGATATATTTATTACTTCTCGAATGCACTGTATATCCCGAAGAGTGACGCGTCTGGCTGGAGATGGGCTTGCCCCCCAGCGAAACAAAACCTTGAGTGGGCTGAGGCCTGCAAAGAGGACAATACGGGTTTGTGATGAGTTCGCCGTAAGCCTGTGACCTGGTGTGGGGCGGGCAGCAGGGTTCTCACAGATGGAGTGGTGATTTCTTTCATGACAAGAATAGTAAATGGCTAGTCTCCATATTATTATGAGATATGATTTAATATGATAATGGGTTGATGTTTTGAGTTTATATACTCAGATGATTTTTATCACATAGTCTGAGATGTGAATTGTACCATTATTTTACGGATGAATTGATTTACTGCTTCTTGTTTTAAATGCACTCCTTGCTGAGCTAGTTGAAGCTCACCCCCTTTTCCCTTCCTCTCAGATTACTTACAGTAGTTGCGAGTGCCTGCTACGTACATGGCATAGGCTGGTGGATGAGACTCTCCCCAGACTATTTCTTGTACACGTGTAAGGTATAATTCATTTTGTATCTAGACAACTTATGTAGTACAGATGCTTGTATATAAGTAAATGTTTGGGATGTAATCAGGGTTGTATATATATGTAACTTGGGAAAAGTGAGTCGTTTAGGTACTATGTGATATAATAAATTTTGAATGCTGATGGTTGGGAGTCTCTTGAACGTCTTGGTAATAAAAGGGAAGTAAAATCAACAGGTTGTGGATATTTGTGTTTGCTTTGAAAAATTTGCAAGAGGATAGAGATATATATAAGAGGTTATGCTGCTGAATTTTTGTTGAAAATGATATAAGTATAATCAGATATGAAGAGTTTAATAATGAAAAAAAAGATGTGAACTGACACTGAACAAGAATACACCTTAAGTAAGAAGGGAATTATAAGATAAAAGTTTAAATTAGCCATATATTTCATGTTTCCGGGGCGTTACACTAATAGCCTATCAGGGATTAGGATATTGACAGTCTTTACTCTTTGAATTAATAAATATATTTGGTATTTCAATTTCCATACTGATTTTATGTCAAAAAATTATAGGTATTCGAAAAAGCTTGTAAAGAAAAATGAAAAACTTTTATATGGAGCTATAAAATGGGAATGTACTTCTTTTAAGTCCAACATATACATTGTTGGATTGTAATGTGTATAACGAAAATATAGGAAATGGAATTCGAATTTCTTGACAAGGATATTCGAATACCTAATCAAACACATTTCTATAAGATTTTTGAGCAAAATATCGTCATATGCTAGATATTTTCAGAATTAAGAACATCATGACCTATCATATACCATAACGATTCTAACAGCCTATCAAATGCATGTAGGGCTCTTTTGGGATACTAACAAACTTCACGTGAATGCATTGAAAATTGTTGTCAAATTCTTGTTATAAAAGGCTATACTCTTTGTATCTTGAGTACTTCAAATGAGAGAAAAGTAAACACTTCTTACACATAGAAGATGAAGAAGGTAAAAACATAGATTTTTGGCTCCATCTTAATCACCAAAGGCCTAAAGATGGGAGTGAAAAGCCAATTGTTGTATGGGTGCTCACTGAAATATGTGTTCTCACCTTCTTTTTCTTCTATGTGAAGGAATGGAAGGCAATCAATAAACACTTGCAGAAAAGATGTGAAACCTAAAATTTCCATGCTATTACAAAATTGAAAGTTAAGAAATAACTAAGTACTCGGAATAATGTCATGCAGGCCCGAAATAATCGAAGTACTCGAAATTACGAAATGAGGCCCGTTGGTACAAAAATCGAGGTAAGGCTCTGAGCTCGAGAATTGCTTAATAATTATGTATATGTTCATGAAATGATGTTTGGAAGCGAAAATTAAAGTATTGAAAGTGAAAAAGTTGATAAAACTCGAGTTTACGATAAACCGAGAAAAAGGGTCTAGCAAAAGAAATAAACTCAGAATAAATTCTAGGAATTTAAAAAAATTATTCTGAGGCCATAGGAAATTAGTATGAGGTGAAAGTGACTTGTGAAATTAAAATCAAGTTGAAATATGGAGGTTTCGAGGATTGAATTAATTTTTAAAGTAAACCAAAAAGTTTAAGCTATTTTGCTCGGTATTGACTAAATCACATAAAATGAACTCAATAGGGGAAACTTTCTTAAACAAGTAACCCCCAAATTTTTATGGGAGATACTAGAGACATAACATAACACCGTAGAAGTATAATTTTGGAAGAACTTGGACTAGAAATAATTTTTGGGAACAAAACAAAACAACAAACTTCCTGTTTTAGTGAAATGACCAGTCAATAGAAACCCTAAAGTTAGTTGACCATCCGAACCCCTTTTGTCTTCCAATTTTTTTGATATAAAGAAGACTCATTAATCTTTCTGAAGAAGCTAAGAACATCCAGAAAGCCTTCACCACCCTTCCTCACCTCCCTCTGAAAGTTACCACAGACATTATTGTACACTCCCCATTCTTGAATTTTTTCAACCCCCTTCTAACAATTTTTAGACTCCAACCAAGAAGGATGAAATATTTCCCTTTAAGTCCTATACAACATATAAAAACTTCTGCTCAAAATAAGTTCACTTACTAGGTGAAATTTGAGGGAAAAAAATAGGGTGCAAAATTGTCCCCGTTTACGGGTAAGAGAAAGTTGAAATTTTGGATGAATCTAGCTAGGTTTTCTTGTGTTTTTAAGTGAATATAAGCTCTATACATGATTATTTACAGTTAAAGAGTAATTTTGAGGGTCGAAGAAGTGGTCAACTGTCACGACCCAATTCCATTGTCTTTAACCGAAAATCACTGAAAATTTTTCGCGTTTTACTGTTACCTTACCCTGTCGTGAACTAAACTCACCACACACTGTTGGGCTGTGAGCCAATAATAAACACCACGTCTCATTCATTCTCAATAAATTAAAACGATGTCATACATGTGCATTTAATCGTGTACTTATACGAATACATGTTTTACTGACATCTACATCCCCCATAAGTACAACTCAAAAGAATACTGTGCTTTTACATTGTTTAGATACAAAAAGAATCACTGTGTATATACCTCTTAGCGATGGAGATGCAACGGAGTCCAAAATAATACGCCTCAGTCCTCACTGGGCTACTATGCACGCTCTGTAGGGGGGAAACTAGAGTGGGATGAGCAACCACACGCTCAGTAAGGCAACAATACAAGCATGGTAGATAACTACTCTATCTACATGCTGATAGTGTTATGCCTAAATCATTTATAGTAGGAGCATGAGGAATAAAACTATGCCATATGAGTATACATATATATCATGTATCAAAGTCATGTAAAATTGGCATATAAAACATGGTAAAACATCATGTATAAATCATCTCATGCTCGATCTCATTTAAATTCATAAAAAGGGCAATTCATTAAGAAACCTCCTTTTTAAACCCACGTCATAAATCTCTTTCTCATCACATACAATCACATCACATCAATTCACAATCACAACCACGTTTTCATTTCACAATTTAAATCCACGAGGCTCGACCCCTCCTTCGGGTCTACCTTAAACAATCACAATCACACTTAGAGATTAAAATCATGTGGTAGTAAGTAATTCAAGCAAGGAGACAGGTTACTATATCTCAAGTGACTACATTGGCCAATCGTCACATATCATCCCAGACCACACGGATTCCGGTGTGCGGGGTATCATGCTGGCACGAAGGTGGGTTAGTTCTCCGCCAGACTTTCTCAAATCAAGTAACCACCACGCGGTACATCGTACTCCATGTGATATACACGGTACATCGTACTCCGCGGACGCATAACATGGTTAGGGGGTGCCTACCATAGGTCTTATCTACCCCATACCGAGTGTAACCTTTATAGTCTCAAGAGCGCGTGGGAGTAACCGCAATACCAGGTCCTAGCCCCTCATGGCCTTGCTCGCCCCTGTTGGGTTCCCTGATCCAGGTCCTAACCCCTCACCCTCACCCCACCTAAGAGGTCTGTTAGGCCTGTTGGGTTCCCTGGATGGATTATGTCAGGTCCTAGCCCCTCACCCTCACCTCACCTAAGAGGTCTGTCAGGCCTATTGAGTTCCCTGAGTTAATCCGTATCTCTCACCACGGCCTCATACATACCACAGTGTGAAAACCAGCGCGAGCTACGCTCTAGCGCGAATTCATGCATCAAAACCAATCACTTCGTACGA
This sequence comes from Firmiana major, assembly GCA_033439115.1. Lineage (NCBI taxonomy): Eukaryota > Viridiplantae > Streptophyta > Magnoliopsida > Malvales > Malvaceae > Firmiana > Firmiana major. Next base: position 27,795,743 of record CM065912.1, read on the forward strand.
GCAACGCTCTGGTACGGCATTTATGCATAAAATATGAAGAAACCATGTACGAGCATAGCTCCAGTACAGTTATATGCATAAGAAAAACCACTCAAATCCACGTACGAGTATAAGCTCCAGTACGGTTTATAAACATCATCACAATTCAATTTCAAAGTGCGAGCTAAGCTCAAGCACGTTTCACACAAGTGAAAACATTGAAGTCTCGCGCGAGCGAGGCTCTAACGCGAATTATATCTCATACACGTGATAGGCGGCTTACATGCATTCAAAACATCTCATAATATGCTTAGTGCCTCATATGGGCTATTTCACAATATCATTCAAGTACTAGCCAACCTATCCTTTTATTTGCTCAAATCAAAGCATTGTGTTTTGTAAAAGCATTCAAAACACATGATTTATGCAATTATTAGCCTTACTATCCCTTTTTCATAACATCCACTTCAAATCCAAAACCACGCATATACCCATCATCTTTCACGAATACCATCCACATTTATTTGAGCAATCATGCATTTCATAAAAACACCCGATATTCACCCACAAGTTCAAAGTACGAGCAGCTACCTCTATATACTCATAAAATTCCCTTACCTGGAATTGCGATGCGTGATTCCACTTCCTTAAGCTGCTTACTCGTACAATTCGGTTCGCCTTCAACGAACTCTTCGGGACTGCACAAAATCATATCCCGCATTATATTCGATCCATACAATGCAACCCTTGCGCTTGCTATAGTCAATTTAACCTATAGCCTCTATTAACGCTTATACGGCCTCGTTTCATTACTTTACCCATAACTCGAGTCTATGGATCTTTTGAGGCCTATTAACTTATTCAAAATCGATGTTAAATCGATATTAAGCTCATAGTGTTCATATTCCATGAATTCCCTCACTATGGCATTTATTCATCACATACATATCCATTTCCACATTTCTTCCAACCCACCATGTAATTCCATCTAACCATTAAAATCATAACATTATCCCAATGACAACTTTAGCATGCCATAAACCATAAGTTCATTCAATCCCACATATCCTCACATTATACCCATTTTAGATTTCTAGGTCACACCACTTCCACTACATTCCTAGGTAGTTTATCCATCAATACTCATACCAATCAACTCCAAAATCAATTAAATAGCTAATGCATTTGGATTGGAGGGTTAGAATCTTACCAATATGATTTCTCTTCTTGCTCCAATTGGTAATGCCCTCAACTCCTTCAATTCCAAAAATGGGAAAATGCCCTCTCACTATGTTGTTCTCCTCTTTGATAGGAACAACTTTGCCTCTAATGATCTCTCTTCAAATCTCACTGAAAATGGTTGATTTTAGAGAGGGAAAGTTAGGTTTTTGGGGTTGAAATTGTAAGGTTAAGTGTTTTCTGAGATTTCCAGATTTTTCAACTCTCCTTATATAGAAATGACTTGAGGAGATCGATCTGGTCCAAGAGGAGATCGATCTGGTCCCTTAAAATCCCTCTTTTTCACGGCATTTTTAAGCCTGAGATCGATCTGTCGAAGCAATGAGATCGATCTGTTGAGGCATGAGATCGATCTGTCGAAGTATGAGATCGATCTGGTCCCAAACAGAGAGCTAAGGAGATCGATCTGGCTGCTTGAGGATCGATCTTTTCACTTACAGAATGCTTGGCAGATCGATCTGGCTCCATTGGAGATCGATCTGCTCTATTCGTTCACCCAAATAAGAGCATTCTGGCTCTTCCAGATCGATCTCTCATCCTAGGAGATCGATCTAGACCTCATGTTTTCCAGATTTCCTGCAGTTTCATTGCTGCAACTCATACCAACACACCCACAATCTATTGCCATGGCCATTTCCTCATCCATCCACCTCTATAACTTGAAAATGGCATCCATTCATACCTTATGCACATTGAAACTTGTGTGCATTCATTGTATATTCAAAGGTATACAACATAAAACCAAATGGAAGCATAACTTCATTCCATTTTACCACACTACTCATCTTGAGTCTCAATTACATCCATCTCTTGCCATAACTCATTCCTTCGTATTCATACTCAATGAAACTTGTATGTAAGTTACAATTCATATTACACATACATACATTGAATCCATGGACTTACATCAATCATAATTTACATTACAAGTCCATTCATATTATTTGATCCAATTACACATATTACCCTTTTACATATACGGGGTCTTACATCAACATTGGTCAAAGGTGAGAGAAACTTGATGGATGATGATGATGTTAAGATATGTTTATGTTTAATGGTTTTTAAGGATTTTTGGTTAAATGAAATTGGAAGAATTAATGGCTATGGATGAATGTAGGTTCAGCCAGACAAGGGTTCTTATGATTATGGTGAAATTTGGTTTGATTCAAGGTTGTTAATTGTTAGAATTATATTGAAAAACCCGATTTATAGCTTAGTTTAACAAAAAATTGAAAAGTGCGAAATTTGGCAAAATGGGTTTGATGATAAGTATAAATTGTGAGTGTAAATGAGAAATTAGGTTATTAAGATGGTGAACATGAAATTATAATAATAAGACTGGCCAAAATAGCTTAAAACAACACTTAAATCGGTAAAACCGAAAAAGTAGAAAAAGTCGATAAAAAGGTCAAAACCAGTCAAACTTTGAAAAGATAAACATATATTTGGATATGTTAAGATGAAATTGAGCAATATATTATGAGTTGATATTGTTTTGGGCAACTCGGGATAGACACTTTTAACGAGGCAATACCGGACCCCGACGAAATGACGCTACTTTAACCCGGTAGAGGTAAGGGGTGTAATTTAGCATAGTTCTGACCATCTTTGACTATTTATGGTTTGTAAAATGATTTCTGAAGTATATTTATGTTCATAAAATGATTTATGAAGTATGAAGAACTTTCAAAAAGAAAACAAATAATGATAAATCAAGTTTTTAGCCATTATACACCAGTTTTAACACATTGATGTTTTGTAGTTATCTATACGACTTTATATTCATGTTTCAAAGGAATTTTTGATGATTTTAAAAGTGAGTAAGTAAGAAAAAAAGATTTTTGAGACTAGAAGGCTATCCAATTAGCATGCCCACTACTTGTGGCGCTTCGGCTCCGCCACTCGTGGTGCCCAATACGTTGGACCCGGATAGTGCTTGTCTTCACTTGTGTGCTTGTGGCATACACATATACTTTGTGGTTGAGGCATACACATATACTTTATTTCGTACGTAAAACATCCTTACATGGAAACATAAAAAATAATGTTATGTTTGAAAGTAAACATATGAATCGTTTTTCACAAGTATGAATGTACGAAAGTGTATTTACATGACTTCCCATTTGTTCTATATAGTTAGAACTATTTTAAATACATTTCTTACAGACCTTTATCAGAACCTCACCCCCCTTTCTCTCTATTTCAGAGCACCTGCAGTAAGATCTCTCAGCTGTCACAGAGTACACAAGTAACTGGTGGATTTAGTGCCTCCTAGCCTACTTTTAGTACAAACTCAGGTATATCACCGGACATTTATTTCCAGATATGTATTTTGTACAGATACTAGATGTATAATTACTTTTGGGATGTAATCAATGGTTTATAGATAGTATGTGAATATTTTTGAATATTTGGAACTGCGAAATCAATCAACTACCTTGCGAATATATATAAATTGCATTTACTTGCAGGAGGATAAGGTATAATATAAGGGGTTATGCTGCCGAAATTTTTGAAAAAATTAAATGGTTAAAAAGGATAAGGAAAAGAAGAAACAAAGTCTCTACACTGAATAAGAATACAACCGAAATAAGAAAATAAGATTAAGGAAAAAGTTAACCCTTATTTTCGTGCTTCTAGGGCGTGTCAGAAGGTGATAATACATATTCCAATGGGAAGTTTAGGAATACAAAGGCATTAAAGCCCATTGTTGCCTGAGTTTCCTTTGAGATATGTGATAACTCTATGAAAATAAAGTTTTTCTTAATTTTGCTTAATCTTCTTATGAATTATGTTAATTATCCTCCTAATTTCATTAATTTCCTCTAATTATGCAAACAAATAAATTCCAAAAGAAATCTGGATGAATGATAGAGTTTGGGCAAAAAAAGTGCAAGAATTGGGATGGATCCACTACAGGATAAAAATCATGCACTACAAAGCAAGACAGTTTGTCCTATAGTGCACCCACCATTCCTACCATGTTGCATGCCACATGTTCTCATTTTATTCACTCTTAGAAGATAAGGAAAAAAGACAACATGCCAACCTTATGGAAGATACATGCCTTTACCACATGGGATGACACTTGAACAAGATGACAAAGGGATGGTACTAGAAGGTGTGAGGTGTCTATGGGCTGATATGGAGGCTTATATGATGTGAAAACATGTAACGCCCCGGAAGCACAGAAATTGAGGCTAATTTTTTCTTTTAATACTTAATTTCTTACTTAGGTTGTGCTCCTGTACAATGTTGGTTACTTAGTTTCTTCATTTGCTTAATCTTTTAATCGTTTAAAATTCGCTTTAATTTCGACAGCATAACCTCTTATATTTTAACCTACCTTCCTACAATGGACACGATCACAGTTTATAACCTCAAGTAGTTGTTTTTATTTTCTTAAACTTAATATTTTTTTATTTACCTTACTTCTCAACTAACCAAGTTGTTTCCATACTCAATATTATCAAATATTTCCTTTGCTTTCAAGACCATTTATATACAAATCCATAACAATAGATTACAACCCATAAGTATTTACAAACCAGTATCTGTACAATACAAAGTCTGGAAATAAACATCAGATTATATACTTAATCGTGTACTAAAGGTAGCCTGGAGAGGCTCAAAATCCACTAGTCTTGCTCGATGATTTCACGAGCAGCTGAAAACAATCTTACTGCAGGTAATCTAGAAAGGAGAAAGGAGAAAGATGGGGGTAAGTTTATGAAAAAACCCAGTAAGGAAAGCATTTAAAATAATTCTGACAACCCCAAAATGTATTGAAAATCTTGCATTCGAATGTTTTCTTATTTACTTTATTGAAATCTTATATGCTTACTTTAGCAAAATTAATACTTACTTTGAATTAAAACATACATACTTACTTTAATAAAGTATACATACTTACTACTTACTTACTTTAACAAAGTTTACTTACTTACTTACTTACTTTTTTTATAATTCAAAACATTCATACTTGAAAAACATGGAGACTAGGCTGGGTCTGTATAGCTACCATGCAAAACAGAAATATCATCCTTCGTAGAGGGAATAAAATACCGATGACCATGGTAGGAGCTGTAGACTAGATCAGGGTCGTACAACAAAATAGGCATAGTATCTGTAAATCCCTAAAATTTTCCTATAAATTTGTTCATAAAAACGTACAAGTGGAAATAAAACACTACGTCTGATATAAAATAAAACAAATAGATAAATAATAAAATAAATAAATAAAATAATAATAAATAAATAAATCAATCAATAAATAATATAATATATATATATAATAATAATAATAAAATCAATATATAAGGTAAAAAAAAAATCGCGATTATGTAAAAGGGAAACAGAAGACAAGCCAGGAGGACCCAGCTTCCATTCTGCCTCATCGAACAGAGGCCACCAGCGAGGACGCAACCAGGCGAGGCTGAAGGGAGAGGCAACCGATCCATCGCCGACGTTGGTAGAGGGAGGAGGAGATGCGATCGACGAGAGTAATGGTAGAGAGAGAAATCGAGAGAGAGGTACGAATGGAGGCCGGAGGAAGGGGGAATGCCATGCCATCGGTAAGAGGGGGCGACAACGGCGCCAATCCAGGCTTGAACCGACGAGAAACGACGTCGATCGAGAAAAGAGAAAAACGACAGCGACGTTGAAGAGAGAAGAGGTCGGATTGGCCACTTTCTGGCCAGTCTTGGTGAAACTAACACCAGATCCGTGCACTGGACGACCCCGTAGACGTGCCAAAGGAGGAAGCCGGTGAAGAACTGATCGGCGAAGCTCGAAACGACGAAGGAGAGAATCGAACCAGACTGAACAGGGCTGAACTGGTCCAAACTGGTTTATCCAAAAAACGAAAAGAGAAAGAAAAAAGAAAAAAAAAGAAGAAAAAGAGGAAAAAAAAGAAAAAAGGAAGAGGAAAATTTTGAAGATGCGTCGATTTGACAGTAGATCGATAAGCGGTTGAAAAAGATTGTTTAAATTTTTAGAAAAATTATTGAAATTTATATATGAACGAAATTAACCCGGTTTGGAAATATGTGTGTGTAGCATGACAATGGATGATGAAGAGAGATCGATACAGCCTCAATTTACGTGCCATTATGAAATCTTGGGTTAGTAAATCTCACTTGCTACCACTTGTATAATTATACGAGTTAGAAATTAATCGCATAATTTTCGGATTAATTTTGTGTAAATTGCATTATAATTAGAATTGGGAAATCTACTATCGCAAAGGATATTATGAACTATCCAAAGAAATTAGAAAAATGTTTAAAATGACATGATGGTGATAGTAGGCCATGTAACTAGCTAAACGTTTATAGTGGGCCCAACTTATGTAACAATTGGCCTAAACTCGTTAATGACCTAATGGAAGATCCATAAATTGTAATTGAGCCTAAATAGTTAAATGGATTTTAAGGATTAAATAAGGGAGTTAAAATGGGCTTCGGATAGAGGTAGGTCCATTAAGAGACTATAAGGCCCGATAAAAATAATTGGGTCCAAAATTTTATCTGAAGTGAAATTACACTGCGTAAGTGTTTATAAGAAATAATAATAAGCGATTTGTGATTAATTACAACTCCAGAGGACCGAATTGGGAGCAAATCGGACTGAGCGAAACCTCAACGTTTGAAAAAGTTAGATAGTATAGAGAAATCGAGGTAAGGGGTGTAATTTAAGATGGTAATGATATCCCTACCCTTAGACTCCGATTTATTTATACATTTTCGAGTTTTTTTGTGCAGCCCTTGATTGTTAAAAAAACCCCACACATATTAAGCCTAAGTTTTATTTGGTCATGTTTTCGAAATAAAGAAATGCCATATGAAATTACATGCATAGGTTCGGGCATGATTTCTAAATAAATGTTATGGTTTCGACTTACATATGAATTGATTTCATGTTTTTGAAAGAAATGAAATTTGGTATGTGAACACAGTCTTTCTGTTTTATGAAAGTGTTTTCAAATTACAAGAAATTCGATTTTATTACTTGGTATGCGTTTATGGGCTATAAACCCAAGAAAGATTTTGAAAACTCTATTTTGAGATGAAAAGGCAATGTCTAGTGGAATTATGTGGGCCACCTCTTTAGTCCGACGGGAGCAAAATGCCACACAGTTCACAATGACATGCGATCGTGGGGGCCACCTCTTGGGTTCTGTGGGAGTAAAGTGCCACACTGTCTGTGTGACTGTGGGAGCCACCTCTTGGTCCTACAGATGCAAAATGCCACATGGTCAATGCATTTTTGTCATGCGCGCCTTCGTGGCGTATATGAATTCCGCCTTCGGGTGTGATTGAATTGCTGTACGACCTTGATCACGTCTACAGACTTGCCATAGCCATGTTTATGATTTCCCTCTACGAAGGATGACTATGTTATCTGTCACGACCCTTTTTATCCTCTTATTAACCGAAAATCTCAATAAATTTTTCGCATTTATTCCTCTCTCTACTCGATCGTGAACAAACATACCACTACACTATTGGGCTGCGAGTCAATAAAAATCCACTCGTAATATCCATTCTCAGTTAATAAAAGTGATGTCATACATTTGAAAGTCAATCATTTACTTATACAAATTACAATTAATGACATTTACATCCCTCATAGTTACAACTCGATGATTACTGTGCTTTTACAATTGTTTAGATACAAAAAGAATATTCATGTATATACCTCTTAGCGATGGATGACAGTGGATATCCAAAATGCTCCTCAGTCCTCACTGGGCCACTATGTATGCTTTGTAGGAGGGGGAAAATAGAGAGGGATGAGCAACCACACGCTCAGTAAGGCAATAATGCAAGCATGGTAGATAATTACCCTATCTACATGCTGATAGTGTTATGCATAAATCATTTATAATAGGAGCATGAAGAATTACAACTATGCCATATGAATATACATATATCATGTATCAAAATCATGTAAAATTGGCATATAAAACAAGGAAACATCAACATGTAAAACTGTCTCATGCTCATTCTCATTTAATCTCATAAAAAAAGCAATTCATTTAAGAAACCTCCTTTTTAAATCACATCACAAAACTCTTTCTCAAACATATCAAAATCCCAAAAAATGGTTTCTCAATCACAACGTCATTATCATTTCTCAATTTAAAATCCCACAAGGCTCGACCCCTCCCTCAAGTCTACCGTGGACAGTTCACAATCACACTTACATGTCAAAACATGTGGTAGTAAATAAATCAATTGAGGCAGGTCACTATGTCACAAGACTATGTTGGACAACAATGTCGTAAATCATCCCAGACCACACGAATCCCGATGTATGGGGTATCATGCTGGAACGAAGGTGGGTTAGTTCTCCGTCAGACTTCTCAAATCAAGTAACCACCATGTGGTACATCGTACTCCATGTGATATACACGGTACATCGAACTCTGAAGACCCATATCGTGGTTGAGGGTGCCTGCAGTAGGTCTTATCTACCCTATACCGAGTGAAAACTCTAGTCTCGAGTGCACGTGGGAATACTCTTAATACCAGGTCCTAGCCCATCGTTGCCTTGCTCACCCCTGTTGGGTTCCCTGATTCAGGTCCTAGCCCCTCACCCTCACCCCACTCAAGAGGTCTGTTAGGCCTATTGGGTTTCCTGAATGGATTATGTTAGGTCCTAGCCCCTCACCCTCACCCCACTCAAGAGGTCTGTTAGGCCTGTTGGGTTCCCTGAACACTAATCTGTATCACCCTCTCCACGGCCTTATACATACCATAGTGTGAAAACCAGCGCGAGGTACGCTCTAATGTGAATTCATGCATCATAATAAATCACCTCATACGAGCAACACTCTAGTATGGTATTTATGCATAAAAATATGAAGAAACCACGTATGAGCATCGCTCCAGTACGGTTATATGCATAAGAAAACCATTCAAAATCCACATACGAGCAAAAGCTCTAGTATGGTTTATAAAGCATCGTCATAGTTTCAAACCAAAGTGCGAGCTAAGCTCCAGCATGTTTTAAACATATGAAAACATCAATACCCAGTGCGAGCTAGGCTCCAGCACGGTTTAATTCACATAAACATGATAGGCTGCTCATAAGCTTTCAAAACCAATCTCAAAACATATTTGGCACTTCACATGTGCTATCACATAACATCAAACCACAATAGCCAGCCTATCTATCAATTCGTTCAAAACAAAACACATGTTTTGTGAAAGCATTCAAAACACTTGATTTATGCAATTACTAGCCTTACTATCCCATTTCTTCACAATATCATTTCAAACAACCAAATCTCATACAAGTACTCGTAGTAATTTCCATACATTGTCAAACACATTTCTATAAACGTATGCACATTTCCAAAACCCTATATACCAACAAAATACGAGCAGCTACCTCTATATACTTACAGAATTCCCTTACCTGGAATCGTTACATGTTATTCCAGTTCCTTAGAGCTGCTTACTCGTACGGTTTGATTCGTCTCTAACGAACTCTCTGAAACTGTACATAAACGTATTCCACAACGTTTTAGCCTATTATAATCCAACTCTCGTGTTTACTATAGTCGATTTGGCCTATAGTCTCTATTAACACTTATAAGGCTTCGTTTCATTACTTTACCCATAACTTGAGTCTACGGATTCCTTTAGGCTTATTTATTCATTCCAAATCGATATTAAGCCGATGTTAAGCTCATAATGTTCATTTTTCATAAATTTCCTTCACTATGGCATATTATTAAACACTACATGTGCTCATTCTCATCAATTCACAAAACCCACAATATAGCTTCATTTACCCATTTCTAATCATCCACATTACATAAATAACAACTTATCATAACCCATAAACCACCAACTCCCCAAATCACACTTTCTCACACTAGAGGCATTCCATTTTCTAGGTTATATGTGTTCCATTGCTTTCTAGATGATTTCTATCATCCATATACATGCCAATCAACTCCAAAATCAATTTAATAGACAATGTACTTAGGCTGGAGTTTTAGAAACTTACCAAATCAGGTTTCTCTTCTTGCTCTAAATGACAATGTCCTTAGCTCCTTCAATACCAATAATGGGATTTTGGGTTTCAACTATGTTGTTCTCTTCCTTAAGATGAACAACTTGGTACCTAATAACCTCCCCTCAATTATTACTGGAAATGACTTATTTTAGTGAGATAAATCTAGGTTTTGGGTTGGAAATGGGAATAACTTGTTCAATCTCGCAAAATGCAGATTTTCACTACTCCTTTTATAGAAATAGCTTGAGGAGATTGATCTGTACTAGTAGGAGATCGATCTGGTCCCCTTAATTCCCTCTTTTTCACGGTATTTTAAGCATGAGATCGATCTATTGAAGCTTAAGATCGATCTGCACCAAACAGAGCGCTAAGGAGATCAATCTGTATGCTTAATGATAGATCTTTTCATAACAAAATGTTTAGGAGATCTATCTGGCTCCATTAGAGATCGATCTGCTCTATTCCATTGCCCAAATAAGAGCATTCTGGCTCTTCCATATCAATCTCTCATCCTATGAGATCGATCTGACCTTCATATTTTCTAGATTTGCTGCATTTTTCTACAGTAATTCACACCAAAACAATCCTTAATTTGCTGTCATAGTCATTTTCTCATCCAACCACCTTTAAGGCTTGAAAATAGCATCCATCCATACCTTATACACATTGAAACTTGTGTACATTCCTTGTTTATCCAAAGGTATACTATATAAAACAAATGGAAGCATTTATATTCATGCAACTTCCTTCCATTTACCACACTACTCATTTCTCATTCCACTCACATTCATCACTTATAAAAGCTCATTTCCTCATATTCATACACAATGAAACTTGTATGTACCTTACAAACTCATATTACACATATGTACATTACATTTATAGACTTTACATCAATTGTACTTCACATTACAAGTACATTACCACACTTATGAATCCATAAGGTTTACATCCAAAAATACGGGTCTTACATTCCTCCCCTCCTTCAAGGAATTTGGTACTCCAAATTAGAACTAAGTCACTCTTCAAAAAGTTGGGGAGTACTTCTCCCGTATCAAGTTCTCTAATTCCCATGTGACCTCTTCCACCGTGTGATGTTGCCAAAGAACTTTACCAAGAAAATTGTCTTATTCCGTAACACATTCTCTTTTATGTCTAATATCCGAACTGACTTCTTAACATACGTCATACTCTCATTGAGCTCCAACGGCTCATATCTTATCATGTGTGCTAGGTCCGGGTGATACTTCCAAAGCATAGAGACGTGAAAGAGGTTGTGGACATTTGCCAAGTCTGGTGGTAATGCCAGCCTATACACCTTATCTCCCACTCTCTCTAAAATCTCGAAGGGTTCGCTATATCTAGGGCTCAACTTGCCCTTCTTACCAAATCTCATAATACCCTTCGAATGTGAAACTCTCAGAAATACTGATTCACCCACATTAAACTCTAGTGGTCTTCATCTCTTGTCAGCATAACTCTTTTACCGACTCTGAGCTGTCCGTAATCTCTCACATATCAATTGGACATCCTCAGATGTCTACTGCACTAAGTCCGAAGTAAAAATTTGTCTGTCACCAACCTCTTCCCATCCAATAGGGGAACGACATCTACACCCGTACAATGCCTCATAGGGTGCCATCCCGATACTCACATGAAAACTGTTATTATAGGCGAACTCGGCCAACTGCAAGTGATCATCCTAGGAGCCTCTAAAATCCAGTACACACGCTCTCAACATATCCTCCAAGGTCTGTATAGTCCTCTATGACTGCCCATCTGTCTGAGAATGAAAAGCGGTGCTAAAACTCAGTCTGGTCCCCAGCGCTTCTTGAAAATGTTCCCAGAAATAGGAAGTGAAGCGGGCATCCCTATCAGAAATAACGCTCACTGGTACACCATGTACCTGTACTATCTCTCGAATATACAGGTTCGCCAACTGACTTAGTGTATCGGTAGCTCTCATAGACAAGAAATGGGCGGACTTAGTCAACTGGTCCACAAAAACCCATATGGCATCATGACCTATGAGGGTCCTCGACAATCCCATTACAAAATCCATGGTGACATGCTCCCACTTCCATGTCGGTATAGATAGAGGCTGCAATAATCCTGCAGGCTTCTGATGCTCTACCTTCACCTGCTGACAAATGAGACACTTAGTGACATACTCAGCAATGTCTCTTTTCATTCCAGACCACCAATAAACCTTCTGAGGTTTTGATACATCTTGGTACTCCCCGGATGTATCGTATACTTCGATGAGTGAGCCTCTAATAAAATCAACTTCTTGATCTCGGGAAACTCAAGAACACATACTCTACCCCTGAACCTCAATAAGCCATCAACACTCAACTCTACATCCATAACCACACATGTCCGTATCTGCATCAGCCAATCAATGCACCATCGATCGCTCTGCTGGGCCTGCCGAATATGGCTGATCAACTCTGGATCTAATCTCATAATAGCCATGATATCCAATCTCTCTGATCCAGGTGGGGTTACATCCAAATTGAGGTTTGCAAAGTGTCCCAACAATTCATGCTCTCGTACCATCATATAAGACACCAACCCTAGGTTCTTCCTGCTCAAAGCATCGGTAACTACATTTGCCTTACTTGAGTGGTACATGATTTCACAATCAAAGTCCTTCAGGAGTTTGAGCCATCTCCTCTGTCTCATATTCAGTTCTTTCTGTGAAAATAGGTACTTAAGGCTCTTATGATCTGTGAACACTTGAAATTTCTCATCACAGAGATAGTGGCGCCATATTTTCAAAGCAAACACCACGGTCGCCAACTCCAAATCATGTGTCGGGTAGTTCTTCTTGTGATCTTTCAACTATCTAGATCCATAGGCAACTACCTTCCCATCCTGCATAAGTACACAACCCAATCCCTAGTGTGATGCATTCGTATATACCAAGAATCCTCTTGAGCTGGTAGGAATGGTGAGAACTGGAGTAGTGGTCAATCGACGCTTAAGCTCCTCAAAACTCCTATCACATGCCTGATCCCATATAAACTTAACATCTCTCTGCGTGAGGCGTGTCAATGGAGCAACTATTCTAGAGAAACCCTCAACAAATCTCTGATAATACCCTGTCAATCCCAAAAAACTTTTGATCTCAATAACTGTCTTAGGCTGTTCCCACTATACAACTGCCTTTATCTTAGATGGATCCACCGATACCCCATCCTTCGACACAACATGACCCAAAAATGAGATCTGCTCTAACCAGAAGTTTCACTTACTGAGGTTGGCATTCAACTCTTTCTCTCGGAGGGTCTGCAGAACTGCTCTCAAGTGCTCCTCATGCTCTTCCCTGGACTTGGAATAAACCAAAATATCATCTATAAATATAATCACAAACTTGTCCAGGTATGGCTTAAACATCATTCATCAATCCCATAAATGTTGCGGGAGCATTCGTCAATCCAAATGGCATCACCAAAAACTCGTAGTGGCCATAACGGGTACGAAATGCTGTCCTGAGTACATTTCCACTCCTAATCCTCAACTGATGATATCCTGACTGCAGATCTATCTTAGAAAATACTTGGGCTCCTTGGAGCTGATCCAACAAATCATCTATTCGCAGAAGGGGGTACTTGTTCTTAATGGTGGCCTTATTCAACAACCGGTAGTCTATACACAGTCAGAGGCTTTCATCCTTCTTCTTTACAAACAGTACTGGTACTCCCCAAGGTGAGACACTCGATCTTATCAACCCCTTCTCTAGCAACTGTTACAGCTGTTTCTTTAGCTCTTCCAACTCAATTGGTGCCATTCTATATGGTGGTTTCGATATCGACTCTGTACCAGGCACTAACTCTATGCAAAATTCCATTTCCCTTTCGTGTGGTAGTCTTGGTAATTCGTCCGAAAAGACATTGGGGTAATCCGTAATTATGGTTATGTCCCTCAATTCAAAGTGTGCCTCATCTATATCGACCACATAGGCAATGAACCCTTCACATCATTCTTTCCACCGTTAGTATCAAAAGTCATTACATTAACATTCAAAATAAACAATTAAATTCATCTCTTAAATATCATACATTAGAATTTTTTTCTCTTTCATTTAAAACAAACATACTCTTTTCATATCATTTTTTTCATCAAAGTTTACAATAAGATTGTCTAATCCTGAAAACATCAATGTCTTAGCATGGCAATCCATAACAACACGATTTGTAGCCAACCAATCCATTCCCAATATTACATCAAAATCATTCATGTTCAATAAAATCAAATTGGCTATCATTTCCTTTCCCTCTATCTTTAACTTACAATCTCTACATACATGTTCGGTCAATTGACTATTATTCATGGGTGTGGAAATCATCAACATTTTATCCAACAATGTTGATTTCACATGCTTCAATAATTTATGCGCAAGGGAAGGTGATATAAAAGAATGCGTGGCACTGGGATCAAATAATACCAATGCTTCTAAATCAAAGATTCGGATGGTACCTTAATCACATCCGTCGATACATCTGCGGTGTCTTGATCCAATGCATGTAATTTCCTCTGCTCACACCCGCTGTCTGCTTCCCTTTCTCCTCAACTGTGGCCCTCCTCTTTGGGGCAGCTATCTCAACTAGAGCTCTCTCTGGCTCCCTGCCCTTCTGCAGGGCAGTCTCAATTACCTCAGTACAGTACCTCAAAATATGTTCGGGCCTTCCACACCTAAAACATGATACAGGGGGTATCTAACATGGTCTAGTCCCATGGTATCTCCCATATCTCCTACATTGATCGGTAGTAGGTCGTGGTCCTCCAATGACCATACCCTTTGGTACGGTTAAGGTCGGGTACATGAGAGGTCTAGCAGCTCTCTCCTGCACCTCTTCGATCTTAGGTCTCTTCTCGAAAAACCTCTGGCCTTCCCTCTTAGCCACTCTATCCATCCCAGATCTCTTCCGGTCTCTATCTCTTCTAACATTAATCTTCCCCAGCTCGAAGGCATTTCTCTCAAAGTCGTGCTCACATAACTGAGCCTTATGTACCGCCTCCTCATAAGCCTGAATTTTGATGACCAATCTCAACCCATCAACGAAGTTTTGAAACTTTCGGGCCTCACTACCCATCGTGTCCGTGTCATATCTCCCAAAGACATGAACTTGGACTCATACTCGTCCACAGTTCGGTTCCCTTGAACCAGATTCATAAATTTCATCCGTAATTTCCTCTGTGCGGTGGCTAGGATGTACTATCTCCTGAAAGCCTCTAAAAATACCTCCCAAGTGATCTTGAGATGTCTGGTCCTCAAAACAGTCTTGGTGGATCTCCACCAGTGTTTGGGCTTGCCTTTTAGCATAAACACGGCAAAGGCTACCTTCTCAGCTAAAGTGCACCTAAAGAACCTATACTGTTTCTCCATCTCGTACACCCAATCTTCTGTAACCACTGGGTCCTTCACCCCTCTGAACACTAGGGGTTTCAACCCTTGGAACTCTCACAATCTGCTCAACTCATAATCATAACCCAACTTACTATCGCTATGTTGTGGAGCGATAGGAGAAGCTGTATCCTGGACTGGAGTTGGCGTAATTGTAGCTGTCTCTGTAATTTGAGGTCTCTCTACCTCTGCAGCTGCCTGTCCAGTAATAGGCTGTGCTGCGGGACGTCGTCTATCACCGGTACCCAATGCCTGCATGACTATCTCCACCAGGTTCTCAATTCTTCGCTTTATCCTAGTAAAATGTGCCTCTGTATCTCCTGCTCTCCCAGTAGGGTCGTGTGGAGCTTGATCAGTCTGTGGCTCCGCACGGCTCTAGGGCCTACCTCTACGACTTCTAGTACGTGCTCCTGCCCCTCTACCTCCGCTCGTAACAGGCATATCGCCTAACTTCCTGTATTAATAATCATTTATTAAGCTCAATCCATCACGATATATACAGTTATATATAAACAAAAGCACAGTAATATGAGGATATACTTTTCCTATGTTTTATTATTGACTCACATCAGGCCAACACAGCTCTGATACCAATCTTTGTCACGACCCTTTTTATCTTATTATTAACCAAAAATCTCAATAAATATTTCGCATTTATTCCTTTCCCTACTCGATCGTGAACAAACTTACCACTACACTATTGGGTTACGAGTTAATAATAATCCACTCGCAATATCCATTCTCAATTAATAAAAGTGATGTCATACATTTCAAGTCAATCATTTACTTATACAAATTATAATTAATGACATCTACATCCCCTATAGTTACAAATCGATGATTACTGTGCTTTTACAATTGTTTATATACAAAAAGAATATTCATGTGTATACCTCTTAGCGATGGATGGCAGCGAATATCTAAAATAGACCTCAGTCCTCACTGGGTCACTATGTACGCTCTATAGGAAGGGAAAAATAGAGAGGGATGAGCAACCACATGCTTAGTAAGGCAATAATGAAAGTATGGTAGAAAACTACCCTATCTACATGTTGATAGTTTTATGTATAAAGCATTTATAATAGGAGCATGAGGAATTAAAACTATGCCATATGAATATACATATATCAAGTATAAAAATCATGTAAAATTGGCATATAAAACATGGAAACATCAACATGTAAAACCGTCTCATGCCCATTCTCATTTAATCTCATAAAAAGGGCTATTCATTTAAGAAACCTCCTTTTTAAATCACATCATAAAACTCTTTCTCAAACACATCAAAATCCCATAAAATGGTTTCTCAATCACAACGTCATTATCATTTCTCAATTTAAAATCCCACAAGGCTTGACCCCTCCCTCGGGTCTACCCTGAACAGTTCACAATCACACTTACATATCAAAACATGTGGTAGTAAATAAATCAATTGAGACAGGTCACTATGTCACAAGACTATGTTGGCCAACTATGTAGTAAATCATCCTAGACCAGACAGATCCCGATGTGCGGGGTATCATGTTGGAATGAAGGTGGGTTAGTTCTCCGCCATACTTTCTTAAATCAAGTAACCACCATGCGGTACATCGTACTCCTGTGATATATACGGTACATCGTACTCCGTGGACCTATATCGTGGTTGGGGGTGCTTGTAGTAGGTCTTATCTACCCTATAACGAGTGAAACCTCTAGTCTCGAGTGCACATGGGAGTACTCTTAATACCAGGTCCTAGCCCTTCATGGCCTTGCTCACCCTTATTAGGTTTCCTGATTCAGGTCCTAGCCCCTCATCCTCACCCCACTCAAGAGGTCTGTTAGGCCTGTTGGGTTCCCTGAATGGATTATATCAGGTCCTAGCCCCTCACCCTCACCCCACTTAAGAGGTCTGTTAGGCCTGTTGGGTTCCCTGAACACCAATCCGTATCACCCTCACCACAGCCTCATACATACCATAGTGTGAAAACCAACGCGAGGTACGCTCTAGCGTGAATTCATTCATCATAATAAATCACCTCGTACGAACAATGCTCTAGTACGACATTTATGCATAAAAATATGAAGAAACCACGTACGAGCATCGCCCTAGTACAGTTATATGCATAAGAAAACCACTCAAAATCCACGTACGAGCAAAAGCTCAAGTACGATTTAGAAAGCATCGTTATGGTTTCAAACTAAAGTGCGAGCTAAGCTCCAACATGTTTCAAACATATGAAAGCATCAATACCCAGTGCGAGCTAGGCTCTAGCACCGTTTAATTCACATAAACATGTTAGGCGGCTCATAAGCTTTCAAAACCAATCTCAAAACATATTTGGCACTTCACATTTGCTATCACACAACATCAAACCACAATAGCCAGCCTATCTATCAGTTCGTTCAAAACAAAACACATGTTTTCTGGAAGCATTTAAAACACTTGACTTATGCAATTATTAGCCTTACTATCCCATTTCTTAACAATATCATTTTAAACAACCAAATCTCATACAAATACTCGTAGTAATTTCCATACATTGTCAAACACATTTCTATAAATGCATGCACATTTCCAAAACCCTATAAACCCACAAAATACGAGCAGCTACCTCTATATACTTTAAGAATTTCCTTACCTGGAATCACGACGCGTGATTCCACTTCCTTAGAGCTGCTTACTTGTATGGTTCGATTCGTCTCTAATAAACTCTCCGAAACTATACATAAACGTATTGCACAACGTTTTAGCCCATTATAATCCAACTCTCGCGTTTACTATAGTCGATTTGGCCTATAGTCTTTATTAACGCTTATGAGGCCTCGTTTCATTACTTTACCCATAACTCGAGTCTACGAATTCCTTTAGGCTTATTTATTCATTCCAAATCGATATTAAGTCGATGTTAAGCTCATAATGTTCATTTTTCATAAATTTCCTTCACTATGGCATATTATCAAACACTACATGTGCTCATTCTCATCAATTCACAAAACCCACAATGTAGCTTCATTTACCCAATTCTAATCATCCACATTACACAAATAACAACTTATCATAACTCATAAACCACCAACTCCCCAAATCACACTTTCTCATACTAGATGCATTCCATTTTCTAGGTTATATGTGTTCCATTGCTTTCTAGATGATTTCTATCATCCATATACATGCCAATCAACTCCAAAATCAATTTAATAGAAAATGTACTTAGGCTGGAGTTTTAGAAACTTACTAAATTAGATTTCTCTTCTTGCTCCAAATGACAATGTCCTTAGCTCCTTCAATACCAACAATGGGATTTTGGGTTTCAACTATTTTGTTCTCTTCCTCAAGATGAACAACTTGGTACCTAATAGCATCCCCTCAATTCTTACTAGAAATGGTTGATTTTAGAGAGATAAATCTAGGTTTTGGGTTGGAAATGGCAAGAACTTGTTCAATCTCGTAAAATGCATATTTTGACTGCTCCTTTTATAGAAATAGCTTGAGGAGATCGATCTGCACTAGGAGGAGATCAATCTGGTCCTTTTAATTTTCTCTTTTTCATGACATTTTAAGCATGAGATCGATCTATCAAAGCTTAAGATCGATCTGCTCCAAACAGAGAGCTAAGGAGATTGATCTGTATGCTTAAGGATCGATCGTTTCATTACAGAATGTTTAGGAGATCGATTTGGCCCCATTGGAGATCGATCTGCACTAGTCCATTGCCCAAATAAGAGCATTCTGGCTCTTCCATATCGATCTCTCATCCTATGAGATCGATCTGGCCTTTATATTTTCTAAATTTGCTACAGTTTCCTGTGTTAATTCAAACCAAAACAATCCTTAATTTGCTGCCATAGTCATTTTCTCATCCAACCACCTTTAAATCTTGAAAATGGCATCCATCCATACCTTATACACATTGAAACTTGTGTACATTCCTTGTATATCCAAAGGTATACTATATAAAACCAAATGGAAGCATTTATATTCATGCGACTTCCTTTCATTTACCACACTACTCATTTCTCATTACACTCACATTCATCACTTATAAAAGCTCGTTTCCTTATATTCATACACAATGAAACTTGTATGTACATTACAAACTCATATTACACTTATGTACATTACATTTATAGACTTTACATCAATTGTAATTCACATTACAAGTACATTACCACACTTATGAATCCATAAGGTTTACATCCAAAAATACGGGTCTTACATTATCATCACATGACAATCCTATAAGTTAGCCTAGTCTCCATTCAATATGAACTATGTTCTAAGATTTTGATCCTTCGATACATGTTTATGTATCAGTTATCCTTTTGAAGTTCTATAGGTTTTGAAAGATTCTGAAGTTCTATATGTCTCAAAAGATTTTATTATAACTGAATAGATTTGTTACCTCAAAATTATTTTCTATTGATTGTGTTTTCCATTCACGCATTTTGGAAGCTATGTGATATTTGTAATGAAATGCTATCTTTTAGTTTTATCATGTATTCAGTGTGATTCAGCCACCATGATCATTTTAAATGCATTTCTTACTGGGTTTTTTCTCGAGTGCTCATCCCTTCACCTCTCAAATGTGTTGCAGTGAAACTACAGTACTAATTACTGCGTTGATGACGTAGGCTGTCGGATACAAGTTTCCCCAGACTACATTTTGTACATGCGTGAGGTATACATTTCTATCTCTTTACCAGACCATTTGTATGCACAGACATCTATTGAAAGTAATGTGTCAAGATGTAATCTGTATAAGGATAAATGAAATATTTTTAAGGATTGATTGTTGGGAGTAACTAGACGTGTTTGGAATATGTAGAATGATTTGATGATATGACTTGGGAAGCATGTCTGATAGTTGTGGATAGCTAGGGTTGATATTGTGAGAAAATCTCAGGTGCGTAGGCTTATATATAAGCCGTTATACTGCAGAAATTTCTATCGGTTGTATAAATCTAAATGTGAAACTTAATTATAATTACGGATAAAGAAGTAAGAAAATAAATTGACACTGAACAAGAATACAACCTAAGTGAATAAAAGGATTAAGTTGCAAGCTGAAGTTTCAAAAAAACAATTTCTGAATTTTTATAGGTCACGGGTTATTACAGTTTAAGGTGGTATCAGAGCGAAGGTTGTCTAGTATTGTTCGTGTCAATAATAAGGATACGATTACATCCCAAATGTCTGTGCTTGTTTGGTTGTAGACTAAGTATACCTAATGAAGTTAAGACTTAATGTTTGGTTTACATGAGGAATTAGATCATAAGCTAGACGCCGCTGAGGTAGGCTTAAGAATCATGCAGAGTTGTCATATGAGACTTGTAAGTGATATTGAGATTGAAACTGATGTTGAGTGTGCTCCATCAGGTCTTGTGGAAAGGTCAGATGGTATTGAGATACACTTTGCTAAGGTTGAGTGAGAGTATTAAACATACTATGGGAAAAAATTGGGACACAGGTTATGTTAGGTGATGGGGTAAACGAAAGAATAAACAAGCAGATTACTTCTGATACGCCCACGCAACCTGTAGAGATGTTTCAGAACTATAAATATGCCTGCTTCTGTAGCTCCACAGCAGAATGATGATGACTTGGGTTAGGAGTGGGAGCTACATGAGATGAGGTTGTTTCAGAAGTGCAGACCGTCATTATTAAATGGGATAAAGGACTCAGTAGTTATAGAGAACTGAATGCATGGGGTTAAGGAAACTATGAATGAAATTTATGGGTCTAGCACAAGGAAATCTATCTGTCAATGAGTATGAATTATGATTTATATCCCTGAAAAGGTATGACCCAACGTTATAAGCAGTAAAGTTAAGAAATGTCTATAAGTTCACTAACGGATGGAGACTGAGCTGATTTCGGAGGATAGTATGTTATTACATACTAGAGTCAAGAATCCAATTGTAATCAAAAACTGGAAAATTAAATGGGAGAACTTGCATGGATTCTTAGAGTATGACTGTGAACTTCATAGATTGGGGCTAGTTTTAAGAGTTTAAGCCTCTGTTTTTCGAGAAGGTTAAGAATTCAGTGATTTGGAGTGTTGGATGAATGAGATAGAAAAGTTTGATGATTTTAAAAGTAACTCTACCGAGAAAGTTATTTTTGCAACTTTTATGTTAAAGGATTGGAGAAGCTACAAAGATTTTTAGAGTGTGCTACTAAAAAGAAAGTAGCCTTTATAGCATCAGTATCGAAATGAAAAGTTGAACTCAGAGGAAAGTTCCCCGATTTAATCCGAGAGCTGACATCAAAAAATTACATGGGATATATTCTGAAGGCTCTTAGGCGGCAGCACATTTCGGATGAAATAAAGTGGCAATTATGGATGAAATGATTGCAATCAGACATAGAATAACAAGTCTATGTATGATTATGAAATTAAATTTATAGCTTTGGAAAAAGAATAATCCGAATAAGTAGAGATGTGAAACGGAAGAAATCCAGGAAACTCATAGGAGGTACTAAGATCCTCAATCGAGCTTAATTAGCCATATTGGAGGTTATATTGAAGAAGTAGTGTGTAAGGTGCGACTGTGGTAATATGAAGTGTATATTTCGAGGTTACTAAGAAAATGACAAGGTAAAGAGAGTGACAGAAAAGTGATGTGCTAAGGAAATAGTGGGAGTGATAGAGTAAAGTAACTGTAACTGAAAAGATGAATCACATAACTAAAAGTATAAGTGAAGGTCACACTACTTATGTGATTGATAAAGTTAGGGCGTGTTAGGATTAAAAAGGACACCCCAGTAGACAGAGTTTTCTGACACATATTCGGATGATATATCAAAATTACCACTCAATTAGAAGATGAAGTTTGAAATTGATTTAGCAGTGTTATCGAATTAATTATTCAGACCACTGTACTGAATAGCTTTGATTGAATTAGAAATGCTAGAAAAAAATTATAAGAATTACATGAAAAGGAGATTATCGGACCAGGTGATTCACTTTGGTGTGTATTGGCATTAATTTGTAAGGAGATCTGGAGTCTTTTGGGTCACGATATGTCAAAAATGAGAGTTAATTGGATTCTCCCAAAGCAAAAATTATGGATCAGTGGGGAAGACCCAAAACTCTTAAAGATGATTCAGAGTTTGAGATATAGGGAGACCTTGGAATATGAATTATGTATCGAGTCTAAAGATTGTAAATTGCTCATGCTTATGTTTCGAATGCGAGACTTAATTGGAATAAGGAAAGAGTTATGATATAATTGATGTATGAAATGAAACAAGTATGAAATGTGATAGATTTTGAATAGAAGTTACATTGGATTAAAAGGTGTATGCAAAGTAAGAGTATCTCTGTTATGTGAAGTGATTCAGAATCAAGTGATATGAATTGAGAATAAGTTCTGACTAAAGGATAAATGTGAAATTGTGATAAATTATGGTATCCTACTTTTCGTTGGGACTGAACCTTGAATCCTTATATGCATAACCAGTTTATGTGATCAAGTCTGATGGCTAACAAAGGTATTTCAAAATACCTCCCCGCTTGAGAGACTTGATAGCGTTTAAAAGTACCCTAATCCATAACCTATAAATTGAAATTGACAGTCGTCATATTCGTGTTGGAAGTTAGGATACCATTACTTGTGAAGGTGAAGAAATGAATTTCATTCTAATGAAATTGTATGAACTATGGAATATGGATCAATGGTTCAATATCAAGTGCAAAGAAATGCTATGTGGGAACGTAGATTTTAAGCAGTAATTGAAGGTCATTAGCAGAAAATTTATTATTGTATATTGTAAAATTTTCTATTGGTTGGAATCAATTTTGCACTTAAAGAGGAAAATTGCATAATTTGAAGTGATTTTGGTTTAGTAAAAGAAAGAGAAAAGTATCTGAACTTGAGGAAAATTGCATATTTATTCAAGTTGTTGCAAGACAATCTTTAAACTTCTACATGGAATGCTATTAATTTGTTAATGATGAGAGTGATTAATTTGTGATAATGGTCCCAAATATTAAGGAATCAATGAGACTATGTGATGTATGTGATTGGTGTTTGGAGTTGTAATCTTGATATGAATTTTATTATTTGGAGTTATAATGATTGAAATTATCGACTGATTTTTCCTATTGTTCCTATGCTCTGACCTTTAGTTGGAGTTAATAGTGTATTTTGCTAATAGAAAATTTTGGATTATGATAATATAAGCTTTGCGAAGAGTTTCATCGTCATCTATAATTGATCTATGAGACTTCAAAGCTATTAATATTTGAGATTAGAGATGAGTTGGATACTCATAGATTTATGTTTGAATTTGTCGGGTGTGAAAAAAAACTTATGTTTATTGCAAATTTCTGTTATATTGATTTCATTTTTTATCGTAGTGTATGATCGTCAACTAATGATAAATATTCTGATACAGTGAAAAGGAAAAGAAAATCAATATCTAATAGTTTATAAGTAACTAGAAAATTTGTTGATATCATTATTTAGATTTAAAGTTTTATGTGGTTATAATTACTTAACATGATTTGGAAATTTTATTCTAAGAAATTTGGTGAACAAGGAATCATGTTGATCTCGGACAATGTAATGAACAATTACTTTGATGTTTTCACGATTATATTCGTATGACATATTAGAGGGAGCAGTTGAAGTGTGATTGGATTTAAGTTACAAACTTTGGGATTATTATTAATTTAACAAGTGGTTGATCTTTAATATGAAAGTTAATTTTGATTGAAACCCATAGTGGTAAGTACATTCTGCATCCTGGTAGTACCAAAATCGACGAAGGGTGTTTTGGTGGCCTGAAATGAAATGGGATGTTGCAGAGTTTGCTTATAACAACAACTATCTTGCTAGCATCGGGATGACACCGTATGAGGCCTTGTATGGTAGAAGATGTAGGTCTCCAGTGGCTTGGGAAGAAGTGGGTGATAGAAAGATTTTGACTCCTAATTTGGTGGAATAGGCAGCAGAAGGTGTTCGGATAATCTGTGACAGACATAAGGCCGCACAAGTAGGCAGAAGAGTTATGCGGATAAGCATAGGCGGCCACTTGAGTTTCAAATTAGGGGATTCCGTGTTTCTGAAAGTATCTCCGAGCAAGGATATTATGAGCTATAGAAAGAAAGGGAAACTTAGTCCTCGCTTCATTTAGTCCTTTTGAGATTCTAGAGAGAGTGGGAGACGTAGCCTGTAAACTTGCCTTACCTGATAATTCTATATTTTTAGAATTATTTGTACTTAATTTTCTAATTAATTATTTAAATCCCCAATTTATTTTGTTAATTATTCCCTTTATTTAATTAAAATTCTCATGTTTGCAAATAAATTAAATCTGGATGAATTTTGAATATTTCGGTAGAAAATGAACTGAAATTGAGCTAAAATCAAGATTGGACCACGCAAACAGCACGAGCCTAGCATATCCAATTGGACAAAAAGACAGATGACATGGAAATATTATTTTTCAAGAGCCAATGGTGTGAAGGCAAGTGGCCAAACAATGCCAACTCATCTAGGATGGAAACATTATAATTATACCCCTAAGTGTGTATATAAATAGAAAAAGATAGCAATTGAAAAGGGGGGCAGCTTTAGTTTTTTAGGTTAAACATTTATTGTTAGGTTTATTTTTTCTTAGGTTTTCTTTTAATCTTTTCGGCTTGTGACAGTAGCCACCATTCATCATATTTCTTCTAGGATTTGTTCAATTTCAATTCCATTATTATTTTACTGTTTGAGTTTTAATTAAAAGTTATTATTTTTATATTGTTGCTCTCGGTTTGCTTCCTATTTCGGTTTTCTTTCTTTGTTTTTCTACTGCTTATTCATATTTGGCTACAGTCACTCTTTATGCTTCAATTGTTATTGCCATTGTCCTGTTCTGATGCCTTGATGCGAGATTGATGCTGGGTATTGTTCTAGCACCGTTGGCATAGTGGAACGACATTGGCAGAATTGAGGAAGAAGCATTACTCGGCTAAAGCTTCTCCCACGTTTTACTGTATTGCTATTTTTTTTTGTGTTCTTAGTTGTTCTCGGTTTCAGTCCACGTTAATCATCCATTTTCAGTTGATGTCTTAGACCATTAGACGTACACTACCCTTTTGCAATGCTGTGATTCGTTTTAGAATAACTAACGGATTGCAGACCAGTCATGGAATGTTGTTTGGAAGTAGCTCGGGAAAATGCTACATCTCTGTTCTGCGTTGTTTTGTGAATGTGATACTATTCATTCTCTTTTCATGACTGTATTTTCCATTAATCTAAGTGTGATGGCTGCAAGTGTGACAGGATGTGTCTTGACCGAGCTATTGTGATTATTGAAGTTCGGTCGGGTGGCATGTTCAAAGAGGAAGTGAGGTGTAGCCGAGACCTGAAGCAGAAGCAGTGAACAGTATGGTGCCCGAGACTCTGGTTAGCTGAGCAGAAGACGTTTAGTTCGTGTTACTGGTGCGCGGCAGTAGGAGCTGAGCAAATGCTGTGCATAAGTGTTGTGTTGGATTGTAGTAGCAAACCTGGACAGCGCTTATGAGGAATTGTGCACATACAGCACCACTGGGCAGGACGAGAGCAGTACCTGAATCTGGACAGCAGTTGCAGCATCTGGAATTGAAGAACATTACATTCGGGATGTCAGTACAGAGCACGGTTTGACAGCAAGACACGGAAGGATGACAAGGCCAGTAGCAGCACTTGACGCAGCAGACTTGGACGAGAACATGGAGCAGAAGCACAGGACCGAGAGCATTGCCTGGAAATGAAATTGAAGATGTGAACAGTGTTTGGAGGGACATTTGGATGATTTAAATTTGATTAAGGCTTGTTTGGCATTTACCTTGTGCACAATAATCCATTTTTCTTAATTAGTTCATGAAGTAGATTTAATTATGTCCTTAGCTCATTTTTATTTTATTATGCATTAGTTAAGTTAGCTCAAATTAGTTACATGCATTAGTTAGATTTCATTGCTTAATTAGTAATTAGATATAATTAGGATTAGTCTAGAGTTAATATTTTAGACATGTAGTTTTATAATTATTTTCTTAATTTCCTAGGATTTTATTTTCATTAAGTTTTAGTTTAAGTTTAAATTGCATTTTGATTAAGTAGTTTAATTGCATTTTAGGTTAGTTTAATTGTAGTTTAATTAATCTTGCATTTTATTTGCATTTTATTTGCGTTAATTAGTTTTAATTGTTTTAATTTCTTTTGTAGGTTTTTTTATTTTAATTGCGTGGAGTACTATAAGTAATCTTAGCTCGGTTTTATTTAGTTCTTTTTTATTTTATTGCTTTCCAGTATTTTTAACTTTAGACTTAGTAGATCACCCACCTTAATCTCATAATTTGTTAGAATATACTTAGGGTAAAATTAACCGGTAGTTAATTAGGCTAACCAACTTCTCTGAGGGACGATAACTCGGGACTCAAATCCCATTATTACTTATACTACCCGTGCACTTGCGGTAATACCCTTTGGGCGTGTCAAGTTTTTGGCGCCGTTGCCGGGGAAGTTTTAATTAGTCATTAATTAATATCGGTGAAATTATGCTTAGGTGTAATTCTAGTTTGTGACTATTTAGGGTGTAAATATTTGGAAGTTTAATCTAGATTAGTGAATTGAAAAATTAAAATAAAAAAAAATTGAAAAATTAAAAAAAACTTAAAAAAAAAATTCTAAGGACTTTTAGATGTTTGTATGTGTAGAGCCGGGAGTTACGATAGCTTTCCTCTAGATCCTGAAATTGAAAGAACCCTTAGGAAAATTCGAAAGGATTCTAGAAAATTAATAGCTCCACTGCAAAACATCATGGCAGAAAATAGGGAAATTAGAACCGTTGGAGATTATGCAATGTCGACGATTGAAGGATATTATACCGGCATTAGGCCACCAGTTGTCCCTGCAAACAATTTTGAAATTAAGCCTGCAATCCTTCAGATGATCCAAACTTCTCTACAGTTCAGTGGGCTTCCGCACGATGACCCACATGCTTACCTTGGGCAATTCCTAGACCTGTGCAATACGTTCAAGCATAATGGATTATCTGATGATGCGCTTAGGCTTGGATTATTCCCCTTCTCGCTTCGGGATAAGGCACGACACTGGTTAACCTCCCTACCTCCAGGATCCATTTCTACATGGGACGAGTTAGCCCACCAATTTCTATCTAAGTTTTTCCCTCCCTCTAAAATGGCCCAACTCCGTAGTAACATATCTTCCTTTGCTCAATTTGATTCGAAAACTCTTTACGAAGCATGGGAACGATATAAGGAGCTTCTTAGGAAGTGCCCTCACCATGGCCTACTTTTGTGGTTGCAAGTCCAGACCTTCTACAACGGACTTACAAGCCAAAATAGGACCATTGTTGATGCGGCTGTGGGTGGAGCCCTGATGTGCAAAATAGAGGAGGAAGCTTACGAGTTGTTAGAAAAGATGGCGGCTAACAACTATCTATGGTCCTCGGAGAGGTAATTGCCAAAGAAGTCGGCGAGTATTTATGAGCTCGACACACTGTCTACCTTGACCTCTCAAATCGCTAACCTTACTAAGAAGGTAGAGTCGCTCAATACCCAACAAAATCCTCCCACTAGTCCTAACCCTGTGTATTTTTTCCAAAGTCCTTTTCTTTCCTGCGTGCTGTGTAGTGGTACCCACTCTGTAGATAGGTCTCTGCTCAACTTAGAATCGGTTCAGTATGTTACCCATTCTCAAACGCAATAGAATAACCATTTTTCAAACACCTATAATCCAGGGTGGAGGAACCATCCTAACTTCTCCTGGAGCCAAAACCAAGGGCAAAATTCTAGCTCTAGACCTGTAGGATTCCCTGGTTTTCAAGCTCCACCGGTTCAGGTACCACCACAGCCATAATTTTCATATCATCACTCTCATCACCCATTCCCATTTCAACAATTTCAGCATCATTCATCCCCACCACCACCACCTATCCAGCCACAACATATACTTGCACCAACTCCAACAGCTGAGAAGAAGCCCTCGCTTGAGGAAATGTTCACGACTAGCCCTCACTTGAGGAAATGTTCACGACTATCCTGCAAAATCAAGCTACTTCAATTAAGAACTTAGAGGTTCAGGTAGGATAAATAGCAAACGCTCTTAGTCAACGTCCTCAAGGGACCCTCCCCAGTAACACTAAAGCTAATCCCGTTAGGCAAATGGAGGGTAAGGAACATGTTAAATCCATCACCCTTAGGAGCGGCAAAGAGCTAGAGGAGCCACAAGTTAAGTCAAATCCTGTTGAGCCCATAGTTGAAGAACTCATAAGTCCCAAAGAAGCAGCTCAGAAAGAGCAGGAACATCAGGATCAGGCTGCAAAAGAATCCAAGCTAGGCATTTCTTCATCTATACCTTCTTCTACCTCATAGCCTTCATCATCCTTAGATGCTACACCTATTTTCGCTACATTCTTTCCAGTTAGACCACCAGTACCTTTTCCTTAGAGGTTCCAAAGTCAAAAATCGGATCAACAATTTGTCAAATTTCTTGAGGTTTTTAAGAAGCTTCACATCAACATTCCTTTCGCAGATGCTTTAAAGCAAATGCCAAGTTATGTGAAGTTTCTGAAGGATATCCTCTCAAGGGAAAGGAGATTTGAAGATTATGAGATGGTGGCCTTAACTGAGGAATGTAGTGCCATTATCCAGAGGAGATTACCCCACAAGCTCAAAGATCTCGGGTGTTTTACCATACCCTGCACTATTAGAAATCTATTATTTGGTAGAGCCTTGTGTGATTTAGGAGCTAGTATAAATTTAATGCCATTGTCTATCTATCATAAGTTAGGAATAAGGGATGCCAAGCCCACCATAGTGACCCTTCAGCTAGCTGATCAATCAATTAAATATCCGAAAGGGGACATTGAGGATCTCTTAGTAAAGGTGGACAATTTATTTTCCCTGCAGATTTTATTGTACTAGATATGGAGGAAGATAGGGAAGTCCCTATTATTTTAGGCAGACCTTTCCTAGCTACTGGTAGGATGATAATTGATGTGCAAAAGGGGGAGTTAACGATGAGAGTCCAAGATCAGGAAGTAAAGTTTAATGTTTTCAAACCATTAAAGCTCCCTGATGACTCTCAAAAGTGTTTTAAGATGGAGGTTAAGGAAGATAAAATGTTTGAACATAAGAAATCTGAGAAAAAGAAGGAAGTAGATAGAGCTCAGGAGGATTTAACTGTTAACATTTTGTCACCACTCTGGCTGACACTCCTACTCTTCGCCCTACTGCTGAGTGTTGTTTTCTTCAGCTGCATTTAAAGTGGCTGTGTTTTTCTTTTCACTTTGTATATAGTTCTTTTTCTTTTTCTTTTCTGTTGTTTCTTTATTTGTTTATTTTGTAGGTTTATTTTACAGTATTATGCTTTCAATCAAGCTTCAGTTGTTCATCATCATCAGAAAGGGGAGTACTTTGTTCCTGAACTTCAATTCTTATATTATCTGCACACTGAGGACACTGTGCACTTTAAGTTTGGGGGAGGAGATATCACTTGAGCAATTTTTAAAAATTATGGCAAAATTGAGAATTTTTTAAATTTTTTTCAAAAATATGAGCTTAAATTGTTTGATTTTGGGATGATTTAGTGCTTAGCATATAGCTTTTCCATATTTCGATGATATAACCCCATGATTAAGTCTGATTTTGATTGACTGAGAAGCATGATTATAGGAAAAACATGAAATTGAATTCTTGAATTTGTCTTAATTCTTATTGTGATTGCCTCATCTTATGCACATGTCATGTCATGAATCGGTATATTTATTTAGAGAAAGCTTATGTGTACATAGGATTGCATTTGTTCAGTTGATTTTGTGCATCATATTCTAGAATTTGTTTCATATGATCTCGAGGCAAAATATTAGATCACACTTAATCAGGGAGATGATTTAGGCCATCTTAGGATCGTTTAAGCCTTTCTAGCTATCCTTGTACATATTCTACCCCAAGTCACCCATCTGGGACAAATAAGCTTTTTTCTGTAAATATTTCTACAAAATTCTCCTTAGCTTAAATACTTTTTTCCTATCCCTTACCCCAAAAGCATGAAAAATCATTGGGATATATTGTGAGCTAAATGGGTATTAAGTGATAGTGAAAGAGTATGTATTAAAAAAAAATTGAAAAAGAAAAAAAAAATTGTTAAAGAAAAAAAAAGAAAAATACAAAAATAAAATAAAATAAATAAATTTGTGGGAAATGATTTGAGCTCTTACATTAAGATCCTAGAAGTAATGCATGTTAAGGGGTAATTAAACATAAATTGACTTTATCATACCTTAACCCCAGCCTTACATTACAAGCTTAATGAAGTCCTATTGATCTTTGATTAAGTGTGACTACATTAGTGGAGAGAGAAGTGAAAAGCAAACTTATGGGAATGATCACATGTCATTGACTTTGCATTCACTATGTTTGCATAATCTGATCTGAGTAATGTACTGTGAAGTGGCTTTGACATTTTTCACACATTCACGAGTCCAATTTGGGTTAGGACTTATGATTGAAAGATTCTGAGTGTTGGACTAACACACCATGCCCTAAGGGTATTGTCACAAGTGCACGAGTCGTACAAGTAATAATGGGATTTGAGTCTCGAATTATCGTCCCACAGAGAAGTTGATTAGCCTAATTAACTACCGGTTAATCTTACCCTAAGTATATCCTAGCAAATTATGAAATTTAAGTTGGTGATCTACTAAGGCTAATTAAACGTACTGAAAACAATAAACATTAAAAAATAAAGAAAATAAAACTAAACTAAGATTTGCTTACCGAACTCCGAGCAATTAAAATAAAAAACCTACAAAAAAATTTGGGGGCTTGGGGGGCTGGGGCCTGTTTTCCTGGCCTGCGCCTGTGCTGATCATGCGGCTGGGGGTGGACTTGGACTCCCTGGGTGCTGGGCGGGGCTTTTTTTGCTGGGGATGCTTTTATGTGACTGGGGCCCTTTTGGCTTGGTAGCCTTGGGGGCGCCTTTAGGGGGGGGGGGGGGGGTTTGCTTCTTGGGGGGCCATCTGGGACTGGTCACTTGCTGGAATGGTCTTTGGGGGTGGCATGCGTACTCTGTGCCTTTGGCTTGGGCTTTGTTTTGCTAGGGGGGGGGGGGGGCATGCCTTGGGATGTGCCCCTGGGGGGGGTGGGGTGGGAGCTAAGGACATAATTAAATCTACTTCATGAAGTAATCATGAAAAATGGATTATTGTGCACCAGGTAAATGCCAAACAAGCCTTAATCAAATTTAAATCATCCAAAGTCCCTCCAAACACTGTTCACGTCTTCAATTTCACAAATTTCATTTCCAAGCATTCTCGGCTTGCTCACTGCTGCAAGTGTCCTGCACTCTATTCTTGGTTTTGCATATGTCTTGCTGCTCTAGACTGATGTGCATCAACTACCAGTTCTACCCAGTACAATGCACGTGTCACGACCCAAACTACCCAAAAATCAGAGTTAATTTTTCGCGTTTTGTTTATTTACTTGAATTCTTACCTGTCCTCGAATCGTGACCACACTCCACTAATAATTGGGCTGTGCGTCAATGCCAGTCCCACCATACATTTCCCATTTAACTTATTTATTCTCCAGTCATTTATAATTGTTTATATTATTTATACATCCCCTAAAGTTACTTACAAACATGTTACTGTGCTATGCTTATGTAGATACAATATGTACAAGTGTATATACCTTATGTGGATGGGCAGCAGCGGATATCCGGAATGCAGTACTGAGTCACCTCAACTTCAACTGGAGATCATCTGTGGGAGAAAATGAAAGGGGTGAGCACATCAAGCTCAGTAAGGCAATCCTACGAACAAGTAGGTAACCATACTACCTACATGAACGTAGTGCCATGCATAAACCACCCTTTCTCCACACATTTTAAGACATATGATATGAAGGTTATGATGTTATGTAAATCAAGTTTGCACGGAAAACTCAACATGCAATTATTTTAAATCATTTCTTTCTCTTTAAAAATTTCACAATGAAGTCAGGACTCGACCCTTCCTTCGGGTGATCCTGACTCACATAAAACCATGGAAATGGAGTTTCTCAAAAGCATCGATATCGAAAACATACGTATATATATACAAGATACGAGACTAGGCAATACTGTATATCGGTAATAACTAGGACTGGCCAATATGTCCTCGTGAGTCCCTCTAGCTTCACGGATCCCAGTGTGCGAGGTCTCACCCTGATCGAGAACTGCCCGGGAGGTGGGTCAATCCAACCCGTCAGTCTTATCCGATCTCACGCATCCGAAGATGCCGTATCCGAAGATACCCCGTATCACAAAGATACCCCGTATCACAAAGATACCGTATCCTAAGATACCCTGTATCACAAAGATACCGTATTCGAAGATACCCCACGGTACATCGTACCCCATGCTACTTGCACGGTACATCGTACTCCATGGACCCATATCACTCTAGGTACTCCAGCCCAAATGGCCTGCTTCCCACAGAGGTTTTCATAACTCAATACTCGTTGCCAAGTCTCAAAACGAATGTGCGAGCCTATTAAGTCGGTGACACACAGTCTACCCAATGCTCCAAGCACGGCTCATTGTATGTTCTCATAAAAATCGGTGCGAGCGATGCTCAGCACTCTCATCAAATCAAATAAACTTGGCAGAGCCCGCTTTACATCTCCACAAGGCCGCCAACCTCATCCCTCACTCTCACCCTACTTAAGAGGTCTTTTGAGCCTGTTGGGCCTTTTGGCTGACTCCAAGGGCAGACAGTGCTACTCTACAAATCCAGTAAAACTAGTGCGAGCTAGGCTCAGCACTCTGTATATAAATCGTATGAAAATCTTATAAAATCTGGTGCGAGTTAAACTCCCGCACCCTGTCATGAAAATCGTGTAAAATCTGGTGCGAGTTAGACTCTAGCACCGTGTCACGCAAAAGCATGTGAAATCTGGTGCGAGTTATACTCTAGCACCTATGCATGTAAAACTCTAGTGCGAGCTCTCGCTCCAGCACTAATGCATGCATCACACAAATCAAATATCGTGCGAGCTGAGCTCTAGCACGTCACATGTAAATAAAAACATGTAGGCAGCTTGGTTATTTCCAAATAGTTTTCACAGAAATCACATCAATTAAGATATGCAATGCTATGTATTTTTCTTTAAAAGTGAGCCAACCTACTCATGCATGTGTTGAAATACCTCCGGAACGAGCAGGAACCTCTTGTCCTTGCTCCTCCCAATTTTTCCTAAATTTTTAGATTTTTCCCTTAACAAGGGTATTTTAGTAATTTTGCCCAGACGGGGCACTAAAATTATTCTTCGACCTCTAGACCCTTCAGATAATTTCAAAGGACTGCATATGAATTTAAAATTGCGTAAAGTTACCTCTAGTAGTCCGCAGAATTCCCTTACCTTATTTTCCTGTCGAGTCTGACCTTTTCTTTTCCTCTGTTGTCTCGTCGCGCAGTCCGATATGCTCCCAATCAAATACCCGGAACTGCGTATTAATATTCCTCAGGTCAAATATTATACAATTTAATTGTATTTAATACTTTCTGGGCTTAATTTAAATCATTGGGCCCGTTCACCCCTATTGGGCCCGATTGCACCTTAATGGGCCTTAATCGGCCTTAAGCCCGCTTTTCACTTAATTTTCACTTTATCGAGGCCTATTGGGCTCATTGGGCCCTTCAATAATTTATTGGGCCTCGTTCTAATTCTCGAATAGCTAAATTTAATATTTACGACAATTTAACTAATTTTCCATAATTTAATTCAATTTATGCAGAAATTAAATCAATATCACGCATAACGAGGTAATTGTCGTAAATAGGAGTCACTTACCCGAGATTCCATGCTAGTTCGTAAATCGAGGCTGTCTCGAGCCCTCGGTGGATGCCAATCGTCGAGCTACACAATTAATTACATTTTCGGGTAAACTTTTCGATCGAAATTTAATTAAATAAAATATTCCAAATTTAAATCGGGTCAATTTGACCGCTTATCGACTTACCCGAAGCTCGATTGCATCACCGGAATTTTCCCCAATTTTTTTCTCTTTTTCCTTTTCCCTTTTTCTCCCCTTTTTCTCCTCTTTTTGGTTGAACCGGTTCAGTCCGGTTTGGACCGGTTCAGACTGTCGGTTCACCCCGGTTTGGCCGGTTCACCATCGGTTCACCCCTTTTCCGGCCAGTTCTCCGTCGGCTTCCATCGCCAGCAGCTCCGCTGGGTCGTCCGCACCTCGAATCTGGCCTCGGTTCGCCTCAACGTCGCCGGAATACCGCCGGTCCGGCTGTTCTCCTCTTCGCCGTCGGACCCGTTTCCCTCTTTTGGCCGTCGCCGACGATTCCGGCCGTTTCGCCGGCTGCTACCGGTGTAGAAAGGACTGCCGTCGCCTGGGCTTTTGAAATCGGGCCTTGGTTCCACCTGAATCGCCGCCGTTCGCCGCCGATGGCCTTCTCTTTCCCGCGGCCTTCTCCTCCGTTTTCCGCCGGATTCCGGCGTTCCCACGGCGCGTCGTCGTCGCTGATAGGTTGCCTGAGGTCGGGCCGTCTTCGCCGGCCCTCGCCTGGGGTCCCTGGCCGCTGGACAGCCCGCCGGTGGTTCCTCGGTTTCGGGCTTCGTTTTTCGTCTTCCGTTTCTGTTTCTGTTTCTTTCTTTCTCTCTCCCCGACCCTCTTTTTTTTTTCAGACTCTTCTCTTTTTTTTTTGTTTTTTATCATTTTTATTATTTTTATTATTATTTATTTTAATTACTATACTATTCAATAAAATACTCTATAAATACCCAAAATATCTCTTAAAATTATTATTTTATTCTTATTCAATTAATTTAATTTTTATTTAATTTATTTATTATATTTTAGCCTCTTTTTCGGGTATAATTTCTCCGTATTTTTGGGATATTGTCTCGGGTGACTTTTCGGTATATTTTTCGATTATTTTCGGGATTATTTTTCCGAACTAAAAATCCCGATTAATTCCCATAAATTAATATCTTGATCAATTTAATCCAAAATAAATTTATTTCACTTTTATTGACCAAGATTTCTTAAATCCATATTTTAATTAAATTTTTCTTATCGAAATTATACCGACCTTTGGTCTTTTGACCATTTTGCCCTTACACATATTCGGGATTAATTTAACCCGACTTCCTTTCACGAAAACTCATTCATTTCATATTTTAATTAAATTCGGGTCTTACAACTCTCCCCCACTTAAGAAATTTGGTCCTCCAAATTAGAACCAAGTCATATGAGTCCATATACAACTCCGGGTACATCAATCGTATCATACTTCTTTAATTCTTACGTGACCTTCTCCGGAATGTATTACTACCAAAGGACTTAATTGGGGAGATCATCTTAAACCTCAATACTTTCTCTTTCCTGTTTAATGCCCGAATCAACTTCTCAATATACTTATATTTTCATTAAACTGAACTTTTGGAATTCATATCCAATCACCTATGCTGGATCTGAATAGCATTGTCGAAGCATCAAAAGTGGGACACATTGTGGGTGCCTGCTTATTCAAGTGGAAATGTCACCTACAGGTCTTATCTCCCACTTGTCCAATCTCTCAAAATATTCCATCCAGCGCAACTCAATTTACTTTCTTCCAAAAGTTCGCTATGTCCTTATTCTCTTAGGACAAGTAACTTTCAACCATACTAATTCACCAAGGGAAATTTCAATACTTGTCTATCTGCTCTGAGGTGTTCTTAATCTCTCATCTTAATTAAACATCCTCAGAGACTTATCATCCAACGTCGAAAATGATTCAATCTGTCACCCACTTTTTCTTATCAAATTTGGGGAACAACCCCTACAGCCATACACTGCCTCATAACTTGTTATCCCGATACTCAACTGCCAACTGTCGTTATTGTCAACTTTAATTAGAAATCAACTGATCATTCCAGGAGCTTATAAAATCAATGGCACACGCTTTCATCGGATCCTCCAGAACTTGTACATTCCTCTCTGACTGACCATCTGTCTGAGGATGGAAAGCTGTGCTTAATACTCAGTCGGGTTCCCATAGCTTCCTTAAATATCCTCAGAGGTAGGAAGTGAAGCGGGAATCCCTATATGATACTATGCTCACTGGAACGCTATATAATGTTCCACAACCTTCTTTATACCTGAATCCTCATACACACTTCGAGTATATAGGGATTTCATAACCAGAAAGTGGGTAGACTTAGTCACTCGATCGACTATCATCCAAATAGTCTCCTGATTTATCCGGGTCCCCTATAACCCATCACGACATTCATGGAGACTTGCTCTCATTTTTTGTGCCGTGTCGATATAGGTAGGTGCTGCAATAACTCTGCAGACTTTTAATACTCTACCTTACTCTGCTGACATACTAGGCACTTTTCACAACCTCTCCAATATCTCTTTTCACATCTGACCACCAATACCCTTTTCGAGATTTCAATAAATAATCATTACTTTTCGTATGCACTGTATATCCCGAAGAGTGAGCTTCTGACAATATTACTATCTCATCAACTGTGGTCCTAGGGAGCACTCATACTGTCTTTGAATCCTCAGTAACTCATCATCTCCCACTGTGAACTCTATCACTGTACCCTTCTGAATCAGACCCAAACTATCGACATCCGGTCGATCATCACGCTAAGCCTGGCAAATCCGGGCACTCTCATCTGGTTCTAATCATCAGGCTAGCTGTCACACAATCACTGTCATCATCAGAAGGGATCACATCCAAACTGAGGCTCATAACTGCATCTCGCAGCTCCCGCTCCCTGACCATCATATGTGGTACCATCCCGAGGCTCTTTTTACTCGAGGCATCAGCCATCACATTAGCCTTTCCTGGGTGGTACAATTTTTCACAAATCAAAATCTCTTAGAAGCTCTATCCCACTATGTATTCTCATATTCGCCTCTTTCTGTGAAAACAGATACTCGGGCTTTATGATCAGTGCATATCCACAATTTCTCACCATGTACATAATAGTACCATATCCTCGGTACAACTACTGTTACTAACGTTAAATCATGGGTCAGATAGTTTATTTCATGATCAAAGAGTTGTCTGACTCCATACTTGACTATCTTCCCATTATACATCAATACACTGCTCATTCATTATTTCGAGGTATCCATACTCATTGGGAACCTCTTGAGCTGTTGGGTATGACGAAATTAATCACGGTGGTCAGTTCATACTTCACTACACCGAAATCCATATCACATCTATCATCTTATTTATCATCTTATTCCAAGACCACATTTTCTTAGTTAAACGTGTCAACCAAGTGGACCAATTGAGAATTCATATCAATCCATCTGTAAAAGCCATCTTCCAATTATTGTTTATAAATCGCCCTAGACTTTAACTACACCCAACATATCATCGATAATGATGATTTACATATCGGTCCAATCCTTGACTTATTTACGCATAAGCGTATAAAGATCCTTCTCAACCGCTTACGTTTTCAGGTACTAACCTGCGTCATTCCCTTTTCTTATCTTAACGGCTCTTATTAAATTTTACTATGTTAACCTTTGTAATTTGCCAATTTTTAATGTTCTTATCGTCTTAGTAACGGTATCCTAATGCTAAAGATATTTATTACAACGATTCGGTTTCACGTTATCGGTTATATATATATATATCTAGACGCTGTCAAGTCTTCAGGCGGGGAGGTATTTTGAAATACCTTTATTAGCCTTCAGACTTAACCACAACTACTGATTATGGTTATACCCATATTTGTCCTTGGTTATAATTTGTGTTCGCTACTAATTGCCTTAATCCTTATTACTTCGTATACTCACTCTTACTCCAATACATCTTGTATTTATAATCAACATATCTCCTCAGTGTATCAATCATGACAAAACTCTTGTCATTATCATTCCGTGAGTACAATCCTTTACTCCTGTAAATTCAACTGTTGCACCCCTGTTTTTAACTTAAAATCTCAATATCCATATTTCGTTAATTAATCCTCCTCTATTGGGGTACTCATTTATCAGTATTGCCCAATGATGTAGGCATTCATGCCTTTTACTCACTTATATGTGAATGAAGGCAGTATGAATAAATATGTGGCACCAGGATCAATAAACATATGTACTTTATTATTCATAATAAGTGTGGTATCTTACACCACATCCATGAAATATCAATAGTGTCCTGGTCCAAAACATCCTCTCGCCTTCGTCCAACAGCCTACTTTCTTCCTTTCGGCTATGGCTTGCCTTTTCGTTGCAGCGATATTCTCTGTCTCTTTACTTTTTCATGGGGCGATCTCGCCCAACTCTGTGCGATCAAAATCAATGGTCCGTCTTATCACACTTAACGGCCATTTTCATCAATACAGTGTAGACCCTCCTTCTGTGGTGTCCACCACACATCTTACAGTAATCACACTGCTACTCTACTTCGTAGCAGGTCGGGGTCCTCCAATCACAATGCCCCCAAGAGTGCCAAAATTAGATGCACTGGGGTCTTACCAATTATCTTACTCCATAACTCGTCAAATCTAATCTTTTACCAAATATCATTTCCCCATTTCAACATCTCTATCATTTCTCGATTATCTTTTCTGTCTCTATTTCAGCCCTTATTAACTTTCCCAATCTCAGAGGCGTGCAATTCATGTTCTTATTTACCCAACTGTAAATCTGCGCCTGCCTCGGTATAGGTAATATCTCACGGGCCAATCAGACTCTAACTGATAATCTGAGCCCTTCCATAAACTTTTAGACATCTCGACTGTCACTTGTTCATTTGTCGAGGTAATATCTGCCAAGAATATAATTGAGTCTCATACTCATAATCAATTTAGTATTCCTGGGCAGTGTGAAAATTTTTCCTTGAAATTTCATTTAAATCATGTCCGGGATATCCTGTCACCGGAATATATCCTATAAGATTTCTCATCTCAGCTCTTAAGATGGGTCGAGCGGGTTTCCACCAATGCTCCGCTGCGCCCTCTGATCTCATACATAATCTGAGCAATTAGCTCCTCAAAATAATACTCATGCTCTGCTTCAATCTCGCGAAGCGTCTCTCAATACTGTCCGATCACTCTGTCGAACTCTGTGGGGCATACTCAACATTAGCCTCCATTTCAATTTCATCATGATTCTCATAGTCAAACTCAGCACGACTTAGCAGATTCAGGTCTACCTCTACGACCTCTGCCTCGTGCACTATCTCATCTAACGCGACTCATATTAAGCATTCCTGCATTCTCAACCATTTCTTAGTCAAGCCCATCTCGATATACACTATTGTATCTAACTAAGCACAGTAACACGAGGATGTAATTTTCTAATTACTGACACTGACACACATCAGACCAATTGTGCTCTGATACCATAATAATTGTCACGACCCAAACTATCCAAAAATCAGAGTTAATTTTTCGCGTTTTGTTTATTTACTTGAATTCTTACCTGTCCTCGAATCGTGACCACACTCCACTAATAATTGGGCTGTGCGTCAATGCCAGTCCCACCATACATTTCCCATTTAACTTATTTATTCTCCAGTCATTTATAATTGTTTATATTATTTATACATCCCCTAAAGTTACTTACAAACATGT
Organism: Firmiana major; assembly: GCA_033439115.1. Lineage (NCBI taxonomy): Eukaryota > Viridiplantae > Streptophyta > Magnoliopsida > Malvales > Malvaceae > Firmiana > Firmiana major. Next base: position 27,835,982 of record CM065912.1, read on the forward strand.
TACTGTCTATGCTTATGTAGATACAATATGTACAAGTGTATATACCTTATGTGGATGGGCAGCAGCGGATATCCGGAATGCAGTACTGAGTCGCCTCAACTTCAACTGGAGATCATCTGTGGGAGAAAATGAAAGGGGTGAGCACATCAAGCTCAGTAAGGCAATCCTACGAACAAGTAGGTAACCATACTACCTACATGAACGTAGTGCCATGCATAAACCACCCTTTCTCCACATATTTTAAAACATATGATATGAAGGTTATGATGTTATGTAAATCAAGTTTGCACGGAAAACTCAACATGCAATTATTTTAAATCATTTCTTTCTCTTTAAAAATTTCACAATGAAGTCAGGACTCGACCCCTCCTTCGGGTGATCCTGACTCACATAAAACCATGGAAATGGAGTTTCTCAAAAGCATCGATATCGAAAACATACGTATATATATACAAGATACGAGACTAGGCAATACTGTATATCGGTAATAACCAGGACTGGCCAATATGTCCTCGTGAGTCCCTCTAGCTTCACGGATCCCAGTGTGCGAGGTCTCACCCTGATCGAGAACTGCCCGGGAGGTGGGTCAATCCAACTCGTCAGTCTTATCCGATCTCACGCATCCGAAGATGCCGTATCCGAAGATACCCCGTATCATAAAGATACCGTATCACAAAGATACCCCGTATCACAAAGATACTGTATCCTAAGATACCCTGTATCACAAAGATACCGTATCCGAAGATACCCCCACGGTACATCATACCCGATGCTACTTGCACGGTACATCGTACTCCATGGACCCATATCACTCTAGGTACTCCAGCCCAAATGGCCTGCTTCCCACAGAGGTTTTCATAACTCAATACTCGTTGCCGAGTCTCAAAACGCACGTGCGAGCCTATTAAGTCGGTGACACACAGTCTACCCAATGCTCCAAGCACGGCTCATCGTATGTTCTCATAAAAATCGGCGCGAGCGATGCTCAGCACTCTCATCAAATCAAATAAACTTGGCAGAGCCCGCTTTACATCTCCACAAGGCCACCAACCTCATCCCTCACTCTCACCCTACTTAAGAGGTCTTTTGAGCCTGTTGGGCCTTTTGGCTGACTCCAAGGGTAGACAGCGCTACTCTACAAATCCAGTAAAACTAGTGTGAGCTAGGCTCAGCACTTTGTATATAAATCGTATGAAAATCTTATAAAATCTGGTGCGAGTTAAACTCCCGCACCCTGTCATGAAAATCATGTAAAATCTGGTGCGAGTTAGACTCTAGCACCGTGTCACGCAAAAGCATGTGAAATCTGATGCGAGTTATACTCTAGCACCTATGCATGTAAAACTCTAGTGCGAGCTCTCGCTCCAGCACTAATGCATGCATCACACAAATCAAATATCGTGCGAGCTGAGCTCTAGCACGTCACATGTAAATAAAAACATGTAGGCGGCTCGGTTATTTCCAAATAGTTTTCACAGAAATCACATCAATTAAGATATGCAATGCTATGCATTTTTCTTTAAAAGTGAGCCAGCCTACTCATGCATGTGTTGAAATACCTCCGGAACGAGCAGGAACCTCTTGTCCTTGCTCCTCCCAATTTTTCCTAAATTTTTAGATTTTTCCCTTAACAAGGATATTTTAGTAATTTTGCCCAGACGGGGCACTAAAATTATTCTTCGACCTCTAGACCCTTCAGATAATTTCAAAGGACTGCATATGAATTTAAAATTGCGTAAAGTTACCTCTAGCAGTCCACAGAATTCCCTTACCTTATTTTCCTGTCGAGTCTGACCTTTTCTTTTCCTCTGTTGTCTCGTCGCGCAGTCCGATATGCTCCCAATCAAATACCCGAAACTGCGTATTAATATTCCTCAGGTCAGATATTATACAATTTAATTGTATTTAATACTTTCTGGGCTTAATTTAAATCATTGGGCCCGTTCACCCCTATTGGGCCCGATTGCACCTTAATGGGCCTTAATCGGCCTTAAGCCCGCTTTTCACTTAATTTTCACTTTATCGAGGCCTATTGGGCTCATTGGGCCCTCCAATAATTTATTGGGCCTTGTTCTAATTCTCGAATAGCTAAATTTAATATTTACGACAATTTAACTAATTTTCCATAATTTAATTCAATTTATGCGGAAATTAAATCAATATCACGCATAACGAGGTAATTGTCGTAAATAGGAGTCACTTACCCGAGATTCCATGCTAGTATGTAAATCGAGGCTGTCTCGAGCCCTCTGTGGATGCCAATCATCGAGCTACACAATTAATTACATTTTCGGGTAAACTTTTCGGTCGAAATTTAATTAAATAAAATATTCCAAATTTAAATCGGGTCAATTTGACCGCTTATCGACTTACCCGAAGCTCGATTGCATCACCGAAATTTTTCCCAATTTTTTTCTCTTTTTCCTTTTCCCTTTTTCTCCCCTTTTTCTCCTCTTTTTGGCTGAACCGGTTCAGTCCGGTTCGGACCGGTTCAGACCGCCGGTTCACCCCAGTTTGGTCGGTTCACCGCCGGTTCACCCCTTTTCCTTCCGGTTCTCCACCGGCTTCCACCGCCAGCAGCTCCGCTGGGTCGTCCGCACCTCGAATCTGGCCTCGATTCGCCTCAACGTCGCCGGAATGCCGCCGGTCCGGCTGTTCTCCTCTTCGCCGTCGGACCCGTTTCCCTCTTTTGGCCGTCGCCGGCGATTTCAACCGTTTCGTCGGCTGCTACCGGTGCAGAAAGGACCGCCGTCGCCTGGGATTTCGAAATCGGGCCTTGGTTCCACCTGAATCGCCGCCGTTCGCCGCCGGTGGCCTTCTCTTTCTCGCGGCCTTCTCCTCCATTTTCCGCCGGATTCCGACGTTCCCACGGCGCGTCGTCGCCGCTGATAGGTTGCCTGAGGTCGGGCCGTCTTCGCCGGCCCTCGCCTGGGGTCCCTGGCCGCCGGACAGCCCGCCGGTGGTTCCTCGATTTCGGGCTTCGTTTTTCGTCTTCCGTTTCTGTTTCTGTTTCTTTCTTTCTCTCTCCCCGACCCTCTTTTTTTTTTTTTCAGACTCTTCTCTTTTTTTTTTTTGTTTTTTATCATTTTTATTATTTTTATTATTATTTATTTTAATTATTATACTATTCAATAAAATACTCTATAAATACCCAAAATATCTCTTAAAATTATTATTTTATTCTTATTCAATTATTTTAATTTTTATTTAATTTATTTATTATATTTTAGCCTCTTTTTCGGGTATAATTTCTCCGTATTTTCGGGATATTGTCCCGGGTGACTTTTCGATATATTTTTCGATTATTTTCGGGATTATTTTTCCGAACTAAAAATCCCGATTAATCCCGATTAATTCCCATAAATTAATATCTTGATCAATTTAATCCAAAATAAATTTATTTCACTTTTATTGACCAAGATTTCTTAAATCCATATTTTAATTAAATTTTTCTTATCGAAATTATACCGACCTTTGGTCTTTTGACCATTTTGCCCTTACACATATTCGGGATTAATTTAACCCGACTTCCTTTCACGAAAAATCATTCATTTCATATTTTAATTAAATTCGGGTCTTACAGCACGTCCCCAATGCTTGCTTCAGGTGCTCACGGTCCTGTCTTCTGCTCCAAATGCTGTCGGTTTATCCAGGTATATCCTGCTCTCTCAGTTTTATTTTTCTACTACTGTAGGTGTTGCTGTCCTCTACCCCAAGTACTGCCCAACAACTACATCAACTATGCCAGCATCTCGAGTCCACCAGGAAATGCCCAACAGTGCCCAACTGTAGCTCAATTTCCAAGTGTTGTTCTCGGTTCAGTACTACTCTACTTTCGTCACCAACAACCACATAGCTGCAAGCTGTTCTCTGCTGCACTATGTTCTGCCTGTGTTGCTTGCACCAGGGAGAGTAACCTGGAAGCAGCTTTGTTGTCAATGATTGAAAAACACAGGAATAAACCAACACCACAGCATTAACTAACGAAAATTGCAAAAAAGAAACCAACTAAACTATGATGAACACTAACCGAACACAGAAAACAGAGATAAACAGAGGATTAAAACTGAAGTTGAAGAAACGTACGGATTGAATAAAATCTATAAACAGAAAATGACAATATGACTTTAATAGAAACTAATAAGTAAATATAAGCAGAATATGGCAATTGAACATGATCATGGAACCAAAGCAGCAGTTCTTGGCACATTAAACACTCAAAACTGAGAAGCCATAAGCAGAAGAGAGCTATGAAAGATAATATTAAAATCCAGTGAAGAGTTTAATTCATGAAGTGCAGACAAAGGGAGATAAAATAAACAAAAAAAATAACAAGGTAATCGCACTTAAAATCGAAAGGAACTAAGTAACATTATCAACTGGAATTAACAGCAAGACCATCAACACCAGTAAAGCACATAAACATGAAAAACTAGCGTCCTCGGTTTGCTTCAAATCCTCCTCCTTCTGCTGTGATCCCACATTACCATTGATGTGAAAATAATACTGGGTATTAAGACCACATCAAAGCATCAGAATCAAAGGCAATGATGGATGAAATCGATTAGCTCGAATGAACATTGAAGAACAAAACAGATGAACAAACCGAGAGCAAGAAATTAAATTGATTGCCATGAACAGTAAAAACAAATTATTTATTGAAAAAAGAAAACATTCGAAAATTTAAAACAAGAAAGATTTAAAATTAACCTAAAACTATTCTACCCTAAATTAAAACTAGTCCTAACTTTCTCTACACTACTCCTAACCTAGACTACTTATTTTTCAATTGCCATCTTTCTATTTATACACACACTTAGGGGTACAATTGAAATTTTTTATCCTAGATGAGTTGGCATTGACTGGCCACTTGTCTTCACACCATTGGCTCCTTGAAAAATAATATTTCCATGTTATCTGTCTTTTTGTCCAATTGGATGTGCTAGGCTCGTGTTGTCCGCGTGGTCCAATCTCGATTTTAGCCCAATTTCAGTCCATTTTCTACCGAAATATTCAAAATTCATCCGAATTTAATTTATCTGCAAACATGAAAATTTTAATTAAATAAAAGGGATAATTAACAAAATAAATTAGGGATTTAAATAATTAATTAGAAAATTAAGCACAAATAATTCTAAAAATATAGAATTTTCACACCCCCAAACTTGAGCTTTTGCTTGTCCTCAAGTAAAACAAAATAAGTGTAGGAATGACAAGTACTAAACACAATAATTTTTCCAATATTATCCTCAAAGAAAAAGTACAGACTATGATCTTAAAGATTCAGAATTACAAGTCCAACATTCAAAATTATTCAATCATTAGTCCTAACCCAAATTGGACTCCTCGTGAGTGTGTGAAAAATGTCAAAGTCACTTCACAGTACATTATCCGGATTAGATTATGCAAACACAGTGAATGCAAAGTCAATGACATGTGATCATTTCCATAAGTTTGTTTTTCACTTCTCTCTCCACTAATGTAAGCCCCGAATTATATCGTAATTTCTTATAAAAAATTGAAAATGGTCACAAATTTAAACGAATGGGATTCGGACTGAAGATAAGGATTCAAAACACGAAATTAAAAATGCAAAAGGACTGAAATGAAATTTTTGAACACGTGAAGGGCAAAACGGTCAAAAGATCGAAAGTCGGTATAAATTCGATAAGAAAATTTAATTAAAAATATGGGATTGAGAAATCTTGATCAATAACGAAGAAATAATTAAATTTCGGGTTAAATTGATCAAGATATGAATTTATGAGAATTAATCGGAATTCATCGGGATTTTTACTTCGAAAAATAATCCCAAAAATAATCGAAAAATATACCGAAAAGTCGAAATAATATCGATAAATTCAATTATGGGTTAAATGAATAAAATATAAATATTTTAGATATTTTTACCAAATAATAAAATTTAATTGAATATAATAATAATAAAAATAATTAATTAATTAATTAATTAAAAAAAAAAACAACAACAATTGGAAAAATCGTGAAACGCGATTTTTGAAGAAAACAACAGAGGCCGAGCCCCTTGCTAGCGATTGATGGTCGACGGAGGCTAAGGAATGAAGCCTGACGAGGGTCGGGCCACCACCGGCCTAAAAGAGTCACGAACGGCGGCGACCGGCGAGAGGAACGGCAAGAAAAATGAAACCGTGAGGGAGAAAAAGGAAACGGCGGCGAACGGCGCCAATCTAGCCCCACCCGACCACCGCCAAACATCCCCGAGGCCAAGACGAACAAATTGGTGGTGGCCACAACTGTCGAAACCGACGGACGGCGCCGAAAATGGCAAAAACGAAAATGGGTACCGACGGCTAAGGGAGAACAGTCGGACCGGCCACTTTTCGACGGCCTTGGATGAAACCGAGGCCAGATTCGAGAATTGGACGACCCAGCGGAGCTGCCAGAGATAAAAATCGATGGAGAACCGACCGACGAGGCATCGAACCGATCGAACCAGACTAAACCGACGGACTGAACCGGGTTGAACCAGATCCAACCAGTTCAGCCAAGAAAGAAAGGAAAAAGGGAGAAAAAGAGAAAAAAGGAAAAAGGGAAAGAATTTTTGGAGATACACCGGACTTTGAGTAAGTCGGTAAGCGGTCAAAAGTGAACGATTTGATATTCAAGAAATTTATTTAAATTATATTCAATCAGAATATAACCCGGAATTAAATATAAATTGTGCAGTTCGACAATAAATTCTGAACGTGAGCCGATTGAACTTCGATTTGCACAACATCGCATAATCTCAGGTAAGTAAAGCTCATTTACGATAATTTAAATAATTATTCGCGTATTAGAAATCTATTTTATGCATTACGGATTTAATTCCGCCTTTAGTGAATAATATTGGGAATTCTGAGTAAACTGTCGTAAATGATATACGGGCTATCCAAAGAGTTTAGGACGATGCCCAATGGGTATTGAGAGCCCAATAGGCCTGATGAAGGGATTAAATAAATGGAAACGAGTTGGAAATGAGTCGAGGCCCATTAAGATGCAATCGGACCCAATAAAGTAAAACGGGCCCAATGTTTTAGATTCGATCAGTATAAGTGAAATACTGATAAGTATAATTGAATTAACCCAAATATATGGTTATATGCAGCTCTGTAGACTTGGTTTGGTGCAAATTGGACTGAGAGACCTGGTACAGGCGGAATAGGATAAGCTCGCACGTGATTCCAGGTAAGGGAATTTTACGGACTGCTAAAGGTAACTTTACGAAATTTCAACTTCATTTGCAGTCTTTTAAATGGTCTGAAGGGTCTAGATTTCAGATAAAATTTTAGTGCCCTGAATGGGCAAATTACCAAAATACCCTTGTTAAGGGTAAAATTTCCAACTTTAGGAAGAATGTGGGAGGAGCAAGGACAAGAGATTCCTGCTCGTTTCTTAAGGTGTTTAAACACATGCATGAGTAGGCTGGCTAACTTTTAAATAAAAATGCACAGCATTGCATAATTTCAACAGATGTTGATTTTCTTTGAAAATGATTTGAGAAATGTAGCCGCCTACGTGATTTTATGAAAATGTGATGTGCTAGAGCTCAGCTCACACGAGTTTTGATTTGTGTGATGCATACCTTAGTACTGGAGCGAGAGCTCGCACTACTGTCTTACATGTATTGGTGCTGGAGTCTAACTCGCACCAGATTTTTATATGATTTTTGTAATACGGCGCTGGAGTCTAACTCGCACCAGATTTTCACATGAAATGTGTACAGAGTGTTAGAGCTTAGCTCGCACTAGTTTTAGTTGATTTTTATGAGAGTGTTAGAGCATTGCTTCCACTGGTTTTCTGAGAACATACGATGAGCCGTGCTTAGAGCGTCGGGTAGACTGTGTGTCACACCGATTAAATAGGCTCGCACGTGCGTTTTGAGACAGGGCATGAGTATGGAGATATGATATGGGTCCACGGAGTACGTTGTACCGTGCAAGTAGCATGGAGTACGTTGTACCATGTGGTATCTTCGGATACGTGGTATCTTCGGATACGAGTGGCATCTTCGGATGCGTGGGATCAGATAAGACTGACGGGTTGGACTGACCCACCTCCAAGGTGGTTCCTGATCAGGGTGAGACCCCGCACACTAGGATCCATGTAGCAGAGGGGCTCACGAGGACACATGGCCATAGTCCTAGTTATTTCCCTGAGATATACATATATTGCCTAGTCTCGCCTGTTGATGTTTTAAGAAACTCATTTATGGATTTTTATGTGAGTCTGGACCACCCGAGGGAGGGGTTGATCTTAACTGAGACATGGTTTTGATGGAAATTAAACTGGGTTTTAAATGGAAACTTGCATGATGTTATTTTCCATGCTATTTAAACCTATGAATGATGTCAACTGGTTTAACATGACATTCAGTGAATCACATATTATTATTGCTTTAAAAAGCATTTGATTTTATGGTTTCGTGTGAGTGAGGAACACCCGAGGCAAGGGTTGAGTCCTGACTGTGTTGTAAAATTTTAACGATAATGAAATGTTTTAAATGGATATGCATGTCGAGTTTTCCATGCTTTTGAATCCATATATGAACTTGTTTTACATAACATCATGACATCACGAATTATAACATCTGTTTTGAAATGTGTGGAGAAAGGGCGATTTATGCATGGCACCACGTTCATGTAGGTAGTATGGTTACCTACTTGTTCGTAGGATTGCCTTACTGAGCTTGATGTGCTCACCCCTTTCATTTTCCAACATAGATTCCCTCCAGTAGACATTGAGGTGACTGAGTACTGCATTCCTGATATCCGCTGCTATCCATCATGTTAAGGTATATACACTTGTACATATTGTATCTAAATAAGTATAGCACAGTAACATGTTTGTAAGTAACTGTCAGGGATGTGTAGATAATGTAAACACTTGTAAATAAATGGAAAAGAATAAATGAAAAACGAATGTGTTTACCTTTTTCTGTAATAAAAAATTATGTTATATGATGATTAAATGGTGGAATTGCCATTGACGCACAGCCCAATTATTAGTGGAGTGTGGTCACGATTCGGATGATAGATAAGTATGAAATAAAAATGAAAAATTTACTCTGATTTTTGTGTAGTTTTGGGTTGTGACAAACGGTGGTATCAGAGCAAAATTAGTCTGATGTGTGTCAATGTCAATAGTTAGGAAATTACATCCCTGTGTTACTGTGCTTGGTTAGATACAATAGTGTATATCGAGATGGGATTTAACTAAGAAATGGATGAGAATGCAAGAATATAGGCATTATGCCTAATATTAGTCGCGATAGAGGAGGTAGAGCATGAGGCAGAGGTCGTAGAGGTAGACTTGAGCCTGCTAGTCGTGTTGTGTTGACTTATGAGAACCAGGATGAGATTGAAATGGAGGCTAATGTTGAGCATGCCCCACAAGGTCTAACAGAGAGATCGGACAGTATTGAGATACGTTTCGCGAGGTTAGAACAGAGTGTGGAAAATATTTGGGAGCTAATTACTCAGTGTATGCATGGGATTTGAGGGTGAGTCAAAGCATTGGTGGAAGTCCGCTTGACCCATCTTAAGAGTTGACATGAGAAATATTTTTTGATGTATTCCGGTGACAGAATATCCCAAACACTATTTAAAGGAAATTTCAGGTAAAATTTCTTACACTGCCCAGGGACACTGGTTGATTGACGAGTATGAATCTCATTTTATAAACCTGCCAAGGTATGACCTCGACACTATGGGCAGTGAGAGTCGAAAAACTCAAAAGTTTAATGAAAGGCTCAGATTGTCGATTAGAGTTTGATTGGCCTTATTGGATATCAATACCTATGCCGAGGCAGTGCGCAGACCACAGTTGTGTGAATAAGATCATGTGTTGCACACCTCTGAGATTTGGAAAGGTAGTAAGGGCCAAAATAGAGATAAAAGAAAATAGAGAATGACAGAGATGTCAAAACAGGAGAAAATGTAGTTTGGTAAGAGATTAGAATTGATGAGTTATGGGGTAAGATGATTGGTAAGGCCCCAGTGTATTCAATTGAATACTTTTGAGGGGTATTGTGATTAGAATACCCCGACCTGCTACAGAGCAGTGAAGCAATGTTAGCAGTGTAAGCAATGTAGCAGTGTAGCAGTGTAAATAGTGTAGGATGTGTAGTAGATACCACAGAAGTAAGGCCTACACCTACACCTTATTGACTAAAATAGGCATTAAGTGTGGTAAGATGGGCCACTTAATTAATGATTACTCAGAGTTGGGTAAGACTGCCTCACAGAAGGGCAAAGAGATAGAGAAAATCCTATTGATATCTCTGCACTAAAAAGGGAGGCCATAGCCGAAGAGAAATGGAAAATAGGCTGTTGGATGAGGGCGAGTGTTGTCTTGGACCAGGACACTAATGATGTTTCATATGATGTGGTGAAAGATGCCACACTGGTTATGAATAGTGCAGTAATTATTTTAATTGATCCTGGTGGGTATTTAGTCATACCGCCTTCACTTGTATATAAGTTAGTAAAAGACATGAATGACTACACCTTTGGGCACAATGCCGATAGTTAGTACCCCAATGAAGGAGGGTTAACTAACGGAATAATTATAAAGAAATTATAAGTTGAAAGCGGGGGAAGAAGTATAAGTCAGCCGATTTTATTCAATGGACTATGAATAATTTGAAGTAATATTTGAGAATAAATTAGTTGGCTGCAAATTATGATGTTCAGAGTTCTATTCTAAGACAGTGCTGTTTTACCCCTAGAAAGTATACGGTAAGTTTTGACAAGTAATAAAAGGGGAGTAGCGATTGAAATTAAAGGAGTAAATGATTGTACTCACGGAATGAGTAATGACAGAGTTTGTTATAATTAATATACGAAAAGAGATAAGTTTTAAGATGTAATAGATCCTAAATACGAGTTAGATTGGAATAAGAGAAGTATGCAATGTACGAATATCTCTGATACGTGAAGTAATTTGGATTAAAGCAATTAGTGGCGAATATGAATTGTGACCACATGGACTGATATATAAAGTAATTATGGTCAAGTCTGAGGGTTAATAAAGGTATTTCAAAATACCTCCCCGCCTGAAGACTTGACAGCGTCTAAAAGTATACACAACTTATAAATTGAAATACTATAGTTGTAATATATACATTTAAAATTAGGGTACCTTTACTGGTACGATAAAGAAATATAGAATTCGATTAATCAAGAAGGTTTAAAATTTGAATTTTATAAAATCTGTTAATATAAGAAAAAGGAAATGACACCGGTTAGTAGCTTCAACGGAAGCGATTTTGAAACGACATAATATGATTATGTGTACCGAAGTTAAGGATATGGGTAATTGAAATATTCAGTAGAACTCAACTACGATAAGGTATTTAAACTTTACTTAGACAGATTTGTCATCATCCTTATTGATGATATTTTGGGGGTATTTAAGGTCCAGGTGAAATTATAAGCAACAATTGAAAATTGTTTGTACAAATGGTTTGTTGAGAGTTTATAGAAACGGGATGCTCAGTTGACACATCTCATTCGGAAAAGATTACATACGAGTGGGATGATAAGTATGAACTGACCACCGTGATTATTTGCACTATACCCAATAGCTTAAGAGGTTACTCAGTGTATATGGATACCTCAAAATAATGAATACGTTGTGTAATGATGCAAACTGAGAAGATAGTCGATTATGGATCCAGACAACTCAAGGATCATGAAAGAAACTATCTGACCTATGATTTAATGTTGGCAGCGATTGTGATTGTACTGAGTATGTGATACCACTTATATGGTGAGAAATTTTACGTATGCACTGATCATAAAATCTCGAGTATCTATTTTCATAGAAAGAGTCAGATATGAAATAATAAAGAGGATTAGAGCTTCTGAAGGATTATGATTGTGAAAATTGTACCACCCAAGAAAGGCTAATGTAATAGCTGATGCCTTGAGCAGAAAGAGGCTTGGGATGGTATTACATATGATGGTCAGGGAGCGTGAGCTGCTATAGCAGTTGTGAGCCTCAGTCGTGATGTGATCCCTTCTGATGATGACAGTGATTGTGTGACAGCTAGCCTGAGATTAGAACCGAATTTGAGTGATCGAATTTGAGAGGCTTAACGTGATGATCGGCATGGTGTCGATAGTATGGGTCAGATTCAGAGGGGTACAGTGAAGAGTTCACGTAGAGTGATGATGGTACTGAGGATCAGAGACAGTATAATAATATAAGTGCTCCCCAAGACCATAGTTGATGAGATAGTGATATTGTCAGAAGCTCACTTTTTAGGATATACAATGCATTCGAGAGGTAACAAATATATCGAATTCTCAAAAAGGAGTATTGGTGGTCAGATTTGAAAAGAGACATTGTGGAGGTTATGAAGAAGTGTCTCGTATGTCAGTAGAGTAAGGTAGAGCAATAGAAGTTTGCAAGATTATTGCAATCTCTACCTATATCGACACAAAAATGGAAGCAAGTTACCATGAATTTCGTGATGGTTACAGAGGACCTGGATGAATCACGAGGCTATCTGGGTGATAGCCGACATATTGCTTAAGTCTACCCACCTTCTGATTATGAAATCCCCAAATACTCTGAGTGCGTAGGCGAAGTTATATGTAAGGAAGATTGTGAAACATTATATAGCGTTCCATGAGCATGATATCAGATAGGGATTCCCGCTTCACTTCCTACTTCGGGGAATATTTTTCAGGAAGCTGTGGGAACCCAACTAAGTGTTAGCACATCTTTCCGTCCTCAGACAGATGGTCAGTCCGAGAGGACTGTACAAGTTATGGAGGATATGATGAGAGTGTGTGCCATTGATTTATAAGCTCCTGGGATGATCAGTAGTTACAAAATGAATTCGCCAATAATAACAGTTGTCATTTGAGTATCGGGATAACATTATATGAGGCATTGTATGGCTATAGGGGTTGTTCCCTAACTTGGATAAGAAAAAGTGGGTAACAGATATAGAGTTGCTCTCGAATTGGTAAGATAGACCTCTGAGGATGTTCAATTAATTTGTGAGAGATTAAGAACGCCTCAGAGTAGACAGAAAAGCTATGTTGACAAGAGACAGAAATCATTGGAATTGATCGAGGGTGAATCAAAATTGAGTTTCGTTAGATTGAATCTTTTGAGTGATTGGACAAAGTGGGAGATAAGACCTGTAGGTTGGCGTTACCACCTGAATTAGCAAGCATCCACGATATGTCCCATCTTTTGATGTTTCGAAAATATTATCCGGACCCAGCGTATGTGATCAGATATGAGCTTTAACAGTTTAGCTCAATAGAAGTATAACATATGCTGAAAACTTGATTCGGGTATTAAAACAGGAAGGAGAAAATGTTGAGATTTAAGACGATCTCCCTAATTAAAGTCCTTAGGTAGTAGTAAACTCCAGAAAAGTCACATAAGAGTTAAGAGTATGATATGTGTGAAATATCCGAAGTGATTTACAGACTAACTTGGTTCTAATTTGGAGGACCAAATTTCTTAAGTGGGAGAGATTATGTAAGCCCCGAATTATATCGTAATTTCTTATAAAAAATTGAAAATGGTCACAAATTTAAATGAATGGGATTCGGACTGGAGATAAGGATTCAAAACACGAAATTAAAAATGCAAAAGGACTGAAATGAAATTTTTGAACACATGAAGGGCAAAACGGTCAAAAGATCGAAAGCCGGTATAAATTCGATAAGAAAATTTAATTAAAAATATGGGATTGAGAAATCTTAATCAATAACGAATAACTACTTAAATTTCGGGTTAAATTGATCAAGATATGAATTTATGAGAATTAATCGGAATTAATCAGGATTTTTACTTCGAAAAATAATCTCGAAAATAATCGAAAAATATACCGAAAAGTCGAAATAATACCGATAAATTCAATTATAGGTTAAATGAATAAAATATAAATATTTTAGATATTTTTACCAAATAATAATATTTAATTAAATATAATAATAATAAAAATAAATAATAAATTAATTAATTAATTTAAATAAAACCAAAAAAAACAATAATCGAAAAAATCGCGAAACGCGATTTTTGAAGAAAACAACAGAGGCCGAGCCCCTTGCCGACAATCGACGGCCGACGGAGGCCGAGGAAGGAAGCCTGACGAGGGCTGGGCCACCACCGGCCTAAAGGAGCCTCGAACGGTGGCGACCGGCAAGAGGACCAGCGAGAGGAACGGCGAGAAAAACAAAACCGTGAGGGAGAAAAAAGAAACTGCGGCAAACGGCGTCGATCTAGCCCCACCCGACCACCGTCGAACGTCCCCGAGGCCAAGACAAACAGATTGGTGGTGGCCACAGTTGCCGAAACCGACGGACGGCACCGAAAACGTCAGAAAAGGAAATGGGGACTAATGGCCGAGGGAGAACAGCCGGACCGACCACTTTTCGGTGGCCTTGGACGAAACCGAGGCCAGATTCGAGAATCAGACGATCTATCGAAGCTGCTAGCGACGAAAATCGGTGGAGAACCGGTCGGCGAGGCACCAAACCGGTCAAACCGAACTGAACCGACGGTCTAAACTGGGTTGAACCGGATCGAACTGGTTCAGCCAAAAAAGAGAGGAAAAAGGGAGAAAAAGAGAAAAAAGGAAAAAAGGGGAAGGATTTTCGGAGATACACCAGACTTCGGGTAAGTCTGTAAGCGGTCAAAAGTGACTGATTTGATTTTCGAGAAATTTATTTAAATTATATTCGATCAGAAAATAACTCGAAATTAAATATAAATTCTGCAGTTCGACGATAAATTCTGAACGTGAGCCAATTGAGCTTCGATTTACGCAACATCTCATAATCTCGGTTAAGTAAAGCTCATTTACGACAATTTAAATAATTATTCGCGTATTAGAAATCTATTTTATGCATTACGGATTTAATTCTGCCTTTAGTGAATAATATTGAGAATTCTGAGTAAACTGTCGTAAATGATATACGGGCTATCCAAAGAGTTTGGAACGAAGCCCAATGGGTATTGAGAGCCCAATAGGCCCGATGAAGGGATTAAATAATTGGAAACGAGTTGGAAATGAGTCGAGGTCCATTAAGATGCAATCAGACCCAATAAAGTAAAACGGGCCCAGTGTTTTAGATTCGATCAGTATAAGTGAAATACTAATAAGTATAATTGAATTAACCCAAATATATGGTTATATGCAGCTCCATAGACTTGGTTTGGAGCAAATTGGACTGAAAGACCTGGTACGGGCGAAATGGGATAAGCTCGCACGTGATTCCAGGTAAGGGAATTTTACGGACTACTAGAGGTAACTTTACAAAATTTCAACTTCATTTGCAGTCTTTTAAATGGTCTGAAGGGTCTAGATTTCAGATAAAATTTTTAGTGCCCCGAATGGGTAAATTATCAAAATACCCTTGTTAAGGGTAAAATTTCCAACTTTAAGAAAAATGTAGGAGGAGCAAGGACAAGAGATTCCTACTCATTTCTTGAGGTGTTTAAACACATGCATGAGTAGGCTGGCTAACTTTTAAATAAAAATGCACAGCATTGCATAATTTCAACAGATGTTGATTTTCTCTGAAAATGATTTGAGAAATGTAGCCGCCTACGTGATTTTATGGAAATGTGACATGCTAGAGCTTAGCTCGCACGAGTTTTGATTCGTGTGATGCATACCTTAGTGCTAGAGCGAGAGCTCGCACTAGAGTTTTACATGTATTGGTGCTGGAGTCTAACTCGCACCAGATTTTTATATGATTTTCGTAATACGGTGCTGGAGTCTAACTCGCACCAGATTTTCACATGAAATGTGTACAGAGTGCTAGAGCTTAGCTCGCACTAGTTTTAGTTGATTTTTATGAGAGTGCTGGAGCATTGCTCGTACTGGTTTTCTGAGAACATACGATGAGTCGTGCTTGGAGCGTCGGGTAGACTGTGTGTCACACCGATTAAATAGGCTCGCACGTGCATTTTGAGACAGGGCATGAGTATGGAGATATGATATGGGTCCACGGAGTACGTTGTACCGTGCAAGTAACATGGAGTACGTTGTACCATGTGGTATCTTCGGATACGTGGTATCTTCGGATACGAGTGGCATCTTCGGATGCGTGGGATCGGATAAGACTGACGGGTTGGACTGACCCACCTCCCGGGCGGTTCCCGATCAGGGTGAGACCTCGCACACTAGGATCCGTGTAGCAGAGGGGCTCACAAGGACACATGGCCATAGTCCTGGTTATTTCTCTGAGATATACATATATTGCCTACTCTCGCCTGTTGATGTTTTGAGAAACTCAGTTGTGAATTTTTATGTGAGTCTGGACCACCCGAGGGAGGGGTTGGATCTTGACTGAGACATGGTTTTGATGGAAATTAAACTGGGTTTTAAACGAAAACTTGCATGATGTTATTTTCCATGCTATTTAAACCCATGAATGATGTCAACTGGTTTTACATGACATTCAGTGAATCACATATTATTATTGCTTTAAAAAGCATTTGATTTTATGGTTTCGTGTGAGTCAGGAACACCGGAGGAAAGGGTTAAGTCCTGACTGTGTTGTGAAATTTTAACGATGATGAAATGTTTTAAATGGATATGCATGTCGAGTTTTCCATGCTTTTGAATCCATATATGAACTTATTTTACATGACATCATGACATCACGAATTATAACATCTGTTTTGAAAAGTGTGGAGAAAGGGCGGTTTATGCATGGCACCACGTTCATGTAGGTAGTATGGTTACCTACTTGTTCGTAGGATTGCCTTACTGAGCTTGATATGCTCACCCCTTTCATTTTCCAACACAGATTCCCTCTAGTAGACATTGAGGCGATTGAGTACCGCATTCCTGATATCCGCTGCTATCCATCATGTTAAGGTATATATACTTGTACATATTGTATCTAAATAAGTATAGCACAGTAACATGTTTGTAAGTAACTGTCAGGGATGTGTAGATAATGTAAACACTTGTAAATAAATGGAAAAGAATAAATGAAAAACGAATGTGTTTACTTTTTTCTGTAATAAGAAATTAAGTTATATGATGATTAAATGGTGGGACTGGCATTGACTTACAGCCCAATTATTAGTGGAGTGTGGTCACGATTCAGAGGATAGATAAGTATGAAATAAAAATGAAAAATTTACTCTGATTTTTGGGTAGTTTTGGGTCGTGACAACTAATGTAGTCACACTTAACCAAAGATCAATAGGACTTCATTAAGCTTGTAATGTAAGGCTGGGGCTCAGGTATGATAAAGTCGATTTAGGTTTAATTACCCCTTAACATGCATTACTTCTAGGATCTTAGTGTAAGAGCTCAAATTTATTCCCTGAAACTTATTTATTTCTCTAAACATTTTTATCACGACCCAAACTACCAAAAAATCAGAGTTAATTTTTCGCGTTTTATTATTTTCTTTCATTGCTTACCTGTCCTCGAATCGTGACCACACTCCACTAATAATTGGGCTGTGCGCAATGCCAGTCCCACCATTCAATTACCATCTAACTTATTTCTTCTCCAGCCATTTATAATTGTTTACATTATTTATACATCCCCTAAAGTTACTTACAAACATGTTACTGTGCTATGCTTATGTAGATACAATATGTACAAGTGTATATACCTTATGTTGATGGGTAGCAGCGGATATCCGGAATGCAGTACTGAGTCACCTCAACTTCAACTGGAGATTATCTGTGGGAGAAAATGAAAGGGGTGAGCACATCAAGCTCAGTAAGGCAACCCTACGAACAAGTAGGTAAGCATACCACCTACATGAACGTAGTGCCATGCATAAACCACCTTTTCTCCACACATTTTAAAACAGATGATATGAGTTATGATGTTATGTAAATCAAGTTTGCACGAAAAATTCAACATGCAATTTTTTCAAATCATTTCTTTCTCATTTAAAAATTTCACAATAAAGTCAGGACTCGACCCCTCCTTCGGGTGATCCTGACTCACACAAAACCATGAAAATCTGTTTACATCACACATGGGTTTAAAAAGCATGGAAATAGCATCATGCACATTTAATTTAAAACCCAGTTTGATCTCATCAAAATCGTCGACATGCGAGACTAGGCAACATCTGTATATCGGCAATAACCAGGACTATGGCCATATGTGTCCTCGGGAGTTCCTCAGCTACACGGATCCTAGTGTGCGGGTTCTCACCATGATCGGGAACCGCCCAGGAGGTGGGTCAATCCATCCTGTCAGTCTTATCCGATCCCAGGCATCCAAAGATGCTGCATCTGGAGATGCCCTATCCGAAGATACCACACGGTACATCGTACTCCATGCTACTTGCACAGTACATCGTACTCCGTGAACCCATATAATATCTCTATACTCATGCCATGTCTCAAAACGCACGTGCGGGCCTATTTAATCGGTGACACACAGTCTACCCGATGCTCCAATCATGGCTCATCGCATGTTCTCATAAAATCAGTGCGAGCGATGCTCAGCACTCTCATCAATCAAGTAAAACTGGCAGAGCCCGCTTTACATCCCCACAAGGCCGCCAACCTCATCCCTCACTCTCACCCCACCTAAGAGGTCTTTTGAGCCTGTTGGGCCTTTTGGCTGACTCCAAGGGCAGACAGCGCTACTCTACAAATCCAGTAAATCTAGTGCGAGCTAAGCTCAACACTTTGTATATAAATCACATGAAAATCTTATAAAATCTTGTGCGAGTTAGACTCTAGCACCGTGTCACGAAAAAGCATGTGAAATCTGGTGCGAGTTATACTCTAGCACCTATGCATGTAAAACTCTAGTGCGAGCTCTCGCTCCAGCACCAATGCATGCATCACCCAAATCAAAACATCATGCGACTTGAGCTCTAGCACGTCACATGTAAATAAGAACATGTAGGCGGCTCTGTTTTCTCAAAACAGTTTCCAAAACAGTTATATCGTTGAAAGTATGCAATGCTGTGCATTTTCTTTCAAGGTTAGCCAGCCTACTCATGCATGCATTAAAATGTCTCCAGAATGAGCAGAACCCTCTTGTACTTGCTCCTCCCAATTTTTCCTAAATTTGTAAATTTTACCCTTAACAAGGGTATTTTAGTAATTTGCCCATTCGGGGCACTAAAATTATTATTCGACCTCTAGACCCTTCAGATAATTTTTAAAGACTGCAATGAACTTAAAATTGCGTAAAGTTTACCTCTAGCAGTCCGTAGAATTCCCTTACCTTATTTTCCTGTCGAGTCTGACCTTTCCACTGATGTCACGTCACGCAGTCCGATCTGCTCTCAATCCAATGCCCGAAACTGCGTATCAATATTCCTCAGGTCAGATAACATAAAATTTAATTGTATTTCCTATTTTCTGGGCTTAATTTAAATCATTGGGCCCGTTTACCCCTATTGGGCCCGATTGCACCTTAATGGGCCTTAATCGGCCTTAAACCCGTTTTCCACTTAATTTTCACATTATCGAGGCCTATTGGGCTCATTGGGCCCACCAATAATTTCTTGGGCCTCGTTCTAACTCTCGAATAGCTAAATTTATTATTTACGACAATTTACCTAAATTTTCATAATTTTAATTCAATTTATGTGGAATTTAAATTCATATCACGCATAACGATGTAAATTGTCGTAAATAAGGGTCACTTACCCAAGATTCCATGTTAGTACGTAAATCGAGGCTATCTCGAGCTCTCGTTGGATGCCAATTATCGAGCTACACAATTTTACAATTTTTCGAGTAAGTTTTCGGTCCAAAATTAATTAAATTAAATACTCCGAAATTTAAATCGGGTCAATTTCGACCACTATTGACTTACCCGTAGCTCGATTGCATCGTCGGGATTTCTCCCCAATTTTTTCTCTTTTTCTTTTTCCCTTTTTCTCCCTTTTTTCCTCTCTTTTTGGCTGAACCGGTTCAGTCCGGTTCGGACCGGTTCAGACCGTCGATTCACTCCGGTTCGGCCAGTTCACCGTCGGTTCACCGCCTTGCCGGCCGGTTCTCCGCCAGCTTCCACCACCAGTGGCTCCGCAAGGTTGTCTGCATCACGAATTTGAGCTTGGTTCGCCTCGAGCTCGTCGAAAAATGGTCGGTCCGGCTGTTCTCCTCCAGCCGTCGGGATCCATTTCTCCTCTTGGCCGTCGCCGGCAATTTTGACCGTTTCGCCGGCTGCTACCTGTCTCAAAATGACCGGCTCTTCCTCCTGAACTCATCGGTGGCCTCCGTTGATGCCCAGCCGCCATGGATCGCCGGAAATCGGGCCGTTTCTCCTCGGTTCTTTCCCTCCTCCGATCGGCTTCCTCCGGCCACTGCACGGCGCGTCTCCGGTACCATCTTGCTTGTTGGCCTCCCCTCTTCCTCGTCGGCTCCTCGTCGAGGGTCGTCGGTCGCCGGTGTGTCCTCGGGCTTCCTCGGTTGTCGCGGCTTCTGTTTTCGTCTTTGCTTCTCTTTCTCTCTCCCCGATCCATTTTTCCAGTTTCACTTCTTTTTTTTTTTTTACTTATTTATTCATTTTTATTATTTATTTATTTTTAAATTATTTTATTATCACTATTCATTAAAATATATTAAAATACCTAAAATATCTCCCAAAAATATCCTTAAAATTATTATTTAATTCTAAATTCATTTATTTAATTTTATTTAATTTATTTTAACCCTTTTTCGGGTATAATTTCTCCGTATTTTTTGGATATTATCCCGAATGACTTTTCGATATATTTTTTGATTATTTTCGGGATTATTTTTCCGAACTAAAAATCCTGATTAATCCCGATTAATTCCAATAAATTAATATCTTGATCAATTTAACCCGAAATAAATTTATTTCACCTTTATTGACCAAAATTTTTCAAATCCATATTTTTAATTAAATTTCCTTATCGAAATTATACCGACCTTCAGTCTTTTGACCATTTTGTCCTTACACGTGTTCGGGATTAATTTAACCCGACTTCCCTTCACGAATACTCATTCATTTCATATTTTAATTAAATTCGGGTCTTACAACTCTCCCCCACTTAAAGAATTTGGTCCTCCAAATTAGAACCAATTCATATGAGTCCATAAACTACTCCGGGTACATTAATCGTATCATACTTCTTTAATTCTTATGTGACCTTTTTCCGGAGTGTATTACTACCAAGGAACTTTAATTAGGGAGATCGTCTTAAACCTCAATATTTTCTCTTTTCTGTTTAATGCCTGAATCAACTTTTTCAATATACTTATAATTGCATTAAGCTGAACTGTTGGATCTCATATCTTATCACCTATGCTGGATCTGGATAGTATACCCGAAGCATCAAAAGATGGGACACATTGTGGGTGCCTGCTTATTCAAGTGGAAATGTCACCTACAGGTCTTATCTCCCACTTGTCCAATCTCTCAAAATATTTCATCCAGCACAACTCAATTTACCTTCTTCCAAAAGCTCGCTATGTCCTTATTCTCTTAGGACAAGTAACTTTTAACCATACTAATTCACCCTCGGTGAATTCCAATACTTTTCTATCTGCTCTAAGGTGTTCTTAATCTCTCATCTTTAACTAAACATCCTCAGAGACTTATTATCCAAAGTCGAAAAATAATTCTATCTGTCACCCACTTTTTCTTATCCAATTTAGGGAACAACCCCTACAGCCATACACTGCCTCATATTTTGTTCTCCCGATACTCAAGTGACAACTGTCACTATTGGCTAATTCGATTAGAAATCAACTGATCATTCCAGGAGCTTATAAAATCAATGGCACATGCTTTCATCGGATCCTCCAGAACTTTTACAGTCCTCTCTGACTGACCATCTGTCTGAGGACGGAAAGTTGTGCTAATACTCAATCGGGTTCTCATAGCTTCCTGAAAAATATTCCCCGAAATGTGAAGTGAAGCGGGAATCCCTATATGATACCATGCTCACTGGAACGCTACTTAATGTTCCACAAATCTTCCTTATACATAAATCCTCATATACACCCTGAGTATTTGGGGATTTCATAACCAGAAGGTGGGTAGACTTAGTCACTCTATCGACTATCATCCAAATAGCCTCGTAATTCACCTGGGTTCTCTGTAACCCATCATAAAATTCATGGAGACTTGCTCACATTTTTCGTGCCGTGTCGATATAGGTAGAGGTGCAATAACCCTGCAGACTTTTAATACTCTACCTTATTCTGCTGACATACTAGGCACTTTTCCACAATCTCTACCATGTCTCTTTTCACATCTGACCACCAATACCCTTTTCAGAGATTTCATATATATATTCGTTACTTTTCGTATGCACTGTATATCCCGAAGAGTAAGCTTCTGACAATATTATTATCTCATCAACTGTGGTCCTGGGGAGCACTTATACTGTCTCTGAACCTCTCTGTAAATCATCAACACTCGCTGTGAACTTTGTCACTGTCTCCTTCTAAATTTGACCCACACTATCGACATCCTGCCGATCATCACGCTAAGCCTGTCAAATCCGGGCACTCTCATCTGGTTCTAATCTCAGGCTAGCTGTCACATAATCACTGTCATCATCAGAAGGGATCACATCAATACTGAGGCTCATAACTGCTCTAGCAGCTCACGCTCCCTGACCATCATATGTAATACCATCCCGATGCTCTTTTTGCTCAAAGCATTAGCCTTTCCTGGATGGTACAATTTTCACAATCAAAATCTCTCAGAAGCTCTAACCCACTATGTATTCTCATATTCGCCTCTTTCTGTGAAAACAGATACTTGGGGCTTTATAATCAGTGCATACCCACAATTCCTCATCGTGTACATAATAGTACCATAACCTCAGTACAAGTACTATCGCTGCCAACTCTAAATCATGGGTCAGATAGTTTATTTCGTGATCAAGGAGTTGTCTGACTCCATAATTGACTATCTTCCCATTATACATCAATACACAGCTCCTTCATTATTTTGAGGTATCCATACTCACTGAGAACCTCTTGAGCTATTGGGTATGGTGAAATTAATCATGGTGGTCAGTTCATACTTTACTACACCGAAATTCACGTCACATCTGTCATCTCACTCAAAGACCACGTTTTCTTAGTTACACGTGTCAACCAAGTAGACCATATTGAGAACTCGCAACAACGCATTTGTAAAAGCAATTTCCAATTGTTGCTTATAATTGCCCCAGACTTTAACTACACCCAATATATCATCGATAATGATGATTACAATTCGGTACAATCCTTGATTTATTTACGCATAAGCGTATAAGATCCTTCAAAATCGCTTACGTTTTCAGGTACTAACCTGCGTCATTTCCTTTTCTTATCTTAACGGCTCTTATTAAATTTTACTATGTTAACCTTTATGATTTGTCGAATTTTAATATTCTTATCGTCTTAGTAAGGGTATCCTAATGATAAAGGTATTTATTACAACGATCGATTCACGCTATAAGTTATATATATATTTCTAGACGCTGTCAAGTCTTTAGGCAGGGAGGTATTTTGAAATACCTTTATTAACCTTTAGACTTAACCACATATACTTTATATACCAGTCTATGTGGTCACAATTTGTATTCGCTACTAATTGCTTTAATCCTAATGACTTCATATCGTAAGGATGTTCTCACCTTGCATACGCCTCTTACTCCAATACATCTTGTATTTAGGATCTATCTTATCTTAAAGATTATCTCCTTTTGTATATCAATCATGACAAAACTCTTTCATTATTCATTCCGTGAGTACAATCCTTTACTCCTTTAATTTCAACTGTTGCACCCCTTTTTATCACTTGTCAACACTTATAGTATACTTTTCAGTGATGTTTTCACTCCTGTTTTCAACTTAAAATCTCTATATCCATATTCCGTTAATTAATCCTCCTCTATTGGGGTACTCATTTATCAGTATTATGCCCAATGATGTAGGCATTCATGCCTTTTACTCACTTATATGCGAATGAAGGCGGTATGAACAAATGTGTGGTACCAGGATCAACGAACATATGTACTTCATTATTCATAACAAGTGTGGCATCTTACACCACATCCATGAAACATCAATAGTGTCCTGGTCCAAGACATCCTCTCGCCTTCGTCTAACAGCCTACTTTCCTTTTTCTTTTCGGCTATGGCCACCCTTTTCGTTGCAGCTATACCAACAAAGTTTTTCTCTGTCTCTTTACTTTTCTGTGGGGCGATCTCGCCCAACTCTGTGCAATCAAAATCAATGGTCCGTCTTACCACACTTAACGGCCATTTTCATCAATACAGTGTAGGTATAGACCCTCCTTCCGTGGTATCCACCACACATCTACAATGATCACACTGCTACTCTGCTTCATAGTAGGTCGGGGTCCTCCAATCACAATGCCCCTCAAGAGTGCCAAAATTGGATGCACTGGGGCCTTACTAATTATCTTAGCCCATAACTCATCAAATTAAATCTCTTACCAATTACCATTTTCCCATTTTAACATCTTTGTCATTTCTCGATTCTCTTTTCTGTCTCTATTTCGGCCCTCACTACCTTTCCCAATCTCAGAGGTGTGCAATTCATGTTCTTATTTACCCAACTGTAAATCTGCGCACTGCCTCGGTATAAGTAATATCTCACGGGCTAATCAGACTCTAACTGAAAAGTCGAGCCATTTCATGAACTTTTAGACATCTCGACTGTCACTGTTCATGTGTCGAGGAAATATCTGTCCAAGAATATAATCGAGTTTCATACTCATAAGCATACTCATCAATAAATCAAATCCTCTGGGTCAGAGTAAGGACTTTTATTCATAATTTCCTTTAAATCATGTCTGGGATATCCTATCACCGAAATACATCCATAAACATTTCTCATCTTAGCTCTGGATGTTTAACACTTAAGATGGGTCGAGCGGGTTTCCACCAATGCTCCGCTGCGCCCTCTGATCTTATACATAATCTGAGCAATTAGCTCCTCACAATAATCTCCACACTCCGCTCCAATCTCGCGAAACGTGTCTCAATACTATCCGATCACTCTGTCGGACTCAGTGGGGCATGCTCAACATTAGCCTCCATTTCAATTTCATCCTGGTTTTCATAATCAAACTCAGCATGACTTAGCAGACTCAGGTCTACCTCTACGACCTCTGCCTTGTGCGCTATATCATTTAACGCGACTCATATTAGGCATTCCTGCATTCTCTACCATTTCTTAATCAAAACCCATCTCGATATACACTATTGTATCTAACCAAGCACAGTAACACGGGGATGTAATTTTCTAATTACTGACACTGACACACATCAGACCAATTGTCGCTCTGATACCACCTTTATATGTCACGACCCAAACTACCCAAAACTCAGAGTTAATTTTTCGCGTTTTATTATTTTCTTTCATTGCTTACCTGTCCTCGAATCTTGACCAGACTCCACTAATAATTGGGCTGTGCATCAATGCCAGTCCCACCATTCAATTACCATCTAACTTATTTCTTCTCCATTCATTTATAATTGTTTACATTATTTATACATCCCCTAAAGTTACTTACAAACATGTTACTGTGCTATGCTTATATAGATACAATATGTACAAGTGTATATACCTTATGTTGATGGGTAGCAGCGGATATCCGTAATGCAGTACTGAGTCGCCTCAACTTCAACTGGAGATTATCTATGGGAGAAAATGAAAGGGGTGAGCACATCAAGCTCAGTAAGGCAACCCTACGAACAAGTAGGTAACCATACCACCTACATGAACGTAGTGCCATGCATAAACCACCCTTTCTCCACACATTTTAAGACAGATGATATGAGTTATGATGTTATGTAAATCAAGTTTTTACACGAAAATTTCAACATGCAATTATTTCAAATCATATCTTTCTCATTTAAAAATTTCACAATAAAGTCAGGACTCGACCCCTCCTTTGGGTGATCCTGACTCACACAAAACCATGAAAATCGATTTACATTCACACATGGGTTTAAAAAGCATGGAAATACCATCATGCAAATTTAGTTTAAAACCCAATTTGATCTCATCAAAATCGTCGACATGCGAGACTGGGCAACGTCTGTATATCGGTAAATAACCAGGATTATGGCTATATGTGTCCTCGGGAGTTCCTCAGCTACACGGATCCTAGTGTGCGGGTTCTCACCATGATCGGGAACTGCCCAGGATGTCATGCCCCGGAAGCGCGGAAAAATGGGGCTAATTTAAAACTTTTTATCCATTAACTATGTTGTTTTCCTGTCCATGTCTAGATTTAAAATCTTTTTCATTTTCCAGGATCTCATTACATTACATACATTCTGTATATATAAAATTATTTACAACTATTACATCCCGCCTATTATATACAATAGTGTCTATTATGTATCACATGTCTGGAATATAAGTAAGATTGTACCTCAAGGCTACGAGAGTATCCGATGAAAGGTCAGACTACCTTATCAACGACCACAGTCTCGTATGTGCAGTAGACTTGCTATTAATAATCTGGGAGATGGAGAGGAGGGGGTGAGTTTTTCAGACTCAGTAAGAGATACATTTAAAATAGCTTTAAATACTCAAAACATGGTAAAACGCATGGTTTTACAAATCAGCATAAATATGTACTGGAGTAGAGATGCTTACATTTCATAAAAGCAGTAAAAACATGCTTAAATCATAAGTTTACACATCATGCATCCTTTTTAGTAAAACTCATATATAATATGCATATCACACCGTGTAAACAGGTAAAAAGCATCTCAAAACTTAATCATGCATATCATAACATTCTTATCACTTTAAAGTGAAATTGTATTGTCATATGCACATTTCGTAAAACATACTCATAGCTACCTTTAAAATCTCATCATAGAAAATATGTGCTCAATAGCAAATCATAAAATAGGTAGCATGAAATGTGCGAAAACATATATATATATATTATTCCGTCAATTCATCGTGTAGGGTCAGGCAATTGTCTCATATACTAGTCCTGAAGGACATCATACATCTGGTCCCGTAGGACAAAATCATAGTACTCATGGCCATAGCACAAGGGAGTCGTAGGACTGGATCAGGGTCGTACGCTGCCCTATCTCTCGTGCACCACTAAATGGGGACTATACGCACGAACTCACGTGCATCACCAAGTGTGGTCTATACGCACGTTTCTTATACCAAGTCAGAGCCTGCCCGTTCTCTGGCCGTCGGCTAGGTAGATCCTCGATCGTCTCCATACGAGATCGATCCCAGATCCTCTGACCTTTATGTCATGCCTTTTTACCCTACAAAAATCATTTTGGGCCTCTTACCCAATTTATCAAAATCATTTCGGGCCTCATACCCGTGTATTAAAAATCATTACGGGACTCTAACCCGATTTTCATAAATCATTACGAAACTCTAGCCCGTGTCTCATAGAAAATATAGTTTTCATAAATCGTTGCGGGACTCTAGCCCGTGTAAATATGAAAAGCATAGTTATCAAAGTCAATTCTTGGGACTCATACCCGTATCGTGAAAATATAGCTTAGAAGCTGTTTTGGGACTTTAACCCGTATCATGAAAACATGATTTCGTAAAACATATCGGGACTTTAACCCGTAATCTCACATGAAAATACTATGCTTTCGTTTCAGAAGTGAAAAATCACTTTTATAAACATGTATGCTGTAAAAATGTATCTCATATATATAAAACATGCTGAAAACTCGAGAAATGGTTTTGGCTTCGGTTTAAATACCGTTGAAAATCCATTTCGTAAAATCTCATCCAATTCTCATACATAAACAGTTGGTAAGGATGAAGGAGTACTAACGCTACTCTAAATTATATCCCTTACCTCTTAGCGACTGATGTAGAGTATTTTTCTCGATGCTCGAATTTACCTCGTAAAATGTGTCGATAGACCGAGCTGCTGCAAAACAAGTTCAACTTATCACATATGGCTTAAATTCATTTCAATATATCCAAATATGTGATTATATCGAAACTTTAGCCAAAAGTTGACTTTTATTGATTTTACTCTTTTTGCTCGGTTTTATCGATGTAAACCTCGTTTTAATCGTATTTAACTCAATAAATATTTTCCTCATATTTATTACTGTCGATTTAGCTAATTGGGCCAATTTCTCCCTTATTGGGCCAAATTACACCTTAATGGCCTTAATTCGTTTTAAGCCCGTTTCCACTTATTAATTCTTTCATTGAGGCCTATTGGGCTCATTGGGTCCATTAGTACTTATTAGGCCTTTTTCTAGACTCTTTGAATAGTCTGTATATCATTTACGACAATTTAATTAAAAATCTTGATTTAATCCACTAAATGCGCAATTTAATCCGTAACTCGTAAATTAAACTTTTAATGCGCAATAATTACATAGATTGTCGTAAATGAGCTTTACTTACCCGAGATTTTACGATAGTGTGCAAATCGAAGTTCGATCAGGCTCACGTACGTGATTTATCATCGAACTGCACAATTTATATATTTAATTCCGGGTGAATTTTTGATCAAATATAATTTAAATAAATTTTCTGAAAATTAAATCGGTCACTTTTGACCTCTTACCGACTTACCCGAAGTCCGGTGTATCCCCGAAAATTTTTCCTTTTTCTCTTTTCCTTCCCTTTTTCTCCTTTTTCCCTCTCATTTTTGGCTGAACCGGTTCGGTCCGGTTCAGACCCGTTCAGACCGGTCCGGTTCAGTCCGATCCAGTTCCGGTTCAACTTCTCCGTCGTCGTTCGAGGCTTTTTCGACCGGTTCTCCGCCGGCTTCCGCCTCCAGCTTGTTCGCGAGGTTGTCCGATGCATGGATCTATGGTCAGCTTCGCCAAAGCTCGCCGGAAAGTGGTCGGTCCGGCCTCTTCTCTCCTCCGGCGGCGGCACCCAGTTTTCTTCTTCCGTTTTCGCCGTTTTCGGCGTCGATCTGCTCCTGGATCGGGGTCGCAGAGGTCCCCTCTGGCCGGTGGTTCTTCGCTCCTCCCCTCATCGGCCGCCGATCTCTCTCTCTCCTCTCTTTTCTCTCTTTCTCTCTCGGTCTCTTTCTCCCTCTCAGTTGCCGGCGTTTTCCTCGCGGGTCGGCGTCGGCTGGGTCTCCTCCCGCCTGGTGCGTCCGTCGGGGTCCTCGCTGGTGAGCAGATGGAAGCTCGGCTCCCTTGCTGCCTCTGCTCCTCGTCCTCTCTGTCGCGCGACTCTGTTTCGCGCGACAGAGTTTCATTTTCTTTTCTTTTTTTTAACTTATTATTATTTTTTATTATTTTATTATTAATTTATTATATTTTATTATATTTTATTTTAACCCAATAAAATATAATTTGTTGTACAAAATATCTCATATTTATTTTATTAATTAATTTATTTAATTAATTTAATTTATTTTAATCATTTCGGTGTATTTTTTGCATATTTTCAGGATAATGTCCCGGGCGAAAATTACGAAAATTCGTAATATCTTCGTATCTTGACCAATTGAACTCGAAATTTCATAATTTCTCCTTTATTGATCAAGATTTCCTAAATCCATATTTTTAATGAAATTTTCTTATCGAATTTACACCGAAATTTGGATCTTTGACCATTTTACCTTTCTACACGTTCGGGATTAATTTAGATCGATTTTCCTTCTCGGACTCACTATCTTTTCTCATTTAAATTCCGTATCTTTCGTCCAACGATTTAAATCCCTTTTATTTAAATTATGGTCCAAATAATGAACATAGTGGGAAAAATTCGGGTTTCACATTTCTCCCCACCTTTTAAGAATTCAGTCCTCTGAATTCAAGCTGGTCCATCAACCACGTGAGGGTATTTCTTCTTCATTTGGCTCTTTAGTTCCCAAGTGACTTCTTCTGTCTTGTGGTGTTGCTAGAAAACCTTTACTAGTTGAATAGTCTTAAATCGTAACACCTCATTTTTTTTTTTTAAGGCGTACTATACCCTTCATCAGTGACACCTTAACAAATACGGAGTCTCTAACCTGAAATTCAAGAGGATGTCTACGCACATTGGCATAACTTTTCTGTGCGGTCCTCAATCTGACATATCAGCTGAACACTCTTAGCTGCCTGTTCTATTAAATCGAAATCAAGGTGAATCTAGGACAATGGGACTCCTTCAGAATGCTCTGTCTCAAGGTGTCATCATGTGGCACATAGATACGGCCTTGGTACTTCAGTAATTCATCATCACTGACCGTAAACTTAGACTGCGATCTCTCCTCTGTTGGCTAACCATATCCAGTAACTTCTTTAATCGTTTCGCTATACTTGGTTCAATCTATAGGCTAGCCATATATCCATGTTCAATCTCATCTACACTAATCTTGAGTTCGATGAATTTGTTCCAATAAGTCCCACTCTTTAATCATCATGTAGGACACCATACCCTTTTTGCTTAGGGTATCGGTTACCACGTTCGCCTTACCAGGATGATATAAAATCTTGTAGTCATAAATCTTGAGGAGCTCTATCCATCTCTGCTGTCTCATATTCAGCTCCTTCTAATTAAACAAGTCCTTAAGACTCTAGTGGTCAGTGAAGATCTGAAATCTTTCTCCATATAATTAATGCTGTCATATCTTGAGTGCAATCACTACTGCAGCATACTCCAGATCGTGAGTGGAATGATTACGCTCGTGATCCTTTAGCTGACTGAATCCATAAGCTACCACTCTACCATGCTGCATAAGCACATAGCTGAGACCTTAGTGGTAAGCATCATTGTATACCACAAATCCCTCAGACCACTTGGAATGGTCAAGACTGATGTCGTATTCAATCGACGTTTGAGCTCTTGTAAGCTCTGCTCACACTACTCAGACCATATAAACTGAACTTCTTTATGAGTCAGTCTAGTTAATGGAACTGTTATCTGTGAAAACTCTTCGATAATCCGTCGGAATTACCATACTAATCCCAATAAGCTTCTGACCTCCATGACTGTCCTCAGTCTTTTTCCAACTCAATACTGCATCTACCTTGGACAGATCTATTGGCACCTCGTCATTAAATACCACATGTCTGAGGAATGCAATCTGATCTAGCCAGAAGGTACAATTACTAAATTTACCTTATATCTTCTTCTCACGAGTTTGGAGCACAGTCCTCATATGTTATTCGTGCTCTTCCCGGGATCCAAAATAAATCAAGATGTCATCAATGAATACTATCATCAATCTATCTAAGTATTCTCGGAAGACATTGTTCATAAGACTCATGAATACAGCTGAGGCATTAGTCAAGCCAAAAGGGTATAACTAGGAACTCGTAGTGCCCATATCGGGTCCGAATTGATGTCTTCAGTATATCAACCTCATTAATCCTTAGCTGATGATAACCCGATCTCAAATCTATCCTTGAAAACACTAAAGCCCCTCTCAGCTGATCAAATAAGTTGTCAGTCCTTGACAGGGGATATTTATTCTCCACTGTTGCTTTATTCAAAAGCTTGTAGTCTATACATAGACGGAAACTACCATCCTTCTTTCTGGCAAATAATACTGGTGCACCGCATGGTGACACATTAGGCCTTATAAACCCCTTATCGAGTAATCCTTACAACTGCTTCTTTAATTCTATCAACTTTACCAATGCCATTTGGTAAGGTGGCTTGGAGATGGGTTGAGTATCCGGTACTAGCTCAATGGCAAACTCAACTTCTCCCTCTATGGTAATCCCATTAAGTCCTCTAGGAATACTTCGAAAAACTTACATGTAAATTGTGGTGACACAAACGAGTGTGTGGAACTTGGGTCACAACACAGTACATGTGCTTTATGATTACAGACAAGGAGAGTACCTCGAATAACATCGAAAGATGTATCTGCTGTCTCCTGGTCATGGGCGTACACTCAACCCTGGGAGACAGGCTTCTTGCCCTTGTCTGCGGCTGTGGCTCTCCTCTGTGGAGCCTGAGTCAGTCTCTCTGTCTGTCTAGGTGCCTCACGAGGTTCCTAAGATCTCATAAGTGGACACTCTCATTATGTGCCCTACTTCATCGCATCTGCAGCAAGTAAATGTACCTGCGCGACAAGGTTTAGTGTGAATATTGCCACATATCCTACATTGTGGCACTCTTATCTCAGGGCCTCTAATCATCCCTACGGCACCAATAGGAGTCTTGGGCTTACCAGCCCCTATCTGAGGTCCTTCCACCCTCTGTCTCTTGGGCTGATCCCTTCTCAAATCATGTCAAGAAGTAACTGCTCTCTTTTCATTAACTCTGACTGATCACCTGAGATCATGCTTTGCTTGAATAATATCCAAGCCCCTCTCTATCTCTTGGGCTTGTCTCAAAGCATATCTGAAATCTACGATATTCTGACCCAACAGCTTATCTCCGATCCCGGATCTCAGTCTTGCCAGAAATCTCTGTCTGGCGCTCGGGATCTCTAACTGTCTCTGGATCGTATCTCATCAGGGTTATAAATCTATTCTCATACTTGTCTACTATAGAACTTCCCTGTTACAAATCTAACAACTCTGCTTGCATCTTCTTTCGAGCTGCAATCGGTATATATTGCTCTCGAAATGCGACTAAAGAAGCATTCCATGTGATCTTTAAGGGATCCTCGACTAATGTCGTCTGTGTCGATCTCCATCAGAACTTAGCTTGTCCCTTTATCATTTAACTTGCCATAGTCACTCTCTCCCTATCAGTACACCCCAAAACTGAAATATCACCTCAATATCAACGATTCACTACTCAGCCTTAACCGGGTCCTTAAGCCCTGTGAACTCCGGAAGATGCATACTCAAGAAATCTCGCACCCTCTGAGTCTCTCTATCGTCCCTATGTTGGGGAACTGCTGGCTGAGGGCTGGAGCTACTGAAGGAACTGGTGTGGGAGGAGGATTAGGCGTAAGAGTAGCTGTCTTCGTACCAGGTGTACGTACCCCAAACTACTGGGTAAACATAGTAGTAAGAGCTGTAAGTCTTTCCCTCATACCCTATACTATCTCCTCGAGCCTCCTTATTCTATCAATAGGGCTCTCAAGTTGAGGGGAAAGATGATAGAGTGGTTCAACGCGTCTCTGTGAACGGTCTCGTCTACCACTCATGACTAACGATCTACTATATACACATAATCCATAAATTAAGTCATACTTTGACAAGTAAGCTTACTTTATTACCAGACATGCATAGACACATTGGGATGTAATACACTCTAATTACTAGACACGACAGTACTACACAACATTTGCTCTGATACCAAGAAAACTGTCACGCCCCGGAAGCGCGGAAAAATGGGACTAATTTAAAACTTTTTATCCATTAACTATGTTGTTTTCCTGTCCATGTCTAGATTTAAAATCTTTTTCATTTTCCAGGATCTCATTACATTACATACATTCTGTATATATAAAATTATTTACAACTATTACATCCCGCCTATTATATACAATAGTGTCTATTATGTATCACATGTCTGGAATATAAGTAAGATTGTACCTCAAGGCTACGAGAGTATCCGATGAAAGGTCAGACTACCTTATCAACGACCACAGTCTCGTATGTGCAGTAGACTTGCTATTAATAATCTGGGAGATGGAGAGGAGGGGGTGAGTTTTTCAGACTCAGTAAGAGATACATTTAAAATAGCTTTAAATACTCAAAACATGGTAAAACGCATGGTTTTACAAATCAGCATAAATATGTACTGGAGTAGAGATGCTTACATTTCATAAAAGCAGTAAAAACATGCTTAAATCATAAGTTTACACATCATGCATCCTTTTTAGTAAAACTCATATATAATATGCATATCACACCGTGTAAACAGGTAAAAAGCATCTCAAAACTTAATCATGCATATCATAACATTCTTATCACTTTAAAGTGAAATTGTATTGTCATATGCACATTTCGTAAAACATACTCATAGCTACCTTTAAAATCTCATCATAGAAAATATGTGCTCAATAGCAAATCATAAAATAGGTAGCATGAAATGTGCGAAAACATATATATATATATTATTCCGTCAATTCATCGTGTAGGGTCAGGCAATTGTCTCATATACTAGTCCCGAAGGACATCATACATCTGGTCCCGTAGGACAAAATCATAGTACTCATGGCCATAGCACAAGGGAGTCGTAGGACTGGATCAGGGTCGTACGCTGCCCTATCTCTCGTGCACAACTCACGTGCATCACCAAGTGTGGTCTATACGTACGTTTCTCATACCAAGTCAGAGCCTGCCCGTTCTCTGGCCGTCGGCTAGGTAGATCCTCGATCGTCTCTATACGAGATCGATCCCAGATCCTCTGACCTTCTTCATGTCATGCCTTTTTACCCTACAAAAATCATTTTGGGCCTCTTACCCAATTTATCAAAATCATTTCGGGCCTCATACCCGTGTATTAAAAATCATTACGGGACTCTAACCCGATTTTCATAAATCATTACGGAACTCTAGCCCGTGTAAATATGAAAAGCATAGTTATCAAAGTCAATTCTTGGGACTCATACCCGTATCGTGAAAATATAGCTTAGAAGCTGTTTTGGGACTTTAACCCGTATCATGAAAACATGATTTCGTAAAACATATCGGGACTTTAACCCGTAATCTCACATGAAAATACTATGCTTTCGTTTCAGAAGTGAAAAATCACTTTTATAAACATGTATGCTGTAAAAATGTATCTCATATATATAAAACATGCTGAAAACTCGAGAAATGGTTTTGGCTTCGGTTTAAATACCGTTGAAAATCCATTTCGTAAAATCTCATCCAATTCTCATACATAAACAGTTGGTAAGGATGAAGGAGTACTAACGCTACTCTAAATTATATCCCTTACCTCTTAGCGACTGATGTAGAGCATTTTTCTCGATGCTCAAATTTACCTCGTAAAACATGTCGATAGACCGAGCTGCTGTAAAACAAGTTCAACTTATCACATATGGCTTAAATTCATTTCAATATATCCAAATATGTGATTATATCGAAACTTTAGCCAAAAGTTGACTTTTATTGATTTTACTCTTTTTGCTCGGTTTTATCGATGTAAACCTCGTTTTAATCGTATTTAACTCAATAAATATTTTCCTCATATTTATTACTGTCGATTTAGCTAATTGGGCCAATTTCTCCCTTATTGGGCCAAATTACACCGTAATGGGCCTTAATTCGTTTTAAGCCCGTTTTAAGCCCGTTTCCACTTATTAATTCTTTCATTGAGGCCTATTGGGCTCATTGGGTCCATTAGTACTTATTAGGCCTTTTTCTAGACTCTTTGAATAGTCTGTATATCATTTACGACAATTTAATTAAAAATTTTGATTTAATCCACTAAATGCGCAATTTAATCCGTAACTCGTAAATTAAACTTTTAATGCGCAATAATTACATAGATTGTCATAAATGAGCTTTACTTACCCGAGATTTTACGATAGTGTGCAAATCGAAGTTCGATCGGGCTCACGTATGTGATTTATCATCGAACTGCACAATTTATATATTTAATTTCGGGTGAATTTTCGATCAAATATAATTTAAATAAATTTTTCAAAAATTAAATCGGTCACTTTTGACCTCTTACCGACTTACCCGAAGTCCGGTGTATCCCCGAAAATTTTTCCTTTTTCTCTTTTCCTTCCCTTTTTCTCCTTTTTCCCTCTCATTTTCGGCTAAACCGGTTCGGTCCGGTTCAGACCGGTTCAGACCGGTCCGGTTCAGTCCGGTCCAGTTCCCGTTCAACTTCTCCGTCGCCGTTCGAGGCTTTTCCGGCCGGTTCTCCGCCGGCTTCCGCCTCCAGCTTGTTCACGAGGTTGTCCGATGCATGGATCTATGGTCAGCTTCGCCAAAGCTCGCCGGAAAGTGGCCGGTAGGCCTCTTCTCTCCTCCGGCGGCGGCACCCAGTTTTCTTCTTCTGTTTTCGTCGTTTTCGACGTCGATCTGCGCCTGGATCGGGGTCGCAGAGGTCCCCTCTGGCCGGTGGTTCTTCGCTCCTCCCCTCATCGGCCGCCGATCTCTCTCTCTCCTCTCTTTTCTCTCTTTCTCTCTCGGTCTCTTTCTCCCTCTCAGTTGCCGGCGTTTTCCTCGCGGGTCGGCGTCGGCTGGGTCTCCTCCCGCCTGGTGCGTCCGTCGGGGTCCTCGCCGGTGAGCAGATGGAAGCTCGGCTCCCTTGCTGCCTCTGCTCCTCGTCCTCTCTGTCGCGCGACTCTGTTTCGCGCGACAGAGTTTCATTTTCTTTTTTTTTTAACTTATTATTTTTTTTATTATTATTTTATTATTAATTTATTATATTTTATTATATTTTATTTTAACCCAATAAAATATAATTTGTTGTACAAAATATCTCATATTTATTTTATTAATTAATTTATTTAACTAATTTAATTTATTTTAATCATTTCGGTGTATTTTTCGCATATTTTCAGGATAATGTCCCGGGCGAAAATTACGAAAATTCGTAATATCTTCGTATCTTGACCAATTGAACTCGGAATTTCATAATTTCTCCTTTATTGATCAAGATTTCCTAATCCATATTTTTAATGAAATTTTCTTATCGAATTTACACCGAAATTTGGATCTTTGACCATTTTACCCTTCTACACGTTCGGGATTAATTTAGATCGATTTTCCTTCTCGGACTCACTATCTTTTCTCATTTAAATTCCGTATCTTTCGTCCAACGATTTAAATCCCTTTTATTTAAATTATGGTCCAAATAATGAACATAGTGGGAAAAATTCGGGTTTCACACAGGAGGTGGGTCAATCCATCCCGTCAGTCTTATCCGATCCCAGGCAT
The DNA here is from genome assembly GCA_033439115.1 of Firmiana major. Classification (NCBI taxonomy): domain Eukaryota; kingdom Viridiplantae; phylum Streptophyta; class Magnoliopsida; order Malvales; family Malvaceae; genus Firmiana; species Firmiana major. The sequence continues at coordinate 27,872,704 of CM065912.1, forward strand.
CCGAAGATGCTGCATCCGGAGATACCACACGGTACATCGTACTCCATGCTACTTGCATGGTACATCGTACTCCGTGAACCCATATAATATCTCTATACTCATGCCATGTCTCAAAACGCACGTGCGGGACTATTTAATCGGTGACACACAGTCTACCCGATGCTCCAAGCACGGCTCATCGCATGTTCTCATAAAATCAGTGCGAGCGATGCTCAGCACTCTCATCAATCAAGTAAAAGTGGCAAAGCCCGCTTTACATCCCCACAAGGCTGCCAACCTCATCCCTCACTCTCACCCCACCTAAGAGGTCTTTTGAGCCTGTTGGGCCTTTTGGCTGACTCCAAGGGCAGACAGCGCTACTCCATAAATCCAATAAATCTAGTGCGAGCTAAGCTCAACACTTTATATGTAAATCACATGAAAATCTTAAAAATCTGGTGCGAGTTAGACTCTAACACCGTGTCACGAAAAAGCATGTGAAATCTGGTGCGAGTTATACTCTAGCACCTATGCATGTAAAACTCTAGTGCGAGCTCTCGCTCCAGCACCAATGCATGCATCACCCAAATCAAAACATCGTGCGAGCTGAGCTCTAGCACGTCACATGTAAATAAAAACATGTAAGCGGCTCTGTTTTCTCAAAACAGTTTCCAAAACAGTTATATCGTTGAAAGTATGCAATGCTGTGCATTTTCATTCAAGGTTAGCCAGCCTACTCATGCATGCATTAAAATGTCTCCAGAACGAGTAGAACCCTCTTGTTCTTGCTCCTCCCAATTTTTCCTAAATTTTTAAATTTTACCCTTAACAAGGGTATTTAGTAATTTACCCATTCGGGGCACTAAAATTATTATTCGACCTCTAGACCCTTCAGATAATTTTTAAAGACTGCAATGAACTTAAAATTGCGTAAAGTTTACCTCTAGCAGTCCGTAGAATTCCCTTACCTTATTTTCCTGTCGAGTCTGACCTTTCCACTGAAGTCACGTCGCGCAGTCCGATCTGCTCTCAATCCAATGCCCGGAACTGCGTATCAATATTCCTCAGGTCAGATAACATAAAATTTAATTGTATTTCCTATTTTCTGGGCTTAATTTAAATCATTGGGCCCGTTTACCCCTATTGGGCCCGATTGCACCCGATTGCACCTTAATGGGCCTTAATCGGCCTTAAGCCCGTTTTCCACTTAATTTTCACATTATCGAGGCCTATTGGGCTAATTGGGCCCACCAATAATTTCTTGGGCCTCGTTCTAACTCTCGAATAGCTATTTATTATTTACGACAATTTACCTAAATTTCCATAATTTTAATTCAATTTATGCGGAATTTAAATTCATATCACGCATAACGATGTAAATTGTCGTAAATAAGGGTCACTTACCCAAGATTCCATGCTAGTACACAAATCGAGGCTATCTCGAGCTCTCGTTGGATGCCAATTGTCGAGCTACACAATTTCACAATTTTCCGAGTAAGTTTTTGGCCCAAAATTAATTAAATTAAATACTTCAAAATTTAAATCGGGTCAATTTTGACCACTATTGACTTACCCGTAGCTCGATTGCATCGTCGAGATTTCTCCCCAATTTTTTCTCTTTTTCTTTTTCCCTTTTTCTCCCTTTTTTTCTCTCTTTTTGGCTGAACCGGTTCAGTCCAGTTCGGACCGGTTCAGACCGTCGGTTCACTCCGGTTCGGCCGATTCACCGTCGGTTCACCGCCTTACCGGTCGGTTCTCCGTCGGCTTCCACCGCCAGTGGCTCCGCAAGGTTGTTCGCATCACGAATCTGGGCTTGGTTCGCCTCGAGCTCGCCGAAAAATGGTCGGTCCGGCCTGTTCTCCTCCTGCCGTCGGGACCCATTTCTCCTCTTAGCCGTCGCCGACGATTTCGGCCGTTTCGCCGGCTGCTACCGGTCTCAAAATGACTGGTTCCTCCTCCTGAACTCATCGGTGGCCTCCGTTGATGCCCAGCCGCCGTGGATCGCCGAAAATCGGGCCGTTTCTCCTGGATTCTTTCCCTCCTCCGATCGGCTTCCTCCGGCCACTGCACGGCGCGTCTCCGGTACCATCTTGCTCGCCGGCCTCCCCTCTTCCTCGTCGGCTCCTCGTCGGGGGTCGTCGGTCGCCGGTGCGTCCTCGGGCTTTCTCGGTTGTCGCGGCTTTCGTTTTCGTCTCTGCTTCTCTTTCTCTCTCCCCGATCCATTTTTCCAGTTTCACTTCTTTTATTTTATATATTTACTTATTTATTTATTTTTATTATTTATTTATTTTTAAATTATTTTATTATCACTATTCATTAAAATATATTAAAATACCCAAAATATCTCCCAAAAATATCCTTAAAATTATTATTTAATTCTAAATTCATTTATTTAATTTTATTTAATTTATTTAATTTATTTTAACCCTTTTTCGGGTATAATTTCTCCGTATTTTTTGGATATTGTCCCGAATGACTTTTTGGTATATTTTTTTATTATTTTCGGGATTATTTTTCCGAACTAAAAATCCTGATTAATCCCGATTAATTCCAATAAATTAATATCTTGATCAATTTAACCCGAAATAAATTTATTTCACCTTTATTGACCAAAATTTCTCAAATCCATATTTTTAATTAAATTTCCTTATCGAAATTATACCGACCTTCGGTCTTTTGACCATTTTGTCCTTACACATGTTCGGGATTAATTTAACCCGACTTCCCTTCACGAATACTCATTTATTTCATATTTTAATTAAATTTGGGTCTTACAATTTTATTCTATTTTTGTATTTTTCTTCTTTCTTCTTTTTCTTTTTCTTTTTCTTTCATTTTCTTTTCTTTTTCTTTTTCTTTTTTTTTTTTGAATTTTCACTATCACCAGATACCCAAATGTACAAAGCTCACAATATATCCCAATGACTTTCATGCTTTGGGGGTATGGGATAGGAAAAGAGTATTTAAGCTAAGGAAATTTTGAATGTGTATTTACAGAGAAAAGCTTATTTGGCCCAGATGGGTGACTTGGGGTAAAATATGTACAGGGTCGGCTAGAAAGGCTCAAACTATCCTAAGATGGCCTAAATCATCTCCCAAATTAAATGTGATCTAATATTTTGCCTCGAGATCATATCAAACAAATTCTAGAATATGATGCACAAAATCAACTGAACAAATGCAATCCTATGTCCATATAAGCTTTCTCTAAATAAATATACTGATTCATGACATGACATGTGCATAAAATGACGAAATCACAATCAGAATCAAGACCTATTCAAGAACTCAACTTCATGCTTTTCCTATAATCATGTTTCTCATTCAATCAAAATCAGACTAAATCATGGGGTCATATCATCGGAATATGGGAAAACTACATGCTAAGCACTAAATCATCCCAAAATCAAACAATTTAAGCTTAGATTTTCGAAAAATTTTGAAAAATTTTCAATTTTGCCAAAATTTTCAAAAAATGCTCAAGTAATATTCACTCCCCCAAACTTAAAGTGCACAGTGTCCTCAGTGTGCATATAATATAAGAATTTAAGCTCAAGAACATAGTACTCCCCTTTTTGATGATGATAAACAACTGAAGCTTTGATTGAAAGCGTAAAACTAGAAAATAAACCTGCAAAATAAACAAAGAAAGAAACAACAGAAAAGAAAAAGAAAAAGAACTATATACAAAAAGTGAAAAGAAAAATACAGTCACTTCAAATGCAACTGAAGAAAACAACACTCAGCAGCAGGGTGAAGAGTAAGAGGGTCATCCAGAGTGGTGACAGAATGTTGACAATTAAATCCTCCTGAGCCCTATCTACTTCCCTCATTCTTTCAGATTTCATGTGCTTAAGCCTTATATCCTCATTAACCTCCATCATAAAACACTCTTGAGAGTTATCAGGGAGCTTCAAAGGTTTGAAAACATTAAACTTCACTTCCTGATCTTGCACTCTCATAGTCAACTCCCCCTTTTGTACATCAATTATCGTCCTACCAGTAGCTAGGAAAGGTCTGCATAAAATAATGAGGACTTCCCTGTCTTCCTCCATATCTAGTACAATAAAATCTGCATGGAGAAAAAACTTGTCCACCTTTACTAAGACATCCTCAATAACTTGACCCGCCCTAAGGGTATGTTCCGCAAGTGCACGGGTCGTACAAGTAATAATGGGATCTGAGTCCCGAGTTATCGCCCCACAGAGAAATTGATCAGCCTAATTAACTACCGGTTAATCTTACCCTAAGTATATTCTAGCAAATTATAAAATTAAGGTGGGTGATCTACATAACTAGAATTCAAAATACTGAAAGTAATAAAATAATAAAACTATAAAATAAAGAAAATAAAACCAAGCTAAAATTACTTACAAAGCTCCACGCAATTAAAAGTAAAACCTATAAAAGAAAATTAAAACAGTTAAAACGAATTAACGCAATTAAAATAAAATGCAAATATGAAAATAAAGCAATAAAACTAATTAAATTAACATTTAAACAAACTTAAAATAAAAATGCATGTAATTAAACTAACTAATAAAATTGCAAATTAATTAAGAAATTAACTACAAATCTAAAAGTCTAAAATATTAAATCTAAATTAATCCTAATCATCACTAATTACTAACTTAACAATAAAAATTAACTAATGCAAGAAATATATTTTGGAATTTTAAATTTTAAAATGAAAAATTAAAAATGCATAACAAGATACTCCTCTAATTTAACTCTATATGAAAAATCCAATTCTTAAATCCTAATCTAGGCACCAATTAATTATTAATGAAATTAAACTAAAACTTAAAACAACAAATTAAGAGAATTAAACTAATCTATCTAACTAAGCTAGAAAGTAATAAATAAATAAAAAATAACAAAACTTAGATAAAGCTATGTAATTGCATGGAATACTAAACTATGAAGAAAAATGCAAACATCAAATTGTAAAAAAGGAAGTGGCCAAACGTGGCCTTAACCAAATTGCAAAATAAAGTGGTCCCGATATGGGACACTGTTCAATTTCTTCTTCATTTTGCTTCTCATGGTTCCAGTCTTCTGTCCGCTTACTGTTGAGTTCGTTCTCTTCTCCAGGAGTGTCCTGCTGTCTACTGCAGGTCTATCCACTGGTGCTCGGTTCTGCTGCAGGTGCTGCTGCTGCCTCTGCTCCACTGTCTTCGACATGCCCAGTTGCTGATCTGATTCTGCTTTCGGCTTGTCCTTATCCTCTATTGCAGTACATTCCTCTCGGCTTTGGTTGTCTCTAACTGCTGCTTTGGCGTGATGCAGTACTGTTCTGCACTCAAGCTGCTGTACACATTTGTAAGACCCGAATTTAATTAAAATACGAAAATTAAATAAGAAAAGATGGGGAAAGTATGAAGGAAGTCGGGTTAAATTAATCCCGAACACGTGCAAGGGTAAAATGGTCAAAAGACCAAAGGTCGGTATAATTTCGATAAGGAAATTTAATTAAAAATATGGATTTGAGAAATCTTGGTCAATAAAGATGAAATAAATTTATTTTGGGTTAAATTGATCAAGATATTAATTTATTGGAATTAATCGGGATTAATCGGGATTTTTAGTTCGGAAGAATAATCCTGAAAATAATCAAAAAATAAACCGAAAAGTCATTCGGGACAATATCCGAAAAATACGAAGAAATTATACCCGAAAAAAGAGGTTAAAATATAATAAATAAATTAAAGAAAATTAAATTAATTAAATAAGAATAAAATAATAATTTTGAGAGATATTTTGGGTATTTTAGTATTTTAAGGAATAGTGTAATAATTAAAATAAATAATAATAATAAAAATAATTAATAAAAGAAATGAAAAAAAAAGGAACTGAAAACTATCGGGGAGAGAGAAAGTAAAGGAAAAACAAAAACGGAGAAGGAGACCCGCGCGTGGCCTACCGACGAGCCACCACCGGCGACCTTTGACCTCCGACGAAGGACCGAGCAGCAAGAGCCGGCGAAGCTATTGGCGCCAGCGACGCGCGCTAAGGAGGCCAAAAATCGCCGAACGGAGGGAGAGAAGCCCGCAGGGAAAACGGAGTCGGTACCGGCAATCTACGGCAGCTGGGGGCGAACGGCGGGTACCAGCGTGATCAGGAGGAGGAGCCGGTCCTTTTGAGACCAGTACCAACCGGCGAAATCGTCGGAATCCGTCGGATCGAGAGGTAACAGCCGCGGGGGAGAAGGAAAGATTCGCTGGCGATCGGCGCGATTCAGGCCCGATCGACCCCAGCCGAAGCTTCCCCAGGTGACGGTGAGTAGATTGGTGGTGGTGGCAGCCACCGAAACTGACGGACGACGTCGAAAATGGCGGAAGAAGAAGATGGGTCCGACGGCCGAGGGAGAAGAGCCGGATCGGCGGCGTTCCGGCGACCTCGACCCAAACCGAAGGCAGATTCGAGATGCGGACCACCTCACGGAGCCACTGGCGGTGGAAGCCGGCAGAGAACCGGCCGGCAAGGCGGTGAACCGGCCGAACCGGGGTGAACCGGCGGTCTGAACCGGTCCGAACCGGACTGAACCGGTTCAGCAAAAAAGAGAGGAAAAAAAGAAGAAAAAGGGAAAAAGAAAAAGAGAAAAAAATTGGAGAAAATTCCTGTGGTGTAATCGAGCTTCGGGTAAGTCAGTGAGCGGTTGAATTGACCCGATTTAAATTTTGGAGTATTTAATTTAATTAATTTTGGGCTGAAAACTTACCCGGAAAAATTGTGGAATTGTGTAGCTCGACGATTGGCATCCACCGAGGGCTCGAGACAACCTCGAATTTCGTACTAGCATGGAATCTCGGGTAAGTGACCCTTATTTACGACAATTACCTCGTTATGCGTGATATTGATTAAATTTCCTCATAAATTGAATTAAATTATGAAAATTTAGATAAATTGTCGTAAATAATCGATTTAGCTATTCGAGAATTAGAACGAGGCCCAATAAATTATTGGTGGGCCCAATGAGCCCAATAGGCCTCGATAAAGTGAAAATTAAGTGGTAAACGGGCTTAAGGCCCATTAAGGTGCAATCGGGCCCAATAGGGGTGAACAGGCCCAATGATTTAAATTAAGCCCAGAAAGTATTAAATACAATTAAATTGTATAATATTTGACCTGAGGAATATTAATACGCAGTTCCGAGTATTTGATTGGGAGCATATCGGACTGCGCGACGAGACAACAGAGGAAAAGAAAAGGTCAGACTCGACAGGAAAATAAGGTAAGGGAATTCTACGGACTGCTAGAGGTAAACTCTACGAAATTTTAAATTCATATGCAGTCTTTAAAATTTATCTGAAGGGTCTAGAGGTCGAATAATAATTTTAGTGCCCCGAATGGGCAAATTACTAAAATACCCTTGTTAAGGGTAAAATCTAAAAATTTAGGAAAAATTGGGAGGAGCAAGAACAAAAGGTTCCTGCTCGTTCTGGAGGTATTTCAACATCATGCATGTGTAGGCTGGCTCACTTTTAAAGAAAAATGCATAGCATTGCATATCTTAAACGATGTGATTTCTGTGAAAATTGTTTGGGGATAACTGAGCCGCCTACGTGTTTTTATTTACATGTGACGTGCTAGAGCTCAGCTCGCACGATGTTTGATTTGTGTGATGCATGCATTAGTGCTGGAGTGAGAGCTCGCACTAGAGTTTATATGCATAGGTGCTAGAGTATAACTCGCACCAGATTTCATATGCTTTTTCGTGACACGGTGCTAGAGTCTAACTCGCACCAGATTTTACATGATTTTCATGACAGGGTGCTGGAGTATAACCCGCACCATATTTTTATACACGATTTTCATGACAGAGTGCTTGAGCTTAGCTCGCACTAGTTTTATTTGATTTACTGACAGTGTTAGAGCACCGCTCGCACTACTTTTCAGAGATCATACGATAAGCCGTGCTTGGAGCATCGGGTAGACTGTGTGTCACCGATTAAATTGGCCCGCACGTGCGTTTTGAGACATGGCATGAGTATAGAGATATTATATGGGTTCACGGAGTACGATGTACCGTGCAAGTAGCATGGAGTACGATGTACCGTGTGGTATCTTCGTGATACGTTGAACTTGTTGACGTTGTTGGACCACCCATTGTTAGACCACCATCGTTGTGCGTGGGCCCAAGAGGGGTGGCCATGGTCGATGGCACGGGTTGGCCGGGCAGGGGTTGGCCGTCATAATAAAACGCATCTTCGGATGCATGAGATCGGATAAGACCGACGAGATGGAGTGACCCACCTCCCGGGCGGTTCCCGATCATGGTGAGAACCCGCACACTAGGATCCGTGTAGCTGAGGAACTCCCGAGGACAGATATGGCCATAGTCCTGGTTATTGCCGTTATACAGATATTGCCTCGTCTCGCATGTCGACGATTTCGATGATTTAAACTGGGTTTTTAATTAAATGTGCATGATGGTTATTTTCATGCTTTTCAAACCCATGTGTGAATGTAATCCATTTTCATGGTTTTGTGTGGCCAGGATCACCCGAAGGAGGGGTCGAGTCCTGACTTTATTGTGAAATTTTTAAAGAGAAAGAAATGATTTAAAATAATTGCATGTTGAATTTTTCGTGCAAACTCGATTTACATAACATCATAACTGTCATATCATTTGTTTTAAAATGTGTGGAGAAAGGGTGGTTTATGCATGGCACCACGTTCATGTAGGTAGTATGGTTACCTACTTGTTCGTAGGATTGCCTTACTGAGCTTGATGTGCTCACCCCTTTCATTTTCTCCCACAGATAATCTCCAGTTGAAGTTGAGGTGACTAAGTACTGCATTCTGGATATCCGCTGCTGCCCATCAACATAAGGTATATACACTTATACATATTGTATCTACATAAGTATAGCACAGTAACATGTTTGTAAGTAACTTTAGGGGATGTATAAATAATGTAACAATTATAAATGACTGGAGAATAAATAAGTTAGATGGTAATGGTATGGTGGGACTGGCATTGACGCACAGCCCAATTATTAGTGGAGTGTGGTCACGATCAGAAGACATGTAAGAATTTAAGTAAGAAAATAACAAAACGCGAAAAATTAACTCTGATTTTTGGGTAGTTTGGGTCGTGACATATAAAGGTGGTATCAGAGCGCAATTGGTCTGAAGTGTGTCAGTGTCAGTAATTAAGAATTACATCCCCGTGTTACTGTGCTTAGTTAGATACAATAGTGTATATCGAGATGGGCTTGACTAAGAAATGGTTGAGATTGCAGGAATGCCTAATATGAGTCGCGTTAGATGAGATAGTGCACGAGGCAGAGGTCGTAGAGGTAGACCTGAGTCTGCTAAGTCGTGCTGAGTTTGACTATGAGAATCAGTATGAGATTGAAATAGAGGCGAATGTTGAGCATGCCTCTCAGAGTCTGACAGAGTGATCGGATAGTATTGAGACACGCTTCGCGAGATTGGAACGGAGTGTGGAGATTATTTTGTGGAGCAAATTGCTCAGATTATGTATGAGATCAGAGGGCGCAGTGGAGTATTGGTGGAAACCCGCTCGACCCATCTTAAGAGCTGATATGAGAAATATCTTGGATATATTCCGGTGACAGGATATCCCGGACATGATTTAAAGGAAATTTCGGATTAAAGTCCTTGCTTTGACCAGAGGATTTGATTTATTGACGAGTATGGAGACTCGATTACATTCTGGGTAGATATTACCTCGACACTATGAACAAGTGACAGTCGAGATGTTTAAAGGTTCATGAAATGACTCAACTTTTCAATTAGAGTCCAATTGGCCCGTGAGATATTACTTATACCGAGGCAGTGCGCAGATTTACAGTTGGGTAAATAAGAACATGAACTGTACGCCTTTGAGATTGTGAAAGCTAATGAGGGCCGAAATAGAGACATAAAAGAGAATCGAGAAATGATAGAGATGTTAAATTGGGAAAATGGTATTGGTAAAAGATCTAATTTGATAAGCCATGGAGTAAGATAATTGGTAAGGCCTCAGTGCAACTAATTTTGTCACTCTTGAGGGGCATTGTGATTGGAGAATCCCGACCTGCTACGAAGCGGTGTAGCAGCGTAAGTGCTGTAAGCAGTGTGAGATGTGTGGTGGATACCACGGAAGGGGGGTCTATATCTACACTGTATTGATGAAAATGGTCGTTAAATGTGGTAAGACGGACCATTGATTTAGGATTGCTCAGAGTTGAGCGAGATCGCCCCACAGAAAGGTAAAGAGACAGAGAAAAATTTCGTTGGTATAGCTGCAACGAAAAGGGAGGCCATAGCTGAAAAGAAAAAAAAAAGGGGAAAGTAGGTTGTTGGACGAAGGCGAGAGGACGTCTTGGACCAGGACACTATTGATGTTTCATGGATGTGGTGTAAGATACCACACTTGTTATGAATAATGAAGTACATATGTTCATTGATCCTGATGCCACACATTTATTCGTACCGCCTTCATTCACATATAAGTGAGTAAAAGGCATGAATGCCTATATCATTGGGCACAATACTGATAAATGAGTACCCCATTAGAGGAGGATTAATTAACGGAATATGGATATAGAGATTTTAAGTTGAAAACAAGGGTGAAAACATCACTGAAAAGTATACGGTAAGTGTCTACAAGTGATAAAAAGGGGTGCGACAGTTGAAAATTTCAGGAGTAAAGGATTGTACTCACTGAATGAATAATAACAAGAGTTTCGTCATGATTGATACACTAAGGAGATAATCTTTAAGATAAGATAGATCCTAAATACAAGATGTATCGGAGTAAGAGGCGTATGCTAGGTAAGAACATCCTTACGATATGAAGTAATTGGGATTAAGCAATTAGTAAGGAATATAAATTATAACCAAGGATAAAGATGGGTATAACCATAACCAGTAGTTGTGGTTAAGTCTGAAGGTTAATAAAGGTATTTCAAAATACCTCCCCGCCTGAAGACTTGACAGCGTCTAAAAATATATATATCCTATAACGTGAAACCGATCGTCGTAATAAATACCTTTAGCATTAGGATACCTTTACTAAGACGATAAGAATATTAAAAATTCGACACATCATGAAGGTTAACATAATAAAATTAATAAGAGCCGTTAAGATAAGAAAAGGAAATGACGCAGGTTAGTACCTGAAAACGTAAGTGGTTGAGAAGGATCTTATACGCTTATGCGTGAATAAGCCAAGGATTGGACCGAATTGTAATCATCAGTATCGATGATATGTTGGGTGTAGTTAAAGTCTAGGGCGAATTATAAGCAATAATTGAAGATGGCTTTTACAGATGGATTGTTGCGAGTTCAAAAAGGATATACCTTGACGACACGTTTAACTAAGAAAACGTGGTCTTTGAATAAGACGATAAATAAGATGATGGATGTGATATAAATTTCGATGTAGTGAAGTATGAACTGACCACTGTGATTAATTTCACCATACCCAACAGCTCAAGAGGTTCTCCGTGAGTATGGGTACCTCAAAATTATGATGGGGCTGTGTATTGATGTATAAAAGGAAGATAGTCAATTTTGGAGACAAACAACTCTTTGATCATTAAATAAACTATCTGACCCATGATTTAAAGTTGACAGCGGAAGTGTTTGTACCGAGGATATGGTACTACTATGTATATGATGAGAAATTGTGAATATGCACTGATCATAAAGCCCGAGTATCTGTTTTAACAGAAAGAGATGAATATGAGGATAAATATTGGGTTAGAGCTTCTGAGAGATTTTGATTTATGAAAATTGTACCACCCAGGAAAGGCTAATGTGATGACTGATGCCTTGAGCAGAAATAGCCTCGGGATGGTATTACATATGATGGTCAGGGAGCGTGAGCTGCTAGAGCAGTTGTGAACCTCAGTATTGATGTGATCCCTTCTGATGATGACAGTGATTAGTATGATTATGTGACAGCTAGCCTGATGATTAGAACCGGATGAGAGTGCCTGGATTTGCCAAGCTTAGCGTGATGATCGACCGGATGTCGATAGTTTGGGTCTGATTCAGAAGGGTACAGGGATAGAGTTCACAGTGGGTGATGATGAGTTACTAAGGATTCAGAGACAGTATAAGTGCTCCCCAGGACCACTGTTGATGGGATAGTGATATTGTCAGAAGCTCACTCTTCGGGATATACAGTGCATACGAAAGATGATAAAAATATATTAAAATCTCGAAAAGGGTATTGGTGGTCAGATATGAAAAGAGACATGGTAGAGATTGTGAAGAAGTACCTAGTATGTCAACAGAATAAGGTAGAGTATTAAAAGTCTGCAGAGTTATTGCAGCACCTACCTATATTGACACGGCACGGAAAAACGAGAGCAAGTCTCCATGAATGTCGTGATGGGTTATAGAGGACCCGGATAAATCAGGAGACTATTGCATGATAGTCGATAGAGTGACTAAGTCCACCCACCTTCTGGTTATGAACTCCCTAAATACTCAAAGTGTGTATGAGGATTCAGGTGTAAGGAAGATTGTGGAACATTAAGAAACGTTCTAGTGAGCATGGTATCATATAGTGATTCCCGCTTCACTTCCCACCTCTGAGGATATTTTGAGGAAGCTATGGGAACCCGACTGAGTATTAGCACAACTTTCCATCCTCAGACAGATGGTCAGTCAGAGAGGACTGTACAAGTTCTGGAGGATCCGATAAAAGCGTGTGCTTTTGATTTTATAAGCTCCTGGAATGATCAGTTGATTTCTAATTGAAGTCGCCAATAACGACAATTGGCAATTGAGTATCGGGATAACAAGATATGAGGCAGTGTATGGCTGTAGGGGTTGTTCCCCAAATTGGATAAGAAAAAGTGGGTGACAAATAGAATTATTTACAACTTTGGATAATAAGTCTCTGAGGATGTTTAGTTAAGGATGAGAGATTAAGCACACCTCAGAGCAGATAGACAAGCATCGGAATTCACCCTTGGTGAATTAGTATGATTGAAATGTTTACTGTCCTAAGAGAATTAGGACATAGCGAACTTTTGGAAGAAAGTAAATTGAGTTGCGCTGGATGGAATATTTTGAGAGATTGGACAAGTGGGAGATAAGACCTGTAGGTTGGTGTTATCACCTGAATTAACAGGCACCCACAATGTGTCCCAGCTTTTGATGCTTCGGCAATACTACCCAGATCCAGCATAGGTGATAGGATATGAATTCCAAAAGTTCAGTTTAATAAAAATATAAGTATATTGAGAAGTTGATTTGGGCATTAAACAGGAAAGAGAAAGTATTGAGGTTTAAGATGATCTCCCTAATTAAAGTCCTTTGGTAGTAATACACTCCGGAGAAGGTCACGTAAGAATTTAAGAGTATGATACAATCGATGTACCCGGAGTTGTATATGGACTCAGATGAATTGGTTCTAATTTGGAGGACCAAATTCCTTAAGTGGGGGAGAGTTGTAAGACCCGAATTTAATTAAAATACGGAAATTAAATAAGAAAAGATGGGGAAAGTATGAAGGAAGTCGGGTTAAATTAATCTCGAACACGTGCAAGGGTAAAATGGTCAAAAGATCAAAGGTCGGTATAATTTCGATAAGGAAATTTAATTAAAAATATGGATTTGAGAAATCTTGGTCAATAAAGATGAAATAAATTTATTTTGGGTTAAATTGATCAAGATATTAATTTATTGGAATTAATCGGGATTAATCGGGATTTTTAGTTCGGAAGAATAATCCCGAAAATAATCGAAAAATAAACTGAAAAGTCATTCGGGACAATATCCGAAAAATACGGAGAAATTATACCCGAAAAAAGAGGTTAAAATATAATAAATAAATTAAATAAAATTAAATTAATTAAATAAGAATAAAATAATAATTTTGAGAGATATTTTGGGTATTTATAGTATTTTAAGGAATAGTGTAATAATTAAAATAAATAATAATAATAAAAATAATTAATAAAAGAAATGAAAAAAAAAGGAACTGAAAACTATCGGGGAGAGAGAAAGTAAGGGAAAAACAAAAACGGAGAAGGAGACCCGCGCGTGGCCGACCGACGAGCCACCACCGGCGACCTTTGACCTCCGACGAAGGGCCGAGCAGCAAGAGGAGAGGCCGGCGAAGCTATTGGCGCCGGCGACGCGCGCTAAGGAGGCCGAAAATCGCCGAACGGAGGGAGAGAAGCCCGCGGGGAAAACGGAGTCGGTACCGGCGATCCACGGCAGCTGGGGGCGAACGGCGGGTACCAGCGTGATCAGGAGGAGGAGCCGGTCCTTTTGAGACCAGTACCGACTGGCGAAATCGCCGGAATCCGTCGGATCGAGAGGTAACAGTCGCGGGGGAGAAGGAAAGATTCGCCGGCGATCGGCGCGATTCAGGCTCGATCGACCCCAGCAGAAGCTTCCCCAGGCGACGGTGAGTAGATTGGTGGTGGTGGCAGCCACCGAAACTGACGGACGACGTCGAAAACGGCGGAAGAAGAAGATGGGTCCGACGGCCGAGGGAGAAGAGCCGGACCGGCGGCGTTCCGGCAACCTCGACCCAAACCGAAGGCAGATTTGAGATGCGGACCACCTCACGGAGCCACTGGCGGTGGAAGCCGGTAGAGAACCGGTCGGCAAGGCGGTGAACCGACCGAACCGGGGTGAACCGGCAGTCTGAACGGGTCCGAACCGGACTGAACCGGTTCAGCCAAAAAGAGAGGAAAAAAGGAAGAAAAAGGGAAAAAGAAAAAGAGAAAAAAATTGAAGAAAATTCCTGTGGTGTAATCGAGCTTCGGGTAAGTCAGTGAGCGGTCGAATTGACCCGATTTAAATTTTGGAGTATTTAATTTAATTAATTTTGGGCTGAAAACTTACCCGAAAAAATTGTGGAATTGTGTAGCTCGACGATTGGCATCCACTGAGGGCTCGAGACAGCCTCGAATTTCGTACTAGCATGGAATCTCGGGTAAGTGACCCTTATTTATGACAATTACCTCGTTATACGTGATATTGATTAAATTTCCGCATAAATTGAATTAAATTATGAAAATTTAGATAAATTGTCGTAAATAATCGATTTAGCTATTCGAGAATTAGAACGAGGCCCAATAAATTATTGGTGGGCCCAATGAGCCCAATAGGCCTCGATAAAGTGAAAATTAAGTGGTAAACGGGCTTAAGGCCGATTAAGGCCCATTAAGGTGCAATCGGGCCCAATAGGGGTGAACGGGCCCAATGATTTAAATTAAGCCCAGAAAGTATTAAATACAATTAAATTGTATAATATCTGACCTGAGGAATATTAATACGCAGTTCCGGGTATTTGATTGGGAGCATATCGGACTGCGCGACGAGACAACAGAGGAAAAGAAAAGGTCAGACTCGACAGGAAAATAAGGTAAGGGAATTCTACGGACTGCTAGAGGTAAACTCTACGAAATTTTAAATTCATATGCAGTCTTTAAAATTTATCTGAAGGGTCTAGAGGTCGAATAATAATTTTAGTGCCCCGAATGGGCAAATTACTAAAATACCCTTGTTAAGGGTAAAATCTAAAAATTTAAGAAAAATTGGGAGGAGCAAGAACAAAAGGTTCCTGCTCGTTCTGGAGGTATTTCAACATCATGCATGAGTAGGCTGGCTCACTTTTAAAGAAAAATGCATAGCATTGCATATCTTAAACGATGTGATTTCTGTGAAAATTGTTTGGGGATAACTGAGCCGCCTACGTGTTTTTATTTACATGTAACGTGCTAGAGCTCAGCTCGCACGATGTTTGATTTGTGTGATGCATGCATTAGTGCTAGAGCGAGAGCTCGCACTAGAGTTTATATGCATAGGTGCTAGAGTATAACTCGCACCAGATTTCATATGCTTTTTCGTGACACGGTGCTAGAGTCTAACTCGCACCAGATTTTACATGATTTTCATGACAGGGTGCTGGAGTATAACTCGCACCATATTTTTATACACGATTTTCGTGACAGAGTGCTTGAGCTTAGCTCGCACTAGTTTTATTTGATTTACTGATAGTGTTAGAGCACCGCTCGCACTACTTTTCAGAGATCATACGATAAGCCGTGCTTGGAGCATCGGATGGACTGTGTGTCACCGATTAAATTGGCCTGCACGTGCGTTTTGAGACATGGCATGAGTATAGAGATATTATATGGGTTCACGGAGTACGATGTACCGTGCAAGTAGCATGGAGTACGATGTACCGTGTGATATCTTCGTGATACGTTGAACTTGTTGAAGTTGTTGGACCACCCGTTGTTAGACCACCATCGTTGTGCGTGGGCCCAAGAGGGGTGGCCATGGCCGATGGCAGGGGTTGGCCGGGCAGGGGTTGGCCGTCACAATAAAACGCATCTTCGGATGCATGAGATCGGATAAGACCGACGAGATGGAGTGACCCACCTCCCGGGTGGTTCTCGATCATGGTGAGAACCCGCACACTAGGATCCGTGTAGCTGAGGAACTCCCGAGGATAGATATGGCCATAGTCCTGGTTATTGCCGTTATACAGATATTGCCTCGTCTCGCATGTCGACGATTTCGATGATTTAAACTGGGTTTTTAATTAAATGTGCATGATGGTTATTTTCATGCTTTTCAAACCCATGTGTGAATGTAATCCATTTTCATGGTTTTGTGTGAGCCAGGATCACCCGAAGGAGGGGTCGAGTCCTGACTTTATTGTGAAATTTTTAAAGAGAAAGAAATGATTTAAAATAATTGCATGTTGAATTTTTCGTGCAAACTCGATTTACATAACATCATAACTGTCATATCATTTGTTTTAAAATGTGTGGAGAAAGGGTGGTTTATGCATGGCACCACGTTCATGTAGGTAGTATGGTTACCTACTTGTTCGTAGGATTGCCTTACTGAGCTTGATGTGCTCACCCCTTTCATTTTCTCCCACAGATAATCTCCAGTTGAAGTTGAGGCGACTCAGTACTGCATTCTGGATATCCGCTGCTGCCCATCAACATAAGGTATATACACTTATACATATTGTATCTACATAAGTATAGCACAGTAACATGTTTGTAAGTAACTTTAGGGGATGTATAAATAATATAACAATTATAAATGACTGGAGAATAAATAAGTTAGATGGTAATAGTATGGTGGGACTGGCATTGACGCACAGCCCAATTATTAGTGGAGTGTGGTCACGATCAGAAGACAGGTAAGAATTTAAGTAAGAAAATAACAAAACGCGAAAAATTAACTCTGATTTTTGGGTAGTTTGGGTCGTGACAACATTCCTCAGTCTTCCCTAAGCACCAGTCATCTCCCATTGAAGCAAGCTGCAGTGGTAAGTAGCCATCACTGAGAATGCACAGCAGTCAATTGCAACAGCCGACTGATGTGCTCTGCTAAACAAGATACGAACAGCACAACAACTTAGGACTAAATACTTCAATAAGAGCTTCTAATAGGAAACTAATCTTGATTTAAAGCCAAAAATCAGCAAAGGACATCAATGAATAATGTAGAAACTTGAAACAAAGCTAAACAGAGATGTCAACAGCTGCTTGAAAAGAAAATGAAACTACTCTCCCTAATTATTAAAGAAAGTAAATCAAGTATCTAATGGAACTACCACACTTAATGAAAATCGAAGATGCACTATATAACCAAACTGAAATTAAAAACACTGCAAGGAGTATAGAATTGTAGCTGTTGTCACCAACTTTCTTCTACTCAATGCAGTGAACAAAAGATAAAAATAAAATCAAGCTTATAAACCGAAAAATGTATAAACAAATGTGCAGAAATTGAACACTAAGTAGTGGTGTCAGGATCCAATAAGTTATGGTGATTTATGGCTCCTCACACCCGACTCATCATTTGTTTACAGAAGCTAATGCATAAACAGTAAGAAAAATGGAGTTTGAAGCTAAAGAAAATAGTTCCAGTTCATTAATGGCTATAGCGAAGGAAGGAGAGGATGCTAGCCACTGTCACCAGCTACAAAAACCTCTCATACCAATCGGCTACCCAAAGAACAAATCAACCCAAATGAACAAAAGACATAACTAATAAAACCTCTCTAACCCGAGAGCTTCAAACCATAAAAAGTCATAAAAATATTTCATAGCAAAACAGACCCTGAAAATAATGAAAGGGAAATCTAACAAAACCGAGAAAAGAGAAAAAGAAAGACTTGGAATTGGATTGAAACTATCTAATGTAAAATGCTAGGAAACTAGAAATTAAAACAAAGTCTTCATAAAATTTCGATAGCATGAACAGTAAAATAACAGGTAGCTAAAAATAAAAACTAGAATCGAAAATCTAAAAAAAAAAAATTCAAGAACTTAAACTACCCTAAATTAAAACTTCTCCTAAATTACTCTACACTACTCCTAACCTAGGCTACCCCTTACTCTACTTTCTACTTCCCTACTTCTACTTGATTTTTCAATTGCCATCATGTTCTATTTATACACAAACATAGGGGTACAATGGTAAATTTTCATCCTAGATGAGTTGGCATTGTTTGGCCACTTGTCTTCATTTGATTTGGTGCAGAGTAGATATTTCCACGTCACCCGTCTTTTTGTCCAATTGGTTGTGCGATGTGGCTCGGCGTGTATCCTCCAGAGGGTTGGCACGGTGTCCGTCGATCTTATCGTTTCGGAGCAAATAAAAATCGGACACCTGGTATCACGCGTGTCCAGATGACTGGTGACTCAGTCTGCAAATTGAAAGTGGCCCAATCTCCTTTAGCCTTTTTTTAGCCTAATTTCGACTGAAATGATTGAGTTTTATCCGGATTTAATTTATCTACACATTAAAGAATTTTAATTAAATAAAGGGGATTATTAATAAAATAATATGGGGATTAAATAAATAATTAGGAATTTAAGCACAAATAATTCTATAAAAAAATAGAATTATCACACCCCCAAACTTGAGCTTTTGTTTGTCCTCAAGCAAAACAAAATAATTGTAGGAATGATAAGTACAAAACATAATAATTTCCCCAATATCATCCTCAAAGATAAAGTACAGACTATGATCTCAAAGACTCACATTTACAAGTCCACATTTAGAATCATTCAATCATAAGTCCTAACCCAAATTGGACTCCTCGTGCGTGTGTGAAAAATGTCAAAGTCACTTCAAAGTACATTATCCGGATCAGATTATGCAAACACAGCGAATGCAAGTCAATGACATGTGATCATTGCCATAAGTTTGCTTTTCACTTCTCTCTCCACTAATGTCGTCACACTTAACTAAAGATCAATAGGACTTCATTAAGCTTGTAATGTCAGGCTGGGGTTAAGGTATGATAAAGTCGATTTAGGTTTAATTACCCCTTAACATGCATTACTTTCTAGGATCTTTATGTAAGAGCTCCAATTTATTTCACTAAACATTTTATTCTATTTTTGTATTTTTCTTCTTTCTTCTTTCTTCTTTCTTCTTCTTTTTCTCTCTTTTTTTTCATTTTTTTTTCAAATTTTCACTATCACCAGATCCCATATGTACAAAGCTCACAATATATCCCAATAAATTTTCATGCTTTCGGGGTAAGGGATAGGAAAAGAGTATTTAAGCTAAGGAAAATAATGTAGGTGTATTTACAGAGAAAAGCTTATTTGGCCCAGATGGGTGACTAGGGTTAAAATATGTACAAGGATGGCTAGAAAGGCTTAAACGATCCAAAGATGGCCTAAATCATTTCTCTAATTAAGTGTGATCTAATATTTCGCCTCGAGATTGGATCAAACAAATTCTAGAATATGATGTACAAAATCTACTGAACAAATGCAACTCTATGTCCACATAAGCTTTCTCTAAATAAATATACAGATTCATGACATGACATGTGCATAAAATGAGGAAATCACAATCAGAATCACGACAAATTCAAGAATTCAACTTCATGCTTTTCCTATAATCATGCTTCTCAGTCAATCAAAATCAGACTTAATCATGGGGTCATATCATCGGAATATGGAAAAACTACATGCTAAGCACTATATCATCCTAAAATCAAACAGTTTAAGCTCAGATTTTCAAAAAAATTTAAAAAAATTTTCAATTTTGCTTAAATTTTTGAAAAATACTCAAGTGATATCCCCTCCCATAAACTTGAAGTGCACAGTGTCCTCAGTGTGCAGATAATATAAGAATTGAAGTTCAGGAACAGAGTACTCCCCTTTCTGATGATGATGATGATGATGATGATGATGATGAATAACCGAAGCTTGATTGAAAACATAAAACTAGAAAAGAAATCTGCAAAATAAACAAAGAAAGAAACAGCAGAAAAGAAAAAGAAAAAAACTATATACAAGGTGAAAAGAAAAACACAACCACTTCAAATGCAGCTGAAGAAGACAACACTCAGTAGCAGGGCGAACAGTAGGAGGGTCATCCAAAGTGGTGACAAGGTGGTGACAGTTAACTCCTCCTGAGCCCTATCTACTTCCTTCTTTCTCTCAGATATTATATGCTTAAGCCTTATATCCTCATTAATCTCCATTTTAAAACACTTTTGAGAGTCATCAGGGAGTTTCAAAGGTTTAAACCATGAAATGTCACTTCCTGATCTAGGACTCTCATAATCAACTCCCCCTTCTGTACATCAATTACTATTCTACCAGTAGCTAGGAAAGGTCTGCCTAGTATAATGGGGAATCTGTAAGACCCAAATTTAATTAAAAACACAAAATGAATGAGTATTCGTGAAGGGAAGTCAGGTTAAATTAATCCCGAACACGTGCAAGGGTAAAACGATCAAAAGATCGAAAGTCGAAATAAATTCGATAAGATAATTTAATTAAAAATAATGGATTTGAGAATCTTGATCAAAAACGAAGAAATAATTAAATTTCGGATTAAATTGATCAAGGTATGAATTTACTGGAATTAATCAAAATTTTTGCTCGGGACAATATCCTAAAAAGACAGAGAAAATATACCGAAAAATAAAAAAATAGATTAAATAAATTAATTAGAATTAAATAATAATTTTCTTAGATATTTTTGCCAAATAATATTATTTAATTGAATATAATAATAATAAATTAATTAATAAAAAAATGAAACTGAAAAAAAAGGGAAATCGCGTTTCGCGATTTCAGAAGAAAACAGAAACAGACAAGACCGAGGCAGTCGGTTTCCATCACCGACAGCCTCCGATGACCAAGACGGCAGATGAGAGAGACAACCGAACCACCGGTGACCCCGTACGAGCCACCACCGGCACCAACAACGCTGAAATTCGGTGAAATCGAGGGAGAGAGAACCTGAGGGAGAAAAAGGAGATCGACAGCAACCGACGCCGATCTACCCCAACCAACCCCAACCGAGGCTTCCCCAGGTACAGACGACGCAAATAGTGGTGGCCACGACCATTGAAACTGGCGGATGGTGCCGAAAATGGCAGAAAAGGAAATGGGTACCGACGGCCGAGGGAGAACAGCCGGACCGGCCACTTTCCGAAGGCCTTGAACGAAACCGATGGCAGATTCGAGCTGCAGACGATCCCGCGGAGCTGCTGGGGCAGAAAGCCGACAGAGAACCGGTCGGTGAGGCCGTGAACCAGCCAAATCGGAGTGAACCAGGATGAACTGGGTTGAACCGGTCTGAACCGGGTTGAACCGGACTGAACCGGTTTAGCCAAGAAAGAAGGGAAAAAATGAGAAAAAGAGAAAAAGAAAAAAGGGAAAGAATTTTTGAGGATACACCGAACTTCAAGTATGTCGGTAAGAGGTCAAAAGTGACCGATTTGAATTTCAAAAAATTTATTTAAATTATATTTAATCGAAAAGTAACCCGGAATTAAATATATAATTGTGCAATTTTACGATAAAGCCCGAACGAGAGCCGATTGAGCTTCGATTTTTGTACCCCGCATCACATTGGGTAAGTATATTTTAATTCTGACAATTAGAGTCCTTTAATACAGAGTTTCGATTATTTTACGAAATGTACGGAATAATTCTGTATAAAAAAGGAATATTTATCAGAATTGCAACGTAATTATCGTAAATAGTATACGGGCTATCCAATGAGTTTGGAATGAAACCCGATGATTATTGGTAACCTGAATGAGCCCAATAAAATCGAAGAAGGGATTTAATAAGTATAACGGGCTGAAAACGGGCTCGAGGCCTATTAAAGTGCAATTGGGCTCAATAAAGTAAAATGGACCCAGTAAGTTAGATTCGATCGGTAAATGTGATATACTGATAAAAATAAGTGAATTAACCCAAAATATGTGGTTATATGCAGTTTCGTAGATTTGGTTGACGCGCAGTTGGACTGAGAGATCGGATATTATCGAGACGAGATAAGTTCGTGCGTAAATCGAGGTAAGGGAATTTTGTAGGTGTATAGAGATTTCTATATGTATTTATTGAGGGGATTTACAGGGTTTAGAATTCCTTAAAGTATCTAGAAAAGAAATAATAATTTTTACAAAAATCGGGGCTTAGGTGAATAAAGAAAAAGACGATTTTTCCCTTGAGAGTAAAATTTACAAAAAGGGTAGTAAGGCAGATAAATTGCATGATTTCATGTTTTTAATGTTTTATATGAATGTATTGCTTTGATTTAAGCAAATATGCACATAGGTTGGCTGTTGATTTCATGAATTATACAAAGGGTACCAGTTTGTACCGGTTACGATTTTAAAGATGTTTTATAAAGATTGAGCCACCTATCATATTTACACGAGTAAAAAGAGTGCTAGAGTCTTTCTCGCACTCAAGTTTACTGATTTATTACTCATGAAAAGTCGTACTGGAGCATTACTCATACGAGAAATTTGTGTGTGCACAAAACCGTGCTGGAGCTTCGCTCGCACGAGATTTTAGATATCATGATATGCATAGCGTGGTGCTAGAGCTTCGCTCGCACTAGACGTGAGTTGACATGCATATAGTCGTGCGGAAGCCTCCTGTAGACTGTGTGTCACAAAGAGTTGAGATGCTCGTACGTATACTTTGAGACATGGGTTGGTTATCGACATAGTATTAGGGTGGATAAGACCTACGGCAGGCACCCCCAGACTACGATATCGGTCCACGAAGTACGATGTACCGTGTATGTCACACGGAGTACGCTGTACCGTGCAGTCATGATGACTCGATGATGTTACTTGATATTCTGGCGGGTAGGACTTGACCCCACCTCCCGATGCAGTTGTGATGCCCCGCACACCGGGATCCGTGTAGCTTGGGATCATAGGGATAAAGTATGGTCATAGTCCTCAATTTTCATACAGTAACATACATGCCTCACATGATATCATACGGTCTGAATAGACCAGGACGAACCTGAGGGAGGGGTAATGTCCCGATTTATGTTTTTAAAAGAGATGTGATTTAATGAATCAAGGTATTCCCGAGAGATGGGTTTAGCCTTGATGTGGTTGTTTTATGATAAAACAAATGAGTTTTAAAGTGATGAGTTTTGTGATATAACGAATAAGTTTTTCACGTGATGAGTTTATGATGAACACAAATAAGTTTTAAATGTGACGAGCATGAGATGACATACATGATGATTTTTTCATGTTTGTTTTATATGTCGATTTCATGATTTATCTTATATGATATATACATACATGTGGCATCGTTTTAGTCATACCTCATGCTCCAAATGTAAACGATTTTATATCATGACATTATCAGCATGTAGATAGTATAGTTATCTACCTGCTTACATTATTGCCTTACTGAGCTGTTTATGCTCACCCTTTCATTTTCCACCCCATATGGTATATTCAGTAGAAGAGAACGATAGTAGTCATATCCGCTGCTTCTTATCAAGACCAGGTATACACATTTGTATAATTTTTGTATCTGAACATATAGAGGCACAGTACTGTACATGGATGTAATATTGGGGATGTATTTATTTAAAATAAATTGATATGTAAATGAAATATGAAAATGAAATGGTAAATAGGTGAGAGGTGACTAACACCGAATCATAGCCCAACTGTTTAGTGGTGAAATTGTTCATGACGAGTAAGGAAATTAAAAAGCGAAAAATTTACTCTAATTTTTAGGTAATTTGGGTGACAGAATCTTCCTCCATGTCCAAAATGATAAAATCCGCAGGGAAAATAAACTTGTTCACCTTTACTAAGACATCCTCAATGACCCCCTTTGGATATTTAATGGATCGATCTGCTAGCCGAAGGGTCACTGTAGTGGGCTTGACGTCCTCTATTCCTAACTTCTGATAAATAGATAAAGGCATTAGATTGATACTAGCTCCTAAATCACACAGGGCTCTACCAAAGAATAGATTTCCAATAGTACAGGGTATGATAAAACTCTCGGGATCCTTGAGCTTGGGGGTAATTTCCTCTGGATAATTGCACTACATTCCCCAGTTAAGGCTACCGTCTCATAATAGTCCAATCTCCTTTTCCTCGAGAGGATATCCTTTAGAAACTTCACATAACTTGGCATTTGCTCTAAGGTATCTGCGAAAGGAATGTTGATGTGAAGTTTCTTAAAAACCTCAACAAATTTAGTGAATTGTTGTTCTAGTTTTTGATCTTAGAACCTCTGAGGAAAAGGTACTAGTGGTCTAACTAGAGGCAATGTAGTGGGAACCTGTGTAGAATCAGAGGGCGAGAAAGGCAATGAATAAGAAGAAGGTATAGATGAAGAAGTGCCTAGCTTGGATTCTTTTGCAGCCTGATCCTGATGTTCCTGCTCTTTCTGAGCTGCCTCGTTAGAATTTAAGGATTCTTCAACTAGGTGCTGTTTAGGTTGGGACTTAACTTGTGGATTATCTAGCTCTATGCCACTCTTAAGGGTGATGGATCTAACATGTTCCTTACCCTCCCTTTGCTTAACAGGATAAACTTCAGTGTTACTAGGAAGGGTCCCTTGTGGACACTGGCTAAGAGCACTAGCTATTTGTCCAACCTGAACTTCTAAGTTCTTAATTGAGGCAGCTTGATTTTGCAGGATAGTTGTGAACATTTCCTCAAGCGAGGGCTTCTTCTCAACTGCTGATATGTGGTAATGTTGGGGCTACATAGGTTATGGTGGTGGTGGTGGTGGTGGTGATGGATGATATTGAAATTGAGATAGGGATGGATAATGTGGTGGATGGTATGGAAATTGCAGCTATGGTGGTACCTAAACCGGTAGAGCTAGGGGGTCCTACAGATATGGAATTAGAAGTTTACCTTGGTTTTGGCTCCAGGAGAAGTGAGGATGGTTCTTCCACCCTGAATTATAGGTGTTTGAAAAAGGGTTGTTCTGTTACTTAGGGGGAGCAACATACTGAACCGATTCTAAGTTGAGCGGACACCTATCTACAGAGTGGGTACCACTACATAGCTCGCAGGAAAGAAAAGGACTTTGGACAGAATATATAGGGTTAGGACTAGTGGGAGGATTATGTTGGGTACTGAGCGACTCTACCTTCTTCGTAAGATTAGTGATTTGAGAGGTCAAGGTAGACAGTGTGTCGAGCTCATAAATACCCGTTGGTTTCTTTGGAAATTACCTCTCCGAGGACCATAGATAGTTGTTAGCCGCCATCTTTTCTAACAACTCGTAAGCTTCCTCCTCTGTTTTACACATTAGCACTCCACCCACCGCAGCGTCAACAATGGTCCTATTTGGGCTTTTAAATCCGTTGTAGAAGGTCTGGACTTGCAACCACAAAGGTAGGCCATGGTGAGGGCACTTCCTAAGAAGCTCCTTATATTGTTTCCATGCTTCGTAAAGAGATTTAGAGTCGTACTAGGCAAAGGACGATATATTACTACGAAATTGGGCCATTTTAGAGGGAGGGAAAAACTTAGATAGAAATTGATGGGCTAACTCGTCCCATGTAGAAATGGATTCTGGAGGCAGGGAGGTTAACTAGTGTCTCGCCCTATCCCTAAGTGAGAAGGGGAATAATCTAAGCCTAAGTGCATCATCAGATAATCTATTATGTTTAAAGGTGTTGCACAAGTCCAAAAATTGCCCAAGGTGAGCATGTGGGTCATCATGAGGGATCCCACTGAACTGTAATGAAGTCTGGATCATCAGGAGGATGGAAGGCTTAATTTCAAAATTGTTTGCATGGACAGCTGGTGTCCTAATGCCGGTATAATGACCTCCAATAGTCGGCATTGCATAATCTCTAACGGTCTTAATTTCCCTATTTTTTGTCATGATGCTTTGCAGGGAAGTTATAAATTTCCTAGAATCCTTTCGAATTCTCCTCAGAGTTTGTTCAATTTCAGGATCTAGAGGAAAGCAATCAAAACTCCTGGCTCTACGCATGCAAACATCAGAAAGTCCTTAGAAAAATTTTTTTACGTTTTTTAATTTTTAAATTTTTTTTATTTTAATTAATTATGAGAAAATTAACTAAACTAAACTAAGGATCTAAATATTTACAACCTAAATATTTACAAGCCAGAATTACACCTAAGCATAATTTCACCGATATTAACTAATGGCTAATTAAGATTACCCCGACAACGGCGCCAAAAACTTGACACGCCCTAAGGGTATGTTCCGCAAGTGCACGGGTCGTACAAGTAATAATGGGATTTGAGTCTCGAGTTATCGTCCCACAGAGAAGTTGATCAGCCTAATTAACTACCGGTTAATCTTACCCTAAGTATATTCTAGCAAATTATAAAATTAAGGTGGATGATCTACATAACTAGAATTAAGAATACTGAAAGCAATAAAATAATAAAACTATAAAATAAAGGAAATAAAATCGAGCTAAAATTACTTACAAAGCTCCACGCAATTAAAAGCAAAAACCTACAAAAGAAAATTAAAACAGTTAAAACGAATTAACGCAATTAAAATAAAATGCAAATATGAAAAAAAAAAGCAATAAAACTAATTAAACTAACATTTAAACAAACTTAAAATAAAAATGCATGTAATTAAACAAACTAATAAAAATGAAAATTAATTAAGAAATTAACTACAAATCTAAAAGTCTAAAATATTAAATCTAAATTAATCCTAATTACCACTAATTACTAACTTGACAATAAAAATTAACTAATGCATGAAAAATAAATTTTGGAATTTTAAATTTTAAAATTAAAAATTAAAAATTAAAAATGCATAGCAAGATACTCCTCTAATTTAACTCTAAATGCAAAATCCAATTCTTAAATCCTAATCTAGGCACTAATTAATTATTAGTGAAATTAAACTAAAACTTAAAACAACAAACTAAGAGAATTAAACTAATCTATCTAACTAAGCTAGAAAGTAATAAATAAACAAAAAAAATAACAAAACTTAGATAATGCTATGTAATTGCATGGAATACTAAACTATGAAGAAAAATGCAAACATCAAATTGTAAAAAAGGAAGTGGCCAAATGTGGCCTTAACCAAATTGCAAAACAAACTGGTCCCGATATGGGACACTGTTCACCGTTTTCTTCATTTTGCTTCTCACGGTTCCAGTCTTCTATCCGCTTACTACTGCATTTCCTCCTCTTCTCCAGGAGTGTCCTGCTGTCTACTGCAGGTCTATCCACTGGTGCTCGGTTCTGCTGCAGGTGCTGCTGCTGCCTCTGCTCCACTGTCTTCGACATGCCCAACTGCTGATCTGATGCTGCTTTCGGCTTGTCCTTATCCTCTGTTGCAGCACATTCCTCTTAGCTTTGGTTGTCTCCAGCTGCTATTTTGGCGTGATGCAGTGCTGTTCTGCACTCAAGCTGTTGTACACATTCCTCGATCTTCCCTCAGCACCAGTCATCTCCCATTAAAGCAAGCTGCAGTGGTAAGTAACCATCATCGAGAATGCACAGCAGTCAATTGCAGCAGCCGATTGATGTGCTCTGCTAAACAAGATACGAACAGCACAACAACTTAGGACTAAATACTTCAATAAGAGCTTGTAACAGGAAACCAATCTTCATTTAAAGCCAAAAATCAGCAAAGGACATCAATGAATAATGCAGAAACTTGAAACAGAGCTAAACAGAGATGTCAACAGCTGCTTGAAAAGAAAATGAAACTACTCTCCCTAATTATTAAAGAAAGTAAATCAAGTATCTAATGGAACTACCACACTTAATGAAAATCGAAGATGCACTATATAACCGAACTGAAATTAAAAACACTATAAGGAGTATAGAATCATAGCTGCTGTCACCAACTTTCTTCTACTCAATGCAGTGAACAAAAGATAAAAATAAAATCAAGCTTGCAAATCGAAAAATGTATAAACAAATGTGCAGAAATTGAACACTAAGCAGTGGTGTCGGGATGCACTAAGCTGTGGTGATTTATGGCTCCTCACACCCGACTCATCATTTATCTATAGAAGCTAATGCATAAACGGTAAGAAAAATGGAGTTCGAAGCTAAAGAAAATAGTTCCAGTTCACTAATGGCTGTAGTGAAGGAAGGAGAGGATGCTAGCCACTGTCACCAGCTACAAAAACCTCTCATACCAATTAGCTACCCAAGAACAAATCAACCCAAATGAACAAAAGACATAACTAATAAAACCTCTCTAACCCAAGAGCTTCAAACCATAAAAACTCATAAAAATATTTCATAGCAAAACAGACCCTGAAAATAATGAAAGGGAAATCTAACAAAACAGAGAAAAGAGAAAAAGAAAGACTTGGAATTGGATTGAAACTATCTAATGTAAAATGCTAGGAAACTAGAAATTAAAACAAACTCTTCATAAAATTTAGATAGCATGAACAGTAAAATAACATGTAGCTAAAAATAAAAACTACAATCGGAAATCTAAAAAAAAAAAAATTTCAAAAACTTAAACTACCCTAAATTAAAAGTACTTCTAAATTACTCTACACTACTCCTAACCTAGGCTACCCCTTACTCTACTTTCTACTTCCCTACTTCTACTTGATTTTTCAATTGCCATCATGTTCTATTTATACATAAACATAGGGGTACAATGGTAAATTTTCATCCTAGATGAGTTGGCATTATTGGCCACTTGTCTTCATTTGATTTGCTGCAGAGTAGATATTTCCACGTCACCCGTCCTTTAGTCCAATTGGTTGTACGATGTGGCCCGGCGTGTGTCCTCTAGAGGGTTGGCACGGTGTCCGTCGATCTTATCGTTTCGAAGCAAATAAAAATCGGACACCTGTATCATGCGTGTCCAGACGACTGGTGACTCGATCTGTAAATTGGATGTGGTTCAGTCTCCTTTAGCCCGTTTTCAACCTAGTTTCGACTGAAATGACTGAGTTTCATCTAGATTTAATTTATCTGCACATTAAAAAATTTTAATTAAATAAATAGGATTATTAATAAAATAATATGGGGATTAAATAAATAATTAGGAATTTAAGCACAAATAATTCTATAAAAACAGAATTATCATGACCCCCTTTAGATATTTAATGGATCGATCTGCTAGCTGAAGGGTCACTGTAGTGGGCTTGACATCCCCTATTCCTAACTTCTGAAAGATAGACAAAGGCATTAGATTGATACTAGATCCTAAATCACATAGGGCTCTACCAAAGAATAGATTTTCAATAGTGCCGGGTATGGTAAAACTCCCGGGATCCTTGAGCTTGAGGGGTAATTTCCTTTGGATAATTGCACTACATTCCTCAGTTAATGTCACGACCCAAACTACCCAAAAATCAGAGTTAATTTTTCGCGCTTTGTTATTTTATTACTTAAATTCTTACCTGTCTTCTGATCGTGACCACACTCCTCTAACAAATTGGGCTGTGCGTCAATGCCAGTCCCACCATTCAATTACCATCTAACTTATTTCTTCTCCAGTCATTTATAATTGTTTACATTGTTTATACATCCCCTAAAGTTGCTTACAAACATGTTACTGTGCTATGCTTATGTAGATACAATATGTACAAGTGTATATACCTTATGTTGATGGGTAGCAGCGGATATCTGGAATGCAGTACTGAGTCACCTCAACTTCAACTGGAGATTATCTGTGGGAGAAAATGAAAGGGGTGAGCACATCAAGCTCAGTAAGGCAATCCTACGAACAAGTAGGTAACCATACTACCTACATGAACGTGGTGCCATGCATAAACCACCCTTTCTCCACACATTTTAAAACAGATGATATGAGTTATGATGTTATCTAAATCAAATTTGCATGGAAAATTCAACATGCAATTATATTCAAAATCATATCTTTCTCGTTTAAAATTTCACAGTAAAGTCAGGACTCGACCCCTCCTTCGGGTGATCCTGACTCACACAAAATCATGAAAATTCGTTTACATCACATATGGGTTTAAAAGCATGGAAATAACCATCATGCACATTTAGTTTAAAAACCTAGTTTGATTTCATCAAAATCGTCGACATGCGAGACGAGGCAATATCTGTATAACGGCAATAACCAGGACTGGCCATATGTGTCCTCGTGAGTCCCTCTAGCTTCACGGATCCCAGGGTGTGAGGTCTCACCCTGATCGGGAACCGCCCGGGAGGTGGGTCAATCCAACCCGTCAGTCTTATCCGATCTCACGCATCCAAAGATGCCGTATCCGAAGATACCCCATATCACAAAGATACCGTATCCGAAGATACCCCGTATCACAAAGATACCGTATCCGAAGATACCCCACGGTACATCGTACTCCATGCTACTTGCACGGTACATCGTACTCCATGGACCCATATCACTCTAGGTACTCCAGCCCAAATGGCCTGCTTCCCACAGAGAGGTTTTGTTTCTCAATACTCATGCCATGTCTCAAAACGCACGTGCGAGCCTATTAAATCGGTGACACACAGTCTTCCCGATGCTCCAAGCACGGCTCATCGCATGTTCTCATAAAATCAGTGCGAGCGATGCTCAGCACTATCATCAAATCAAGTAAAATCAGCAGAGCCCGCTTTACATCCCCACAAGGCCGCCAACCTCATCCCTCACTCTCACCCTACTTAAGAGGTCTTTTGAGCCTGTTGGGCCTTTTGGCTGACTCCAAGGGCAGACAGCGCTACTCCACAAATCCAGTAAAACTAGTGCGAGCTAGGCTCTAGCACTCTATATATAAATCACCTGAAAATCTTATAAAATCTGGTGCGAGTTAAACTCCAGCACCCTGTCACGAAAATCATGTAAAATCTGGTGCGAGTTAGACTCTAGCACCGTGTCACGAAACAAGCATGTGAAATCTGGTGCGAGTTATACTCTAGCACCTATGCATGTAAAACTCTAGTGCGAGCTCTCGCTCCAGCATTAATGCATGCATCACACAAATCAAACATCGTGCGAGCTGAGCTCTAGCACGTCACATGTAAATAAAAACACGTAGGCAGCTCGGTTATCTCCAAATAGTTTTCATAGAAATTACATCGTTTAAGGTATGCAATGCTATGCATTTTTCTTTAAAAGTGAGCCAGCCTACTCATGCATGTGTTAAAATACCTCCAGAACAAGCAGGAACCTCTTGTCCTTGCTCCTCCCAATTTTTCCTAAATTTGTAAGTTCTACCCTTAACAAGGGTATTTTAGTAATTTACCTATTCGGGGCACTAAAATTATTAATTGACCTCTAGACCCTTCAGGTAAATTTTAAAGACTGCATATGAACTTGAAATTTCGTAAAGTTTACCTCTAGCAGTCTGTAGAATTCCCTTACCTTATTTTCCTGTCGAGTCTGACCTTTTCTTTTCCATTGTTGTCTCGACGCGCAGTCCGATATGCTCCCAATCAAATGTCCGAAACTGCGTATAATTATTCCTCAGGTCAGATATTATACAATTTAATTGTATTTTCTATTTTCTGGGCTTAATTTAAATCATTGGGCACATTTACCCCTATTGGGCCCGTTTGCACCTTAATGGGCCTTAATCGGCCTTAAGCCCATTTTCCACTTACTTTTTGCTTTATCAAGGCCTATTGGGCTCACTGGGCCCACCATCAATTTATTGGGCCTCGTTCTAACTCTCGAATAGCTAAATTTATTATTTATGACAATTTATCTAAATTTCCATAATTTAATTCAATTTATGCGGAAATCAAATCAATATCACGCATAACGAGGTAATTGTCGTAAATAAGGGTTACTTACCCGAGATTCCATACTAGTCCACGAATCGAGGCTATCTGGAGCTCTCGTTGGATGCCAATTGTCGAGCTACACAATTCCATAATTTTTTGGGTAAGTTTCCAGTCGAAAATTAATTAAATAAAATATTCCAAAATTTAAATCGATCAATTTGACCGCTTATCGACTTACCCGAAGCTCGATTGCATTGCTGAAATTTTCCCCAATTTTTTTCTCTTTTTCTTTTTTCCCTTTTTCTACCTTTTTTCCTCTCTTTTTGGCTGAACCGGTTCAGTCCGGTTCGGACCGGTTCAGACCGTCGGTTCACCCCGGTTCACTCCGGTTCACCACCGGTTCACTGCCTTGCCGGTCGGTTCTTCGCCGGCTTCCACCGCCAGCAGCTCCGTTGGGTCGTCCGCATCACGAATCTGGGCTTAGTTCGCCTCGAGCTCACCGAAAAATGGCCGATCCGACCTGTTCTCCTCCGACCGTCGGACCTATTTTCTTCCCTTGGCCGTCACCGGTGATTCCCGCCATCTCGTCGGCTGCTATCGATCTCAAAAGGACCGCCTCCTCCTCACGGTCACACCGGTGGCCTCCGTTCATGCCTAGCTGTCGTGGATCGCCGGGACCGACTAGATTTCTTTCTCGGCTTTTCGTCCGCCATTTCGCCGGATTCAGCGGTCGTCGACGCACGTCGTCAGCGCCAATGGATTCGTCGGCCTGCCTTCTCTCTTCTCTGGTCCCCGTTTGGTCCCGTCGCTCACCGGTGGCCGTCGGGCTGATCGGTCGGCTGCTTCGTTTTTCCTTTCCTTTCGCGTTTCTGTTTCTGTTTCTTTCTTTTTTCTTTTTTTTTTCCTGATTCCTTTTTTTATTATTATTATTATAATTTATTTAATTATTACACTATTCATTAAAATAATCTACAATAATCCAAAATATCCCTTAAAATATCCTTAAAATTATTATTTAATTCTAAATTAATTAATTTAATTTTATTTAATTTATTTATTATATTTTAACCCTTTTTCGGGTATAATTTCTCCGTATTTTTGGGATATTGTCCCGAACAATTTTTCGGTATATTTTTAAAATTTTCAAATCTTGATCAATTGACCCAAATTGTATAATTTCCTCATTATCGATCAAGATATCTTACATCCTTATTTTAAATTAAAATTTTCTTATCGCCTTAATACCGGGTTTTGGTATTTTTACCATTTTATCCCTGCTCTTGTTTCGGAAATCAATTTTACTTGACCTTTCTTCATACATCCCCCATCTTTTCTTATTTAATTTTTGTATTTTAATTAAACTCGGGTCTTACAACTCTCCCCCACTTAAGGAATTTGGTCCTCCAAATTAGAACCAAGTCATATGAGTCCATATACAACTCCGGGCACATCAATCGTATCATACTCTTAAATTCTTATGTGACCTTTTTTTCGGAGTGTAACATTACCAAAGAACTTTAATTAGGGAGATCATCTTAAACCTCAATACTTTCTCTTTCCTGTTTAATGCCCGAATCAACTTATCAATATACTTATATTTGCATTAAG
The DNA here is from genome assembly GCA_033439115.1 of Firmiana major. Classification (NCBI taxonomy): domain Eukaryota; kingdom Viridiplantae; phylum Streptophyta; class Magnoliopsida; order Malvales; family Malvaceae; genus Firmiana; species Firmiana major. Next base: position 27,906,212 of record CM065912.1, read on the forward strand.
CTGAACTGTTGGATCTCCTATCCTACCACTTGTGCTGGATCTGGATAGTATTGCCAAAGCATCAAAAGCTGAGACACATTGTGGGTGCCTGTTAATTCAGGTGATAACGCCAACCTACAGGTCTTATCTCCCACTTGTCCAATCTCTCAAAATATTCCATCCAGCGCAACTCAATTTACCTTCTTCCAAAAGTTCGCTATGTCCTTATTCTCTTAGGACAAGTAACTTTTAACCATACCAATTCACCAAGGGTGAATTCCAATACTTGTCTATCTGCTCTGAGGTGTTCTTAATCTCTCACTCTTAACTAAACATCCTCAGAGACTTATTATCCAAAGTCAAAAATGATTCTATCTATCACCCACTTTTTCTTATCCAATTTGGGGAACAACCCCTACAGCCATACACTGCCTCATATCTTGTTATCCCGATACTCAAGTGACAACTGTCACTATTGGCGAATTCAATTAGAAATCAACTGATCATTCCAGGAGCTTAAAAATCAAGGGCACACGCTTTCATCGGATCCCCCAGAACTTGTACAGTCCTCTCTGACTGACCATCTGTCTGAGGATGAAAAGCTGTGCTAATACTCAGTCGGGTTCCCATAGCTTCCTAAAAATATCCTCAGAGGTGGGAAGTGAAGCGGGAATCCCTATATGATACCATGCTCACTGGAACGCTACATAATGTTCCATAATCTTCCTTATACATAAATCCTCATACACACTCTGAGTATCTGGGGAGTTCATAACCAGAAGGTGGGTAGACTTAGTCACTCTATCGACTATCATCCAAATAGCCTCGTAATTCACATGGGTCCTCTGTAACCCATCATAAAATTCATGAAGACTTACTCTCATTTTTCGTGCCGTGTCGATATAGGTAGAGGTTGCAATAACTCTGCAGACTTTTAATACTCTACCGTATTTCTTTTCACATCTGACCACCAATACCCTTTTCAAAGATTTCATATATATATAATCATTACTTTCCGTATGCACTGTATATCCCGAAAAGTGAGCTTCTGACAATATTACTATTTCATCAACTGTGGTCCTGGGGAGCACTTATACTGTCTCTGAATCTCTCTGTAAACCATCAACACACTCCGTGAACTCTGTCACTGTACCCTTCTGAATCTGACCCAAACTATCGACATCATGCCGATCATCACGCTAAGCCTGGCAAATCCGGGCACTCTCATCCGGTTCTAATCTCAGGCTAACTGTCACACAATCACGGTCATCATCAGAAGGGATTACATCAATACTGAGGCTCATAACTGCTCTAGCAGCTCACGCTCCCTGACCATCATATGTAATACCATCCCGAGGCTCTTTCTGCTCAAGGCATCAGTCATCACATTAGCCTTTCCTGGGTGGTACAATTTTTCACAATCAAAATCTCTCAGAAGCTCTAACCCATTATGTATTCTCATATTCGTCTCTTTTTGTGAAAACAGATACTCGGCCTTTATGATCAGTGCATATCCACAATTTCTCATCGTGTACCTAATAGTACCATATCCTCGGTACAAATACTGTTGCCAACTTTAAATCATGGGTCAGATAGTTTATTTTATGATCAAGGAGTTGTCTGACTCCATACTTGACTATCTTCCCATTATACATCAATACACAGCTCCTTCATTATTTCGAGGTATCCATACTCACTGAGAACCTCTTGAGCTGTTGTGTATGGTGAAATTAATCACGGTGGTCAGTTCATACTTCACTACACCGAAATTCACGTCATATCTATCATCTTACTCAAAGACCACGTTTTCATAGTTAAACGTGTCAACAAGGTAGACCATATTGAGAACTCGCAACAACCCATTTGTAAAAGCCACTTTCAATTATTGCTTACAATTTACCCTGGACTTTAACTACACCCAACATATCATCAATAAGGATGATGACAAATCGGTCCAGGCAAAGTTTAAATAACCCATTGTAGTTAAGCTCCACTACTTATTTCAATCGTCCATATCCTTAACTTATTTACGCATAAGCGTATAAGATCCTTCAAAATCGCTTACATTTTCAGGTACTAACCTGCGTCATTTCCTTTTCTTATCTTAACGGCTCTTATTCAATTTTAATATGTTAACCTTTATGATTTGTCGAATTTTAATATTCTTATCGTCTTAGTAAAGGTATCCTAATGCTAAAGGTATTTATTACGACGATCGATTCACGCTATAAGTTATATATATATATTTCTAGACGCTGTCAAGTCTTCAGGCAGGGAGGTATTTTGAAATACCTTTATTAACCTTCAGACTTAACCACATATACTTTACATACCAATCCCTGTGGTCACAATTTATATTCGCGACTGATTGCTTTAATTCTAATTACTTCATATTTTAGGGGTATTCTTACCTAGCATACGCCTCTTACTCCAGTACATCTTGTATTTAGGATCAACATATCTCAAAGATCATCTCCTTATGTACCAATTATAACGAAACTCTTTCATTATTCATTCCGTGAGTACAATCTTTTACTCCTTTAATTTCAACTGTCACACCCCTTTTTATTACTTAAAATCTCTATATCCATATTCCGTTAACTAATCCTCCTCTATTGGGGTATTCATTTATCAGTATTGTACCCAATGATGTAGGCATTCATGCCTTTTACTCACTTATATGCGAATAAAGGCGGTATGAATAAATGTGTGGCACCAGGATCAATGAACATATGTACTTCATTATTCATAACAAGTGTGGTATCTTACATCACATCCATGAAACATCAATAATGTCCTGGTCCAAGACATCCTCTCGCCTTCATCCAACAGCCTACTTTCCTTTTTCTTTTCTTTTCGGCTATTGCCTCCCTTTTCGTTGCAGCTATACCAACGAAGTTTTTCTGTCTCTTTACTTTCCTGTGGGGCGATCTCGCCCAACTCTGTGTAATCAAAATCAATGGTCCGTCTTACCACACTTAACGGCCATTCACATCAATACAGTGTAGATATAGACCCTCATTCCGTGGTATCCACCACACATCTCACACTGCTTACACTGCTACACTGCTTCGTAGCAAGTCTGGGTCCTCCAATCACAATGTCCCTCAACAGTGCCAAAATTGGATGCACTGGGGCCTTACCAATTATCTTACTCCATGACTCGTCAATTAAATCTTTTACCAATTACCATTTTTCCATTTTAACATCTTTGTCATTTCTCGATTCTCTTTTTATCTCTATTTCAGCCCTCACTACCTTTCCCAATCTCAGGGGCGTGCAATTCGTGTTCTTATTTACCCAACTGTAAATCTGCGCACTGCCTCGGTATAGGTAACATCTCATGGGGCCAATTGGACTCTGATTGACAATCTGAGTCCGTCCATAAACTTTTAGACATCTCGACTGTCACTGTTCATATGTCGAGGTAATATCTACCAAAAAATATAACTGAGTTTCATACTCATAATCAATTTAGTATTCCTGGGCAGTGTAAGAAATTTTTCCTTTAAATCATGTCCGGGATATCCTATCACCGGAATACATCCAATAAGATTTCTCATCTTAGCTATGGATGTTTAACACTTAAGATGGGTCGAGCGGGTTTCCACCAATGCTCCGCTGCGCCCTCTGATCTCATACATAATCTGAGCAATTAGCTCCTCACAATAATCTCCACACTCCGCTCAATCTCGCGAAGCGTGTCTCAATACTATCCGATCACTCTGTCGCACTCTGAGAGGCATGCTCAACATTAACCTCTATTTCAATCTCATCCTGATTCTCACAGGTCAACTCAGCACGACTTAGCAGACTCAGGTCTACCTCTACGACCTCTGCCTTGTGCACAATCTCATCTAACGTGACTCATATTAGGCATTCCTGCATTCTCAACCATTTCTTAGTCAAAACCCATCTCGATATACACTATTGTATCTAACCAAGCACAGTAACACGGGGATGTAATTTCCTAATTTCTGACACTGACACACATCAGACCAATTGTGGCTCTGATACCACCTTTATATGTCACGACCTAAACTACCCAAAAATCAGAGTTAATTTTTTGCGCTTTATTATTTTTATTACTTAAATTCTTACCTGTCTTCTGATCGTGACCACACTCCTCTAACAAATTGGGCTGTGCGTCAATGCCAGTCCCACCATTCAATTACCATCTAACTTATTTCTTCTCTAGTCATTTATAATTATTTACATTGTTTATACATCCCCTAAAGTTGCTTACAAACATGTTACTGTGCTATGCTTATGTAGATACAATATGTACAAGTGTATATACCTTATGTTGATGGGCAGCAGCGGATATCTGGAATGCAGTACTGAGTCACCTCAACTTTAACTAGAGATTATCTGTGGGAGAAAATGAAAGGGGTGAGCGCATCAAGCTCAGTAAGGCAATCCTACGAACAAGTAGGTAACCATACTACCTACATGAATGTGGTGCCATGCATAAACCACCCTTTCTCCACACATTTTAAAACAGATGATATGAGTTATGATGTTATGTAAATCAAATTTGCACGGAAAATTTAACATGCAATTATATTCAAAATCATATCTTTCTCGTTTAAAATTTCACAGTAAAGTCAAGACTCGACCCCTCCTTCGGGTGATCCTGACTCACACAAAATCATAAAAATTCGTTTACATCACATATGGGTTTAAAAGCATGGAAATAACCATCATGCACATTTAGTTTAAAAACCCAGTTTGATTTCATCAAAATCGTCGACATGCGAGACGAGGCAATATCTGTATAACGGCAATAACCAGAACTGACCATATGTGTCCTCGTGAGTCCCTCTAGCTTCACGGATACCAGTGTGCGAGGTCTCACCCTGATCGGGAACCGCCCGGGAGGTGGGTCAATCCAACCCGTCAGTCTTATCTGATCTCACGCATCTGAAGATGCCGTATCTAAAGATACCCCGTATCACAAAGATACCGTATTCGAAGATACCCTGTATCACAAAGATACCGTATCCGAAGATACCCCACGGTACATCGTACTCCATGCTACTTGCACGGTACATCGTACTCCATGGACCCATATCACTCTAGGTACTCCAGCCCAAATGGCCTGCTTCCCACAGAGAGGTTTTGTTTCCCAATACTCATGCCATGTCTCAAAACGCACGTGCGAGCCTATTAAATCGGTGACACACAGTCTACCCGATGCTCCAAGCACGGCTCATCGCATGTTCTCATAAAATCAGTGCGAGCGATGCTCAGCACTATCATCAAATCAAGTAAAATCAGCAGAGCCCGCTTTACATCCCCACAAGGCCGCCAACCTCATCCCTCACTCTCACCCTACTTAAGAGGTCTTTTGAGCTTGTTGGGCCTTTGGCTGACTCCAAGGGCAGACAGCGCTACTCCACAAATCCAGTAAAACTAGTGCGAGCTAGGCTCTAGCACTCTATATATAAATCACCTGAAAATCTTATAAAATCTGGTGTGAGTTAAACTCCAGCACCCTATCAAGAAAATCATGTAAAATCTGGTGCGAGTTAGACTCTAGCACCGTGTCACGAAACAAGCATGTGAAATCTGGTGCGAGTTATACTCTAGCACCTATGCATGTAAAACTCTAGTGCGAGCTCTCGCTCCAGCACTAATGCATGCATCACACAAATCAAACATCGTGCGAGCTGAGCTTTAGCACGTCACATGTAAATAAAAACACGTAAGCGGCTCGGTTATCTCCAAATAGTTTTCACAGAAATTACACCGTTTAAGGTATGCAATGCTATGCATTTTTCTTTAAAAGTGAGCCAGCCTACTCATGCATGTGTTGAAATACCTCCAGAACAAGCAGGAACCTCTTGTCCTTGCTCCTCCCAATTTTTCCTAAATTTGTAAGTTCTACCCTTAACAAGGTTATTTTAGTAATTTGCCCATTCGGGGTACTAAAATTATTAATTAACCTCTAGACCCTTCAGGTAAATTTTAAAGACTGCATATGAACTTGAAATTTCGTAAAGTTTACCTCTAGCAGTCCGTAGAATTCCCTTACCTTATTTTCCTGTCGAGTCTGACCTTTTCTTTTCCACTGTTGTCTCGTCGTGCAGTCCGATATGCTCCCAATCAAATGTCCGAAACTGCGTATAATTATTCTTCAGGTCAGATATTATACAATTTAATTGTATTTTCTATTTTCTGGGCTTAATTTAAATCATTGGGCCCATTTACCCCTATTGGGCCCGTTTGCACCTTAATGGGCCTTAATCGGCCTTAAGCCCATTTTCCACTTACTTTTTGCTTTATCGAGGCCTATTGGGCTCACTGGGCCCACCATCAATTTATTGGGCCTCGTTCTAACTCTCGAATAGCTAAATTTATTATTTACGACAATTTATCTAAATTTTCATAATTTAATTCAATTTATGCGAAAATCAAATCAATATCACGCATAACGAGGTAATTATCATAAATAAGGGTTACTTAACCGAGATTCCACGCTAGTCCACGAATCGAGGCTATCTTGAGCTCTCGTTGGATTCCAATTGTCGAGCTACACAATTCCATAATTTTTCGGGTAAGTTTCCAGTCGAAAATTAATTAAATAAAATATTCCAAAATTTAAATCGGTCAATTTAACCGCTTATCGACTTACCCGAAGCTCAATTGCATCCCTAGAATTTTCCCTAATTTTTTTCTCTTTTTCTTTTTTCCCTTTTTCTCCCTTTTTTCCTCTATTTTTGGCTGAACCGGTTCAGTCCGGTTCGGACCGGTTCAGACCGCTGGTTCACCCCGCTTCACTCCGGTTCGCCACCGGTTCACCGCCGGCTTCCACCGCTAGTAGCTTCGTTGGGTCGTCCGCATCACGAATCTGGGCTTGGTTCGCCTCGAGCTCACCGAAAAATGGCCGGTCCGGCCTGTTCTCCTCCGGCCGTCGGACCCATTTTCTTCCTTTGGCCGTCGTCGGCGATTCCCGCCGTCTCGTCGGCTGCTACCGGTCTCAAAAGGACCGCCTCCTCCTCACGGTCACGCCGTTGGCCTCCGTTCATGCCCAGCTGTCGTGGATCGCCGGGATCGACTCGATTTCCTTCTCGGTTTTTTGTCAGCCATTTCGCCGGATTCAACGGTCGTCGACGCGCGTCGTCAGCGCCAATGGATTCGTCGGCCCGCCTTCTCTCTTCTCTGGTCCCCGTTTGGTCCCGTCGCTCACCGGTGGCCGTCGGGCTGATCGGTCGGCTGCTTCGTTTTTCCTTTCCTTTCGCGTTTCTGTTTCTGTGTCTTTCTTTTTTTTTTCCTGATTCCTTTTTATTATTATTATTATTATAATTTATTTAATTATTACACTATTCATTAAAATAATCTACAATAATCCAAAATATCCCTTAAAATATCCTTAAAATTATTATTTAATTCTAAATTAATTAATTTAATTTTATTTAATTTATTTATTATATTTTAACCCTTTTTCGGGTATAATTTCTCCGTATTTTCGGGATATTATCCCGAATAATTTTTCGATATATTTTTAAAATTTCTGAATCTTGATCAATTGATCCAAATTGTATAATTTCCTCATTATCGATCAAGATATCTTACTTCCTTATTTTAAATTAAAATTTTCTTATCGCCTTAATACCGGGTTTTGGTAGTTTTACCATTTTACCCCTGCTCTTGTTTCGAAAATCAATTTTACCTGACCTTCCTTCATACATCCCCCATCTTTTCTTATTTAATTTTTGTATTTTAATTAAACTCGGGTCTTACAGTTAAGGCCACCATCTCATAATCTTTCAATCTTCTCTTCCTCCAGAGGATATCCTTTAAAAACTTCACATAACTTGGCATTTGCTCAAGGCATCTGTAAAAGGAATGTTGATGTGAAGTTTCTTAAAAACCTCAAGAAATTTAGCAAATTGTTGTTCCAGTTTTTAATTTTGGAACCTTTGAGGAAAAGGTACTGGTGGTTTAACTAGAGGCAATGTAGTGGGAACATGTGTAGAATCAGAGGACGAGGAAGGCAATAAAGAAGAAGAAGGTATAGATGAAGAAGCGCCTAGCTTTGTTTCCTTTTCAGCCCGATCCTGATGTTCCTGCTCCTTCTGAGCTGCTTCATTAGAACCTATGGGTTTATCAACTATGGGTTGTTCAAGTCCAGACTTAACTTGTGGCTCATCTAGCTTTCTGCCACTCCTAAGGGTGATGGATCTAACATGTTCTTTACCCTCCCTTTGCTTAACAGGATTCACTTCAGTGTTACTAGGAAGGGTCCTTTGAGGACGTTGGCTAAGAGCACTAGTTATTTGTCCAACCTAAACTTCTAAGTTCTTAATTAAGGCAGCTTGATTTTGTACGATAGTCGTGAACAATTTCTCAAGTGAGGGCTTCTTCTCAGCCGCTGGTGCGTGGTAATGTTGGGACTACAAGGGTTGTGGTGGTGGTGGTAGTTGATGGAATTGAAGTGGATGATACTGAAATTCAGGTGGGGATGGATAATGTGGTGGATGGTATGGAAATTACGGCTGTGATGGTACCTGAACCGGTGGAGCTTGAAAACTAGGGGGTCCTATAGATATGGAGTTGAGGTTTGCCCTTGGTTTTGGCTCCAGGAGAAGTTAGGATGGTTCCTCCACCCTGGATTATAGGTGTTTGAAAAAGGGTTGTTCTGTTGCGTTTGAGAAAGGGCAACATACTGAACCGATTCTAAGTTGAATGGACACCTATCTACAGAGTGGGTACCACTACACAGCTAGCAGGAAGGAAATGGACTTTGGACAGAATACATAGGGTTAGGACTAGTGGGAGAATTATGTTGGGTACTGAGCGACTCTACCTTCTTCGTAAGGTTAGCGATTTGAGAGGTTAAGGTAGACAGTGTGTCGAACTCATAAATACCCGTCAACTTCTTTGGCAATTGCCTCTCTGAGGACCATAGATAGTTGTTAGCCGCCATCTTTTCTAACAACTCGTAAGCTTTTTCCTCTGTTTTACACATTAGCGCTCCACCCACAGCACCGTCAACAATGGTCCTATTTGGGCTTGTAAGTCTGTTGTAGAAGGTCTGGACTTGCAACCACAGAGGTAGGCCATGGTGAGGGAACTTCCTAAGAAGCTCCTTATATCGTTCCCATTCTTCATAAAGAGATTCAGAGTCGTATTGAGCAAAAGAAGATATATCACTACGGAGTCTGGCCATTTTAGAGGGAGGGAAAAACTTAGATAGAAATTGATGAGCTAACTTGTCCCATGTAGAAATGGATCCTGGAGGCAAGGAGGTTAACCAGTATCGCGCCCTATCCCTAAGCGAGAAGGGGAATAATCTAAGCCTAAGCGCATCATCAGATAATCCATTGTGCTTGAACGTGTTGCACAAGTCCAGGAATTGCCCGAGGTGAGCATGTGGGTCATCGTGAGGGAGCCCACTGAACTGCAATGAAGTCTGGATCATCTGGAGGATTACGGGTTTAATTTCAAAATTGTTTGTAGGGACAGCTAGTGGCCTAATGCCGGTATAATACTGTAAGACCCAGATTTAATTAAAATACGAAATGAATGAGTATTCGTGAAGGGAAGTTGAGTTAAATTAATCCCAAACATGTGTAAGGGCAAAATGGTCAAAAGATCGAAGGCCGGTATATTTTGATACGAAAATTTAATTAAAAATATGGATTTTAGAAATCTTGGTCAATAAAGATGAAATAAATTTATTTTGGATTAAATTGATCAAAATATTAATTTATGGGAATTAATCGAAATTAATCAGGATTTTTAGTACGGAAAAATAATCAAAAAATATACTGAAAAGTCATTCGGGATAATATCTCGAAAATACGGAGAAATTATACCCGAAAAATGGTTAAAATATAATAAATAAATTAAATAAAATTAATTTAATTAATTTAAAATTAAATAATATTTTAAGGATATTTTAAGGGATATTTTGGATTATTGTAGATTATTTTAATGAATAGTGTAATAATTAAATAAATTATAATAATAATAATAATAAAACAAAAAAAAAGGAATCAGAAAAATGGATCGGGGAGAGAGAAAAGAAACGAAGGAAACAGAAACAGAAGCAGCCGACTGAGGAGTCCGACGAGCCACCGGCAGCCATTGAGCCCAGGCGAGGGCCGGCGAAGGAAGCCCGACGCCAGGCGATCTTGCTGCCACCGGTGACGCGCGCCAAGGACTTCGAAATTCGGTGAAAAACGGAGGAGAAGGCCGCGGGAAAGAAATGGCCACCGGCGGCGAACGACGACGATTCGGGCGGAACTAAGGCCCGATTCTGAAAGCCCAGGCGACGGTGGTTCTTTCTGCACCAGTAGCAGCCGACGAAATGGCCGAAATCGTCGACGACGACGAAGAGAAAGAAATGGGTCCGACGGCCGATGGAGAAGAGCCGAACCGGCGGCGTTCCGGCGAGCTTGACCCAAACCGAGGCCAGATTCGAGCTACGGACAACCTCACGGAGCTGCTGGCGGTGGAAGCCGACAGAGAATCGACCTGCAAGGCGGTGAACTGGCGGTGAACCGGCCAAACCGAAGAGAATCGACGGTCTGAACCGGTCCGAACCGGACTAAATCGGTTCAGCCAAAAAGAGGAGGAAAAAAGGAAGAAAAAGGGAAAAAGAAAAAGAAGAAAAATTGGGGAAAATTCCTGTGATGCAATCGAGCTTCGGGTAAGTCAGTAGTGGTCGAAATTGACCCGATTTAAATTTTGGAGTATTTAATTTAATTAATTTTGGGCTGAAAACTTACCCGAAAAATTATGGAATTATGTAGCTCGACAATTAGCATCCAAAGAGAGCTCGAGATAGCCTCGATTCACGGACTAGCATGGAATCTCGGGTAAGTAACCCTTATTTACGATAATTACCTCGTTATGCGTGATATTGATTTGATTTTCGCATAAATTGAATTAAATTATGGAAATTTGGATAAATTGTCGTAAATAATCGATTTAGCTATTCAAGAATTAGAACGAGGCCCAATACATTATTAGTGGGCCCAATGAGCCCAATAGGCCTCGATAAAGCAAAAATTAGGTGGAAAACGGGCTTAAGGCCGATTAAGGCCCATTAAGGTGCAATCGGGCCCAATAGGGGTAAACGGGCCCAATGATTTAAATTAAGCCCAAAAAATAAGAAATACAATTAAATTGTATAATATCTGACCTGAGGAATATTGATACGCAGTTCCTGGCATTTGATTGGGAGCATAACGGACTGCGCGACGTGACAACAGTGGAAAAAGAAAAGGTCAGACTCGACAGGAAAATAAGGTAAGGAAATTCTGCGGACTGCTAGAGGTAACTTTACGCAATTTTAAGTTCATTTGCAGTCTTTAAAAATTACCTGAAGGGTCTAGAGGTCAATTAATAATTTTAGTGCCTCGAATGGGCAAAGTACCAAAATACCCTTGTTAAGGGTAAAATTTACAAATTTAGGAAAAGTTGGGAGGAGCAAGAATAAGAGGTTCTTGCTCATTCTGGAGGTGTTTTGATGCATGCATTAGTAGGCTGGCTAACCTTGAAAGAAAATGCATAGCATTGCATACTTTCAACGTGAAATTGTTTTGAACACTGTTTTGAGGAAACAGAGCCGCCTACGTGTTTTATTGACATGTGACGTGCTAAAGCTCAGCTCGCACGATATTTTCGATTTGTGTGATGCACGCATTAGTGCTGGAGTGAGAGCTCGCACTAGAGTTTTACATGCATAGGTGCTGGAGTCCAACTCGCACCAAATTCTTATATATATATATATGATTTTCGTGACAGGGTGCTAGAGTCTAACTCGCACCATATTTTTATATGATTTTGAGACAGGGTGTTAGAGCTTCGCTCGCACCAGATTTTTATACGGTTTGCATACAGAGTGCTAAAGCTTAGCTCGCACTAGTTTTACTTGATTTGATGAGAGTGCTAAGCATTGCTCGCACCGATTTTCAGAGATCATACGATAAGTCGTGCTTGGAGCATCGGGTAGACTGTGTGTCACTGATTAAACAGGCCCGCACGTGCGTTTTGAGTCATGGCATGTTAAAATAACCTGATGAGCCCGAACGAGGGATAAGGGTTAGAGAAATAACCTGATGAGCCCGAACGAGGGATAAGGGTTAGAGAAATAACCTGATGAGCCCGAACGAGGGATAAGGGTTGGAGATCCACCTGATGAGCCCGAACGAGGGATAAGGGTTGGAGGACCAGCTGATGAGCCCGAACGAGGGATAAGGCTGGGGGTCCACGGAGTACGATGTACCGTGCAAGTAGTATGTACCGTGCAAGTAGCATAGAGTACGATGTACCGTGTGTTATCTTTGCATACGTTGGTATCTTTGTGATACTTGGTATCTTTGTGATACGTTAGCATCTTCGGATGCATGGGATCGAATAAGACTGACGGGTTGGTTTGACCCACCTCCCGGGCAGTTCCCGATCATGGGAGAACCCACACACTAGGATCCGTGTAGCTGAGGAACTCCCGAGGACACATATGGCCATAGTCCTGGTTATTTGCCGATATACAGATATTGCCTCGTCTCGCATGTCGACGATTTCGATGATGTAAATTGGGTTTTTAATTAAATGTGCATGATGGTTATTTCCATGCTTTTTAAACCCATGTGTGATGTATACCGATTTTCATAGTTTTGTGTGAGTCACGATCACCCGAAAGAGGGGTCGAGTCCTGACTTTATTGTGAAAATTTTAATTGAGAAAGAAATGATTTGAAATAATTGCATGTTGAATTTTTTGTGCAAACTCGATTTACATAACATCATAACTTTCATATCATCTGTTTTAAATGTGTGGAGAAAGGGTGGTTTATGCATGGCACCACGTTCATGTAGGTAGTATGGTTACCTACTTGTTCGTAGGATTGCCTTACTGAGCTTGATGTGCTCACCCCTTTCATTTTCTCCCACAGATAATCTCCAGTTGAAGTTGCGGCGACTCAGTACTGCATTCCAGATATCCGCTGCTGCCCATCAACATAAGGTATATACACTCGTACATATTGTATCTACATAAGCATAGCACAGTAACATGTTTGTAAGCAACTTTAGGGGATGTATAAAAATGTAAACAATTATAAATGACTGGAGAAGAAATAAGTACTATGGTAAATGTATGGTGGGACTGGCATTGACGCACAGCCCAATTTGTTAGTGGAGTGTGGTCACGATTCGAGGACAGGTAAGAATTTAAGTAAATAAACAAAACGCGAAAAATTAACTCTGATTTTTAGGTAGTTTGGGTCGTGACATATAAAGGTGGTATCAGAGCAGCAATTGGTCTAATGTGTGTCAGTGTTAGTAACTAGAAAATTACATCCCCAGTTACTGTGCTTGGTTAGATACAATAGTGTATATCGAGATGGGTTTTGACTAAGAAACGGTCGAGAATGCAGGAATGCCTAATATGAGTCGCGTTAGATGAGATTATGCACGAGGCAGAGGTCGTAGAGGTAGACCGGAGTCTGCTAGCCGTGCTGAGTTGACCTATGAGAATCAGAATGAAATTGGAATAGAGGCGAATGTTGAGAATGCCTCACAGAGTCCGACAGAGAGATCGGACAGTATTGAGAGACGCTTCGCGAGATTGAAGCGGAGCATGGGAATTATTTTGAGGAGCTAATTGCTCAGATTATCAATAAGATCAGAGGACGCAGCGGAGCATTGGTGGAAATCCGCTCGACCCATCTTAAGTGTTAAACATCCAGAACTAAGATGAGAAATGTTTATGGATGTATTCCAGTGATAGAATATCCCGGACACTATTTAAAGGAAATTTTGGATTAAAAGTCCTTACTCTGACCCAGAGGATATGATTTATTGATGAGTATGATTTATGAGTATGAAACTCAGTTATATTCTTGGACAGATATTACCTCGACGCTATGAACAAGTGACAGTCGAGACGTCTAAAAGTTCATGAAATGGCTCAACTTTTGAATTAGAGACTGATTGACCCGTGAGATATTACCTATACCGAGGCAGTGTGCAGATTTACAGTTGGGTAAATAAGAACATGAATTGCATGCCTTTGAGATTGTGAAAGGTAGTGAGGGCTAAAATAGAGACAGAAAGAGAATCGAGAAATGACAAAGATGTTAAAATGGAAAAATGGTAATTGGTAAAAGATTTAATTTGATGAGTCATGGAGTAAGATAATTGGTAAGGCCTCAGTGCATCCAATTTTGGCACTCTTGAGGGGCTTTGTAATTGGAGGACCCCGACCTGCTACGAAGTAGGGTAGCAGTGTAAGCAGTGTAAGCACTGTAAGCAGTGTGAATGTGTGGTGGATACCACGGAAGGAGGGTCTATACCTACACTGTATTGATGAAAATGGTCATTAAGTGTGGTAAGACGGACCATTGATCTTGATTGCTCAGAGTTGAGCGAGGTTGCCCCACAGGAAAGTAAAGAGACAGAGAAAAACTTCGTTGGTATAACTGCAACGAAAAGGGAGGCAATAGCCAAAAAGAAAAGAAAAAGGAAAGTAGGCTATTGGATGAAGGCGAGAGGATGTCTTGGACCAGGACACTATTGATGTTTCATGGATGTGGTGAAAGATACCACACTTGTTATGAATAATGAAGTACATATGTTCATTGATCCTGGTGCCACACATTTATTCATATCGCCTTCATTCGCATATAAGTGAGTAAAAAGGCATGAATGCCTACATCATTGGGCACAATACTAATAAATGAGTACCCCAATAAAGGAGGATTAATTAACGGAATATGGATATGGAGATTTTAAGTTGAAAACAGGGGTGAAAATATCACTGAAAAGTATACTGTAAGTGTTGACAAGTGATAAAAAGGGGTGTAACAGTTGAAATTAAAGGAGTAAAGGATTGTACTCACGAAATGAATAATGACAAGAGTTTTGTCATTATTGATATACGAAGGAGATAATCTTTAAGATAAGATATGCTTGATTTCGTATACAAGATGTATTGGAGTAAGAGGCGTATGCAAGGTGAGAACATCCTTACGATATGAAGTCATTAGGATTAAAGCAATTAGTAGCGAATATAAATTGTGACTACATGGACTGGTATATAAAGTAATTGTGGTTAAGTCTGAAGGTTAATAAAGGTATTTCAAAATACCTCCCCGCCTGAAGACTTGACAGCGTCTAAAAGTATATATATATAACCTATAACGTGAAATCGATCGTCGTAATAAATACCTTTAGCATTAGGATACCTTTACTAAGACGAGAAGAATATTAAAATTCGACAAATCATAAAGTTTAACATAGTAAAATTTAATAAGAGCCGTTAAGATAAGAAAAGGAAATGACGCAGGTTAGTACCTGGAAACGTAAGCGATTTTGAAGGATTTTATACGCTTATGCGTAAATAAATCAAGGATTGGACCGATTTGCAATCATCATTATCGATGATATATTGGGTGTAGTTAAAGTCCAGGGCAAATTGTAAGCAATAATTGGAAATTGCTCTTACAATTGGGTTGTTGTGAATTCTCAAAAATAGTATACCTTGTTGACACGTTTAACTATGGAAAACGTGGTCTTTGAATGAGATGATAAATAAGATGATAAATGTGACATGAATCTTAGTGTAGTGATGACCACCGTCATTAATTTCACCATACCCAACAGCTCAAGAGGTTCTCAGTGAGTATGGATACCTCAAAATTATGAAGGAGCTGTGTATTGATGTATAATGGGGAGATAGTCAAGTATGGAGTCAGACAACTCCTTGATCACGAAATAAACTATCTGACCCATGATTTAAAGTTGGTAGCGATAGTACTTGTACTGAGGATATGGTACTATTATGTACACGATGAGGAATTGTGGATATGCACTGATCATAAAAGTCCCAAGTATCTGTTTTCACAGAAAGAGGCGAATATGAAAATACATAGTGGGTTAGAGCTTCTGAGAGGTTTTGATTTGTGAAAATTATGCCACCCAGGAAAGGCTAATGTGATGGCTAATGCCTTGAGCAGAAAGAGCCTTGGGATGGTATTACATATGATGGTCAGGGAGCGTGAGCTGCTAGAGCAGTTGTGGACGTCATTAATGATGTGATCCCTTCTGATGATGACAGTGATTGTGTGACAGCTAGCCTGAGACTAGAACCGGATGAGAGTGCCCAGATTTGACAGGCTTAACGTGATAATCGGCATGATGTCGATGGTTTGGGTCAGATTCAGAAGGGTACAGTGACAGAGTTCACAGAGTATGATAATGATTTACAGAGATGTTCAGAGACAGTATGAGTGCTCCTCAGGACCACAGTTGATGAGATAGTAATTTTTTCAGAAGCTCACTCTTCAGGATATACAGTGCATACGGAAGGTAATAAGAATATATTAAAATCTCGAAAAGGGTATTGGTGTACAGATGTTAAAAGAGACATGATAGAGATTGTGAGAAAAGTGCCTAGCATGTCAACAGAATAAGGTAGAGTATTAAAAGTCTGCAGAGTTATTGCAGCACCTACCTATATCGACACGGCACGGAAAATGAGAGCAAGTCTCCATGAATGTCGTGATGGGTTACAGAGAACCCAGGTGAATCACGAGACTATTTAGATGATAGTCGATAGAGTGACTAAGTCTACCCACCTTTTGGATTGAACTCCCCAGATACTCAGAGTGTGTATGAGGATTTATGTGTAAGGAAGATCGTGGAACATTAAGTAGCATTCCAGTGAGCATGGTATCATATAGGGATTCCCGCTTCACTTCTTACTTCAGAATATTTTTTTAGGAAGCTATGGGAACCGGACTGAGTATTAGCACAGCTTTTCATCCTCAGACAGATGGTCAGTCAGAGAGGACTGTACAGGTTCTAGAGGATTCGATGAAAGCGTGTGCCGTTAATTTTATAAGTTCCTGGAATGATCAGTTATTATAAATTGAATTCGTCAATAGTGACAGTTGTCACTTGAGTATTGGGATAACAAGATATGAGGCAGTGTATGGCTGTAGGGGTTGTTCCCCAAATTGGATAAGAAAAAGTGGGTGACAGATAGAAATTATTTTCGACTTTGGATGATAAGTCTCTGAGGATGTTTAGTTAAGGATGAGAGATTAAGAACACCTCAGAGCAGATAGACAAGTATTGGAATTCACCTTTGGTGAATTAGTATGGTTGAAAGTTACTCGTCCTAAGGGAATAAGGACATAGCGAGCTTTTGGAAGAAGGTAAATTGAGTTGCGCTAGATGGAATATTTTGAGAGATTGGACAAGTGGGAGATAAGACCTGTAGGTGGCATTTCCACTTGAATAAGCAGGCATCCACAATGTGTTCCAGCTTTTGATGCTTCGGAAATATTGTCCAGATCCAGCATAGGTGATGGGATATGAGATCTAACAGTTCAGTTTAATGAAAATATAAGCATATTGATAAGTTGATTCGGGCATTAAACAGGTAAGAGAAAATATTGAGGTTTAAGACGATCTCCCTAATTAAAGTCCTTTGGTAGTAATACACTCCGGAGAAGGTCACATGAGAATTAAAGAAGTATGATACGATCGATGTACCCGGAGTTGTATATGGACTCATATGAATTGGTTCTAATTTGGAGGACCAAATTCCTTAAGTGGGGGAGAGTTGTAAGACCCAGATTTAATTAAAATACGAAATGAATGAGTATTCGTGAAGGGAAGTTGAGTTAAATTAATCCCGAACATGTGTAAGGGAAAAATGGTCAAAAGACCGAAGGCCGGTATATTTTGATAAGGAAATTTAATTAAAAATATGGATTTGAGAAATCTTGGTCAATAAAGATGAAATAAATTTATTTTGGATTAAATTGATCAAAATATTAATTTATGGGAATTAATCGAAATTAATCAGGATTTTTAGTACGAAAAAATAATCCCGAAAATAATCGAAAAATATACTGAAAAGTCATTCGGGACAATATCTCGAAAATACGAAGAAATTATACCCGAAAAATGGTTAAAATATAATAAATAAATTAAATAAAATTAAATTAATTAATTTAAAATTAAATAATAATTTTAAGGATATTTTAAGGGATATTTTGGATTATTGTAGATTATTTTAATGAATAGTGTAATAATTAAATAAATAATAATAATAATAATAATAATAATAATAAAACAAAAAAAAAGGAATCAGAAAAATGGATCGGGGAGAGAGAAAAGAAACGAAGGAAACAGAAACGGAAGCAGCCGATCGAGGAGTCCGACGAGCCACCGGCGGCATTTGAGCCCAGGCGAGGGCCGACGAAGGAAGCCTGACGCCAGGCGATCTTGCTGCCATCGGTGACGTGCGCCAAGGACGCCGGAATCCGACGAAAAATGGAGGAGAAGGCCGCGGGAAAGAAATGGCCACCGGCGGCGAACGGCGACGATTCGGGCGGAACTAAGGCCCGATTCTGAAAGCCCAGGCAACGGCGGTTCTTTCTGCACCAGTAGCAGTCGGCGAAACGACCGGAATCGCCGGCGACGACGAAGAGAAAGAAATGGGTCTGACGGCCGAGGGAGAAGAGCCGAACCGACGGCGTTCCGGCGAGCTTGACCCAAACCAAGGCCAGATTCGAGCTGCGGACAACCTCACGGAGCTGCTGGCGGTGGATCCCGGCAGAGAATCGACCGGCAAGGCGGTGAACCGGCCAAACCGGAGAGAACCGACTGTCTGAACTTGTCCGAACCGGACTGAACCGGTTCAGCCAAAAAGAGGAGGAAAAAAGGAAGAAAAAGGGAAAAAGAAAAAGAAGAAAAATTGGAAAAAATTCCTGTGATGCAATCGAGCTTCGGGTAAGTCAGTAGTGGTCGAAATTGACCCGATTTAAATTTTGGAGTATTTAATTTAATTAATTTTGGGCTGAAAACTTACCCGAAAAATTATGGAATTATGTAGCTCGACAATTGGCATCCAACGAGAGCTCTAGATAGCCTCGATTCACGGACTAGCATGGAATCTCGGGTAAGTAACCCTTATTTACGATAATTACCTCGTTATGCGTGATATTGATTTGATTTCCGCATAAATTGAAGTAAATTATGGAAATTTAGATAAATTGTCGTAAATAATCGATTTAGCTATTTAAGAATTAGAACGAGGCCCAATAAATTATTAGTGGGCCCAATGAGCCCAATAGGCCTCGATAAAGCAAAAATTAAGTGGAAAACGGGCTTAAGGCCGATTAAGGCCCATTAAGGTGCAATCGGGCCCAATAGGGGTAAACGGGCCCAATGATTTAAATTAAACCCAGAAAATAGGAAATACAATTAAATTGTATAATATCTGACCTGAGGAATATTGATACGCAGTTCTGGGCATTTGATTGGGAGCATAACGGACTGCGCGACGTGACAACAGTGGAAAAAGAAAAGGTCAGACTCGACAGGAAAATAAGGTAAGGGAATTTTGCGGACTGCTAGAGGTAACTTTACGCAATTTTAAGTTCATTTGCAGTCTTTAAAAATTACCTGAAGGGTCTAGAGGTCAATTAATAATTTTAGTGCCTCGAATGGGCAAATTATCAAAACACCCTTGTTAATGGTAAAATTTACAAATTTAGGAAAAGTTGGGAGGAGCAAGAATAAGAGGTTCTTGCTCATTCTGGAGGTGTTTTGATGCATGCATTAGTAGGCTGGCTAACCTTGAAAGAAAATGCACAGCATTGCATACTTTCAACGTGAAATTGTTTTGAACACTGTTTTGAGGAAACAGAGCCGCCTACGTGTTTTATTGACATGTGACGTGCTAGAGCTCAGCTCGCACGATATTTTCGATTTGTGTGATGCACGCATTAGTGCTGGAGCGAGAGCTCGCACTAGAGTTTTACATGCATAGGTGCTGGAGTCCAACTCGCACCAGATTCTTATATATATATATGATTTTCGTGACAGGGTGCTAGAGTCTAACTCGCACCATATTTTTATATGATTTTGAGACAGGGTGTTAGAGCTTCACTCGCACCAGATTTTTATACGGTTTGCATACAGAGTGCTAGAGCTTAGCTCGCACTAGTTTTACTTGATTTGATGAGAGTGCTGAGCATTGCTCGCACCGATTTTCAGAGATCATACGATAAGCCGTGCTTGGAGTATCGGGTAGACTGTGTGTCACCGATTAAATAGGCCCGCACGTGCATTTTGAGTCATGGCATGTTAAAATAACCTGATGAGCCCGAACAAGGGATAAGGGTTAGAGAAATAACCTGATGAGCCCGAACGAGGGATAAGGGTTAGAGAAACAACCTGATGAGCCCGAATGAGGGATAAAGGTTGTAGATCCACCTGATGAGCCCGAACGAGGGATAAGGGTTGGAGGACCAGCTGATGAGCCCGAACGAGGGATAAGGCTGGGGGTCCACGAAGTACGATGTACCGTGCAAGTAGCATGGAGTACGATGTACCGTGTTATCTTTGCATACGTTGGTATCTTTGTGATACTTGGTATCTTTGTGATACGTTAGCATCTTCGGATGCATGGGATCGGATAAGACTGACGGGTTGGATTGACCCACCTCCTAGGCGGTTCCCGAT
This sequence comes from Firmiana major, assembly GCA_033439115.1. NCBI lineage: Eukaryota > Viridiplantae > Streptophyta > Magnoliopsida > Malvales > Malvaceae > Firmiana > Firmiana major. Next base: position 27,926,689 of record CM065912.1, read on the forward strand.
CACGGGAGAACCCGCACACTAGGATCTGTGTAGCTGAGGAACTCCCGAGGACACATATGGCCATAGTCCTGGTTATTTGCCGATATACAGATATTGCCTCGTCTCGCATGTCGACGATTTTGATGATTTAAACTGGGTTTTTAATTAAATGTGCATGATGGTTATTTCCATGCTTTTTAAATCCATGTGTGATGTATACCGATTTTCATGGTTTTGTTTGAGTCAGGATCACCCGAAGGAGGGGTCGAGTCCTGACTTTATTATGAAAATTTTAATTGAGAAAGAAATGATTTGAAATAATTGCATGTTGAATTTTCTGTGCAAACTCGTTTACATAACATCATAACTTTCATATCATCTGTTTTAAATGTGTGGAGAAAGGGTGGTTTATGCATGGCACCACGTTCATGTAGGTAGTATGGTTACCTACTTGTTCGTAAGATTGCCTTACTGAGCTTGATGTGCTCACCCCTTTCATTTTCTCCCACAGATAATCTCCAGTTGAAGTTGCGGCGACTCAGTACTGCATTCCAGATATCCACTGCTGCCCATCAACATAAGGTATATACACTCATACATATTGTATCTACATAAGCATCGCACAATAACATGTTTGTAAGCAACTTTAGGGGATGTATAAATAATGTAAACAATTATAAATGACTGGAGAAGAAATAAGTACTATGGTAAATGTATGGTGGGACTGACATTGACGCACAGCCCAATTTGTTAGTGGAGTGTGGTCACGATTCGAGGACAGGTAAGAATTTAAGTAAATAAACAAAACGCGAAAAATTAACTTTGATTTTTGGGTTGTTTGGGTCGTGACAAATACTCTCCAATAGTCGGCATTGCATAATCTCCAATATTCCTAATGTCTCTATTTTCTGTCATGATGTTTTGCTGTGGAGCTAATAATTTCCTAGAATCCTTTCGAATTTTTCTAAATGTTCGTTCAATTTCAGGATTTAAAGGAAAATAATCATAACTCCTGGCTCTATGCATGCAATCATCAAAAAGTCCTTAGAAATTTTTTTAACTTTTTTTTTTATTTTTCAAATTTTTTTTTTAACTAGATAGAGAAAATGTAACTAACCTAAACTAAGGCTCTAAAAATTTACAACCTAAATATTTACAAGCTAGAATTACACCTAAGTATAATTTCACCTATATTAATTAACGGCTAATTAAAACTTCCCCAGCAACAGAGCCAAAAACTTGACACGCCCTAAGGGTATTGTCCACAAGTGCACGGGTCGTACAAGTAATAATGGGATTTGAGTCCCGAATTATCGTCCCACAGAGAAGTTGATTAGCCTAATTAACTACCGGTTAATCCTACCCTAAGTATATCCTAGCAAATTATGAAATTTAAGTTGGTGATCTACTAAGGCTAATTAAACGTACTGAAAACAATAAACATTAAAAAAATAAAGAAAATAAAACTAACTAAGATTTGCTTACCGAGCTCCGAACAATTAAAAAAAACCTACAAAATAAATTAAAACAGTTAAAACTAATTAACGCAAATAAAATGTAAATATGAAAATAACAAAGCAAGATTAATTAAACTACAATTAAACTAACCTAAAATGCAATTAAACTACTTAATCAAAATACAATTTAAACTTAAACTAAAACTTAATGAAAATAAAATCCTAGGAAATTAAGAAAATAATTATAAAACTACATGTCTAAAATATTAACTCTAGACTAATCCTAACTATATCTAATTACTAATTAAGTAATGAAATATAACTAATGCATGTAACTAGTTTGAGCTAACTTAACTAATGCATGATAAAATAAAAATGAGCTAAGGATATAATTAAATCTACTTCATGAACTAATCAAGAAAAATGGATTATTGTGCACCAGGTAAATGCCAAACAAGCCTTAATCAAATTTAAATCATCCAAACGTCCCTCCAAACACTGTTCACGTCTTCAATTTTACAAATTTCATTTCCAGGCATTCTCGGCTTGCTCACTGGTGCAGGTGTCCTGCACTCTGCTCTCGGTTTTGCATGTGTCTTGCTGCTCTAGACTGATGTGCATCAACTACTAGTTCTACCCAGTACAATGCACGTCCCCACTGCTTGCTTCAGGTGCTCACGGTCCTATCTTCTGCTCCAAATGTTGTCGGTTTATCCAGGTATATCCTGCTCTCTCGGTTTTGTTCTTCTACTGCTGTAGGTGCTGCTGTCCTCTGCCCCAAGTACTGCCCAGCATCTACATCAACTATGCCAGTATCTCGAGTCCTCCAGGAAATGCCCAGCAGTGCCTAGCTGCAGCTCAATTTCCAAGTGTTGTTCTCGGTTCAGTACTGCTCTACTTCCATCACCAACAACCACATAGCTGCAAGCTGTTCTCTGCTGCACTATGTTCTGCCTTGTGTTGCTTGCACCATCGAGAGTAACCTGGAAGCAACTTTGGTGTCAATGATTGAACAACATAGGAATACACCAACACCACAGCATCAACTCATGAAAATTGCAGAAAAGAAACCAACTAAACTATGATGAACAGTAACCGAACACAAAAAACAGAGATAAATAGAGGATTAAAACTGAAGTTGAAGAAACGTACGGATTGAATAAAATCTATAAACAGAAAATGACAATATGACTTTAATAGAAACTAATAAGTAAATATAAGCAGAATATGGCAATTAAACATGATCATGGTACCGAAGCAGCAGTTCTTGGCACATTAAACACTCAAAACCGAGAAGCCATAAGCAGAAGAGAGCTATGAAAGATAATATTAAAATCCAGTGAAGAGTTTAATTCATGAAGTGCAGACAAAGGGAGATAAAATAAACAAAAAAATAACAAGCTATTCCCACTTAAAATCGAAAGGAACTAAGTAACATTAGCAACTGAAATTAACAGCAAGACCATCAACACCCGTAAAGCACATAAACATGAAATACTAGCGTCCTCGGTTTACTTCAAATCCTCCTCCTTCTACTGTGATCCCACATTACCATTGATGTGAAAATAATACTAGGTATTAAGACCACATTAAAGCATCAGAATCAAAGGCAGTGATGGATGAAATCGATTAGCTTGAATGAACATTGAAGAACAAAAGGATGAACAAACCGAGAGCAAGAAATTAAATTAATTGCCATGAACAGTAAAAACAAATTATTTGTTGGAAAAAGAAAACATTCGAAAATTTAAAACAAGGAAAGCTTTAAAATTAACCTAAAACTCTTATACCCTAAATTAAAACTACTCTTAACTTTCTCTACACTACTCCTAACCTAGGCTACTTATTTTTCAATTGCCATATTTTTCTATTTATATACACACTTAGGGGTACAATTGTAATTTTTTCATCCTAGATGAGTTAGCATTGATTGGCCACTTGTCTTCACACCATTGGCTCCTTGAAAAATAATATTTCCATGTCATTTGTCTTCTTGTCCAATTAGAGGTGCTAGGCTCATGTTGTCCGCGTGGTATAATCTTGATTTTAGCCCAATTCTGGTCCATTTTCTACCGAAATATTCAAAATTCATTTGGATTTAATTTATCTGCAAACATGAGAATTTTAATTAAATAAAGGGAATAATTGAAAAAATAAATTAGGGATTTAAATAATTAATCAGGAAATTAAGCACAAATAATTCTAAAAATATAAAATTATCATGGACTTATAATTGTGATTCTTTGATTTCATAGTCTGTACTTTTTCTTCGAGGATAATGTTGAGAAAATTATTGTGTTTAGAACTCGTCATTCCTACAATTATTTTGTTTTGCTTGAGGACAAGCAAAAGCTCAAGTTTGGGGGTATAATAATTCTATATTTTTAGAATTATTTGTGCTTAATTTCCTAATTAATTATTTAAATCCCCAATTTATTTTGTTAATTATTCCCTTTATTTAATTAAAATTCTCATGTTTGCAGATAAATTAAATTCGGATGAATTTTGAATATTTCAGTAGAAAATGGATCAGAATTGAGCTAAAATCGTGATTAGACCACGCGGACAACACGAGCCTAGCACATCCAATTGGACAAAAAGACAGATGACATGGAAATATTATTTTTCAAGGAGCCAATGGTGTGAAGACAAGTGGCCAAACAATGCCAACTCATCTAGGATGGAAAAATTATAATTGTACCCCTAAGTGTGTATATAAATAGAAAAAGATGGCAATTGAAAAGGGGGGCAACTTTAGTTTTTTTATGTTAAACATTTATTGTTAGGTTTTATTTTTTCTTAGGTTTTCTTTTAATCTTTTCGGCTGGTGACAGCAGCCACCATTCATCATATTTCTTCTAGGATTTGTTCAATTTTCATTCCATTATTATTTTACTATTTGAGTTTTAAATAAAAGTTATTATTTTTATATTGTTGCTTTCGGTTTGCTTCCTATTTCGGTTTTCTTTCTTTGTTTTTCTACTGCTTATTCATATTTCGCTACAGTCACTCTTTATGCTTCAATTGTTATTGCCATTGTCCTGTTCTGATACCTTAATGCAAGATTGATGCTAGGTATTGTTCTAGCACCGTTGGCATAGTGGAACGACATTAGCAGACTTGAGGAAGAAGCATTACTCGGCTAAAGCTTCTCCCACGTTTTACTGCGTTCCTATTTTTTTTGTTGTGTTCTTAGATGTTCTCAGTTTCAGTCCACGTTAATCATCCATTTTCAGTTGATGTCTTAGACCATTAGATGTACACTACCCCTTTGCAATGCTGTGATTCATTTTAGAATAACTGACGGATCGCAGACTAGTCATGGAATGTTGTTTGGAAGCAGCTCGGGAAAATGCTACATCTCTGTTCTGCCCTGTTTTATGAATGTGATACTGTTCATTCTCTTTTCATGACTGTATTTTGCATTAATCTAAGTGTGATGGCTGCAAGTGTGATAGGATGTGTCTTGACTGAGCTATTGTGATTATTGAAGTTCGGTCGGGTGGCATGTTCAAAGAGGAAGTGAGGTGTAGCTGAGACCTAAAGCAGAAGCAGTGAACAGGATGGTGCACGGGACTCTAGTTAGCTGAGCAGAAGACGTTTAGTTCGTGTTACTGGTGCGCGACAGTAGGAGCTGAGCAAATGCTGTGCATGAGTGTTGTGTTGGATTGTAGCAGCAAACCTGGACAACGCCTATGAGGAATTGTGCACATACAGCACCACTGGGCAGGACGAGAGCAGTACCTAAATCTAGACAGCAGCTGCAGCACCTGGAATTGAAGAACATTGCATTCGGGATGTCAGTACAGAGCACGGTTTGATAGCAAGACACGGAAGGACGAAAGGGCTAGTAGCAGCACTTGACGCAGCAGACTTGGACGAGAACATGGAGTAGAAGCACAGGATCGAGAGCATTGCCTGGAAATGAAATTGAAGACATGAACAGTGTTTGGAGGGACATTTGGATGATTTAAATTTGATTAAGGCTTGTTTGACATTTACCTTATGCACAATAATCCATTTTTCTTGATTAGTTCATGAAGTAGATTTAATTATGTCCTTAGGTCATTTTTATTTTATCATGCATTAGTTAAGTTAGCTCAAATTAGTTACATGCATTAGTTAGATTTCATTGCTTAATTAGTAATTAGATATAGTTAGGATTAGTCTAGAGTTAATATTTTAGACATGTAGTTTTATAATTATTTTCTTAATTTCCTAGGATTTTATTTTCATTAAGTTTTAGTTTAAGTTTAAATTGCATTTTGATTAAGTAGTTTAATTGCATTTTAGGTTAGTTTAATTGTAGTTTAATTAATCTTGCTTTGTTTTTCATATTTGCATTTTATTTGCGTTAATTAGTTTTAATTGTTTTAATTTCTTTTGTAGGTTTTTTGATTTTAATTGCGTAGAGTACTAATGTAAGTAATCTTAGCTCGGTTTTATTTAGTTTTTATTTTATTTTATTGCTTTCCAGTATTTTTAACTTTAGACTTAGTAGATCACCCACCTTAATCTCATAATTTGTTAGAATATACTTAGGGTAAAATTAACCGATAGTTAATTAGGCTAACCAACTTCTCTGAGGGACGATAACTCGGGACTCAAATCCCATTATTACTTGTACGACCCGTGCACTTGCGGTAATACCCTTTGGGCCTGTCACTACCCCCATAGCTCTCCGGGGTACATAATGTCTTCCACGTCTCGGTGTTAAGGAAGTATAAGTCGGATCCCTCACATATCATTGAGTACGAGCCTTTGAGCATTCAAGAGGACATGAGCTACATTGAGCAACCTATTCGGATTTTAGATAGAAAGGAAAAGGTATTTCGATCGAAGACTATTTCTCTGGTAAGGGTTCTCTGGTAACACCATTCGATTGAAGAAACTACCTAGGAGCTAGAGAGCCTCATGAAGGAGAAGTACTCTCATCTATTCTGAAGGACCAAGATGAATTTGGAGGACCAAATTCTTTAAAGGTGAGGAGAATGTAAATCCCCGTAATTTTCTTGTAAATTTGTTTGTAAAAACGTACAAGTGGAAATAAAACTGTACGTCTGATATAAAATAAAACAAATAGATAAATAATAAATAAAATAATAAAATAATAAAATAATAAATAAATAAATAATATATAATATATATAATAATAATAAAATAAATATATAAAGTAAAAAAAAAAGAATCGCGAAATCGCGATTCTATAAAAGGGAAATAGAAGAAAAGCCAGGAGGACCCAACTTCTGCCTCTCCGAACGGAGGCCACCGGCGAGGATGCAACCGGGCGAGGCCGAAGGGAGAGGCAGCTGAGCCATCGCTGATACACCCAAAGGGTATTATCCACAAGTGCACGAGTAGTATAAGTAATAGTGAGATTTGAGTCCCGGATTATCGTCCCACAGAGAAGTTGACTAGTCTAATTAACTACCGGTTAATCTTATCCTAAGTATATCCTAGCAAATTATGAAGTTTTGATTATGGGTGGTCTACTAAGTTTGAACTTAAAAATACTGAAAATAATAAAAGCTATATACTAAAAAAATAAAACTGAGCTAAAAGTTACTTACAAAGCTCCAAGAAATTAAAAGCAAATAACCTGCAAAAGATAACTAAAACAGTTAAAAATTATTTAACGCAATTGAAAATGCAAATATGAAAATAAGAAATAAAATTAAACTAAAATTTAAACAAACTTAAAATAAAAATGCATGTAATTAAACTAATAAAAATTGCAAATTAAACTAACATCAAATCTAATAAAAATAAAAACTAAATTAAAAATGCATGAAGCACATTAATCTAAATTAACTCTAAATGCAACTAATAAAATACTAAACTGAAATAAAGTCCTTAAATATATAATATAAAATTAACTACTAAATAAATAAAAAAATTTAAAACTAAAATTTAAATTGACAAACTAACACATTAGATTTAACCTACCATTATCAATTAAAAGCTATCCTAAACTAACAACTAATGATCATAATAAGAAATAATAAAAATTCAATAACATTAAGCTAAACAAAAGGGAGGTGGCCAAACAAGGCCTTAAACAAATTTGGCAATTAAGTGTCCCAAGCATGTGTTGGTACTGTACACTATCTTCTCCATTTTCATGTTTATTTCCAAGCATTCATGGTTTTGGCTATTGTCGGTCTGCTGCACTCTGCTTCTCGATTCTGACCAGACACTGCTTCAGGCAAGGTCCGCTTCTGCTGCCTGCTGCACTAGGCGTTCTCGATTTCGGCTACTGTCGGTCTACTACATCCGGTCCTGCAATCTGCTGCTGTTCCAGGTGTTGCTTCTGTCCGATTGCTGCTGTGTACACTGTCCTACTTTCAGCTCTATTCTGTTGCATTGGCTCCTGCTTCTTTTTGGTTTGTCCAGGTGTGTCTCGGTTCCAGGTGCTCACGAGTTCAGCTCATTCCAGCAGCTTTCTGCTGCATTTCCAGGTGATGCAGGTGCAAACCAGTTATTGTCCTGCATCTGTAACGCACTGCTGCCCAGCATCTACATCAATTATGCCAGCATCCTGAGTCCTCCAGGTAATGCCCAGCAGTGCCCAGTTGAAGCTCAATTTCTAAATGTTGTTCTCGATTCAGTACTGCTCTGCTTTTGTCACCAACAACCACATAGCTGCAAGCTGTTCTCTGCTGCACTATGTTCTGCTTTGTGTTGCTTGTACCAGGGAGAGTAACCTGGAAGCAGCTTTGGTGTCAATGATTAAACAACACAGGAATACACCAACACCAATAGCATCAACTAACGAACATTGCAGAAAAGAAACCAACTAAACTATGATGAACAGTAATCGAACAAAGAAAACAGAGATAAACAGAGGAACAAAACTGAAGTTAAAGAAGCATACAGATTGAATTCATGTAGTGCAAAGAATTAAAAACAAAATAAGAAAAGAAAAGAACAATGAGGCAAAGCAGAATGAGAGATTAAAACCGAGAGGAAATAGAAATAAAAAAATAAAACACAACTGAAGATAACACTTAAGCCCATGAGCTTCATCAACAAGAATCCTTAGCTCGGGTTGTTTCCTTCATCTCTCCAACCGAGGTTCCACATTGCCATTGATGTGGATAAATGCTAAGCATCAACCCACATCAAAGCATCAAAACCAAAGGCATAAATAAAGGAAGAATCGAGACTCTAAAAATGGGATTTGGTGGTTACCCGAATGCACTAAGAGAATAAACCGAGAACAAGAACAAAAATATTAAAGATTAATCAAACCAAAAACATCAACTATTAAGGAAAACCGGGAGCAAATCAACTAGGAAATCAATTATGCATATAGAACTTAACAATAAAAGAACTAGTTTTTATCAAACCGAGAACATGAATGAAATTGCTTTTTTTCATTGAAAATAAAATTATCCAAGATAATTGAAGAACATAGAGAAAATGGAATGAACAATAGAAAAACTTGTAAAAAAAAAAAAAACTATGCGGAAATTTTAAAGAAAGCTTTTTAAAATTAAACTAAAAGCTATTCTACCCTAAAATTACATCCTTCCTCCTAGGCTACCTTTTTCTTTTTTTTTCAATTACCTTCCTTTCCTATTTATACACACACTTAGGGGTAAAATTGTAATTTTTCCATCCTAGATGAGTTGGTATTGTTTGGCCACTTGTCTTCACACCATTGGCTCCTTGAAAAATAATATTTCCTTGTCATCTATCTTTTTGTCCAATTGGATGTGCTAGGCTCGTGTTGTCCGCGTGGTCCAATCTCGATTTTAGTTCAATTTTAGTCTATTTTCTACCGAAATATTCAAAATTCATCTGAATTTAATTGATCTACAAACATGAGAATTTTAATTAAATAAAGGGGATAATTAACAAAATAAATTGGGGATTTAAGTAATTAATTAGGAAATTAAGCACAAATAATTCTAAAAATATAGAATTATCAATAGCCGGTGTTGGTAGAGGGAGGAGGAGACGCGGCCAGCGAGAGAAATGGAAGAGAGAGAGAGAAATCGAGAGAGAGGAGAGAAAATGGAGGAGAGGGAGACGAACAGAGGCTGGAGAAAGGGGAATGCCTTGCCATCGGCTAGAGGGGGCGACAACGGCGCCAATCCAGACGCGAATTGATGAGAAACGACATCGACCGGGAAAAGAGAAAAATGGCAGTGACGCTGAAGAGAGAAAAGGCCAGATTGGCCACTTTTCGACCAATCCTGGCGAAACGACACCAGATCGGTGCACTAGACGACCCCGCGGACCTGTCGGAGGAGGAAGCCAATGAAGAACCGATCGACGAAGGAAAAAACTGAATCGGACTGAACTGGTTCAGCCAAAAAAAAGAAAAAGAAAAAAAAGAAGAAAAAGAGGAAAAAAAGGAAAAAGGAAGAGGAAAATTTCAGAGATGCGTCAATTTGACGATAGATCGGTAAGAGGTCGAAAAAGACTGTTTAAATTTTTAGAAAAATAATTAAAATTTATATATGAACAAAATTGACCCGGTTTGAAAATATGTGTATGTAGCATTACAATGGACGACAAAGAGAGATCGATACAGCCTCGATTTATGTGCCATTATGAAATCTTGGGTAAGCGAATTTCACTTGCTACCACTTGTATGATTATATGAGTTAAAAATTAATCGCATAATTTTCGGATTAATTTCGTGTAAATTGCGCTATACTTGGAATTGGGAAATCGACTATCACAAACGATATTATGAACTATCCAAAGAAATTATAAAAAGGTTTAAAATGACGTGATGGTGATAGTAGGCCATCTAATCAGCTAAACGTTTATAATGGGCCCAACTTGTGTAACAATCAACCTAAACTCGTTAATGACCTAATGGACGGCCCATAAATTATAATTGACCCTAAATAGTTAAATGGATTTTAAGGATTAAATAAGGGAGTTGAAACGGGTTTCGAATAGAGGTAGGCCCATTAAGAGACTATAAGGCCCAATAAAAATAATTAGATCCAAAATTTTATCTGAAGTGAAATTATACTACGTACGTGTTTATAAGAAATAATAATAAGCGATTTGTGATTAATTACATCTTTAGAGGACCGAATTGGGAGCAAATCAGACAGAGCGAAACCTCAACGCTTGGAAAAGTTAGATTATACTTAGAAATCGAGGTAAGGGGTGTAATTTAAGATGGTAATGGTATCCCTACCCTTAGACTCTAATTCATTTATACGTTTTCGAGCTTTCTCGTGCAGCCCTTGATTGTAAAATAAAACCCCACACCTATTAAGCCCAAGTTTTATTTGGTCATGTTTTCGAAATAAAGAAATGCCATATGAAATTAAATGCATAGGTTTGAGCATGATTTCTAAATAAATGTTATGGTTTTGACTTACGTATGAATTGATTTCATGTTTTTGAAAGAAATGAAATTTGGTATGTGAACACAGTCTTTCTGTTTTATGAAAGTGTTTTCAAATTACAAGAAATTTGATTTTATTACTCGGTATGAGTTTATGGGCTATAAAACCTATGAAAGATTTTGAAAACTCTGTTTTGAGATGAAAAGGCAATGTTGTCATGACCTCAATCCGTGACTTATCGAAAACCACTACAAATTTTTCGCTTTTTACTTTACTTACCTTTCTCTCCTCAATAGTTGGGCTGTGATTCGATATTAGTCACCTACTCACATTCATTCACATTATACATAGAATTTAGTATTCTTTTCGATAACATAAACTGTTATACAATATTTATACATATACATCTCGATCGTAGAATAGTTTACATAACTGTGCTTATACATTATTCAGTATAAAATGTTCGAGTGTGTATACCTCTCGTAAGATGGATAGGCAGCGGATACAATGAATGCTATACCTCAGCTAGACTCAATCTACTGCGAACGATCTGTAGAGAGTGGAAACTAAAAGGGGATGAGTAAACAATGCGCTCAGTAAGGAAATCAGGCAAGCAAGTAGACAACCGCACTATCTACTGAAAATAAGGTTTTACCTTTCCTTCTCTCATCTCAAAGCATGTTTCAAATGTTATAATAATAGTACAAAATAAATTCCATGTACTTAAAATCATGCTGAGTTATCAAAAGTAGGCATTCATGCAAAACAGTGCATCTTTATAAAATTTGGAATGCCTTTATCTCAGTCATGCCATTTACATTTAAATCACATTAAATATGGCAGTTCACAACACAACACAATCATCGATTTTTGACCTATCTCTCTCAGGTCTAACTGTATCATGAAAACAAGTGATATATCATGCGAGACTCAGTGGCTAAATGCAATACTCTCCTGGACTATGGCCATATCCTATAATGTGAAATCCCAGGCAACATAGATCTCGATGTGCGGGTATCACTGCTGTAATGGGAGGGGGGTCAGTGTGAGACGCCGTATATGTATAAGGGTATATATGTACATAGAAATGTAAATAGAGTTGTACTATGAATTCATGAGTGAAGTATATGTGATGTAAGTCCATAAGTAATGTACACACTTGTAATGAGAGTGGTAATTGTACATACAAGTTACATTAAGTACGAATGTGAAGAAATGGACTTAAACATGTGGAGAATGTGTGTAGAATGGATTATGAGTAGTTTGGTAAAACGGAAGTAGAATTGCATAAGATGTGCACTTCCATTTTTGTTTATATTAAGTACCATTGGTCATACAAAGATTCTACATAAGTTTTAATGTGTATGAAGTGAGGATGGATGCCATTTTCAAGTCTCAAAGATGAATGGATGAGAAAAGGATCATGGTAGCAAATTAAGGATGTTTCGTAAGTGTTGCTGCAGAAGAACTACAGAAAATCTGGAAATTGTGAAGGGCAGATCGATCTCATGGGATGAGAGATCGATCTGAAAGAGCCAGAATGCTCTTATTTGGGAAAAGGAATAGAGCAGATCGATCTCCAATGGAGCCAGATCGATCTCCTAAGCATTCTGTAGTGAAAAGATCGATCCCCAAGCACCCAGATCGATCTCCTTAGCTCTATGTTTGGGAGCAGATCAATCTCATGCTTCGACAGATCGATCTCATGCTTAAAATACCATGAAAAAGAGGGATTTAAGGGGACCAGATCGATCTCCTCTTGGACCAGATCGATCTCCTTAAGCTATTTCTATATAAGGAGTGCTGAAAATCAGAAAATTTCGAGAAAAACACTAACCTTCCACTTTCAACCCAAAAACCTAACTTTCTCTCTCTAAAATCAGCAATTTTCAGTGAGGTTTGAAGAGAGACCATTAGAGGCAAAGTTGTTCCTATCAAGGAGAAGAACAACATAGTTGGAAGGCATTTTCCCATTATTGGTATTGAAGGAGTTAAGGGCATTGCCATTTGGAGCAAGAAGAGAAATCAAATTGGGTAAGATTCTAACACTCCAACTATGGTACATTGTTTATATAATTGATTTTGGAGTTGTTTGGCATGAGTATGGATGGTTAGAAACTATCTAAAATGCATTGGAATGATTATGACCTAGAAATGGTCTAGAGTGAGAAAGTGGAATTGTATGGAGATTAATGATGAATGAGATATGTAGAAGTTATTAATAGTGTTGTGGCATGATTTTAAGATGTGGTTAGTGGATAAATTATGAGATTTACCTAAAAGAGGTAAAATGTGGATTAAGGCATTGGTAAAATGCACAAGTGAATAATATTGACTACTGAGGTCAATTATGGGTTAAATACATTAACTCAATTGATTTAATGAATAAATCGCAGCTTCCGAGGATACACCGAGGCGAGTTGAGCCAAGACCGTGAGAAGCTAAAAGGAAAGGAGTCACACCAAGTGAATCGAGGTAAGGGAATTGTGTGGACTCTTAGAGATATCTGTGCGCAATTTGGGCGCTTAAATGTTTTGCTAGAATGCATGAGATTAGGAAATGATGTTGGGTGATTGAAGGGTAAAAGTTGGGAGTTTGAGAAATGTGCATGAAAACAAAAGCATATTGCTTTGAAAATCATGTTTTATTGTTTTTTTTTAACAAATGATTGGTAGGTTGGCAAACATTGAAATGATTTGCAAAAGAAATGAGTGTGTTTTGGTTTTGTTAACCATACTTTGCAAAGTTTTGAGCCACCTACATGATTTCGTGAGTATGAAAGCGTGCTAGAGTATGACTAGCATGAGATTTGACGTGTTTTATACACATGAGTGCAAGAGGCACTAGTTTTCACATGGATTTCATAATTGTTTTGGCATTGTACTTCGAGTTTGTCTCGCACTGGATGCCCACCTTGCATGTTACCGTGTTTGGAGCTTCGAGTAGACTGGGTGTCACATCGATTAAATAGGCTCACACGTGTATTGTTTTGACATGATTAATTAGCCGTGTTAGGAGCTTCGGGTAGACAAGAGGTCGTACCTATTAAATAGGCTCACACGTGCGTTTGAGATGTGGCGTGATATGATGTGTTGATTAGGTCCACGGAGTATGTTGTACCGTGCATGTAGCATGGGGTACATTGTACCATGTTGAGTTGTGATGTGCCGTCTTCGGACGAGATCTGCTATGGACCGACGGGTAGGATTTGACCCACCTCCCGTGTGGAAGCAGATAGTGGTGATATCCCGCACACCTGATCCGTGTAGCCGGTATCACAGGTTATGTACATAGGCCTTGAGGTTATTACCTATTGTTGAACTGCCTATCTCACATGTCTACTGCTAATTGAGAATAAATCCATGTTTGAAATGATTTGTAGGTCAGGAAAGTCCGAGGGATGGGCTGAGACCTGACCAGTGTTGAATTGATTGGTTAATGGTTTTAAAGTGCACGGATGCATGATGTTTAATGCCATGCTTTATTGTGAAATTGCATGATGATTTATACCATGCTTTGAGTTGAAATGTACACTTGATTTTAATAGCATGAATGCTTTACATACCATTAACACAATCATACACTCATGTTTGAGATAAATAATGAATAAAATGCTTTTGAGCATGGCATCACGATCACGTAGATAGTGCAGTATCTACCTGTTCGTATGATTGCCTTACTGAGCGTGTGGTTTGCTCACCCCCCTTATTTCCCCCTCTCTATAGAGATTTGAGTATAGATTGAGCGTGACTGGAGGCGTTTCCCTTTTGGTAATCTGCTGCATCCTATCGCTAAAGGTATACACACTTGGATTATTTTGTATCTAAACTAGACATAGCACAGTAGCATTTTGTATGTAACTACTGGGGATGTAAAACAATGTAAACACATGTAACAACTCTGATATATATACATTTATACAAGTGTTTACTCATAAATAATGTTTCAAATTGAATTGGTATGGTGGAGTGAGTTAGACGTCGACACACAGCCCAACTGTTATGAGTGTGGTTGTTCACGATCGAGGAAGGATGATTAAAGATTGATGCATGAAAATGCTAAAAATTTGTACGTATTTTGGTAAGTTGAGGGTCATGACAGAAGTTGGTATCAGAGCTCGAGTTGGTTTGACGTGTGTCGTGTCTAAAATACTTAATAAGTTGGAAAATTTCATCCCCATGTTACTGTGCTTGTTTAGATACAATTGTGTGTGTGTCGATGGGTTGACTAAGTAATTGGTTGTGAATGTAGGGAAGTGAGTAAGTATGCCTAATACCTGTCGCGGTAGAGGGATGAGAGCACAGGCTCGAGGCCGTAGAGGTAGGCCTGAGGGTCGTGTTGAGCCAAAAAAACACGAGGCTCAAGAGGACGTTGAGGTGGAGGTCGATGTTGAGCACTCTCCACAGGGTCCAGAGGAGAGACCCGAGAGTACTGAGGCTCGTTTCGCGAGGATTGAGCGGAGCATTGAGATGATTGTGGAGTTGGTCACCCAATCTTTATCTGGAGTTAGCGGTAGACAGAGTCCCGCTACACAAGGTGATGCCGAGCAGGCAGCAGCTCCCGAAGCGCGGGCAAGGGAAGCCCAGAGGCCACAGACGACAGATACCCCACCCACAAAGGATGTGCCTACGCCGGTTGCTATGCCAGGCAGTAGAGGTTGGGGATATGGATGTGCTTTGGATAGACTGCGACAGTTCCAGAAGTTTAGACCACCGTCTTTCAGTGGAATAAAGGACCCAATAGTGGCTGAGGATTGGATCAATGAGATCGAGAAATTATATGGGTTCTTTGAGTGCACCACTACCGAGATGGTAGCATTTGCCGCTTTTATGCTGAAGGGGTCAGCAGAACATTGGTGGAAGTCCACCAGGCCTATTTTGAGAGCCCGACATACTGAGATCAGCTGGGATGTGTTTCTAGAGGCCTTCCGGAGACAGTATGTCCTAGATATCGCACAACGGAAGCTAAAGATGGCATTTTTGGGACTGACCCAAGGGAGCAGGACTGTGGATGAGTATGAGACTGCTTTTATATCCCTGGGCAGATATGATCCCAACACGATGAGTAATGAGGTCGAAAAAATCCAGAAGTTTGTGGATGGATTGAGACCGACCATCAGGTCTAGATTGGTTCCCCTAGATATACCGACCTATGAGGAGGCAGTGCGCAGGGCGCAACTATGTGAGCAAGATGTTGATAGGATTGCCTCAAAGTTTGGAAAGGTTGGTAAGATGAGGGATAGAGATAACAAAAGACCAGTGATGGATAGAGGCTTCGGTTATAAAGGAAGCAAGAGATTCTCTGGAAAGAGGCCAAGAATTGATGAGATTCGGGAGATGACAGTTGATACTCCCATGTATCCGGCCATTGCTCCAGCTAAGGGAATCGTGATTGGAGGACCACGGCCTACTACAGAACAGTGTGGCAAGTGTGGTAGGTACCATGGTACTCGACCATGCTATGGATCTCCTGTAGTATGCTTCAGATGTGGGAAGCCAGGGCACGTAATCAGAGATTGCCCAGAGATGATAGAGAGAGCCCCACAGAAGGGCAAGGAGCCAGATAGAGCTCCAGTTGGTACAGCTGCTCCGAGGAGGAGGGCTACAGTCGAGGAAAAGGGGAAGCAAGCAGTGGGTGTAAGCAGAGGACGAGTGCACGCACTGGATCAGGATACTGCAGATCAATCATCGGATGTGATAAAAGGTACCATCTAAATCTTTGATATAGAAGCTTATGTACTGTTTGATCCTGGTGCCACGCATTCCTTTATTTCGCCATCCTTTGCATGTAAATTGTTGAAGCATGTAAAACCCACGCTGCTTGATAAGATGTTGTTGATATCTACCCCTATGAATGATAGTCAGTTGACTGAGCATATATATAGAGATTGTAAGATGAGGATAGGAGGTAAAGAAACGGCAGCCGATTTGATTTTATTAAATATGAGTGATTTTGATGTAATCCTAGGGATGGATTGGCTGGCTGCAAATCATGTTGTTATGGTTTGTCATGCAAAAACTTTGATGTTTCCAAAGATAGACAATCTTGTAGTTAATTTTGTGAAATGAAATTAAAGAACATGATTATTATAAGTGTGATGAGTACAATCTTGATACATGATGTATGAAAGATAAATTTGATTTCATTTATGTATGTGATGTGATGATTTGTGATACTAATGGTGGAAAGAATAATGTGAAGGATTCATCGCTTTTGTGATTGAGACGGATAAAGCACGTCTAAAATTGGAAGACATACCAGTGGTTAGGGAATTTTCAGATGTCTTTCCGGATGAGTTACCAGGGTTACCTCCAGATAGGGAGATGGAGTTTGGTATAGACTTGGCACCTGGTACAAAGCCGATGTCCAAGCCACCATACAAAATGGCTCAAGTTGAGTTAGAGGAGTTAAGGAAACAGTTACAAGAGTTGCTGGAGAAGGGGTTTATCAGGCCGAGCGTCTCACCTTGGGGAGCACCGATTCTATTTGTAAGGAAGAAGGATGAAAGCCTCCGACTGTGTATAGACTATCGATTGTTGAATAAGGCTACCATCAAGAATAAGTATCCCCTCCCATGCATCGATGATTTGTTGGATCAGCTTAAGGGAGCGCAGGTCTTTTCCAAGATAGATCTGAGATCAGGGTACTATCAGTTGAAGATACGAGGTGGAGATGTGCCCAAGACAGCTTTTCGCACCCGGTATGGACATTATGAGTTTATGGTTATGCCATTCGAGTTGACAAATGCTCCCGCAGCTTTTATGTCGTTGATGAATGAGGTATTTCACCAGTATTTGGATCGGTTTGTGATCGTGTTTATTAATGATATACTGGTGTATTCAAGGTCTAGAGAGGAGCATGAGAGGCATCTAAGGATAGTGCTACAGACCCTTCGAGAGAAGAAGTTGCACGCTAAACTCAGTAAGTGTGACTTTTGGTTGGAACAGATCTCTTTTCTGGGTCATATAGTATCAAAGGATGGAGTATCAGTGGATCCATCTAAGATTGAGGCCGTAGTTCAGTGGCAGAGACCCTAGACAGTGACAGAGATCAGGAGTTTTCTGGGTTTAGCTGGATATTATCGAAGGTTTGTAGAGGGATTTTCGAGGTTAGCTACTCCTTTGACACGCCTCACAAGAAAGAATGTGGAGTTTGTGTAGGACGATAAGTGTGAAGAAAGTTTTGAGGAGCTAAAAAGGAGATTAACCACAGCTCCAATCCTCACCATTCCTACCAGCTCAGGAGGTTTCTCGGTGTATGCGGATGCTTCACATCTGGGACTGGGCTGTGTATTGATGTAAGATGGGAAGGTAGTAGCCTATGGATCAAGGCAGTTAAAGGATCATGAGAGGAACTACCCGACCCATGACTTGGAGTTGGCAGCGGTGGTGTTTGCGCTGAAGATATGGCGCCACTACCTCTATGGTGAGAGATTTTAGATTTATACAGATCATAAGAGCCTTAAGTACCTATTCTCACAGAAAGAGCTGAACATGAGACAGAGGAGATGGCTCGAGCTGTTAAAGGATTATGATTGTGAGATCCTATACCACCCGGGTAAAGCAAATGTGGTTGCTGATGCATTGAGTAGGAAGCATCTCAGGATGGTATCATTTATGATAATCAGGGAACATGAGCTGTTGGAACAGTTCATGAACCTCAGTTTGGATATGACCCCGCCTGACGCTGATAGTGGATTTATGATAGCTAGCCTGCAGTTGGAACCGGATCTGGTAGATCGAATCCGACAGGCTCAGCTAGTTGATCAGCAGTGTAGTGATATTGTTGGGCAGATACAGAGGGGTATAGAGATGGACTTTGGGTTGAGTTCAGATGGATTGTTGAGGTTTAGAGGTAGGATATGTGTTCCTGATGACGTAGAGATCAGAAGGTTGATCCTGACAGAGGCTCACTCGTCGAAGTATACTATACATCCAGGGGGTACCAAGATGTATTAAAACCTTCGAAAAGTTTATTGGTGGTCTGGAATGAAAAAGCACATTGCTGAATATGTTGCTAAGTGTCTCGTTTGTCAGTAGGTGAAGGTAGAGCATCAGAAGCCTGCAGGGTTATTGCAGCCTCTACCGATACCGACATGGAAGTGGGAGCATGTCACCATGGATTTTGTGATGGGATTGCCGAGGACCTGGAGAGGTCATGATGCCATATGGGTGATTGTGGATCAGTTGACGAAATCAGCCCATTTTCTAGCTATGAGAGCTACCGATACTCTGAGCCAGTTAGCGAACCTATATGTGCGTGAGATAGTGAGGCTATATGGAATTCCAGTGAGCGTTGTTTTTGATAGGGATGCCCGCTTCACTTCCCACTTCTGGGAACGTTTTCAGGAAGCGATGGGGACCCAGTTGAATTTTAGCACCGCGTTTCATACTCAGACAGATGGTCAGTCAGAGAGGACTATACAGACCCTGAAGGATATGTTTAGAGCGTGTGCATTGGATTTTGGAGGCTCCTGGGATGACCATTTGCCACTCGCAGAGTTCACGTATAATAACAGTTTTCATGCGAGTATCGGGATGGCACCGTATGAGGCATTGTATGGGCGTAGATGCCGTTCCCCTATTGGATGGGAAGAGGTTGGTGACAGATAGATTTTTGCTCTTGACTTGGTTAGACAAGCCTCTGAGGACGTCCAATTGATATGTGAGAGGTTACGGACAGCTCAGAGCAGGCAAAAGAGTTATGCTGACAGGAGACGGAGACCACTAGTGTTTGAGGTGGGTGAGTCAGTGTTTTTGAAAGTTTCCCCTTCGAAGGGTATTATGAGGTTTGGGAAGAAGGGAAAGTTGAGCCCTCGATATATAGGGCCATTTGAGATACTTGATAAGGTGAGAGATAAGGCTTATAGATTGGCATTGCCACCAAAGTTGGCAAGTGTGCATAACGTCTTCCACGTATCCATGTTGAGGAAGTATCACCCGGACTCGGCACATGTGATAAGATATGAGCCCTTGGAGCTCAATAAAGGTATGACCTATGATGAGAAGGCAGTTCGGGTATTAGACAGAAAAAAGAAAGTGCTGAGGACAAAGACAATTCCCTTGGTGAAAATACTTTGGCAACATCACACTGTGGAAGAAGCCACATGGGAATTGGAGAGTTCGATGCGGGAGAGGTATCCCGAGTTGTTCACAGAATAATTGGTTCTAATTTAGAGGACCAAATTTTCTAAGTGGGGGAGAATGTGAGACCCCGTATATGTATAAGGGTATGTATGTACATAGAAATGTAAATAGAGTTGTACTATGAATTCATGAGTGAAGTATATGTGATGTAAGTCCATAAGTAATGTACACACTTGTAATGAGAGTGGTAATTGTACATACAAGTTACATTAAGTATGAATGTGAAGAAATGGACTTAAACATGTGGAGAATGTGTGTAGAATGGATTATGAGTAGTTTGGTAAAATGGAAGTAGAATTGCATAAGATGTGCACTTCCATTTTTGTTTATATTAAGTACCATTGGTCATACAAAGATTCTACACAAGTTTTAATGTGTATGAAGTGATGATGGATGCCATTTTCAAGTCTCAAAGATGAATGGATGAGAAAAGGATCATGGTAGCAAATTAAGGATGTTTGGTAAGTGTTGCTGCAGAAGAACTGTAGAAAATCTGGAAATTGTGAAGGGCAGATCGATCTCATGGGATGAGAGATCGATCTGGAAGAGCCAGAATGCTCTTATTTGGGCAAAGGAATAGAGCAGATCGATCTCCAATGGAGCCAGATCGATCTCCTAAGCATTTTGTAGTGAAAAGATCGATCCCCAAGCACCCAGATCGATCTCTTTAGCTCTCTGTTTGGGAGCAGATCGATCTCATGCTTCGACAGATCGATCTCATGCTTAAAATGTCGTGAAAAAGAGGGATTTAAGAGGACCAGATCGATCTCCTCTTGGACCAGATCGATCTCCTCAAGCTATTTCTATATAAGGAGTGCTGAAAATCAAAAAATTTAAAGAAAAACACTAACCTTCCACTTTCAACCCAAAAACCTAACTTTCTCTCTCAAAAATCAGCCATTTTCAGTGAGGTTTGAAGAGAGACCATTAGAGGCAAAGTTGTTCCTATCAAGGAGAAGAACAACATAGTTGGAAGGCATTTTCCCATTGTTGGTATTGAAGGAGTTAAGGGCATTGCCATTTGGAGCAAGAAGAGAAATCAAATTGGGTAAGATTCTAACACTCCAACTATGGTACATTGTTTATATAATTGATTTTGGAGTTGTTTGGCATGAGTATGGATGGTTAGAAACTATCTAAAATGCATTGGAATGATTATGACCTAGAAATGGTCTAGAGTGAGAAAGTGGAATTGTATGGAGATTAATGATGAATGAGATATGTAGAAGTTATTAATAGTGTTGTGGTATGATTTTAAGATGTGGTTAGTGGATAAATTATGAGATTTACCTAAAAGAGGTAAAATGTGGATTAAGGCATTGGTAAAATGCACAAGTGAATAATATTGACTACTGAGGTCAATTATGGGTTAAATACATTAACTCAATTGATTTAATGAATAAATCGCAGCTTCCGAGGATACACCGAGGCGAGTTGAGCCAAGAGCGTGAGAAGCTAAAAGGAAAGGAGTCACACCAAGTGAATCGAGGTAAGGGAATTGTGTGGACTCTTAGAGATATCTGTGCGCAATTTGGGCGCTTAAATGTTTTGCTAGAATGCATGACATTAGGAAATGATGTTGGGTGATTGAAGGGTAAAAGTTGGGAGTTTGAGAAATGTGCATGAAAACAAAAGCATATTGCTTTGAAAATCATGTTTTATTGTTTTTTTTTAACAAATAATTGGTAGGTTGGCTAACATTGAAATGATTTGCAAAAGAAATGAGTGTGTTTTGGTTTTGTTAACCATACTTTGCAAAGTTTTGAGCCACCTACATGATTTCGTGAGTATGAAAGCGTGCTAGAGTATGACTAGCATGAGATTTGACGTGTTTTATACACATGAGTGCAAGAGGCACTAGTTTTCACATGGATTTCATAATTGTTTTGGCATTGTGCTTCGAGTTTGTCTCGCACTGGATGCCCACCTTGCATGTTGCTGTGTTTGGAGCTTCGAGTAGACTGGGTGTCACATCGATTAAATAGGCTCACACGTGCATTATTTTGACATGATTAATTAGCCGTGTTAGGAGCTTCGGGTAGACAAGAGGTCGTACCGATTAAATAGGCTCACACGTGCGTTTGAGATGTGGCGTGATATGATGTGTTGATTGGGTCCACGGAGTACGTTGTATCGTGCATGTAGCATGGGGTACATTGTACCGTGTTGAGTTGTGATGTGCCGTCTTCGGACGAGATCTGCTATGGATCGGCGGGTAGGATTTGACCCACCTCCCGTGTGGAAGCAGATAGTGGTGATATCCCGCACACCTGATCCGTGTAGCCGGTATCACAGGTTATGTACATAGGCCTTGAGGTTATTACCTATTGTTGAACTGCCTATCTCACATGTCTACTGTTAATTGAGAATAAATCCATGTTTGAAATGATTTGTGGGTCAGAAAAGTCCGAGGGATGGGCTGAGACCTGACCAGTGTTGAATTGATTGGTTAATGGTTTTAAAGTGCACGGATGCATGATGTTTAATGCCATGCTTTATTGTGAAATTGCATGATGATTTATACCATGCTTTGAGTTGAAATGTGCACTTGATTTTAATAGCATGAATGCTTTACATACCATTAACATAATCATGCACTCATGTTTGAGATAAATAATGAATAAAATGCTTTTGAGCATGGCATCACGATCACGTAGATAGTGCAGTATCTACCTGTTCGCATGATTGCCTTACGGAGCATGTGGTTTGCTCACCCCCTTATTTCCCCCTCTCTATAGAGATTTGAGTATAGATTGAGCGTGACTGGAGGCGTTTCCCTTTTGGTAATCCGCTGCATCCCATCGCTAAAGGTATACACACTTGGATTATTTTGTATCTAAACTAGACATAGCACAGTAGCATTTTGTATGTAACTACTGGGGATGTAAAACAATGTAAACACTTGTAACAACTCTGATATATATACATTTATACAAGTGTTTACTCATAAATAATGTTTCAAATTGAATTGGTATGGTGGAGTGAGTTAGACGTCGACACACAGCCTAACTGTTATGAGTGTGGTTGTTCACGATCGAGGAAGGATGATTAAAGATTGATGCATGAAAATGCAAAAAATTTGTACGTATTTTGGTAAGTTGAGGGTCGTGACAGTCAGTCCATCACAACCGCTAGCTATAAATTCCTTAACTCCATAACTCCACCACACGGTACAATGTACTCTATGCCACTCGTACGGTATAACGTATACCTATGGACCATCTCCTCATGGTCAGGATGTCTGCCATAGGTCTTAGTCCTCACACCACGGAAATACATCATAGTCGGGGTGCTTACCATAAGTCTTAGCCCTCACACTATGGAAATAATGCCACGTCTCTAAATCCACGTGCGAACATCTCAACAGTGTGACACTCAGTCTACATGGAGGAAATCATCACGATTTTTCTCTTTAACATTTTTTTGTATATCACATAACAACTACAGTGCGTGTCTTGAGTATGACTCATAATCAACACTCCGCCCCTTAAACACTATTTATGCATCTCAAAATATTCAACACTAGTGTGAGTAACCTTTAGCACTAGGTCATGCATATTTCTCTTTTCAAATCAAGTACGAGTTATTACTCAAGTACTATATCATGTATAAATCATGAAAACTGAGTACGAGCAATGCTCCTAGTACTCTATCATGTAAAACTGAGTATGAGCAAAGCTCCCAATACTTTATATGCATCAATCACAAACTGAGTACGAGCTATACTCCCAGTACTCTCATATGCATAAAATCGTATTTAAACTTAGTACGAGTAAACACTCTAGTATTATATAATGCATATCTCAAAATATAGTGCGAGTATTCTCTAGCACTTATGGTTTTCACACAAAACCAGATAGATGGCTTATTTAAATCACAATTCACTCATTTCAAGTCAAATTAGCACTTAAATGTGCCGTTTTCGCATACACATGAAAACATTAGCCATTTTATCATGCAACTCATGCATTTTGGGTCACAACATGCTTTTCAGGCTTTTTATCCTATTTTTGGATAAAATCACACTTTATCTCATTAATCTCTATCACACACATTAGGCCTATTCATGGGCATTCATATAGCATATAATACCGAAATGCTATTTAAATACGTGTAGTAATCTCTAAATACTCACGAAATTCTCTTACCTCGGATCACGTTAAGTGACCTCTCTTCCTCAGTTCTGCTCACTTTTGCAGTCTAATCAGCTTCCAATGTGATTTTCGAAGTTGTGATAATTATTGACATTAGTATATCACTCAATACTCATTCCATTTGCCAAATCTCAATTAAACTCATCAATCTCACTATTTCCTCCCAATATGGTATTATACCATATTTTCACATAACTATCTTTATTTCTCCTTATTTCCAATTTATGCATTTCATAAGATTAACTCATAATCTTTCATACATGCATATATCATCATCAAACCAATGTTAACATCATTTTCTCATTACTTTCTCACTTTCATGCCAAAACTAGGTCATGCTCATTTTTCATGATCCTTTTGTTTCCAACATTTCATATTTATATTAATCAACTCATCAATACACCTAGTTTAACATATATCAAAGTAGTGTATTAAATCTTACCTAGTGGAACTTTCCTTCCTTTTTCACCAAAATGGTAAAATCTTTCTTGCTCCTTAAACTCTTGATTTCAATCTCTTGTTTCCAAGTATGTTGCTCTCTTCTTACTAAGAACAACTTTGCTCAACTGTATCTCACTCAAAACTGATCACAAACAGAAGTTTTCTAGTGTTTCTTGGCTAGGTTTAGGTTTAGTTCTTGAATGGAATAGTAACTCTCGGGAAAATGAAGTGCAGAAGTCCAATATTTATAGAACTGTCTTGATGAGATCGATCTGCTACCCTAGGAGATCGATCTGCTCTACATTTTCCTCTTGAAACCGACCTTTCAAACCACATGAGATCGATCTGCTCTTACATGAGATCGATCTGTTGCAACACAGAACCTTAAGGAGTTCGATCAGTTGCAAGTCAGTAGCTTAAGGAAATCGATCTGGCCCTTCTGAGATCGATTCCTTCAACATAGAATGTTTAGCAGATCGATATGCTCTCCAATGAGATCGATCTGACCTATTCCATCTCTCAAATAAGAGCATTTTTTGCTCTTCCAGATCGATCTCTCATCCATATTTACTAGATTTCACTACAGTTTTCTGCAGTAACACATGCCAAACTTCATACATTTTGTTACCATGGTCATTTTTGCTCATTCATCCACACTTAAGGCTTGAAATAACATCCATTCATACCTTATACACATTAAACCTTATGTGTATCCTTTGTATAACCAAAGTTATACTATTTACAACTAAATGGAGTATAAAACTTATGCAACTCATGCATACTTGAATCCATTTTACCACACTACTCAATTTTCCATATATTCCCATTCATCACACACTAAAGTCCATTTCTTATTATTCATACATAACGAAACTTGTACGTACATCACCAACTCATATTACAAGTGTGTACATTTAATCTATGGACTTTACATCATTCATGCTTCATATAGCATGTACATGTATGTACTTAGAAATTTAAGGGTATTACAAATGTATAGTGGAATTGTGGGGGCCACCTCTTGAGTCCGAGCAAAGTACCACACAGTTCACAATAACATGCGATCATAGGGGCCACCTCTTGGGTTCTGTGGGAGCAAAGTGCCACACCTTCTGTGTGATTATGGGGGCCACCTCTTGGGTCCTATAGATGTAAAGTGCCACATGGTCAATGCATTTTTGTCATGCTCGCCTTCGTGGCGTATATGAATTCTGTCTTCAGGTGTGATTGAATTGTTGTATGACCTTGACCACATCTACAGCCTTGCCATGGCCATGTTTATGATTTCCCTCTACGGAGGATGACTATGTTATCATCGCATGATAATCCTATAAGTTAGCCTAGTCTCCATCCGATATGAACTATGTTATAAGATTTTTATCCTTCGATACATGTTTATGCATCGGTTATGCTTTTGAAGTTCGATGGGTTTTGAAAGATTCTGAGGTTATGTATGTCTCGAAAGATTTTGATGTAACTGAATAGATTTGTTACCTCGAAATTATATTTCTATTGATTATGTTTTCCATTTACGCATTTTGAATGTTATGTGATATTTGTAAAGAAATGCTATCTTTTAGTTTTATCATGCATTCAGTGTGATTTAGCCACCATGATCATTTTAAATGCATTTCTTACTAGGTTTTTTCCCGAAAGCTCATCCCTTTGCCTCTCAGATGTGTTGCAGTGAAACTACAATGATAATTGCTGCGTAGACAACGTAGGCTGGCGGATACGAGTTTCTCCAAACTACCTTTTGTACATGCGTGAGGTATACATTTCTATCTCTGTACTAGACCATTTGTATGCACAGACATCTATTGAAAGTAATGTGTTGGGATGTAATCTGTATAAGGATAAATGAAATATTTTTAAGGATTGATGGTTGGGAGTAACTAGACGTGTTTGGAATATGTAGAATGATTTGATGATATGACTTGGGAAGCATGTCTGATAGTTGTGAGGGTTGATATTGTGAGAAAATTTCAGGTGGGTAGGCTTATATATAAGCCGTTATGCTGCCGAAATTTCTATCGGTCATATAAATCCAAATGTGAAACTTAATTATAATTACGGATAAAGAAGTAAGAAAATGAATTGACACTGAATAGGAATATAACCTAAGTGAATAAAGGGATTAAGTTGCAAGCTGAAGTTTCAAAAAAAAAATTTCCTGAATTTTTATAGGTCACGGGTTGTTACAGATATATATTATATATATTATTAATTAATTAATTATTATTATTATTATTATTTTATTTTATTATTTATCTATTTGTTTTATTTTATATCAGACGTACAGTTTTATTTCCACTTGTATGTTTTTACGAACAAATTTATAGGGAAATTTTGGGGATTTACAGTATCTCAATAAACTAGCACATAGCTAGGGCACAGGCACCAGTGGCACTCACCGTGCGGGTAACATAAAATACATGCGTGCTGTGTAGGCACGAGATACTATGAAACATGCACCACGCGTAGCGAAGACAGCACGACAAAGGCAGAGATGAGTACTACATGGGCGAAATGAAAATAGGCACTACAAGTGGCGGAGCTGGGCACCATAAGTAGCAGGCATGACATGCACACATCATACAATATCGGGATAGCCTCTCCTCTAAAAAAAATTACTTTCTTACTTGTTTTCATACTTACTTAAAAAATCATATGGAAAACTTTTATCATTAAATCATACATTTCAATTATAAAACATTAAAATATCAAAGACTTATGCATCATAGTAAAAATATTTGGCTTCAGGGTGAAATCGAGGTGTCATTTCTTTCGAAAACTTATGTTGAAAAGTTTGGGTTTTCCATGTAAATTCTTCATGCATACATCAAATAATTTTAAGAAATATAAATAGGTAAAGGAAGCCATTACTACTTTAAATTGTATCCCTTACCTATCGAATCCCAGGGCAGCGTAAGATTGTCGGATATTGGGCTTGTCACGACCCCCTTATATCCTAAAATCACTATAAATTTTTCACTTAATTTGTTAACCTTCCTGTCAAGAACAGTTTCCAACACCAATTAGTTGAGCTATGATTCAGAGTTAGTTACCTTTTACCATACACAATATCATTTAACATTTATATACAATAACTGTAGGCACTTAAATTACTTACATTAACTTCATTAATTCATACATGTCTACAAATGTTTACATCCCCGAATTTACATTTCCAAAAGTGTTGTTGTGCTGTACTTGTTTAGATACAAAATGATAATAATGTGTATACCTCTCAGTAATGGGCAGCAGCAGGCACTAGGAGTGCAAGTCTCTGCTCGCTCTCAACCACTATGGATGCTCTGGGGAGATAGAAAGTGAAAGGGTGAGCAACCACACGCTCAGTAAGGAAATAATGTAAGCAAGTAGACAGCTACACTATCTACATGCATATAATGACATGATATCAAAATCATTTACATCTTGAGCATGAGGTAGATCAAAACCATGACACATGAATACGTATATAGTATATGAAAAACTCATAAAAACATGCATGATATCAAATGGAAAATCAACATATGAAACATTTCATGCTCATCATATCAAAACTCATCACAAATCATTTAAATCAAATCTAATCACGCTTTTCGAGAATACCCTGTGCATAAAATCCCATTTTCTTTTTTAAAACCAAATCACAGGTGTCACCCCTCCTTCGGGTCTACCCAAGTCTATCAATAAAACATAATATCACGTGAGGCATGTAGGTTACATTTCAGAAACAAATTGGGAATAATGGCCATGTATAAATCCCTATGATCCCAGGCTACATGGATCCCGGCGTGCGGGGTATCACGACTGCAACAAGAGGTGAGGTCAGCCATACTCGTGCAATAACTCAACCAACTAGTCATCAAGACTACACGGTACAGTGTACTTCATGTGACATACACGGTACAATGTACTTTGTGGAGCCACATGGTCTGAGGGTGCCTGCCATAGGTCTTAGCCCACATCATTGTCAGGGGTGCCTGCCATAGGACTTAGCCCACATGACTGTTTTTAGGGTGCCTACCATAGGACTTAGCCCATGTCATGGTTTGAGGGTGCCTGCCATAGTTCTTAGCTGCCCTATACCATGCCGATAACCATTTCATGTCTCAAAACATTCGTGCGATGTACCATCTCACCGTAACACAGTCTACAAGAGGCATCAGCATGATTTTCTATAAAATATGTCAAATCTTCGTACGAGCAACGCTCCAGTACGACTTTCATGTACAGTAAATCAGTAAAACCTAGTGCGAGGAGGGCTTCAGCACTATCAATATAAATCAAAGTATCAAAATCTAGTGCGAGCTAAGCTCCAGCACTGTTTACACTCACAGAAATATGATAGGTGACTCCAGTTAAAATATCAAGTATTTTCAAGGATAAAACTTAGCACATGATCCGTGCTTTTTCATGTAAACACATAAATTAATAGCCAACCTACCCTCATTTCGTTCATATTCAAAAGTTTTATCATGAAAACATCAAAGTCATGAAAACACATGCATTTTGGACCCTTACTACCCCTTTCATTAAATTCCTACCAAGGTAAACTTATATTTTTTTTCCTTATTTTTGGAACCTTTCATAAAGATTCTAAATGCATTATTAGATATCTAGAGAAATTCACGCCCTATAATTCCCCTCAAAATACGTATAGCTAATTCTAGGCACTTACAAAACCCCTTTACATTGAATCACGTCGAGCGTAGTACAAGTTCCACCGCTGGAAGCTCATTCAATCTGGTTTTGCTCCTAATCCGATCTCTGGAGCTGCAAACATTCATCAATCACTTCATCGCAATCGATATATCTTATCGGACCTTATAGTATTAAGCTTGGTCCATTTTCGCATTTCGACAACATTGTGTCATTCCTAATCAATTTAGCTAGTAACTCACTTAGTTATAAAATCAAACACTTGATTTGCATGCTTAAACCTTAGTTCCTCCATTCATTCATGCACTTAACAATTACCATATATGCACATTTCATCACTTTGCCTAATCCCACAATTTGTTTTCATAACACAATCTCAAAATCATGCATATAACATTATTAACACTTTGGTATAACCCATTTATCATCAACTCAACCATATCACATCTTCTTACACTAAACCCATTCTAGATTATGCTTAATTCATTACATTCTAAGTGTTTTCATCAAATGATATATACACCAATCTACTCCTAACAACATCTTATTATACATATTTAGAGTTAGTGTATCGAAATCTCACCTAACTTGACTTTTCCCTTGTTCGAAATTGGAAGATCCTCTGCTTATTCAATCCAACAAGTTGAGTTTTAATTCCAAGGTATGTTGTTCTCCTCCTTAAAATGAAAAACTTTGCTCTAATAGCTTTTTCCCAATTCTTTTTGGAAGGGACGATTTTCTAAAGAGAGAAAGCTTGCTTTTTGGGTAAAAATAGAGAGAAATTGGTTAATTTGCTGAAGAATTGAGGTTTGGCCATCAGGTTTTTATAGATTGAGAGTGAGGAGATCGATCTGCTAGGGTAGGAGATCGATCTTCCCTTGGTTTTTAAGCTATCGAATTGTGCCAGCATGAAAGGGTGGGATCGATCTGCTCTTAGGTGAAGAGATTGATCCTTTCTTAGCAGAGGCTTGAGGAGATCGATATGCTCATGGTGAGAGATTGATCTGCTCTTGACAAAAACAAATGGAGATCGATCTACACTTAGAAGGGGATCGATCTCTGCTAGGCAGAGGCAAATGCAAATCGATTTGCTCATTGGAGAGATCGATCTGCTCAATGAGGAGATTGATCTGGCCTTAGCAAATTCATTTGAAAACTGTTCTGCTTGCACAAGGGATTGATCTGCCTTGAATAGGAAATCGATCTGGCTTTCATCTGCAGCCCTTTTGCTACAATTTTTCCAAAATTTCCAATGGAGAACTTGCAATCGATTGCTTCACTAGTCATTTTACAATCTATTCACACTTCGAACATGGAAAGGTTCGTTTCTTATTAGTTTCATGTTATGAAACTTGTGTGTATTGCCTGATATCGGAGAGGATACACAAAATTCACAGTCCATGCATTATCATTTCATGTTTAAATCCTTATCTTCAATTTGAATCTTAAAGTTCTGTTCATTTAGTTTGTGGCTACTTCAGCCCTCATTTATCCTTGACTTATATCATAACACTCATTTATCCATTGCAACACATTCACATTTAGATGATCCAAAAATAATTTTCCTTGTACTTTCATTTACATATAAATAAGTCATATATACATGGGGTCTCATAATCTCCCCCACTAAGAAAATTTGGTCCTCCAAATTGGAACCGAATCAGTTTGTTAAATTGGGATACTTCTCTTGTATCAAATTCTCTAACTCCCATGTAGCTTCTTCTGCAGTATGGTGCTGCCAAAAGACATTCACTAAGGGAATCATCTTCGATTTTAGCACCTTCTCCTTCCTATCCAATATCCAAACCTGCTTCTCAACATACGACATGTTCTCGTTGAGCTCTAAGGGCTCATATCTAATTACATGTGTCGAATCCGGGTGGTACTTTCTTAACATAGAGATGTGGAAGACGTTGTGAACACCTGATAGCTCAGGTGGCAACGCTAGACTATAGGCTTTATCTCCCACTCTATCAAGTATCTCAAAGGGTCCAATGTAACAAGGACTTAGCTTTCCCTTCTTTTTGAACCTCATTATACCCTTGGAAGGAGAAACTTATAGAAATACCGATTCATCTACTGGGAACTCCAATGGTCTCCATCTTCTGTCAACATAACTCTTTTGTCTGCTCTGAGCTGTCTGTAACGTCTCACAAATCAATTGGACGTCCTCAGAGGTTTGTCTCACAAAGTCGAGAGCAAATATTAGTAGGTCACCAACCTCTTCCCATCTAATAGTGGAGCGGCATCTTCGACCATAGAAAAGCTCATACGGTGCCATCCGATACTCCAATGATAGCTGTTATTATAGGTAAACTCTGCAAGTGGTAAATGGTCATCCTAGGAGCTTCCAAAATCCAATGCATATGCCCTCAATATATCCTCCAGGGTCTGTATCATCCTCTCTGACTGATCATCTATCTGAGGATGGAAGGCTGTGCTAAAACTCAATTGGGTCCCCATCGCTTCTTGAAAGTGTTCCCGAAAGTGGAAAGTGAAGCGGGCATCCCTATCGGAAACCACGCTCACTAGAACACCATGCAACCTCACTATCTCGTGCACATGTAATTATGCCAGTGTACTTAGAGTATAGGGGGCTCTCATAGGTAGGAAGTGTCCCGACTTCGTCAATCTGTCCACTATCACCCAAATCGCATCGTGTTTCTTGCAGGTCCTTGGTAAACCCATTATGAAGTCCATAGTGACATGCTCTCATTTCAAAGTAGGTATAGGTAGATGTTGCAATAGCCGTACAGGCTTCTGATGCTCTACCTTCACCTGCTGACAAACGAGACACTTTGCCACAAATTCTAGTATATCTTTCTTCATTCATGACCATCAATGCACTCTCTGGAGGTTCTGATATATCTTGTTACTTCCCGGATACAGTGCATACTTCGTCGAATGAGCCTTTGAGAAAATCAACCTCCTGATCTCTGGATCATTGGGAACACATATCCCACCCCTGAACCTCAGCAAACCATCTGAACTTAGCTTAAAATCAGTCTTTGTGCCCCTCTGTATTTGCCCGATAATATCACTGTATTGCTGATCAATCTGCTAAGCCTGTCAGATACGATCCACCAGATCCTGTTCCAACCGCAAGCTAGCTACCATAAAGCCATTATCAGTATCAGGAGGGGTCACATCCAAACTGAGGGTCGCAAACTGTTCCAATAGCTCGTGTTCCCTGATCATCATATATGACACCAATTCGAGGTTTTTCCTACTCAAGGCATTGACAACTACATTCGCCTTACCCGGGTGGTATATGATTTCATAATAATAATCTTTTAGGAGCTCGAGTCATCTTCTGTCTAATGTTCAGCTCCTTCTATGAGAACAAATACTTAAGGCTCTTACGATCTGTAAATGCTTGAAATTTCTCACCATAAAGGTAGTGGCGCCATATTTTCAGAGCGAATACGACGGCCACCAATTCTAAATCGTGGGTCAGGTAATTCCTCTCATGATCCTTCAGCTGTCTAGATCCATATGTGACTACCTTCCCATCTTGCATCAATACACAAGCCAGTCCTTGGTGTGATGCATCCGTATACACTGAGAAACCTCCTGAGTTGGTAGGAATGGTAAGAATCAGAGCCGTGGTCAATCGACGCTTAAGCTCCTGAAATCTCCTCTCACATGCCTCGTCCCTCACAAATTCAACATCCTTCCATGTGAGACGAGTCAACGGAGCAGCTAGTTTGGAGAAACCCTCTACGAATCTTCGATAATAACCTGCCAATCCCAGAAAACTTCTGATCTCAGTAATTATCTTGGGCTATTCCCACTGTACAACCGCTTCAATCTTGGATGCATCTACTGACACCCCATCCTTCGATACGACATGGCACATAAATGAGATTTATTCCAACCAAAAGTTGCACTTACTGAGTTTGACATATAACTCCTTCTCTCGGAGGGTCTATAGAACTATCCTCAAATGCTGCTCATGATTCTCCCTGGACTTGGAATAAACAAATATATCATCAATAAACACAATCACAAATTGGTCCAGGTATGACTTAAATACATCGTTCATCAACGCCATAAATGCTGCGGGGGCATTTGTCAATCAAAACGTAAAACCAAGAACTCGCAGTGGCCATAATGAGTACAAAATGCCGTCTTGGGTACATCTCCACTCCGTATCCTTAATTGATGGTACCTAGACCGCAGATCTATCTTAGAAAAGACTTGGCCTCCCCGAAGTTGATCCAACAAATCATTAATGCGTGCAAGGGGTTACTTGTTCTTAATGGTAGCCTTATTCAACAACTGGTAATCTATACACAGTCAGAGGCTTCCATCATTATTCTTCACAAACAAAACTGGAGCTCCCAGGGTGAGAGCTCGGTCTAATAAACCCCTTCTCTAGCAATTCATGCAACTAGTTCTTTGGTTCTTCCAATTAAATCAGACCCATCCTATATGGCAGATGAGATATCGGTTTAGTACCAGGTACCAACTCTATACAAAACTCCATTTCACGATCCGGTGTCAGTCTTGGTAGATTATCCGGAAAGACATCAGGAAACTCTGCAACCACTAGAATATCTCTCAATTCTGGATGGACCTTATCTGTATCTACCACGTATGCAATGAACCCTTCACATTATTATTTCAACTGTTAGTAACATAATTCATCCTCATAATTAAACTCATCAATTCCACATAGAAATTTATCCATTTTCTTACAATAAATACTACTTTCATTATCATTCAAGGAAATTTTACAATACATTTTTCGAGAAACTTACGGTAACATTATCTACCCCTAAAAATGTTACCGTCTTAGAAAACCAGTCCAATACAACACGATTTGCAGCCAACGAATCCATTCCTAATATTACATCAAAATCATTCATATTTAATAAAATGAGATCGACTGCCATCTCTTTCCCCCTATCTTTAGCCTACAATCCCTATACACATACTCAGTCAACTGATTGTCATTCATGGGCGTAGAAATCAATAACATTAAATCTAATGATGTAGGCTCAACATACTTTGACAACTTAGATACAAAAGAAGGCGATATGAAGGAATGCGTGGCACCATAATCAAATAGTACAAATGTTTTTAAGTTAAAAATTAGGATGGTACCTTTAATCACATCCGCTTATGCATCTGCGGTGTCTTGGTCCAGTGCATGAACTCGCCCTCTGCCAACAACTTGCTTCCCCTTCTCCACGACGGTGGCTTTCCTCTTTAGAGTAGAAGTCTCGACAGGAGTTCTCTCTGACTCCTTGCCCTTCTGTGGGGCAATCTCAATAATTCGGGGCAATCCCGTATGATATGCCTTGGCTTCACACAACGATAGCACACTATCGTAGACCTCAGACAAGGCCTGTTACTATGATACCTACCACACCTCCAACACTGCTTAGTAGTCGGCTGTGTCCCTCCAATAACTACACCTCTCGGCGGTGCTAAGGCTGTATATATCGGAGGCTTTACCATCCTCTCATGTACCTCCTCAATCCGAGGTCTCTTATTAGACAATCTCTAACCTCCTCTACTGATCAGTCTATCAATTTTGGATCTCTTTCGATCTCTGTCTTTACCTCTACTGATCTTTCCAAACTCGGAGGCATTTCGCTCAATGTCTTGCTCACATAACTGCACCTTGTGCACAACCTCTTCATATGTTGGGATATTGAATGGGACCAATCTGGATCTAATAACTAGCCTCAATCCATCAATGAACTTCCTCACCTTCCTCATCTCACTGCTCATCGTAGCCGGGTCGTACCTCCCCAAGGATATAAACCTCGTCTCATACTCTTCTAAAAATCTGTTCCCCTGAGTCAACTCAAAAAACTCCATCTGCAACTTCTTCTGAGCAGTGTCTGAAACATATTGTCTCCGAAAGGCCTCTAAAAACACCTCTCATGTGATCTCAGTGTGTCGAGCTCTCAAAATCGTCCTGGTGGATTTCCACCAATGCTCTACTGCTCCCTTCAGCATGAATGCAGCAAAAGTGACCATCTATGTAGTCGTGCACTTAAAGAACCCATATAACTTTTCAATCTAGCTCACCCAATCCTCAGCAACCACTGGGTCTTTCACCTCACTGAATGATGGCGGTCTAAATTTTTGAAATTGTTGTAATCTCTCTAAATCATAACCATAACCCCACACTCTGTCACTCTGCTATGGAGAAACAGGTGATACTATATCCTGAACTGGTGGGGGTGTATCTACCGCCTGTGGCATCTGTTCTGGCTGTGTAGGCATATCAGAAACAATTATCGGTCCAACATCAGCAGCTTGGGTAGCTGGACCTTGTCTTTCCCCATCTCCCTGCATAGACTGAGCGACTAGATCCATAATAGTCTCCAAACTTCGCTCTAACCTAACGAAGCGTGCCTCAATATCCCCTGGCCTCTCAGTAGACTCCTGCGGGATCTGATTGGTCTGTGGCTCTGTACGGCTTTCAGGCCTACCTCTATGGCCCCTAGCACGTGCCCTCGCCCCTCTACCATTGTGTGTGACAGGCATGATGCCTAAATTCCTACATCCATAATAATTCATTAGTCTAACCCATCAGATATACACAGTTATATCTAAACAAAGAACAACAATATGGAGATGTAACTTTTCTTATTACTAACCCCAACTCATATCAGGTCAACTCAGCTCTAATACTAATCTCTGTCACGACCCTCTTATGTCCTAAAATCACTATAAAATTTTCGCTTAATTCGTTATGTCACGACCCTCAACTTACCAAAAATCATCACAAATTTTTCACTTTTCACACATTATTTATTATTCGTCCTTACCTTACCTCGATCGTGAGCAGCTACACTCTCAACAGTTGGGCTGTGTGTCAATGTCTACCTTATCCAACCATAACACTTGTATAAATAAATTAGAGTCGATGTTTACATGTGTTTACATTGCTTTACATCCCCAGTGGTTACATTCAAAATGCTACTGTGCTATGATAAGTTTAGATACAAAATTATACAACTGTGTCTACCTTTCTTGATGGGATGCAGCAGATACCAAAAAGGAAACCTCCAGTCGCCCTTAGCCTATACTCAACGCTCTGTAGAGAGGGGAAAATAAAGGGGGAGCAAACAACACGCTCAGTAAGGCAATCATGCGAATAGGTAGATACTGCACTATCTACGTGATTGTGATGCCATGCTCAAAATCATAAAATTTCTCATTCACACCTCAAAAGCATTAGTTCATGCTTGTGTTAATGGCATGTAAAGCAAGTCATGCTATTTAAACTCAGTGCACAAATCAAATTCAAAGCATGGAATAACCATCATGTATATTTCATAAATAAGGCATAGAAAACTATCATGTGTGAGTGCACTTTAAAGCCATTATCATGTTTTCGCGTCTCAAATAAATCAACACTTGTCAGGACTCAGCCCTTCTCTCGGACTATCCTGACCTACAATATATTTCAAAACATGGATTCATTCATAAATAAGAGAAATGTGAGATAGGCAATATAATAAGGGAAATCTCCTCTAGGACTATAGCCATATCATGTGATCCTAGGCTACACTGATTAGGTGTGTGGGGTATCACCTATATCTGCTTCCACACGGGATAGGGGTCATGTCCAACCCATCAGTCCATAGCAGATCTAAACATCATCCAAAAATGGCATATCACAATCT
This sequence comes from Firmiana major, assembly GCA_033439115.1. Lineage (NCBI taxonomy): Eukaryota > Viridiplantae > Streptophyta > Magnoliopsida > Malvales > Malvaceae > Firmiana > Firmiana major. The sequence continues at coordinate 27,963,506 of CM065912.1, forward strand.
CAACACGGTACAACGTACTCCATGCTACATGCATGGTACAACGTACTCCGTAGACCCATATCAACACATCATATCATGCCACATCTCATAATGCAAGTGCGAGACTATTTAATTGGTGCGGCACCCAATCTACCCGAAGCTCCTAGCACGGCTATCAATCATATCATAAAACCACGTGCGAGTAATCTCAAGCATGGTAACAAGTATGGTGGACATCTAATACGAGCTATGCTCTAGCACCATGTCAAAACCAGTATAAAATCTATGCGAGCTAAGCTTCAGCACAACATCATAGAAATCCATGTGAAAAACTAGTGCGAGCTAAGCTCTAACACTCATGTGTATAAAAACACATCAAATCTCGTGCGAGTCATGCTCTAGCACGCTTTCATTCTCACGAAATCCATTTAGGTAGCCCATTTCTTTGCAAAGCATGGTTTTTAAACCAAATCAAGTCATTTCTTATGCAAATCATTTCCAATGTTAGCCAACCTACCACAAACTTTTGTTTTCATGCACATTCCTCAAAAACCCATCTCTTGCCCTTCAATCACCCTTTTCATTTCTTATTACCACATGCATTCTAGAAAAGCATTATGCGCCCAAATTGCCCACAGATATCTCTAAGAGTCCACACAATTCCTTTACCTTGATTTACTTGGTGTGTGACTCTCTTCCTCTTAGTTTCTCACGCTTTGGCTTAACTTACTCTGAGTGTATCCTCGAAAGCTGCAATTCATTCACCAATCACATGGGTTAATATTGCTAACTCACATTTTGACTTCAACTAGTCAATATATTCTATTGAGCCTATTTCGTTAAGTTTGGCCCATTCTTGCATTTGGTCATCATCAAGCCATTTCCAACCAATTTATCTAATAACTCACTTAGTTACTTGTTTAGGACTTTATGTGAAATACTCTAGCCTTGCTCTCTTATTCTTTTATGCATTTTATCCAATGCCTTAAATACACATTTTACCCTTTTTTTTGGTAAATTTCACAATCCATTCCATAACACTATCTTAAAATCATACTCACAACACCATCATCACCTTAAGATATCTCATTCATCATTAATTTCAATACATTTCACTTTCTCACACTAGACTTATTCTAGGTCATAATTGTTCCTTTGCATTTTAGGTATTTTCTACCATTAATAAACATACCAATCAACTCCAAAATCAATAACTGAGCAAATGTACTTGGGTTTGCGCATTAGAAAGTTACCTAGCTTGATTTCCTCCTTACTCCAAATGGAAATGCACCTTTGCTCCTTCAATCCCACAAATGGGGTAATGACTCCAAGCTATGTTGTTCTTCTCTTTGATGTGAATAACTTTGTATCTAATAGCCTTCCCTCAAATCTTCATGAAATTGAGTGGATTTAGGAGTGAGAAAGCTATGTTCTGGGTTAAAAATGGAGAGGAATGGTTTTTTTTTTCAAAATTTGCAGATTCCAACTGCTCCTATTTATAGAATTAGCTTGATGAGATCGATTTACATAGGGTGGAGATCGATCTTGTCCTCTTAAATCCTTCATTTTCATGACATTTTGAAGGCATGAAATCGATCTGTCGAGGGCTCGAGATCTATTTGTCTGAGGTAGAGAGTTAAGGAGATCGATCTGGCTAGGGAGGAGATCGATCTGCTCCAACCCGAGAGCTAAGGAAATCGATCTGCTTACATTAAGAATCGATCTTCTCATTACATAATGTTTAGCAGATCGACCTGACCCCATTGGAGATCGATCTGCCCAGTTCCATTGCTCGAATCAGAGCATTTTTTGCTTTTCCAGATCGATCTCTCATCCTATGAGATCGATTTGGCATTCATATTTTCCAAATTTTGTTGCAGTTTTCTACAGTAACTCACCCTAAACATCTTTAATTTACTATCATAGTCATTTTCTATCCAACCACCTTTAAGACATGAAAATGACATTCAGTCATACTTTATAATCATTAAAACTTGTGTGCAATCATTGTATAACCAAAGGTATACAATACATGACTAAATGGAAGTACAAAGATTATGCATCTCATGTAACTTTTTTCCATTTTACCACACTACTCATTTTTTATTCCACTCACACTCATCACATACAAAAGTCCATTTCTTCATATTCATACATAATGAAACTTGTACGTACATCACAACTCTTATTACAAGTGTGTACATTGATACACAACCCAATCCTTGGTGTGAAGCATCCGTATACACCGATAAACCTCTTGAGCTGGTAGGAATGGAGAGAATTGGAGCTATGGTTAATCTCCTTTACAACTCCTGAAAACTTTTGTCACACTTATCGTCCCACACAAATTCAACATTCTTTCTCGTGAGACGTATCAAATGAGTGGCTAATCTCGAGAATCCCTCCACAAATCATCGATAATATCCAGCTAAACCCAGGAAACTTTTGATCTTTGTTACTGTCTGGGGTCTCTACCACTATATCACTGCCTCAATCTTTGATGGATCCACTAACACACCATCCTTTGATACTATATGGTCTAGAAAAGAGATCTGTTCTAACCAAAAGTCGCACTTATTAAGTTTAGCGTATAACTTCTTCTCTCGGAGGGTCTGTAGTACTATCCTCAGATGTTGTTCATGCTCCTCTCTAGATCTTGAGTACACCAGTATATCATTAATAAACACGATAATCAATCGATCCAAATAATGGTGAAACACCTCATTCATTAACGACATAAGAGCTGCGGGAGCATATATCAACCCGAATGGCATAACCATAAACTCATAATGCCATACCAGATGCGAAAAGCTGTCTTGGGTACATCTCCACTCCTCATCTTCAACTAATGGTACCCAGATCTCAAATCTATCTTGGAGAAAACCTGTGCTCCCCTAAGCTGATCCAACAAGTCATCGATGCATGGAAGGGGGTACTTATTCTTGCTGGTGGCCTTATACAGTCGGAGTCTTCCATCTTTATTCCTTACAAACAGAACCGGTGCTCCCCAAGGTGAGACACTCGGTCTGATGAACCCCCTCTCCAACAACTCTTGTAACCGTTTCCTTAGTTCCTCCAACTTTATCAGAGCCATTCAGTATGGTGGCTTGGTTATCGGCTCTGTACCAGGTGCCAGCTCTATACCAAATTCCATCTCTCTATCTGGAGGTAACCCTGGTAATTCATCCGGAAAGATATCTGGAAATTCCTTGACCACTGGGATGTCTATCAACTCCGAACGTGTCTTATCTATCTAAATTACATAAGAAATGAACCCTTCACATTATCCTTTCCACCGTTAGTAACACAAATAATCATATTAACATACATAATTGATAAACAGATTCATCTCTCGAATATCATATATTAAGATCATACTCTTTTATTTATATTAAACATGTCCTTCATTTCATAAAACTTACAACAAGATTATCTATCTCTGAAAAAGTCAATGTTCTAGCATGACAATCCATAACAACATGGTTTACAGCCAGCCAATCCATCCCTAGGATTACATCAAAATCATTCATACTTAATAAAATTAAATCGGCTACCATTTCTTTACCTCTTATCCTTATCTTACAATTTCTATATACATGCTCAGTCAATTGACTATCATTCATAAGGGTAGATATCATCAACATCTTATCTAGCAGTGTGGATTTTACATGCTTCAACAATTTATATGCAAAGGATGGCAATATAAAGGAATGCGTGGCACCAGGATCAAACAATACAAATGCTTCTAAATCAAAGATTTGGATGGTACCTTTAACCACATTCGAAGACTGATCCACATGTCCTAGTCCAGTGCATGCACTCGTCCTTTGCTTACATCCACTGCCTGCTTCCTCTTTTCCTCAATTGCAGCCCTCCTCCTCGGAGCAGCTGCACCAATTGGAGCTCTCTCTAGCTCCTTGCCCTTCTGTAAGACTCTTTCTATCATCTCTAGGCAATCCCGGATTATGTGCCATGTCTAAAGCATACTACAGGAGGTCCATAGTATGGTCGAGTACCATGGTACCTACCACACTTGCTACACTGTTCTGTAGTAGGTCGTGGCCGTCAAATCATAATTCCCTTAGCTAGAGCTATGGTCGGATACATAGGAGGATTAACTGTCCTCTCCCGGATCTCCTCAATCCTCGGCCTCTTCCTAGAAAACCTCTTGCTTCTTATAACTGAAGCCCCTGTCCAGTACTGGTCTCTTCTTATCTCTATCCCTCACTTTAGCAACCTTCCCAAACTCTGAGGCGATCCTATCAATGCCTTGTTCACACAATTACGCCTTGCGCACTGCCTCCTCATAGGTCGGTATATCCAAGGGAACCAATCTAGACCTGATAGTTGGTCTCAGTCCATGCATAAACTTCTGGATCTTCTCGACCTCATTACCCATCGTATTAAGATCATTTCTACCCAGGGAGATAAAAGTCGTCTCATACTCATCCATCGTCCTGCTCTCTGGGGTCAGTCCCAAAAATGACATCTTCATCTTCCGTTGTGTAGTATTCAGAACATACTGTCTTCGAAAAGCCTCCAAAAGTACATCTCAGCTGATCTCTGTATGTTGGGCTCTCAGAATAGGCCTGGTGGATTCCACCAATGTTCTGTTGATCCCTTCAGCATGAATGCGGTAAAAGCTACCATCTCGGTAGTAGTGCACTCAAAGAACCAATATAACTTCTCAATTTCGTTTATCCAATCCTCTACAACTACTGGGTCCTTAACTCCACTGAAAGACGGCGGTCCAAACTTCTAGAACTGCCGTAGTCTATCTAAATCACAATCGTAACCCCAGCCTCTACTGCCCTGTGGTACAGCAACAAGTGTAGGCATATCTTGTGTGAGTTGAGGTGTAGGTGTATCTGTTGCCTGAGGTCTCTGGGCTGGCAATACCTGTGCCTCAGGAGCTGTCGCCTGCTCGACATCACCCTGTGTAATAGGACTCTGCCTACCCCCAACTCCAGGTAACGATTGAGTGACCAATTCCAAGATCATCTCTATGCTCTGCTCAATCCTCACGAAGCATGCCTCGATACTCTCAGGTCTCTCATCTGGACCCTGTGGAGCATACTCAACCTTAGCCTTCAACTCAATCTCTTCTTGAGTCTCGTGTGTTTTTGGCTCAACACTACCCCCAGGCCTACCTCTACGGCCTCTAACTTGCACTCTCACCCCTCTACCACAACTGGCGTTAGGCATAATGCTCAATTCCCTACATTCACATCAATTTCTTAATTAACCCATCGACACACATATAATTTGTATCTAAATAAGCACATTAACATGTGAATGTAATTTTTCAACTTATTAAGTATTTTAGACACCAACACACGTCAAACCAACTCAGCTTTGATACCAACTTCTATCACGACCCTCAACTTACCAAAAATCGTCACAAATTTTTCATTTTTCATACATTATTTATTATTCATTCTTACCTTACCTTGATCGTGAGCAGCTACACTCTCAACAGTTGGGCTGTGTGTTAATGTCTACCTCATCTAACCATAATAATTTAATTTGCATTATAATTTAGAAGTAAACACTTGTATAAATAAATCAAAGTTGCTGTTTACATGTGTTTACATTGCTTTACATCCCTATTGGTTACATTCAAAATGCTACTGTGCTACGACAAGTTTAGATACAAAATTATACAAGTGTGTATACCTTTCGTGATGGGATGCAGAGGATACCAAAATGGAAACCTCCAATCACCCTCAGCCTATACTCAATGCTTTGTAGAGAGGGGGAAAATAAGGGGGTGAGCAAACAACATGCTCAGTAAGGCAATCATACGAACATGTAGATACTGCACTATCTACGTGATCGGGATGCCATGCTTAAAACCATACAATTTCTCATTCACACCTCAAAAGCATTAGTTCATGCTTGTGTTAATGGCATGTAAAGCAAGTCATGCTATTTAAACTCAGTGCACAAATCAAATTCAAAGCATGGAATAACCATAATGTATATCTCATAAATAAGGCTTAGAAAACCACCATGCGTGAGTGGACTTTAAAGCCATTATCATGCTTTCTCATCTTAAATAAATCAACACTTGTCAAGACTCAGCCCTTCCCTCGGACTATCCTGACCCACAATACATTTCAAAACATGGATTCATTCATAAATAAGAGACATGTGAGACAGGTAATATAATAAGGGAAATCTCCTTTAGGACTATAGCCATATCCTGTGATCCCAGGCTACACTGATCAAGTGTGCTGGGTATCACCTCTATCTGCTTCCACACGGGAGGTGGGTCACGTCCAACCCACCGGACCATAGCAAATCTAAACATCGTCCAAAGACAGTATATCATAATCTCAACACGGTACAACGTACTCCATGCTACCTGCATGGTACAACGTACTCCGTAGACCCATATCAACACATCATATCATGCCACATCTCATAATGCACGTGCGAGCCTCTTTAATCAGTGCGACACCCAATCTACTAGAAGCTCTTAGCACGACTATCAATCATGTCATAAAACCATGTGTGAGTACTCTCAAGTACGACAATAAGTATGGTGGACATCTAATGCGAGCTATGCTCCAGCATCATGTCAAAACCAGTATAAAATCTTGCGAGCTAAGCTCCAGCACAACATCATAGAAATCCATGTGAAAAACTAGTGCGAACTAAGCTCCAGCACTCATGCGTATAAAAACACATCAAACCTTATGCGAGTCATGCTCTAACACGCTTTCATTCTCATGAAATCCATGTGGGTGGCCCATTTCTTTACTAAGCATGGTTTTTAAACCAAATCAAGTCATTTCTTATGCAAATCATTTCAAATGTTAGCCAACCTACCACACACTTCCTAAAAAACAATAAAACAAGATTTTCAAAGCATCATACTTTTGTTTTCATGCACATTCCTCAAAAACCCATATTTTGCCCTTCAATCACCCTTTTTCATTTCCTATTACCACCTTTTCATTTCCTATTACCATATGTATTCTAGAAAAGCATTATACGCCCAAATTGTGCACAAATATCTCTAAGAGTCCACACAATTCCCTTACCTCGATTTACTTGGTGTGCGACTCTCTTCCTCTTAGCTTCTCGTGCTTTGGCTCAACTTGCTCCAGGTGTATCCTCGGAAGCTGCAATTCATTCACCAATCACATGTGTTAATATTGCTAACTCACATTTTAACTTCAACTAGTCAATATATTCCATTGAGCCTATTTCGTTAAGTTTGGCCCATTCTTGCATTTGGTCATCATCAAGCCATTTCCAACCAATTTATCTAGTAACTCACTTAGTTACTTGTTTAGGACTTTATGTGAAATACTCTACCCTTACTCTCTCATTCTTTTATGCATTTTACCCAATGCCTTAAATACACATTTTACCCCTTTTTGGGTAAGTTTCACAATCCATTTCATAACACCATCTTAAAATCATACTCACAATACCATCATCACCTTAAGATATCCCATTCATTATTAATTTCAATACATTTCACTTTCTCACACTAGACTCGTTCTAGGTCATAATTGTTCCTTTGCATTCTAGGTATTTTCTACCATTAATAGACATACCAATCAACTCGAAAATCAATAACTAAGCAAATGTACTTAGGTTTGCGCATTAGAAACTCACCTATCTTGATTTCCTCCTTGCTCCAAATGGAAATGCACCTTTGCTCCTTCAATCCCACAAATGGGGTAATGAGTCCAAGCTATGTTGTTATTCTCTTTGATGTGAACAACTTTATATCTAATAGTCTTCTCTCAAATCTTCATGAAAATTGGTGGATCTAAGAGTAAGAAAGCTAGGTTTTGGGTTGAAAATGGAGAAGAATGGTTTTGTCCCAAAATTTACAGATTCCAACTGCTCCTATTTTTAGAATTAGCTTGATGAGATTGATCTGCATAGGGTGGAGATCGACTTGTCCTCTTAAATCCCTCATTTTTGTGACATTTTGAAGGCATGAGATCGATCTATCGAGGGCTCGAGATCGATCTATCTCAGGCAGAGAGTTAAGGAGATCGATCTGGCTAGGGAGGAGATCGATCTGCTCCAACCCGATAGCTAAGTAAATCGATCTGCTTGCATTAAGAATCGATCTTCTTATTACATAATGTTTAGCAGATCAATCTAACTCTATTGGAGATCGATCTACCATGTTCCATTTCTCGAATAAGAGCATTTTTTGCTCTTCCAGATTGATCTCTCATCCTATGAGATCGATCTAGCATTCGTATTTTCCAAATTTTACTGCAGTTTTCTGCAGTAACTCAACCCAAACATCCTTAATTTGCTGTTATAGTCATTTTCTCATCCAACCACCTTTAAGACTTGAAAATGACATTCATTTATACTTTATACTCATTAAAACTTGTGTGCAATCATTGTATAACCAAAGGTATACAATACTAAGTACAAAGATTATGCATCTCATGCAACCTTTTTTCCATTTTACCACACTACTCATTTTTCATTCCACTCACACTCATCACATACAAAAGTCCATTTCTTCATATTCATACATAATGAAACTTGTACGTACATCACAACTCTTATTACAAGTGTGTACATTGAATTTATAGACTTTACATCACTTATGCTTCACATTACAAATACATCACCATACTTATGAATTCATAATTACTTGATCCAAAATCATCCATATTATAATTCCATTTACATATATACAAGGTTAAACATATATGGGGTCTCACACGTTAACCTTCCTGTCTTGAATAGTTTCCAACACCAATTAGTTGAGCTATGATTCTGAGTTAGTTACCTTTCATCATACACAATATCACTTAACATTTATATACAATAACTGTAGACACTTAAATTGTTTACGTTAACTTCATTAATGCATACATGTCTACAAATGTTTACATGTCATGCCCCGCTTTTGGGAACCCTTCTATCCATACATTCTCTACTACGGTTGGGCTGTGAGAAGATGCAATTACTAAAAATTCATTCATTTACAGCGGAATATTTAAAGCTTTAATTCACACTCCCAGGTGTGTGTGTAGATACACAAAATTAATTGTATAAATACCATGTGCTTACATTTCATCCCCATAATACTGTTTACAATTCCAAGATATAACTGTGCGATACGATAAATTAGATACAAAATACTCGTGTATACAAATCTTATACCTTGCGGATTGTGGGAGCTGGTTAACACAAAAGATCTAGAGACCACCGCCCTCTTACTTCTCAGTACCTGGAGGGGGAAAATAGTGGGATGAGCAAACCACAGCTCAGTAAGGAAATGTATGCTAGCAGGTAGATATCGTACTACCTACATAGCCCATGCATGCATAAACCAAAACCATGTTTTCATTATAAATGGAAGTATCATACGAACAATGCATTTAAACACATATTTCTCAATAGCATTTTCGTGTAAATCAGATGTCAAACTTCCATTTAAAACATGCTCATAAATAGTGCCTTCACGGCACGAATGTGAAATGAGAGGTTTATCAAAAACACGAAATCTCTTTCACTTCTCAAATCATTCTTTTCGCAATTCTCTTTCTTTTCTGAGATTATCTCTGTTTCTCAAATCCCTGAGACAGGCATGGAATTTTTGGCAATCAAATATCCACGACATGTGGCCATAGTCAGTGATCCCAGGCCTCACTGATCAAGTGTGCATAGGGTATCACTTCGCCTGAAGGGGGATGGGTCAGTCCTACCCTCCGGCTCATCTTAATCCACCTCATCTCCTCGTATACTCACGGTGAAGATACGTCGTGTGTCATCTACGCGATACTCGTACTCACATGCACCCAGTACGGTACATAGTATACCAACGGGTGACTACACTATTCTACGTACGACCGTGGACCCAAGTCCATACTCCAACTCCAATGGACTTTTTATCCTAAACCATCTCTCATATACCAGGCGAGCAAGCAGCGTGACACACAGTCAACGCAAAGCTCCAGCCCGGTACGATCTATCGTTAAGGCCCAGCCCATTCAAATGGCCGTCGGCTGGTATCCCCTTGGGTCTCAGAGCCCCAGGTTTACCTCAACTCAACAAAACAGGTGCGAGCATAGTTCTCGCACTTTCTCAAAACACTCGTGCGAGTTAAAACTCCAACACGGTTCATCAAGGCATTAAAACAGGTGTAAGCTAGCGCTTCAACACCAAATCACATCTCAAACTGATAGATGGCTATTTTCTCTTTTTAAAATTCAAAACATGTTTATTCATACAGCATGCCTTTTCATGCTAAAACATGTAAAATTAGCCAACCTATCATCAACGTTTCTCAATCATCAAGATTAATGTATAATAGAGAAAAACATTGAAAACATGCATATCATGCTATTTCCTTACCCTATCCCATTTCTCAATACATATATACATCCTAGTACTTTTCATGCTTCCATATCATTTCATAGAATTATAATATCGTACTAGCTCTAGCAATATATCTACGAAATTGCCGTAAAATACGTACAAACATCTCTATAGCTAACAGATAGTCCCTTACCTCGTTTTACTTGTGTGCAACTATCCGCCTTTATGCTTCTTGCGTTCTCATCTCGACTTGCTCCGGCGTATCATCTGAAACTGAAATTCATCCATCAAACACTCGAGTTAACATTTCTAACTCTCGCTCAACTAATCATTTATCCAATGCCTTAAATACATATTTTACCCTTTGTTGTAAATCTCACAATTTTATCCCAATATCATCATGTCCAAATCATTTTCACAACATGTTCCTCCACTCAAGATATCTCATTCATCATAAACACTTCCACACTCCACTTTCTCACACTTGACTATTTCTAAGTTATATTCATTTCATACCATTCTAGGTAGTTCTATCCACAATAGGCACACCCAAATATCTTTATAAGCATTAACTAAACCAATGTACTTGGATTTGTGCATTAGAACTTACCTCATTGGATTTCCTCTTGCTCCAATTAGGATTGCCCTTTTTTTCCTTCAATCCATCAAATGGGGAAATGCCTCTAGACTATGTTGTTCTTCTTCTTGTTGTGAACAACTTTGCCTCTAATAGACTCTCCTTAAATCTCACTGAAAATGGCTGGATTTAGGAGTGAGAAAGCTAGTTTTCTTTGAGTTGAAGTGAGAGGAAATGGTTTTATCCCGAAATTCTGCAGATCCAACTGCTCCCATTTATAGTTTTGACTTGATGAGATCGATCTCCCTTGGGTGGAGATCGATCTGGTCCTCTGAAAATTCCTCTTTTCTAAGGCATTTTAAAGGCAGGAGATCGATCTGTTGAGACTAGAGATCGATCTGCTGTCAAACAGAAGCTTAAGGAGATCGATCTGGTCTTAGGGGAGATCGATCTGCTTCCAACCCGAGAGCTAAAGAGATCGATCTGCTTCCTTTGGAGATCGATCTGTTCCCTTCCATTACTCACATAAGAGCATTCTGGCTCTCCCAGATCGATCTCTCATCCTATGAGATCGATCTGGCCTTCACAAATTCCAGATTTCCTGCAGTTTCTCTGCAACAACTCCCTTCAAGACTTCCTCAATTTACCTTCATAGTCCTTTCTTCATTCATCGCTCCTTGAGACTTAAAAATGTCATCCCATCCCACTTAATGTATTTTAAAACTTGTGGAAAATCTTTGTGTAACCAAATATACACGATATTACTCAAATGGAAATATACACTTATGTAAATCTTTCCTTCCATTTTACTATACTACTCATATTCCATTTCGATCACATTCTTCTCGTGTTCAAGTTTATTTCCTCCTACTCATGCGTAATGCAACTTGTACGTATAATCACAATTCTTATTACAAGTGCGTACATAATCTTATGAACTTACATTGCATAAACTTCTCATTACAATGTATCATCATACTCATGATTTTATTTACATTCCCATGTTCCTATATACCTAGCTATACATATACGGGGTCTCACATTCTCCCCCACTTAGAGAATTTGGTCCTCCAAATTAGAACCAATTTAATCCGTGAATAACTCGGGATACTTTTCCCGCATCAAACTTTCCAGTTCCCATGTGGCCTCTTCCTCAGTGTGATGTTGCCACAAAACCTTAACCAATGTAATCGTCTTATTCCGCAACACCTTCTCTTTCCTGTCCAATACCCTTATCGATCTCTCGACATACGACATATCTTTCTTGAGCTCCAACGGCTCATAACTAATTACATGTGTCGGATCCGGGTAGTACTTTCGAAGCATAGAAACGTGGAAGACATTGTGGACTTCTGCTAGCTCAGGTGGTAAGGCTAGCCTATATGCTCCTTCTCCCACTCTATCCAAAATCTCGAAGGGACCAATGTAACGAGAACTTAATTTTCCTTTCTTCCCAAACCTCATTATTCCCTTAGAAGGAGATACTTTCAAAAATACAGACTCGCCAACATCAAACTCAAGTGGTCTCCATCTCCTGTCAGCGTAGCTCTTTTGTCGACTTTGAGCTGTTTGCAGCCTCTTGCATATTATCTGAACATCCTCGGAGGTTTGCTTAACCAAATCGAGAGCGAGCAATTGTCTGTCACCAACTTCTTCCCAACCAATGGGCGATCGGCATCTACGACCGTATAGTGCCTCATAAGGGGCCATACCAATACTTGAGTGATGACTGTTATTGTAGGCGAACTCAATCAATGGCAAGTGATCGTCCCATGAGCCTCTAAAATCCAGCACACACGCTCTCAACATATCCTCCAGGGTCTGTATAGTCCTCTCTGACTGACCATCTGTCTGAGGATGAAAAGCGGTGTTAAAACTCAATTGGGTCCCCATTGCTTCCTGGAAATGTCCCCAAAAGTGGGAAGTGAAGCGGGCATCCCGATCAAAAACAACACTCACTGGGACTCCATGCAATCTCACTATTTCTCGCACATACAGGTTCACCAGTGCACTCAATGTATCTGTAGATCTCATGGCTAAGAAATGTGCCGATTTCGTTAACCGATCTACTATCACCCATATCGCATCATGGTTCCTACGGGTTCTCGGTAATCCCATCACAAAATCCATGGTGACATGCTCCCACTTCCATGTTGGTATCGATAGAGGTTGTAATAATCCTCCTGGTTTCTGATGTTCGACTTTTACTTGCTGACAAATGAGACATCTAGCGACATACTCAGCTATGTCTCTCTTCATTCTAGACCACCAATATGCTTTTCGAAGATTTTGATACATCTTACTACTCCCCGGGTGTATCGTGTATCTCGACGAGTGTGTCTCTGATAAGATCAGCTTTCTCAGTTCTAAATCCTTAGGAACACATATTCTACCTCTAAACCTTAGTATCTCATCTGGACTCAATATAAAATCAGCACCCTTCCCTTTCCGGATTTGGCTAATCATGCCAATACACCATTGATCAATTTGCTGAGCTTGTCGGATTATCTCAATCAACTCCGTTTCTAATCTCAAGCTAGCAATAATCCTATAGCTGCCAATCTCAGGTAGGGTCATATCCAGACTAAGGTTCGTGAATTGTTCTAACAACTCAAGCTCTCTAACCATCATATGAGATACCAACCCGAGACTCTTCCGACTCAATGCATCGGCAACCACATTTACCATCCCTGGGTGGTATAAGATCTCACAATCATAGTCCTTGAGGAGTTCCAACCACCTCCTCTGTCTCATGTTTAACTCCTTTTGTGAGAATAGATATTTCAGACTCTTATGATCCGTAAAGATCTGAAATCTCTCACCATATAAGTAGTGGCGCCATATCTTCAATGCAAACACTACGGCCGCTAACTCCAAATCGTGAGTGGGGTAGTTCTTCTCATGATCTTTTAGCTGTCTAGATCCATAAGCTACTACCCTTCCATCTTGCATCAAAACACAGCCTAGTCCTTGATGCGAAGCATCGGTATACACCGAGTAATTCCCTGAACTGTTAGGGATGACAAGAACTAGCGAGGTAGTTAATCTGCGCTTAAGTTCCTGAAAACTCCTCTCACAAGCTTCATCCCATGAAAACTCCACACTCTTCCTCGTAAGACGTGTCAATGGAGCAGCTAATCTAGAGAAACCTTCTACAAATCTCCTATAGTAACCAGCCAAACCCAGAAAACTTCTGATCTCTGTGACTGTCCTAGGTTGTTCCCACTGAACAACTACCTCAATCTTGGATGGATCTACTGACACCCCATCCTTCGATATAACATGGCCTAGAAAAAAAACCTGTTCTAGCCAAAAGTCACATTTGTTAAGCTTGGCAAATAACCTTTTCTCTCTGAGGGTCTGCAAAATAATCCTTAAGTGCTGCTCATGCTCTTCTCTGGACCTTGAATACACCAACATATCATCAATGAAAATAATTACGAATTGGTCCAGGTATGGCTTGAACACTTCATTCATCAGAGCCATAAAAGCTGCCGGCGTATTGGTCAACCCAAAAGGCATCACTAAGAATTCGTAATGGCCATAGCGGGTACGAAATGCTGTCTTGGGCACATCCTCCTTCCGAATCTTCAATTGATGATACCCAGACCTCAGATCTATCTTGGAGAAGATCTGTGCTCCCCGAAGCTGATCCAATAAATCGTCAATGCGTGGCAAGGGGTACTTATTCTTGATGGTAGCCTTGTTTAACATCCGATAGTCAATGCACAACCTGAGGCTCCCATCTCTCTTCTTCACAAACAATACCGGGGCTCCCTATGGTGAGACGCTCGGTCTTATGAACCCCTTCTCTAACAACTCTTGCAGCTGTTTCCTTAATTCCTCTAACTCAACTGGAGCCATCCTATATGGTGACTTCGATATTGGTTCGGTTCCAGGCGTCAAGTCTATACCGAATTCCGTTTCTCTATCAGGTGGCAATCCTGGTAGATCGTCTGGAAAGACATCAGGGAATTCTCTGACCACTGAGATGTCCTCCATATTCGGATGTACTTTGTTCAAATCCACCACATAAGCAACAAAACCTTCAAAACAACACTCAAGCCATTTATACCAAAGTACTTTACTGAACACAAAATTTAAGATTTCATTTCTTCTCTTAAAATCTTACAACACATTCTTCAGGTAGAGAAAACTTAATGGTCTTAAAACGACAGTCTATGACAGCATGATTGGCGGCTAACCAATCCATTCCCAAAATTACATCAATGTCATACATATTCAACAAAATTAAGTTGGCTGTCATGCACTTATCTCCCACCCTCACTTTATAATCTTTATACACTTGCTCAACTAATTGGCTCACCCTCATGGGAGTACTTACAAAAGCTTTCAACTTAGATGCACATGCAGGTGATATGAAGGAATGCGTAGCACCAGAATCAAACAAAGCAATAACCTCCAAATTGAAAATCAAGATTGTACCTTTTATCACTTCAGAAGAGGTATCAGCCGTTGCCTGGTCTATCGCATACACCCTGCCTTGACCCACAACTTGTTTTCCTTTTTCTTCAGCCGAGGCTTTCTTTCTTGCAGGAGGTGCAACTGTAGGAACCCTCTCTGGCTCTTTACCCCTCTGTGGAATCGCCTCAACTATCTCCGGGCACTCTCTGGCATAATGTCTAAATTTACCACATCTGAAGCATCGGGTACCCTGAAGATGACATGGCCTACCACCATGGTATCGACCGCATAACCTACACTGATCTGTAGTCGGTCGGGGTCCACCAATCACTATACCCCTGGCTGGTGTCTGAGTCGGAGGCATAAAAGGTCTAGCAACCTTTTTCTGGAACTCATCTACCTCTCTCCGACGTTTACTCATGAATTTTCGACCAAATTTGGCACTCTTGCAATCTCCCAGCTTCCTCGATCCCTTGTCCTTACCCCAATTAAACTCAAAAATCTGCAAGTCATAATCTTGCTCACATAACTGGGCCCGTCGCACAGCCTCTCTATATGTAACGACATCAAATGGGGCTAACTTCGCTCGGATCGAAGGCCTCAGTCCATCTACAAATCTACGGACTCTAATAGCCTCGCTCCTGATCGAGTCCGGATCGTATCTACCCAGTGAAGTGAATCGTGGCTCGTACTCATCAACTGTTCGATTCCCTTGAGTCAGATTCAGAAATTCCATTTGTAGTCTCCGTCGAGCAGTATCGGGGATGTATTGCTCTCTGAAAACGTCCAAGAACATATCCCAAGTGATAACCATTCCTTAAGCTCCTAACATCGGCCTAGTGGACTTCCACCAGTGCTCTGCCTCGCCTCTCAATACAAAGGCCGCAAGCGCTACTCTCTCCATAGCTAAACATCTGCAGAAGTCGAATAACTTCTCCATTTGACTGATCCAGCCCTCAGCCACTGTCGGATCCTTTACCCCGCTAAACGAAGGAGGCTTAAAGTCCATAAAATGCCTCAATCTTTCCATATCACAATTATATCCATACCCCAAATCATCATCATGCCGATGTGGAGCTACCAGGGGAGGTACCGGTCGAATATGAGGTTCCCGTGGCCTAATCGGTTCAGCTTGCGCAGGTGCAACATTCTCAGGTTCAGGTGCGGCTGCTGGGGGATTCGGTGCAGCCTGTCCCACTGTACCAGGTGTACCCTCAAACCTAGCCATGATCTTACCCATCATGGTCATCATCGTGTGCATGTCTTCCTCCAATCGAGTTATTCGAGGATCAGAAGCCTCTATCTGTTCCTGGGGCTCATGACTAGAGGATGATCTACTGTGCCTCTCAGTCTTATCATTTTTCCCTCGAGCTCTCGAGCTCTCTCCCTTCTTGCAGTGTCTCTCAGGCATAACTCACTAACCTGATAACTTTCCTGCGTTATAACAAACATTTAATTCACTACCAGCTCCGTACACACATTTGTATCTAAATATCGCACAGTAACTTGGGGATGTATGTTTTCTTAGTCCTAAGCATTAACTCACATCAGACTAACCAAGCTCTGATACCAAACCTGTCATGCCCCGCTTTTGGGAACCCTTCTATCCATACATTCTCTACTACGGTTGGGCTGTGAGAAGATGCAATTACTAAAAATTCATTCATTTACAGCGAAATATTTAAAGCTTTAATTCACACTCCCAGGTGTGTGTGTAGATACACAAAATTAATTGTATAAATACCATGTGCTTACATTTTATCCCCATAATACTGTTTATAATTCCAAGATATAACTGTGCGATACGATAAATTAGATACAAAATACTCGTGTATACAAATCTTATACCTTGCGGATTGTGGGAGCTGGTTAACACAAAAGATCTAGAGACCACCGCTTTCTTACTTCTCAGTACCTGGAGGGGGAAAATAGTTGGATGAGCAAACCACAGCTCAGTAAGGAAATATATGCTAGCAGGTAGATATCGTACTACCTACATAGCCCATGCATGCATAAACCAAAACCATGTTTTCGTTATAAATGGAAATATCATACGAACAATGCATTTAAACACATATTTCTCAATAGCATTTTCGTGTAAATTAGATGTCAAACTTCCATTTAAAACATGCTCATAAATAGTGCCCTCACGACACGAATGTGAAATGAGAGGTTTATCAAAAACACGAAATCTCTTTCACTTCTCAAATCATTCTTTTCGCAATTCTCTTTCTTTTCTAAGATTATCTCTGTTTCTCAAATCCCTGAGATAGGCATGGAATTTTTGACAATTAAATATCCACGACATATGGCCATAGTCAGTGATCCCAGGCCTCACTAATCAGGTGTGCATAGGGTATCACTTTGCCTGAAGGGGGATGGGTCAGTCCTACCCTCTGGCTCATCTCAATCCACCTCATCTCCTCGTATACTCACGATGAAGATACGTCGTGTGTCATCTACGCGATACTCGTACTCACGTGCACCCAGCACGGTACATAGTATACCAACGGGTGACTACACTATTCTACGTACGACCGTGGACCCAAGTCCATACTCTAACTCCGATGGACTTTTTATCCTAAACCATGTCTCATATACCAGGCGAGCAAGCAGCGTGACACGCAGTCAACTCAAAGCTCCAGCGCGGTACGATCTATCGTTAAGGCCCAGCCCGTTCAAATGGCCGTCGGCTGGTATCCCCTTGGGTCCCAGACCCCCAGGTTTACCTCAACTCAACAAAACAGGTGCGAGCATAGTTCTCGCACTTTCTCAAAACCCTCATGCGAGTTAAAACTCCAACACGGTTCATCAAGGCATTAAAACAGGTGTAAGCTAGCGCTTCAACACCAAATCACATCTCAAACTGATAGATGGCTATTTTCTCTTTTTAAAATTCAAAACATGTTTATTCATACAGCATGCCTTTTCATGCTAAAACATGTAAAATTAGCCAACCTATCATCAACGTTTCTCAATCATCAAGATTAATGTATAATAGAGAAAAACATTGAAAACATGCATATCATGCTATTTCCTTACCCTATCCCATTTCTCAATACATATATACATCCTAGTACTTTTCATGCTTCCATATCATTTCATAGAATTATAATATCGTACTAGCTCTAGCAATATATCTACGAAATTACCGTAAAATACGTACAAACATCTCTATAGCTAACACACAGTCCCTTACCTCGTTTTACTTGTGTGCAACTATCCGCCTTTATGCTTCTTGCGTTCTCATCTCGACTTGCTCCGACGTATCATCCGAAACTGAAATTCATCCATCAAACACTCGAGTTAACGTTTCTAACTCTCGCTCAACTAATCATTTATCTAATGCCTTAAATACATATTTTACCCTTTGTGGTAAATCTCACAATTTTATCCCAATATCATCATGTCCAAATCATTTTCACAACATGTTCCTCCACTCAAGATATCTCATTCATCATAAACACTTCCACACTCCACTTTCTCACACTTGACTATTTCTAAGTTATATTCATTTCATACCATTCTAGGTAGTTCTATCCACAATAGGCACACCCAAATATCTTTATAAGCATTAACTAAACCAATGTACTTGGATTTGTGCATTAGAACTTACCTCATTGGATTTCCTCTTGCTCCAATTAGGATTGCCCTTTTTTCCTTCAATCCATGAAATGAGAAAATGCCTCTAGACTATGTTCTTCTTCTTCTTGTTGTGAACAACTTTGCCTCTAATAGACTTTCCTTAAATCTCACTGAAAATGGCTGGATTTAGGAGTGAGAAAGCTAGTTTTCTTTGAGTTGAAGTGAGAGGAAATGGTTTTATCCCGAAATTCTGCAGATCCAACTGCTCCCATTTATAGTTTTGACTTGATGAGATCGATCTCCCTTGGGTGGAGATCGATCTGGTCCTCTAAAAATTCCTCTTTTCTAAGGCATTTTAAAGGCAGGAGATCGATCTGTCGAGACTAGAGATCGATCTGCTGTCGAACAGAAGCTTAAGGAGATCGATCTGGTCTTAGGGGAGATCGATCTGCTTCCAACCCGAGAGCTAAAGAGATCGATCTGCTTCCTTTGGAGATCGATCTGTTCCCTTCCATTACTCACATAAGAGCATTCTGGCTCTCCCAGATCGATCTCTCATCCTATGAGATCGATCTGGCCTTCACAAATTTTAGATTTCCTGCAGTTTCTCTGCAACAACTCCCTTCAAGACTTCCTCAATTTACCTTCATAGTCCTTTCTTCATTCATCGCTCCTTGAGACTTAAAAATGTCATCCCATCCCACTTAATGTATTTTAAAACTTGTGAAAAATCTTTGTGTAACCAAATATACACGATATTACTCGAATGGAAATATACACTTATGTAAATCTTTCCTTCCATTTTACTATACTACTCATGTTCTATTTTGATCACATTCTTCTCGTGTTCAAGTTTATTTCATCCTACTCATGCGTAATGCAACTTGTACGTATAATCACAATTCTTATTACAAGTGCGTACATAATCTTATGAACTTACATTGCATATACTTCTCATTACAATGTATCATCATACTTATGATTTTATTTACATTCCCATGTTCCTATATACCTAGCTATACATATACGGGGTCTCACATTACATCCCCCGAATTTACATTTCCAAAAGTTTTATTGTGCTGTACTTGTTTAGATACAAAATGATAACAATGTGTATTGCTCTCAGCGATGGGCAGCAGTGGACACTGGGAGTGCAACTCTCTGCTCGCTCTCAACCACTATGGATGCTTTGGTGAGATAAAAAGTGAAAGGGTGAGCAACCACACGCTCAGTAAGAAAATAATGTAAGCAAGTAGACAGCTACACTATCTACATGCATATAATGACATGATATCAAAATCTTTTACATCTTGAGCATGAGGTAGATCAAAACCATGCCACATGAATACCTATATAGTATATGAAAAACTCATAAAAACAGGCATGATATCAAATGGAAAATCAACATATGAAACATTTCATTCTTATCATATCAAAACTCATCACAAACCATTTAAATCAAATCTAATCCTGCTCTTCGAGAATACCTTATGCATAAAATCACATTTTCTTTTTTTAAACTAAATCACAGGTGTCACCCCTCCTTTGGGTCTACCCAAGTCTATCAATAGAACATAATATCACGTGAGGCATGTGTGTTATATTTTGAAAACAAATTGGGAATAATAGCCATGTATAGATCCCTGTGATCCCAGGCTACGCGGATCCCGACGTGCTGGGCATCACGACTATAATGAGAGGTGAGGTCAGCCCTACTCGTGCAATAACTCAACCAACTAGTCATCAAGACTACACAGTACAGCGTACTCCATGTGACATACATGGTACAACGTACTTCATGGACCCACACGGTCAGAGGGTACCTGCCATAGGTCTTAGCCCACATCATTATCAAGGGTGCCTGTTTTAGGACTTAGCCCACATGATTGTTTTTAGGGTGCCTACCATTGGACTTAGCCCATGTCATGGTTCGGGAGTGCCTGTCATAGGTCTTAACCACTCTATACCATGTCGGTAACCATTTCATGTCTCAAAACACTCGTACGATGTACCATCTCACCATGACACATAGTCTATAGGAGGCATTAGTATGGTTTTCTATAAAATATGTGAAATCCTCGTACGAGCAATGCTCTAGTACGGCTTTCATGCACAGTAAATCAGTAAAACCTAGTGCGAGCAGGGCTCCAAAACTATTAGTATAAATCAAAGTATCAAAATCTAGTGCCAATTAAGCTCCAGCACTATTTGCACTCACACAAATATGCTAGGTGGCTCCAGTTAAAATATCAAGTATTTTCAATGATAAAACTTAGCACATGATCCGTGTTTTTTCATACAAACACACAAATCAATAGCCAACCTATTCTCATTTCATTTATATTCAAACGTTTTATCATGTAAACATTAAAGTCATGAAAACACATGCATTTTGGACCCTTACTACCCCTTTCATTAAATTCCTACCAAGGTAAACTTATATTTTCTTTCCTTATTTTTGGAACCTTTCAGAAAGATTCTAAATGCATTATTAGATAGCTAGAAAAATCCACGCCTTATAATTTCGCTTAAAATACATATAGCTACCTCTAGGCACTTACAAAACCCCCTTACATTGAATCATGTCGAGCGTAGTACAAGTTCCACCGCTGGAAGCTTGTTCAATCAAGTTTTACTCCTAATCTGATCTCTGGGGCTACAAACATTCATCAACCACTTCATCACAATCGATATATCTTATCAGACCTTATAGTATTAAGTTTGGTCCATTTTCGCATTTGGCCATTGTAAGACCCCGTATATGTATGGTGGTAATATGTATAATTGGATCAAATAATATGAATGGACTTGTAATGTAAAGTATGATTGATGTAAGTCCATGGATTCAATGTATGTATGTGTAATATGAATTGTAACGTACATACAAGTTTCATTGAGAATGAATATGAAGAAATGAGTTCTGGCAAGAGATGGATGTGATTGAAACTCAAGATGAGTAGTGTGGTAAAAATGGAATAGAGTTATGCTTCCATTTGGTTTTATGTAGCATACCTTTGAACATACAATGAATGCACACAAGTTTCAATGTGCATAAGGTATGAATGGATGCCATTTTCAAGTTATAAAGGTGGAGGGATGAGAAAATGACCATGGCAATAGATTAAGGATGTGTTGGTATGAGTTGCAGCAAGGAAACTGCAGGAAATCTGGAAAACATGAGGGCCAGATCGATCTCATGGGATGAGAGATCGATCTGGAAGAGCCAGAATGCTCTTATTTGGGCGAAAGAATAGAGCAAATCGATCTCCAATAGAGCCAGATCGATCTCCTTAGCTCTCTGTTTGGGACCAGATCGATCTCATGCTTCGACAGATCGATCTCATGCTTCAACAGATCGATCTCATGCTTCAACAGATCGATCTCATGCTTAAAAATACCGTGAAAAAGAGGGATTTTAAGGGACCAGATCGATCTCCTCTTGGACCAGATCGATCTCCTCAAGCTATTTCTATATAAGGAGGGCTGAAAATCTGGAAATCTCGAAAAAACATATTAACCTCCCATTTTCAACCCAAAAACCTAACTTTTCCTCTCTAAAATCAGTCATTCTCAGTGAGATTTGAAGAGAGATCATTAGAGGCAAAGTTGTTCCTATCAAAGAGAAGAACAACATAGTGAGAGGGCATTTTCCCATTTTTGGAATTGAAGGAGTTAAGGGCATTACCATTTGGAGCAAGAAGAAAAAATCATATTGGTAAGATTCTAGCACTCCAATCCAAATGCATTAGCTATTTAATTGATTTTGGAGTTGTTTGGTATGAGTATTGATGGATAAATTACCTAGGAATGTAGTGGAATTGGTGTGACCTAGAAATAAAAAATGGGTATAATGTGAGAATATGTGGGATTGAATGAGCTTATGATTTATGGCATGCTAAAGCTGTTATTGGGGTAATGTTTATGATTTTAGATGGTTAGATGGAATTACATAGTGAGTTGGAGGAATTGTGAAAATGGGTAAGTATATGATTGATAAATGCCATAGTGAGGGGATTCATGGAATATGAACACTATGAGCTTTATGTCGATTTGATATCGATTTTGAATAAGATAATAGGCATAAGAGGATCCATAGACTTGAGCTCTGGGTAAAGTAATGAAACGAGGCCAAATAAGCTTTAATAGAGGCTATAGATTAAATTGACTATAGCAAACACAAGGGTTGCATTATATGGATCGAATATAATGCGGGATACGATTTTGTGCAGTCCCGAAGAGTTCGTTGAAGACGAACCGAACCGTACGAGTAAGCAGCTTAAGGAAGTGGAATCACACATCGCGATTCCAAATAAGGGAATTTTGTGAGTATATAGAGGTAGCTGCTCGTACTTTGAACTTGTGGGTGAACATTGGGTGTTTTATGAAATGCATGGTTGCTCAAATAAATGATTGATGGTATTCGTGAATGATGAGGAGTATATGCGTGGTTTTAGATTTGAAGTGGATTTTATGAAATGGGATAGTAAGGCTAATAATTGCATAAATCTAATGTTTTGATGCTTTTCAAAATGAAATTGCTTGGTTTTAAGCAAGCTAGTAGATGGGTCGGCTAGTATTGTATGGTTGTTGTGAAAAAGCATTTGTGAGTGCTAAACCCGATTGTCGAGATTGTTTTATTGTGTATGAGCCGCCTATCGTATTTGTATGACATAAATCGCGCTAGAGCCTCGCTCGCGCTGGATTTCTATGTTTTCATTTGTATGAAACGTGCTGGAGCTTAGCTCGCACCTTGATTGGAAATTATGTTGATGTTTATAAACCGTATTGGAGCTTTTGCTCGTACGTGACTTTTGAGTGGTTGTCTTATGAGTATAACCGTACTAGAGCTATGCTCGTATGCGTCTCTTTACGAGAGGATGCATGAGTCGTGCTAGAGATTTGCTCGCACAAGTTTGCACATTGTGATAAGCATAAGGTTGTGAAAGTTGGTAAGATCCTTAAGCCTTACATCCTTAAGCCTTACATCCTTAAGCTAACATCCTTAAGCCCAGAGAGGTGGGGAGGCTCTGTTAGGCGGGGAGGCTCTGTTTGGTGGGGAGGCTCTCTTACGGTGGGATCCTTAAGCCAACATCCTTAAGCCCAAAGGGGTGGGGAGGCTCTGTTAGGCAGGGAGGCTCTCCTACATGGGTATAGTAAGATCCTTAAGCCCTACATCCTTAAGCCAACATCCTTAAGCCCAAAGAGGCGGGGAGGCTCTGTTAGGCGGGGAGGCTCTGTTCGGTGGAGAGGCTCTCTTACGGAAAGGATCCTTAAGCCCTACATCCTTAAGCTAACATCTTTAAGCCAACATCCTTAAGCCCAGAGAGGCGGGGAGGCTCTGTTAGGCGGGGAGGCTCTGTTCGGCAGGGAGGCTCTCCTTCACGGAGTATGGAAAACTCTTGGTATGGGGTAGATAAGACCTAGGAATGGCACCCCTAATCACGATATGAGTTGCGGAGTACGCTGTACCGTGTATATCACATGGAGTACGATGTACCGCATGATGGTTATGTGATGAAAAAGTCTGGCGAGGGATAATCCATCTTCGTGCCAGCATGATACCCCGCACACCTGGATGCGTGTGGTCTGGGATGATTTATGATGTAATGGTCCACATAGGCACTTTTGATATAGTGACCTAGATTTATACACATGCGTGAATTGTGGAACGAAAATGTGGTTGTGATTGTGAGTTGATTTGGTGGTGTTTATGATGTTGGTTTAAAAAGGAGGTTTCTTAATGAATTGCCCTTTTTATGAATTTAAATGAGATTGAGCATGAGATGATTTATACATGATGTTTCTACCATGTTTTATATGCCAATGCACATGATTTTGATACATGATATATATGTATATTCACATGGCATAGTTTTATTCCTCATGCTCCTACTATAAATGATTTATGCATAACACTATCAACATGTAGATAGAGTAGTTATCTGCCATGCTTGCATTATTGCCTTACTGAGCGTGTGGTTGCTCATCCCACTCTATTTTTCCCCCTACAGAGCGTGCATAGTAGCCCAGTAAGGACTGAGGCGTGGTATTTTGGACTCCGCTGCATCTCCATCGCTTAAAGGTATATACACAGTGATTCTTTTTGTATCTAAACAATGTAAAAGCACAGTATTCTTTTGAGTAGTAATTATGGGGGATGTAGATGTCAGTAAAACATGTATTCGTATAAGTACACGATTAAATGCAAATATATGACATCATTTTAATTAATTGAGAATGAATGAGATGTGGTGTTTATTATTGACTCACAGCCCAACAGTGTGTGGTGAGTTTAGTTCACGACCGGGTAAGGTCATAGTAAAACGCGAAAAATTTTCAGTGATTTTCAGTTAAAGAGAATGGAATTGGGTCGTGACAGCCATCATTGTGTCGTTCCTAATTAATTTGGCTAGTAACTCACTTAGTTATCAAATCAAACACTTCATTTGCATGCTTAAACCTTAGTTCCTCCATTCATTCAAGCATTTAACAATTACCATATATGCACATGTAAGACCCGAAATTATATCGTAATTTCTTATAAAGGATTGAAAATGGTCACAAATTAAACGAATGGGATTCAGACTGGAGATAAGGATTTAAAACACTAAATGCGTGAGTGTTCGTGAAGGGAAGTTGGATTGGTTTGGTCCCGAACACGTGCAAGGGTAAAACGATCAAAAGATCGAAAGTCAATGTAAATTCGATAAAAAACTTTCATTCAAAATATGGAATTGAGAAATCTTGATCAATAACGAAGAAAATATTAAATTTTGAGTCTAATTGATCAAGATATGAATTTATTGGAATTAATCAAAATTTTCACTCGGGACAATATCCCGAAAATACGAAGAAAATACACCGAAAAAGGATTAAAATACAATAAATAAATTAAATAAATGCATTTAAATAGAATAGAATTTTTTATTGAGAGTTTGGGATTTTTTTATAATATTTTAATGAATAAAATATAATAAAAATAAAATTATAAATAAATAAATAAATAAAATTGAATTGAAAATGAAACAGAATCGCGAGTCGCGATTCTGTAAAACGAAAAGGAAGCCCCGAAGAACCCAGCCCTGTCGGCCTCACCCACTGGATGCCACCGGAAAGTCAACCAGGTGAGCTAGCCGAGCTCGTCGGCTCGACAGCTGAGGAGAAACGGTGGCCGACGATGAGGAAAGGAGAGAAAGAGAGAACCGAGAGTGAATGAGTGAGAAAGAGAGAGAAAGAGAGGGAACGGTGGCGGACGAAGGTCGGAGGAAGGGAGAGGGCCTCTCCACTGGCTAGGAGGGAGACCGATTCGCAACTGTCGGTGACAAAACAGACCGAAATCGGTGAGAAGAAGAAGCACCACCGACATCGAAGAGGAGAAAGGCTGAACCAACCTTATTACCGTCGATCCGAGCGTGGTTGCCATCAGATCCATGCATCGGACAGCCAGGCGGACCTACCAGAGGTGGAAGCTAGCGAAGAACCGATCGGTGAAGCCCTGAACCAGCCGAATTGGACTGAACCGGCTGAACCAACCGATCTAAACCCGGTTGAACCGGATCAAACCTGTTCAGCCAAGAAAGAGAGGAAAAAAGTAGAAAAAGGAAGAAAAAGAGAAAAAGGAAAATGGGAAGATTTTCGGGGATACACCGGACTTCGGGTAAGTCAGTAAGTCGGTAAGAGGTCAAGAGTGATCGATTTGATTTTTGAGAAATTTATTTAAATTATATTTAATTAAAAATTTACCCAGAATTAAATATAAAATTGTGCAGTTCGACGATAAATCGTGTACATGAGCCCAGTCGAACTTCGATTTGTGGACCATCACATAATCTCAGGTAAGTAAAGCTCATTTACGATAATTTATGAAATTATTCACGTATTAAAGATTTATTTTACAAATTTCAGATTTAATTTCGCATTTAGTGAATTATATTAGAATTTTTGAATTAATTGTCGTAAATGATATACGGGCTATCCAAAGAGTTTGGAACGAAGCCCAATGGGTATTGAGAACCCAATAGACCCGAAGAAGGGATTTAATAAGTGGAAACGGGCTGAAAATGGGTCGAGGCCCATTAAGATGCAATCGAGCCCAATAAAGTAAAACAGGCCCAGTGTTTTAGATTCGATCAGTATAAGTGAAATACTGATAAGTATATTAGAACTGACCCAAATATGTGGTTATATGCAGCTCCGTAGACTTGGTCTGAAGCGAATTGGACTGAGAGACCTGGTACGATCGAGACAGGATAAGTTTGCACGTGATTCCAGGTAAGGGAATTTTACGGACTGCTAGAGGTAACTTTACGCAATTTCGACTTCATTTACAATATCTTAAAGTGTCTGAAAGGTCTAGATTTAAGATAAAAATTTTAGTGCCCCGAATAGACAAATTACCAAAATACCTTTGTGAAGGGTAAAATTTCCAAATTTAGGAAAAAAAATTGGGAGGAGCAAGAACAAGAGGTCTTTGCTTGTTCTTGAGATGTTTGACACATGCATGGGTAGGCTGGCTAACTTTTAAATAAAATGCACAGCATTGCATAACTTTAATCAATGTTGATTTTCTCTAAAATTGATTTGAGAAATGTAGCCGCCTACGTGATTTTATAGAAATGTGACATGCTAGAGCTCAGCTCACACGAGTTTTTGATTTGTGTGATGCATGCATTAGTGCAAGAGCAAGAGTTCGCACTAGAGTTTTACATGCATTGGTGCTAGAGCCTAGCTCGCACCAGATTTTAACATGATATTTGTGATAGGGTGCAGGAGTCTAACTCGCACCAAATTTTCATATGATTTTCGTTACAGGGTGCTAGAGTCTAACTCGCACCAGATTTTCAATTGAATTGTTATGACAAAGTGCTGGAGCCTATCTCGCACTAGTTTTACATGATTTTGACAGTGCTGGAGCTTAGCTCGCACTAGATTTATGAGATTTTATGATACGCGTGGTGGAGCTTACCTCGCATGAGATTTTCCTTGATTTTATGAGAGTGCTGGAGTATTGCTCGCACTGGTTTTACGAGAACATGCGATGAACCGTGCTTGGAGCGTCGGGTAGACTGTGTGTCACGTCGATTAAATAGGCTTGCATATGCATTTTGAGACAGGGCATGAGTATGGATATGAGATATGGGTCAACGGAGTACGTTGTACCGTACAAGTAGCATTGAGTACACTATACCGTGCTGGGATTGATTATGTGGCATCTTTGGATGCATGGCATCTTCAGATACGAGTGGCATCTTCGGATGCGTGGCATCTTCGGATGCGAGTGGCATCTTCGGATGTGAGTGATCGGGCAGGACTGACGAGATATACTAACCCACCTCCCGGGATGATTCCCGATAGTGGTGAGACCCCACACACTAGGATCCGTGTAACAGTGGGATCACGAGGACATATAGCCATCATCCTAGTTATTTGCCCGAGATATATACATATATTGCCTAGTCTCGCATGTTGATGTTTTGAGAAACTCATTTTATGGATTTTATGTGAGTCTGGATCACTCGAGGGAGGGGTTAGATCCTAACTGAGATAAGATTTTGATGAGAATGAAACTTGGTTTTAAATTGAATTTGCATGATGTTATTTCCATGCTATTTAAACCCATGAATGATGTAAACTGGTTTTACATGACATTCATTGTATCGCATGTCACTATTGCTTTGAAAAACATTTGATTTCATGGTTTTATGTGAGTCAAGAACACCCGAGGGATGGGTTAAGTCCTGGCTTTGTTGTGAAATTTTAATGAGGAATGATTTAAAAGAGTTGCATGTTCAATTTTCCATGCTTTTTGAAATCTACATGCGAACTTGTTTTACATGACATCATGAATTATAACATCTATTTTGAAATGTGTGGAGAAAGGGTGGTTTATGCATGGCACCACGTTCATGAAGGTAGTATGGTTAGCTAATTGTTCGTAGGATTTCCTTACTGAGCTTGATGTGATCACCCCTTTCATTTTCCTACACAGATTTTCTCCAGTAGACTTTGCGGCGACTGAGTACTGAATTCCTGATATCCGCCACTGTCCATCATTTTGAGGTATATACACTTGTACAAATTATATCTAAATAAGAATAGCACAGTAACATGTTTGTAAGTAACTTTCAGGGATATATAGATAATGTAAACACTTGTAAATGAATGGAAAAGAATAAATGAAAAACTCATGTGTTTATCTTTTTTTGTAATAAAGAATTAAGTTATATGGTGGATGAATGGTGGGACTGGCATTGATGCACAGCCCAATTGTTAGTGGAGTGTGGTCAGGATCAGAGAACAGGTAAGTACGAAAGAAAAACGAAAAATTTACTCTGATTTTTGGGTCGTGACAGCACATTTCATCAGTTTGCCCAATCCCATAATTTGCTTTCACAACACAATCTCAAAATCATGCATATAACATTATTAGCACTTTGGTATAACCCATTTATCATCAACTCAACCATATCATATCTTCTCACACTAAACCCATTCTAGGTTATAATTGATTCATCACATTCTAGTTGTTTTCATCCAATGATATATACACCAATCTACTCCTAACAACATCTTATTATACTTAGTTAGAGTTGGTGTATCAAAAACTCACCTAACTTGACTTTTCCCTTGTCCGAAATTAGAAGTTCCTTTGCTCCTTCAATCCAACAAGTTGAGTTTTGATTCCACGATATGTTATTCTCCTCAAAATGAACAACTTTGCTCTAATAGCTTTTTCCCAATTCTTTATGTAAGGGAAGGTATTCTAGAGAGAGAAATATTGTTTTTTGGGTAAAAATGAAGGGAAATTGGTTGATTTGCTGAAGAATTGAGGTTTAGCTATTGAGTTTTTATAGATTGAGAGTAAGGAGATCAATCTTCCCTTAGTTTTTGAGTTATCGAATTGTTCCAGCATGAAAGGGTAGGATCAATCTGCTCTTAGGGGAAGAGATCGATCCTTTCTTAGTAGAGGCTTGAGGAGATCGATCTGCTCATAGTGAGAGATCGATCTGCTATTGACAGAAACAAATGGAGATCGATCTGTACTTAGGAGGGGATCGATCTCTACTAGGCAGAGGCAAATGCAGATCGATCTACTCATTGGAGAGATCAATCTACTCAATGGGGAGATCGATCTGGCCTTAGCAGATTCATTTGGAAATTGTTCTGCTTGCACAATGGATCGATCAGCCTTGAATAAGAGATCGATCTGGCCTTCATCTGTAGTCCTTTTGCTACAATTTTTCTAGAATTTCAAAGGGCAAACTTGCATTCGATTGCTTCACTAGTCATTTTGCAATATCTTCACACTTCAAGCATGGAAAGGTTCGTTTCATATTAGTTTCATGTTATGAAACTTGTGTGTACTGCTTCATATCAGAGAGGATACACAAAATTCACAGTCCATGTATTATCATTTCATGTTTAAATCCTTATCTTCAATTTGAATGCTTAAAGTTCTATTCGTTCAGTTTGTGGCTACTTCAGCCCTTATTTATCCTTAACTTATATCATGACACTCATTTATCCATTGCAATACATTCACATTTACATGATCCAAAAATCATTTGCCTTATTCTTTCATTTACATATAAATGAGTCATACAAACATGGGATTTCACAGGGCTTACCTCGATTTGTGTGCCCACACCATTGGCTCCCACAAACAGTCCAATTATGTCCAATTAGTATCCAATTCATCTTTATTTATGTTCACATACATTTTACAACTTAACGTTGCTAACTAGACTCTTTTTCGCCAACTTTTTCTACTTTCTCAATTTTACCGATAAACATGTCGATTTTAGCTATTTTGATGAATTCTTTTCTTTTAACATCAAACTTATAAACTTAATAGTTTAAACACTTATTCAAGTCTCTAGTCAACTCATTACAACTTATCAAATTGCCAAATTTCCACACTTCTACAGTTTTCCATTAAACCAAGTTATAAACCGAACTTTTCGGTATTAAACTAACATTCTATAACACACAACTCAATCAAATTTCATCTTCTCCATATCAAACAAGGGCTGGCCAAAATTCAAACATGCTCTAGAAATTATTTCTTCAAATTCTACTTTAGTAAAAATCATGTAAAACCATTAAACATCAACATATATCACAATCATCATCTTTCATTAACTTTCTAACCTTGGTGACCAACTTTGACTTCCCTCTCTTCCTCTAAAAATGTTTCTCAACTGTAGATATACATGTATACAACTTAGAATCATCTTAAACAAGCTCAAAACCTAACAAAGAAATAAAAAAATCCAAAGTTTCTCCTACCTCTGAAATAGGGCAAATTCTGCCTCTGTTCTTCTCTCTAAGTTTTCACCCTCAAAATCAATTTATTTGAAGTTGAACTTTTTATATGTGTTAGAGGAATTAATAAGGAAGATTTCATTCTTTTGGACGACTTATAAAAATGGTTGGAAGGTGGCCAAAAAAATTCCACACTCTGAAACTGTCCAAGACGCCTGTGGCAACTTACAAGGGTTGGTTCTCTATTGTTTTAGCTCGATTCTTGATTAATCTTAGCTTTCTAGAAAGGGCTTTAAGTATACTTTAGCGTGGAAAAAAAATTAGATTCAAAGGCCTTCTATAACCCCTTCAAATTAGGCTTTTTATTGGGCCTGTAGTGTGCTGGGCTTGGGTTGCCAGCTGCCCTGTTTCAGAAAATCTCTAAAAATTATTTCCAGCCCATTTTCTTCCAAATTTCCACCACTTATGTGTTATACTAAGTCCCTAGTGTGTTCCATAAAAATTTTGGGCCCACTTGTTTAGGAAACGTTTCCTGTTTGGGCCCGTTTTATCAAATTTAGTCATTACCGATGAAAATTCTTTAAATTTTTTTATTTACTTTAAAAATTAATTTAACCACCAAAACCTCAATATTTCCACTCAATTCTAATTCTCTCTGTCAAATATACCTTATATTACTTTTCTATGGCCTCAAAATAATTTTACGGATTTATGGAATTTATTCTGTAATTATTTCAATTATTAGGCCTAATTTCTCGGTTTAGTGCTAACCTGAGATGTACCAACTTATTTCGCTCCTATCACTTTAGTTTCACCTTCCATCCATAAAATCATGTTTATCTGAATGTCAATTCTTAAATAACTCTTACTTGACACCTTACCTCAGTTTTCATGCCCTGATCTCAACTCTTCATTATTCGAGCTCTTGGTTCCTTCGTGTCACGACCTTCAACTTACCAAAATACGTACAAATTTTTCGCATTTTCATGCATTGTTTACTATCCATCCTTACCTCGATCGTGAACAGCTACACTCTCACCAGTTGGGCTGTGTGTCAATGTCTATCTCACTCCACCATACCC
Source organism: Firmiana major (assembly GCA_033439115.1). Lineage (NCBI taxonomy): Eukaryota > Viridiplantae > Streptophyta > Magnoliopsida > Malvales > Malvaceae > Firmiana > Firmiana major. Next base: position 27,995,735 of record CM065912.1, read on the forward strand.
ATTTAAATTGCATATTATTTATAAGTAAACACTTGTATAAATAAATCAGAGTTGTTGTTTACATGTGTTTACATTGCTTTACATCCCCAATAGTTACATACAAAATGCTATTGTGCTATGGAAAGTTAAGATACAAAAATCTCATCAGTGTGTATACCTTGTGCGATGGGATGCAGCGAATACCAAAAGGAAACGCCTCCAGTCGCTCTCAATCTATACTCAAATCTCTGTAGAGAGGGGGAAAATAAGGGGGGTGAGCAAACCACACGCTCAGTAAAGCAATCATGCGAACAAGTAGATATTGCACTATCTACGTGATCGTAATGCCATGCTCAAAGCATACATTTCATCATTTTCTCAAAATATGAGTTCATGCTTGTGTTAATGGTATGTAAAGCATTCATACTATTAAAATTTAGTGCACAATTCAATTCAAAGCATGGAATATCCATCATGCATATTTCACAAATAGGGCATGGAAAACACATCATGTGTACGTGCATTTTAAAACCATTAACAAACTGTCATCTCAAAACAATCCAAACTTGTCAAGTCTCAGCCCCTCCCTCAAGCTGTCCTGACCCACAAATCATTTCAAACATGAATTTATTCCCAAAGCAATAGACATGTGAGATAGGTAATACCATAAGGGAAATATCCTCTAGGACTATGGCCATATCCTGTGATACCGGCTACACGGATCAGGTGTGCGGGGTATCACCACTATCTGCTTCCGCACGGGAGGTGGGTCACATCCAACCCGTCGGTCTATAGCAGAACAATCATCATCCGAAGATGGCATATCACAATCTCAACATGGTACAATGTACTCCATGCTACCTGTACGGTACAGCGTACTCCGTGGACCCATATCAACACATCATATCACGCCACATCTCAAAAATGCACGTGTGAGCCTATTTAATCGGTACGACATCTTGTCTACCTGAATCTCCTAACACGACTATCAACATGTCAAATTCTCAAAATACACGTGCGAGCCTATTTAATCGGTGCAACACCAAGTCTACTCGAAGCTCCAAGCACTGCAACAAATAAGGTGGGTATCTAATGTGAGCTATGCTCCATCACCATGCCAAAACCAGTATAAAAATCCATGTGAAAATTAGTGCGAGCTAAGCTCCAGCACTCATGCGTATAAAACACATCAAATCTCATGCGAGTCATACTCTAGCACGCTTTCATTCTCACGAAAATCATGTAGGTGGCTCAATTCCTTGCAAAGTATGGTTAACAAACCAAAACAGTTCATTTCTTTTGCAATTCATTTCAAATGTTAGCCAACCTACTAACACTTGCAAAAAGCAATAAAACATGATTTTTCGAAGCATTATGCCTTTGTTTTCATGCACATTTCTCAAAACTCAACTCTTTACCCTTCAATGACCCAATATCATTTCCTAGTATCACATGCACTCTAGCAAAACAGTTAAGCCCCCAAATTGCGCACAGATATCTCTAAGAGTCCACAGAATTCCCTTACCTCAATTTACTTGAGTGTGACTCTCTCTTCCTCTTAGCTTCTTATGCTCTTGGCTTGCCTTGCTCTGGTGTATCCTTGGGAGCTGCGATTCATTCATCCAAATCACTTGAGTTAATGTTGTTAACTCACATTTTGACTTCACTAGTCAATATAATTCATTTATGCATTTTACAAATGCCTTATTCCACATTTTACCCCTTTTAGGTAAATCTCACAATTTATTCACTAACAACAACTTAAAATCATACCCATAACTCTATTATCACCTCAAGATATCCCATTCATCATTAATCTCAATACATTCCACTTTCTCACAGTAGACCATTTCTAGGTCATGGTGGATTCATTTTACTCTAGGTAGTTTCTACCATTTCTAGGCATACCAATCATTTCCCACATCAATATCCAAACAAATGTACTTGAGTATTTGCATTAGAAACTCACCTAGGTTGATTTGCTCTTTACTCCAATGGAAATGTACCTTGTTCCTTAATGACACGCCCAAAAGGTAATGTCCGCAAGTGCACGGGTCATACAAGTAATAATGGGATTTGAGTCCCGAGTTATCGTCCCACAGAGAAGTTGACTAGCCTAATTAACTACCGGTTAATCTTACCCTAAGTATATCCTAGCAAATTATGAAGTTTTGATTATCGGTGGTCTACTATGTTTGAAATTAAAAATATTGAAAATAATAAAACCATAAAATAAAGAAATTAAAACCAAGCTGAAATTTACTTACCGAGCTTTACACAATTAAAAACCAATACCTACGAAAATAATTAAAACAGTTAAAATTAATTAACGCAATTAAAATAAAATGCAAATATGAAAATAAAGAACTAAAATTAAACTAAAATTTAAACAAACATAAAATAAAAATGTATGTAATTAAACTAAAAATTGTAAATTAAACTAAACTAAAATTTAATGAAGATAAAGATAAAATTAAAAATGCATGAATCAAATTCTAAATGCAACTAAACTAAAATAAAATCCTAAAACATATAATATAAAATTAACTACTAACTAAAACTTAACACTCCAAATTAAATTAACATGCAAAACAATAAAGCTAACCTACCATTACTTAATTAAATTACCTAAATAGCAACTAACAAGTATTAATCAATTTAATTCATTAAGGTAAAAGCATGATATAACACATTAATTGGCCAAACAAAGCCTTAACCAATTTGGAAACCAAGAGTAGTCCCGATACTGCATTGTTCATTGTCTTTCCAATTCCATGCTTATTTCTAGGCTGTGCTCATGGGTTGTGTCCTCTGCTCCTGCTGCACTCTGCTTCTCGGTTCTAACCAGTGTACACTGTCCTGCTTTCAGCTCTATTTTGCTGCACTAGCTCCTGCTTCCTTTTGGTTTATCCAGGTGTGTCTCGGCTCCAGGTGCTGCTCTTGGTATTCTCGGTCTACTGTGTCCTGCTGCCAGGTCCTGCTTCTGCATCATTTCCTGCTTCAGCTGCTGTGAAAATATACCTGCAATCGACGTGACCAATGGCACTAATGCCAACGTTTTACCAGCCTGGTGCCTGCTATGCTGGTCTCGGTTTTGCTCCAGCCTGCACTGCTCGGATTCAGTTACCACGTTCTGCTACAACAACATGTCATGCTGCTTTACAATGCTCCCACTTTCCTGCCCTCTGCTATTCGGTTAATCTACTACTGCTGCATCTAGCTCCTAGCCATCTGCTCTTCACATTCTACACGTCCCAAGAGCAAAGCACCCCGAGGGAATAAATGAAGCTCATGAACAGTACCATATCAACATAACAGGGCAGAAAAGAGGATGCTAATTTCCTATCTTCTCCAAAAACTTAGCACAATACCCAACTGCAGCTCTTAGAACAATCTACTTGCTCCTTGCCTTAGCAAAGACTGCTTCACCAAGCAAGCAACATAGTAGTAATATCCCGGAACAGCCCCGCACCGTAGCTAAGGATTCTCAAACAATAAACGGAAGTGGCAAAAATGCAGTGTTCAAAGAAGTCGGCAAAAACATACGTCTGAATGAACAGTAAATGAAAACCACAAAATGAAGAGAAAATCGAATAGTAAAATGGAATTAATGAAACTAAAATAAATTTTTCATTCACAAAGCTTCACTGTGCCAAATTCAAAGGAAATAAAATGTGCTAAACTAGAAAAATGGTGACTAACAAAGATAAGAACAACAAACGCGTAAAGCTTGAAAATAAAAAAAATAAAATCCAACAATAAAGCTTTTAAAATAAAACTTTAATCTATTCTAAAAACTAAAACTACTCCTAAATTACTCTACACTACTCCTAGTCCTAAATTACATAACATTTTCAATTGCCATCCTTTCCTATTTATACACACACTTAGGGGTAAAATTGTAATTTTTCCATCCTAGATGAGTTGGCATTGTTTGGCCACTTGTCTTCACACCATTGGCTCTTTGAAAAATAATATTTCCATATCATCTGTCTTTTTGTCCAATTGGATGTGCTAGGCTCGTGTTGTCCACGTGGTCCAATCTCGATTTTAGCCAAATTTTGGTTCATTTTCTACCGAAATATTCAAAATTCATCTGGATTTAATTTATCTGCAAACATAAGAATTTTGATTAAATAAAGGGGATAATTAACAAAATAAATTGGGGATTTCAATAATTAATTAGGAAATTAAGCACAAATAATTCTAAAAATATAGAATTATCACTTAAATCCAACAAATAGGGAAAATACCTCCAAGCTAAGTTGTTATTCTCTTTGATGTGAACAACTTTATGTCTGTTAACCTTCCCTCAAATCTTCTTGAAAATGGCCAAATTCAGAGAGTGAAATCTAGGTTTTAGGTTGAAAAATGGAAAGAGAATGGTTGTCCTCGTGAAATGCAGATTTTAACTGCTCCTATTTATAGATTTAGCTTGATGAGATCGATCTGTCGAAACATGAGATCGATCTGGTCCCCTTAAAATCCCTTTTTTCCATGACATTTTGAAGGCATGAGATCGATCTGTCGAAAGCTGGAGATCGATCTGGCTTGGGATGAGATCGATCTGCTTCAACCTGAGAGCTTAAGAAAATCAATCTGCTTGCCTTGAAATCGATCTTCTCTTTACAGAATGTTTAGCATATGGATCTGGCTCCATTGGAGATCGATTTGTCCTGTTCCATAGCTCAAGATAAGAGCATTTTAGCTCTTTCAAATCGATCTCTCATCCTATGAGATCGATCTGTCATTCATATTTCCAGATTTTCTACCATTTTTCTACAGCAACACTTACCAAACTTCATACATTTTGTTGTCATGGTCATTTTCTCATCCAATCATCTTTAAGACTTGAAAATGGCATCCATTCATACTTTATACCTATTAAAACTTGTATGAAATCTTTGTATAACCAAAGGTACTTGATATAAACCAAATGGAAGTGCACAACTTATGCAATCCTTCTTCCATTTTACCACACTACTCATTATCCATTTTACTCACATTCTTAACATGTTTAAGTCTATTTCTTCATATTCATACATAATGTAACTTGTACGTATAATCACAACTCTTATTACAAGTGTGTAAATTAAACTCATGGACTTACATTACATATACTTCACATTACAAGTATATCACCATATTTATGAATTCATTTACATAAATGTACAAGGTCAAACCTATACGGGGTCTCACACTTCGGGCCCTACATCAACACTTAGGTAAGTTTTAAACTTCTCATCTTAGCTTTTAAATAAACAATAGTGTGAAAAAGTTGGGTTTTACAAAACATCTTCTAAGAACACCTATTTATGTTAGGACAAGTGGCCAAGCTTGTTAACTCATTTACCTAGCCAAATGCAATTTGTACCCCTAGTTTTAGTAAATAAGTAAGCAAGATGAAAAGCCAAGGGCTCGGGGTTGGCTTCCTTAGGTTTTTCTTTAATATTTTCAATGTTTTTCAATGTTCTTTAGCTATTTTGAGTAGCCACCAATTTATTTGTTCTAAGTTCTTTACATTTTTCTTGTTAATTTACTTGTTTTCTTTACATTTTCATTGCAATCTTTACTTTAATTGTAAGACCCGATCTTTATCGTAATTTCTTATGATTCAAATGATGTAAACATGATATTATGTAAATTGAATCATAAGAAGAGTTGTACATGAATAAAAAATGTAAATGGAATGAATAAAAATTCTCGAATGTATTTAAAGGTCAAATAAATGATTGAAATGGTCACATATTAAACGAATAGGATTCGGACCATTCAGATTGGAGATAAAAATTTAAAGCATGAAATGAGAAAGGGTTCGAGAAGAAAAGTCGGTCTAAATTGGTCCCGAACACATTCAAGGGTAAAACGGTCAAAAGATCAAAATTCGGTATAAATTCGATAAGAAAAATTTCATTAAAAATATTTGAGAAATCTTGATCAATAACGAGGAAAATATTAAATTTCGAGTCCAATTGATCAAGATATGAATTTATTGTAATTAATCGAAATTTTCAAATCGAAAAATTATCCCGAAAATATTGGAAAAATATACCGGAAAGACGAAATGAGATTGATAAATTCATTTAATTGATTTAATGAATAAAATATGATTTTTTTAGATATTTTGCTAAAATATTATTTTTATTTGAATAAAATAATAATATATAAATAAATAAATAATTGAAAAAAAATCGTAAAATTACGATTCTTCAAAGAAGGAGATCGAGCTTCCCCCTTTGCCTCACCGATGGAGGTCACCGACCACCGACCCAGGCAAGAAGCCAGACGAGAGGGGCAGCCAAGCCTCGCTGGTGCTGGTAGGCGGAGGAATAGAAGTGATCGGGAAGAGAAAGAGAGAGAAAGAGAGAAACCGAGGGAGAAAGGAGAAATTCGGCGAGCCGACGTCGATCTAGCCCCGACCACCGACAGCCGAAGGATCCCCAAGCGAAGAACGACCGATCAACGGCTGAATTGACCAGTGGAATGGTCGGCAGCGCTGTCAATGGCGACAAAAAGGAAACAACACCAATGCCGAAGGGAGAAGAGGTCGGACCGACCACTTTTCAACCACCGTTGGTGAAACTGAGGCCAGATCTGTGCATTGGATAGTCCCGCGGACCTGCCTGAGATGAAAGCCAATGAAGAATCGACTGGTGATGCTCCGAACGACGAAGGAAAAAAACCGGACTGAACTGGCTAAACTGAACTGGTCTGAACCGGGCTGAACAGGACTAAATCGGTTCAGCCAGAAAAGAAAAAAGGAAAAAGAAAAAGAAGAAAAATTGAAAAAAATTCCAATGATGCAATCGTGCTACGGGTAAGTCGGTAAGCGGTCGAAATTAACCGATTTAAATTTTGGAATATTTAATTTGATTAATATCCGACTGAAAATTGACCCGAAAAAAATATGTAATTGTGTAGCTCGGCAATTGACATCAAACGAGAGCTCGAGTCAGCCTCGATTTGTGTACTATCATGGAATCTCTGGTAAATAACCCTTATTTATGACATTTTGCATCGTTATGAGTGTTAAAAATTTACCACAAATTACGGATTTAATTTCTGCATAAAATGAATTAATTTTGAAATTAGCGATAAATTATCGTAAATAATTAATTAAGCTATCCGAGAGTTTAGAACGAGGCCCAATAAATACTGATGGGCCTAATAAACCCAATAGGCCTCGATAATATGAATAGTAAATGGAAAACGGGCTTAAGACCGGTTAAGGCCCATTATGGTACAAACGGGCCCAATGATTTAAATTAAGCCCAAAAAATATGAAATTCAATTAAATATATTGTATTTGACCTGATGAATATTTATACGCAGTTCCAGAGATTTGATTGGGAGCAAATCGGACTGCGTGACGAGACATAAGTGGAAAGGTCAGACTGTACAGAAAAATGAGGTAAGGGAATTTTGTGAGTAGCTAAAGGTAGCTAAGCGTATTTTTAATAGCTTTTGTATACAGTGAAAATGTATAAAGGTCATAGAAATGGATTAAAAATTTTAAGGACTCGAGATAGGTAAAAGACTATTTTACCCCTATTGAGGGAAATTCACCTAAGGATGGTGAAAGCATGACATGCATGAAATGCATGATTTGAGGAATTTTTGTGACTTTTTAGCAAAGAAAATTGGTAGATTTGCTAGTATTTGCATAAATTTCACATGATAACACTACGTAAGTGTTATTTAGATTTAAATGAAATTTCTTTGGAAAATGGGCCAACTGTCAAGTTTATATAGAAACAGATGGTGCTGGAGCATTTCCTTGCACTATATCTGAGTTTGTGAGTGTGCATAATGGTGCTGGAGCGGTTACTCGCACCGATTTATGTGACATCATATGCATAAAATGTACTAGAGCGGTTGCTCGCACTGATTTTTATTATTGTGAAATGCATGAGAGGTGTTGGAGCCTAGCTCGCACCCTGTTTTGACTTTATATGCATAAAAAGGTGCTAGAGCGATTGCTCGCACTAGTTTTAATGATTTGACATGCATGAGAGGTGTTAAAGCTTAGCTCGTATCCTATTTTGATATGATAATTGCATAAAAGTCGTACTGGAGCCTTGCTCGTACGTGATTTAATCGATTTAATTTCATAAAAGTCGTACTGAAGTGTAACCAGCACGAGATTTGATTTAATTATGCATGAAACCATGCTGGAGCGTTGCTCGCACGAAGTTTTGATTTACTTAAGCATTCATTCGTGTTGGAGCATTGCTCGCACGAAGTTTTGAATGATTTATGCATGATGTCGCGCTAGAGCATTGTTCGCACGGGGCTTTGATGGATTTTATGCATAAAACTGTGCTGGAGCTTGCTCGCACATGATTTTATATGGATTTATAAATCTTTTAAAGTCGTACTGGAGTGCTGCTCGTACGCAAATTTTACTGATTTTTATAAAACTGTGCTAGAGCTTCGCTCGCATGAGGTTTTCAGATATCATGAATATGCATGGAGCCGTGCTAGAGCTTTGCTCACACAGGGATTTATATGACATGCATATAGCTGTGTTGGAGCCTCCTGTAGACTGTGTGTCATAGTGAGATGATATGCCCACATGTGCATACTGAGACATAGGTTGGGTGGATAAGACCTATGACAGGCACCCCCTAACTATGATTTGGGTTCACGGAGTACGTTGTATTGTGTATGTCACGCGGAGTACACTGTACCATGGGGATTGTTAGAGTGGAGTGGCATTAGCCACGAGGTTGTAAGCCTTGCCCTCACAATCCTGGTATTTATGTTATTCTGGCGGCAGGACTGACCCACCTCCCGTTTCAGGTGTGATACCCCACACACTAGGTACCGTGTAGCTAGGGATCACTAAGATATGGCCATAGTCCTCGATGTTACTGATATAGTCACCTACATGTCTCACATGATATGACTTTTGGTCTTAATAGACCAAGGTAGACTCGAGGGAGGGGTCAGGCCCCTGATTTTTTTATTTTCACTAATATGTGATTTTCTACTATGATGATAGATTTTTCAGAGGATTTTATAACATGTGACCCTAAAAGAAGGGTGATTTTATAACAGAATTTTATAATGAATTCTTAATGAGTTTGAGATTGATTTATGAAATGATTAACCCAGAGGGGTTATTTTATACTGAGCTTTAATGAAGTGATTCAAATGCAGTAGCATGAGGAGTTTTCCATGCTTTAATTAAAAATTCATGAAAAGAATTGTCTCTCATGATTTATTTTACATGGCATGAAATAATGCATGATCCTGATTTACTTCATGTGAATTATGATTTTACATAAAATGCCATTGATGCATGAGTTGCATGATTTCTATATGCATGAATCATTTTTTATAAACTATGGCATTAATGTATGCATGATTTCGTGCATGAGATTTAAACGAAAAGAAATGGATTTAAGGGCATGGCATTTGAGCATGTAGATAGTGGAGGTATCTACATACTTGCATGATTGGCTTACTGAGCGCATGGTTTGCTTACCCCCTTATTATCCCTCTTTTACAGAGTACTTTTAGTAGTTTGAGCGCGGCTGAGGACTTGCATTCTTGGTATCCGCTGCGTCCCATCGAGAGTTAGGTATACACATTTGTATAGTTTTGTATCACGACCCTCAACTTATCAAAATACGTACAAATTTTTCGCATTTTGATGCATCATTTATTATTCGTCCTTACCTCAATCGTGAACAACAACTCTCCTCAATAGTTAGGCTGTGTGTCAACGTCTAACTCACTCCACCATACTAATTTAATTTGTATATTATTTATGAGTAAACACTTGTATAAATGTATATATATCATAGTTGTTACATGTGTTTACATTGTTTTACATCCCCAATAGTTACATACAAACTGCTACTGTGCTACCGTAAGTTTAGATACAAAATTACAACAGTGTGTATACCTTACGCGATGGGCTACAACAGATTACCAAAAAGGGAACCGCCTCCAGTCATGCTCAATCTATACTCAACACTCTGTAGAGAGGGGAAAATAAGGGGGTGAGTAAACCACACGCTCAGTAAGGCAATCATGCAAACAGGTAGATACTGCACTATCTACGTGATCGTGATGCCATGCTCAAAAGCATTTAATTCATCATTTTATCTCAAAACATGAGTGTATGATTGTGTTAATGGTATGTAAAGCATTCATGCTATTAAAATCCAGTGTACAATTCAATTCAAAGCATGGTATAAATCATCATGTATTTTTCACAATAAAGTATGGCATTAACCATCATTCGTTTTCTCAAATAAGCATGGCATTATCCATCATGCATTTTCTCAAATAAGCATGGCATTAACCATCATGCATTTTTCACAATAAAGCATGGCATTAATCATCATGCTTCGTTGCACTTTAAACCATTAACAATTGATATCTCAAAACAATTCAGCACTTGTCAGGTCTTAGCCCCTCTCTCGGACTGTCCTGACCCACAAATCATTTCAAACATGGATTTATTCACAAAACAATAGAGATGTGAGATAGGCAATTCAATAATAGGTAATAACCTCAAGGTCTATGGCCATAACCTGTGATACCGACTACACGGATCAAGTGTGCTGGATATCACCACTATCTGCTTCCACACGGGAGGTGGGTCAAATCCAGCCCGCCTCCATAGCAGATCTTGTCTGAAGATGGCATATTACATCTCAACACGGTATAACGTACTCCATGCTACATACACGGTACAACGTACTCCATGGACCCAATCAACACATCATATCACGCCATATCTCAAAACGCACGTGTGAGCCTATTTAATCGGTACGACCTCTTGTCTACCCGATGCTCCTAACACGGCTAATAAATCATGTCAAAACAATGCACGTGCGAGCCTATTTAATTGATGTGACACCTAATCTACCCGAAGCTCTAAGCACGGCAACAAGCAAGGTGGGCATCTAGTGTGAGCTAAACTCTAAGCACCATGCCAAAACCAGTATAAAATCCATGTGAAAACTAGTGCGAGCTAAGCTCTACCACTCATGTGTATGAAACACATCAAATCTCATGCGAGTCATACTCTAGCATGCTTTCATTCTCACGAAAACAACGTAGGTGGCTCATTTCTTTGCAAAGTATGGTTAACAAACCAAAACAACTCATTTCTTTTGCAAATCATTTCAAATGCTAGCCAACCTACCCATCACTTGCTAAAAAGCAATAAAACATGATTTTCAAAGCCATATGCTTTTGTTTCATGCACATTTCTCAAACACCCAACTTTTGCCCTTCAATCACCCAATTTCATTTCCTAACATCTCATACAATCTAGCAAAGCATTTAAGAGCCTAAATTGCGCACAGATATCTCTAAGAGTCCACACAATTCCCTTACCTCGATTTACTTAGTGTGACTCTTTTCCTCTTAGCTTCTCACGCTCTTGGCTCAACTCGCTCCGACGTATCCTTGGAAGCTGCAATTTATTCGTCATAAGTTCGAGTTAGTATTGTTAACTCTCATTCAACTATATATTTCACCCAATGCCTTAAACGCTCACTTTACCCTTTTTGGGTAAGCCTCTCTATTCATTCCATATTATTATCTTAAAATTATCTCCTCAACACCATTATTATATCAAGATATCCCATTCATCATTTGTTCTACCACATTTCACTTCTCACACTAACCCATTTATAGGTTATATTCATTTCATGGCATTCTAAGTAGTTCTACCTACAATGTACACACCTAAATCAACTTCCTAATCATTAACTAGACAAATGTACTTGGATTTGTGCACTAGAAACTTACCTCTTTGGATTTCCTCTTTGCTCTAAATAGAAATGCCCCTTGTTCCTTCAATCCAACAAATGGGTAAATGCCTCCAAATTATGTTGTTCTTCTCCTTGATGTGAACAACTTTGCCTCTAATAGTCTTCCCTCAAATCTCCTTGAAAATGGTTGGATTTAGAGAGAGAAAACTAGGTTTTGGGTTGGAAAGGGAAGGAAATGGTTTTGTCTCGAAATCTGTAGATTTTCAACGCCCTTTTTATAGAAATAGCTTGAGGAGATCGATCTACACAAGGAGGAGATCGATCTGGTCCCCTTAAATTCTTATTTTCCATGGCATTTTAAGCATGAGATCGATCTGTCGAAGCTTGAGATCGATCTGCTCCAAACAGAGAGCTAAGGAGATCGATTTTTGTGCTTGAGGATCGATCTTTTCATTACAGAATGTTTAGGAGATCGATCTAGCTCCATTGGAGATTGATCTGCCCTATTCCTTTGCTCAAATATAAGTATTTTGGCTCATCCAGATCGATCTCTCATCCTATGAGATCGATCTGGCCTGCATAATTTCCAAACTTTGCTGTAGTTTCCTACAGAAACTTATACCAAAATATAATTAATTTGCTGCCATGGTCATTTTCTCATCCAATCATCTTTGAGACTTGAAAATGACATCCATTCATACCTTATACCTATTGAGACTTGTGTGGAATCTTTGCATAATCAAAGGTATATGGTATACATCAATTGAAAGTGCACAACTCATGTACATCTTCTTTCTCTTTTACCACTCTACTCATTTTCCATTTTACTCATATTCATCACAAATCAAAGTCAATTCCTTTACATCCATACATAATGTAACTTGTATGTACAATCACAACTCTTATTACATGTGTGTACCTTAACTTATGGACTTACATTACAAAAACTTCACTTATGAATTCATAGTATAACTCCATTTACATTTCCATGTTCATATTAAAATTATACATATGCAGAGTCTCACATTCTCCCCCACTTAGAAAATTTGGTCCTCCAAATTAGAACAATTCAATCCGTGAATAACTCGGGATACTTCTCCCGCATCAAACTCTCCAATTCCCATGTGGCTTCTTGCACAATGTGTTATTGCCAAAGTACTTTCACCAAGGGAATTATCTTTGTCCTCAACACTTTCTCTTTTCTATCCAGTATCCGAACCGGCTTCTTAACATATGTCATGCTTTTATTGAGCTCCAAGGGCTCGTACCTTATTACATGCGTCGGGTCCGGGTGATACTTCCTTAACATGGATACGTGGAAGACGTTATGCACACTTGCCAACTCTGGTGGCAATGCCAACCTAAAAGCCTTGTCTCCCACTCTTTCCAAAATCTCGAAGGGTCCGATGTATCTAGGGCTCAGTTTGCCCTTCATACCAAATCTCATAATTCCCTTCGAAGGAGAAACTTTCAAGAACACCGACTCACCCACATCAAACTCCAGTGGTCTCCGTCTCTTGTCAGCATAACTCTTTTGTCTACTCTGAGCTATCCGTAACCTCTCACATATCAATTGGACATCCTCAAAGGCTTGTCTAACCAAGTCGATAGTAAAGATCTGTCTGTCACCAACCTCTTCCCATCCAATAAGGAAACGGCATCTACGCCCATACAATGCCTCATATGGTGCCATCCCGATACTCACATGAAAACTGTTATTATAGGTGAACTCTGTGAGTGGCAAATGGTCATCCCAGGAGCCTCTAAAATCCAACGCACATGCTCTCAACATATCCTCCAGGGTCTGTATAGTCCTTTCTGACTGACCATCTGTCTGAGGATGAAATACGGTGCTAAATCTTAGCTGGGTCCCCATCGCTTCCTGAAAACGTTCCCAGAAGCGAGAAGTGAAGCGGGCATCCCTTTCAGAAACAACGCTCACTGGAATTCCATGTAACTCTCATAGCTAGAAAATAGTTGATTTCGTCAACCGATCCATAATCACCCATATGGCATCATGACCTCTGCGGGTCCTCGACAATCCCATCACAAAATCCATGGTGACATGCTCCCACTTCCATGTCGGTATCAGTAGAGGCTGCAATAACCCTGTAGGCTTCTGATGCTCTACCTTCATCTGCTGACAAATGAGACACTTAGCAACATATTCAGCAATGTGCCTTTTCATCCCAGACCACCAATAAACCTTTCGAAGGTTTTGATACATCTTGGTACTCCCTGGATGTATCGTATACTTCGATAAGTGAACCTCTGTCAAGATTAATCTTCTGATCTTTGCATCATCAGGAACACATATCCTACCTCTGAACCTCAACAACCCATCCGAACTCAACCCAAAGTCTATCTTTGTACACCTCTATATCTGCCCGACAATAACACTGCACTACTGATCAACTTGCTGAGCCTGTCGGATTCGATCTACCAGATCCGGTTCCAACTGCAGGCTAGCTATCATAAATCCACTATCAACATCAAGCGAGGTCATATCCAAACTGAGGTTCGTGAACTGTTCCAACAGCTCGTGTTCCCTGACCATCATGAATGATACCATCCCGAGATGCTTTCTACTCAATGCATCAGCAACCACATTTGCTTTACCCGGGTGGTATAGGATCTCATAATCATAGTCCTTCAATAGCTCGAGCCATCTCCTCTATCTCATGTTTAACTATTTCTACGAGAAAAAGTATTTAAGGCTGTTGTGATCTGTGTAAACCTGAAATCTCTCACCATAGAGGTAGTGGTGCCATATCTTCAGCGCAAACACCATCGCTGCCAACTCCAAGTCATGGGTCGGGTAGTTCCTCTCATGATCCTTTAACTGTCTTGATCCATATGCTACTATCTTCCCATCCTGCATCAATACACAGCCCAGTCCTAGGTGTGAAGCATCCGTATACACTGAGAAACCTCTTGAGATGGTAGGAATTGTGAGGATCGGAGTTGTGATTAATCTCCTTTTCAACTCCTTAAAGCTTTCCTCACACTTCTCGTCCCACACATACTTTACATTCTTCCTCGTGAGACGTGTCAAAGGAGCAGCTAACCTTGAGAATCCCTCCACAAACTGTCGATAATACCCAACTAAAGCCAGGAAACTCCTAATCACTGTCACTGTCTGGGATCTCTGCCAGTGAACTACGGCCTCAATCTTAGATGGATCCACTGACACTCCATCTTTTGATACTATATGACCCAGAAAAGAGATCTGATCCAACCAAAAGTCGCACTTACTGAGTTTAGCGTACAACTTCTTCTCTTGAAGGGTTTGTAGCACTATCCTTAAATGCCTTCCATGCTCCTCTCTAGATCTTAAGTACACCAATATATCATCAATAAACACAATAACAAATCGATCCAAATACTGGTGGAATACCTCATTCATCAACGACATAAAAGCTGCAGGAGCATTCGTCAACCCTAATGGCATAACCATAAATTCATAATGTCCATACCAGGTGCAGAAAGCTGTCTTGGGTACATATCCACTCCGTATCTTTAACTGATGGTACCCTGATCTTATATCTATCTTGGAAAAGACCTGCGCTCCCTTAAGCTGATCCAACAAGTCATCGATGCGTGAAAGGGGATACTTATTCTTAATGGTGGCCTTATTCAACAATCGGTAATCTATACACAGTCGGAGGCTTCCATCCTTCTTCCTTACAAACAGAACCGGTGCTCCACAAGGTGAGATGCTCGGCCTGATGAATCCCTTCTCTAGCAACTCTTGTAACTATTTCCTTAATTCTTCCAACTCAACTTGAGCCATTCTGTAAGGTGGCTTGGATATCGGCTCTGTACCAGGTGCCAAATCTATACCAAACTCCATCTCCCTATCCAGAGGTAACCCTGGTAAATCATCTGAAAAGACGTTTGGAAACTCTTTAACCACTGGTATGTCTCCTAATTCCAGACGTGCCTTATCCGTCTCAATCACATAAGCGACGAACCCTTCACATTATTCTTTCCACCATTAGAAATCATAAATCATCATATTCGCACACAAGATTGATAAATAGATTTATCTTTCATAATCATGTATCGAGATTGTACTCATCACACTTATAATAATCATGTTCTTTAATTTCATTTCACAAAATTTACTATAAGGTTGTTCATCTTTGGAAACATCAAAGTTTTTGCATGATAATCCATAACAACATGATTGGCAGCCAACCAATCCATCCCTAAGATTACATCAAAATCACTCATTTTTAGTAAAATTAAATCGACTGCCATTTCTTTACCTCCTGTCCTCATCTTACAATCTCTATATACATGCTCAGTCAACTGACTATCATTCATAGGGGTAGATATTAATAACATCTTATCAAGCAGTGTGGGTTTTACATGCCTTAACAATTTACATGCAAAGGATGGTGAAATAAAGGAATGCGTGGCACCAGGATCAAACAATACATATGCTTCTAAATCAAGGATTTGGATGGTACCTTTAACCACATCCGATGACTGATCTGCAGTGTCTTAGTCCAGTGCCTGCACTCGTCCTTTGCTCACACCCACTACTTGCTTCCCTTTTTCCTCAGCTGTAGCCCTCCTCCTCGGAGCAACTGTACCAACTGGAGCTCTCTCTGGCTCCTTACCCTTCTGTGGGGCTCTCTCTTTCATCTCTAGGCAATCCCTGATTATTTACCCTGGTTTTCAACATCTGTAGCACATTACCTGAGGTCCATAGCATGGTCGAGTACCATGGTGCCTGCCACACTTGTTGCACTGCTCTGTCATAGGCTGTGGCCCTCCAATCACAACTCCTTTCGCTGGACCTAGA
Source organism: Firmiana major (assembly GCA_033439115.1). NCBI lineage: Eukaryota > Viridiplantae > Streptophyta > Magnoliopsida > Malvales > Malvaceae > Firmiana > Firmiana major. The sequence goes on from CM065912.1 coordinate 28,012,265, forward strand.
GCCGGATACATAGGAGTATTAACTGTCCTCTCCCGGATCTTGTCGATCCTCGACCTCTTCCCAGCAAATCTCTTGCTTCCTTTATAACTGAAGCCTCTATCCATCACTGGTCTTTTCTTATCTCTGTCCCTCATCTTATCAACCTTTCCAAACTCTGAGGCAATTCTATCAACATCTTGTTCACATAATTGTGCCATGCGTACTGCCTCCTCATAGGTCGGTATATCCAGGGGAACCAGTCTAGACCTGATGTCGGTCTCAATCCATCCACAAACTTCTGGATTTTCTTGACCTTATTACTCATCGTGTTAGGATCATACCTGCCCAGGGAGATAAAAGTCATCTCATACTCATCCACAGTCCTACTCCCTTGGGTCAGTCCCAAAAATGCCATTTTCATCTTCCGTTGTGCGGTATCTAGAACATACTGTCTCCAGAATGCCTCCAAAAATATATCCCAGTTGATCTCAGTATACCGGGCTCTCAAAATGGACCTGGTGGATTTTCACCAATGTTCTGCTGACCCCTTCAGTATAAAAATGGCAAACGCTACCATATCGGTAGAAATGCACTTGAAGAACCCATACAACTTCTCGATTTCACTAATCCAATCCTCAGCTGCCACTGGGTCCTTAACTCTGCTGAAAGTTGATGGTCCAAACTTTTGGAATTGTTGCAATCTATCCAAATCACATCCATATGTCACGACCCAATTCCATTCTCTTTAACCGAAAATCACTGAAAATTTTTTGCGTTTTACTGTTACCTTACCCGGTCGTGAACTAACTCACCACACACTGTTGGGCTGTGAGTCAATAATAAACACCATATCTCATTCATTCTCAATTAATTAAAATGATGTCATACATGTGCATTTAATCGTGTACTTATACGAATACATGTTTTACTGACATCTACATCCCCCATAAGTACAACTCAAAAGAATACTGTGCTTTTACATTGTTTAGATACAAAAAGAATCACTGTGTATATAACTTTAAGCGATGGAGATGCAGCGGAGTCCAAAATACCACGCCTCAGTCCTCACTGGGCTACTATGCACGCTCTGTAGGGGGAAAATAGAGAGGGATGAGCAACCACACGCTCAGTAAGGCAATAATGCAAGCATGGTAGATAACTACTCTATCTACATGCTGATAGTGTTATGCATAAATTCTTTATGTTAGGAGCATGAGGAATAAAACTATGCCATATGAGTATACATATATATCATGTATCAAAGTCATGTAAAATTGGCATATAAACATGGTAAAACATCATGTATAAATCATCTCATGCTCGATCTCATTTAAATTCATAAAAAGGGCAATTCATTAAGAAACCTCCTTTTTAAACCCACATCATAAAACTCTTTCTCATCACATACAATCACATCACATCAACTCACAATCACAACTCATTCCCGTTTCACAAATCAAATCCACGAGGCTCGACCCCTCCTTCGGGTCTACCTTAAACAATCACAAATCACACTTAGAGATTTAAAATCATGTGGTAGTAAGTAAATCAAGCAAGGAGACAGGTTACTATATCTCAAGTGACTACATTGGCCAATCGTCACATATCATCCCAGACCACACGGATTCCGGTGTGCGGGGTATCATGCTGGTACGAAGGTGGGTTAGTTCTCCGCCAGACTTTCTCAAATCAAGTAACCACCCGCGGTACATCGTACTCCATGTGATATACACGGTACATCGTACTCCGCGGACCCATAACATGGTTGGGGGTGCCTGCCATAGGTCTTATCTACCCCATACCAAGTGTAACTTTTATAGTCTCGAAAGCGCGTGGGAGTAACCTCAATACCAGGTCCTAGCCCCTCACCCTCACCCCACCTAAGAGGTCTGTCAGGCCTGTTGGGTTCCCTGGATGGATTATGTCAGGTCCTAGCCCCTCACCCTCACCCCACCTAAGAGGTCTGTCAGGCCTGTTGGGTTCCCTGAGTTAATCCGTATCTCTCACCACGGCCTCATACATACCACAGTGTGAAAACCAGCGCGAGCTATGCTCTAGCGCGAATTCATGCATCAAAACCAATCACTTCGTACGAGCAACGCTCTGGTACGGCATTTATGCATAAAATATGAAGAAACCATGTACGAGCATAGCTCCAGTACAGTTATATGCATAAGAAAAACCACTCAAATCCACGTACGAGCGTAAGCTCCAGTACGGTTTATAAACATCATCACAATTTAAATTCAAAGCGAGAGCTAAGCTCAAGCACGTTTCACACAAGTGAAAACATAGAAATCCAGCGCAAGCGAAGCTCTAGCGCGATTTATGTCATACAAATGTGATAGGCGGCTCATATACAATTTATCAATCCCGGCAATTCGGGTTTAGCACTCACAAATGCTTTTGCACAACAACAATACAATACTAGCCGACCTATCTACAAGCTTGCTTAAAACCAAGCAAATTCGTTTTGAAAAGCACCAAAACATTAGATTTATGCAATTATTAGCCTTACTATCCGATTTCATAAAATCCACTTCAAATCCAAAACCACGCATATACTCAACATCATTCACAGATACCATCAACATTTATTTGAGCAATCATGCATTTCATAAAAACACCCGATATTCACCCACAAGTTCAAATTACGAGCAGCTACCTCTATATACTCACAAAATTCCCTTACCTGGAATCGCGATGCATGATTCCACTTCCTTAAGCTGCTTACTCGTACGGTTCGGTTTGCCTACAACGAACTCTTCGGGACTGCACAAAATCGTATCCCGCATTATATTCGATCCATATATTGCAACCCTTGTGCTTGCTATAGTCAATTTAATCTATAGCCTCTATTAAAGCTTATTTGGCCTCGTTTCATTACTTTATCCATAACTCGAGTCTATGAATCTTCTTAGGCCTATTAACTTATTCAAAATCGATATTAAATCGACATTAAGCTCATAGTGTTCATATTCCATGAATCGCCTCACTATGGCATTTTTCAATCATATACATACCCATTTCCACAATTCCTCCAAACTCACAATGTAATCTCATTTAACCATTTAAAATCATAAATATTACCCCAATAACAACTTTAGCATGCCATAAATCATAGGCTCATTCAATCCCACATATCCTCACATTATACCCATTTTAGATTTCCAGGTCACACCAATTCCACTACATTCCTAGGTAGTTTATCCATCAATACTCATATCAATCAACTCCAAAATCAATTAAATAGCTAATGCATTTGGATTGGAGTGTTAGAATCTTACCAATATGATATCTCTTCTTGCTCCAATTGGTAATGCCCTTAACTCCTTCAATTCCAAAGATGGGAAGATGCCCTCTCACTATGTTATTCTTCTCTTTGATAGGAACAACTTTGCCTCTAATGATCTCTCTCCCAATCTCACTGAAAATGGCTGATTTTAGAGAGGGAAAGTTAGGTTTTTGGGGTTGAGATTGTAAGGTTAAGTGTTTTTCCGAGATTTCCAGATTTTCAGCTCTCCTTATATAGAAATGACTTGAGGAGATCGATCTGGTCCAAGTGGAGATCGATCTGGTCCCTTAAAATCCCTCTTTTTCACGACATTTTTAAGCCTGAGATCGATCTGTCGAAGCAATGAGATCGATCTGTTGAAGCATGAGATCGATCGGTCAAAGCATGAGATCGATCTGGTCCCAAACAGAGAGCTAAGGAGATCGATCTGGGTGCTTGAGGATCGATCTTTTCACTACAGAATGCTTGGTAGATCGATCTGGCTCCATTAGAGATCGATCTGCTCTATTCTTTCGCCCAAATAAGAGCATTCTGGCTCTTCCAGATCGATCTCTCATCCTATGAGATCGATCTGGACCTCATGTTTTCCAGATTTCCTGCAGTTTCATTGCTGCAACTCATACCAACACCTCCTTAATCTATTGCCATGGCCATTTTCTCATCCATCCACCTTTATAACTTGAAAATGGCATCCATTCATACCTTATGCACATCGAAACTTGTGTGCATTCATTGTATGTTCAAAGGTATGCGACATAAAACCAAATGGAAGCATAATTCCATTCCATTTTACCACACTACTCATCTTGAGTCTCAATCACAACCATCACTTGCTAGAACTCATTTCTTCGTATTCATACTCAATGAAACTTGTATGTACGTTATAATTTATATTACACATACATACATTGAATCCATGGACTTACATCAATCATACTTTACATTACAAGTCCATTCATATTATTTGATCCAATTACACACATTACCCTTATACATATACGGGGTCTTACATTCTCCCCTCCTTCAAGGAATTTGGTCCTCCAAATTAGAACCAAGTCACTCTTCAAACAGTTGGGGGTACTTCTCCTGTATCAAGTTCTCCAATTCCCACGTGGCCTCTTCCGCCGTGTGGTGTTGCCAAAGCACTTTCACCAAGGGAATTATCTTATTCCGCAACACTTTCTCTTTTCTATCCAATATCCGAACCGGCTTCTCAACATACGTCATACTCTCATGGAGCTCCAACGGCTCATATCTTATCACGTGTGCCGGGTCCGGGTGATACTTCCGAAGCATCAAGACGTGGAAGACGTTGTGGACATTTGCCAAGTCCGGTGGCAATGCCAATCTATATGCCTTATCTCCCACTCTCTCCAAAATCTCGAAGGGTCCGATATATCTAGGGCTCAGCTTGCCCTTCTTACCAAATCTCATAATACCCTTCGATGGTGATACCCTTAGAAACACCGACTCACCCTCATCAAACTCCAGTGGTCTTCGTCTCTTGTCAGCATAACGCTTTTGTCGGCTCTGAGCTGTCCGTAATCTCTCACATATCAACTGGACGTCCTCAGATGCCTGCTGCACTAAGTCCGGAGCAAAAATCTGTCTGTCACCAACCTCTTCCCATCCAATAGGGGAACGGCATCTACGCCCGTATAATGCCTCATAGGGTGCCATCCCGATACTAGCATGATAGCTATTATTATAAGCGAACTCGGCTAACTGTAGGTGGTCATCCCAGGAGCCTCTAAAATCCAGCACACACGCTCTCAACATATCCTCGAGGGTCTGTATAGTCTTCTTTGACTGCCCATCTGTCTGAGGATGAAAAGCGATGCTAAAACTCAATCGGGTCCCCAGCGCTTCCTGAAAATGTTCCCAAAAATGGGAAGTGAAGCGGGCATCCCTATCAGAAACAACGCTCACTGGTACACCATGTAGCCGTACTATCTCTCGAATATACAGGTTCTCCAACTGACTCAGTGTATCGGTAGCTCTCATAGCCAAGAAATGGGCGGACTTAGTCAATCGGTCCACAATAACCCAGATGGCATCATGACCTCTACGGGTCCTCGGCAACCCCATCACAAAATCCATGGTGACATGCTCCCACTTTCAGGTCGGTATCGGTAGAGGCTGCAATAATCCTGCAGGCTTCTGATGCTCTACCTTCACTTGCTGACAAACGAGACACTTAGCGACATATTTCGCAATGTCTCTTTTCATTCCAGACCACCAATAAACCTTCCGAAGGTTTTGATACATCTTGGTACTTCCCGGATGTATCGTATATTTCGATGAGTGAGCCTCTGATGAAATCATTCTCCTGATCTCAGGATCCCTGGGAACGCATACTCTGCCTCTGAACCTCAATAAGCCATCAGCACTCTGCTCAAAATCAATACCCACACCGGTCTGTACCTACCTCAGCCAATCGATGCATCGTCGATCACTCTACTGGACTTGCCGAATACGGCCAATCAATTCTGGCTCCAGTCTTAAACTAGCCATGATCCCAAGTCTCTCAGATCCAGGTGGGGTTACATCCAAACTGAGGTTCGCAAAGTGTTCTAACAATTCATGTTCCTGTACCATCATATATGACACCAACCCAAGGTTCTTTCTACTCAAAGCATCGGCAACTACATTTGCATTACCCGGGTGGTACATGATTTCACAATCATAGTCTTTCAGGAGTTCGAGCCATCTCCTCTGTCTCATATTCAGCTCTTTCTGTGAGAACAAGTACTTAAGGCTCTTATGATCTGTGAACACCTAAAATTTCTCACCATAGAGATAGTGGCGCCATATTTTCAATGCAAATACTACAGCCGCCAACTCCAAATCATGTGTCGGGTAGTTCCTCTCATGATCTTTCAACTGTCTAGATCCATAGGCAACTACCTTCCCATCCTGCATAAGCACACAGCCCAGTCCCTGGTGTGATGCATCCGTATACACCGAGAATCCTCCTGAGCTGGTAGGAATGGTAAGAACTGGAGCAGTTGTCAATCGATGCTTAAGCTCCTCAAAACTCCTCTCACATGCCTCATCCCATGTAAACTTAACATCCTTACGCGTGAGGCGTGTCAACAGAGCAGCTAGTCTGGAGAAACCCTCTACAAATCTCCGATAATATCCTGCCAATCCCAAAAAACTCCTGATCTCAGTTACTGTCTTGGGCTGTTCCCACTGCACAACTGCCTCTATCTTGGATGGATCCACTGATACCCCATCTTTTGACACAACATGCCCCAGAAATGAGATCTGTTCCAACCAAAAGTTACACTTGCTGAGTTTGGCATACAATTCTTTCTCTCGGAGGGTCTGCAGAACTATCCTCAAGTGCTCCTCATGATCTTCCCTGGACTTGGAATACACCAAAATATCATCAATGAATACTATTACAAACTTGTCCAGGTATGGCTTGAATATGTCATTCATCAATGCCATAAATGCTGCGGGAGCATTCGTCAATCCGAATGGCATCACCAAAAACTCGTAGTGGCCATAACGGGTATGAAATGCTGTCTTGGGTACATCTCCACTCCTGATTCTCAACTGGTGATACCCTGACCGCAGATCTATCTTAGAAAATACTTCGGCTCCCTGAAGCTGATCCAACAAATCATCGATTCTTGGAAGGGGGTACTTGTTCTTAATGGTGGCCTTATTCAACAACCGGTAATCTATACACAGTCGGAGGCTTCCATCCTTCTTCCTTACAAATAGAACTGGTGCTCCCCAAGGTGAGACACTCGGTCTAATAAACCCCTTCTCCAGCAGCTCTTGCAGCTGTTTCTTCAGCTCTTCCAATTCTATCGGAGCCATTCTATAGGGTGGTTTCGATATCGGCTCTATACCAGGCACTAACTCAATGCAAAATTCCATTTCCCTTTCAGGTGGTAGTCCTGGTAATTCATCCGGAAAGACATCAGGGTAATCCGTAATTACGGGTATGTCCTTTAATTCCGGGTGTGCCTTATCTATATCGACCACATAGGCAATGAACCCTTCACAATATCCTCTCCATCGTTAGTAACATAAACCATCACTCCACATTCAATATTTATCATGAACAATAAATTTATCTCTCAAGCAATATGAATTTAAAATCATACTCCTTTTATTTACAACAAACATGCTAGTTTCATATCATTTCTTTTTATCAAAGTTTACAATAAGATTGTCAAATCCTGAAAACATCAATGTTTTGGCATGACAATCCATCACAACACGATTGGTAGCCAAACAATCCATTCCCAAAATTACATCAAAATCATTCATATTCAATAAAATCAGATTGGCTATCATTTCCTTCCCCTCTATCTTTATCTTACAATCTCTACATACATGCTCAGTCAATTGACTATCATTCATGGGTGTGGAAATCATCAACATTTTATCCAACAATGTTGGTTTCACATATTTCAACAATTTATGTGCAATGGAAGGTGATATGAAAGAATGTGTGGCACCAGGATCAAATAATACCAATGCTTCTAAATCAAAGATTCGGATGGTACCTTTAATCACATCTGTCGACTCATCTGCGGTGTCCTGATCCAGTGCATGTACTCTTCCTCTGCTCACACCCGCAGCTTGTTTCCCTTTCTCCTCAGCTGTAGCCCTCCTCCTCGGGGCTGCTGTCTCAACTGGAGCTCCCTCTGGCTCCTTGCCCTTCTGTGGGGCAACCTCAATCATCTCAGTGCAGAACCTCGATATATGTCCTGGCCTCCCACACCTAAAACAAGAAACAGGGGGCACCTGACATGGTCTAGTCCCATGATATCTCCCACATCTCCTACACTGATCCGTGGTAGGTCGTGGTCCTCCAATAGTTATACCCCTCGGTGCAGTCAAAGCTGGGTATACGGGAGGTCTAGCAGCTCTCTCCTGCACCTCCTCGATCTTAGGCCTCTTCTCAAAAAACCTTTGGCCACCTCTCTTGGCCACTCTTCCAAACCCGGATCTCTGTCCTTTCTAACACTGACTCTCCCAAGCTCGGAGGCATTTCGCTCAAAGTCTTGCTCACATAACTGAGCTTTATGTACAGCCTCCTCATAAGTCACAATATCGAAGGGAGCTAGCTTAGTCCGGATGGCCAATCTCAATCCATCCATGAACTTTTGTATCTTTCAGGTCTCACTACCCATCGTGTCCGGGTCATATCTCCCCAAGGACATAAACTTGGACTCATACTCGTCCATAGTCCGGTTCCCCTGAACCAAATTCATAAATTCCATCCGCAATTTCCTCTGTGCCGTAGCTGGAATATACTGTCTCCTGAAGGCCTCTAGAAATATCTCCCACGAGATCTCAGAGTGTCTAGCCCTCAAAATAACCTCGGTGGACCTCCACCAATGCTCGGCCTCGCCTTTCAACATGAACACGGCAAAGGCTACTTTTTCAGCTGAAGTACATCGGAAAAACCTATATAGTTTCTCCATCTCATACACCCAATCCTCCGTAATCACTGGGTCCTTCACCCCTCTAAACACTGGGGGTTTCAGCGCTTGAAACTCTCGCAACCTGCTCAAGTCGCAGTCATAACCCATATCACTACCGCTCTGCTGTGGAGCGATAGGAGAAGCTGTATCCTGGGCTGGAGGTGGTGTAACTGTAGCTGTCTCAGCAGCATGAGGTCTCTCCGCCTCTGTAGCTGCCTGTTCAGTAGTAGGCTGTACTGCGGGACCTCGTCTATCACCGGCACCCAATGCCTGCGTGACTATCTCCACCAAACTCTCGATACTCCGCTCTAACCTAGCGAAGCGAGCCTCGGTATCCTCTGCTCTCTCAGCAGGGTTCTGTGGAGCCTGCTCAGTCTGTGGCTCCGCTCGGCTCTCAGGCCTACCTCTACGGCCTCTAGCACGTGCTCTCGCCCCTCTACCTTTGCGTGTAACTGGCATAGTGCCTAACTTCCTGTATTATAATAATTTATTAAGCTCTATCCATCACAGTATACACAGTTATATCTAAACAAAAGCACAGTATTATGGGGATGTACTTTCCTACGTTTTATTAATGACTCACATCAGGCCAACGCAGCTCTGATACCAATCTCTGTCACGAGCCAATTCCATTCTCTTTAACCAAAAATCACTGAAAATTTTTCGCGTTTTACTGTTACCTAACCCGGTCGTGAACTAACTCACCACACACTGTTGGGCTGTGAGTCAATAATAAACACCATATCTCATTCATTCTCAATTAATTAAAATGATGTCATACATGTGCATTTAATCGTGTACTTATACGAATACATGTTTTACTGACATCTACATCCCCCATAAGTACAACTCAAAAGAATACTGTGCTTTTACATTGTTTAGATACAAAAAGAATCACTGTGTATATACCTTTAAGCGATGGAGATGTAGCGGAGTCCAAAATACCATGCCTCAGTCCTCACTGGGCTACTATGCACGCTCTGTAGGGGGAAAATAGAGAGGGATGAGCAACCACACACTCAGTAAGGCAATAATGCAAGCATGGTAGATAACTACTCTATCTACATGCTGATAGTGTTATGCATAAATTCTTTATGTTAGGAGCATGAGGAATAAAACTATGCCATATGAGTATACATATATATCATGTATCAAAGTCATGTAAAATTGGCATATAAACATGGTAAAACATCATGTATAAATCATCTCATGCTCGATCTCATTTAAATTCATAAAAAGGGCAATTCATTAAGAAACCTCCTTTTTAAACCCACGTCATAAAACTCTTTCTCATCACATACAATCACATCACATCAACTCACAATCACAACCTAATTCCCGTTTCACAAATCAAATCCACGAGGCTCGACCCCTCCTTCGGGTCTACCTTAAACAATCACAAATCACACTTAGAGATTTAAAATCATGTGGTAGTAAGTAAATCAAGCAAGGAGACAGGTTACTATATCTCAAGTGACTACGTTGGCCAATCGTCACATATCATCCCAGACCACACGGATTTCGGTGTGCGGGGTATCATGCTGGTACGAAGGTGGGTTAGTTCTCCGCCAGACTTTCTCAAATCAAGTAACCACCCGCGGTACATCGTACTCCATGTGATATACACGGTACATCGTACTCCGCAGACCCATAACATGGTTGGGGGTGCCTGCCATTGGTCTTATCTACCCCATACCAAGTGTAACCTTTATAGTCTCGAAAGCGCGTGGGAGTAACCTCAATACCAGGTCCTAGCCCCTCATGGCCTTGCTCGCCCCTGTTGGGTTCCCTGATCCAGGTCCTAGCCCCTCACCCTCACCCCACCTAAGAGGTCTGTCAGGCCTATTGGGTTCCCTGGATAGATTATGTCAGGTCCTAGCCCCTCACCCTCACCCCACCTAAGAGGTCTGTCAGGCCTGTTGGGTTCCCTGAGTTAATCCGTATCTCTCACCACGGCCTCATACATACTACAGTGTGAAAACCAGCGCGAGCTACGCTCTAGCACGAATTCATGCATCAAAACCAATCACTTCGTACGAGCAACGCTCTGGTACGGCATTTATGCATAAAATATGAAGAAACCATGTACGAGCATAGCTCCAGTACAGTTATATGCATAAGAAAAACCACTCAAATCCACGTACGAGCGTAAGCTCCAGTACGATTTATAAACATCATCACAATTTAAATTCAAAGCGAGAGCTAAGCTCAAGCACGTTTCACACAAGTGAAAACATAGAAATCCAGCGCGAGCGAAGCTCTAGCGCGATTTATGTCATACAAATGTGATAGGCGGCTCATATACAATTTATCAATCCCGACAATTCGGGTTTAGCACTCACAAATGCTTTTCCACAACAACAATACAATACTAGCCGACCTATCTACAAGCTTGCTTAAAACCAAGCAAATTCGTTTTGAAAAGCATCAAAACATTAGATTTATGCAATTATTAGCCTTACTATCCCATTTCATAAGATCAACTTCAAATCCAAAACCACGCATATACTCATCATCATTCACAGATACCATCAACATTTATTTGAACAATCATGCATTTCATAAAAACACCCGATATTCACCCACAAGTTCAAATTACGAGCAGCTACCTCTATATACTCACAAAATTCCCTTACCTGGAATCGCGATGCGTGATTCCACTTCCTTAAGCTGCTTACTCGTATGGTTCAGTTCGCCTTCAATGAACTCTTTGGGACTGTACAAAATCGTATCCCGCATTATATTCGATCCATATATTGCAACCCTTGTGCTTGCTATAGTCAATTTAATCTATAGCCTCTATTAAAGCTTATTTGGCCTCGTTTCATTACTTTATCTATAACTCGAGTCTATGGATCTTCTTAGGCCTATTAACTTATTCAAAATCGATATTAAATCGACATTAAGATCATAGTGTTCATATTCCATGAATCCCCTCACTATGGCATTTTTCAATCATATACATACCCATTTCCACAATTCCTCCAAACTCACAATGTAATCTCATTTAACCATTTAAAATCATAAATATTACCCCAATAACAACTTTAGCATGCCATAAATCATAGGCTCATTCAATCCCACATATCCTCACATTATACCCATTTTAGATTTCTAGGTCACACCAATTCCACTACATTCCTAGGTAGTTTATCCATCAATACTCATATCAATCAACTCCAAAATCAATTAAATAGCTAATGCATTTGGATTGGAGTGTTAGAATCTTACCAATATGATTTCTCTTCTTGCTCAAATTGGTAATGCCCTTAACTCCTTCAATTCCAAAGATGGGAAGATGCCCTCTCACTATGTTGTTCTTCTCTTTGATAGGAACAACTTTGCCTCTAATGATCTCTCTCCAAATCTCACTGAAAATGGCTGATTTTAGAGAGGGAAAGTTAGGTTTTTGGGGTTGAGATTGTAAGGTTAAGTGTTTTTCCGAGATTTCCAGATTTTCAGCTCTCCTTATATAGAAATGACTTGAGGAGATCGATCTGGTCTAAGAGCAGATCGATCTGGTCCCTTAAAATCCCTCTTTTTCACGGCATTTTTAAGCCTGAGATCGATCTCTCGAAGCAATGAGATCGATCTGTTGAAGCATGAGATCGATCTGTCAAAGCATAAGATCGATCTGGTCCCAAACAGAGAGTTAAGGAGATCGATTTGGGTGCTTGAGGATTGATCTTTTCACTACAGAATGCTTGGCAGATCGATCTGGCTCCATTAGAGATCGATCTGCTCTATTCTTTCGCCCAAATAAGAGCATTCTGGATCTTCCAGATCGATCTCTCATCCTATAAGATCGATCTGGACCTCATGTTTTCCAGATTTCCTGCAGTTTCATTGCTGCAACTCATACCAACACCTCCTTAATCTATTGCCATGGCCATTTTCTCATCCATCCACCTTTATAACTTGAAAATGGCATCCATTCATACCTTATGCACATCGAAACTTCTGTGCATTCATTGTATGTTCAAAGGTATGCTACATAAAACCAAATGGAAGCATAATTCCATTCCATTTTACCACATTACTCATCTTGAGTCTCAATCACAACCATCACTTGCTAGAACTCATTTCTTCGTATTCATACTCAATGAAACTTGTATGTACGTTATAATTTATATTACACATACATACATTGAATCCATGGACTTACATCAATCATACTTTACATTACAAGTCCATTCATATTATTTGATCCAATTACACACATTACCCTTATACATATACGGGGTCTTACACCATATCCCTAACCTCTACTGCCTGGTGTAACAACCGGCATAGGCACATCCTGTGTGGGTGGGGTATCTGTCATCTATGGCCTCTGGACTTCCCTTGCCCGTGTCTCAGTAGTTGTCACCTGCTCAGCATCACCCTGTGTAGTGGGACTCCGTCTACCACCAACTCCAGGTAAGGATTGGGTGACCAACTCCAATATCATCTCAATGCTCCGTTCAATCCTCGCAAAGCGAGCCTGAGTACTCTCGGGTCTCTCCTCTGGACCTTGTGGAGTGTGCTCAACCTCAGCCTCCACTTCAATATCATCCTGAACCTCATGTGTTTTTGGTTCAACATTACTCCCATGCCTACCTCTACGGCCTCAAGCCTATGCTCTCATCCCTCTACTGCGACTGGTATTAGGCATATTTACTCAATTCCCTACATTCACAACCAATTACTTAGTCAACCCATCAACACACACACAATTGTATCTAAACAAGCACAGTAACATGAGGATGTAATTTCCCAACTTATTAAGTATTTTAGACACGACACACGTCAGACCAACTCAAGCTCTGATACCAACTTCTTATCGACCTTCAACTTACCAAAATACGTACAAATTTTTTTTATTTTCATGCATAATTTATTATTCGTCCTTACCTCAATCGTGAACAGCAACTCTCCTCAATAGTTGGGCTGTGTGTCGACGACTAACTCACTCCACCATACCAATTTAATTTGTATATTATTTATGAGTAAACACTTGTATAAATGTATATAAATCAGAGTTGTTACATGTGTTTACATTATTTTACATCCCCAATAGTTACATACAAACTGCCACTGTGCTACTGTAAGTTTAGACACAAAATTACAACAGTGTGTATACCTTACGCGATGGGATGCAGCGGATTACCAAAAAGGGAAACGCCTCCAGTCACCCTCAATCTATACTCAACACTCTGTAGAGAGGGGAAAATAAGGGGGTGAGCAAACCACACGCTCAGTAAGGCAATCATGCGAACAAGTAGATACTGCACTATCTACGTGATCATGATGCCATGCTCAAAAGCATTTAATTCATCATTTTATCTCAAAACATGAGTGTATGATTGTGTTAATGGTATGTAAAGCATTCTTGCTATTAAAATCTAGTGTACAATTCAATTCAAAGCATGGTATAAATCATCATGCATTTTTCACAATAAAGCATGGCATTAACCATCATGCGTTTTCTTAAATAAGCATGGCATTAACCATCATGCATTTTTCACAATAAAGCATGGCATTACCCATCATGCATTTTCTAAAATAAGCATGGCATTAACCATCATGTATTTTCTAAAATAAGCATGGCATTAACCATCATGCATTTTTCACAATAAAGCATGTCATTAATCATAATGCTTCAGGGTACTTTAAACCATTAACAATCGATATCTCAAAATAATTCAACACTTATCAGGTCTCAGCCCCTCCATCGGACTGTCCTGACCCACAAATAATTTCAAACATGGATTTATTCACAAAACAATAGACATGTGAGATAGGCAATTCAATAATAGGTAATAACCTCAAGGTCTATAGCCATAACCTGTGATATTGGCTACACGGATCAGGTGTGCAGGATATCACCACTATCTGCTTCCACATGGGAGGTGGGTCAAATCCAGCCCGCCAGTCCATAGCAGATCTTGTCCGAAGATGGCATATCACATCTCAACACGGTACAACGTACTCCATGCTACATGCACGATACAACGTACTCCATAGACCCAATCAACACATCATATCACGCCATATCTCAAAACGCACATGTGAGCCTATTTAATCGGTACGACCTCTTGTCTATCCGAAGCTCCTAACACGGCTAATCAATCATGTTAAAATAATGCACATGCGAGCCTATTTAATCGATATGACACCCAGTCTACCCGAAGCTCTAAGCATGGCAACAAGCAAGGTGGGCATCTAGTGCGAGCTAAGCTCCAAGCACCATGCCAAAACTAGTATAAAATCCATGTGAAAACTAGTGCAAGCTAAGCTCTAGCACTCATGTGTATAAAACACATCAAATCTCGTGCGAGTCATACTCTAGCACGCTTTCATTCTCACGAAAACAATGTAGATGGCTCATTTCTTTACAAAGTGTGGTTAACAAACCAAAACAACTCATTTCTTTTACAAATCATTTCAAATGCTAGCCAACCTACCAATCACTTGCTAAAAAGCAATAAAACATGATTTTCAAAGCCATATGCTTTTGTTTCATGCACATTTCTCAAACACCCAACTTTTGCCCTTCAATCACCCAATTTCATTTCCTAACATCTCATACAATCTAGCAAAGCATTTAAGAGCCCAAATTGTGCATAAATATCTCTAAGAGTCCACATAATTCCCTTACCTCGATTTACTTGGTGTGACTCTTTTCCTCTTAGCTTCTCACGCTCTTGGCTTAACTCGCTACGGCGTATCCTCGAAAGCTGTAATTTATTCACCATATGTTCGAGTTAGTATTGCTAACTCTCATTCAACTATATATTCCACCCAATGCCTTAAACGCTCATTTTACCCTTTTTGGGTAAGCCTCTCTATTCATTCCATATTATTATCTTAAAATTATCTCTTCAACACCATTATCATCTCAAGATATCCCATTCATAATTTATTCCACCACATTTCACTTCTCACACTAACCCATTTCTAGGTTATATTCATTTCTTGGCATTCTAAGTAGTTCTACCTACAATGTGCACACCCAAATCAACTTCATAATCATTAACGAGATAAATGTACTTGGATTTGTGCACTAGAAACTTACCTCTTTGGATTCCTTTGCTCCAAATAGAAATGCCCCTTGTTCCTTCAATCCAACAAATGGGTAAATGCCTCCAAACTATGTTGTTCTTCTCCTTGATGTGAATAACTTTGCCTCTAATAGTCTTCCCTCAAATCTCCTTAAAAATGGTTGGATTTAGAGAGAGAAAACTAGTTTTGGGTTGGAAAGGGAAGGAAATAGTTTTGTCTCAAAATCTACAGATTTTCAATGCCCTTTTTATAGAAATAGCTTGAGGATATCGATCTACACAAGGAGGAGATCGATCTGGTCCCCTTAAATTCCTCTTTTCCATGGCATTTTAAGCATGAGATCGATCTGTCGAAGCTTGAGATCGATCTGCTCCAAACAAAGAGCTAAGGAGATCGATCTGTGTGCTTGAGGATCGATCTTTTCATTACAGAATGTTTAGGAGATCGATATGGCTCTATTAGAGATCGATCTGCCCTATTCCTTTGCTCAAATACAAGCATTTTGGCTCATACAAATCGATCTTTCATCCTAGGAGATCGATCTGGCCTGCATAATTTCCAGATTTTGCTGTAGTTTCCTGTAGAAACTTATACCAAAACATCCTTAATTTGCTGCCATGGTCATTTTCTTATCCAATCATCTTTGAGACTTGAAAATGACATCCATTCATACCTTATACCTATTGAAACTTGCGTGGAATCTTTGTATAATCAAAGGTATATGGTATACATCAATTGAAAGTGCACAATTCATGTACATCTTCCTTCTCTTTTACCACACTACTCATTTTCCATTTTACTCACATTCATCACAAATCAAAGTCCATTCCTTTACATCCATACATAATGTAACTTGTATGTACAATTACAACTCTTATTACATGTGTATACCTTAACTTATGGACTTACATCATAAAATCTTCACTTATGAATTCATAGTATAACTCCATTTACATTTCTCTGTACATATTAAAATTATACATATACGGGGTCTCACATTTTGTATCTAAATATGTAAATGCACAATACTATAAATGTATATGATGTCGGAGATGTAAGGTTAAGTAAATCCAATTGTGAATGTATTAGTTTAAGTCAAAGGATAGAAAAATCCTACTATGTAAATGTAACATGGAAATGGAATGGTAAGTGTGAGGGGACTGACACCGAATCATAGCCCAACTGTTGGTAGGATGGTCACGAGGAGAGGAAGGTAAGAATTAAATATGAAAGAAAAACGAAAAATTTACTCTGATTTTTGGGTCGTGACATTAATCATATATTACGTTTATGTGTTTTTCAATATTAAGCAACTTCTTCTTTTTCTTCTACTCCTTATTCATCCTCCATTTTTATTTTTGATTGAGTTTTCAGATCATGAAAGCTTAGGAGGCCAAAAAACTACCTCCATAGCCTTTATGATTGAGCTTGACTCTGTTTTCCTTTACAATTTCTCTTTACTGTTTCGATTTTTATTTACTGTTTTAAGGTTGATTTTAATTTTCCAATGTTAAATCTTGCATTTTAAATAATCTTCTTGAAGTTCCATTACCCAAAAATAGTTTACAAGTTTAGATTTCATTTTTTTTTAATGCTTAGTTTTTAAGCTAGGATTTTACTTCTTTCATTTTCATTTTTCTATTTTGGGATGAGCTAGGCATGAGTTTTGGATTTCATTAGCTTAATATTTGTGGTTGTTTCATGCCCATTTAGGTAGTATTTCATCATTTTAGGATTAGATTTTAACTAGGTAATTTTTAGGAAAGCATAAGTTGCATTTTTATGGCATTTATCATTTTATTTTCTTATTAGACTAACTCTGTTTCAGCATCCATTTGGCTTTACTTTTAGATTTTCTTAAGCTATTCTTTTATATGTTTTTTCAACATCCATTTAAGTAGTTTTAAGTCATGTTAAAATCATATTTTAATTAGGTAATTTTTTGGATTTAATTCAATTAGGTTATACGACTTTTTTGTAGCATTTTTACCTTTTCATTTTGATTGCTTTTGGTGTCCTGATCAGTTCTATTTTGTGCTACTATTTAAGCTAGTTTTACGTCATATTTCCTTAAGTTTAAAGCATATTAGGGTCATTCATACATTAGATTAATTTTTGGATGCATTAAATTTATTTTTTCTATGTATTTTTCATTGCATTTTTCATCTTATTTTCACCTTAGGTGTGTTTTACTGCTTACTATTTAGGTCTGATTTTGGTTCTATTTTAGAAATTATTCAGGTGCATTTAATTAGTTTTTAGGACATATTTAAGTCATGTAATTAAGGGTTAAAGTTTAAACACATTTAAAGCTAGTTACCATAACATTTCCATAGCATAAAGGCAACATTTTGCATAATTTTTGAATTCTGTTCAGGGATGATTTCAATTCTATTTTTAGCATTTTTAGGGGTTGTTTCAGGTTAGTTAATGATGTCTTAGGATAGATTAAATTTAGGGTAAAGTTAGGGTTAGGTTAAATTCGAGTTTCATGCCATTTTCATACATTAGTTAGGTTTTAGTTGCATTTAGGTATTTTGATTTTCCTAGGTTATTTTATGTGCATTTTAATTACTGTTTTAGGGGTTAGTTTGCATTAATTTAGAGTTCAAGCCATGCAGTTAGGGTTATTTAGGTTTAGGATACATTTTATGCATAATTAGCATTTATTTAATTTTAGTTCTTAAAATTCCAAAAAGATTTTATTTTCCATGCATCATTTTAGAGTAATTGGTTAGTTTAGGAGTTATTTAGTTAGTATTAGTGTCATTTAGGGTTAAGTTTAATTTAAAGTTTGCAATTTAGGCATATTAGGATTAGGGTTTATATTCATGGTTTTTAGGGTTTTTAATTAGGGTTTTAGATTTAAATGTATTAGATGTTATTTTGTTGTTGTTGTTATTATTATTATTATTATTATTATTATTATTATTATTATTATTATTATTTTACATAAATTAGTTTCATACATTATTTATTTTCATACTAGGATATTTAGTTATATGTTTTTATTTACATTATGGCCCATCTCTTTTATTATTTGCATATTTGGTTGCTTTATTCATTGATTTTGGCTTTTGTAGTTTCTTTCGATTTGCATCTACAACACTGTGTGTATTTCTATTTAGCATTTTAATTTCATTTATTATTATTATTATTATTATTATTATTATTATTATTTTGCTTTGTTAGCCTTATGGAATATCCACCTCGTAATTTGCTAGAATATACATAGGTTGTAAATATCTGGTAATTAATTAAGGTTAACTATTCTTTTAGGGACGATAATTCGGGACTTCAGTCCTATAGTACTTGTGTGACCCATGTATTGGTGGTACAGATGTTTAGGACGTGACAATATGTATTATCAGCTTTTCCTTATACATAGGAAGGAAAGGAAAATAAACACTTAAAAAGACAATCTCGTGTTTGAAGGAAGTGACAATACAAAGTTCTAGTAGAAATTCAATAACACAAGGGAATTAAAGACTATTGTTGCCTAAATTACTAGTAGAACTTTGTATACTCAGCTTCTCCATTGACATGGGAGGAAAAGACCCCATTATACTAGCTTTATTTATTTTTTTATTGTTTGTATTAATGTTGTAGGTTTCTTTCTAGTTTTTTCTTCCGATTGCAATTAGAGAGGACTTACATATATTGTTTTTCATATCTTTTTTTGATATTATCTGTTCATATTTCAATTCATATTCAAATTCATATTACATTGTAGTCATAACTGTGTTCAAATGCCACAAAAGAGTAATCGAATTACCTATATATTTTTTGTTGCACTTATTACCCTTATCAAAAAAGTATTCGAATGCTCTACAATATTTTCATTTCTTAATTATTATTTCATTTATTCTATATGTCTTAGGCTT
The DNA here is from genome assembly GCA_033439115.1 of Firmiana major. Classification (NCBI taxonomy): domain Eukaryota; kingdom Viridiplantae; phylum Streptophyta; class Magnoliopsida; order Malvales; family Malvaceae; genus Firmiana; species Firmiana major. The sequence continues at coordinate 28,031,920 of CM065912.1, forward strand.
CGTCCTCTAGTAGTAATCAAATTCTGGGGCTAAAAATTTCATATTTCCTTTTTTTTTCTTTTTTTGAAATTCACAAACTATTCAAAATATAGGTTATAAAATAAAGGTATTTAATTAGCCTTAGATGGTAAATCGAATAATTTTCTAGAATGCTATTTAAGAGGTATCACGTGTATGATGATGATCCGGTTTATATGTCCAAACTAATGTAAACGAGTTTCACTCATCTTGTTTTTGATAGTTGTCACTCCAACATTTTTGCGAATGTCTTCATTCTCATTCTATCTTTTCTCCTATTTCCACACATCCATTATAGAATTCACATTTTTGCTACACTCATCTTCTGTGTATGCAATCATTTAGTTACTCAGCATTCACTGTCATAGAGTAATGTTAGTTTGACATTTGTCATATAAACTTGCCTTTCAACCCTATAGGAATTCCTTTATCTCACAACAAACATGTAGCACTTCTCCACTTGCTCCAACCAACCTTATCCTATGGGTCACATAACCATCAATTTCTTCATCCATTTGTACGATCGACCCTAAATATCTAAAATGATCCTGCTTAGGGATCGCTACCCCATATAGCATCACTATGTTTCAATCTTCCTCATTATCTAGACTGAATTTACACTCGATGTATTCAATCTTTACTCTGCTTAGTCTAAATCCTCTTGACTCTAACGTCTATCTTCATAGTTTTAACTTGGTACTAACCTCAGTCTAGTCTCAGTACATAGGACAATATCATTTGCAAACATCATATACCAAGGTACATTATCTTGGATGGATTTTATTAGCTCGTCCACTACTGTAGCGAATAAAAATGGACTTAATGCCGACCCTTGATGTAACCCTACTGTGATAGAGAATTCAGTTGTTTGCCCTTCACACGTCCTTACATGTGTCCTCTCATCTCCATACATGTCCTTAATTATTTCAATATATTTCATGGGGACTTTTTTCTTCATTAAAGACCATCATAATACCTCCCTAGGCACTTTATCATATGTTTTCTCAAAGTCTATAAAGACCACATGAATATCTTTCTCTTATACTCGAGAACACTCCACCAGTTATCTAAGCAAGTGTCTTACTTTCATAGTTGACGGTCAGGCATAAAACCAAATTGATTCCTTCGTTCTATCACTCTTTCCCATAATTTCATTCTATCACTCATTACTTTTATGCCTCGATAATTAGAGCAAGTTTAAATATCTCCCTTGTACTTATAGAGAGGTACCAATTCACTCTTTCTCCATTTTGTAGGCATCTTGTTAGTGCACCATATCTTATTAAGATTTGTCAATAACCTAACTTCGACCTCTTCAAGGCATTTTCAACTTTAATAAGAATGTCATCAAGCCCAACAAATTTCCTTATCTTCATTCTCTTTAGTATCTCTTTTACTTCTATCTCTTTTATTATTCACATAAAGCATCGGTTAAATCCTCAAGAGGCACCGAGATATTGTCCATAATGGCTTTGTTCGTTGTGAAATAGTTTGTTGAAATAATCACACCACATTTCTTTAATATCATTGTTTTTAATTAAAGTCCTTTGGTGCTTATCCTTGATATATTTCACAACTTCTTAAATCTCTTCCCCTCCTTTTTCTTGCTCACACCAATCCATATATCTCTTTTTCTCCCTCTTTTATGTCCAATTTGTTATAAATATCTTTCACAACCTTCGCCTTAGCTTCTGCCACAGACCTTTTTTGCCTCTTTCCTAGCTATCTTGTATGTTGTGAAGCTCTCTTTGGTGTTGTTTGTCTTTAAAGCCCTGTAACAATCTCTCTTAGCCTTTATAGCTTCCTTAACTGATTCAATCCACCATGTTGCATCTTTTCCAGTCGGTGCTTTTTCATTTGATACTCCTAGTATCTCCTTGCCTACCTCTCGAATGTGTTTTGCCATCTTATTCCACATTGTATCTGGGTTTTCCTCTATTGTCCAGTCTTCTTTTTAGGTCTAACTATCTCTGCATACTGCATGACACTTTTCTTTTAGCTCCCACCATTGAATCCTTGTAGCTTTTTCTTATTGGTTATTACGTGTCGTTTATGAATTTTCATGTCTAGGACTAGCGATGTATGTTGTACGATAACACTCTCACTTGGGATAACTTTGCAGTTTAGCCAACTGCACTGATCCATCCTCCTAGTAAAAAAAAGGTTTATCTGACTTCCTTTCGATATACTCTTAAAGGTTATAAGGTGAGGTTCTCTCTTTCTAAACAGTGTAATTTACCAGAATTAGGTCATAAGATAAAGTAAAATCTATGATAGCATATCCACCTTCATAACTTACTTCATAACTAAAACCCCCATGTACGCTCTCAAAACCCTTTCGACCAACACCTGCATGGTCATTAAGGTGACAAAGGTTTTCTTTTGTAGGAATTTCTTGTATTATCTTATCTAAATCCTCCTAAAACTGTTTTTTACTAGTATTATCAAGTCTTATATGTGGTGCATACGCTCTAATTACATTCAAAATGCTCCCTCCTAAGACTAGCTTAACCAAAATAACTTTACCTCCTTTTCTCTTAAGTTGTATAACATCCTTTTGATATTCATTGTCTATGATGATATCTACACTATTTTGGTCTATATCTTTCTCTGTATACCAAAACTTATACTGCCAAGGTGCTATCTCCCTAACCCATTTGCTTTCCTGAAAACACAAGATATTAACCCTTCTCCTACACATACCTCACAAATCTCCACTAACTTACCATTAAGCGTACCTTTGTAAATTGAAAATACATGTATTCAAATTCTTATTTAAAAGTATTTGAATAGCCAACAAATTGTACAGGTATTTGTCTTGAACATGTATTCAAATTTTGGGACAAAGATATTTGATTACCATCATTATTTTTTGAATTTGAAGAATTGCATTGGGTACATGTTTTTTATAAAGAGAAATCATAAAAAATATATATACATATTAGTTATAGATTTCTAGCTAGAGTTATTAGTTCATGATGTACCAAAATTCATATGAATATAATAAAATATTTTAGTATTTAATTACTTTATGTATGGATTCAAATATAAAATATGGGTAATCGAATTCTTGAAGTTAGGCTCTTGTCTCTACAAAAACCTTTGTCATCTTATGCCTCATTTGGATGACCGTTTACCACCAGCACGAGTCAGTTAGGAGGAAAAGATAAAAATGGCAAAAGGGTAAAATTACCCTTCTACCTCTGCTTTATAATTTTTGTTGTTTTTATTAAAAATATATATTCTTAATAGTTTTTTCATCGTTTTCAATCTCATTAGAGCCAATCTTATCGCTCAAACGAACTAGCCCTTAATTTATTCGAATTCCTACGTATTTCTGTACTGATTTTTTGAATTGAGAAACTATTGAAAATAGCACCTAGTAAAATATAGGTATTCAAATAGGCTTATAAAGGAAACCGATTACCTTTTACAAAACTATATAACGAATACATATGTTTGTTAAGTTCTTTATGTATTATATTGGATCGTAATATGTAACTACAATATAAGTAAGGAAATCTGAATATCGTGACGAGGGAATTCAAATACACATCATTCTTAGAATTAGGACAGCCTATCAATGTATTAGGGATACTGATAGTCTTCACTCTGTTCATTTGTCACGACCTCCCATGACTTACCAAAAACCACCACAAATTTTTCGTATTTTACTTACCTTTCCTTTTGTCATAACTCAACACCAAACCGTTGGACTGTGATTCGATATTAGTCACCTCAACCTCATTCATTCCATAACATGCATACATGTCAATACAATTATCTATTGACTGTAAATACTCTTTTTTATAATTAATTTACATATATTAAATACAATGCATGTATATATATACATCCCCAACTGTACATTTGTTTACATAACTGTGCTTTTATATTGTTCAGTACAAAATGTTTCAAATGTGTATACCTTTCGGAAGATAGGTATGCAGCGGATAAAGGAATACTAGTCCTCAACCATGTCTAACTATTGCAGACGCTCTATAGAGAGGGGAAATAAAACAGGGGTGAGCTCACAGCTCAGTAAGGAAATAAGGCAAGCAAGTAGATAACTACGCTATCTACAAAATACAATCCTCATGCCTTGAAATCCTTTCCTTTTCGATTCACATCTAAAGCATGTGTCTTTATTGAAACATTTATGCAATATCTGTATATAGATACAAATCATCAGTATGAACTGAAAACATGCTGGTTAAATCACTTTAGCAAATTATGAAGAAATTACATTTTCATGAAATAATATAAATCACATTTCATTATGCCATATCAATTAAATCAAAACAAAGATGGCATATCATCATGTTTAAAACATGAAAATCCAGGCCTCACCCATCCCTCGGGTTACCCTTTCACACACAAGGTCACATGTCGAGACGCAACCCATCCCTCAGGTCTACCCAAGTTATAAAAACTCATGTGACAATTTAGCCGATAAATATTAGTAAGGTGAGATATGCGACTACTTGTTTCGAGATTATGATCATAACTCATTTTTCGTGATCTCAAGCTACACAGTACTCAGTGTGCGGGGTCTCACATTTGCTGTAACGGGAGGTCGGTCAAATCCTCAACTATCAGCTCACAACTCTATATCATCGTGTACTCATGATACATCGTACTCCATGTGACATACACGGTACAAAGTACTCCATGGACCCTATCCTCATAGTCGGGGTGCCTGCCATAGGTCTTAGCCCTCATACCATGGATAATATTTTCCGTAGCCCTTGACCATATCTCAAAAAGTTACACGTATGAGCATATAATCGATGCGACACACAGTCTACACAGGCTCCCAACACGGCTGTTTCATGCTATCTCTTTCAAAAATTGGTAGTGCAAGTAAACTCCAACACAAACTCATGCATATGGTCATATAAATCTAGTGCGAGCAATGCTCCCAGCACTATGTCATGTAAAACTAAGTATGAGCAATGCTCCAATACTTTATCATGCATCAATCAATAAACTGAGTACGAGCAATGCTCTAGTACTCTATTATGCTCAAATCGCATAAAAATCAAGTACGAGATATACTCAAGTACTATGAGATGCATATCTTATAAAATATAGTGCGAGTATCACTCTAACACTAATGGTTTTCACACAAATCGATAGATGCCTTATTTCAATTGAAATTCACTTAATTAAATCAAATCGACACTATAACGTGTTGTTTTCGCATATAACATGCAAACATTAGCCAATCTATCTATGCAAATGTTAAACAACTTTAAACTAGTCACAAACATGCTTCCTGAGCTTTTTACCCTTAATTGGGGTAAAATCATAATTTTACCTTGTCGGTTCCAACCGAAACTTTTCTATACTTAGAAATCCATATACGATTTAGATACCTGTAAATCTATCCAAAATATATCTAGCTACCTCTAGCTACTCACAAAATTCCCTTACCTCTGATCACGTCGCGTGACCTCACTTCCTCGATGCTGCTAATCCTCGCAGTCTGATCCACTTCCAATATATATCTCCGAAGCTATAGATAACCATTCATATCAGTATACCTTAGTATACTTAATTTTTTTTAATTGCATGAATCTCAAATCAATGCATTTAGCCCTTTTTACACTCATTTGGCCTTATTACATCTTATTGGACTTTACTCTTTCTTAAGTCCATTTCCACAGATGTATTTCATAAATCTATCTTACAATCCTCTATACATGCCTAATAACATCACTACATGCTTCACTCATTGAATCCATTCCAAATCAACTTTCTCTCATTTTCTCACATCCAAGCCAAAAGTCTATGCCATGGAGATTTAACATATTCAAGGTATTTTCAGCAACTTAAACATACATCAATCAACTCACCAAGACATCTATATTAACATATTTGAAGTTAGTGTATTGAATCTTACATAGCTTGATTTTTCCTCTTTTTTTGCCAATTTGGGGAAATTCACTCTGCTCCTTCAATCCAAGGTTTCAACTTCTAGTTTCCAACTATGTTGTTCTTCTCCTCATAAGGAACAACTTTGCTGAAACAAATCTCACTTAAAACTGATAGAAATGTGAAGATTTTTGGAGTAGAAAGGTGTGAGAACTGAGAATTCTGTATACCCCAGTTATGAGAATTGTAATTTGGTGTATGTAATTATGATATGTTAATGTACGTATAAGTTTTAAATATGATAAAGTATAAGAAGATGAGGTTTTTAAGTCTTGAATGTGTATGGATTGAAATATGGGCTATGGGGTAGATTTGGGAAGTTTTACATTGAGTTTTCTGCAAATTGATGCAACAGCAGTGCAATCTGTGAAGGCCAGATCGATCTCCAAGGATGAGAGATCGATCCCATAGCTCCAAAATGCAGGAAATGTGCAAGAACTGATAGGCAGATCGATCTCGTAGGCAAGAAGATCGATCTCAAAATGTTTCTGTAAAGAGAAGATCGATCTCCTAAATAAGCAGATCGATCTCATGAAGTATTCTGTAAACAGAAGATCAATTTCTTCAAGGAGAAGATCGATCACACGAAGCAATTATGAGATCGATTTCATCCCACGACAGATCAATCTCCTAGGCATAAAATTGCCCCAAATCATTCTCAAATTCAAAAAGAGATCAATCTCATCAAAGACTAGATCGATCTCCTACCTTCAGTCTATATAAGAACCCTTTTGTTTTCTTGGAAATCGATCTCTCTCTCTCTCTCTCTCTAAATCACCATTATCATAACCCTAGCTTTCTCTCTCCTCTAAAACCCCCATTTTCATCCAAATCTCAGGTAAAGGCAAGAAGGAAAGTTGTTCCTCATCCAAAGGAGAACAACATACCTGAAAATCGAAGGACGAATTGAATCGAGGTGTGAATAGAGCTCTCCATAAGTTTTGGGTAAATTTTTAAACTTTAATCTTTGACATTGAGGTGATTTTGGTGATTGTGACTATGGGTGTTGTGATAAAATAGCTAGGAAATTAGTAGAATTGATGAAATTGTGATTTTGTTGGGAGTGATGATGATATTATACAATTGTGGTGATTTTTGGGATTTTGGCTATAAATTGAAATTGAGGCAATGAGGTGATTTTGACATGAATATTATGCATGAAAAATATAGGATTTGAAATGTAATGGACGAGAATGTGGATTAGGATAAGAATATGAGAAAAACGAGGTTTGTAGTATTAACTAGACTATGAGCAAATATGTGCTTGATGATGTGATTGAGATGAATTATTGATGTTTTAGCATCGTTTGGACAGCCCGGGAGTTCCAGAGAGGAATGCGAGGCTAGTCCGTCGTTTGGGGGAACGATTGTACTATACGAGGTGCAACGAGGTAAGGGAAAACTTAAACTCATTTGTGTATGTGATTTTGTGATGATATTTAGCATGAAATGTGATTTGAGAAAACAAGCATGCTTTATAAGTTGTGAATGAGTTGTTGCACACGATTTTATAGCCGGTTGGGGCCTAATTTTTATGAGTTGTAAACTAAATGTGAAAACGTGTTACAACCATTTTGAGTTTTAAAAAAGTGAAAAGTGATTTGGGCTCTACGTTAAGGTGTACTGGGATTTAAGAAATGTGTGCATGGTTTTACCGGTTTGAACTCGGTTTTGACATGCTTTGTGTTGAGTACAAAATGGTTTTGAGATGAATTTTATGAGAAAAACCATTATTAGCGATACGTGAAGGCAAAACGGTTTTATATGATAATGGCTATTAGTGAGACTTAGGCGTGTCATGTTGAATACACATCGGGCTTTGCTCTTGTAGCATGTAAGGTCGAGCCGTGCTCTAATAGCACGTAAGACCAACGCCTCTGTTCTAGTAACGCGAGATTACCCCGCTCCGCGATAGCGATGGGTGGCATTGGTTTGATAGCGTGTAAGGCATGGCCATGCTTTGATAGTATGTAAAATCGATGGTTGTACGACTCTTATCAAGTCTACAGTGAACCATGGCCATGGGTGTATTATTGTCGACGAAGTCCCTTGATTGGGGATGTCCGCCTAGGGGACGAGTTCAATCATTTTGATGCCATGACGAATTTTTATATGAGTTTTATTTGCCTAGTCTCGTTTTACACTTGAGATTGTGTTTGGTGGCTGCGCCACGTGCATTACTATTACGGTGATATTCATCACGTTTTATGAGAAAAGGCCATTATCACATCTTGTTTTCTACATGCTTGTAACTGTGGTTTTTATATTAAACCAATTATTCTCATGTTTCTGCATGATCTTTGAGAAATGAGTTGAGATGGTGTTTTGATTATTCATGCTACACTTTTCTACTGAGTTTATTGGGTTTTCACCCACAAGATAAAATGATTGTGCTGTGCAAATCATTATTTTGTTAATGAATCCCTTACCCCCCCTTACTGAGAGATTTAGAAGCTCACCCTGTTTTATCTCCCCCCATATTTCTTCAAGTGAAGAGAGTTTTCCTACAACATATGGAGTAGTGGATAGTGGAGGACGTGAGCTCCAGGCTATATATTGTACCTTAAGGTATATTTTAATATTTCATGTACCCAGACTTAAGTTGTATTTACAGACACTTGATGAACAGTGATGTATGGGATGTATTAGGATTAATTAATTTAGAATTGAAGAATGAATATGATGTAATATATAGATGTTGGGTGATGAGATCTTGAGGTGTAAATTATAATTTATATATGATTATGCATGACACTGCACAGGAATGTACCTAGAATTGTGAAATGATGTAAATAAATTTTAAATTTACCCTGTTTTTCGCGCTGCCGGGGCGTCACAAAAGTTTAGGTTTCACTTATTCTAATGAAAGATTTGTTGTTTCTCGGGGAAATGAAGGTACAACAGTCTAGTATATATAGAATTACCCTTGGAGATTGATCTGCTAACCATGAGAGATCGATCTACCCCATGTTTATCTCTTTAGAATTCGATTCTGAGAAGGTGAGATCGATTTGCTCCATAGTATAAGATCGATTTGCTTCAAACAGAATCATATAAAGATCGATCTGGCCCTTAGGAAGAGATCGATCTATGTCATCCAGAACCTTTTATAGATCGATCTGCCTCAGCCAGAACCTATCCAAGATCAATCTGCTTTGAATGAGAGATCAATCTACTCTTGTTGAGGGATCCATCTGCCTCTTGCAGAATGCTTGGCATTGCATTTTCAAGCCATGAGATCGATCTCCCATTACTTATGAGATCGATCTCCCTTCATCTGCAGCATTCTTGTAGCAATTTTCCCACAAAATCACTGTTATATTTATATTCGATTTGCTTAACTACTCGTTTTGCATTTCATTCACATTTGAAACTTAAAAACACTTATTTCTTATGATTCATATCAAATGTAACTTGTCTGTACATCACAAAATCATAAGAATACACATGAATTTGCGGGTCTTACATTTCTCCCCTCCTTAAAGAAATTTGGTCCTCCAAATTATGACCAAGTCACTCTTCAAACAATTGGGAGTGTCTCTCTCGCATCACTCTCTAGCTCCCAAGTAGCCTCCTCTGAAGTGTGATGATGCCAGAGAACCTTAACTAATCTGATGGTTTTCAATCTCAAGACTTTCTCCTTCCTATCCAATATCTGGATCAGTTTCTCTACATATGTCAAATCATCCTTGAGCTGTAATGGTTGATACCGAATCACATATACCAGATCTGGATGATACTTCTGAAGCATCGAAATGTGAAAGATATTACACACTCCTGATAAGTCCAGTGGCAAAGCCAACCTATATGCCTTATCTCTCATTCAATCAAGTATTCAAAGGGTCTAATGTAGCGAGGACTCAGCTTACCTATCTTCCCGAATCTCACTATACCCTTAAAAGGAGAAACCTTCAGAAACATTGATTCACCAACTGCGAATTCAAGTAGTCTCTGTCTCCTGCCAACATAGATCTTCTGTCTACTCTAAGCGGTCCTAAGTGAGACCCCGTATATGTAAAGTTTTAATGTGTAATGAATGTGAATGGACTTGTAATGTAAATTATGATCGATGTAAGTCCATGGATTCAATGTATGTATGTGTAATATGATTTGTAACATACATACAAGTTCCATTGAGTATGAATATGAAGAAATGAGTTCCTATAAGTGATGGATGTGATTGAAACTCAAAATGGGTAGTGTGGTAAATGGATGGAAGCTGCATGAATATAAATGCTTCCATTTAGTTATATATAGTATACCTTTGGACATACAATGAATGCACACAAGTTTCAATGTGCATAAGGTATGAATGGATGCCATTTTCAAGTTATAAAGGTGGATAGATGAGAAAATGGCCATGGCAACAGATTAAGGATGTGTTGGTGTGAGTTGCAGCAAGAAAACTGCAGAAAATCTAGAAAGTATGAAGGCCAGATCGATCTCATAAGATGAGAGATCGATCTGGAAGAGCCAGAATGCTCTTATTTGGGCAATGGAATAGAGCAGATCGATCTCCAATGGGGCCAGATCGATCTCCTAAGCATTCTGTAATGAAAAGATCGATCCTCAAGCACCCAGATCGATCTCTTTAGCTCTCTGTTTGGGACCAGATCGATCTCATGCTTCAACAGATCGATTTCATGCTTAAAATTTCGTGAAAATGAGAGATTTAAGGGGACCAGATCGATCTCCTCTTGGACTAGATCGATCTCCTCAAGCTATTTCTAAATAAGGAGGGCTGAAAATCTAAAAATTTTGGGAAAAACACCAATCTTCCATTTCTAACCCAAAAACCTAACTTTCTCTCTCTAAAATCAGCCATTTCTAGCAAGAATTGAGGGGAGACCATTAGACATTGAGTTGTTCATCTTGAGGAAGAGAACAACATAGTTGGAACCTAAAATTCCATTATGGGTATTGAAGGAGATAAGGGCATTGACATCTGGAGCAAGAAGAAAAATCATATTTGGTAAGATTCTAACACTCCAATCCAAGTACATTGTCTATTTAATTGATTTTGGAGTTGTTTGGCATGAGTATGTATGGATGGAAACACCTAGGTTGTGTTAGAAACTAACGTGACCTAGAAAATGGAATGTCTCTAGTGTGAGAGTGTGATTTGGGGAGTTGGTGGTTTATAGGCATGCTAAAGTAGTTAAATGAGTAATGTGGATGATTTGGAATGGTTATGTGGAGCTATAATGTGAGTTTAAGTGGAATTATGAAAATGAGTATGTATATGCTTGATAAAATGCCATAGTGAGGGAATTCATGAAATATGAACACTATGAGCTTAATGTCGATTTAATATCGATTTGGAATAAGTTAATAGGCCTAAGAAGATCCATAGACTCGAGTTATGGGTAAAGTAATGAAACGAGGCCATATAAGCGTTAATAGAGGCTATAGATTAAATTGACTATAGCAAGCACAAGGGTTGCATTATATGGATCGAATATAATGTGAAATATGATTGTGTACAGTCTCGAAGAGTCCGTTGGAAACGAATCGAGTGGTACGAGTAGCAGCTTTAAGGAAGTGAAATCACGCATCGCGATTCTAGGTAAGGGAATTCTGTAAGTATATAGAGGTAGCTGCTCGTAATTTGCGGGATTATAGGGTTTTAATGAAATGCATGAATGTTTGAGAAATTGGTTATTTGGTATGCGAAAATAGTTGTGAATATTGGATGATTTGGTACATGGATGTATAAAAAGGGATAGTAAGGCTAATAATTGCATAAATCAAGTGTTTTGAACGCTTTCACAAAACATGTGTTTGGTTTCAAACGAATTGATAAATAGGTTGGCTATTGTGGTTTGATATTTATAGCACATGTGAAGTGCCAAATATGTTTTGAGATAGTTTTCAAAGCTTATGAGCCGCCTATCATGTTTATGTGAATTAAACTGTGCTAGAGCCTAGCTCGTACCGGGTATTGATGTTTTCATTTGTATGAAACGTGCTGGAGCTTAGTTCGCACCTTGATTTGGAAACTATAATGATGTTTATAAACCGTACTGGAGCTTCTGCTCGTACGTGGCTTTTGAGTGGTTTGTCTTATGAGTATAACTGTACTAGAGCTATGCTCGTACACGTCTCTTTATGAGAGGATGCATGAGTCGTGCTAGAGCTTTTCTCGCGCAAGTTTGCACATTGTGATACGTATAAGGTTGTGAAAGTTGGTAAGATCCTTAAGCCCTACATCCTTAAGCCCAAAGAGGCGTGGAGGCTCTGTTAGGCGGGGAGGCTCTGTTCGGTGGGGAGGCTCTCTTACGGTGGGATCCTTAAGCCAACATCCTTAAGCTCTGGAAGGGCGGGGAGGCTCTGTTAGGTAGGGAGGCTCTCCTACATGGGTACGGTAAGATCCTTAAGCCCTACATCCTTAAGCCAACATCCTTAAGCCCGAGGAGGCGGGGAGGCTCTGTTAGGCGGGGAGGCTCTGTTCGGTGGGGAGGCTCTCTTACGGAAGGATCCTTAAGCCCTACATCCTTAAGCTAACATCCTTCAGCCCAAAGAGGCAGGGAGGCTCTGTTAGGCGGGGAGGCTCTGTTCGACAGGGAGGCTCTCCTTCACGGATATGGAAAACTCTTGGTATGGGGTAGGTAAGACCTAAGAATGGCACCCCCAATCACGATATGAGTCTGCGGAGTACGCTGTACCGTGTATATCACATGGAGTACGATGTACCGCGTGATGGTTAAGTGATGAGAAAGTTTGGCAAGGGATAATCCATCTTCGTGCCAGTATGATACCCCGCACACCTGGACGCGTGTGGTCTGGGATGATTTATGATGTAGTTGGTCCACATAGGCACTTTTGATATAGTGACCTAGTTTTTATACACATGTGTGAATTGTGAAATGAAAATGTGGTTGTGATTGTGAATTGATTTGGTGGTATTTATGTGTTGAGAAAGAGGTTTATGATGTTGGTTTAAAAAGGAGGTTTCTTAATGAATTGCCTTTTTTATGAATTTAAATGAGATTGAGCATGAGATGATTTATATATGATGTTCTTTTTACCATGTTTGATATGCCAATGTACATGATTTTGACACATGATATATATGTATACTCATATGGTATAGTTTTATTCCTCATGCTCCTACCATAAATGATTTATGCATAACACTATCAGCATGTAGATAGAGTAGTTATCTACCATGCTTGCATTATTGCCTTACTGAGCGTGTGGTTGCTCATCCCTCTCTATTTTCCCCCTACAGAGCGTGCATAGTAGCCCAGTGAGGACTGAGGCATGGTATTTTGGACTCCGCTGCATCTCCATCGCTTAGAGGTCTATACACAGTGATTCTTTTTGTATCTAAACAATGTAAAAGCACAGTATTCTTTGAGTTGTAATTATGGGGGATGTAGATGTTAGTAAAACATGCTTTTGTATAAGTACAAGATTAAATGCAAATGTATGACATCGTTTTATTTAACTGAGAATGAATGAGATGTGGAGTTTATTGTTGACTCACAACCCAACAGTGTGTGGTGAGTTAGTTCACGACCGGGTAAGGTAATAGTAAAACGAGAAAAATTTTTAGTGATTTTCGGTTAAAGAGAATGGAATTGGGTCGTGACATCCTCAATCTCTCAACAATCAATTAGACATCCTTAGAGGCTTGTGTAACCAAATCAGGAGCAAAAATCTTTCAGTCACCCACTTCTTCCTAACCGATAGACGAACGACATCTACAGCCATACAAAGCCTCATACGGTGCCATCCCGATACTCGAATGATAATTATTGTTGTAGGCAAATTCAACTAGTGGCAAATAGTCATCCCAAAAGCCTCTAAAATCTAGCACACATGCTCTCAACATGTCCTCCAGAGTCTGTATAGTCCTCTCTGATTGACCATCTGTCTGAGGATGGAAAGCGGTGCTGAAACTCAATTGGGTTCCCATGGCTTCTTGAAATCGTTCCCAAAAGTGGGAAGTGAAATGGGAATCCCTATCCGAGACAATGCTCACTAGAACACCTTGTAATCTCACTACCTCGCGTACATATAATTCTGCCAATGAACTTAGAGTATCGGTAACTCTCATAGCTAAGAAGTAGGCTAACTTCGTCAGTCTATCAACAATTACCCATATCGCATCGTGATTCCTATCAGTCCTTGGTAAACCCTCACAAAATCCATAGTGATATGCTCACATTTCCATGTCGGTATAAGTAGAGGCTGCAATAACCCTGTAAGTTTCTGATGCTCTACTTTCACCTGCTGACATACGAGACATCTTGCCTCGAAATCTGTCACATCTCTCTTCATACCCGACCACTAGTACACCTTCTGAAGATTTTGATACATCTTGTTACTCCCTGGATGTAACGTATACTTCGAAGAATGAGCTTCCGACAATATCAATCTCCAGAGCTCTAGATCCTCAGGAACACATAATCTACCTCTGAACCTCAGTAGTCCATCGAAACTCAACTCAAAATCAGCCACTATGCCACTCTGTATCTGACCAATCATATTAATATAATACGAATCAATCTGCTGAGCCTGTCTGATCTTGTCCAACAGATCTGGCTCCAAAGTAGACTAGCAATCAGACAATCCGTATCCATGTCAGAAGGCACAACTCCCAAACTGAGGCTAGCAAACTGCTCTAGCAACTCATGCTCCTTGACCATCATATACGATACCATCCCAAGGCCCTTCCTACTCAAAGCATAAGCTACAACATTAGCCTTACCCAGATGATAAAGTGTCTCACAATCATAGTCCTTCAGAAGCTCTAGCCATCTTCTCTGTCTCATGTTCAGCTCATTCTACGAGAACAGATACTTGAGGCTTTTATGGTCGGTAAAAATCTGAAACTTCTTACCATACAAGTAGTGGCGCCATGTCATGACCCTCATTACCTATCTGTGACCTTTACCTTACCACTTACAGTTGGGCTGTGAGTTAACATTCAATTCATATCTCATCCATTAACTAGGCTTTTTATTTATAACTACATAAGCATTTACATCAGTTTCTATTATATACATCCCCAAAATACAAAAAACAAACTTTACTGTGCATTAATTTACAGGATACAAAATTTTTCATCTCAAATGTAGACCTCTATACTGTTGGATGACCAGAGCAACACAATAGCAGGAACGACTGCAGTGTACTCACTACTGCGTAGTGTCTGTGGAGGAGGAAATAAAGGGGTGAGCTAACGCGCTCAGGAAGGGAAATATGAAAGCTAGTAGATAACTGCACTATCTACATGATTAAAATACATACATATATATATATATGCATTTTCCTTATAAAGCATATCCATTCTCTTTAAAGCAACTTCCATCAATGCGAAACCGTTAATTCGCTAGATGGGTATATGCATATTCACACAGAATTACACAGCATAATCTATTCACACAGTTCATTCTCAGAAAATGCTTTACTTTTGTAAATCAATATATATATTGAGACATAAATCATGGGTTATCATATCCCCAGACACACAGCAGGGGAGACATATGTCACCTCACATAGTAGTGACAATGTCGCATCACACAGATGAATATCAGACTTATGGCCATAGTCGGATTTCATGCTACACTGATCAGGTATGCGGGAACCTTACGCTTTGGGAGGCAAATCAACCATCCCTTCAGCTCATACTCAATCACGGCACATCGTACTCCATGGCTAACGCTCACGGTACATTGTGCTCTCGTGGATCCTTATCACCTATTTCCATTGTTTCAAAATCTTATGTGAGCAAGTCAGTGCAAGACACACAACAGTACATGACGACTCTACCATGATTTTATATTCATTACATCACATTCATAAACCACGTGTGAGCAGGTCAATGTAAGACACACAGCAATACATGATGACTCTAACACGGTTTTACTCAACACCGCATAATCATGAAAACCTTGTGCGCGCAACTCAGCGTAAGACACACAGCATACCTGAGGCATCGAGCACGATAGTACTAGGAAATTACATGCGAGCATAGTCAGAGCAAGACATACAGCAATACTCGAAGGCTCTAGCATGATTCCAAAAATCTAGTGTGAGCATCTCGAGTGCAACACATAGCATCACCCGAGGCATCGATCACTCTTTTGTCTTTCTCAAAAATCCCTTTAAAAATAACGTGCGAGCAGGGCTGGTCAATCTACCGTTGACCTTCAGGCTCTAGCATGATTTCACACAGAAAAGAAATAGAAGGGGTTCCATGTATAGCCATGAGTGAGAGGGTAAACCTCCCTTCAACCACTCGTTAGAATCATTTCATGCAAATGATTAAACCGGGAGCCCGTCCATTATTATTCTTTTTCAAAACGTTTGCAAAACCTCTTTTCACAACAATCATAGAAGTCATGCAACTTACACTTGTAGACTTATCCTCATACGTAGTTTTCTACTTAGATGTACTGATATCTATATACTTTTCGTATACATTTACACACAGCAGGAAAGAAAACATACGTATAGCTATCTCTAATAGCTCGCATAAGTCTCTTACCTCGAATCACGCTTGAATCATTTTCCTTTGATTTCCACCTCTCGTGATCTGTCTTATCGATTCCAACGATATCTTTTGGAGCTGAAATTGTGTATTACACACATCAATATATTGTCATATACTTCATTTCACTTGCATGATATTCAAATCAAATGCCTTAGGCCATTTATATATCATTTGGCCTAGTTACACCATTATCAGATTTTATCCTTCATAAGTCTATTTTGAGCATATAACTCGTTCTCGAGAATCTCTCAGATTCTTAGAGTCTATTGATTCATATTAAACCGATATTAAGCTTACAATACCTCGAGTTCGTGATTTTATTTCATTGTGGCATTTCGTCGAATACCTCATATACTTAATTTCAGTTATTATTATTTCTAGTACATGAACTTCATCAAACTGTTATACTAGCATATATACATGCTCAATAACATCAATACATACTTAGTTCATCATTTAATCCTTGCCTACTAGTTGTTTCCTCACTTTGACACATTAAACCATTTATAGGTCTTGGAAGGTTAGGCATGAACTAAGATGTTTCAACCATAAATCTATATACCAATCAACTCATACAAGTATACAGATTGACATATATGGGATTGGTGAATAGAAATCTTACCAATCTCAGTTTTTCACTTTTTTCACAACTTTGAGGAAAAACTCTCTTTCTCCTTCGATTTAGTGATTCAGTCTCTCATTCCCAACTATGTTGTTCTTCTCCACTCTATGAACAACTTTGATGAAATGAACTTCTTTCAAATCTCTAAGGAAAGTATTACTAGTCTAGAGAGGAAGTTAGGTCACTTGGTTTCAAAATGGAAAGGTTTGATGTTTTTCTCCCGTGAATGCAGTTCAGCAGCCCTGTTTTATAGAAATTACTTGATCATATCGATCTTCATAAGTGAGGGATCGATCTGCTGCTATTTTTAGCCTCTCAGAATCAGTTTTCATGCTTGAGAGATCGATTTGTCGAAGAGCATGAGATCGATCTCAGCCAGCCAGAATGCTTCACAGATCGATCTGGCAGGGAAATGAGATCGATCTACTTCTGGTTGAGGCTTAAAGAGACCGGTCTGCTTGAGGTTGAATCGATCTGTTCTTCATAAGGGATTGATCTAGATTGGACTGAGGATCAATCTCCTCCTTCTAGAATACTTTGGTTAGGCATTTTAAGCACAATGAGATCGATTTGCTTACTTCTAAGATCGATCTCCCTTGCTCTGCAGCCATACTTAGCCAATTTCATCCTAAATTCTTAAGGCTAACTTCATATCAATTCAACTCACTACTCATTTTGCATTTAATACACATTTAGCACTTCAAATGGTCCATTTCTTATAATTCCTGCTTAATGAAATTTGCGTGTACATCACGAATTCACATAACAAGTGTGTACATCGGATTTACGGACCTTATATCACTTATGATTCATATTACATAAACGAATGTATACTTAGGGAGTAATAAGGGTTACATGTAAAAATACGGGTCTTACACACCATACCTTCAACGCAAACACTACTGCTGCTAACTCCAAATTGTGGGTTAGATATTTCTTCTCATCGTCCTTCAGCTGTCTGGATCAATAAGCAACTACTCTCCCATCCTGCATCAATACACAGCTCAGTCCTTGATGCGAAGCATCGATATACACTGAAAATCCTCCTGAGCTGGTAGGGATGGTGAGAATCGGAGCGTTGGTCAATCGACGCTTCAACTCCTAAAAACTCCTTTCACAATCATCGTCCCACACGAATGCTACATCTTTCTGAGTGAGACGTGTCAACGAAGCAGTCAACTTCGAAAATCCCTCAATGAATCTTCGATAATATCTTACTAAACCCAAAAAACTCCTGATCTCAGTGACTGTCCTCAGTTGTTCCCACTGAACTATAGCCTCAATCTTAGATGGATCTACTGATACACCATCCCTCGACACAACGTGTCCCAAAAATGAGATTTGTGTCAACCAAAAGTCACACTTACTGAGTTTAGCATACGGCTTCTACTCTCGTAAGATCTGCAATACAATCTTAAGGTGATTCTCATGCACTTCCTTGGATCTCGAGTATACCAATATGTCATCGATGAAGATGATAACAAACTGATCTAAATATGGCTTAAACACATCATTCATCAAAGCCATAAAAGCTACGGGAGCATTCATCAATCCGAATGGCATAACCAAGAACTCATAGTGGCCATATCGGGTCCTAAATGCTATTTTGGGCACATCTCCACTCCAAACTCTCAACTGATGATACCCAGACCTCATATCAATCTTAGAAAAGACCTGCGGTCCCCGGAGTTGATCCAACAAATCATCAATCCATGGAAGGGGATCCCTATTCTTGATGGTAGCCGTATTCAACAATTTGTAATCTATACACAATCGGAGGCTTCCATCCTTCTTCTTTACAAACAAAATCGATGCTCCCCAAGGCGAAACACTCGGTCTGATAAACCCCCTATCCAACAGCTCTTGTAACTATCTCTTGAGCTCCTCCAACTCAACTAAGGTTATACGATACAGTGGTTTCAAAATAGGTTCAATTCCAGGCATAAAATCTATACAGAACTTCATCTCTCTGTCTGGTGATAACCCTGGTAATTCATCCGGAAAGACATCTAGGAATTCACTAACCACAGGAATATCTGTCAACTTCGGATGTGCCTTAGCCGTATCAACCACACACGTAATGAAACCTTCAATATACTCATTTATTAGTCAGTATAGTACATTATTTATTGTAACCATAACTACTACTTTCACTTCTTTTCACTAAATTTTACAACATAATTCGTAAGGGTAGGAAACATAACTGTCTTAGCGTAACAATCTAACAAAGCATGGTTTGATGATAACCAATCCATTCCTAAAATTACATCAAAATCACTCATACTTAACAATATTAGATTGGTTGTCATATCCTTTTTTGATACTTTTAGCTTGTAGTCATTTAACACGTACTTTACTAGCTGACTGTTATCCATAGGGGTACTAATTAACATCATCCTACTTAAAGGTGTACGCTCTACATGTTTTGCCAACTTACATGCAAATGAAGGTGATACAAATGAATGGATGACACTAGGATCAATTAAAACATATGCTTCTAAATCATACATCAGGATGTTACCTCTAATCACATTCGACAAAGCATCCATCGTGACCAGGTCCAAGGCATGTAGTCACCCTCGTCTAATGACCTACTTCCCATTCTCCTCTGTCGTCACTTTTCTCCTTGGAGCAGACGTATCAGCTGGAGCTCTCTCTGGGTCCTTGCCCTTATGTGGGGCAATATCAATAATCTCTGGGCAAACTCTCGCCATATGCCCTCGCTTCCCACATATGAAGCACAATCCACTAGAAATAGTAAAAGGTCTACCTCCATGGAATCTACCACATCTACTACACTACTCAGTGGTAGGCCTCGGTCCTCTAATAACAACACCTCTAGCTAGAGCTGTTATCGGATATGCAGGAGATCTAACAGTCTTATCATGTACTTCCTCGATCCTTGGTCTCTTACTGAAGAGTCCCCTCCCTTCTCGATATCCGAAACCTTTAGCACTGTCTCTCACTGGCCTCTTTCTATCTCGATCTCTACCCCTACCAACTATCTTGAACTCAAAGACATTCCTCTCACAATCCTGCTCACAGAGTTGCACCCTACGCACTGCTTTGTCATAGGTAGAGATTTCAAATGGAACTAGTCTAGACCGTAGTACTGGTCTTAGTCCATCAAAAAATCTGTGGACCTTCCTGGTCTCACTACTCATAGTATCGGGGTCATACCTACCTAGGGAAATGAATCGTGTCTTGTACTCATCCACTGACTGAGTCCCCTGGTTCAACCCTAACAAATCCATCTGCAGCTTTCGCTGCGCTATGTCCAGGACATACTACCTCCTGAAGGCATCCAAAAAGATATCCCAAGTAATCTTTGAGTGTCTTGCTCTCAATATAACCCTAGTGGACTTTCATGAATGCTCTATCGATCCCTTTAGTAGGAACGCAGCAAACGCGACCATCTTGATCGTCATACACTCAAAGAATCCATATAGCTTCTCCATCTCTCCCAATCAATCCTCTGCAACCACGGGGTCCTTCACCCCACTAAACGATAGTGGTCCAAGCTTCTAGAATTGTCACAATCTATCAAGCTCACAACCATACCCCAAAGTACTACCGCTCTGTCGTGGAGCAACATGCGAAGGCATATCCTAAACTAGTGGGGGTGTAAGAGTTTTTGTAGGTTGTGGCGTCAGAGCTGGTTGTACAGGTGCACTAGGTGTTGTTGCCTCTCTAGGCACAGACCCTGCATCCTGTCACTGTCCTCCTAGCAAAATTTGTGCCAATAACTCTACTATAGTCTTAAGGCGATGCTCTAGTCTCGTGAAGCATGCCTCGGTACTCTCTGGTACCTGAGTGGGATCTATTATCTCATCTCGGGTCTCAAGCCTACCTCTACGGCGTCGAGCTCTACCTCTAGCCCCTCTACCACAACTGGTATTAGCCATAATGGCTCAATTCCTACATCTGTAACCATTAATTAGTCTGACTCTCATCTCGTATATACAATTGTAACTGAATAAAGCACATTAATATGGGGATGTACACTTTCCTAATTACTAATATCGACTCACATCAGACCAACTCTGCTCTGATACCATTCTGTCACAACTCCCCTGACTTACCAAAAACCACCATAAATTTTTTCGTATTTTACAGACCTTTCCTTCTGTCATAACTCAACACCAAAACCGTTGGGCTGTGATTCAATATTAGTCACCTCAACCACATTCATTCCATAACATGCATACATGTTAATACAATTATCTATTGACTCTAAATACTCTTTTTCATAATTAATTTACATATATTAAATACAATACATGTATATATATATACATCCCCGATCGTACATTCGTTTACATAACTGTACTTTTACATTGTTCAGTACAAAAAATTTCAAATGTGTATACCTTTCGAAAGATGGGTATGCAGCGAATAAAGGAATACCAGTCCTTAGCCATGTCCAACTACTGCGGACGCTCTGTAGTGTGAGATCTGAGAATTTCAGACATATTTTAATTATGTAATATGAATTTGAAGTATAATTTATTGAGCTAAGTGAATTGTGGGAATGATAATTGGAGATTTATATGTTAAGTGTTTAAAATAAGTATGAAGCTATGAGGACAGATCGATCTGGGAGAAGGAGAGATCGATCTGATGAGTTAAAAATGACAAGGAAGGAGGAATTTAAGGAGCAGATCGATCTCCAATGGAAGAGGATCGATCTCCTTATGATTCTGTTTGAGAGAAGATCGATCTCATGAGGAAGGGATCGATCTCCAAATGTTTCTATTTGGGAGAAGATCGATCTCCTCAAGGAGCAGATCGATCTCATAAAGCCATAAAGAGATCGATCTCGCCCCTCGACAGATCGATCTCCTAGGCATAAATTACCCCAAATCGTTCCCAAATTCAAATGCAGATCGATCTCATCAAGAGCCAGATCGATCTTCTACCCTCAGTCTATATAAGGAATCCTTGATTTCTCCTGTAATTTCACTTTCTCTCTCTTCCAACCCCCATTTTCACCGAGCCCTATCTTTCTCACTCATCCAAAGTACCCATTTCCGTCCAAATCAGAGGCTGTGGCAAGAAGGAAAGTTGTTCCTCATCAAAGGGAGAACAACATACTTGGAAATCGTAAGACGGATTGAATCGAGGCAAGAGATAAGCTCTCCACAAGTTTTGGGTAATTTCTAAACCTCGATCTTGATATTTGAGATGATTTTGGTAATGATAGTTGTTGGCATTGTGTTGAAATAGCTGAAAAATGATTAGGGATTGATGAAATTACAATGTAGTTGGAGTGATGATGATATTTAGCAACTTTGGTAAATTTAGGAATTTTTGAGCTATAAATGGAGATTTAGACAATGTGGTGTATTAGCATAGATATTGTGGCATAGGAAATATAGAATGTTGAGGTGTTGTGAGCGAAATTGTGGTTTGTGATGGAGTTATGAGAATTGAGAAATTTGAGGTGTTATGAGCAATTATGCTCGATTTTGAGAATTGAGGTTAATGTGATAATGAGTATTGATGTTTTAACATCGTTTAGACAGCTCGGGAGTTCCAGAGTGGAATGCGAGGCTAGTCCGTGATACGGGGGAAACGATTGCACTATACGAGGTACAAAGAGGTAAGGGAAAAAACTAAACCATTTGTATATGTGTTTTGATGAACTGTTTGTAGCATGAACCACGATTTGAGAATACAAGCATGTTTGGTGTTGTGTTGTGATATAATTGCACACGATTTTTATAGCCGGTTGGAGCCCATTATTTTATGAGTTTATAAGCTAAGTGTGAAATTGCTTTATAAACCTTTGAGTTTGCGTGAAAAGTAAATTGGGCTCTACGTTAAGGCGATATTGAGATTTGAGAAAATGTGTGCGTGTTTTACCGGTTGGAACTCGGTTTTAATATGTTTTGTGTTGAGTACACAAATGTTTTAAATGAGTTTTATGAGAGAAAACCATTATGAGTTCTACATGAAGGCTTAACGTTTTATAAGATAATGGCTAATGATTGAGACTTAGGCGTGTCATGTTGAATACACATCGGGCCTTGCTCTGGTACCATGTAAAATCGATATAGTGGGACGCCTGGGAACCGACCCAGGGACCACAGGCCTTGTTCTGGTAACATGTAAATCCGATTATTCCTCCGCTTTGGTAGCGTTGGGAGGCCTTGCTCTAGTAGCATGTAAGTCCGATATTCCTCCGTTTTGGTAACGAGAGATGCCTCCATTTTGGTAACGTGAGATGACCCCCGTTCTGGTAACACTGGGTGGCTTTGCTTTGGTAGCATGTAAGACCGAGAGAGTGGGCCGTCTGGGAACCGACCCAGGGACCACGTGATAGTGTGCATGAGACGAGGCATTGCTCTGGTAGCATGCAAGGTCGGGCCTTGCTCTGGTAACATATAAGTCCAATATACCATGCATACGACCATATTGTCGATGTTCCCTCTATACGAGGATGCCTGGGATGCGCACCCAGAGGAGATTTCATATTTGATGTGCCATGACGAGTTTTAATTGAGTTTTATTGCCTAGTCTCGTTTTACACATGAGTTGTGTTTTGTGACCTTATCACGTGCTATTTACTGAGGTGATTTTTATCACGAATTTTGAGAACATCCATTATCGCATATATTTACACATCCTTGTGAGTGCTCGATATTGAGCCTTTTTACCTTCATGTTTTCACATGATTTATGAGTTATGAGATGACGATGTTTTGAGAACTTTTATGCTACGATTTCAAATGAGCTTCTTAAACAAATACATATTTGTGATGTGTGATATGGTTTATATAACTGAGTTCCCTTACCCCCTTACTGAGCGATTTGGAAGCTCACCCTGTTTTCTCTTCCCCCCAGATCGCTTCAAGTGAAGTGAGTTCCCTGCGACGTACGGGTTAGAGGCTAGTGGAGGACTTGAGCTCCAGGCCGTATTTTGTGTATTGAGGTAGATATTTAATATTCATGTACTCAGACTTGAGTTATATTTACAGACATTCATTGTATAATGATGTACGGGATGTATTAGGATTAATTAACTTGGAATCGAGTAATATATAGGATACTATATTATGATGAGATCCTGAGGCATCATAATTATGATGATGTATGACACTGCACAGGAATGCACCCTTAATTGTGAATTGATGAGTAAAAAGTTTTAAATTAGTCATATTTTTCGCGTTTTCAGGGTGTGACAGAGTTTCTTGGTATCAGAGCTTAGGGTGTTTAGTACTGTTAGTGTCGGTTAAGTGAAATAGAATACATCTTAAGTGTCTGTAATAGTCTGGTCATGAACTGAATCTGAGGATTGAGATTTCAATCGATTTTGATATGTACGCGCAGGAGACGAGTTGAGATAGAGAATGAGTAAACGATGAGGTCGTTCGAGGAGGCAGGCAGAGTCCCCTCCGCCACCTGTCCCATAACCAGAGAGTCCTAACTCTCGATTTAATCAGATTGAGACCGATGTGAGGTAAGGTTTTGAGCAGATGGCAGCGTTATTTGCACAACACTTTAGAGCTAATGCCTCGGGTACTACTCCTACACCCCCACAAGGACCTCCCATACCCCCAATGCCTCCCGTCACTCAGCTTGATGACAGAAGTATGGTCCGACTGAAGGACTTTTTGAAAATGAATCCACCTGCATTTAGGGGAAAGAAGGATCCTACAGAGGCTGAGGAGTGGTTGACGGAGTTGAGAGTTATATTCGACTATCTGGGGTGCACCAATGCTGAGAGGGTCAGTATGAGTGCCTATATGTTGAAAGGGAGAGCTCGAGATTGGTGGGGTACCACCCAGGGTATTTTGATGTCCCACCAGGATGTGATTGGTTGGAAAGAGTTTCAGACGACCTTTAGAGCCCAATATGTACCACGAGCTACCTAGAGAAGGAGGCAAGCAGAGTTTTTGAGTTTGGTACAGGGTGACATGTCTGTAGATGATTACGAGAGCCAATTTACCGCTCTGCTGAGATATGATCCAAAGACTTTCAAGAATGAAGAGCTCCGCACAGAGAGATTTGTGTATGGATTGAAGCCCATCGTCAGAGATCGATTGATTGGGTTGTGTATTACTGAGTTTGAAGATACTCTGAGACGAGCACAAGAGATTGAGAGGGGAATTGAAATTGTACAGTCCCAGAATGAGTTTGGAGCAGTGATTAGGGACAAAGGCAAGAGGCTAGCGATGTCTCAAGCAGATGTTCGGAGAGGTTCCTTCAGGAGAGGAAGGATTGAGGTATAGAAGGGCAGATTGGAGAGACCCAGAGCTTATCCTATTATCAAGGAGACCCCTCGATATGGCAGGCCGGAGATAAGGGTTTGTAGAGACTGTGGCCGATCGCATGAGGGAAGTTGTACTGGGTCGATCCGTGGATGTTTTAGATGTGGTGACATGGGTCACAGAGTGAAGGACTGTCCTCAACCTCAGATACCACATGCTCCGGAGCCTACTAGACAGCAACCTCAGAGAGTGAATCCCTAGAGACGGGCCACTGCTGCTGAGAAAGTGAAGAAACCTGTGACACAAGGACGTGTGTTTGCCTTGGATAAGGAAACTGCGGACACTTCAGCAGAAACTATAAGAGGTACACTTTCTGTCTGTAATCATAAGGCTCATGTATTGATAGATCCAGGATCCACGCATTTGTTTATTTCAGAGCATTTTGCATGTAGTTTAAATTTGAAGTTTGAACCTCTAGAGTATGTACTACATGTAAATACCCCTATGCGTGAATCCCAGAGAACTGAGTTAATCTGTAGAGGATGTGAAATAAAGGTGGGAGATAGAGTGATGTTAGCAGATCTAATCATGTTGAATATACACGGGTTTGATGTAATTTTGGGATGGATTGGTTGGCAACCAATCAAGTGAGTTTAGACTGCTACACTAAGATTGTAACTTTCTTCTTACCTGAACCTTACAGTGTACGGTTGAGATATTGAGGAAATGAATATGTGGAATTCTAGTAAGTAATTTGAGAATTTTAATATTATTTTTGAGAGTGTTAAATATGATTGTTCATGTGAAGGTTACGAAACACTCATCTCAGACGATGAGCGGGAACATCCGAAGATTGAGGATATACCTGTGGTGTGTGAATTCTCGGATGTTTTCCCAGATAAGCTGCCAGGTTTGCCACCAGAGAGAGAGCTGGAGTTTACCATTGATTTAATACCAGATACTCAGCCGATCTCTAAACCTCCCTGCAGGATGGCATTAGTGGAACTTAAGGAATTGAAGAAACAACTACAGGAGTTATTGGATCAAGGGTTCATTAGGCCCAGTGTTTCACCGTAGGGAGCACCGATTTTATTTATCAAGAAGAAGGATGGTAGTCTCATATTATGCGTAGACTACCGGCTGTTGAATAAAGCCACGGTGAAGAATAAATACCCACTGCCCAGGATTGATGATCTACTTGATCAACTAAGAGGGGCCTCAGTCTTTTCTAAGATTGATTTGAGATCGGGCTATCACCAATTGAGGGTCAAGGAAGAAGATATTCCTAAGACGGCCTTCAGGACAAGGTATGGCCATTATGAATTTCTGGTGATGTCCTTTGGATTGACGAACGCCCCTGCAACATTTATGAGGTTGATGAACGAGGTGTTCAGAGACTATCTAGATAAATTTGTGATAGTCTTTATTGATGATATCCTGGTATACTCTCGGTCGTATGAAGAGCATGCACAGCATTTGTGGTTAGTACTTCAGATACTCCGAGATAAGCAATTATATGGAAAGCTTAGTAAGTGTGAGTTTTGGTTGAACCGGATAGCTTTTCTTGGTCATATAGTCTCAGAGGAAGGAGTATCAGTGGATCCAAGTAAAGTAGCAGCTATGCTTAGTTGGGAGAGACCGAGGACAGTTACTGAGGTGTGAAGCTTCCTTGGTTTGGCAGGGTATTACAGAAGATTTGTGGAAGAATTTTCAAGGATTGCCGCTCTTTTGACTAAACTCACGCGTAAAGAGACTCCGTTCATATGGACTGATCAATGTGAGCTCAGTTTTCAGGAGTTAAAAAGGAGATTAACAGCGGCACCTGTGTTCACTATTCCTGAGGGATCAGGAGGATTTTCGGTATATAGTGATGCATCTCATCAAGGATTGGGGTGTGTGCTTATGCAGCACGGAAGAGTGGTCGCATATAGATCGCGACAGTTGAAAGACCATGAGCGGAATTACCCCACGCATGATTTGGAGTTAGCCGCTGTGGTATTTGCTTTGAAGATCTGGCGACACTACTTATATGGGGAAAGATTCTAGATCTTCACTGATCACAAGAGTTTAAGATATCTCTTTGATCAGAAAGAGTTAAACATGAGACAAAGGAGATGGATGGAACTCCTTAAGGATTATGACTGTGAGATTCTATATCATCCGGGTAAGGCGAATGTAGTTGCTGATGCCCTAAGCAGGAAGAGTATGATATATGCTATGATGATCAGGGAATGGGATTTATTAGAGCAGTTTGCCGAACTTTGGATCAGAGTTAAAGAGGTAGAGACTGGATTTTTAGCTAGCTTGCGGATAGAGCCCAGGATCATGGATCAGATTAGAACTGGGCAGCGCAATGATCAGAGGTTGATAGATATGGTTAGCCAAGCTGAACAGAGTTCGCAGTTGGATCTCACAGTCAGTAAGGATGGATTGTTGAGATTCAGAGGACAGATTTGTGTACCGGACGATGATACCCTAAAGCGACTAATACTGAGGGAATCTCACTGCTCGTGATACACCATGCACCCAGGGAGTACTAAGATGTACCGAGACTTGAGAAAGGTGCATTGGTGGAGTAGTATGAAGTGAGACGTGGTAGAGTATATGGCCAAGTGTTTAGTATGCCAGCAAGTGAAAGCTAAGCATCGGAAGCCTTGAGGACTACTATAGTCCTTACCTATACCTACATGGAAATGGGAGCATGTCACCATGGATTTTATTATGGGTTTACCGAGGACCCGAAGAGGTTGTGATGCGATATGGGTCATTGTGGATAGATTGACCAAGAGTGCCCACTTCCTTGCCATCAAGAGCACAGATACTGTGGATGCCTTAGCTGAGCTGTATGTCAGCAAGATAGCTAGATTACATGGGGCTCCAGCGAGTATTACTTCTGATAGAGATTCCCGATTTACTTCCAGATTTTGAACCCAGTTTCAGGAGTCCATGGGATCTCAATTGAGTTTTAGTACCGCCTATCATCCTCAGACAGATGGTCAGTCAGAGAGGACTATTCAGACCCTGGAGGATATGTTGAGGGCGTGTACGATGGATTTTAAGGGATCATGGGATGATCACCTACCCCTAGCAGAGTTTGCTTACAATAACAGCTATCATGCAAGTATTGGAATGGCACCCTTTGAGGCTCTATATGGTAGGAGGTGTAGATCCCCTGTAGCTTGGGAAGAAGTCGGTGACAGAAAGATAAATGCTGTCGAGCTTGTTGAGCAAGCTGTACAGAGTGTAAAACTCATATGTGAGAGGCTACGGGCTGCACAAGGTAGACAGAAAAGCTACGCGGATGTGCGTAGACGGCCACTCGAGTTTGATGTTGGTGATGCAGTATTTCTGAAAGTATCACCGAGTAAGGGTATCGTGCGATTTGGGAAGAAAGGAAAATTGAGTCCTCGATACATAGGACCATTCGAGATTCTTGAGAGAGTGGGAGAGGTAGCCTACAGATTGGCATTACCCCCACAGATGTCCGAAATACACAACGTCTTTCATGTGTCTATGTTGAGGAAGTACCACCCGGACCCTTCTCATGTTATAGAGTATGACGAGATGGACATACAGGAGGACATGAGCTACACTGAGGAACCTGTCCGGATTCTCGATAGAAAGGAGAAGGTACTGAGAACCAAGAGCATCCCATTGTGAAAGTTTTGTGGCAACATCACTCAAGGGAAGAGGCAACGTGGGAACTAGAGAACCTCGTGAAGGAGAAATACCCCCATCTCTTTGACTAGTTAAGTTGAATTTGGAGGACCAAATTCTTTTAAGGTAGGGAGGATGTGAGATCTGAGAATTTCAGACATATTTTAATTATGTAATATGAATTTGAAGTATAATTTATTGAGCTAAGTGAATTGTGGGAATGATAATTGGAGATTTATATGTTAAGTGTTTAAAATAAGTATGCAGCTATGAGGACAGATCGATCTGGGAGAAGGAGAGATCGATCTGATGAGTTAAAAATGACAAGGAATGAGGAATTTAAGGAGCAGATCGATCTCCAATGGAAGAGGATCGATCTCCTTATGATTCTGTTTGAGAGAAGATCGATCTCATGAGGAAGGGATCGATCTCCAAATGTTTCTATTTGGGAGAATATCGATCTCCTCAAGGAGCAGATCGATCTCATAAAGCCATAAAGAGATCGATCTCCCCCCTCGACAGATCAATCTCCTAGGCATAAATTACCCCAAATCGTCCCCAAATTCAAATGCAAATCGATCTCATCAAGAGCCAGATCGATCTCCTACCCTCAGTCTATATAAGGAATCCCTGTTTTCTCCTGCAATTTCACTTTCTCTCTCTTCCAACCCCCATTTTCACCGAGCCCTAGCTTTCTCACTCATCCAGAGCACCCATTTCCGTCCAAATCAGAGGCTATGGCAAGAAGGAAAGTTGTTCCTCATCAAAGGGAGAACAACATACTTGGAAATCGTAAGACGGATTGAATCGAGGCAAGAGATAAGCTCTCCACAAGTTTTGGGTAATTTCTAAACCTCGATCTTGATATTTGAGATGATTTTGGTAATGATAGTTGTTGGCATTGTGTTGAAATAGCTGAAAAATGACTAGGGATTGATGAAATTACAATGTAGTTGGAGTGATGGTGATATTTAGCAACTTTTGTAAATTTAGGAATTTTTTAGCTATAAATGGAGATTTAGACAATGTGGTGTATTAGCATAGATATTGTGGCATAGGAAATATAGAATGTTGAGGTGTTGTGAGCGAGATTGTGGTTTGTGATGGAGTTATGAGAATTGAGAAATTTGAGGTGCTATGAGCAATTATGCTCGATTTGGAGAATTGAGGTTAATGTGATAATGAGTATTGATGTTTTAACATCGTTTGGACAGCTCGGGAGTTCGAGAGTGGAATACGAGGCTAGTCCGTGATACGGGGGAAACGATTGCACTATACGAGGTGCAAAGAGGTAAGGGAAAAAACTAAACCATTTGTATATGTGTTTTGATGAACTGTTTGTAGCATGAACCACGATTTGAGAATACAAGCATGTTTGGTGTTGTGTTGTGATATAATTGCACACGGTTTTTATAGCCGGTTGGAGCCCATTATTTTATGAGTTTATAAGCTGAGTGTGAAATTGCTTTATAAACCTTTGAGTTTGCGTGAAAAGTAAATTGGGCTCTACGTTAAGGCGATATTGAGATTTGAGAAAATGTGTGCGTGTTTTGCAGGTTGAAGCTCGGTTTTAATATGTTTTGTGTTAAGTACACAAATGTTTTAAATGAGTTTTATGAGAGAAAACCATTATGAGTTCTACGTGAAGGCATAACGTTTTATAAGATAATGGCTAATGATTGAGACTTAAGCGTGTCATGTTGAATACACATCGGGCCTTACTCTGGTACCATGTAAGACCGATATAGTGGGATGCCTAGGAACTAACTCAGGGACCACAGGCCTTGTTCTGGTAACATATAAGTCCGATTATTCCTCCATTTTGGTAGCGTTAGGAGGCCTTGCTCTGGCAGAATGTAAGTTCGATATTCCTCCGTTTTGGTAACGAGAGATGCCTCCGTTTTGGTAACGTGAGATAACCCCCGTTCTGGTAACGCTGGGTGGCCTTGCTTTGGTAGCATGTAAGACCGAGAGAGTGGGCCGGCTGGAAACCGACCCAGGGACCACGTGATAGTGTGCATGAGGCGAGGCATTGCTTTGGTAGCATGTAAGGCCGGGCCTTGTTCTGGTAACATATAAGTCCAATATACCATGCATACGACCATATTGTTGACGTTCCCTCTATACGAGGATGCCTGGGATGCGCACCCAGAGGAGATTTCATATTTGATGTGCCATGACGAGTTTTAATTGAGTTTTATTGCCTAGTCTCGTTTTACACGAGTTGTGTTTTGTGACCTTGTCACGTGCTATTTACTGAGGTGATTTTTATCACGAATTTTGAGAACAGCCATTATCCCATATATTTACACATGTTTGTGAGTGCTCGATATTGAGCCTTTTTACCTTCATGTTTTCACATGATTTATGAGTTATGAGATGACGATGTTTTAAGAACTTTCATGCTACGATTTCAAATGAGCTTCTTAAACAAATACATATTTGTGATGTGTGATATAGTTTATATAACTGAGTTCCCTTACCCCCCTTACTGAGCGATTTGAAAGCTCACCTTGTTTTCTCTTCCCCCCAGATCGCTTCAAGTGAAGTGAGTTCCCTGCGACGTACGAGTTAGAGGCTAGTGGAGGACTTGAGCTCCAGGCCGTATTTTGTGTATTGAGGTAGATATTTAATATTCATGTACTCAGACTAGAGTTATATTTACAGACATTCATTTTATAATGATGTACAGGATGTATTAGGATTAATTAACTTGGAATCGAGTAATATATAGGATACTATATTATGATGAGATCCTGAGGCATGAAAATTATGATGATGTATGACACTGCACAGGAATGCACCTTTAATTGTGAATTGATGAGTAAAAAGTTTTAAATTAGTCCGATTTTCCGTGTTTCCGGGGTGTGACATGTAGAGAGGGGAAATAAAAAGGAGGTGAGCTCACAACTCAGTAAGGAAATAAAGCAAGCAAGTAGATAACTACACTATTTACAAAATACAATGCTCATGCCTTGAAATCATTTCCTTTTTGATTCACATCTAAAGCATGCGTCTTTATTGAAACATTTATGTAATATATGTATATAGATACAAATCATCAGTATGAACTGAAAACATGTTGGTTAAATCACTTCAGCAAATTACGCAAAACATTGCATTTTCATGAAATTAATATAAATCTCATTTCATTATGCCATATCAATTAAATCAAAACAAAAATGGCATATCATCATGTTAAAAACATGGAAATCCGGGCCTCACCCATCCTTCGAGTTACCCTTTCACACACAAGGTCACATGTCGAGGTGTAATCCATCCCTCGGGTCTACCCAATTTTTAAAAACTTATGCGACAATTCAAACAAGAAATATTAGTAAGGTGAGATATGCGACTATTTGTTCCGAGATTAAGATCATAACTCATTTTTCGTGATCCCAAGTTACACAGTACTCGATGTACAGGGTCTTGCATTTGCTGTAATGGGAGGTCGGTCAAATCCTCAACCGTCAGTTCACAACTCTATATCATCGTGTATTCATGGTACAACGTACTCCATGTGACATACACGGTACAAAGTACTCCATGGACCCTATCCTCATAGTCGGGTACCTGCCATAGGTCTTAGCCCTCATACCATGGATAATATTTTCCATAGCCCTCGGCCATATCTCAAAAAGTTGCACATGCGAGCATATAATCGGTGCAACACACAGTCTACACAGGCTCCCAATATGGCTGTTTCATGCTATCTCTTTCAAAAATCGGTACGTGCGAGTAAACTCCAACACGAACTCATGTATATGGTCATATAAATCTAGTGCGAGCAATGCTCCCAGCACTATGTCATATAAAACTGAGTATGAGCAATGCTCCAATACTCTATCATGCATCAATCAATAAAACTGAGTACGAGCAATGCTCTAGTACTCTATCATGCTCAAATTGCATAAAAATCAAGTACGAGATATACTCAAGTACTATGAGATGTATATCTTATAAAATATAGTACGAGTATCACTCTAACACTAATGGTTTTCACATAAACATATAGATGGCTTATTTCAATTGAAATTCACTCAATTAAATCAAATCGGCACTATAATGTGTTGTTTTCGCATATGACATGAAAACATTAGCTAATCTATCAATGCAACTATCAAACAACTTTAAACTAGTCACAAACAGGCTTCCTAAGCTTTTTACCCTTAATTGGGGTAAAATCACAATTTTACTTTGTCGGTTCCTACCGAAACTTTTTTATACTTGGAAATCCATATACGATTTAGATAGTTGTAAATCTATCCAAAATACGTCTAGCTACCTTTAGCTACTCATGAAATTCCCTTACCTCTGATCACGTCGTGTGAGACTAGAAAATTTTATACATATCTAATTTTGTAATGTGAACATGAAGTGTAATTGATTGAGCTAAATGTGATGTACTCATAAATTAAAGTGATAAATGAGTATTAAATGAGAGACAATCTATGGAGTAAATCATGGCAATTATATATTGAGATTTTATACCAAGAGTATAACCATAATGTGAAACTATGAGGCCAGATCGATCTTGGAGAAGAAGGGATCGATCTGGTAGGCCAAAGTAACAAGGAATGGAAAATCTAAATGAGCAAATCGATCTCCAATGGAGGTAGATCGATCTCCTTATGATTCTGCCTTAAAGGGATCGATCTCCTATAGGAGTAGATCGACCTCCAAATATTTCTGTAGAATGCAGATCGATCTCCTCACAAGGAGCAGATCGATCTCCTAAAGATTATGATATCAATCTTGCCCCATGACAGATCGATCTGGTAGGCATAAAAAGTGCCCAAAACGTTCCCAAATTCAAAGGCAGATAGATCTCCTATAAGAGCATATCGATCTCCTACCTTCGGCCTATATAAGGACCCTTGTGTTTTTGCTGGAACTCATCTTCTCTCTCTCCAGAAAACTGAATCCCTAACTTTCTCTCTCTTCCAAAACACCCATTTCCATTCAAATCAAAGGTTGTAGCAAGAGGGAAAGTTGTTCCTCATCAAAAGGAGAATAACATACTTGGAAATCGAAAGCCGATTTGAGCTGAGGCGTGAATTGAACACTCCATAAGTTTTTGGTAAATTTTTAAGCTTTAATCCTTGATTTGGAAGTAAATTTATGCGATTATGGTTGTAGATATTGTGATGAGTAGGCTAAAAATGGTTAGGGTTGTTAGAATCATTGAGGTATTGGGAATTATGAGAATGTGAGCAATTATGCTCGATGTTGAGATTTGAGATAATGTGATGGAATGTTGATGATGTTTTTACATCGTTTGGACAGCTCTAGAGTTCCAAAGAGGAATGCGAGGCTAATTGTCACGACCCAGTTCCATTCTCTTTAACCGAAAATCACTGAAAATTTTTCGCGTTTTACTGTTACCTTACCCGATCGTGAACTAACTCACCACACACTGTTGGGCTGTGAGTCAATAATAAACACCACATCTCATTCATTCTCAATTAATTAAAATGATGTCATACATGTGCATTTAATCGTGTACTTATACGAATACATGTTTTACTGACATCTACATCCCCCATAAGTACAACTCAAAAGAATACTGTGCTTTTACATTGTTTAGATACAAAAAGAATCACTGTGTATATACCTCTTAGCGATGGAGATGCAGTGGAGTCCAAAATAATACGCCTCAGTCCTCACTGGGCTACTATGCGCACTCTGTAGGGGGGAAAATAGAGTGGGATGAGCAACCACACGCTCAGTAAGGCAATAATGCAAGCATGGTAGATGACTACTCTATCTACATGCTGATAGTGTTATGCATAAATCATTTATAGTAGGAGCATGAGGAATAAAACTATGCCATATGAGTATACATATATATCATGTATCAAAGTCATGTAAAATTGGCATATAAAACATGGTAAGACATCATGTATAAATCATCTCATGCTCGATTTCATTTAAATTCATAAAAAGGGCAATTCATTAAGAAACCTCCTTTTTAAACCCACGTCATAAATCTCTTTCTCATCACATACAATCACATCACATCAATTCACAATCACGACCACGTTTTCATTTCACAATTTGAATCCACGAGGCTCGACCCCTCCTTCGGGTCTACCTTAAACAATCACAATCACACTTAGAGATTTAAAATCATGTGGTAGTAAGTAATTCAAGCAAGGAGACAGGTTACTATATCTCAAGTGACTACATTGGCCAATCGTCACATATCATCCCAGACCACACGGATTTCGGTGTGCGGGGTATTATGCTGGCACGAAGGTGGGTTAGTTCTCCGCCAGACTTTCTCAATCAAGTAACCACCACGCGGTACATCGTACTCCATGTGATATACACGGTACATCGTACTCCGCGGACCCATAACATGGTTAGGGGGTGCCTGCCATAGGTCTTATCTACCCCATATCGAGTGTAACCTTTATAGTCTCAAGAGCGCGTGGGAGTAACCTCAATACCAGGTCCTAGCCCCTCATGGCCTTGCTCGCCCCTGTTGGGTTCCCTGATCCAGGTCCTAGCCCCTCACCCTCACCTCACCTAAGAGGTCTGTTAGGCCTGTTGGGTTCCCTGGATGGATTATGTCAGGTCCTAGCCCCTCACCCTCACCCCACCTAAGAGGTCTGTTAGGCCTGTTGGGTTCCCTGGATTAATCCGTATCTCTCACCACGGCCTCATACATACCACAGTGTGAAAACCAGCGCGAGCTACGCTCTAGCGCGAATTCATGCATCAAAACCAATCACTTCGTACGAGCAACGCTCTGGTACGGCATTTATGCATAAAATATGAAGAAAACATGTACGAGCATAGCTCCAGTACAGTTATATGCATAAGAAAAACCACTCAAATCCATGTACGAGCATAAGCTCCAGTACGGTTTATAAACATCATCACAATTCAATTTCAAAGTGCGAGCTAAGCTCAAGCACGTTTCACATAAGTGAAAACATAGAAATCTCGCGCGAGCGAGGCTCTAACGCGAATTATATCTCATACACGTGATAGGCGGCTTACATGCATTCAAGACATCTCATAATATGCTTAGTGCCTCATATGGGCTGTTTCACAACATCATTCAAGTACTAGTCAGCCTATCCTTTTATTTGCTCAAATCAAAGCATTGTGTTTTGTAAAAACATTCAAAACACATGATTTATGCAATTATTAGCCTTACTATCCCTTTTTCAATAACCATCTCAAACCACCAAATCTCATACAAATACTCATACACCATCAAAACACATTTCTATAAGTCCATGCATATTTCCAAAGCCCTATAAATACCCACGAGTTCAAAATACGAGCAGCTACCTCTATATACTTACAAAATTCCCTTACCTGGAATCGCGATGCGTGATTCCACTTCCTTAAGCTGCTTACTCGTACGGTTCGGTTCGTCTTCAACGAACTCTTCGGGACTGCACAAAATCGTATCCCGCATTATATTCGATCCATATTATGCAACCCTTGTGCTTGCTATAGTCAATTTAATCTATAGCCTCTATTAAAGCTTATTTGGTCTCGTTTCATTACTTTATCCATAACTCGAGTCTATGGATCTTCTTAGGCCTATTAACTTATTCAAAATCGATATTAAATCGACATTAAGCCCATAGTGTTCATATTCCATGAATCCCCTCACTATGGCATTTTTCAATCATATACATACCCATTTCCACAATTCCTCCAAACTCACAATGTAATCTCATTTAAAATCTTACCACAATAACAACTTTAGCATGCCATAAATCATAGGCTCATTTAATCCCACATATCCTCACATTATACCCATTTTAGATTTCTAGGTCACACCACTTCCACTACATTCCTAGGTAGTTTATCCATCAATACTCATATAAATCAACTCCAAAATCAATTAAATAGCTAATGCATTTGGATTGGAGTGTTAGAATCTTACCAATATGATTTCTCTCCTTGCTCCAAATGGTAATGCCCTTAACTCCTTCAATTCCAAGAATGAGAAAATGCCCTCTCACTATGTTGTTCTCCTCTTTGATAGGAACAACTTTGCCTCTAATGATCTCTCTTCAAATCTCACTGAAAATGGTTGATTTTAGAGAGGGAAAGTTAGGTTTTTGGGGTTGAAATTGTAAGGTTAAGTGTTTTCTGAGATTTTCGGATTTTTCAGCTCTCCTTATATAGAAATGACTTGAGGAGATCGATCTGTTCCAAGAGGAGATCGATCTGGTCCCTTAAAATCCCTCTTTTTCACGGCATTTTTAAGCCTGAGATCGATCTGTCGAAGCAATGAGATCGATCTGTTGAGGCATGAGATCGATCTGTCGAAGCATGAGATCGATCTGGTCCCAAACAGAGAGCTAAGGAGATCGATCTGGCTGCTTGAGGATCGATCTTTTCACTTACAGAATGCTTGGCAGATCGATCTGGCTCCATTGGAGATCGATCTGCTCTATTCGTTCACTCAAATAAGAGCATTCTGGCTCTTCCAGATCGATCTCTCATCCTATGAGATCGATCTGGACCTCATGTTTTCCAGATTTCCTGCAGTTTCATTGCTGCAACTCATAC
The DNA here is from genome assembly GCA_033439115.1 of Firmiana major. Classification (NCBI taxonomy): domain Eukaryota; kingdom Viridiplantae; phylum Streptophyta; class Magnoliopsida; order Malvales; family Malvaceae; genus Firmiana; species Firmiana major. Next base: position 28,069,414 of record CM065912.1, read on the forward strand.
CAACACACCCACAATCTATTGCCATGGCCATTTCCTCATCCATCCACCTCTATAACTTGAAAATGGCATCCATTCATACCTTATGCACATTGAAACTTGTGTGCATTCATTGTATATTCAAAGGTATGCAACATAAAACCAAATGGAAGCATAACTTCATTCCATTTTACCACACTACTCATCTTGAGTCTCAATTACATCCATCTCTTCCCATAACTCATTCCTTCGTATTCATACTCAATGAAACTTGTATGTACGTTACAATTCATATTACACATGCATACATTGAATCCATGGACTTACATCAATCATAATTTACATTACAAGTCCTTTCATATTATTTGATCCAATTACACATATTACCCTTTTACATATACAGGGTCTTACATTCTCCCCTCCTTCAAGAAATTTGGTCCTCCAAATTAGAACCAAGTCACTCTTCAAACAGTTGGGGGTACTTCTCCCGTATTAAGTTCTCCAATTCCCACGTGGCCTCTTCCGCCGTGTGGTGTTGCCAAAGCACTTTCACCAAGGGAATTGTCTTATTCCGCAACACTTTCTCTTTCCTGTCCAATATCCGAACCGGCTTCTCAACATACGTCATACTCTCATGGAGCTCCAACGGCTCATATTTTATCACGTGTGCCGGGTCCGGGTGATACTTCCGAAGCATCGAGACGTGGAAGACGTTGTGGACATTCGCCAAGTCCGGTGGCAATGCCAATCTATACGCCTTATCTCCCACTCTCTCCAAAATCTCGAAGGGTCCAATATATCTAGGGCCCAGCTTGCCCTTCTTACCGAATCTCATAATACCCTTCGATGGTGATACCCTCAGAAATACCGACTCACCCTCATCAAACTCCAGTGGTCTTCGTCTCTTGTCAGCATAACTCTTTTGCCGGCTCTGAGCTGTCCGTAATCTCTCACATATCAACTGGACGTCCTCAGATGCCTGCTGCACTAAGTCCGGAGCAAAAATTTGTCTGTCACCAACCTCTTCCCATCCAATAGGGGAACGGCATCTACGCCCGTATAATGCCTCATAGGGTGCCATCCCGATACTAGCATGATAGCTATTATTATATGCGAACTCGGCTAACTGCAGGTGGTCATCCCAGGAGCCTCTAAAATCCAGCACACACGCTCTCAACATATCCTCGAGGGTCTGTATAGTCCTCTCTGACTGCCCATCTGTCTGAGGATGAAAAGCGGTGCTAAAACTCAGTCGGGTCCCCAGCGCTTCCTGAAAGTGTTCCCAGAAATGGGAAGTGAAGCGGGCATCCCTATCAGAAACAATGCTCACTGGTACACCATGTAGCCGTACTATCTCTCGAATATACAGCTTCGCCAACTGACTCAGTGTATCGGTAGCTCTCATAGCCAAGAAATGGGTTGACTTAGTCAATCGGTCCACAATAACCCATATGGCATCATGACCTCTGCGGGTCCTCGGCAACCCCATCACAAAATCCATGGTGACATGCTCCCACTTCCATGTCGGTATCGGTAGAGGCTGCAATAATCCTGCAGGCTTCTGATGCTCTACCTTCACTTGCTGACAAACGAGACACTTAGCGACATATTCAGCAATGTCTCTCTTCATTCCAGACCACCAATAAACCTTTCGAAGGTTTTGATACATCTTGGTACTCCCCGGATGTATCGTATACTTCGATGAGTGAGCCTCTGATAAAATCGTCTTCCTGATCTCAAGATCCCTGGGAACGCATACTCTGCCTCTGAACCTCAATAAGCCATCAGTACTCTGCTCAAAATCAATACCCACATCTGTCTGTATCTGCCTCAGCCAATCGATACACCGTCGATCGCTCTGCTGGGCTTGCCGAATACGGCCAATCAACTCTGGCTCTAGTCTCAAACTAGCCATGATCTCAAGTCTCTCAGATCCAGGTGGGGTTACATCCAAACTGAGGTTCGCAAAGTGTTCTAACAATTCATGTTCTCGTACCATCATATAAGACACCAACCCAAGGTTCTTTCTACTCAAAGCATCGGCAACCACATTTGCCTTACCCGGGTGGTACATGATTTCACAATCATAGTCTTTCAGGAGTTCAAGCCATCTCCTCTGTCTCATATTCAACTCTTTCTGCGAGAACAGGTACTTAAGGCTCTTATGATCTGTGAACACCTGAAATTTCTCACCATAGAGATAATGGCGCCATATTTTCAAAGCAAATACTACAGCCGCCAACTCCAAATCATGTGTCGGGTAGTTCCTCTCATGATCTTTTAATTGTCTAGATCCATAGGCAACTACCTTCTCATCCTGCATAAGCACACAGCCCAGTCCCTGGTGTGATGCATCCGTATACACCGAGAATCCTCCTGAGCTGGTAGGAATGGTGAGAACTGGAGCAGTCGTCAATCGACGCTTAAGCTCCTCAAAACTCCTCTCACATGCCTCATCCCATGTAAACTTAAAATCCTTACGCATGAGGCGTGTCAACGGAGCAGCTAGTCTGGAGAAACCCTCTACAAATCTCTGATAATATCTTGCCAATCTCAGGAAACTCCTGATCTCAGTTACTGTCTTGGGCTGTTCCCACTGCACAACTGCCTCTATCTTGGACGGATCCACTGATACCCCATCCTTTGACACGACATGCCCCAGAAATGAGATCTGTTCCAACCAAAAGTTACACTTGCTGAGTTTGGCATACAATTCTCTCTCTCGGAGGATTTGCAGAACTATCCTCAAGTGCTCCTCATGATCGTCCCTGGATTTGGAATACACCAAAATGTCATCAATGAACACTATCACAAACTTGTCCAGGTATGGCTTGAATATATCATTCATCAATGCCATAAATGCTGCGGGAGCATTCGTCAATCCGAATGGCATCACCAAAAACTCGTAGTGGCCATAACGGGTACGAAATGCTGTCTTGGGTACATCTCCACTCCTGATCCTCAACTGATGGTACCCTGACCGCAGATCTATCTTAGAAAATACTTCGGCTCCCTGGAGCTGATCCAACAAATCATCGATTCTTGGAAGGGGGTACTTGTTCTTAATGGTGGCCTTATTCAACAACCGGTAATCTATACACAGTCGGAGGCTTCCATCCTTCTTCCTTACAAATAGAACCGGTGCTCCCCAAGGTGAGACACTCGGTCTAATAAACCCCTTCTCCAACAACTCTTGCAGCTGTTTCTTTAGCTCTTCCAATTCTATCGGAGCCATTCTATAGGGTGATTTCGATATCGGCTCTGTACCAGGCACTAACTCAATGCAAAATTCCATTTCCCTTTCAGGTGGTAGTCCTGGTAATTCATCCGGAAAGACATCAGGGTAGTCCGTAATTACGGGTATATCCTTCAATTTCGGGTGTGCCTCATCTATATCGACCACATAGGCAATGAACCCTTCACATTATCCTCTCCATCGTTAGTAACATAAACCATCACTCCACATTCAATATTTATCATGAACGAATAATTTGTCTCTCAAGCAATATGCATTTAAAATCATGTGTCTTCATTTACAACAAACATGCTAGTTTCATATCATTTCTTTTCATCAAAATTTACAATAAGATTGTCTAATCCTGAAAACATCAATGTTTTGGCATGACAATCCATCACAACACGATTGGTAGCCAACCAATCCATTCCCAAAATTACATCAAAATCATTCATATTTAATAAAATCAGATTGGCTATCATTTCCTTCCCCTCTATCTTTAACTTACAATCTCTACATACATGCTCAGTCAATTGACTATCATTCATGGGTGTGGAAATCATCAATATTTTATCCAATAATGTTGGTTTCACATACTTCAATAATTTATGTGCAAAGGAAGGTGACATGAAAGAATGCGTGGCACCAGGATCAAATAATACCAACGCCTCTAAATCAAAGATTCGGATGGTACCTTTAATCACATCTGTCGATGCGTCTGCAGTGTCCTGGTCTAGTGCGTGCACCCTTCCTCTGCTCACACCCGCAGCCTGTTTCCCTTTCTCTTCAGCTGTAGCCCTCCTCCTCGGGGCTGCTGTCTCAACTGGAGCTCCCTCGGGCTCCTTGCCCTTCTGTGGGGCAACCTCAATCATCTCAGTGCAGTACCTCGATATATGCCCTGGCCTCCCACACCTAAAACACGAAACAGGGGGCGCCTGACATGGCCTATTCCCATGATATCTCCCACATCTCCTGCACTGATCCGTGGTAGGTCGTGGTCCTCCAATAGTTATACCCCTCGGCGCTGTCAAGGCTGGGTATACGGGAGGTCTGGCAGCTCTCTCCTGCACCTCCTCGATCTTAGGCCTCTTCTCGAAAAACCTTTGGCCACCTCTCTTGGCCACTCTTCCAAACTCGGATCTCTTCCGGTCTCTGTCCTTCCTGACACTGATCCTTCCAAGCTCGGAGGCATTTCGCTCAAAGTCTTGCTCACATAACTGAGCCTTATGTACAGCCTCCTCATAAGTCACAATATCGAAGGGAGCCAGCTTAGTCCGGATGGCCAATCTCAATCCATCCATGAACTTCTGAATCTTTCGGGTCTCACTACCCATCGTGTCCGGGTCATATCTCCCCAAGGACATAAACTTGGACTCATACTCGTCCACAGTACGGTTCCCCTGAACCAAGTTCATAAATTCCATCCGCAGTCTCCTCTGTGCGGTAGCTGGGATGTACTGTCTCTTGAAGGCCTCTAGAAATATCTCCCATGAGATCTCAGAGTGTCTGGCCCTCAAAATACTCTCGGTGGACCTCCACCAATGCTCGGCCTCGCCTTTCAGCATAAACACGGCAAAGGCAACCTTCTCACTTGAAGTGCATCGGAAAAACCTATACAGTTTCTCCATCTCATACACCCAATCCTCCGTAATCACTGGGTCCTTCACCCCTCTAAACACTGGGGGTTTCAGCGCTTGAAACTCTCGCAACCTGCTCAAGTCGCAGTCATAACCCACATCGCTACCGCTCTGCTGTGGAGCGATAGGAGAATCTGTATCCTGGGCTGGAGGTGGTGTAACTGTAACTGTCTCAGCAGTCTGAGGTCTCTCCGCCTCTGCAGCTGCCTGTTCCGTAGTAGGCTGTGCTGCCGAACCTCGTCTGTCACCGGCACCCAATGCCTGCGTGACTATCTCCACCAAACTCTCAATACTCCGCTCTAATCTAGCGAAGCGAGCCTCAGTGTCACCTGCTCTCTCGGCAGGGTTCTGTGGAGCCTGCTCCGTCTGTGGCTCCGCACGGCTCTCAGGCCTACCTCTCCGGCCTCTAGCACGTGCTCTCGCCCCTCTACCTTTGCGTGTAACTGGCATAATGCCTAACTCCCTGTATTATAATAATTCATTAAGCTCAATCTATCACAGTATACACAGTTATATCTAAACAAAAGCACAGTACTAGGGGGAGGTACTTTCCTACGTTTTATTAATGACTCACATCAGGCCAACACAGCTCTGATACCAATCTCTGTCACGACCCAGTTCCATTCTCTTTAACCGAAAATCACTGAAAATTTTTCGCGTTTTACTGTTACCTTACCCGATCGTGAACTAACTCACCACACACTGTTGGGCTGTGAGTCAATAATAAACACCACATCTCATTCATTCTCAATTAATTAAAATGATGTCATACATGTGCATTTAATCGTGTACTTATACGAATACATGTTTTACTGACATCTACATCCCCCATAAGTACAACTCAAAAGAATACTGTGCTTTTACATTGTTTAGATACAAAAAGAATCACTGTGTATATACCTCTTAGTGATGGAGATGCAGTGGAGTCCAAAATAATACGCCTCAGTCCTCACTGGGCTACTATGCGCGCTCTGTAGGGGGGAAAATAGAGTGGGATGAGCAACCACACGCTCAGTAAGGCAATAATGCAAGCATGGTAGATGACTACTCTATCTACATGCTGATAGTGTTATGCATAAATCATTTATAGTAGGAGCATGAGGAATAAAACTATGCCATATGAGTATACATATATATCATGTATCAAAGTCATGTAAAATTGGCATATAAAACATGGTAAGACATCATGTATAAATCATCTCATGCTCGATTTCATTTAAATTCATAAAAAGGGCAATTCATTAAGAAACCTCCTTTTTAAACCCACGTCATAAATCTCTTTCTCATCACATACAATCACATCACATCAATTCACAATCACGACCACGTTTTCATTTCACAATTTGAATCCACGAGGCTCGACCCCTCCTTCGGGTCTACCTTAAACAATCACAATCACACTTAGAGATTTAAAATCATGTGGTAGTAAGTAATTCAAGCAAGGAGACAGGTTACTATATCTCAAGTGACTACATTAGCCAATCGTCACATATCATCCCAGACCACACGGATTCCGGTGTGCGGGGTATTATGCTGACACGAAGGTGGGTTAGTTCTCCGCCAGACTTTCTCAATCAAGTAACCACCACGCGGTACATCGTACTCCATGTGATATACACGGTACATCGTACTCCGCGGACCCATAACATGGTTAGGGGGTGCCTGCCATAGGTCTTATCTACCCCATATCGAGTGTAACCTTTATAGTCTCAAGAGCGCGTGGGAGTAACCTCAATACCAGGTCCTAGCCCCTCATGGCCTTGCTCGCCCCTGTTGGGTTCCCTGATCCAGGTCCTAGCCCCTCACCCTCACCTCACCTAAGAGGTCTGTTAGGCCTGTTGGGTTCCCTGGATGGATTATGTCAGGTCCTAGCCCCTCACCCTCACCCCACCTAAGAGGTCTGTTAGGCCTGTTGGGTTCCCTGGATTAATCCGTATCTCTCACCACGGCCTCATACATACCACAGTGTGAAAACCAGCGCGAGCTACGCTCTAGCGCGAATTCATGCATCAAAACCAATCACTTCGTACGAGCAACGCTCTGGTATGGCATTTATGCATAAAATATGAAGAAAACATGTACGAGCATAGCTCCAGTACAGTTATATGCATAAGAAAAACCACTCAAATCCATGTACGAGCATAAGCTCCAGTACGGTTTATTAACATCATCACAATTCAATTTCAAAGTGCGAGCTAAGCTCAAGCACGTTTCACACAAGTGAAAACATAGAAATCTCGCGCGAGCGAGGCTCTAACGCGAATTATATCTCATACACGTGATAGGCGGCTTACATGCATTCAAGACATCTCATAATATGCTTAGTGCCTCATATGGGCTATTTCACAACATCATTCAAGTACTAGTCAGCCTATCCTTTTATTTGCTCAAATCAAAGCATTGTGTTTTGTAAAAACATTCAAAACACATGATTTATGCAATTATTAGCCTTACTATCCCTTTTTCAATAACCATCTCAAACCACCAAATCTCATACAAATACTCATACACCATCAAAACACATTTCTATAAGTCCATGCATATTTCCAAAGCCCTATAAATACCCACGAGTTCAAAATACGAGCAGCTACCTCTATATACTTACAAAATTCCCTTACCTGGAATCGCGATGCGTGATTCCACTTCCTTAAGCTGCTTACTCGTAAGGTTCGGTTCGTCTTCAACGAACTCTTCGGGACTGCACAAAATCGTATCCCGCATTATATTCGATCCATATTATGCAACCCTTGTGCTTGCTATAGTCAATTTAATCTATAGCCTCTATTAAAGCTTATTTGGTCTCGTTTCATTACTTTATCCATAACTCGAGTCTATGGATCTTCTTAGGCCTATTAACTTATTCAAAATCGATATTAAATCGACATTAAGCCCATAGTGTTCATATTCCATGAATCCCCTCACTATGGCATTTTTCAATCATATACATACCCATTTCCACAATTCCTCCAAACTCACAATGTAATCTCATTTAAAATCTTACCACAATAACAACTTTAGCATGCCATAAATCATAGGCTCATTTAATCCCACATATCCTCACATTATACCCATTTTAGATTTCTAGGTCACACCACTTCCACTACATTCCTAGGTAGTTTATCCATCAATACTCATATAAATCAACTCCAAAATCAATTAAATAGCTAATGCATTTGGATTGGAGTGTTAGAATCTTACCAATATGATTTCTCTCCTTGCTCCAAATGGTAATGCCCTTAACTCCTTCAATTCCAAGAATGAGAAAATGCCCTCTCACTATGTTGTTCTCCTCTTTGATAGGAACAACTTTGCCTCTAATGATCTCTCTTCAAATCTCACTGAAAATGGTTGATTTTAGAGAGGGAAAGTTAGGTTTTTGGGGTTGAAATTGTAAGGTTAAGTGTTTTCTGAGATTTCCGGATTTTTCAGCTCTCCTTATATAGAAATGACTTGAGGAGATCGATCTGTTCCAAGAGGAGATCGATCTGGTCCCTTAAAATCCCTCTTTTTCACGGCATTTTTAAGCCTGAGATCGATCTGTCGAAGCAATGAGATCGATCTGTTGAGGCATGAGATCGATCTGTCGAAGCATGAGATCGATCTGGTCCTAAACAGAGAGCTAAGGAGATCGATCTGGCTGCTTGAGGATCGATCTTTTCACTTACAGAATGCTTGGCAGATCGATCTGGCTCCATTGGAGATCGATCTGCTCTATTCGTTCACTCAAATAAGAGCATTCTGGCTCTTCCAGATCGATCTCTCATCCTATGAGATCGATCTGGACCTCATGTTTTCCAGATTTCCTGCAGTTTCATTGCTGCAACTCATACCAACACACCCACAATCTATTGCCATGGCCATTTCCTCATCCATCCACCTCTATAACTTGAAAATGGCATCCATTCATACCTTATGCACATTGAAACTTGTGTGCATTCATTGTATATTCAAAGGTATGCAACATAAAACCAAATGGAAGCATAACTTCATTCCATTTTACCACACTACTCATCTTGAGTCTCAATTACATCCATCTCTTGCCATAACTCATTCCTTCGTATTCATACTCAATGAAACTTGTATGTACGTTACAATTCATATTACACATGCATACATTGAATCCATGGACTTACATCAATCATAATTTACATTACAAGTCCTTTCATATTATTTGATCCAATTACACATATTACCCTTTTACATATACAGGGTCTTACACTAATTCGTCGTTCGGGAGAAACGATTGCACTATACGAGGTGCAACGAGGTAAGGAAAAACTTAAACTCCTTTGTGTATGTGATTTGTGATGATAATTGTAGTATGAAACGTTTTGAGAAAACAAGCCTGTTTTACGAATTGTGATTAATTTATTGCAAATGGTTTTATAGCTAGTTGGGGCCCAATTTTTATGAGTTGTAAACAAAGTGTGAAATTGATTTACAAAATGCTATAGTGCTATGTCTAGTTTAGATACAAAATAATTCAAGTGTGTATACCTTTAGCGATGGGGTGCAGCAGATACCAAAAGGGATAAGCCTCCAGTCGCCCATAATCTATACTCAAAGCTCTGTAAAGAGGGGAAAATAAGGGGGGTGAGCAAACCTTTCTCAGTAAGGCAATCATGCGAACAGGTAGATACTGCACTATCTACGTGATCGTGATGCCATGCTCAAAAGCATTTAGTTCATCAATTATCTCAAAACATAAGTGTATGATTGTGTTAATGGTATGTAAAGCAATTCATGCTATTCAAATTTAGTGCACAACACTCATTCAAGCATGGCATTAACCATCATGAATATCTCATAAGTAAGGCATGGCATTAATCATCATGCATATTTCATAAGTAAAGCATGGCATTAAACATCATGCATTAGTGCACTTTAAAAAACCATTAACATACTTTCATCTTAAAACAATTCAACTCTAGTCAGGATTCGGTCCCTCCCTCGGACGATCCTGACCCACAAAACATTTCAAACATGGATTTATTCTCAAAGTAATAGACATGAGAGATAGGCAAAACAACAAGGGAAATCTCCTCAAGGACTATGGCCATAACCTGTGATACTGGCTACACGGATCAGGTGTGTGGGATATCACCACTATTTGCTTCCACACGGGAGGTAGGTCAAATCCTGCCCGTCGATCCATAGCAGATCTCATCCGAAGATGACATATCACATCTCAACACGGTACAACGTACTCCATGGACCCATATCAACACATCATATCACGCCACATCTCAAAAACGCACGTGTGAGCCTATTTAATCGGTATGACCTCTTATCTACCCGAAGCTCCTAACACAGCTATCAACATGTCAAAATAATGCACGTGCAAGCCTATTTAATCGGTGTGACATCCAGTCTACCCGAAGCTCCAAGCACGGTAACAAGAAAGGTGGGCATCTAATGCGAGCTATGCTCCAGCACCATGACAAAACCAATATAAAAATTCATATGAAAACTAGTGCGAGCTAAGCTCCAACACTCACATCAAATCTCGTGCGAGTCATACTCTAGCACGCTTTCATTCTCATGAAAACCATGTAGGTGGCTCAATTCTTTGTAAAGTATGGTTAACAAACCCAAACAACTCATTTCTTTTGCAAATCATTTCAAATGTCAACCAACCTACCAAATCATTTGCTAAAAAGCAATAAAACATGATTTTCAAAGCATTATGCTTTTGTTTCATGCACATTTCTCAAACACCCAACTTTTTACCCTTCAATCACCCAATTTCATTTCCTAGTTTCTCATGCATTCTAGCAAAGCATTTAAGCACCCAAATTATGCACAGATATCTCTAAGAGTCCACACAATTCCCTTACCTCGATTTACTCGGGGTGCGACTCTCTTCCTTTACGCTTCTCACGTTCTTATCTTGACTTGCTCCGGTGTATCCTCGGGAGTTGCAATTCATCCATCAAACAGTTGAGTTAACGCTTTTAACTCATATTCAACTATGCACTTATCCAATGCTTTAAATACACATTTTACCTCTTGTGGGAAATCTCACAATTTATCTCAAAATCAACACCTCCAAATCATACCCACGACATAATCATCATCAATACATATACATTTCACTTTCTCACACTAGACCATTTCTAGGTTGTGATGGATTCTTTACTTTCTAGGTTGTTCCTATCATTCATATGTACATTAAACAACTCTAAAATCAATATCCAAACAATGTACTTGAGTTGTTTCATTAGAAACTCACCTAGCTTGATTTCCTCTTTGCTCCAAATGAAAATACACCTTGATTCTTCAATCCAACAAGTGAGGAAATGCCTCCAAACTATGTTATTCTTCTCTTTGATGTGAACAACTTTGCCTCTAATAGCTTTCCCTCAAATCTTAATGAAAATGTGTGGATTTAGGAGTGAGAATCTAGGTTTTTGAGTTAAAATGGAAAGGGTGAAGTGTATTCTCGAAATCTGCATATTCACTGCTCCTATTTATAAAATTACCTTGATGAGATCAATCTGCACTAGGAGGAGATCGATCTGGTCCTTTTAAATCCCTCTTTTTCATGACATTTTAAGCATGAGATCGATCTGTCAAAGCTTGAGATCGATCTGCTCCAAATAGAGAGCTAAGGAGATCGATCTGTATGCTTGAGGATCGATATTTTCAGTACAGAATGTTTAGGAGATCGATCTGGCCCCATTGGAGATCGATCTGCCCTATACCATTGCTCAAATAAGAGTATTTTGGCTCTTCTAGATCGATCTCTCATCCTATGACATCGATCTGGCCTACCTAATTTTCATATTTTACTGCAGTTTCCTGTAAAAAAACTTATACCAAAACTTCTTTAATTTGCGGTCATAGTCATTTTCTCATTCGATTACCTTTAAGACTTGAAAATGGCATCCATTCATACTTCATACCTACTAAAATTTGTGTGAAATCTTTGTATATCCAAAGGTACTTAATATAAACCAAATAGAAGTGCAGAACATATGCAATTCTCCTTCCATTTTACCAAGCTACTCATAATCCATTCTACTCACATTCCCTACATGTTTAAGTCCATTTCTTCACATTCATACATAATGTAACTTGTATATACAATCACAACTCTTATTACATGTGTGTACCTTAAACTTATGGACTTACATTACATATACTTCACATTATAAGTATATCACCATACTTATGATTTCATAGTATAACTCCATTTAAATTTCTATATACATATTACAATTATACATATACGGGGTCTCACATTCTCCCCCACTTAGAAACTTTGGTCCTCTAAATTGTAACCAATCATTCTGTGAACAACTCAGGATACTTCTCCCGCATCAAACTCTCCAATTCCCATGTGGCCTCTTCCATAGTGTGATGTTGCCAAAGAACCTTCACCAAGGGAATTGTCTTTGTCCTCAACACTTTCTCTTTTCTATCCAATATTCGAACTGGCCTCTCAACGTACGTCACACCTTCATTGAGCTCCAATGGTTCATACCTTATTACATGCGTCAAGTCCAGATGATACTTCCGTAACATGGATACGTGGAAGACGTTACGCACACCTGCTAACTTTGGTGGCAATGCCAACCTATAAGCTTTATCTCCCACCTTATCAAGTATCTCAAATGGCCCTATATATCGAGGGCTTAACTTTCCCTTCTTCCCGAATCTCATAATTCTCGTCGAAGGGGAAACTTTCAAAAAATCTAACTCACCCACCTCAAACTCTAGTGGTATTCGTCTCCTGTCAGCATAACTCTTTTGTCTGCTCTGAGCTATCTGTAACCTTTCACAAATCAACTGGACATCCTCAGAGGCTTGTCTAACCAAGTTCAGAGCAAAGATCTATCTGTCACCAACCTCTTCCCATCCAATAGGGGAATGGCATCTACGCCCATACAATGCCTCATATGGTGCCATCCAGATACTTGCATGAAAACTGTTATTATAGGTAAACTTTACGAGTGGCAAATGGTCATCCCAAGAGCCTCTAAAATCCAATGCACACGCTCTCAACATATCCTCCAAGGTCTGTATAGTCTTCTCTAGCTAACCATCTGTCTGAGGATAAAACGCGGTTCTAAAACTCAATTGGGTCCCCTTCGCTTCCGAAAAATGTTCCCAGAAGTGAGAATTGAAGCGGACATCCCTATCAGAAACAACGCTCACTGGAATTCCATGTAGCCTCACTATCTCGCGCACATACAAGTTTGCTAACTGGCTAGAGTATCGGTAGCTCTCATTGCTAAGAAATGGGCTGATTTCATCAACCGATTCACAATCACCCATATTGCATCATGACCTCTGCGGGTCCTCGGTAATCCCATCACAAAATCCATTGTGACATGCTCCCACTTCCATGTCGGTATCGGTAGAGGCTGTAATAACCCTGCAGGCTTTTGATGCTCTACCTTCACCTGCTGACAAACGAGACACTTAGCAACATATTCAGCAATGTGCTTTTTCATCCCAGACCACCAATAAACTTTTCGAAGATTTTGATACATCTTGGTACTTCTTGGATGTATCGTATACCTCGTTGAGTGAGCTTTTGTCACAATTAATCTTCTGATCTCTGCATCATCTGGAACACATATTCTACCTCTAAACCTCAACAATCCATCTGAACTCAACTCAAAATCAGTTTTTGTGCCCCTCTGTATCTGCCCAACAATATCACTGCACTACTGATCAATCCGCTAAGCCTGTCAAATTCGATCTACCAGATTCGGTTCCAACTGCAATCTAGCTACCATAACACCACCATCAGCACTGCGCGGGGTCACATCCAAACTGAGGTTCGTGAACTGTTCCAACAGTTCATGTTCCCTGATCATCATAAATGATACCATCCTGAGATGCTTCCTACTCAATGCATCAGCAACCACATTTGTTTTACCCAGGTGGTGCAGGATCTCACAATCATAATCCTTTAAGATCTCAAGCCATCTCCTCTGTCTCATGTTTAACGTTTTTTGTGATAATAGGTATTTAAGGCTCTTGTAGTCTGTAAACACTTGGAATTTCTGTCCATAAAGGTAGTGGCGCCATATCTTCACTGCAAACATCATCGCTGCCAACTCTAAGTCATGGGTCGAGTAGTTCCTCTCATGATCCTTCAGTTGCCTTGATCCATATGCAACTACCCTCTCATCCTGCATAAGCACACAGCCCAGTCCTTAGTGTGAGGCATCCGCATACACCGAGAAACCTGCTGAGCTGGTAGGAATGGTGTGGATTGGAGCTGTGGTTAATCTCCTTTTCAACTCCTCAAAACTTTCCTCACACTTATCGTCCCATACGAATTCAATGTTCTTTCTCGTGAGATGTGTCAAAAGAACAGCTAACCTCAAAAATCCCTATATAAACCTTCGATAATACCTAGCTAAACCCAGGAAACTTTTGATCTCTGTCACTGTCTGGGGTCTCTGCCACTGAACCACGACTTCAATCATAGATGGATCCACTGACACTCCATCTTTTGATACTAATTATGTCCCAAAAAAGGGATCTGTTCCAACCAAAAGTCGCACTTACTGAGTTTAGCATACAACTCCTTCTCTCGGAGGGTATGTAGCACTATCCTTACATGTCTTTCATGCTCCTCTCTAGAGCTTGAGTACACTAGTATATCATCAATAAACACAATAAAAAATCGATCCAAGTGCTGGTGGAATACCTCATTCATCAACAACATAAAAACTGCAGGAGTATTTGTCAACTCATAATGTCCATATCGAGTGCAAAAAGCTGTCTTGGGTACATCTCCACTCCGTATCTTCAACTGATGGTACCCATATCTCATATCTATCTTGGTAAAGGCCTGCGCTCCCTTAAGTTGATCTAACAAGTCATCGATTCGTGGAAGGGGGTATTTCTTCTTGATGGTGGCCTTATTCAACAACCGATAATCTATACACAGTCGAAGGCTTCCATTCTTCTTCCTTACAAATAGCACCAATGCTCCCAAGGTGAGATGCTCAGCCTGATGAACCCCTTCTCCAACAACTCTTGCAGCTGTTTCCTTAGTTCTTCCAACTCAACTTGAGTCATTCTATACGGTGGTTTAGATATCAGCTCTGTACTAGGTGCCAATTCTATACTAAATTTCATCTCCCTATTTGGAGGTAACCCTGGTAATTCATCTGAAAAGACATCTGGATATTCCCCGACCATTGGGATGTCTATCAACTCCGAACGTGCCTTGTCTGTCTCAATCACATAAGCGATGAACCCTTCACATTATTATTTCCACCATTAGTAATTATAAATCATCACATGAACATATATAAATTGTAAATTAAATTCTTCTCTAAATTATCATGTAACTAGATTATACTCTTCTCAATTGCAATAACATATTCTTTCATTTCATTTCACCAAATTTACAACAAGGTTGTCTATCTTTGGAAACATCAAAGTTTTTGCATGACAATCCATAACAACATGATTGGCAGCCAACTAATCCATTCCTAGGATTACATCAAAATCACCCATATTTAGTAAAATCAAATCGGCTGCCATTTCTTTTCCTCCTATCTTCAATTTACAACTCCTATATACATGCTCAATCAATTGACTATCATTCATAGGGGGTAGATATCATCAACATTTTATCTAGCAGTGTGGATTTTACATGCTTCAATAATTTACGTGCAAAGGATGGTGATATAAAAGAATATGTGGCACCAGGATCAAACAATACAAATGCTTCTAAATCAAAGATTTGGATGGTACCTTTTACCACATCTGAAGACTGATCTACAGTGTCCTAGTCCAGTGCGTGTACTCATCCTCTGCTCACACCCACTGCCTTCTTCCCCTTTTCCTAAGCTGTAGCCCTCCTCCTCGGAGCAGCTATCCCAACTAGAGCTCTCTCTCGCTCCTGGCCCTTCTGTGGGACTCTCTCTGTCATCTCTGGGTAATCTTGGATTATGTGCCCTGGCTTCTCACATCTGAAGCATACTACCTGAGGTCCATAGCATGGTCGAGTTCTATGGTACCTGCCACACTTGCCACACTGTTCCTTTATAGGTCGTGGCACTCCAATCACAACTCCTTTCGCTGGACCTAAATCTGGATATATGGGAGGATTAACTGTTCTCTCCTAGATCTCCTCAATTCTCGACCTCTTCCCAGCAAACCTCTTGCTTCCCTTATAGCTGAAGCCTCTATCAATCATTGATCTCTTCTTATCTTTATCCCTTGCTTTATCAACCTTTCCAAACTCTGAGGCGATTCTGTCAATATCTTGCTCACACAATTGTGTCCTGCGCACTGCCTCCTCATAGGTCGATATATCCAAAATAACCAGTCTAGACCTGATGGTCGGTCTCAAACCATCCACAAACTTTTAGATTTTCTCAGCCTCATTACTCATCGTATTAGGAATATACCTGCCCAGGGAGATAAAGGTCATCTCATATTCATCCACTGTCCTACTCCCTTGGGTCAGTCTCAAAAATGCCATCTTCATCTTTCGTTGTTGGTATCCAGAATGTATGCCTCTAAAAATATATCCCAGTTGATCTCAGTATACCGGGCTCTCAAAATAGGCCTAGTGGATTTTCACCAATGTTCTGCTGATCCTTTCAACATAAAAGCTACAAACACTACCATCTCGGTAGTAGTTCACTCAAAGAACCCATATAGCTTCTTGATCTCATTTATTCAATCCTCAGCATCTACTGGTTCCTTTACTCCACTAAAAGATGGTGGTTCAAACTTCTGGAACTGCCGTAACCTATCCAAATCACAACCGTAACCCCAGCCTCTACTGGCTTGTAGTGTAGTAACAGGCGTAGGCATATCCTGTGCAGGTGGGGGTGTAGGTGTATCTGTCGTCTGAGGTCTCTGGGCTGGCCGGGCTCGTGCCTCAGGAACTGTCGCCTACTCGATATCACCCTGTGTTGTGGGACTCTGTCTACCACCAACTCCAGGTAAAGATTAGGTGACCAACTCTAATATCATCTCAATGCTCTGCTCAATCCTCGCGAAACGAGCCTCAGTACTCTCGGATCTCTCCTCTAGACCCTGTGGAGCATGCTCAACTTCAGCCTCCACCTCAATCTCTTCCTGAGCCTCGTGTGTCTCTGGCTCAACACGATCCCCAGGCCTACCTCTACAGCCTCTAACTTGTGCCCTCGCCCCTCTATCGCGACTGGTATTAGGCATAATTGCTCAATTCCTTATATTCGCAACAATTTCTTAGTTAACCCATCGACACACACACAATTTGTATCTAAACAAGCACAGTAACATGGGGATGTAATTTTTCCAACTTATTAAGTATTTTAAACACGACACACATCAGACCAACCTTGCTTTGATACCAACTTCTGTCACGACCCTCAACTTACCAAAATACATATAAATTTTTTGCACTTTCATATATTGTTTATTAATCATCCTTACCTCGATCGTGATCAGCTACACACTCAACAGTTGGGCTGTGTGTCAATGTCTACCTCATCCATCCATAACAATTTAATTTCAAAAGTAAACACTTTTATAAATACATCAGAATTACTGTTTACAAGTGTTTACATTGCTTTACATCCCCACTGTTTACATACAAAATGCTACTATGCTATGTCTAGTTTAGATACAAAATAATTCAAGTGTGTATACCTTTAGCGATGGGATGCAACAGATACCAAAAGCGATAAGCCTCCAGTCGCCCACAATCTATACTCAAAGCTCTGTAGAAAGGGGGAAAATAAGGGGGTTAGCAAACCACACGCTCAGTAAGTAATCATGTGAACAGGTAGATACTGCACTATCTACATGATTGTTATGTCATGCTCAAAAGCATTTAGTTCATCAATTATCTCAAAACATGAGTGTATGATTGTGTTAATGGTATGTAAAGCAATTCATGCTATTAAAATTTAGTGCACAACACCCATTCAAGCATGGCATTAACCATCATGCATATTTCATAAGTAAGGCATGGCATTAATCATCATGCATATTTCATAAGTAAAGCATGGCATTAAATAGCATGCATTAGTGCACTTTAAAAACCATTAATACTTTCATCTCAAAACAATTCAACTCTAGTTAGGATTCGGTCCTTCCCTCAGACAGTCCTGACCCATAAAACATTTCAAACATAGATTTATTCTCAAAGAAATAGACATGTGAGATAGGCAATACAACAAGGGAAATCTCCTCAAGAACTATAGTCATAACCTGTGATACCAGCTACACGGATCAGGTGTTCGGGATATCACCATTATCTGCTTCCACATGGGAGGTGGGTCAAATCCTACCCACTGGTCCATAGCAGATCTCGTTCGAAGATGACATATCACATCTCAACACGGTACAATGTACTCCATGCTACCTACACAGTACAACGTACTCCGTGGACCCATATCAACAAATCACATCACGCCACATCTCAAAAATGCACATGTGAGCTTATTTAATCGGTACCACCTCTTGTCTACCTGAAGTTCCTAACACGACTATCAACATGTCAAAATAATGCACGTGTGAGCCTATTTAATTGATGTGACACCCAGTCTACCTGAAGCTCCAAACACGGCAACAAGTAAGGTAGGCATCTAATGCGAGCTATGCTCCAACAGCATGCCAAAACCAATATAAAAATCAATGTAAAAACTAGTGCGAGCTAAGCTCCAGTACTCACATCAAATCTCGTGCGAGTCATACTCTAGCACGCTTTCATTCTCATGAAAATCATGAAGGTGGCTCAATTCTTTGCAAAGTATGGTTAACAAACCAAAACAACTCATTTCTTTTGTAAATCTTTTCAAATGTCAGCCAACCTACCAAATCATTTGCTAAAAAGCAATAAAACATGATTTTCAAAGCATTATCCTTTTGTTTCATGCACATTTCTCAAACACCCAACTTTTTACCCTTCAATCACCCAATTTCATTTCCTAGTTTCTAATGCATTCTAGCAAAGCATTTAAGCACCCAAATTATGTACAGATATCTCTAAGAGTCCACACGATTCCCTTACCTCGATTTACTCGAGGTGCGACTCTCTTCCATTACGCTTCTCGCGTTCTTATCTCAACTTGCTCCGGTATATCCTCGGGAACTTCAATTCATCCATCAAACACTTGAGTTAACAATTTTAACTCCTATTAAACTATGCATTTATCCAATGCTTTAAATACACATTTTACCTCTTGTGGTAAATCTCACAATTTATCTCAAAATCAACACCTCCAAATCATACCCACAACATAATCATCATCAATACCTATACATTTCACTTTCTCACACTAGACCATTTCTAGGTTGTGATGGATTCTTTACTTTCTGGGTTATTCCTATCATTCATATGTACATTAAACAACTCTAAAATCAATATCCAAACAATGTACTTAAGTTGTTTCATTAGAAACTCACCTAGCTTGATTTCCTCTTTGCTCCAAATGAAAATGCATCTTGATTCTTCAATCCAACAAGTGAGTAAATACCTCCAAACTATGTTGTTCTTCTCTTTGATGTGAAAAACTTTGCCTCTAATAGCTTTCCCTCAAATCTTACTGAAAATGTTTGGATTTCGGAGTGAGAATCTAGGTTTTTGAGTTGAAATGGAAAGGGTGAAGTGTTTTCCTGAAATCTGGAGATTCACTGCTCCTATTTATAGAATTAGCTTGATGATATCGATCTGCATTAGGAGGAGATCAATCTGGTCCCTTTAAATCCCTCTTTTTCATGAAATTTTAAGCATGAGATCGATCAGTCAAAACTTGAGATCAATCTGCTCCAAACAGATAGCTAAGGAGATCGATCTGTATACTTGAGGATCAATTTTTTCATTACAGAATGTTTAGGAGATCGATCTGGCCCCATTGGAGATCGATCTGCCATATACCATTGCTCAAATAGAGCATTCTGGCTCTTTCAGATCAATCTCTCATCCTATGAGATCAATCTAACCTGCCTAATTTCTAGATTTTACTGCAGTTTACTGTAGAAAACTTATACCAAAACATCTTTAATTTGCTGCCATAGTCATTTTCTCATTCGATTACCTTTAAGACTTGAAAATGGCATTAATTCATACTTTATACCCATTAAAACTTGTGTGAAATCTTTGTATATCCAAAGGTACTTAATATAAACTAAATGAAAGTGCACAACTTATGCAATTCTCCTTCCATTTTAGCACAACTACTCATAATCCATTCTACTCACATTCTCCACATGTTTAAGTCTATTTCTTCACATTCATACATAATGTAACTTGTATATACAATCACAACTCTTATTTCATGTGTGTACCTTAAACTTATAGACTTACATTACATATACTTCACATTACAAGTATATCATCATACTTATGATTTCATAGTATAACTCCATTTACATTTCTATGTACATATTACAATTATACATATACGGGGTCTGACACTCCGTTCATACGGACTGATCAATGTGAGGTCAATTTTCAAGAATTAAAGAGGAGATTAACAGCGGCACCTGTGTTAACTATCCTTGAGGGATCATGAGGATTTTCAGTGTATACTGATGCTTCCCATCAAGGATTGGGGTGCGTGCTCATGCAGCACAGAAGAGTGGTCGCCTATGGATCACGAAAATTGAAAGATCATGAACGAAATTACCCCACGCATGATTTGGATTTAGCCGCTGTGGTATTTGCATTGAAGATCTGGTGACACTACTTATATGGGGAAAGATTCCAGATCTTCACTAACCATAAGAGTTTGAGGTATCTATTTGATCAGAAAGAGTTAAATATGAGACAAAAGAGATGGATGGAACTCCTTAAGGATTATGACTGTAAGATTCTATACCATCCAGGGAAGGCGAACATAGTTGTTGATGCCCTGAGCAGGAAGAGTATGATATCTGCTATAATGATCAGGAAATGGGATTTATTGGAACAGTTCACCAAACTCCATATCAGAGTTAAAGAGGTAGAGACTGGATTTTTGGCTAGCATGTGAATAGAGCCTAGGATCATGGATCGGATTAGAACTTGTAAACACCACAAATTTCCAACATTTAATTAGACTATATAAAAAAATATGTCCTAATAGAAGTGCAAATATTTGTTGTAGGGCTCGAGGAGTATGGGAACCGAGATACCCATGAACGACAGAGAGCTCGAAATACAGGAAGTGATGAAGCGAATGCAAGCATGGAGGGACTGAAAATTTTTAATTCATTAGTTGAAAAGTTTGATGTAAAACATATATAGGGGATTTATAAGGAGTAATGAGTCCCAATTATATTTCATTTTTGAAATAATGAAAATTTCATGAAAGGCATGAATATTGTCATTAGATAATTTTATAAAAAGAAAATGTATATATATATATATAAATACTAGGAAAATTTAAAATAGATAAATAATAATATATATATATATATATAACAAATATATATTATGTAATGTATAGTATGCAATATATAAGTATTAATAAATAAAAAACAAAATGGAAATGAACACAAACCAATAAAACAAAAAAATAATACTAACACTAAACAAAAACAAACAAATAATATCTATCTATATATTAATATAATATATATATATATTAATATAATATATATATATATATTGTATTGTACGGAATTGGCTTTCAAAGAAAGTCAATTCTGTTTGCTACATTTTCGAAAGAAGCAGATTTTCTCTGCTGGGCGGGAAGCAAAAGAAAGAAAAGAGGAGAAGAGAAGGAAAGAAGAGGGCTGGTCGAGAGAGGAAGGAAGAAAGAAAGAAAAGAAAGGAAGGAAAAAGAAAGGGAGAAGAGAAGGAAAAGCTAGTTCTGCCGAAGGGAAAAGAAAATAAAGGAAGAAAAGAGGAAGAGGGCTGATTCGACCGAGGAAAAGGGAGAAGAAAAGAAAGAAAAGAAATGAAAGAAAAAGAAGAGAAGAAAGGGAGCTAGTCAGCCGAGAAAGAGGAGAAAGAAAGAAAAAGAAGAAGGAAGGAGAAGAAGAAGAGAAGAAGAAGAAAGCAGAGCAAATCGAGGAAGAAGACCAAGCAAAATTCAGGCTGGAAAATAGAGCAGAATCGAAGGAGAAGAAGGCTAAAGTTAGAAGAAAATCAAGAGGAAGAAGCTGGAAGTGAAATCGAGAGGCAAGGGAGAGGAAAAAGAAGACCGAGGCTGGAAAACAGAAGCAGAATCGAAGGAGAAGAAGACTGAAGGAAGGCTGGAACCGAGAGTGGAATTAAAGCAGAACCGGGAAGCTGAAAATAAAATCAAGGAAGAAGAAGAGCAAGTCGAGACTGGGCTGACTGAAGGAGGAGAAAAGAAAAGGAGAAAAGAAAGGCTGGAAATTTGGAAAAGAGACAAGGTAAATTTATATATGTATATTTAATGTACATGTATATATTTATATATTTGAGATATAGGCTTGTTAGTGTGAATTAAGGTGTATGTGAAATAAAAATGGAAAAATGGGAGAGATGAGAAATAGAAAACATATATATGTGATGATGAATAAGGAAAACAAATGATAAAATATATATGTGTATATACTTAGGTGTATATACACATAGGCGTATACGATGAATGTGTATGTTAGTATATGAACATACAAAAAATATATAGTAATAAAAATATATGTACATGCGTGTTGGCCTAGGTATGTACAATTACACGTACACACGGAGTAGTAACGAATAGGTTACAATTTTAACGCAATTCGCATGAATAGGATGCTAAATAAACAATTTCGATGTAGATGAATCGTAGAAGGAATTAAAGGAGGTACTAGGAGGCGTCACCACTCGAATTCGAAATTTCTGATAAATCGAGGTAAGGGGTGTAATTTAAGATGGTAATGGTATCCCTACCCTTAGACTCCGATTTATTTATGTGTTTTCGTGCCTTCTTGTGCAACCCTTGATTGTAAAACAAAACCCAACATCTATTAAGCCCAAGATTTATTTGGTCATGTTTTTGAAATAAAGAAATGCCATATGAAATTAATGCATAGTTTCGAGCATGATTTCTGAATACATGTTATGGTTTCGACTTACGTATGAATTGGTTTTATGTTTTTGAAAGAAATGAAATTTGATATGTGAACATATGTTTAAGAAAAGAAATTTGTTTTCGAATGGTGATTGTGGGGGCCACCTCTTGAGTCTTGCGGGAACAAAGTGCCACACAGTTTTTTTGTTTTATGAAAGAGTTGTTAGATTACAAGGAACTCGATTTTATTACTCGGTGTGAGTTTATGGGCTATAAAACCCAAGAAAAATTTTGAAAACTCTGTTTTGAGACGAAAAGGCAATGTATAGTGGGATTATGGGGGCCACCGCTTGAGTCCGACGAGAGCAAAGTGCCACGCGGTTCACAATAACATGCGATCGTGGCAGCTACCTCTTGGGTTCAGTGGGAGCAAATTGCCACACAGTCTGTGTGACTGTGGGGGCCACCTCTTGGGTCCTACAAATGCAAAGTGCCACAAGGTCAATGCATTTTTGTCATGCGCGCCATTGTGGCATATATGAATTCTGCCTTCGAGTTTGTTTGATTTGCTATACGACCTTGATCACGTCTACAGCCTTGTCATGGCCATGTTTCTGATTTCCCTCTACGGAGGATCACTATGTTATCATCGCATGACAATTCTATAAGTTAGCCAAGACTCCATCCAATATGAACTATGCTATAAGATTTTTATCCTTCGATATATGTTTATGCATCAGTTATGCTTTTGAAATTCTATTGTTTTGAAATATTCTGGAGTTCTGTATGTTTTGAAAGATTGGGATGTAACTGAATAGATATATTACTTCGAAATTATATTTCTATTGATTATGTTTTGTATATATGCTTTTTGGAAGCTATGTGATATTTGTAAAGAAATGTTATCTCTTACATTTATCATGCATTCGATGTGATTTTGCCACCATGATCATTTTAAATGTATTTCTTACTGGGCTCACCCCTCTACCTTTCAGATTATTTGCAGTGATCTACAGACGCTACCTGCCGCGTACGCGACGTAGGCTGGTGGAAAGAGCTACCTAGGCTACTTTTTGTACACGCAGAGGTATACAAATGCATTCCTTTACCAGACACATTTTGTAAGCACAGACATATAGTGGAAATATTTTATTGGGATGTAATTTGTAAGAAAACAAACATAAAGAATATTTCTTTTGAGAATTAATCGTAGAGTACTAATCTTAGTTGGAACGGATACATGTTGGCTTGATGATGTGAATTTGGGGAGCATGTTTGATAGTTGTGGATATCTAGGATTGTTAAGCATTTGATTTGCAGGTGGGTAGGCTTATATTTAAGCTGTTATACTGCCGAAATTTCTATCGACTTTTTAGATGTAAACTTTAATTTAAGTATAATTATCGGTGAATAGGTAAGATAAAAGAAACGACACCGAATAGGAATGTAGTCTAAGTGAATGAATGAATAAGTAGGAATTTAAAACTTCAAAAAAAAATTTCTTCCGAATTTTCAAGGTCAAGGGTCGTTACAGAACTGGGCAGCGTGATGATCAGAGGTTGATTGATATGGTTAGCCAAGTTGAGCAGACTTTACAGTCGAATCTCATAGTTAGTGAGGATAGATTGTTGAGATTCAAAGGACAAATTTATGTACCGAATGATTATACCCTGAAAAGACAGATACTGAGAGAATCTCACTGCTCGCGATACACCATGCACCCCGGGAGTACTAAGATGTACCGAGATTTGATAAAAGTATACTGGTGGAGTGGTATGAAGCAAGACGTGGCAGATTATGTGGCCAGATGTTTAGTATGCCAGCAAGTGAAAGCTGAGCATCAGAAGCCCAAAGGATTATTACAGCCTTTACCCGTGCCAACATAGAAATGGGAGCATGTCACCATGAACTTTATTATGGGTTTACCGAGGACCTAAAGAGGTCATGACGCTATATGGGTCATAGTGGATAGATTGACAAAAAGTGCCCACTTCCTTGTCATCAAGAGCACAGATACTATGGATCCCTTAGCTGAGTTATATGTCAGCGAGATAGCTAGATTACATGGGGCTCCAATGAGTATTACTTCTGACAGAGATTCTCGATTTACCTCCAGATTTTGGACCCATTTTAGAAGTCCATGGGATCTCGATTGAGTTTTAGTACCGCCTATCATCCTCAGATAGATGGTCAGTCAAAGAGGACTATTCAGACCTTGTAGGATATGTTGAGGGCGTGTATGATGGATTTTAAGGGATCATGGGATGATCTCTTACCCCTAGCAAAGTTTCTGTACAATAATAGCTATCACACGAGTATTGGAATGGCATCTTTTGAGGCTCTATATGGTAATAGGAGTAGATCCCCTGTAGCGTGGGAAGAAGTGGGTGATAGAAAGATAAATGCTCCCAAGCTTGTTGAACAGGTTGTACAGAGTGTGAAATTTATATATGAGAGTTTATGGGCTGCATGGAGTAGACAGAAAAGCTACGCGGATGTGCGTAGATGGCCACTCGAGTTTAATGTTGGTGATGCAGTATTTCGAAAGATATCATCGAGTAAAGGTATCATGAGATTTGGAAAGAAAGGGAAATTGAGTCCTCGATACATTAGGTCATTCGAGATTCTTGAGAGAGTGGGAAAGGTAGCCTACAGGTTGGCATTACCCCCACAGATGTCTGAGATACACAACGTCTTTTATGTATCTATGTTAAGGAAGGATCACCCGGACCCTTCTCATGTCATAGAGTATGAAGAGATAAACATACAAGAGGACATGAGCTACACTGAAGAACCCATCTGAATCCTTGATAGGAGAGAAAAGGTGTTTCGGACTAAAAGCATCCCATTAGTGAAAGTTTTAAGGAGGCATCGCTCAGTTGAAGAGGCAACTTAGGAGTTGGAAAGCCTTATGAAGGAGAAGTGCCCCCATCTGTTTGACGAGTCAAGTTGAATTTGGAGGATCAAATTCTTTTAAAGTGAGGAGGATGTGAGACCTAAGAATTTTATACACATCTAATTTTATAATGTGAACATGAAGTGTAATTGATTGAGCTAAATGTGACGTACTCATAAATTGAAGTGATGAATGAGTATTAAATGAGAGATAATCTACAGAGTAAATCATGACAATTATATATTGAGATTTTATACCAAGAGTACAACCATAATGTGAAACTATGAGGCCAGATCGATCTTGGAGAAGAAGGGATCGATCTGGTAGGCCAAAGTAACAAGGAATAGAAAATCTAAATGAGCAAATCGATCTCCAATGGAAGCAGATCGATCTCCTTATGATTCTGCCTTAAAGGATTCGATCTCCTATAGGAGCAGATCGATCTCCTCACAAGGAGCAGATTGATCTCCTCAAGATTATGAGATTGATCTTGCCCCACGACAGATCGATCTGGTAATAATTCTATATTTTTTAGAATTATTTGTGCTTAATTTCCTAATTAATTATTTAAATCCCCAATTTATTTTGCTAATTATCCCCTTTATTTAATTAAAATTCTCATGTTTGTAGATAAATTAAATCTGGATGAATTTTGAATATTTCGGTAGAAAATGGACTGGAATTGGGCTAAAATTGAGATTGGACCAAGCGGACAACACGAGCCATGCCACCTAGCACATCCAATTGGACAAGAAGACAGATGACATAGAAATATCTTTTCAAGGAGCCAATGGTGTAAAGACAAGTGGCCAAACAATGCCAACTCATCTAGGATGGAAAAATTACAATTATACCCCTTAGTGTGTGTATAAATAAGATATGGTAGCAATTGAAGAAACTAAGTAGGAGTAGGGGATGTAATGTAAGTAGGAGTAGTTTTAAAGTAGTGTTAGTGTAAAAGTAGTTTTTAGAGTAGGAGGAAGTTAGGAGTAGTGTTAGAATAGTTTTAATTTATTTTTCCTTATTTTCAAGCTTCTCTTTTCCGTTTAGCTACCATGTATTTTTACTATTCATAACAATGTCCATTTTTATTTTTACAAGCTTTTCAAGTTAGTTTCTCATTCTCTTGGCAGCCACCATTTAATCATTTCATGCTTCTCGGTTCTGTTAAATCTAGTTCTTTTGTTTTTTCAAGTTTTAATTTACATAGCTTCTATTTCCTAGTATAGCTCTGGGTTTGTTCAAAAAAAATTGCTTATGTTTTTAGTTGTTTTGTGTTTTGTTATTGTTTAATGAAGCTCTAGGGCTTGCTTATTTTGGGTAGTGCCGAGAGACAAAGTCTCGGTGCTAGATGCTACTAGTAAAAATAATGTTATAGGAAGGTTTCATCACCGATTGTTTGCTAGTTGTGTTGTACTGGAGATGTGGCTTCTGCATCTTGATTCTGTCCTAACACTACACGGTATGAGGATTGATGCATGAACGACCGGCTGTGTTGGCAATAGTGCTGCGGTTTAGCACTGATCTCGGATGATAGGAGTGGAGCAGCGAAGTATATACTGACTGCAGAGAGAGGCTAGACTGGGCAAGGGCTGATCAGGTATGATGCAGCAGTGGACAGGGAGCAATTTTTACCTCTGTTCTGCTCTGTTTCAGAAGATTCTCTTAGTGATTGCAGAAATTGATAGCAAGAAATTGAGGAGCTGATCAGAGCTGGACAAGAGGACTTTACCGACGGTACCAAGGAGCAGATATGAACAGCAGCTGGCATAGAACTGAGAACACCAAGACAGCATTGAGCAAATCTGGAGAAGATGCAGTATGGGGGGCTGTTATTGCTGGAATTGGAAGCAATGGCAGGAGCTGGATGTGATGATGGACTGTACAGGGAGCAGGAGCAGAAGACGCTAGCGGGCAATGTTCGGTTGAAGCAGAAGTGGTTGGTAACGTGAGATGTTGGAGTTGTGCAGAGAAGGAAGTAGTTGGACACGCCTGGCAGGAAAACGAAAATGTTGAAGACATAAACAGTGCCATGATCGGGACCTCTCAACTGATTTTAGCTTAAGGCCATGTTTGGCCAAGTCATTTTCTTTGTTTAATTTCATGTTTGATGCATTTTTATTATTTTGATTAGTTGTTAGTTTAGGATAGTTGTTAATTGTTAATTGTAGGTTAAATCTAATGTTTTAAGTTGTTAATTTAATCTTTAGTTTAATTTTTAGTTAATAGTTAATTTTATATTTTATGTTTTAGGATTTAAAGTTAGTTAAGTGTTTTAAGGGTTACATTGAGAATTAAGTTAGATAAAATTTGTTACATGCATTAGTTAGAATCTTATTGTTAAATTAGTAATTAGAGGTAATTAGGAGTAATGTAGAGTTAATGTTTCAGACAATTAGAATTTTTCTAGGATTTTATTTCTTTAAATCTTAAGTTAGTTTAAATTGCATTTTGATTAGGTAGTTTAATTGCATTTTAGGTTTGTTAATTTAGTTTAATTAATCTTGCTTTGTTATTTTCATAATTGCATTTTATTTTAATTACGTTAATTAATTTTAACTGTTTTAATTATTTTTGTAGGTTTTTGCTTTTAATTGCTCGGAGCACTGTAAGTAAATTTTGCTTGGTTTTATTTAGTTCTTATTATTTTATTGCTTTCCAGTAATTTTAATTTTAGACTTAGTAGATCACCCACCTTAATTTTATAATTTGCTAGAATATACTTAGGATAAGATTAACCGGTAGTTAATTAGACTGACTAACTTCTCTGAGAGACGATAACTCGGGACTCAAATCCCATTATTACTTGTACGACCCATGCACTTGCGGACAATACCTTCAGGGCGTGTCAAGTTTTTGGCGCCGTTGCCGGGGAAGTTTTCCTTAATTAATATCGGTGAAATTATGCTTTGGTGTAATTCTAGCTTGTAAATATTTAGGTTGAAAATATTTAGATCCTTAGTTTAGTTTAGTTAATTTTCTCTATCTAATTAATTAAAAAATTTTTGAAAATTTGAAAAATTTATTATTTTTTTAAGGACTTTTACATGTTTGCATGCGTAGAGCCAGGAGTTATGATAGCTTTCCTCTAGATCCTAAAATTGAAAGAACCCTTAGGAAAATTCGAAAGGATTCTAGGAAATTAATAGCTCCGCTGCAAAACATCATGGCAGAAAATAGGGAAATTAGAACTGTTGGAGATTATGCGGTGCCGACGATTGGAGGATATTATACCGGCATTAGGCCATCAGCTGTCCCTGTGAACAATTTCGAAATTAAGCCTGTAATCCTTCAGATGATCTAGACTTCTTTACAGTTCAGTGGGCTTCCACACGATGACCCACATGCTCACCTTGGGCAATTCCTGGACTTGTGCAACACGTTCAAACACAATGGATTATCTGATGATGCGCTTAGGCTTAGATTATTCCCCTTCTCGCTTTGGGATAGGGCGCAACACTGGTTAACCTCCTTACCTCCAGGATCCATTTCTACATGGGACGAGTTAGCCCATCAATTTCTAGCTAAGTTCTTCCCTCCCTCTAAAATGGCCAGACTCCGTAGTGATATATCTTCCTTTGCCCAATTCGACTCTGAATCTCTTTACGAAGCATGAGAACGATATAAGGAGTTTCATAGGAACTGCCCTCACCATGGCCTACCTTTGTGGTTGCAAGTCCAGACCTTCTACAACAAACTTACCAGCCAAAATAGGACCATCGTGGACGCTGCTGCGGGTGGAGCCCTGATGTGCAAAACAGAGGAGGAAGCTTACAAGCTCTTAGACAAGATAGCGGCTAACAACCATCTATGGTCCTCGGAGAGGTAATTTCCAAAGAAGTCGGCATGTATTTATGAGCTCGACACACTGTCTACCTTGACCTCTCAAATTGCTAACCTTACGAAGAAGGTAGAGTCACTCAATACCCAACATAATCCTTCCACCAATGCTAACCCTGTGTTTTCTGTCCAAAGTCCTTTTCTCTCTTATGATCTATGTAGTCGTACCCACTCTGTAGATAGGTGTCCACTTAACTTAGAATTGGTTCAGTATGTTGCTCCCCCTAAGCAACAGAATAACCCTTTTTCAAACACCTATAAAGTAGGGTAGAGGAACCATCCTAACTTTTCATGGAGCCAAAACCAAGGGCAAACTTCTAGCTCTAGATCTGTAGGACCCCCTAGTTTTCAAGCTCTACCGGTTCAAGTACCACCACAGCATCCATTTCCATACCCACCACCTCAATTTCAGCATCATCCACCTCACTTCCATAAACCACCACAACCTATGCGGCCACAACTTTACCATGCACCAGCAGTTGAGAAGAAGTCTTCACTTGAGGAAATGTTCATGACTATCCTGCAAAATCAAGCTATCTCAATTAAGAACTTAGAACTTCAGGTTAGACAAATAGCAACCGCTCTTAGTCAACGTCCTCAAGGGACCCTTCCTAGTAACACTGAAGTTAATCCTGTTAAGCAAAGGGGGGCAAAGAACATGTTAAATCCATCACCCTTAGGAGCGGCAAAAAGCTAGATGAGCCACAAGTTAAGTCCAATCCTATTGAGCCCATAGTTAAAAAATCCATAGGTTTTAAAGAAGCAGCTCAGAAAGAGTAGGAACCTAAAGATCAGTCTGCAAAGGAATTCAAGCTAGGCACTTCTTCATCTATATCTTCTTCTACTTCACAGCCTTCAAAGTCCTCTGATGATATACATTTTAACATTACATCCCTTCCAGTTAGACCACCAGTACCTTTTCCTCAGAGGTTTCAAAACCAAAAGCTTGACCAACAATTCGCCAAATTTCTTGAGGTTTTTAAGAAACTTCACATTAACATTCCTTTCGCAGATGCTTTAGAGCAAATGCCAAGTTATGTGAAGTTTTTGAAGGACATCCTCTCTAGGAAAAGAAGATTAGAAGATTACGAGACAGTGGCCTTAATTGAGAAATGTAGTGCCATTATCCAGAGAAGATTACCCCCCAAGCTCAAGGATCCTGGGAGTTTTACCATACTCTGCACAATTTGAAATCTATTCTTTGGTAGAGTCCTGTGTGATTTAGGAGCTAGTATAAATTTGATGCATTTGTCTATCTATCAGAAGTTAGGAATAGGGGATGCCAAGCCCACCACAGTGACTCTCCAATTGGCTGATCGATCAATTAAATATCTAAAGGGGGTCATTGAGGATGTGTTAGTAAAGGTGGACAAATTTGTTTTCCCTATGAATTTTATTGTTTTAGACATGGAGGAAGACAGGGAAGTCCCCATTATACTAGGCAGACCTTTCCTAGTGACCGGTAAAACCTTAACTGGTGTACAAAAGGGGGAGTTAACTATGAGAGTCCTAGATCAGGAAGTGATATTTCATGTTTTCAAACCTTTGAACCTCCCTGATGACTCTCAAGAGTGTTTTAAGATGGATATTGAGGAAGATATAAGGCTTAAACATAAGAAATCTGAGAGAAAGAAGGAAGTAGATAGAGCTAAGGAGGAGTTAACTGTCAACATTCTGTCACCACTCTGGATGACCCTCCTACTCTTCGCCCTGTTGCTAAGTGTTGTTTTCTTCAGCTACATTTAAAGTGGCTATGTTTTTCTTTTCACTTTGTATATAGTTCTTTTTCTTTTTCTTTTTCTTTTCTGTTGTTTCTTTCTTTGTTTATGTTACAGATTTCTTTTCCAGCATTACGTTTTTAATCAAGCTTCAGTTGTTCATCATCATCAGATAGGGGAGTACTCTGTTCTTGAGCTTAAATTCTTATATTATCTGTACACTAAGGACACTGTGAACTTTAAGTTTGGGGGAGGCGATTTCACTTGAGTAATTTTGTGAAAAAATGGAAAAAATTTCAAAATTTTTTTGAAAATCTGAGAAAGAATTTTTAAAATTTTTTCGATAATATGAGCTCAAATTACTTGATTTTGGGATGATTTAGTGCTTAGCATGTAGTTTTCCCATATTCCGATGATATGACCCCATGATTAAGTCTAATTGTGATTGAATGAGAAGCATGATTATAGGAAAAGCATGAAGTTGAATTCTTGAATTTGTCTTAATTTTGATTGTGATTGCCTCATCCTATGCACATGTCATGTCATGAATCGATATATTTATTTAGAGAAAGCTTATGTGGACATAGGATTGCACTTGTTCAGTTGATTTGTGCATCATATTCTAGAATTTGTTTGATCTGATCTCGAGGTGAAATATTAGATCACACTTAATTAGGGAAATGATTTAGGCCATCTTTGGATCGTTTGAGCCTTTCTAGCTATCCTTGTACATATTCTACCCCTAGTCACCCATCTGGACCAAATAAGCTTTTCTCTATAAATACACCACACCTACTTATTTTTTTCCTTAGCTTAATTACTCTATTCCTATCCCTTACCCCAAAAGCATGAAAAGTCATTGGGATATATTGTAAGCTATGTACATATGGGTATTAAGTGATAGTGAAGGAGTATGTATTGAAAAAAAATGAAAAAGAAAGAAAAAGAAAAAAGAAAAGAAGAAAGAAGAAAATACAAAAATAGAATAAAAAGTTTAGTGAAATAAATAAGTTTGGGGGAAGTGATTTGAGCTCTTACATTAAGATCCTAGAAGTAATGCATGTTAAGGGGTAATTAAACCTAAATCGACTTTATCATACCTTAGTCCCAGCTTTACATTACAAGCTTAATGAAGTCCTATTGATCTTTGATTAAGTGTGACTACATTAGTGGAGAGAGAAGTGAAAAGCAAACTTATGGGAATGATCACATGTCATTGACTTTGTATTCACTGTGTTTGCATAATCTGATCCGGATAATGTACTGTGAAGTGACTTTGACATTTTTCACACACTCACGAGGAGTCCAATTTGGGTTAGGGCTTATGATTGAATGATTCTTAATGTGGACTTGTAATTGTGAGTCTTTGAGATCATAGTTTGTACTTTTTCTTTGAGGATGATATTAGAGAAATTATTGTGTTTAGTGCTTGTCATTCCTACAATTATTTTGTTTTGCTTGAGGACAAGCAAAAGCTCAAGTTTGGGGGTGTGATAATTCTATATTTTTTAGAATTATTTGTGCTTAATTTCCTAATTAATTATTTAAATCCCCAATTTATTTTGTTAATTATCCCCTTTATTTAATTAAAATTCTCATGTTTGCAAATAAATTAAATCCGGATGAATTTTGAATATTTCGGTACAAAATGGACTGGAATTGGGCTAAAATCGAGATTGACCACGCAAACAACACGAGCCATGCCACCTAGCACATCCAATTGGACAAGATGACAGATGACATGAAAATATCTTTTTAAGGAGCCAATGGTGTGAAGACAAGTGGCCAAACAGTGCAAACTCATCTAGGATGGAAAAATTACAATTATACCCCTTAGTGTGTGTATAAATAAGATATGGTAGCGATTGAAGAAACTAAGTAGGAGTAAGGGATGTAATGTTAGTAGGAGTAGTTTTAAAGTAGTGTTAGTGTAAAAGTAGTTTTTAGAGTAGGAGTAGGCTAGGAGTAGTGTTAGAATAGTTTTAATTTATTTTTCCTTGTTTTCAAGCTTCTCTTTTCCGTTTAGCTACCATGTATTTTTGTTGTTCATAACAATGTCCATTTTTATTTTTACAAGCTTTTCAAGTAAGTTTCTCATTCTCTTGGCAGCCACCATTTTATTATTTCATGCTTCTCGGTTCTGTTAAATCTAGTTCTTTTGCTTTTTCAAGTTTTAATTTACATAGCTTCTATTTCCTAGTATAGCTCTCGGTTTGTTCAAAAAAAAAATTGCTTATGTTTTTAGTTGTTTTGTGTTTTGTTATTGTTTAATAAAGCTCTCGGGTTTGCTTATTTTGGGTAGTGCCGAGAGATAAAGTCTCGATGCTAGCTGCTGCTAGTAAAAATAATGTTATAGGGAGGTTTCATCACCGATTGTTTGCTGGTTGTGTTGTACTGGAGACGTGGCTTCTGCATCTTGATTCTGTCCTGACACTACACGATATGAGGATTGATGCATGAACGACCGGCTTTGTTGGCAGTAGTGCTACTGTTCAGTACTGATCTCGGATGATAGGAGTGGAGCAGCGAAGTATATATTGATTGCAGAGAAGGGTTGGACTGGGCAAGGGCTGATCAGGCATGATGCAGCAGTGGACAGGGAGCAATTTTTGCCTTTGTTCTGCTCTGTTTCAAGAGATTCTCTCGGTGATTACAGAAATTGATACCAAGAAATCGAGGAGCTGATCAGAGCTGGACAAGAGGACTTTACCAACAGTACCAAGGAGCAGATATGAACAGCAGCTGGCACAGAACCGAGAACACCAGGATAGCACCAAGCAAATCTGGAAATGGAGAAGATGCATTATGGGTGGCTGTTATTGCTGGAATTGGAAGCAATGGCAGGAACCGGATGTGATGATGGATAGTATAGGGAGCAGGAGCAGAAGACGCTAGCTGGGCAGTGTTCGGTTGAAGCTGAAGTGGTTGGTAACGTGAGATGTTGGAGTTGTGCAGAGAAGGAAGCAGCTGGACACGTCTGGCCGGAAAATGAAAATGTTGAAGACATAAATAGTGCCATGATCGGGACCTCTCAACTGATTTTAGCTTAAGGCCATGTTTAACCATGTCATTTTCTTTGTTTAATTTCATGTTTAATGTATTTTTATTATTTTGATTAGTTATTAGTTTAGCATAGTTGTTAATTGTTAATTGTAGGTTAGATCTAATGTTTTAAGTTGTTAGTTTAATCTTTAGTTTAATTTTTAGTTAATAGTTAATTTTATATTTTATGTTTTAGGATTTAAAGTTAGTTAAGTGTTTTAAGGGTTACATTGAGAATTAAGTTAGATTAAATTTGTTACATGCATTAGTTAGAATCTTATTGTTAAATTAGTAATTAGAGGTAATTAGGAGTAATGTAGAGTTAATGTTTTAGACAATTAGGCTTATAGTTATTTTCTTAATTTTTCTAGGATTTTATTTCTTTAAATCTTAAGTTAGTTTAAATTGCATTTTGATTAAGTAGTTTAATTGTATTTTAGGTTTGTTAATTTAGTTTAATTAATCTTGCTTTGTTATTTTCATCATTGCATTTTATTTTCATTGCGTTAATTAATTTTAACTGTTTTAATTATTTTTGTAGCATGTAAGTCCGGGCCTTGCTCTGGTAGCATGTAAGTCAGATATTCCTCCGCTTTGTCAGCGAGAGATGCCTCTGTTCTGGTAATGTGAGATAACCCCCGCTCTGGTAGCTCTGGGTGGCCTTGCTTTGGTAGAATGTAAGATTGATAGTGTGCATGAGGAGAGGCCTTGCTCTAGTAGCATGTAAGTCCGGGCCTTGTTCTGGTAACACGTAAGACCAATACACCATGTGCATGACTATATTGTCGACGTTCCCTCTTTTGAGGATGCCTGAGATGTGTACCCAGAGGAGATTATTTTGATGTGCCATGACAGATGTTTTTATCTAAGTTTTATTTTCCTAGTCTCTGTTCTACACATGAGATTATGTTTTATGGCTTTGCCTCGTGCATTAGTACTGAGGTGATTTCTATCACGTTTTTATGAGAAAAGCCATTATCGCATCCTGATTTCCACATGCTTGTAACTATGGTTTTTATAGTGATCCATTTACTCTCATGTTTCTGCATGATCTTAGAGAAATGAGACGAGAATGATGTTTTAATGAATTCATGCTACGTTTTCTACTAAGCTTATTCAGTTTCACCTACAAAACAAAATGATTGTACATTGTAATTAATCATTTTTGTTAATGAGTCCCTTACCCCCTTACTGAGCGATTTAGAAGCTCACCCTATTTTATATCCCCCCAGATTTCTTCAAGTGAAGAGAGTTTCCTGCGACGTACGGAGTAGTGGCTAGTGGAAGACTTGAGCTCCAGGCTGTATATTGTATTTTGAGGTATACTTTAACATTTCATGTACCCAGACTAAATTTGTATTTTCAAACACTTGACAAACAATGATGTATGGGATGTATTAGGATTAATTAACTCTGAATTGAGGAATGTATATGGTATGATATATCAATATTAGATGATGAGATCCTGAGGTGAATGTTTTATAATATGTATATGATGATGTATGACACTGCACAGGAATGCACCCAGAATTGTGTATTGATGTAAATAAGTTTTAAATTTGCCCTATTTTCCGCGTTTCTGGGGCGTCACACGTCACATGACCTTACTTCCTCGATGCTGCTAATCCTTGCAGTCTGATTCGCTTCTAATATATATCTCTGAAGCTGTAGATAACCATTCATATCAGTATACCTTAGTATACTTAACTTTTTTACTTGCATGAATCTCAAATCAATGCATTTAGCCCTTTTTACACTCATTTGACCTTATTACATCTCATTAGACTTTACTCTTTCTTAAGTCCATTTCCACACGTATTTCATAAAACTATCTTACAATCCTCTATACATGCCTAATAACATCACTACATGCTTCACTCCTCATTGAATCGATTCCAAATCAACTTTCTCTCATTTTCTCACATCCAAGCCAAAAATCTAGGTCATGGAGATTTAACATATTCAAGGTATTTTCAGCAACTCAAACATACATCAATCAACTCACCAAGACATCTATATTAACATATTTGAAGTTGGTGTATTGAATCTTACCTAGCTTGATTTTTCTTCATTTTTTTTTCCCAAATTGGGGAATTTCACTTTGCTCCTTCAATCCAAGGTTTCAACTTCTAGTTTCCAACTATGTTGTTCTTCTCCTCACAAGGAACAACTTTGCTGAAGCAAATCTCACTCAAAACTGATTGAAAGGTGAAGATTTTTGGAGTAGAAAGGTTAGGTTTCACTTGTTCTAATGAAAGATTTGTTGTTTCTCGAGGAAATGAAGGTGCAGCAGTCCAGTATATATAGACTTGCCCTTAAAGATCAATCTTCTAACCATGAGAGATCGATTTACCTTGTGTTTATCTCCTCAGAATTTGATTCTGAGAAGGTGAGATCGATCTGCTCCTTAGTATGAGATCGATCTGCTTGAAATAGAATCATATAGAGATCGATCTGGCCCTTGGGGAGAGATTGATCTGTGTCATCCAAAACCCTATAGAGATCTATTTGCCTCAGCCAGAACCTATCCAAGATCGATCTGCTTTGAATGAGGGATCGATCTGCTCTTGTTGAGGGATCGATCTGCCTCTTGCAGAATGCTTGGCATTGCATTTTCAAGCCATGAGATTGATCTCCCCTTGCTTATGAGATCGATTTGGCCTTCATCTGTAGCATTCTTACTACAATTTTCCTAGAAAATCACTATTATATTCATATTCGATTTGCTTAACTACTCATTTTTCATTTCATTCACATTTGGAACTTAAAAACACTTATTTCTTATGATTCATATAAAATGCAACTTGTTTGTACATCACGAAATCATAAGAATACACATGAATTTACGGGTCTTACAACATTAATTAAAATATCTTTTTTGTACCTAAACCCCTAGTATCCAATGGCCATATTGAGCCCAACTAATCCGGAGTCGAACTGTTGTTGGACCCCTTGAAGGGAGGGAGCTCTCACAATGACGTTTACTCCATTCACAAAGCTCAAACTTGAACCTTACTTAAGAGGAACCGAGCTCCTTCCACTCAGACCAACAAGGGTATTAGAATTCCTCCATATTAATATTCGAATGTCCATATTGATTTTTGCACTATTAAATTATAGATATACGAATAGGCTTATAAAGGAAATCAAATAACCTTTTTAAAAAATAGTAAGGATATTTACTTATTTTAAGTCATACATGTACATTTTTATATCGTGATATGTACAACTATAATATAAGCAATGTAATTCAAATTGCTCGACAAGAGAATTTGAATACCTAATTAAACAAACTCTTGATAAGACAACTAAGAAAAATAAAGTTATTCGATTAGTTTGATATTCTCAGAAGTCAGAATTGAGACTATCATGACCACTTAAATACCACAGGGATATTGACATCCTTCAAATGTGATTATGACAATGCAAAGACTAAGAGGTAGTTTAGTCAGGCAAAGAGATCTAAAAGTAGATTGCTGTCTAAGCTACCCTTGATCTTTACATTATCAACTTCTCATTTTAAATGGGAAGGAAAGGAAAACATATACTTTAAAAAGTTGTTTGGTGTTTGGCTTTGGCTTCCTTAATCAGTAAACACCCGCAAGAGGAAAACAAAATGAAGGAAGGAGATGGTTTTCTTTCTATATGTACTTAGTTTAAAAAATGACATTTACATGAACTACTATATCAAAATAACAATATTTGTTCAAACACATTTAGATTAGATAAAATAAAATAAACACTAGTTCATAAGAATTAACCAACAAACTGAAATGGATTCCATAAATTCCTTTGACAATTCAAAGTCCAAACTTTCTAACCATGGACTTTTGGGAATTTTGTGTGTCCCATTACGAAGGCTGGGCTAATTACCAAGGTTTCAATCCTTCTCACCCCCTCTTCACGTATTCTTTCATAAAGTCTTTTACTAATGATGCATAAGTAAAGTTTAGGTTTGACTTCCAAATATATTCTATAATATCGTTTTCACTCAAAGTAATCAATGTATCCTTTAACGCATAGTATTAGTTATAATCTTTTCTGAAATACCAACAACTAATCTAAACTAATTCCTGAATTTTTCTATTAACAATAATGATATGTTTCTCCATATCATCATTAGGATGCATCTGGTAAGAACCTAACTCATCCTACAATCTTTTAGCTTTAGTAAGTTGTGCTTCTATCTTAATAACCATAGGAATCCTTATCATCATTGACATAATTTTTTATAAAAGAACAGAAAAATAATGAACAAATGTACATAGTAATAAGTTTGAAGTTGATTGTCAATGTACAATACTTTGTTAACTTTTAATGATGTATTTTGAAATGACAAAACATTAATCTCAATGAACTTATTTTCAAATCATTTGTAAGAAACTATTTCGAAGTAATTATATTGAAATCATATTGCATCAATGTTCACTTAGAATTATTGTAAATCTACAAATATTTTTAAAACTAAACTTTGGCAGGAAACTGAAAATCAAGCTAAAGAAATCGGTCTAAGAGTGTGTCAAGATCGATCTTCATTAAGCAAAAACATTGCAGGATCGATCTCAAGAAATGGTGAGATCGATCTCCTCAAGGCAGAGACTTTGCAAAATCAATCTCAAGGAATGGTGAGATCGATCTCCTCAAGGCAGAGGCTTTGCAAGATCGATCTCAAGGGATTGTGAGATCGATCTCCTTAAGGCAGAGGCTTTACAAAATCGATCTCAAGGTATTGTGAGATCGATCTCCTTAAAGCTGAGACATTGTAAGATCGATCTCATGGGGTTATGAGATCGATCTCCTCTTTAACAAGAGATCGATCTCCCTTGTTATTAGTGAATATAAAAATTAACAAGAAGATCGATCCCTCGATAACTAAGATCGATCTTCCCTTTCTGGATTCCTTTTGTGTTGCAGGTTCTGGAATTAAGAGATCAATCTCCTCAGGTAAATGAGATCGATCTAGAACTCTTCTGCAGAACTCCAACGGCTACTTTTACAGGTTTTCAACTGGAGAAAATGCATTAAATGCTTCACCAACCAAATGAGTGTATAAATACAAGCCATAAAGACATTTGAGACAACAAGAAAAAAAAAAGCAGAAAAACTCTGAACATTCTTGAGAAACATTCTGTGAAACCATATATTTTTTCATATTCTGATGCTTATGAGAAGTAAATTATAGCTCAATGTGACGTTTTGCAGGCCCGTAAACAACTAAAGCATTCGATTCTAGTGTAGGGCCCGATGGCACGTAAATCGAGGTAAGGTCCTAGACCCGAGAATTACTTATAAATTCCATGTTCAGGCATGAAATGATGTGTTGAAGGAAAAACTAAGTGATTGGAGATGAAAAAGTGAGTTAAACTCGGGTTTTAAATTAAATCGAGAAAACGGACATAATAAGGGAAATAAATTTGAATAAAATTCTAAAATTCGCAAATATTATTTTTAGGCCATTGAAAATTAATATAAGGTGCAATTGACATAGAAAATAAAAATCATGAAGAAATATGGAGATTTAAGGGTCTAAATGAATTTTTGAAGTGAATCGAAACCTTAATTCCATTTTGCTCGGTATTGGCTAAATCGCGCAAATTGAGCTCGTTTGTGAACTTTTTCTTAAACAAGTGGCCCAATAAATTTTATGGGACACACTATAGACATAGTATAAAAATTGAGAAGTGAAATTTTGAAGAAATTTGATCAGGATTAATTTTGGTGATTTTTCTAAAACAGAACAGTCATTTCCCCTGCATTTAATAAGCTGTCAGCCAATGAAAATCACCCAATTTGATGACCTTATAGATGTTTTTTGTTTTTAATATTTTCTAGTCTGAAATTAAAATAGATAAGCTTCATAAAAAGGTAAAATTCACCCCGAAATGAGCTGAAACCCGAGAGATATCCTTTACCCATCCTTGCAGCAGGCGTTACCTCTGCTCCTAACTGGCGTGAATTTTCCAGCCACCTTCCGACCCGTTTCAGGTGACGATCCCTTCATATGAAATCTTCCTACTCCTCTTCTCTAACACATATAAAAAATTCAAACCTAATTGAAGTCGTTTACCCCCTGAAACATTAGAGAGAAGAACAGGACAAAAAACTACCCTGTTCTGAGGTAAGTAACAATGGAATTTTTGGATGAATTTGATGAGTTCTTTGGATGATTCTGAACACTTCTAAGCTCTATATATGTTATAT
Organism: Firmiana major; assembly: GCA_033439115.1. Lineage (NCBI taxonomy): Eukaryota > Viridiplantae > Streptophyta > Magnoliopsida > Malvales > Malvaceae > Firmiana > Firmiana major. The sequence goes on from CM065912.1 coordinate 28,109,883, forward strand.
TATAGTTGAGTGGCAATTTGGAAGCTTGAAATCAAAGTCAAAGTAGGTCAAAGAAGTGAAGAAGTTGAGGTATGATGATGATGATGAGATAGGTTGTTAAATTATGATTTTTGGATGAATTTTTGTTAAAGGAAATATCGAAATAATGCAAGAATCGATAATTTAAGGTCTTGTATGATGTGGAATGAATTGCTGGAATGTAAGACACAATGTAGAGGTATTAAAAATGAATTTAAAGGTGTTGAACATGTTAAGAAAGCTTAAACCGAGGCTTAAACCGATAAAACCGAGCAAAACAAGTAAAGTAGCAAAAAGTCAACTTTTGGTCAATATTTTAGATGTAATCACATATTGAATATATTAACATGAATTTGAGCTATATGTGATGAGATAACTTGGTATGTGATAGCTCGGGTTATCGGTACGCATTTCAAGGCGAGCTTGAAAATCGAAGAACGTGCACTACCTCCTACGTTAAGAGGTAAGGGATATAATTTAAAGTAGCATTAGTGCTCCACCTACCTTACCAATGACTTTATACATGTTAGTTTGATGGGATTTTATGAAATATGCTGCAATGCCTTAGAAACCAAAACTAAACCGTTTCCCGAGTTTTTCAACGTGTTTGTTATATGCATGTGATACATTTTACTTCGCATGTTTATGAAAATGTGATTTTTCAATGTGAAGAAGAAAACATGGTTTGATTTCTTGAAATGACAGGGAAGAGCCCCGAGAATGCTTTACGAAAGAATATTTTCATGACACGGGTTAAAGTCCCAAAATAACTTTTAAACTATGTTTTTTATAATTACATGGGTTAAAGTCCCAAGAAATGATTTGAAACTATGGTTTTCCACAAGAAATGGGTAAGAGGCCTGAAATAATTTGATAAAATGGGCAAGAGACCCGAAATGATTTGATAAAATAGGTGAGAGGCTCAAAATGATTTTGTGGGATAAAAAGGCATGATTTAACGATAGTCAAAGGATCTGGGGTCGATCTCGCATACATAGGGTAGCGTATGGAGACGATCGAGGATCTACCTAGCAGATAGCCAGGGAAAGGGCAGGCTCTGACTTGATATAAGAAATACGTGTATAGTCCACACTTAGTGATGCACGTGAGTTCGTGCGTATAGTCCCCATTTGATGGTGCACGCGAGATAGGGCAGCGTACGACCCTGATCCAGTCCTACGGCTCCCCTATACAATAGCCATATGTACCTATGATGAACGTCCTACGGGACCTGATGTATGATGTCCTTCGGGACTAGTATATGATTATGCCTGGCTCCATGATGAATTGACGAAAGGATATTTATGCTTTTGCACATTTCATGCTATTTTATATAATATATATATACTACTTGCTATTAGCACATGTTTTCTATGATGAAGGTTTAAGGTAGCCTATGAGTTGGGTTTTTTATTTATGAAATGTTCATATGAAAGTTATGTTTTCACTTTTAAAGTAAACAGTATGATATACATGATTTGAGACCTATGAGATGTTTTATGACTGTTTACACTAATGATATGTTTATAGCATGATACGTTTTACGAAAAGGATGCATGATGTGTAAACTAATGATTTTAAAGCATGTTTTTACTTCTTTTATAAATGTAAGCATCTCTACTTTCGTACATGTTTATGCTGAATTGTGAAATCACGTATTTTACTTGTTTTAAGTACTAAGGTTACTTTAAATGTATCTCTTACTGAGCCTGAAAAACTCACCCCCTCCTCTCCATCTCCCAGATTATTTACAGTGATACTACTGCACGCGAGCTACTGAGGTCGTAGATGGAGAAGTCTGACCCTTCCACAGTACATTTTGTAGCTAAGAGGTATTATCTTACTTTGTATTCCAAACATGATGTAATGCATGGACACAATTGTATATAACTTTTGGGATGTAATAGATATAAATGATTGTATACAGAGTCTTAGTTACGAAGTATAAATGAACGAATATATTTAGTTGTTATATGATTCTGAGATATGGATGAAAAGTATTGAGGATGTGGGTTGAATAATATAAACTACGTTTCAAACTCTGCAGGTTGGGTTAATTCATAATGCAGTCGTTATGCTGCTGAATTTTATAAAAGAATAAGAGTTAAGAAACTGACATAGGTAGGAACACAACTCAGTTAAATAGATTAAAAAGTTTTAAATTAACCACATTTTTTCACGCTTCCGGGATGTGACAGCTTTACTTGGTATCAGAGCAAATATTGTGTAATACTATCGTGTCTAGTAATAAGAGTGTATTACATCCCAATATGTCTATGCATGTCTGGTAATAAAGTAAGCTTATCTATCAAAGTATGACTTAATTTATGGATTATGTGAAAATAGTAGATCACTGATCATGAGTGGTAGACGGGGCCGTTCACAAAGACGAGCTCAACCCACTCCACCATCTCCCCCTCAACCCAAGAGCCCTACTAATAGAATAAGGAGGCTCGAGGAGACAGTACAGGGTATGAGGAAAGGACTTATAGCCTTTACGACTATGTTTGCCCAGCAATTTGGGGTACGTATACCTGGTACAGAGACAGCTACTCCTACGCCTAATCCTCCTCCCCCACCAGTTCCTCCAGTAGCTCTAGCCCTCAACCAGCAGTTCCCCAGCATAGGGATGACAGAGAGACTCAGAGGGTGCGATATTTCTTGGGTATGCATCCTCCGGAGTTCACAGGGCTTAAGGACCCGGTTAAGGTTGAGGAGTGGATCATAGATATTGAGGTGGTATTTCAGTTTTTGGGGTGTACTGATAGGGAGAGAGTGACTATGGCAGGTTAAATGATGAAGGGACAAGCTACGTTCTGGTGGAGATCGACATAGACTGCATTAGCTGGGATCCCTTAGAGATCACATGGAATACTTTCTTAGTCGCATTCCGAGAGCAGTATATACCGCTTGCAGCTCGAAAAAATAAAAGATGCAAGCAGAGTTTTTGGACAAGAGATAGAGCGCAGAAGGAACACAGATAGGGGCTGGTAAGCCCAAGACTACAGTGGGTGCTACAAGTATGATCAAAGGCCCTGAGATAAGAGTGCCATGGTGTAGGACATGTGGCAATATTCACACTGGACCTTGTCACGGAGGTACATTTCCTTGCTACAGATGCAGTGAAGCAGGACACCTGATGAGAGAGTGTCCACTAATGAGATTGACATATGATGTTTGATTGTGTGAAGGATACATTGCCTTCATTTCTGACGAGAGTCGGAACCACCAAGTATATAGGATGTTTCGGTGGTATGTGGGTTTCTCGAAGTATTCTGAGAGGATTTACTGGGGTTACCACCAGAGAGAGAAGTTGAGTTTGCCATTGAGAACTACTTGATAAAGAGTTTATAAAGCCTAGCGTATCACCATGGGGTGCTCCGGTACTGTTCATCAGAAAGAAGGATGGTAGTTTCCGTCTATGTATAGACTACGGGCTTTTGAATAAAGCAACAGTTAAGAACAAGTATCCCCTGCTAAGGATAGATGACTTATTTGATCAGCTGAGAGGGGCTTCAGTGTTTTCAAGGATAGACTTGAGATCGGGTTATCATCAGCTAAGGATTAAGGAGGCTGATGTACCGAAGACAGTATTCCAGACCCGACCCGCACTATGAGCTTTTGGTGATGCCCTTTTGGATTGACTAATGCCCCAACTGCATTTATGAGTCTTACGAACAATATTTGAGGACTGTTCTCCAGACTCTCCATGAGAAGAAGCTATATGGTAAATTCAGTAAGTGTGCTTTCTGGCTAAAACAGATTTCATTCCTTGAACATGTAGTATCTAAGGACGGGGTGTCAGTAGATCCGTCCAAGGTAGATGCAGTATTGAGATGGGAAAGATAGAGGATAGTCACAAAGATCGAAAGCTTCTTGGGATTGGCAGGGTATTACTGACAGATTGTCGAGGGGTTTTCACGGATAGCAGCTTCATTGACCAGACTGACCCGTAAGGAGGTGCAGTTTGCATGGTCTGAGCAGTGTGAGTAGAGCTTCTAAGAACTCAAATGTCGGTTAACTACGACACCAGTCTTGACCATTCCAAGTGGTTCTGAGGGATACGTGATATATAGTGATGCTTCCCACCAGGGTCTCGGCTATGTGCTTATGCAGCATGGTAGAGTGGTAGCTTATAGATCCCGTCAGCTAAAGGATCATGAGCGGAATTACCCCACTCACGATTTAGAGTTAGTCGTGGTAGTTTTTACAATCAAGATATGGCAGCATTATTTGTATGGAGAGAGATTTCAGATCTTCACTGACCACAAAAGTCTCAAGTATTTGTTTGATCAGAAGGAGCTTAATATGAAACAGCGAAGATGGATAGAGCTCCTGAAAGACTATGACTAAGTGATTTTATACCATCCTGGTAAGGCGAACGTGGTAGTTGATGCCCTGAGTAAAAAGGGTATGGTGTCCTACATGATGATCCTAGAGTGGGATTTGTTGGGACAGTTCACCGAGCTCAAGATTAGTGTAGATGAGGTTGAGCATGGATACATGGCTAGCCTACAGATGGAGCCTAGTATATTAGATCAGATTAGAGCTAGATAGAGGAATGATCATAAATTACTGGATATGGTTAGCCAGGCAGAGGAGAAATCGCAGTGTGAGTTTATGGTCAGTGATGATGGATTATTGAGATACAGGGGCGTATCTGTGTGCCACACGATGACACCTTGAGACAGAGCATACTGAAAGAGTCCCATTGTTATAGATTCACCATGCACTCAGGCAATACCAAGATGTACCAGGATCTCCGAAAGGTGTATTGGTGGACTGGGATGAAGAGAGATGTGGCAAACTTTGTAGCCAGATGTCTAGTTTGTCAACAGATTAAGGCTGAGCACCAGAGACCTGCAGGACTGTTGAAGTCACTACCGATTCCTACATGGAAATGGAAGCATATTATGATGGATTTCATTATGGGGTTACCAAAGACCCAAAGAGGTCATAATGTAGTCTGGGTGATTGTGGACAAACTAACTAAAAGCGTTCACTTCCTTGCCATCAAGAGCACAGAGTCACTGGATAAGCTAGTTGATTTATACTGGATAAGCTAGTTGATTTATATGTCAGAGAGATAGTACGGTTGCATGGGGCACCTGTGAGCATCACATCTGATAGACATTCTCGCTTCACTTCTAGGTTTTTGGACTAGATTTCAGGAAGCTATGGGGTCTCGACTGAACATAAGCACTGCTTATCATCCTCAAACAGATGGTCAGTCCGAGCAAACTATACAGACATTAGAGAACATGTTAAGAGTGTGTGCTTTGGACTTTAAGGGCTCATGGGACGACCACTTACCTCTTGCAGAGTTTTCTTACAAGAACAATTATCAAGCTAGTATCGGAATGGCTCCATATGAGGCTTTATTTGGCAGGAGATGCAGATCCCCGATTGCTTGGGAAGAAGTGGGCGACAGAAAGATCCTTACTCCCGAGTTAGTTGAACAAGCAAGTAGAGGTGTTCAGTTGATCTGTGACAGGTTGAGGACGGCACAGAGTAGACAGAAAAGTTATATAGATATGCGAAGACATCCTCTTGAGTTTCAGGTTAGGGACTCCGTATTTGTTAAGGTGTCACCGATGAAAGGTATAGTACGTTTCGAGAAAAGAAGAAAGTTGAGTCCTCGCTTCATTGGTCCATTCAAGATCTTGAGTAAAGTGGGAGATGTAGCATATCGGCTAGCACCACCTTCACAGTTGTCGGGTATATATGATGTCTTCCATGTTTCGATGTTAAGAAAGTATCATCCGGACACTTCTCATGTCATCGAGTACAAGCCACTAGAGATTCATGAGGACATGAGTTATGTTGAGCAACCGATTCGGATTCTCAATAGGAAGGAGAAAGTGCTAAGATCTAAGACTATCCCACTAGTGAAGGTTCTCTAGCGACATCATAAGACAGAGGAAGTTACCTGAGAGCTAGAGAGCCAAATAAGGGAGAAGTACCATCATCTATTCGATGGACCAGCTTGAATTCAGAGGACTGAATTCTTAAAAGGTGGGGAGAAATGTGAAACCCGATATTTTTTCCATTTTATGATGCTTAGGAGAAGTAAATTATAGCTCAATGTGACGTTTTGCAGGCCCGTAAACAACTAAAGCATTCGGTTCTAGTGTAGGGCCCGATGGCACGCAAACTGAAGTAAGGTCCTAGACCCGAAAATTACTTAGAAATTCCTTGTTCATGCATGAAATGATGTGTTGAAGGAAAAACTAAGTGATTGGAGAAGAAAAAGTGAGTTAAACTCGGGTTTTAAATTAAATCGAGAAAACGGACCTAATAAATAAAATAAATTCGAATAAAATTCTAGAAATTTGTAAGAATTATTATGAGGCCATATAAAATTAACATAAGGTGTAATTGACATGGGAAATAAAAATCATGAAGATATATGGAGATTTAGGGGTCCAAATGAATTTTTGAATTGAATCGAAACCCTAATTCCATTTTGCTCGGTATTGGCTAAATCGCGCAAAATGAGCTCATTCGTGAACTTTTTCTTAAACAAGTGGCTCCCACATTTTTATGGGACACACTATAGACATATTATAACAATTGAGAAGTGAAATTTTGAAGAAATCTAATCAAGATTAATTTTGGTGATTTTTCTAAAACAGAACAGTCATTTCCCCTGCATTTAGTAAGCTGTCAGCCAATGAAAATCACCCAATTTGATGACCTTCTAGATGTTTGTTGGTTCTGATATTTTCCATTCTGAAATTCAACTGGATAAGCTTCATAGAAAGGTAAAATTCACCCCGAAATGAGCTGAAACTCGAGAGATATCCTTTACCCATCCTTGCCACAAGTGTTACCTCTGCTCTTGACTGGCGTGAATTTTTTTACCACCTTTTGGCCAGTTTCAGGCAACCGTCCCTTCATATGAAATCTTCCTCTTCCTCATATATACCACATATAAAATATTCAGACCTAATTGAAGTCATTTACCCCCTGAAACGTTAGAGAGAATAACTGGACAAAAAACTGCCCTGTTCCGAGGTAAGTAACAATGGAATTTTTGGATGAATTTGATGAGTTCTTTGGATGATTCTGAACACTCCTAAGCTCTATATATGTTTTATTACAGTTGAGTGGCAATTTGGAAGCTTGAAATCGAAGTCAAAGTTGGTCAAAGGAGTGAAGAAGTTGAGGTATGATGATGATGATGAGATAGGTTGTTAAATTGTGATTTTTGGATGAATTTTTGTTAAAGGAAATTTGATGGAATGATTTATATGATGGAGTTCAGCTGCTGCCAGCATGATTTATTTGCTGGAATGATGATATGAGATGTAATTAAAATGAATTTACAGTTAAAATTATACTGCAAAGGTTCGGTTTAGTGTTTAACTAGGTGAATTATCGAAATAATGCAAGAATCGATAATTTAAGGTCTTGTATGAAGTGGAATGAATTGTTGGAATGTAAGACACAATGCGGAGGTATTGAAAATGAATTTAAAGGTGTCGAACATGTTAAGAAAGCTTAAACCGAGGCTTAAACCGATAAAACTGAGCAAAAGGAGTAAAGTAGCGAAAAGTCAACTTTTGGTCAACATTTTAGATGTAATCACATATTGAATATATTAACATGAATTTGAGCTATATGTGATGAGATAACTTGGTATGTGATAGCTCGGCTTATCTGCACGTATTTCAAGGTGAGCTCAAAAATCGAGGAATGTGCACTACCTCTAACGTTAAGAGGTAAGGGATATAATTTAGAGTAGCATTATTGCTCCACCCACCTTACCAATGACTTTATACGTGTTAGTTGGATGGGATTTTATGAAATATGCTGCAATGCCTTAGAAACCAAAACTAAACCGTTTCTCGAGCTTTGCAACGTGTTTGCTATATGCATGAGATACATTTTACTTCACATGTTTATGAAAATGTGATATTTCAATATGAAGAAGAAAACATGGTTTGATTTCATGAAATGGCGAGGAAGAGCCCCGAGAATGCTTTACGAAAGCAATATTTTCATGACATGGGTTAAAGTCCCGAAACAGCTTTTAAACTATGTTTTTATGATTACATGGGTTAGAGTCCCAAGAAATTATTTGAAACTATGGTTTTCCATAAGAAATGGGTAAGAGGCCCGAAATGATTTAATACAACGGGTAAAAGACCCGAAATGATTTGATAAAATGGGTAAGAGGCCCAAAATGATTTTGTGGGGTAAAAAGGCATGATTTGATGATAGTTAGAGGATCTGGGGTCGATCTCGCATACATAGGGTAGTGTATGGAGACGATCGAGGATCTACCTAGCCGATGACCAGGGAACGGGCAAGCTCTGACTTGATATGAGAAATGCGTGTATAGTCCACACTTGGTGATGCACGTGAGTTCATGCGTATAGTCCCCATTTGGTGGTGCATGCGAGATAGGGCAGCGTACGACCCTGATCCAGTCCTACGACTCCCCTGTACAATGGCCATATGTACCTATGATGAACAACTACGGGACCTGATGTATAATGTCCTTCGGGACTAGTATATGATTAGCCTAGCTCCATGATGAATTGACGAAAGGATATTTATGCTTTTACACATTTCATGCTTTTTTTTCTATGATGAAGTTTTAAGGTAGCCCATGAGTTGGGTTTTTTATGAAATGTCCATATGAAAGTTATGTTTTCACTTTTAAAGTGAACAATATGATATACATGATTTGAGACCTATGAGATGCTTTATGACTGTTTACACTAATGATATGTTTATAGAATGATACATTTTACGAAAAGGATGCATGATGTGTAAACTAATGATTTTAAAGCATGTTTTTACTGCTTTTATAAATGTAAGCATCTCTACTTTCTTACATGTTTATGCTGAGTTGTCAAATCACGTATTTTACTTGTTTTAAGTACTAAGGTTACTTTAAATGTATATCTTACTGAGCCTGAAAAACTCACCCCCTCCTCTCCATCTCCCAGATTATTTACAGTGATACTACTGCATGCGAGCTGTCACGACCCTTTTCATTCTTTTTAACCGAAATCTCAAATAATTTTTCACATTTATTCCTTTCCCTACTCGGTCGTGAACAAACTTACCACTACACTATTGGGCTGTGAGTCAATAATAATCCACTCGTAATATCCATTCTCAGTTAATAAAAGTGATGTCATACATTTGAACATTAATCATTCAGTTATACAAAATATGATTACTGACATCTACATCCCCCATAATTACAACTTAAAAAGACTATTGTGCTTTTACAATTATTTAGATACAAAAAGAATCTTCATGTGTATACATCTTAGCGATGGATGGCAGCGGGTATCCAGAATACAACGCCTCAGTCCTCACTGGGCTGCTATGTACGCTCTGTAAGAGGGGAAAATAGAGAGGGATGAGCAACCACACGCTCAGTAAGGCAATAATGCAAGCATGGTAGATAACTACTCTATCTACATGTTGATAGTGTTATGCATAAATCATTTATAATAGGAGCATGAAGAATTAAAATTATGCAATATGAATATACGTATATCATGCATCAAAATCATGTAAAATTGGCATATAAAACATGGAAACATCAACATGTAAAACTGTCTCATACCTAATCTCATTTAATCTCATAAAAAGGGCAATTCATTTAAGAAACCTCCTTTTAAAATAACATCACAAAACTCTTTCTCAAACACCTCAAAATCCCATAAAAATGGTTTCTCAATCACAACGTCATTATCATTTCTTAATTTAAAATCCCACAAGACTTGACCCCTCCCTCGGGTCTACCCTAGACAGTTCACAATCACACTTACATGTCAAAACATGTGGTAGTAAGTAAATCAATTGAGACAGGTCACTATGTCATCAGACTATGTTGGCTAACTATATCGTAAATCATCCTAGACCACACGCATCCCGATGTACGGGGTATCATGATGGAGCAAAGCAATGTTAGTTCTCCGTCAGACTTTCTCAAATCAAGTAACCACCACACGGTACATCGTACTCCATGTGATATACACGGTACATCGTACTCCGCTGACCTATATCATGGTTGGGGGTGCCTGCAGTAAGTCTTATCTACCCTATACCGATTGAAACCTCTAGTCTCGAGTGCATGTGGGAGTACTCTTAATACCAGGTCCTAGCCCCTCATGGCCTTGCTCTCCCCTGTTAGGTTCCCTGATTCAGGTCCTAGCCCCTCACCCTCTCCCCACTTAAGAGGTCTGTTAGGCCTGTTGGGTTCCCTGAATGGATTAGTACCAGGTCCTAGCCTTTCAACCTCGCCCCACTCAAGAGGTCTGTTAGGCCTGTTGGGTTCCCTGAACACCAACCCGTATCACGCTCACCACGGCCTCATACATACCACAGTGTGAAAACCAGCGCGAGCTACGCTCTAGCGCGAATTCATGTATCATAATAAATCACCTCGTACGAGCAACGCTCTAGTACAGCATTTATGCATAAAAATATAAAGAAACCACATACGAGCATCGCTCCAGTACGGTTATATGGATAAGAAAACCACTCAAAATCCATGTACAAGAAAAAGCTCCAGTACGGTTTATAAAGCATAGTCATAGTTTCAAACCAAAGTGCAAGCTAAGCTCCAGCACGTTTCAAACATATGAAAACATCAATACCCGGTGCAAGCTAGGCTCCAGTACGGTTTAGTTCACATAAACATGATAGGCAGCTCATAAACATTCAAAACCAATCTCAAAAACATATTTAGCACCTCTCATGTGCTATTACAAAACATCAATCAAACAATAGCCAGCCTATACAACCATTTGCTTAAAACAACGCATTGGGTTCTGTGAAAACATTCAAACAAGTTATTTATGCAATTATTAGCCTTACTATCCCTTTTTCAAGAATCATTTCGGAACAAAATGGTATACGTACTCACAATTATTCACATACATCATCAACCACTTTTCCAAACCATCATGCAAATCTACAACACCCTATATACCCACAAAATATGAGCAGCTACCTTTATATACTCACAAAATTCCCTTACCTAGAAATCGCGTCACGATATTTCCACTTCCTTTAAGCTGCTTAATCATGTGGTTCGATTCGTCTCCTTCGAGCTCTTCGGAAACAAAGTCGAATTTCGCATAATTATACTCCTTTATAATCCAACTCTTGCGTTTACTATAGTTGATTTGACTTATAGTCCCCATTAGCTCTCATAAGGCCTAGGTTCATTGTTCTATTCATATCTTAAACTTAATGATTCTTTTAGGTCTATTGATTCATACCCTATCGATATCAAATCAATATTAAGCTCACAGCGTTCCTATTTCATCAATTTTCCTTGATTTCTTCACTATGGCATTTACCAAGCATTTTACCTACTCATTTCCATAAATTCTCTAAACTCACAATATGGCTTCATTTACCCATCTCAAATCATCCACATTACTCCAATAACAACTTATCAACATCCATAAACCACTAACTCACCCAATCTACACTTTCTCACACTAGACTCATTCCATTTCTAGGTCACATACTAATTCTATCTCATCCTAGGTGTTTCCTATCATCCATACACATGTAAATCAACTCCAAAATCACTTAAATAAACAATGTACTTGGATTGGAGTATTAGAAACTTACCAAATCAAATTTCTCTTCTTACTCCAAAGGGAAATGTTCATTGCTCCTTCAATACCAACAATGAGGTTTTGAGTTTCAACTATGTTATTCTCTTCCTCAAGATGAACAACTTTGTATCTAATAGCCTCCCCTTAATTCTTACTGGAAATGGACTGATTTTAGAGAGATAAACTTAGGTTTTAGGTAAAAAATGGAAGGGTTATGTTGTTTCCCAAAAATTACAGATTTTTAGCACCCTTTTTATAGAAATCATGTGAGGACATCGATTTGCACTAGGAGAAGATCGATTTGGTCCCCTTAAATTCCTCTTTTTCACGATATTTTAAGCATGAAATCGATCTGTCGAAACTTGAGATCGATCTGCTCCAAACAGAGAGTTAAGGAGATCGATCTGTATGCTTAAGGATCGATCTTTTCATTATAGAATGTTTAGGAGATCGATCTGGCCCCATTGGAGATCGATCTGCTTTATTCCATTACTCAAATAAGAGCATTTTGGCTCTTCCAGATCGATCTCTCATCCTATGAGATCGATCTGGCCTTCATATTTTCCAGATTTTCTGTAGTTTTTTGCAACAACACACACTAAAACATCCTTAATTTGCTGCCATAGTTATTTTCTCATCCAACAACCTTTAAGACTTGAAAATGGCATCCATCCATATCTTATACACATTAAAACTTGTGTGTATTCTTTGCATAGCAAAAAGTATACCATACCAAGCTAAATGGAAGTATTTAGATTCATGCAACTTCCTTCCATTTACCACACTACTCATTTTGAGCTCCAAGCACATTCATCAGTTAGAAAAGCTCATTTCTTCATATTCATACACAATGAAACTTGTATGTACATTACAAACTCATATTACACGTATGTACATTACATTTATAGACTTTACATTAATTGTACTTCACATTACAAGTACATTACCACACTTATGAATCCATAAGGTTTACATCCAAAAATACGGGTCTTACATTCCTCCCTTCCTTCAAGAAATTTGGTCCTCCAAATTAGAACCAAGTTACTCTTCAAAAAGTTGGGGATACTTCTCCCGTATCAAGTTCTCCAATTCCCATGTGGCCCCTTCCACCATGTGATGTTGCCAAAGAACTTTCACCAAGGGAATTGTCTTATTCCGCAACACTTTCTCCTTTCTGTCCAATATCCGAACCGGCTTCTCAACGTATGTCATACTCTCATTGAGTTCTAACAGCTCATATCTTATCACATGTGTCGGGTCCTGGTGATACTACCAAAGCATAGAGACGTGGAAGACGATGTGAATATTCGCCAAGTCCAGTGGCAATGCCAATATATATGCCTTATCTCCCACTCTCTCCAAAATCTCAAAGGGTCTGATATATCTAGGGCTCAGCTTACCCTTCTTACCAAATCTCATAATACCCTTCGAAGGTGAAACCCTCAGAAATACCGACTTGCCCACATCAAACTCTAGTGGTCTTCGTATCTTATCAGCATAACTCTTTTATCAGCTCTGAGCTGTCCGTAATCTCTCACATATCAATTGGACGTCCTCAGACGCCTATTGCACTAAGTCAAGAGCAAAAATCTGTCTGTCACCAACCTCTTCCCATTCAATGGGGGATCGACACCTGCGTCCATACAGTGCCTCATATGGTGCCATCCCGATACTCGCATGATAGCTATTATTATAGGCAAACTCGACTAACTGCAGGTGATCATCCTAGGAGCCTCCAAAATCCAGCACAATCGCTCTCAACATATTCTCCAGGGTCTGTATAGTCCTCTCTGACTGCCCATCTGTCTGAGGATGAAAAGCGGTGCTAAAACTCAGTCGGGTCGTCAGCGCTTCCTGAAAATGTTCCCAGAAATGGGAAGTGAAGCGGGCATCCCTATCAGAAACAACGCTCACTGGAACACCATGTAGCCGTACTATCTCTCAAATATACAGGTTCGCCAACTAACTCAGTGTATCGGTAGCTCTCATAGCCAAGAAATGGGCGGACTTAGTCAACCAGTCCACAATAACCCATATGGCATCATGACCTCAGCGGGTCCTCGAAAATCCCATCATAAAATTCATGGTGACATGCTCCCACTTCCAAGTCGGTATTGATAGAGGCTGCAATAACCCTACAGGCTTCTGATGCTCTACCTTCACCTGCTGACAAACGAGGCACTTACCGACATATTCAGCAATGTCTCTTTTCATTCCAGACCACTAATAAACCTTCTGAAGGTTTTGATACATCTTGGTACTCCCCGGATGTGTCGTGTACTTTGATGACTGAGCCTCTGATAAAATCAGCCTCCTAATCTCAGGATCCTTGGGAACACATACTCTGCCCCTGAACCTCAACAAGCCATCTGTACTCAGCTCAAAATCACTACCCACACCTATCTGTATCTGCCTCAGCCAATCGATGCACCATTGATCGCTCTGTTGGGCCTGCCGAATACTGCCAATCAACTTTGGCTCTAATCTCATACTAGCCATGATATCCACTTTCTTCGATCCAGGTGGGCTTACATCCAAACTGAGGTTCGCAAAGTGTTCCAACAATTTATGCTCTCGTACCATCATATAAGACACCAACCCAAGGTTCTTTCTACTCAAAGTATCGGTAACTACGTTTGCCTTACCCGAGTGATACATGATTTCACAATCATAGTCCTTCAAGAGTTCGAGCCATTTCCTCTGTCTCATATTCAGTTCTTTCTGTGAGAATAGGTACTTGAGGCTCTTATGATCTGTGAACACCTAAAATTTCTCACCATAGAGATAGTGGCGCCATATTTTTAAAGCAAACACCACGGCCGTCAACTCTAAATCATGTGTCAGGTAGTTCCTCTCATGATCTTTCAGCTGTCCAAATTCATAGGCAACTACCTTCCCATCCTGCATAAGCACACAGCCCAGTCCCTGGTGTGACGCATCCATGAACACCGAGAATCCTCCTGAGCTGGTAGGAATGGTGAGAACTGGAGCAGTGGTCAATCGACGCTTAAGCTCTTCAAAACTCCTCTCACATGCCTCATCCCATACAAACTTAACATCTTTTCGCGTGAGGCGTGTCAATGGAGCAGCTAGTCTGGAGAAACCCTCAATAAATCTCCGATAATACCCTGCCAATCCCAAAAAACTTCTAATCTCAATAACTATCTTGGGCTATTCCCACTGTACAACTGCCTCTACTTGGATGGATCCACTGATACCCCATCTTTCGATACAACATGGCCCAAAAATGAGATTTGCTCTAACCAAAAGTTACACTTGCTGAGTTTGGCATATAAATCTTCCTCTCGGAGGGTCTGCAGAACTATCCTCAAGTGCTTCTCATGATCTTCCCTAGACTTGGAATAAACTAAAATGTCATCAATGAACACAATCACAAACTTGTCCAGGTATGGCTTGAATACATCATTCATCAGTGCCATAAATGTTGTGGGAGCATTTATCAATCCAAATGGCATCACCAAAAACTCGTAGTGGCCATAACGGGTACAAAATGATGTCTTGGGTACATCTCCACTCCTGATCCTCAACTGATGATACCCTGACTGCAGATCTATCTTAGAAAATACTTGGGCTCATTGGAGCTGATCCAGCAAATCATCTATGCGTGGAAAAGGGGTACTTGTTCTTACTGGTGGCCTTATTCAACAACTGGTAATCTATACACAGTTGGAGGCTTCCATCCTTCTTCCTTACAAACAATACCGGTGCTCCCCAAGGTGAGACACTCGGCCTTATAAACCCCTTCTCTAGCAACTCTTGCAACTGTTTCTTCACCTTTTCTAACTCAATCGGTGCCATTCTGTATGGTGGTTTCGATATCGGCTCTGTACCAGGCACTAACTCTATGCAAATTTCCATTTCCCTTTCAGGTGGTAGTCCTAGTAATTCACTCGGAAAGATATCAAGATAATCCGCAATCACGGGTATGTCCCTCAATTTCGGGTGTGCCTCGTCTATATCGACCACATAGGCAATAAACCCTTAACATCATTCTTTCCACTATTAGTGCCACAAGTCGTCAAATTAATATTCAACACAAGCATATAAAATCATCTCTCAAGCAGATTAAATAAAATCATACTCTTTTCATTTAAAACAAACATACTCTTTTCATATCATTTCTTTTCATCAAAGTTTATAATAAGATTGTCTAATCCTGAAAACATCAAGGTTTTAGAATGACAATCCATAACAACCCCATTGGTAGCCAACCAATCCATTCCCAATATTACATCAAAATCATTCATGTTCAATAAAATCAAATTGGCTATCATTTCATTTCCCTCTATCTTTAACTTACAATCTCTACATACATGCTCAGTCAATTGACTACCATTCATGGGTGTGGAAATCATCAACATTTTATCCAACAACGTTGGTTTCACATGCTTCAATAATGTATGTGCAAAGGAAGGTGATATGAAGGAATGCGTGGCATTGGGATCGAACAATACCAATGCTTCTAAATTAAAGATTAGGATGGTACCTTTAATCACATCAGTCGAAGCATCTGCAATGCCCTGATCCAGTGCATGTACTCTTCCTCTGCTCACACCCTTTGTCTGCTTCCATTTTTCCTCAGCTGTAGCCCTCCTCCTCGGGGCAGTTGTCCCGACTGGAGCTCTCTCTGGCTCCTTGCCCTTCTGCGGGGCAGTCTCAATTATCTCAGTACAATACCTCAAAATATGTTCGGGCCTCCCACACCTAAAACATGATAAATGAGGTATTTGACATGGTCTAGTCTCATGGTATCTCCCACATCTCCTACACTGGTCTGTGGTAGGTCGTGGTCTTCCAATCACTATACCCCTTGGTGCGGTCAAAGCCGAGTACACAGGAGGTCTAGCAGCTCTCTCCTGCACCTCCTCAATCTTAGGTCTCTTCTCGAAAACCCTCTGGCCTCCCCTCTTAGCCACTCTATCCATCCCGGATCTCTTCCAGTTTCTATCTCTTCTAACATTAATCTTCCCCAGCTCGGAGGCATTTCTCTTAAAGTCTTGCTCGCATAACTGAGCCTTATGTACTGCCTCCACATAAGTCTGAATGTCAAACAGGGCTAGCTTAGTCCGGATGGCCAACCTCAACCTATCAATGAACTTCTGAATCTTTCGGACCTCACTACTCATCGTGTCCGGGTCATATCTCCCCAAAGACATAAACTTGGACTCATACTCGTCCACAGTACGGTTCCTCTGAATCAAATTCATGAATTTCGCAATTTCCTCTGTGTGGTGGCTGGGATGTACTATCACAACCCAAATTACCTAAAAATCAAAGTAAATTTTTTACTTTTTCATTTATTATTTAATTCTTACCTTTCTCTCATCATGACCATCCTATAAATAGTTGGGCTATGATTCGGTGTTAGTCACCTCTCACCTATTTACCATTCCATTTCCATAATCACATTCACATATCAGAGTTTACTATCTTTTGACTTTAACTAAATACATACACAATGGTATTTACATAACCTTACATCCCCGACATCATATACGTTTACAGTATTGTGCATTACATGTTCAGATACAAAACTATACAAATGTGTATACCTGTCTCTCGATGGGAAGCAGGGAATACCAAGATGTAAGTCCTCAGCCGCTCAATAACTATTGCGAGTGCTCTGAAAAGATGGGAAAATAAGAAGGGTGAGCCAACCACACGCTCAGTAAGGTAATTATGCAAGTACATAGCTCTACTATCTACATGCTCATAATACCATGCCATTAAATCTATTTCTTTTCATTAAAATCTCAAGCACAAAATCATGTATTTCATCAATGACTTAGTTTATAAAATTGTTTGAGCATATATCATTAATACTACTAATGAATCAATAGCATTTTAGGTGACATCATTAAATCATACATAGCATGAATTAAATCAAAATTATGCATTATTTCATGCGATATAAAACAAATCATGAGATATAATCATTTCATGAATTTATCATTAAAGCATGGAAAACTCATCATGCTACTGCATTTAAATCATTTCATTTAAAACACGGTATAAAATAACCCAAAGAGGTTAAGCATCTCATAATTCAATTCCAAACTCATAAAACAATTCATTTAAAATTCATTATAAAACTTCGGTTATAAAACCACCCTTCTTTCAGGGTCACATATCATAAAATCATAAAATCGGGGGCCTGACCCGTCCCTCGCGTCTACCCTAGTCTATTGACTAATAGTTATATCATGTGAGACAAGTAGGTGACTATATCAGTAACAACAAGGACTATGGCCATAACCTAGTGATCCCTGGCAACGCGGTACCTAGTGTGCGGGGAATCACACTTGAAACGGGAGGTGGGTCGATCATACCCGCCAGAACAGCATAACATCAGGATTGCGAGGGCAAGGCTTGCTGTCTCTTAGCTAATGCCACTCCACTCCAACAATCCCCACGGTACAGCGTACTCCGCGTGACATACACGGTACAACGTACTCCGTGAACCCAAGCTCAGTCAGGGGTGCCTACAATAGGTCTTATCCACTCATATCATCTCTGTATCAATATGCACGTGTGAGCATATCATCTCACTGTGACACACAGTCTACAGGAGGCTCCAACATGGCTATATGCATGTCATATAAATCCCTGTGCGAGCAAAGCTCTAGCACGGCTCCATGCATATTCATGATATCTGAAAACCTCGTGCGAGCAAAGCTCTAGCACGGTTTCATAAAAATCAGTAAAATCTACGTAGAGTAGCACTCCAGTACGTCTTTATATGAGTTATAAATCCATACAAAACTTCGTACGAGCAAGCTCTAGCACGGTGTTATGCATTAATAAATCAAATTTCGTGCGAGTTACACTCCAGCACGGCTTTATGCAATTTCATATCAAAACAGGATGTGAGCTAAGCTCCAGCACCTCTCATCATGTCAAATCATTAAAACTAGTGCGAGCAATCGCTCTAGCACCTTTTTATGTATATCAGTCAAAACAGTCAAACACGTTAAAACAGTCAAAACAGGGTGCGAGCTAGGCTCCAACACCTCTTATGCATTTCACAATAATAAAAATCAGTGCGAGCAACCGCTCTAGCACATTTCATGCATATGATGTCACACAAGTTGGTGCGAGCAACCGCTCAAGCACATTTGTGCACACTCACAAACGCAGATATAGTGCGAGCTATACTCCAACACTATCTGTTTCCATATAAACTTGATAGTTGGCCCATTTTATGTAGTGTTATCTTGTGAAATTTATGCAATTACTGGCCAATCTATCGATTTACTTTGCTTAAAAACCAATAAAATTCCTTCATTCAGAAAATTCCTTAAATTATGCATTTCATGCATGTCATGCTTTCACCATCCTTAGGTGAACTTCCCTCAATATGGGCAAAATAGACTTTTACCTATTTCGAGTCCTTAAAATCTTTAATTTATTTCTAGGACTTATATACATATTTAGTGTATACTAACATATTCAGTGTATACAAAAACTATTAAAATACATGTAGCTACCTCTAGTGTAAGACCCGAATTTAATTAAAATACGAAAAATTAAATAAGAAAAGATGGGGAAAGTATGAAGGAAGCCGAGTTAAATTAATCCCGAACACGTGTAAGGGCAAAACGGTCAAAAGATCGAAAGCCGGAGTAAATTCGATAAGGAAATTTAATTAAAAATAAGGATTTAAGAAATCTTGATCAATAAAGATGAAATAAATTTATTTTGGGTTAAATTGATCAAGATATTAATTTATTGAAATTAATCGGGATTAATCGAGATTTTTAGTTCGAAAAAATAATCCCGAAAATAATCAAAAAATATATCGAAAAGTCACCCGGGACAATATCCCCAAAATACGGGGAAATTATACCCGAAAAAGAGGTTAAAATATAATAAATAAATTAAATAAAATTAAATTGATAAATTTAGAATTTAATAATAATTTTAAGAGATAGTTGGGTAATTTTAATGTATTTTAAGGAATAGTAAAATAATTAAAATAAATAAAAATAATAATAAAATTAATAAAAATAAATTAATGAAAAAAAAGGGGCTGAAAACGCGAAAATCGCGAAAATGAGAAACGAAAAACGAAGCCCGAAACCGAGGAGAGGCCCGACCACCGTCCGGCGGCCAACGGCCCGACCAAGGGCCGAAAAAGAAAGAGGGGAGGACGGTGATCTCAATGGTACCGACGGTGCAGCCTACCGACGCCGGAGGAAGCCGATCGGAGGAGAGAAAGGCCGCGGGAAAGAAGCGGCCACCGGCGGCGAACGGCGGCGATCCGGCCGAAAACGAGGCCCGATTTCGAGAGCCCAGGCGACGGCGGTGCTTTTCAGACCGATAGCACCCGACGAGGCGGCGAAAATCGCCGGCGACGGCCAAAAGAGGGAGACGGGTCCGACGGCGAAGAGGAGAACAGCCGGACCGGCGGCATTCCGGCGACGTTGAGGCGAACCGAGGCCAGATTCGAGCTGCGGACGGCCTTGCGGAGCGATTGGCGGTGGAAGCCGGCGGAGAACCGATCGGCAAGGTGGCGAACCGGCGGTGAACCGGCCAAATCGGGGTGAACCGGCGGTCTGAACCGGTCCGAACCGGACTCAACCGGTTCAGACAAAAAGAGGAGAAAAAGGGAGAAAAAGGGAAAAGGAAAAAGAGAAAAAAATTGGGGAAAATTTCGGTGATGCAATCGAGCTTCGGGTAAGTCGATAAGCGGTCAAATTGACCCGATTTAAATTTGGAATATTTTATTTAATAAACTTTCGACCGAAAAGTTTACCCAAAAATGTAATTAATTGTGTAGCTCGATGATTGGCATCCACCGAGGGCTCGAGACAGTCTCGATTTGCGGACTAGCATGGAATCTCGGGTAAGTGACCCCTATTTACGACAATTTTCTCGTTATGCGTGATATTGATTTAATTTCCGCATAAATTGAATTAAATTATGGAAATTTAGATTAATTGTCGTAAATATTAAATTTAGCTATTCGAGAATTAGAACGAGGCCCGATAAATTATTGGTGGGCCCAGTGAGCCCAATAGGCCTCGATAAAGTGAGAATTAAGTGGAAAACGGGCTTAAGGTCGATTAAGGCCCATTAAGGTGCAATCGGGCCCAATAGGGGTAAACGGCCCAATGATTTAAATTAAGCCCAGAAAGTATTAAATACAATTAAATTGTATGTTATCTGACCTGAGGAATATTAATACGCAGTTCTGGGCATTGGATTGGAAGCATATCGGACTGCGCGACGAGACAACATTGGAAAAGAAAAGGTCAGACTCGACGAGAATCAAGGTAAGGGAATTCTGCGGACTGCTAGAGGTAACTTTACGCAATTTTAAATTCATACGCAGTCCTTTAAAATTAACTGAAGGGTCTAGAGGTCGAAGAACAATTTCAGTGCCCCGAATGGGCAAAATTACTAAAATACCCTTGTTAAGGGTAGAATCTAAAAATTTAGGAAAAATTGGGAGGAGCAAGGACAAAAGGTTCCTGCTCGTTCTGGAGGTATTTCAACGCATGCATGAGTAGGCTGGCTCACTTTTAAAGAAAAATGCATAGCATTGCATATCTTAATTGTTGTGATTTCTGTGAAAACTATTTGGAAATAACCGAGCCGCCTACATGTTTTTATTTACATGTGACGTGCTAGAGCTCAGCTCGCACGATGTTTGATTTGTGTGATGCATGCATTAGTGCTGGAGCGAGAGCTCGCACTAGAGTTTTACATGCATAGGTGCTAGAGTATAACTCGCACCAGATTTCACATGCTTTTGCGTGACACGGTGCTAGAGTCTAACTCGCACCAGATTTTATAAGATTTTCATACAATTTATATACAGAGTACTGAGCATAGCTCGCACTAGTTTTACTGGATTTGTGGAGTAGCGCTGTCTGCCCTTGGAGTCAGCCAAAAGGCCCAACAGGCTCAAAGGACCTCTTAAGTAGGGTGAGAGTGAGGGATGAGGTTGGCGGCCTTGTGGAGATGTAAAGCGGGCTCTGCCAAGTTTACTTGATTTGATGAGAGTGCTGAGCATCGCTCGCACTGATTTTTATGAGAACATACGATGAGCCGTGCTTGGAGCATCGGGTAGACTGTGTGTCACCGATTTAATAGGCTCGCACGTGCGTTTTGAGACATGGCAACGAGTATTGAGTTATGAAAACCTCTGTGGGAAGCAGGCCATTTGGGCTGGAGTACCTAGAGTGATATGGGTCCATGGAGTACGATGTACCGTGCAAGTAGCATGGAGTACGATGTACCGTGGGGTATCTTCGGATACGGTATCTTTGTGATACAGGGTATCTTCGGATACGGTATCTTTGTGATACGGGGTATCTTTGTGATACGGTATCTTTGTGATACGGGGTATCTTCGGATACGTCATCTTCGGATGCGTGAGATCGGATAAGACTGAGGGGTTGGATTGACCCACCTCCCGGGCAGTTCCCGATCAGGGTGAGACCTCGCACACTGGGATCCGTGAAGCTAGAGGGACTCACGAGGACATATTGGCCAGTCCTGGTTATTACCGATATACAGTATTGCCTAGTCTCGTATCTTGTATATATATACGTATGTTTTCGATATCGATGCTTTTGAGAAACTCCATTTCCATGGTTTTATGTGAGTCAGGATCACCCGAAGGAGGGGTCGAGTCCTGACTTCATTGTGAAATTTTTAAAGAGAAAGAAATGATTTAAAATAATTGCATGTTGAGTTTTCCGTGCAAACTTGATTTACATAACATCATAACCTTCATATCATATGTTTTAAAATGTGTGGAGAAAGGGTGGTTTATGCATGGCACTACGTTCATGTAGGTAGTATGGTTACCTACTTGTTCGTAGGATTGCCTTACTGAGCTTGATGTGCTCACCCCTTTCATTTTCTCCCACAGATGATCTCCAGTTGAAGTTGAGGCGACTCAGTACTGCATTCCGGATATCCGCTGCTGCCCATCCACATAAGGTATATACACTTGTACATATTGTATCTACATAAGCATAGCACAGTAACATGTTTGTAAGTAACTTTAGGGGATGTATAAATAATGTAAACAATTATAAATGACTGGAGAAGAAATATGTTAGATGGTAATGGTATGGTGGGACTGGCATTGACGCACAGCCCAATTATTAGTGGAGTGTGGTCACGATTCGAGGACAGGTAAGAATTCAAGTAAATAAACAAAACGCGAAAAATTAACTCTGATTTTTTGGTAGTTTGGGTCGTGACATATAAAGGTGGCATCAGAGCACAATTGGTCTGATGTGTGTCAGTGTCAGTAATTAAGAAATTACATCCCTGTGTTACTGTGCTTAGTTAGATACAATAGTGTATATCGAGATGGGCTTGACTAAGAAATGGTTGAGAATGCAGGAATGCCTAATATGAGTCGCGTTAGATGAGATAGTGCACGAGGCAGAGGTCGTAGAGGTAGACCTGAGTCTGCTAAGTCGTGCTGAGTTTGACTATGAGAATCAGTATGAGATTGAAATAGAGGCTAATGTTGAGAATGCCTCACAGAGTCCGACAGAGAGATCGGACAGTATTGAGACACGCTTCGCGAGATTGGAGCGGAGTGTGGAGATCATTTTGAGGAGCAAATTGCTCAGATTATGTATGAGATCAGAGGGCGCAGCGGAGCATTGGTGGAAACCCGCTCGACCCATCTTAAGAGTTGAGATGAGAAATATCTTAGATATATTCCGGTGACAGGATATCCCGGACATGATTTAAAGGAAATTTCGGATTAAAGTCCTCACTCTGACCCAGAGGATTTGATTTAATTATGAGTATGAGACTCGATTTTATTCTGGGCAGATATTACCTCGACACTATGAACAAGTGACAGTCGAGATGTCTAAAAGTTTATGGAAGGGCTCAGATTTTCAATTAGAGTCCAATTAGCCCGTGAGATATTACCTATACCGAGGCAGTGCGCAGATTTACAGTTGGGTAAATAAGAATATGAATCGCACGCCTCTGAGATTGGGAAAGGTAATGAGGGCTGAAATAGAGACAGAAAGAGAATCGAGAAATGACAGAGATGTCAAAATGGGAAAATGGAAATTGGTTAAAGATTAGATTTGATGAGTTATGGGCTGAGATAATTGGTAAGGCCCTAGTGCATCCAATTTTGGCACTGTTGAGGGGCATTGTGATTGGCGGACCCCGACCTGCTACGAAGCAGTGTAGCAGTGTGAGCACTGTAAGCAGTGTGAGATGTGTGGTGGATACCACGGAAGGAAGGTTTATACCTACACGGTATAGATGAAAATGGCCGTTAAGTGTGATAAGACGGACCATTGATTTGATTGCACAGAATTGGGCAAGATCGTCCCACAGAAAAGTAAAGAGACAGAACAACTTCGTTGGTATAGCCGCAACGAAAAGAGAGGCCCTAGCCGAAAAGAAAAAGGAAAGTAGTTTGTTGGACGAAGGCGAGAGGATGTCTTGGACCAGGACACTATTGATGTTTCATGGATGTGGTGTGAGATACCACACTTGTTATGAATAATAAAGTACATATGTTTATTGATCCTGGTGCCACATATTTATTCATACCGCCTTCATTCGCATATAAGTGAGTAAAAGGCATGAATGCCTACATCATTGGGCGCAATACAGATAAATGAGTACCCCAATAGAGGAGGATTAATTAACGGAATATGGCTATAGAGATTTTAAGTTGAAAACAGGGGTGCAACAGTTGAAAATTACAGGAGTAAAGGATTGTACTCACGGAATCAATAATGAAAGAGTTTTGTCGTGATTGATACACCAAGGAGATAATCTTAGAGATAAGATAGATCCTAAATATAAGATGTATTGGAGTAAGAGATATATGCTAGGTAAGGAATACCCTTATTATGCGAAGTAATTGAGGTTAAGCGATTAGTAACGAATATAAATTGTGACCGCATAGACTGAGATATTACGTAGTTGTGGTTAAGTCTGAAGGTCAATAAAGGTATTTCAAAATACCTCCCCGCCTGAAGACTTGACAGCGTCTAGATATATATATAACCTATAACGTGAAATCGAGCGTCGTAATAGATAACTTTAGCATTAGGATACCTCTACTAAGACGATAAGAATATAAAAACTCGACAAATCATGAAGGTTAACATAGTAAATTTAATAGGTGCCGTTAAGGTAAGGAAAAGGAAATGGCGCAGGTTAGTACCTGAAAATGTAAGCGGTTGAGAAGGATCTTATACGCTTATGCGTAAATAAGTCAAGGTTTAGATCGAGTTGTAATCATCATTATCGATGATATATTGGGTGTAGTTAAAGTCTAGGGCGATTTATAAGTAACAATTGGAAGATGGCTTTTACAGATGGATTATTACGAGATTTAAAATGGTATACCTTGTTGACACGTTTAATTAAGAAAACGTGGTCTCGGAATAAAATGAGAGATGTGACATAGACTTCGGTGTAATGAAGTATGAACTGACCCCCGTGAATAATTTCACCATACCCAACAGCTCAAGAGGATCTCAGTGAGTATGGATACCTCAAAATTATGATGGAGCTGTGTATTGATGTATAATGGGAAGATAGTCAAGTATGGAGTCAGACAACTCCTTGATCATGAAATAAACTATCTGACCCATGACTTAAGTTGGCAACAGTAATTATACCAAGAATATGGTACTATTATGTACATGGTGAGAAATTGTGGATATGCACTGATCATAAAGCCCGAGTATCTGTTTTCACAGAAAGAGGCAAATATGAGAATAAATATTGGGTTAGAGCTTCTGAGAGATTTTGATTTATGAAAATTGTACCCTCGGGAAAGGCTGATGCTTTGAGCAGAAAGAGCCTCGGGATGGTATTACATATGATGGTCAGGGAGCGTGAGCTGCTAGAGCAGTTGTGAACCTCAGTATTGATGTGATCCCTTCTGATGATGGCAGTGATTAGTATGATTATGTGACAGCTAGCCTGATGATTAGAACCGGATGAGAGTGCCCGGATTTGCCAGGCTTAGCGTGATGATCGACCGGATGTCGATAGTTTGGGTCTGATTCAGAAGGGTACAGTGATAGAGTTCACAGTGGGTGATGATGAGTTACTGAGGATTCAGAGACAGTATGAGTGCTCCCCAAGACCACAATGGATGAGATAGTAATATTGTCAGAAGCTCACTCTTCGGGATATACAGTGCATACGGAAGTAAATAAATATATCGAAATCTCGAAAAGGGTATGGGTGGTCAGATGTGGAAAGAGATATTGGTGGAGATTGTATAAAAGTGCCTAGTGTGTCAGCAGAGTAAGGTAGAGTATTAAAAGTCTGCAGAGTTATTACAGCACCTACCTTTGTCGACACGGCATGAAAAATGAGAGCAAGTCTCCATGAAGGTCGTGATGGGTTACAGAGAACCCAGGTGAATTACGAGGCTATTTGGATGATAGTCGCTAAGTTGTCTACCCACCTTCTGGTTATGAACTCCTCAGATACTCAGAGTGTGTATGAGGATTTGCGTGTAAGGAAGATTGTGGAACATTAAGTAGCGTTCCAGTGAGCATGGTATCATATAGGGATTCCCGCTTCACTTCTTACTTCAGGGAATATTTCTAGGAAGCTATGGGAACCCGACTGAGTATTAGCACAGCTTTTCATCCTCAGACAGATGGTCAGTCAGAGAAGACTGTACATGTTCTGGAGGATCCGATGAAAGCGTGTGCCATTGATTTTGTAAGCTCCTGGAATGATCAGTTGATTTCTAATTGAAGTTGTCAATAACGACAGTTGGCAGTTGAGTATCGGGATAACGAGATATGAGGCAGTGTATAGCTGTAGGGGCTGTTCCCCAAATTGGATAAGAAAAAGTGGGTGACAGATATAATTATTTTTGACCTTGGATAATAGGCCTCTAAGGATGTTTAGTTAAGGATGAGAGATTAAGAACACCTCAGAGCAGATAGACAAGTATTGGAATTCACCCTTGGTGAATTAATATGGTTGAAAGTTACTTGTCCTAAGAGAATAAGGACATAGCGAGCTTTTGGAAGAAGGTAAATTGAGTTGTACAGGATGGAATATTTTGAGAGATTAGACAAGTGGGAGATAAGACCTGTAGGTTGGTGTTATCACTTGAATTAACAGGCACCCACAGTGTGTCTCAGCTTTTGATGCTTTGGGAATACTATCCAGATCCAGCATAGGTGATCGATATGAACTCCAAAAATTCAATTTAATGGAAATACAAGTATATTGAAGAAGTTGATTCGGGCATTAAACAGGAAAGAGAAAGTATTAAGGTTTAAGATGATCTCCCTAATTAAAGTCCTTTGGTAGTAATACACTCCAGAGAAGGTCACATAAGAATTTAAGAGTATGACACGATCGATGTACCCGGAGTTGTATATGGACTCATATGAATTGGTTCTAATTTGGAGGACCAAATTCCTTAAGTGGGGGAGAGTTGTAAGACCCGAATTTAATTAAAATACGAAAAATTAAATAAGAAAAGATGGGGAAAGTATGAAGGAAGCCGAGTTAAATTAATCCCGAACACATGTAAGGGCAAAACGGTCAAAAGACCGAAAGCCGGAGTAAATTCGATAAGGAAATTTAATTAAAAATAAGGATTTAAGAAATCTTGGTCAATAAAGATGAAATAAATTTATTTTGGGTTAAATTGATCAAGATATTAATTTATTGGAATTAATCGGGATTAATCGAGATTTTTAGTTCGAAAAAATAATCCCGAAAATAATCGAAAAATATATCGAAAAGTCACCCGGGACAATATCCCGAAAATACGGGAAAATTATACCCGAAAAAGAGGTTAAAATATAATAAATAAATTAAATAAAATTAAATTGATAAATTTAGAATTTAATAATAATTTTAAGAGATAGTTGGGTAATTTTAATGTATTTTAAAGAATAGTAAAATAATTAAAATAAATAAAAATAATAATAAAATTAATAAAAATAAATTAATGAAAAAAAAAGGGGCTGAAAATGAGAAACGGAAAACGAAGCCCGAAACCGAGGAGAGGCCCGACCACCGTCCGGCGGCCAACGGCCCGACCAAGGGCCGAAAAAGAAAGAGGGGAGGCCGGTGATCTCAATGGTACCGACGGTGCAGCCTACCGACGCTGGAGGAAGCCGATCGGAGGAGAGAAAGGCCGCGGGAAAGAAGCGGCCACCGGCGGCGATCCGGCCCAAAACGAGGCCCGATTTCGAGAGCCCAGACGACGGCGGTGCTTTTGAGACCGATAGCACCCGACGAGGCTGCGGAAATCACCGGCGACGGCCAAAAGAGGGAGACGGGTCCGACGGCGAAGAGGAGAACAGCCGGACCGGCGGCATTCCGGCGACGTTGAGGCGAACCGAGGCCAGATTCGAGCTACGGGCGGCCTTGCGGAGCGATTGGCGGTGGAAGCCGATGGAGAACCGGCCGGCAAGGTGGCGAACCGACGGTGAACCGGCCAAATCGGGGTGAACCGGCGGTCTGAACCGGTCCGAACCGGACTGAACCGGTTCAGCCAAAAAGAGGAGAAAAAGGGAGAAAAAGGGAAAAGAAAAAAGAGAAAAAAATTGGGGAAAATTTCGGTGATGCAATCGAGCTTCGGGTAAGTCGATAAGAGGTCAAATTGACCCGATTTAAATTTGGAATATTTTATTTAATAAAATTTCGACCGAAAAGTTTACCCGAAAATGTAATTAATTGTGTAGCTCGATGATTGGCATCCACCGAGGGCTCGAGATAGTCTCGATTTGCGGACTAGCATGGAATCTCGGGTAAGTGACCCCTATTTACGATAATTTTCTCGTTATGCGTGATATTGATTTAATTTCCGCATAAATTGAATTAAATTATGGAAATTTAGATTAATTGTCGTAAATATTAAATTTAGCTATTCGAGAATTAGAACGAGGCCCGATAAATTATTGGTGGGCCCAGTGAGCCCAATAGGCCTCGATAAAGTGAGAATTAAGTGGAAAACGGGCTTAAGGCCGATTAAGGCCCATTAAGGTGCAATCGGGCCCAATAGGGGTAAACGGGCCCAATGATTTAAATTAAGCCCAGAAAGTATTAAATACAATTAAATTGTATGTTATCTGACCTGAGGAATATTAATACGCAGTTCCGGGCATTGGATTGGAAGCATATCGGACTGCGCGACGAGACAACATTGGAAAAGAAAAGGTCAGACTCGACGAGAATCGAGGTAAGGGAATTCTGCGGACTGCTAGAGGTAACTTTACGCAATTTTAAATTCATACGCAGTCCTTTAAAATTAACTGAAGGGTCTAGAGGTCGAAGAACAATTTCAGTGCCCCGAATGGGCAAAATTACTAAAATACCCTTGTTAAGGGTAGAATCTAAAAATTTAGGAAAAATTGGGAGGAGCAAGGACAAGAGGTTCCTGCTCGTTCTGGAGGTATTTCAACGCATGCATGAGTAGGCTGGCTCACTTTTAAAGAAAAATGCATAGCATTGCATATCTTAATTGTTGTGATTTTTGTGAAAACTATTTGGAAATAACCGAGCCGCCTACATGTTTTTATTTACATGTGACGTGCTAGAGCTCAGCTCGCACGATGTTTGATTTGTGTGATGCATGCATTAGTGCTGGAGCGAGAGCTCGCACTAGAGTTTTACATGCATAGGTGCTAGAGTATAACTCGCACCAGATTTCACATGCTTTTGCGTGACACGGTGCTAGAGTCTAACTCGCACCAGATTTTATAAGATTTTCATACAATTTATATACAGAGTACTGAGCATAGCTCGCACTAGTTTTACTGGATTTGTGGAGTAGCGCTGTCTGCCCTTGGAGTCAGCCAAAAGGCCCAACAGGCTCAAAGGACCTCTTAAGTAGGGTGAGAGTGAGGGATGAGGTTGGCGGCCTTGTGGAGATGTAAAGCGGGCTCTGCCAAGTTTACTTGATTTGATGAGAGTGCTGAGCATCGCTCGCACTGATTTTTATGAGAACATACGATGAGCCGTGCTTGGAGCATCGGGTAGACTGTGTGTCACCGATTTAATAGGCTCGCACGTGCGTTTTGAGACATGGCAACGAGTATTGAGTTATGAAAACCTCTGTGGGAAGCAGGCCATTTGGGCTGGAGTACCTAGAGTGATATGGGTCCATGGAGTACGATGTACCGTGCAAGTAGCATGGAGTACGATGTACCGTGGGGTATCTTCGGATACGGTATCTTTGTGATACAGGGTATCTTCGGATACGGTATCTTTGTGATACGGGATATCTTTGAGATACGGTATCTTTGTGATACGGGGTATCTTCGGATACGGCATCTTCGGATGCGTGAGATCGGATAAGACTGACGGGTTGGATTGACCCACCTCCCGGGCAGTTCCCGATCAGGGTGAGACCTCGCACACTGGGATCCGTGAAGCTAGAGGGACTCACGAGGACATATTGGCCAGTCCTGGTTATTACCGATATACAGTATTGCCTAGTCTCGTATCTTGTATATATATACGTATGTTTTCGATATCGATGCTTTTGAGAAACTCCATTTCCATGGTTTTATGTGAGTCAGGATCACCCGAAGGAGGGGTCGAGTCCTGACTTCATTGTGAAATTTTTAAAGAGAAAGAAATGATTTAAAATAATTGCATGTTGAGTTTTCCGTGCAAACTTCATTTACATAACATCATAACCTTCATATTTTTAAAATGTGTGGAGAAAGGGTGGTTTATGCATGGCACTACGTTCATGTAGGTAGTATGGTTACCTACTTGTTCGTAGGATTGCCTTACTGAGCTTGATGTGCTCACCCCTTTCATTTTCTCCCACAGATGATCTCCAGTTGAAGTTGAGGCGACTCAGTACTGCATTCCGGATATCCGCTGCTGCCCATCCACATAAGGTATATACACTTGTACATATTGTATCTACATAAGCATAGCACAGTAACATGTTTGTAAGTAACTTTAGGGGATGTATAAATAATGTAAATAATTATAAATGACTGGAGAAGAAATAAGTTAGATGGTAATGGTATGGTGGGACTGGCATTGACGCACAGCCCAATTATTAGTGGAGTGTGGTCACGATTCGAGGACAGGTAAGAATTCAAGTAAATAAACAAAACGCGAAAAATTAACTCTGATTTTTTGGTAGTTTGGGTCGTGACATCTAGCTACTCACACAATTCCCTTACCTCATTTTTCTGTACAGTCTGACCTTTCACTGATGTCTCGTTACGCAGTCCCATTTGCTCTGAATCCAATCTCCGGAACTGGGGATAAATATTCATCAAGTCAATATACAATATAATTAATTGTATTTCATATTTTTTGGGCTTAATTTAAATCATTGGGCCCGTTTACCCATATTAAGCTCGATTGTACCATAATGGGCCTTAATCGGCCTTAAGCCTGTTTTTCACTTACTATTCACATTATCAAGGCCTATTGGGCTCATTGGGCCCATCAATATTTATTGAGCCTCATTCTAAACTCTCGAATAGCTTAATTTAGTATTTACGACAATTTATCCAAATTTTTAGAATATAATTCATTTAATGCGGAATTTAAATCCATAATTTATGCGGTAAATTCTAACACGCATAACGATGTAAATTGTCGTAAATAAAGGTTACTTACCTAAGATTCCATGATAGTACGTAAATCGAAGCTGTCTCAAGCTCTCGTTTGACGTCAATCGTCGAGCTACAAAATTTAATATTTTTTCGGATAAATTTTCAGTCGGATATTAATCAAATTAAATATTCCAAAATTTAAATCGGTCAATTTCGACCACTTACCAACTTACTCGTAGCTCGATTACATCACTGAGATTTTTTCCAATTTTTCCTCTTTTATTTTTCCTTTTTTTCTTCTTTTTCCTTTTCTTTTTGGCTGAATCGGTTCGGTCCGGTTCAACCCGATTCAGACCGGTTCTGTAACGACCCTTGACCCTCGAAAATCGGGAATTTTTTTTTTAACTTAATTTACCCACTTATTCCCTTATTCACTTAGGTTGTATTCCTGTGCAGTGTCAAAACACTTATCCTAATTCTTTACTCGTAAATATAATTAATTTCCATATTTTAACTTATACGGCTGATAGAAATTTCGGCAACACAACGGTTTATATATGAGCCTACCCACCTGCAAATCAGTTGTTTTTCGACAATCCTAGATATTCACAACTACCAAGCATGCTTTCCAACAATCCTAGATATCTACAACTACCAAGCATACTTTCTCAATCCACTTTTACAACTCAATATATCGATTTCGATTTAATACTAGCCATCTCAAAATATAAACCCAAAATAATTTCGTTTACATCGTATTTCCTTACAAATTACATCCCAACAAAAATATTTTCAATATACGTGTCTGTGCGTATAGATATGTCTGGTACAGGAATGTAAATGTATACCTTTCTGCGTGTACAAAAAGTAGCCTAGGGTAGCTCTCCCCACCAGCCTACGTCGTGTACGCGACAGGTAGCTCCTACGGATCACTGCAATTAATCTGAGAGGTAGAGGGGTGAGCTTTCGGGAAAAAATCCCAGTAAGAAGATGTATTTAAAACGATTCTAGCAATTCAATATGTATAAAACATGATAGTGCGTATAATGATACTTTCTGAAACTAATAATAGTAACATTCAAAGATTAAGGAAAATCAGAAACATCGAGATTTCAAAACGTAATTCCTTAAGTACGTGATCTTAACAGATATTACGTAAACTGGTCGTATAATCAGAATTCCAAAAACATGAATATATGTCAAAGCACATAATATAGAATCACATTCTGAAAACAGAGTTTAATTTTCAAATCGAGACTACATCGGCCTATCTAATTATCATACGGCAAATAACCAAGTCATACTCCGTAGAGGGAATTCACAAGCTGTGGCCACGGCGAGATAGAACCCGAAGGTGAAATTCAGAACCTATGGCCACGGCGAGACAAAACCCAAAGGCGAAATTCAGAACCTATGGCCACAGCGAGGTGAAATTCAGAACCTATGGCCACGGCGAAGGTGAAATTCAGAACCTATGGCCACGACGAGACAGAACCCGAAGGCGAAATTCAGAACCTATGGCCACGGCGAGGGTGAAATTCAGAACCTATGGCCACGGCGAAGGTGAAATTCAGAACCTATGGCCACGGCGAGACAGAACCCGAAGGCGAAATTCAGAACCTATGGCCACGGCGAGGGTGAAATTAAGAACCTATGGCCACGGCGAAGGTGAAATTCAGAACCTATGGCCACGGCGAGGCTGTAGACAGAATCAAGGTCATACAGCGTTTCAGAACCACATGGGCAAAGTTTCAGACGCCACACAGGCGAAGTTCAGACGCCACACAGGCGAAGTTGACATGCGTTAGCATACAACATAAATGGCCCTTAGTCTCAAAACATATTATATTTCTCAAAAGTGAAAACATCGAATTAAAAATCATCTTGTTCGAAAGATTATTTTAGAAAAAATGTTTTTATTTCAAAAGCACAAATACAAAAAGCATAGTCTTGATTAGAAATATAATTTAGAAACATGCATGGAAATCATACTTCATGTCTTTGTAAGCTTTCCTTAATCAAAATTCAGAAAGTAACTGTTACCGTTTTAAATCATATCCCATTACCTCGATCTATCGAAATTCACCAATTCGAGTGGTGACGCCTCCTAGTACCACCTTTAATTCTCTCTACGATTCACCTACACCGAAATCATTTACTTAGCAACCTATTCATGCGAATCATCCGAATTGCGTTAAAATCGTAACCTATCGTTACTACTGCGTGTGTACGTATTATTGTATATACCTAGGCCAACACGCACGTTTATATATTTTCTTTACTATTTATATATTTTGTACCTACAACATATACCTTTATTATATACGTCTACATGAATATACACATAAATATATATATATATATATATATATATATACACTCCTATATGTATATATATACTTTTATTTGTTTTCATGTTTCTCTATCTCATATATATACATTCTTTGTATATACATATACTAGCACAAATTCATCTTATATACACCCATATGTATATGCATCTAAATATATATATATATATATATATTATTGTTTTCCATTTTTCCTTATCACCTATATATATATATATATATATATATATATATATATATATATATATATATATATATATATATCCTTGTTTGTACATATACTAACATATCCACTCATTATATACACCTATATGTATATACCCATATATATATATATATATATATATATATATATTCACATGAATACATCTATTTATTATTACTTATTTCCATTATTCATCATCACATAAATGTATACACATATATATCTATATATATATATATATATATATATATATATATATATATATATATATATATACATTTTTTTATCTATTATTCATCTTTCCCATTTTTATTTTTATTTCACATCTAGTTTAAAATCTACACTAACATGCTTGTATCTACAACATATATATACATGTGTATTAAAAATACATATATACATAAATATTTTACCTTTTCTTTTTCCTTTCAATTTTCCAACTCTTCTCCCTCTTTTTTTTCCTCGGCTACTGTTTACTGTTCCTCTTTTTAAAGCTTCCCGCTATTTTCTTCCTTTCTTTTCTTCTTCACGGCATCAGTGTTCACCGTCTCTACCAAGAGCTCGACACTGCCACCATCTCATAGTTCTTCTCTGCCTCTTTCGTTTGGTGTTGGTGGCCTTCTGTTTCCCCCATCTCCGGCAGTTTCCATCTTCCTATTCACCTCTGCTCTTCACAATCTCCTCTCTTCTGCCTCTTCAATTTTTTTTCCTCTATTTCCAGGTTTTCTCCCTATTCCTAGCAATTCTTACAAGCTTCTGCCAAACGCATCTCTGCAGCAACCATCCTTCACCGAACCTTCTACTACAGTGTGAGACCTCGTATATGTATAAGGGTATATATGCACATAGAAGTGTAAATAGAGTTGTACTATGAATTCATGAGTGAAGTATATGTGATGTAAGTCCACAAGTAATGTACACACTTGTAATGAGAGTGATAATCGTACATACAAGTTTCATTATATATGAATGTGTAGTAATGGACTTAAACATGTGGAGAATGTGTGTAGAATGGATTATGAATAGTTTGGTAAAATGGAAGTATAATTGCATAAGATGTGCATTTCCATTTTAGTTTACATTAAGTACCATTGGTCATACAAAGATCCTACACAAATTTTAATGTGTATGAAGTGAGGATGGATGTCATCTTCAAGTCTCAAAGATGAATGAATGAGGAAATGATCATGGTAGCAAATTAAGGTGTTTGGTAAGTGTTGTTGCAGAGGAAATCTGGAAATTTTGAAGGGCAGATCGATCTCATGGGATGAGAGATCGATCTGGAAGAGCCAGAATGCTCTTATTTGGGCGAGAGAATAGAACAGATCGATCTCCAATGGACCAGATCGATCTCCTTAGCTCTCTGTTTGGGAGCAGATCGATCTCATGCTTCGACAGATCGATCTCATGCCTTGACAGATCGATCTCATGCTTCGACAGATCGATCTCAGGCTTAAAAATGCTGTGAAAAAGAGGGATTTTAAGGGACCAGATCGATCTCCTCAAGCTATTTCTATATAAGGAGTGCTGGAAATCAGAAAATTTCGGGAAAAACACAAACTTTCCACTTTCAACCTAAAAACCTAACATTCTCTCTCAAAAATCAGCCATTCTCAGTGAGGTTTGAAGAGAGATCATTAGAGACAAAGTTGTTCCTAGCAAAGAGAAGAACAACATAGTTGGAAAGCATTCTCCCATTTGTTGATATTGAAGGATTTAAGGGCATTGCCATTGGAGCAAGAAGAGAAATCAAATTTGGTAAGATTCTAACACTCCAACTGTGGTACATTGTTTATTAAGTGATTTTGGAGTTGTTGGCATGAGTATAGATGGTTAGAAACTATCTAAATGCATTGGTATGATTATGACCTAGAAAATGATTCAGTGTGAGAAAGTGAAATTGATTGAGATTAATGAGAAATGGGATGTCTAGAGGTGACAATAATGTTATGGGTATGATTTTAAGATATTGTTAGTGGATAAATTGTGAGATTTACCTAAAAGAGGTAAAATGTGAATTTAAGGCATTTGTAAAATGCATAAGTAAATAATGTTGACTAGTGAAGTCAATTATGGGTTAAATACGTTAACTCAATCGATTTAATGAATGAATCGCAGCTTCCGAGGATACGCCGAGGCGAGTTGAGCCAAAAGCGTGAGAAGCTAAAAGGAAAGGAGTCACACCAAGTAAATCGAGGTAAGGGAATTGTGTGGACTCTTAGAGATATTGTGCGCAATTTGGGCGCATAAATGTTTTGCTAGAATGCATGAGATTAGAAAATGTTGTTGTTGGGTGATTGAAGGGTAAAAGTCGGGAGTTTGAGAAATGTGCATGAAAACAAAAGCATATTTCTTTGGAAATCATGTTTTATTGCTTTTTAGCAAATGATTGGTAGGTTGGCTAACATTGAAATGATTTGCAAAAGAAATGAGTATGTTTTGGTTTTGTTAACCATATTTTGCAAGTTTTGAGCCACCTACAAGATTTCGTGAGTATGAAAGAGTGCATGAGGCACTAGTTTTCACATGGATTTCATATGGTTTTGGCATTGTGCTTGAGTTTGTCTCGCACTGGATGCCCACCTTGCATGTTGCTGTGTTTGGAGCTTCGAGTAGACTTGGTGTCATATCGATTAAATAGGCTCACACGTGCATTGTTTTGAGACATGGCATGTTAAAACAACCTGATGAGCCCGAACGAGGGATAAGGGTTGGAGATCCACCTGATAAGCCCGAACGAGGGATAAGGGTTGGAGGAACAGCTGATGA
This sequence comes from Firmiana major, assembly GCA_033439115.1. Lineage (NCBI taxonomy): Eukaryota > Viridiplantae > Streptophyta > Magnoliopsida > Malvales > Malvaceae > Firmiana > Firmiana major. The sequence goes on from CM065912.1 coordinate 28,146,382, forward strand.
GCCCGAACGAGGGATAAGGCTGGGGGGTCCACGGAGTACGTTGTACCGTGCATGTAGCATGGAGTACATTGTACCGTGTTGTGATGTGATGTGCCGTCTTCGGACGAGATCTGCTATGGACCGGCGGGTAGGATTTGACCCACCTCCCGCGTGGAAGCAGATGGTGGTGATATCCCGCACACCTGATCCGTGTAGCCGGTATCACAGGTTATGTACATAGGCCTTGAGGTTATTACCTATTGTTGAAACTGCCTATCTCACATGTCTAATGCTATTTGAGAATAAATCCATCTTTGAAGTGATTGTGGTCAGGAAAGCCCGAGGGATGGGCTGGGACCTGACGTTGAATTGATTTGTTAATGGTTTTTAAAGTGCACAGATGCATGATGTTTAATGCCATGCTTTATTGTGAAAATGCATGATGTTTAATGCCATGCTTTATTGTGAAAATGCATGATGTTTAATGCCATGCTTTTATTGTGGACTATGCATGATGATTTATACCATGCTTTGAGTTGACATGTGCACTTGATTTCTATAGCATGAATGCTTTACATACCATCAACACAATCATACACTCATGTTTTGAGATAAACATTGAATTAAATGCTTTTGAGCATGGCATAACGGTCACGTAGATAGTACAGTATCTACCTGTTCGCATGATTGCCTTACTGAGCGTGTGGTTTGCTCACCCCCCCTTATTTTCCCCCTCTCTACAGAGATTTGAGTATAGATTGAGCGTGACTGGAGGCGTTCCCTTTTTGGTAATCCGCTGCATCCCATCGCTAAAGGTATACACACTTGGATTATTTTGTATCTAAACTAGACATAGCACAGTAGCATTTTGTATGTAACCACTGGGGATGTAAAACAATGTAAACACATGTAACAACTCTGATATATATACATTTATACAAGTGTTTACTCATAATAATGTTTCAAATTGAATTGGTATGGTGGAGTGAGTTAGACGTCGACACACAGCCCAACTGTTAAGTGTGTGGTTGTTCACGATCGAGGAAGGATGATTAAGGATTGATGCATGAAAATGCGAAAAATTTGTACGTATTTTGGTAAGTTGAGGGTCGTGACAGAAGTTGGTATCAGAGCCCGGGTTGGTCTGACGTGTGTCATGTTTAAAATACTTAATAAGTGAAAAAAAATTTACATCCCCAAGTTACTGTGCTTGTTTAGATACAAATAGTGTATGTCGATGGGTTGACTAAGTAATTGGTTGTGAATGTAGGGAACTGAGTAAGTATGCCTAATACCAGTCGCGGTAGAGGGATGAGAGCACAAGCTCGAGGCCGTAGAGGTAGGCCTGGGGGTCGTGTTGAGCCGAAAACACACGAGGCTCAGGAGGATGTTGAGGTGGAGGTCGACGTTGAGCACGCTCCACAGGGTCCAGAGGAGAGGCCCGAGAGTACTGAGGCTCGCTTCGCGAGGATTGAGCGGAGCATTGAGATGATTTTGGAATTGGTCACTCAATCTTTACCTGGAGTTGGCGGTAGACAGAGTCCCGCTACACAGGGTGATGCCGAGCAGGCAGCAGCTCCAGAGGCATGGGCAAGGCAAGCCCAAGGACCTCAGACGATAGATACCCCACCCCCACAGGATGTGCCTACGCCGGTTGCTATGCCAGGCAGTAGAGGTTGGGGATATGGATGTGATTTGGATAGACTGCGGCAGTTCCAAAAGTTTGGACCGCCGTCTTTCAGTGGAGTAAAGGACCCAGTAGCGGCTGAGGATTGGATCAATGAGATCGAGAAATTATATGGGTTCTTTGAGTGCACTACTACCGAGATGGTAGCATTTGCCGCTTTTATGCTGAAGGGATCAGCAGAACATTGGTGGAAATCCACCAGGCCTATTTTGAGAGACCGACAAACTGAGATCAGCTGGGATGTGTTTCTAGAGGCCTTCCGGAGACAGTATGTTCCGGATACCGCCCAGTGAAAGCTAAAGATGGCATTTTTGGGACTGTCCCAAGGGAGCAGGACTGTGGACGAGTATGAGACTGCTTTTATATCCCTGGGCAGGTATGATCCCAACACAATGGGTAACGAGGTCGAGAAGATCCAAAAGTTTATGGATGGATTGAGACCGGCTATTAGGTCTAGACTGGTTCCCCTAGATATACCGACCTATGAGGAGGCAGTACGCAGGGCGTAACTATGTGAACAAGATGTTGATAGAATCGCCTCAGAATTTGGAAAGGTTGGTAAGATGAGGGACAAAGATAAGAAGAGACCTATAATGGATAGAGGCTTCAACTATAAAGGAGGCAAGAGATTCTCTGGAAAGAGGCCGAGAACTGATGAGATTCGGGAGAGGACAATTGATACTCCTATGTATCCGGCCATTGCTCCAGCTAAGGGAATCGTGATTGGAGGACCACGACCTACTATAGAACAGTGTGGCAAGTGTGGTAGGTACCATGGTACTCGACCATGTTATGGACCTCAGGTTGTATGCTTCAGATGTGGGAAGCCAGGGCACATAAGCAGAGATTGCCCCGAGATGATAGAGAGGGCCCCACAGAAGGGCAAGGAGCCAGAGAGAGCTCCAGTTGGTACAGCTGCTCCGAGGAGGAAGGCTACAGCTGAAGAAAAAGGGAAGCAAGCAGTGGGTGTAAGCAGAGGACGAGTGCACGCACTGGATCAGGATACTGCAGATCAGTCATCAGATGTGGTAAAAGGTACCATCCAAATCTTTGATTTAGAAGCTTATGTACTGTTTGATCCTGGTGCCACGCATTCCTTTATTTCGCCATCCTTTGCATGTAAATTGTTGAAGCATGTAAAACCCACGCTGCTTGATAAGATGTTATTGATATCTACCCCTATGAATGATAGTCAGTTGACTGAGCATATATATAGGGATTGTAAAATGAAGATAGGAGGTAAAGAGATGGCAGCCGATTTAATTTTATTAAACATGAGTGATTTTGATGTGATCCTAGGAATGGATTGGTTGGCTACCAATCATGTTGTTATGGATTGTCATGCTAAAACCTTGATGTTTCCAAAGATAGACAATCTTGTAGTTAATTTTGTGAAATGAAATTAAAGAACATGATTTTTATAAGTGTGATGAGTATAATCTTGATACATGATGTATGAAAGATAAATTTGATTTCATTTATGTATGTGATGAGATGATTTATGATACTAATGGTGGAAAGAATAATGTGAAGGATTCATCGCTTTTGTGATTGAGATGGATAAGGCACGTCTGGAATTAAAAGACATACCAGTGGTTAGAGAATTTCCAGATGTCTTTCCAGATGAGTTACCAGGATTACCTCCAGATAGGGAGATGGAGTTTGGTATAGATTTGGCACCTGGTACAGAGCCGATGTCCAAGCCGCCATATCGAATGGCTCAAGTTGAGTTAGAGGAGTTAAGGAAACAATTACAAGAGTTGCTGGAGAATGGGTTCATCAGGTCGAGCGTCTCACCTTGGGGAGCACCGGTTCTGTTTGTAAGGAAGAAGGATGGAAGCCTCCGACTGTGTATAGACTACCGGTTGTTGAATAAGGCCACCATCAAGAATAAGTATCCCCTCCCACGTATCGATGATTTATTGGATCAGCTTAAGGGAGCGCAGGTCTTTTCCAAGATAGATCTGAGATCAGGGTACCATCAATTGAAGATACGAGGTGAAGATGTACCCAAGACAGCTTTTCGCACCCGGTATGGACATTATGAGTTTATGGTTATGCCATTCGGGTTGACGAATGCTCCCGCAGCTTTTATGTCGTTGATGAATGAGGTATTTCACCAGTATTTGGATCGATTTGTGATTGTGTTTATTGATGATATACTGGTGTATTCAAGGTCTAGAGAGGAGCATGAGAGGCATCTAAGGATAGTGCTACAAAACCTTCGAGAGAAGAAGTTGTACGCTAAACTCAGTAAGTGCGACTTTTGGTTGGAACAGATCTCTTTTCTGGGTCACATAGTATCAAAGGATGGAGTATCAGTGGATCCATCTAAGATTGAGGCCGTAGTTCAGTGGCAGAGACCCCAGACAGTGACAGAGATCAGAAGTTTCCTGGGTTTAGCTGGGTATTATCGAAGGTTTGTAGAGGGATTTTCGAGGTTAGCTGTTCCTTTGACATGTCTCACGAGGAAAAATGTAGAGTTTATGTGGGACAAAAAGTGTGAAGACAGTTTTGAGGAGTTGAAAAGGAGATTAACTACAGCTTCAATACTCACCATTCCTACCAGCTCATGAGGTTTCTCGGTGTATGCGGATGCTTCACACCAAGGACTGGGCTGTGTATTGATGCAGGATGGGAAGGTAGTAGCCTATGGATCAAGACAGTTAAAGGATCATGAGAGGAACTACCCGACCCATGACTTGGAGTTGGCAGCGGTGGTGTTTGCGTTGAAGATATGGCGCCACTACCTCTATGGTGAGATATTTCAGGTTTATACAGATCATAAGAGCCTTAAGTACCTGTTCTCACAGAAAGAGTTGAACATGAGACAGAGGAGATGGCTCGAGCTGTTAAAGGATTATGATTGTGAAATCCTATACCACCCGGGTAAAGCAAATGTGGTTGCTGATGCATTGAGTAGGAAGCATCTCGGGATGGTATCATTCATGATGATCAGGGAACACGAGCTGTTGGAACAGTTCATGAACCTCAGTTTGGATATGACCCCGCCTGACGCTGATAGTGGATTTATGATAGCTAGCCTGCAGTTGGAACCGGATCTGGTAGATCGAATCCGGCAGGCTCAGCGAGTTGATCAGCAGTGTGGTGATATTGTCGGGCAGATACAGAGGGGTATAGAGACGAACTTTGGGTTGAGTTCGGATGGATTGTTGAGGTTCAGAGGTAGGATATGTGTCCCTGATGACGCAGAGATCAGAAGGTTGATCCTGACAGAGGCTCACTCATCGAAGTATACGATACATCCAGGGGGTACCAAAATGTATCAAAACCTTCGAAAGGTTTATTGGTGGTCGGGAATGAAAAAGCACATTGCTGAATATGTTGCTAAGTGTCTCGTTTGTCAGCAGGTGAAGGTAGAGCATCAGAAGCCTGCAGGGTTATTGCAGCCTCTATCGATACCGACATGGAAGTGGGAGCATGTCACCATGGATTTTGTGATGGGATTGCCGAGGACCCGAAGAGGTCATGATGCCATATGGGTGATTGTGGATCGATTGACGAAATCAGCCCATTTTCTAGCTATGAGAGCTACCGATACTCTGAGCCAGTTAGCGAACCTATATGTGCGCGAGATAGTGAGGCTACATGGAATTCCAATGAGCGTTGTTTCTGATAGGGATGCCCGCTTCACTTCCCACTTTTGGGAACAGTTTCAGGAAGCGATGGGGACCCAGTTGAATTTTAGCACTGCGTTTCATCCTCAGACAGATGGTCAGTCAGAGAGGACTATACAGACCCTGGAGGACATGTTGAAAGCGTGTGCATTGGATTTTGGAGGCTCCTGGGATGACCATTTGCCACTCGCAGAGTTCGCGTATAATAACAGTTTTCATGCGAGTATCGGGATGGCACCATATGAGGCATTGTATGGGCGTAGATGCCGTTCCCCTATTGGATGGGAAGAGGTTGGTGACAGACAGATCTTTGCTCCCGACTTGGTTAGACAAGCCTCTGAGGACGTCTAATTGATATGTGAGAGGTTACGGACAGCTCAGAGCAGGCAAAAGAGTTATGCTGACAAGAGACGGAGACCACTAGAGTTTGAGGTGGGTGAGTCAGTATTTCTGAAAGTTTCCCCTTCGAAGGGAATTATGAGATTTGGGAAGAAGGGAAAGTTGAGCCCTCGATATATAAGGCCATTTGAGATACTTGATAAGGTGGGAGACAAGGCTTATAGGTTGGCATTGCCACCAGAGTTGGCAAGTGTGCACAACGTCTTCCACGTATCCATGTTGAGGAAGTATCACCCGGACCCGGCACATGTGATAAGATATGAGCCTTTGGAGCTCAATGAGGGTATGACCTATGTTGAGAAGCCAGTTCAGGTATTAGATAGAAAGGAGAAAGTGCTGAGGACAAAGACAATTCCCTTGGTGAAGATACTTTGGCAACATCACACTGTGGAAGAAGCCACATGGGAATTGGAGAGTTTGATGCGGGAGAGATATCTCGAGTTGTTCACAGAATAATTGGTTCCAATTTGGAGGACCAAATTTTCTAAGTGGGGGAGAATGTGAGACCCCGTATATGTATAAGGGTATATATGCACATAGAAGTGTAAATAGAGTTGTACTATGAATTCATGAGTGAAGTATATGTGATGTAAGTCCACAAGTAATGTACACACTTGTAATGAGAGTGATAATCGTACATACAAGTTTCATTATATATGAATGTGTAGTAATGGACTTAAACATGTGGAGAATATGTGTAGAATGGATTATGAATAGTTTGGTAAAATGGAAGTATAATTGCATAAGATGTGCATTTCCATTTTAGTTTACATTAAGTACCATTGGTCATACAAAGATCCTACACAAATTTTAATGTGTATGAAGTGAGGATGGATGTCATCTTCAAGTCTCAAAGATGAATGAATGAGGAAATGATCATGGTAGCAAATTAAGGTGTTTGGTAAGTGTTGTTGCAGAGGAAATCTGGAAATTTTGAAGGGCAGATCGATCTCATGGGATGAGAGATCGATCTGGAAGAGCCAGAATGCTCTTATTTGGGCGAGAGAATAGAACAGATCGATCTCCAATGGACCAGATCGATCTCCTTAGCTCTCTGTTTGGGAGCAGATCGATCTCATGCTTCGACAGATCGATCTCATGCCTTGACAGATCGATCTCATGCTTCGACAGATCGATCTCAGGCTTAAAAATGCCGTGAAAAAGAGGGATTTTAAGGGACCAGATCAATCTCCTCTTGGACCAGATTGATCTCCTCAAGCTATTTCTATATAAGGAGTGCTGGAAATCAGAAAATTTCAGGAAAAACACAAACTTTCCACTTTCAACCCAAAAACCTAACATTCTCTCTCAAAAATCAGCCATTCTCAGTGAGGTTTGAAGAGAGATCATTAGAGACAAAGTTGTTCCTAGCAAAGAGAAGAACAACATAGTTGGAAAGCATTCTCCCATTTGTTGATATTGAAGGATTTAAGGGCATTGCCATTGGAGCAAGAAGAGAAATCAAATTTGGTAAGATTCTAACACTCCAATTGTGGTACATTGTTTATTAAGTGATTTTGGAGTTGTTGGCATGAGTATAGATGGTTAGAAACTATCTAAATGCATTGGTATGATTATGACCTAGAAAATGATTTAGTGTGAGAAAGTGAAATTGATTGAGATTAATGAGAAATGGGATGTCTAGAGGTGACAATAATGTTATGGGTATGATTTTAAGATGTTGTTAGTGGATAAATTGTGAGATTTACCTAAAAGAGGTAAAATGTGAATTTAAGGCATTTGTAAAATGCATAAGTAAATAATGTTGACTAGTGAAGTCAATTATGGGTTAAATACGTTAACTCAATCGATTTAATGAATGAATCGCAGCTTCCGAGGATACGCCGAGGCGAGTTGAGCCAAGAGCGTGAGAAGCTAAAAGGAAAGGAGTCACACCAAGTAAATCGAGGTAAGGGAATTGTGTGGACTCTTAGAGATATTGTGCGCAATTTGGGCGCATAAATGTTTTGCTAGAATGCATGAGATTAGGAAATGTTGTTGTTGGGTGATTGAAGGGTAAAAGTTGAGAGTTTGAGAAATGTGCATGAAAACAAAAGCATATTTCTTTGGAAATCATGTTTTATTGCTTTTTAACAAATGATTGGTAGGTTGGCTAACATTGAAATGATTTGCAAAAGAAATGAGTATGTTTTGGTTTTGTTAACCATATTTTGCAAGTTTTGAGCCACCTACATGATTTCGTGAGTATGAAAGAGTGCATAAGGCACTAGTTTTCACATGGATTTCATATGGTTTTGGCATTGTGCTTGAGTTTGTCTCGCACTGGATGCCCACCTTGCATGTTGCCGTGTTTGGAGCTTCGAGTAGACTTGGTGTCATATCGATTAAATAGGCTCACACGTGCATTGTTTTGAGACATGGCATGTTAAAACAACCTGATGAGCCCGAACGAGGGATAAGGGTTGGAGATCCACCTGATGAGCCCGAACGAGGGATAAGGGTTGGAGGAACAGCTGATGAGCCCGAACGAGGGATAAGGCTGGGGGGTCCACGGAGTACGTTGTACCGTGCATGTAGCATGGAGTACATTATACCGTGTTGTGATGTGATGTGCCGTCTTCGGACGAGATCTGCTATGGACCTGCGGGTAGGATTTGACCCACCTCCCGCGTGGAAGCAGATGGTGGTGATATCCCGCACACCTGATCCGTGTAGCCGGTATCACAGGTTATGTACATAGGCCTTGAGGTTATTACCTGTTGTTGAAACTGCCTATCTCACATGTCTAATGCTATTTGAGAATAAATCCATGTTTGAAGTGATTGTGGTCAGGAAAGCCCGAGGGATGGGCTGGGACCTGACGTTGAATTGATTTGTTAATGGTTTTTAAAGTGCACAGATGCATGATGTTTAATGCCATGCTTTATTGTGAAAATGCATGATGTTTAATGCCATGCTTTATTGTGAAAATGCATGATGTTTAATGCCATGCTTTTATTGTGGACTATGCATGATGATTTATACCATGCTTTGAGTTGACATGTGCACTTGATTTCTATAGCATGAATGCTTTACATACCATCAACACAATCATACACTCATGTTTTGAGATAAACATTGAATTAAATGCTTTTGAGCATGGCATCACGGTAACGTAGATAGTACAGTATCTACCTATTCGCATGATTGCCTTACTGAGCGTGTGGTTTGCTCACCCCCCCTTATTTTCCCCCTCTCTACAGAGATTTGAGTATAGATTGAGCGTGACTGGAGGCGTTCCCTTTTTGGTAATCCGCTGCATCCCATCGCTAAAGGTATACACACTTGGATTATTTTGTATCTAAACTAGACATAGCACAGTAGCATTTTGTATGTAACCACTGGGGATGTAAAACAATGTAAACACATGTAACAACTCTGATATATATACATTTATACAAGTGTTTACTCATAATAATGTTTCAAATTGAATTGGTATGGTGGAGTGAGTTAGACGTCGACACACAGCCCAACTGTTAAGTGTGTGGTTGTTCACGATCGAGGAAGGATGATTAAGGATTGATGCATGAAAATGCGAAAAATTTGTACGTATTTTGGTAAGTTGAGGGTCGTGACATACAGTTTTCCAATTTCTCACTCACGTTCCTACCTTGCTGCTATTAATCTTTAAAACCGGCCACCGAGCTGCTCTGTTTTGATCATCAAAGATGAAGAAATAAGAGCTGTCTTCCCAGCTGCTATCTCTTTCCCATTTCCCAGCAGTAATGATCGACCTTACTCTAGCTCCCAACAGCCACCAACCAACGCCAGCTTCTAGCTGTTGCTACTGCAACCTCATAGTGGCAGCAGCTCCTCCCTTTATTCGTTCACCCAGCAGCTAGCCTTAACTCCATTATATTTTCTGTTTACTACCCGACGTCCAACCTACTTCTGCTTCTTAGTTTTAGCCTTCTATACTGTCTCGGTTCAGCAACAAGACAGGGTCAGAACGCCCACTGTTTCACCACTCTTCACGTTCCTGCCGGCCCCTGTCGTCCTCCTGCTTGTATCGGTTTTCCAGTTTCTGTGCTACCTTAACTTTTCTTTTCTTCTTATTTTTGGTTTCACCTCTTTTCATTTCAATCACACCTGCACTCTAAGTTTTCAGTTTGTTCCCTTTCATTTTTCTGATTTCTTCCACTTCCAAAATCGATTGGACACCACTCCACGTCATTTTTATCATCATCATTCATCAATTTTTTTTTGTTATTTGCTGCAATGAACAGCATAATCTTTCAACCTTGGGGATTTCCTGTTTCCTTTCCTTTTGTCTTTTCCATTTGCTGCTGCAAACGACAGCAAGCAGCAGCTCTCGTATACCTCCCATTCACTGCCATATTTCAGACCTTTCCCTTCTTTCACGCTAAGACCCGACACCAATCTCCACCTTCCTCACGTTTCCTTCGTGTATTAGTTGTACCTTGGTTCGGTATTGTCAACCCTTAACACCTGCTCCCATAATTTGTCTATGCACTTATTCCACCGATGGCTACAGCGCCCTTTTTTTTTCTATTACCTTCCCTTATATTATTTTAAATCTCTTCTTCCTTCACCCATAAACCGTCACCAACATTCCTATTACATATATCTAAAATCTTCTTCATCACGTCTTCTGCTCTTAAAATTAGTACAGCTTGGCTAGTTTGCAGTACCCTTCTCATATGCTCTTACTACTGTAGTTTACAGCAGAAATCACGTGATCCAAAGGCTTGCAAGTTTCCTTCTTCTCCTTACGTAATTTCTTCATCGAATTTTCCTATTGTAATTTTGCAGCAATGAATCATTAACTTTTGGGATTGGCTTCATTTGAAGCCAATCCATGTGTTTCCATCTTTCCCTTAGTCCTTAATTCTATTAATTTTCCACCGATACTTCATATACAACAATAGTTACAATGGTTCCAGATTGACTTAATTTATTCTAATAATAATAACACTTCATAACTTAATTGATCCTTAATGTACTATTGCATTATACCTCACTTAATATCTTGTATTGTTTAATTTGTTATTCCATATTTAGACCGAACACATGAAAATTGTGGGGTTTACATTCTCCCTACCTTAGAAAATTTGGTCCCCAAATTTAAAATTACATCAGTCCTCAACAACTGTGAGTATTTAATTCGATACCACCTACTAAATCAATTCTAGAACTTCTCCTTTTAGTTTAGGGGTAACTTGATAAATCATTTGATCATGTATCAAAAAACTTTCCCTGTTTACAGGGATGTTTCTATACTCCGAACACGCCCTATCTATATCAATCATGTAAGCAGTGTGATCTTTAAAGTCTTATTTATACTGTTAGTTCCCTGATTCATTCTTCCAGCATAGTGATGGTGTTCTTGCATTGTCACTATTTCCTTTGTAGATCTCTTTTTCGTCATTCTATTTCTCCTTTCCATTATCTCCTATGAGTATTCTGAACTTCCTTTATCTAACAGTTCTTGCAACTCCTTTTTCTTTGTTCCTCAAGATCTACAAGGTCCATCCGGTAGGGAGACTTCGAGATAGGCTACACATCTGGAGCCAAATCCATAGTGAACTCTAGTTCTTTCTCTTGATGTAATCTCGGTAGTTCACCAGGAAAATACATCCGGGAACTCGCATACCATTGGTATGTCCTGAATACTTGGACATTTTCGACTAGTATCAAGGATGAATGCAACATAACCTTCATATTAGTATGTTCACCAAAAATTTTCATCATAGATAAAATCATAAAATTCATTCCTTTGTTGCAAAGCATACACTAAACTTACTAGGTAAGGAGAAGGTTACAGTCTTAGAGTAGCAGTCTAAACTTACATGGTTGGTGGCTAGCCAATGCATACCCAAAATTAAATCAAAGCCATACATGCTCAACAAGATTAGATCTGCCAATATGATCCTATCTCCTACCTTGATTTCATAATTTCTACATACCACATCAATCTTTTATGATTTATACATGGGTGTGCTAACGTGTAACGTAAAGTCTAGAGATTTAGGCTTAACATGCAATTGACGTGCAAAATGTGGTGATATGAAAGAGTGTGTGGAACCTGAATCAAACAATACACGTGCCTCATGATTGCAAATTAAAAGCTTACTTGAATGGTCTCAGCGGAGGCATCAGCAGTCTCTGTGTCCAACACAAAGACCCTCCCATGAGTGACAGGCTTCTTGCCCTTCTCTGCTGCGGTAGCCCGTCTCTGTGGGACTTGTCTCTGGGGAGCTTGCCTCACAGGTGGTCGTGGTAGCTCTCGGGGCTGTGGAAACTTATTCAATTGGCAATCTTTGATCAAGTGTCCCCTCTGTCCACACCTAAAATAGCTCCCTGAGGACCAGTGACACGCACCTCTATGGTAATTGCCACAACTAGTGCACAATCTTTCATACTGCTGGAACCTTCTGGTAGTTTGTGGGGTAGCTATAGGAACTGTAGGCCTATCAATCCTAGCCCAAGACTCATCTGTCTTCTGTCTCTTGGCCTGGCCCCTCCGGAAGTCCTGTCTCACAAGCTCCATTCGCTTTACCTTATCCCTTGTCTTTCCTTTAAAACCATACTCCGTCTGGGTAACATTAAGGCCCCTCTCGACCATCTGCGCTCTACCCAGGGCATCCTGAAATTCTGTAATCCATAACCCCAAAAGACGATCTCTGATATCTGGCCTTAACCCTGCTAAGAACCTCTCAGTCCGTCGCTCTTCATTTTGGAACGTCTCCGGGTCATACCTCATCAGCATAGTGAACTTACTTTCGTACTCATCCACAGTCATATTGCCCTGTACCAAGCTCAGAAAGTCCATCCTCAACTTCTGCTGGGCAGCTAGTGGAACATACTGCTTCCTAAAAGCTGTGGAGAATGCATCCCAACTGATCACTGGATGCTGAGCAGTCAGAAGGACCTTGGTGGATCCCCACCAATACTCTGCTTGGCCCTGCAGCATGTAAGTGGCCATAGAGACCTTCTCAATATCAGAACACCCCAGAAAGTCGAAGATCTTCCCAAGGCTCACCAGCCACTCTTCGGCCTCTACCGGATTCTTAATTCGCTTAAATGCTTGAGGCCTCATCTTCAAAAAATCTCTCATCCTACCGACATTCCTTTCCTCCCTCCGAGTCTGTACAGGAGGCTGAGGCGCCATAGGTACTGGAGGAACTGGTGGAGGAGGAGGTGGTGGTGCTTGCAGAGGAGTCTGCACCGGAGTAGGAACTGGTGCCGTGCCAGCTGAATCAGATATGTTTGCCCCTAAGTGATGGGCAACCATGGAGGCTATCGACTCCAAGCCTCGCTCGAGGCACTGTTCCAATCGCTGTTCAAACTGAGCCATACGAGTACCAGGACTCTCTGGCTCAGGTGGAGGAGGTGGAGGTGGCTGAGCCTGCCTCCGAGTACGTCCGCGTCTTCCACTCATCGTGCAGTGATCTAATACCTGCGCGTAATTCCAAAGATCAAGTCTTAAATTCATAAGGTATACATTACCTACAACCAGACAAGCACAGACATTGGGATGCAATTTAATCCTTATTTTCGACACTGACAGTACTAGACAACCTTCGCTCTGATACCACTTAAACTGTAACGACCCTTGACCCTCGAAAATCGAGAATTTTTTTTTCTTTGAACTTAATTTACCCACTTATTCCCTTATTCACTTAGGTTGTATTCCTGTGCAGTGTCAAAACACTTATCCTAATTCTTTACTCATAAATATAATTAATTTCCATATTTTAACTTATACGGCCGATAGAAATTTCGGCAACACAACGGTTTATATATGAGCCTACCCACCTGCAAATCAGTTGTTTTTCGACAATCCTAGATATTCACAACTACCAAGCATGCTTTCTAACAATCCTAGATATCTACAACTACCAAGCATACTTTCTCAATCCACTTTTACAACTCAATATATCGATTTCGATTTAATACTAGCCATCTCAAAATATAAACCCAAAATAATATCGTTTACATCGTATTTCCTTACAAATTACATCCCAACAAAAATATTTTCAATATACGTGTCTGTGTGTATAGATATGTCTGGTACAGGAATGTAAATGTATACCTTTCTGCGTGTACAAAAAGTAGCCTAGGGTAGCTCTCCCCACCAGCCTACGTCGTGTACGCGGCAGGTAGCTCCTACGGATCACTGCAATTAGTCTGAGAGGTAGAGGGGTGAGCTTTCGGGAAAAAAGCCCAGTAAGAAGATGTATTTAAAATGATTCTAGCAATTCAATATGTATAAAACATGATAGTGCGTATAATGATACTTTCTGAAACTAATAATAGTAACATTCAAAGATTAAGGAAAATCAGAAACATCGAGATTTCAAAACGTAATTCCTTAAGTACGTGATCTTAACAGATATTACGTAAACTGGTCGTATAATCAGAATTCCAAAAACATGAATATATGTCAAAGCACATAATATAGAATCACACTCTGAAAACAGAGTTTAATTTTCAAATCGAGACTACATCGGCCCATCTAATTATCATGCGGCAAATAACCAAGTCATCCTCCGTAGAGGGAATTCACAAGCTATGGCCACGGCGAGATAGAACCCGAAGGTGAAATTCAGAACCTATGGCCACGGCGAGACAGAACCCGAAGGCGAAATTCAGAACCTATGGCCACGGCGAGGTGAAATTCAGAACCTATGGCCACGGCGAAGGTGAAATTCAGAACCTATGGCCACGGTGAGACAGAACCCGAAGGCGAAATTCAGAACCTATGGCCACGACGAGGGTGAAATTCAGAACCTATGGCCACGGCGAAGGTGAAATTCAGAACCTATGGCCACGACGAGACAGAACCCGAAGGCGAAATTTAGAACCTATGGCCACGGCGAGGGTGAAATTAAGAACCTATGGCCACGGCGAAGGTGAAATTCAGAACCTATGGCCACGGTGAGGCTGTAGACGGAATCAAGGTCATACAGCGTTTCAGAACCACATGGGCAAAGTTTCAGATGCCACACAGGCGAAGTTGACATGCGTTAGCATACAACATAAATGGCCCTTAGTCTCAAAACATATTATATTTCTCATAAGTGAAAACATCGAATTAAAAATCATCTTGTTCGAAAGATTATTTTAGAAAACATGTTTTTATTTCAAAAGCACAAATACAAAAAGCATAGTCTTGATTAAAAATATAATTTAGAAACATGCATGGAAATCATACTTCATGTCTTTGTAAGCTTTCCTTAATCAAAATTCAGAAAGTAACTGTTACCGTTTTAAATCATATCCCCTTACCTCGATCTATCGAAATTCACCAATTCGAGTGGTGACGCCTCCTAGTACCACCTTTAATTCTCTCTACGATTCACCTACACCGAAATCGTTTACTTAGCATCCTATTCATGCGAATCATCCGAATTGCGTTAAAATCGTAACCTATCGTTACTACTGCATGTGTACGTATTATTGTATATACCTAGGCCAACACGCACGTTTATATATTTTCTTTACTATTTATATATTTTGTACCTACAAATATCAACATATACCTTTATTATATACGTCTACATGAATATACACATAAATATATTTATATATATATATATATATATATATATATATATATATATATATATCCTTGTTTGTACATATACTAACATATCCACTCATTATATACACCTATATGTATTTACCCAAATATA
The DNA here is from genome assembly GCA_033439115.1 of Firmiana major. Taxonomy (NCBI): domain Eukaryota; kingdom Viridiplantae; phylum Streptophyta; class Magnoliopsida; order Malvales; family Malvaceae; genus Firmiana; species Firmiana major. Next base: position 28,161,744 of record CM065912.1, read on the forward strand.
TATATATATATATATATATATATATATATATTCACATGAATACATCTATTTATTATTACTTATTTCCATTATTCATCATCACATAAATGTATACACATATATATCTATATATATATATATACATTTTTTTATCTATTATTCATCTCTCCCATTTTTATTTTTATTTCACATCTAGTTTAAAATCTACACTAACATGCTTGTATCTGCAACATATATATACATGTATATTAAAAATACATATATATATAAATATTTTACCTTTTCTTTTTCCTTTCAATTTTCCAGCTCTTCTCCCTCTTTTTTTTTTTCCTCGGCTACTGTTTACTGTTCCTCTTTTTAAAGCTTCCCGCTATTTTCTTCCTTTCTTTTCTTCTTCACGGCATCACTGTTCACCGTCTCTACCAAGAGCTCGGCACTGCCACCATCTCATAGTTCTTCTCTGCCTCTTTCGTTTAGTGTTGGTGGCCTTCTGTTTCCCCCATCTCCGGCGGTCTCCAGCTTCCTATTCACCTCTGCTCTTCACAATCTCCTCTCTTCTGCCTCTTCAGTTTTTTTTTCCTCTGTTTCCAGGTTTTCTCCCTATTCCTAGCAATTCTTACAAGCTTCTGCCAAACGCATCTCTGCAGCAACCATCCTTCACCGAACCTTCTACTCCAGTTTTCCAATTTCTCACTCACGTTCCTACCTTGCTGCTATTAATCTTTAAAACCGGCCACCGAGCTCCTCTGTTTCGATCATCAAAGACGAAGAAATAAGAGCTGTCTTCCCAGCTGCTATCTCTTTCCCATTTCCCAGCAGTAATGATCGACCTTGCTCTAGTTCCCAACAGCCACCAACCAACGCCAGCTTCTAGCTGTTGCTACTGCAACCTCATAGTGGCAGCAGCTCCTCCCTTTATTCGTTTACCCAGCAACTAGCCTTAACTCCATTATATTTTCTGTTTACTACCCGACGTCCAACCTACTTCTGCTTCTTAGTTTCAGCCTTCTGTACTGTCTCGGTTCAACAACAAGACAGGGTCAGAACGCCCACTGTTTCACCACTCTTCACGTTCCTGTCGGCCCTTGTCGTCCTCCTTCTTGTATCGGTTTTCCAATTTCTGTGCTACCTTAACTTTTCTTTTCTTCTTATTTTCGGTTTCACCTCTTTTCATTTCAATCACACCTGCACTCTAAGTTTTCAGTTTGCTCCCTTTCATTTTTCTGATTTCTTCCACTTCCAAAATCGATTGGACACCGCTCCACGTCATTTTTATCATCATCATTCATCAATTTTTTTTTTTTTTGTTATTTGCTGCAGTGAACAGCATAATCTTTCAGCCTTGGGGATTTCCTGTTTCCTTTCCTTTTGTCTTTTCCATTTGCTGCTGCAAACGACAGCAAGCAGCAGCTCTCGTATACCTCCCATTCACTGCCATATTTCAGACCTTTCCCTTCTTTCACGCTAAGACCCGACACCAATCTCCACCTTCCTCACGTTTCCTTCGTGTATTAGTTGTACCTTGGTTCGGTATTGTCAACCCTTAACACCTGCTCCCATAATTTGTATATGCACTTATTCCACCGATGGCTACAGCTTCCTTTTTTTTTTTTTTCTATTACCTTCCCTTATATTATTTTAAATCTCTTCTTCCTTCACCCATAAACCGTCACCAACATTCCTATTACATATATCTAAAATCTTCTTCATCACGTCTTCTGCTCTTAAAATTAGTACAGCCTGGCTAGTCTGCAGTACCCTTCTCATATGCTCTTACTACTGTAGTTTACAGCAGAAATCACGTGATCCAAAGGCTTGCAAGTTTCCTTCTTCTCCTTAAGTAATTTCTTCATCGAATTTTCCTATTGTAATTTTGCAGCAATGAATCATTAACTTTTGGGATTGGCTTCATTGGAAGCCAATCCATGTGTTTCCATCTTTCCCCTAGTCCTTAATTCTATTAATTTTCCACCGATACTTCATATACAACAATAGTTACAATGGTTCCAGATTGACTTAATTTATTCTAATAATATTAACACTTCATAACTTAATTGATCCTTAATGTACTATTGCATTATACCTCCCTTAATATCTTGTATTGTTTAATTTGTTATTCCATATTTAGACCGAACACATGAAAATTGTGGGGTTTACAGGTTCGGTCTAGCCGGTTCAGTCCGGTTCGACCGGTTCAGAGCCTTACCGGCTTGTTCTTCGCTGATTTTTGCCACCAGCAGCTCCGCAGGGTTGTCCGCAGCTTGGATCTAGGGTTGATTTCGTCCGAGGTCGTCGAAAAATGGCCAGTTCGGCCTCTTCTCTCCTCGTCGTCGGTGACTTCTCTCTTTCTCACCGTTTTCGACGCCGGTCGGTACTGTCACCAATTGCGCCGCCTGCGCCTAGGGGACGCTCGGCTGGTGGTGGCCGGGCCTGAATCGGCGCTGGTCGTCGGGAAATTCCTTTTCCTCTTTCGACTTCTCTTTCTTCCATTTCGTCGGCCGCCATTCGCTATTCCTTGGGGTCACTGGTGCTGGTGGGTGATCGCCTCTCGCCTGGCTTCCTTTGTCGACCTCGCCTGGCCTTCTCGTCGGTGGCAGTCGGTGATGCAGAAGTCGGGCTCGGTTTCTGCTTTCGAAATCGCAACGCTCAATTTCAATTTCGTTTTTTATTATTATTTATAATATATTTTTATTATTATTTTATTCATTAAAATAATAATAAAATCCTAAAAATATCTCAAAAATTCATATTAAATTCATTTAATCTGTAAATGAATTTATCAGTCCGATTTTACCTTTTCGGTATATTTTTCGATTATTTTCAGGATAATTTCCCGAGGTAAAAATTCTGATTAATTCCAATAAATTCATATCTTGATCAGTTTAACCCGAAATTTAATTATTTCTTCATTATTGATCAAGATTTCTCAATCCCATATTTTTAATTAAATTTTCTTGCCACGATAAATACTGAATTTTGATCTTTTGATCGTTTTACCCTTGCTCGTGTTCGGGACTACCATTTCAATCCTTCATTTGATCTTTTCTCATTTCGTGTTTTAAATAAAATCGGGTCTTACAATCTCCCACACTTAAGAAATTTGGTCCTCCAAATTAGAACCAAGTCAAATGGGTCCGTAAACAACTCCGGGTACGTCTATCGCATCATACTCTTTAATTCTCATGTAACTTTTTCCGGAGTGTAATACTACCAAAGGACTTTGACTAGGGAGATCATCTTAAACCTCAACACTTTGTCCTTCCGTCTAATACCCGAATTGATTTTTCAACATACTTTACATTGAGCTAAGCTGTTGAAGCTCATATCCGATCACATATGCTGGGTCCAGATAGTATTTTTGAAGCATCAAAAGATAGGACACATTGTGGATGCATGCTAATGCAGGTGGTAACGCCAACCTACAGGCCTTACCTTCCACTTTGTCTAATATCTCAAGGATTCTCTCTAACGAAACTCAATTTGCATTCTTTCCAAATCTCGTTATGTCTTTAGGACAAGTAACTGCCAACAATACTCATTCACCCTCAGTGAATTTCAATGGTTTTCTGTCTCTTGTCAGGATAGCTTTCTGTCTACTCTGAGGTGTTCTTAATCTTTCACAATCCACTAAACATTCTCAGAGGTTTGTCTTACCCATTCGAAAACAATTCTCTATCTGTCACCCACTTTTCTTATCTAAGTTGGGGAACAATCCCTATGGCCATACAATGCCTCATATAAAATCTTATCCCGATACTCAAGTGACAACGGTCATTATTGGCGAATTCGATTAGTAACAACTAATCATCCCAGGAGCTTATAAAATCAATGGCACACACTCTCATCACATCCTTCAAAACCTGTACAGTCCTCTCTGACTGACCATCTGTCTGAGGACGGAAAGCTGTGCTAACACTCAGTCGGGTTCCCATAGCTTCCTGAAAAATATTCCCAAAAGTGGGAAGTGAAGCGGGAATCCTTATCTGATACCATGCTCACTGGAACACTATATAACGTTCCACAATCTTCCTTACATATAACTTCGCCTACACACTCAGAGTATCTAGGGATTTCCATAGCCAGAAGGTGGGTAAACTAAATCAATCTATCGACTATCACCCAGATAGCCTCGTGATTTATCCGGGTCCTCTGTAACCTATCACGAAATTCATGGTAACTTGTTCCCCTTTTCGTGTCAATATAGGTAGAGACTGCAATAACCCTGCAACTTCTTTTGCTCTACCTTAATCTGCTGACATACGAGACACTTTTTCACAATCTCTACGATGTCTTTTTTTTATATCTGACCACTAATATCCTTTTTAGAGATTACGATATATTTATTATTTCCTCGAATGCACTGTATATCCCGAAGAGTGAGCTTCTGTCAATAGCACTATCTCATCAACTGTGATCCTGGGGAGCACTTATACTGTCTCTGAACCTCTGTAAGTCATCATCACTCACTCTGAACTCTGTCACTGTCCCTCTCTGAATTTGACCCACACTATCGACACCATGTCGATCATCATGCTAAGCCTGGCAAATCCGGTCACTCAAATCGGGTTCTAACCTTAGGCTAGCTGTCAGGCTCTTTCTGTTCAAGGCATCAGCCATTACATTAGCCTTTCCTGGGGGTACAATTTTCACAATCATAATCCTTAGAAGCTCTAACCCTCTTGGTTATCTCATATTCTACTCTTTCTGTGAAAACAGATACTCGGGGCTTTTACGATCAGTGCATATCTGAAATGTCTCACCGTATAAGTGGTAGCGTCATACTTTTAGTGTAAACGCTACAGCTACCAACGCTAAATCATGGGTCGGATAGTTTATCTCATAGTCCTTGAACTATCTGGATCCATAAACGACTATCTTCCCATTTTACATCAATACACAGCCCCATCCTTCTTTTGAGGTATCCATACACACTGAAAAACCTCTTGAGCTGTTGGTTATGGTGAGAATAATTACAGTAGCCAGTTTATTACTTCCATATACCAAATCTCACCGAAGCCATTTTCATACTTATCATCCCACTGACATACAATCTTTTCCGAACAAGATGTGTCAACTGAGCAACCCATTTCGAGAAACTCTCAACAACTCGTCTGTAAGACAGTTTCCTGTTGCTACTCATGCTCTTCCCTGGACTTCGAATAAATCAAAATATCATCGCTTAAGATGACAACCAATCGGTCCAGGAAAGGTTTAAATACCTTATCGTAGTTGAGTTCCACTAAATATTTCAATCACCCATATCCTTGACCTATGTATGTATAAACGTATAATGTCATTTCGAAATCGCTTCCGTTCAAGATACTAACCCACGTCATTTCCTTTTTTTATATTAACGGCTTTTATAAAATTTTAATTTTTAAACCTTCATGATTAATCGAATTCTATATTTCTTTATCGTACCAGTAAAGGTACCCAAATTTTAAATGCATATATTACGACTGTCGATTTCAATTTATAGGTTATGTGTGCGCTTCTCGACGCTGTCAAATCTTCAGACGGGGAGATATTTTGAAATATCTTTATTAACCCTCAAACTTGACCACATAGATTGGTTATGGATATATCCTCCTCTTATCCTTGGCCGCAATTCATATTCACTACATATCGCTTAATCCAAACTACTTTACATATCAAAGATATTCTTACCTTGCATACACCTCTTATTCCAATATATCTCGTATTCAGGATCTATCACATGTCAAAGCTTATCTCTTTTCATATATCACTTATAACAAACTCTTTCATTACTTATTAAAACTTACAATTCACTTTTCAGGGGTGAAAACATCACTATCTTAAGATAGCAACCTAAACAGCATAGTTTGCAGCCGAATCAATCAATTCTCGAATATTACTTCAAAATTATTCATATTCCATTGAATAAAATCGGCTAACATATCGTTTTTACCCCTGTTTTCAACTTACAATCCCTATACCCATATTCAGTTAGTGAAAATCAGCTAACCATCATCATCTTACCTAAGGGTACATGCTTCACATCTTTCACTAGCTTATAAGCAACTGAAGGCGGTATGAATAAATGCGTGGCACCACGATCAATTAAAATAATTATTTCATTATTGACAACCAGTGTGGTATCTTCCACCACATCAGATGAAACATCAGTAGTGTCCTGGTCCAAGGCATACACACGCCCTCGTCCAACATCTTATTTTCGTGGTAACTACCACATATTCTACACTGTTTAGTAGCAGGTCGGGGTCCTCCAATCACAATAACTCTCAAAGTGTTGAAATTGGATACACTGGGGCCTTACCAATCATCTTACCCCGTGACTCATCAGCTCTAAGCTTTTACCAAACTACCTTTTCTCGTTCTGACATCTTTTTCATTCTCTATTCTCTTTTTGTCTCAATTTCAGTCCTTACTACCTTTCCCAATGTCAGAGGCGTGCAACTCATGATCTTATTCACACAACTGTAGTCTGCGTACTGCCTCGGCATAGGTAGTGATATCTAATGGCCCAATCGGACTCTAATTGACGATCTGAGCCCTTCCATGAACATTCAGACATTCTGACTCTCATTATTCATGGTGTCGAAGTCATACCTGTCCAGGTATATAAATTGAGATTCATACTCGTCAATCAACCAGTTCCTCTGGGTCAGAATAAAGAATTTTATATGTAATTATGTCCGGGATATTCTATCACCGGAATACCTCTACAATTATTTTCCAAATCCATTCTGGATGTCTAGCTCATGAGATGGGTTGAGTGGACTTCCACCACTGGTTTGACTCGCCCTTAAATCCCATGCATACCCTAAGCAATTAGCTTGCATAATATTCTCCACACTCCGCTCCAACCTCGCGAAGCGTGTTTCAATACTGTCTGATCTCTCTGTTAGACTCTGTGGGGCATGCTCAACATCAGCCTCCACTTCAATCTCATCTTGAGTCTCATGTGGCAACTCAGTACGACTCTCAGGCCTACTTCTACGGTCTCGAGCTCGTGTACTCGCCCTTCTACCATAGCGGCTATCAGTTAATGAGTCTATATTCTTGCATTTAAACCAAATTCTTAGCTGCAATTCCATCTCGATATACACAATTGTATCTAAACAACGTACAATACATGGGGATGTAAACTTCCTTAACCACTAACACTGACTCATATCAGGCCAACTTAGCTCTGATACCATTAAACTATCACAACCCAAATTACCTAAAACTCAAAGTAAATTTTTCGTTTTTCATTTATTATTTAATTCTTACCTTTCTCTCATCGTGACCATCCTACAAACCGTTGGGCTATGATTCGGTGTTAGTCACCTCTCACCTATTTACCATTCCATTTCCATAATCACATTCACATATCAGAGTTTACTATCTTTTGACTTTAACTAAATACATACATAATGGTATTTACATAACCTCACATCCCCGACATCATATACGTCATATACGTTTACAGTACTGTGCATTACATGTTCAGATACAAAACTATACAAATGAGTATACCTGTCTCTCAATGGGAAGCAGGGAATACCAAGATGCAAGTCCTCAGCTGCTCAATAACTATTATGAGTGCTCTGAAAAGATGGAAAAATAAGGGGGTGAGCAAACCACACTCTCAGTAAGGCAATTATACAAGTAAGTAGATAGCTCCACTATCTACATGCTCATAATGTCATGCCCTTAAATCCATTTCTTTTCATTAAAATCTCAAGCACAAAATCATGTATTTCATCAATGACTTAGTTTATAAAACTGTTCATACATATATCATTCATACTACTTATGCATCAATAGCATTTCATGTGACATCATTAAATCATACATAGCATGAATTAAATCAAAATTATGCATTATTTCATGTGATATAAAACAAATCATGAGATACAATCATTTCATGAATTTATCATTAAAGCATGGAAAACTCATCATGCTATCATTTCATTTAAAAGATAGTATAAAATAACCCAAAGGGGTTAAGCATCTCATAATTCAATTCCAAACTCATAAAATAATTCATTTAAAATTCATTATAAAACTTCGATTATAAAACCACCCTCCTTTCAGGGTCACATATCATAAAATCATAAAATCGGGGGCCTGACCCCTCCCTCGGGTCTACCCTGGTCTATTGACCAATAGTTATATCATGTGAGACAAGTATGTGACTATATCAGTAACAACGAGGACTATGGTCATAACCTAGTGATCCCTGGCAACACGATACCTAGTGTGTGGGGTATCACACCTAAAACGGGAGGTGAGTCAGTCCTACCCGCCAGAACAGCATAACATTAGGATTGTGAGGGCAATGCTTGCTGTCTCGTGGCTAATGCCACTCCACTCCAATAATCCCCACGGTATAGTGTACTCCACGTGACATACACGGTACAACGTACTCCGTGAACCCAAGCTCAATCAGGGGTGCCTGCAATAGGTCTTATCCACCCATATCATCTCTGTCTCAGTATGCACGTGTAAGCATATCATCTAACTGTGACACACAGTCTACAGGATGCTCCAACATGGCTATATGCATGTCATATAAATCCCTGTGCAAGCAAAGCTCTAGCACGGCTCCATGCATATTCATGATATCTGAAAACCTCGTTCGGGCGAAGCTCTAGCACGGTTTCATAAAAATCAGTAAAATCTACGTGCGAGTAGTACTCCAGTACGTCTTTAAAATGAGTTATAAATCCATATAAAACTTCGTGCGAGTAAGCTCCAGCACGGTGTTATGCATTAATAAATCAAATCTCGTGTGAGTTACACTCCAGCACGGCTTTATGCAATTTCATATCAAAACAGGATGGAGCTAAGCTCCAGCACCTCTCATCATGTCAAATCATTAAAACTAGTGCGAGCAATCGCTCATGCACCTTTTTATGCATATCAGTCAAAACAGTTAAACTCGCCAAAACGGTCAAAACAGGGTGTGAGCTAGGCTCCAGCACCTCTCATGCATTTCATAATAATAAAAATCAGTGCAAGCAACCGCTCTAGCACATTTCATGCATATGATGTCACACAAGTTGGTGCGAGCAACCGTTCAAGCACATTTATGCACACTCACAAACGCAGATATAGTGCAAGCTATGCGTCAGCACTATCTGTTTTCATATAAACTTGATAGTTGGCCCATTTTCCAAAGGATTTTCATTTAAATATAAATAACACTTACGTAGTGTTATCTTGTGAAATTTATGCAATTACTGGCCATTTGCTTAAAAACCAATAAAATTCCTTAATTCAAAAAATTCCTTAAATCATGCATGTCATGCTTTCACCATCCTTAGGTGAACTTCCCTCAATAGGGGTAAAATAGACTTTTATCTATTCTGAGTCCTTAAAATCTTTAATTTATTTCTAGGACTTATATGCATATTCAGTGTATACATACATATTCAGTTTATACAAAAACTATTAAAATACGTGTAGCTACCTCTAGTTACTCACACAATTTCCTTACTTCATTTTTCTGTACAGTCTGACCTTTCACTAATGTCTCGTCACGCAGTCCAATTTGCTCCGAATCCAATCTTCGGAACTACGAATAAATATTCATTAGGTTAATATACAATATAATTAATTGTAATTCATATTTTTTGGGCTTAATTTAAATCATTGGGCCCATTTAACCATATTGGGCCCGATTGTACCATAATGGGCCTTAATCGGCCTTAAGCCCGTTTTTTACTTACTATTCATATTATCGAGGCCTATTAGGCTCATTGAGCCCATCAGTATTTAATGAGCCTCGTTCTAAACTCTCGAATAGCTTAATTTAGTATTTACGACAATTTATCCAAATTTCCAGAATATAGTTCATTTAATGCGGAATTTAAATCCATAATTTATGCAGTAAATTCTAACACGCATAAAGATATAAATTGTCGTAAATAAGGGTTACTTACCCGAGATTCCATGATAGTATATAAATCGAAGCTGTCTCGAGCTCTCGTTTGACGTCAATCGTCGAGCTACAAAATTTAATATTTTTTCGGGTAAATTTTCAGTCGGATATTAATCAAATTAAATATTCTAAAATTTAAATCGGTCAATTTCGACCGCTTACCGACTTACCCGTAGCTCGATTACATCACTGAGATTTTTCCTAATTTTTCCTCTTTTCTTTTTCCTTTTTTTCCTTCTTTTTCCTTTTCTTTTTGGCTGAACTGGTTCGGTCCGGTTCAACCCGGTTCAGATCGGTTTGATCTAGCTGGTTCAGTCTGGTTCGACCGTTTCAGGGCCTTACCAGTCGATTCATCACTGATGTCCACTGCCAGTAGCTCCGCGAGGTCGTCCGGAGCTCAGATCTGGGGTCGATTTCGTCCGAAGTCGTCGAAAAGTGGTTGGTCCGGCCTCTTCTCTCCTCGTCGTCAGTGACTTCTCTCTTTCTCATCGTTTTCGGCGCTGGCCGCCATTCTACCGATCGGTACTACCTCCAATCCGTCGCCTTCGCCTAGGGGATGCTCGGCTGGTGATGGCCAGGCTTGAATCGGCGTCGATCACCGGGAAATTCTTTTTCCTCTTTCGGCTTCTCTTTCTTCCATTTCGTCGGCCGTCGTTCGCCATTCCTTCAAGTCACTGGTGCCGGTGGGTGACCGCCTCTCACCTGGCTTCCTTCGCCGGCCTCGCCTGGCCTTCTCACGCGGTGGCCGTTGGGGATGCAGAAGTCGGGCTCAATTTTTGCTTCCGAAATCGCAATGCGCAATTTCAATTTCGTTTTTTTATTTATTTTTATTTTTTTATTTATAATAGATTTTTATTATTATTTTATTCATTAAAATAATAATAAAATCCTAAAAATATCTCAAAAATTCAGATGAAATTGATTTAATCCGTAAATGAATTTATCAATCCGATTTTACCTTTTCGATATATTTTTCGATTATTTTTTAGATAATTTCCCAAGTTAAAAATTTTGATTAATTCCAATAAATTCATATCTTGATCAATTTAACCCGAAATTTAATTATTTCTTCGTTATTGATCAAGATTTCTCAATCCCATATTTTTAATTAAATTTTCTTGTCACGATAAATACCGAATTTCGATCTTTTGAACGTTTTACCCTTGCACGTGTTTGGGACTACCATTTCAATCCTTCATTTGATCTTTTCTCATTTCGTGTTTTAAATAAAATCGGGTCTTACATGTACTGTCTCCTGAAGGCCTCCAAAAATATCTCCTAAGTGATCTTGGGGTGTCTGGTCCTCAAAACAGTCTCGCTGGATCTCCACCAGTGTTCGGCCTCACCTTTTAGCATAAACACGGCAACGGCTACCTTCTCAGCTGAAGTGCACCTGACGAACCTATATAATTTCTCCATCTCGTACACCCAATCTTCCGTGACCACTGGGTCCTTCACCCCTTGGAACTCTCTCAATCTGCTCAACTCGAAGTCATAACCCAACTCACTACCGCTATGCTGCGGAGCGATGGGAGAAGCTGTATCCTGGACTGGAGGTGGTGTAACTGTAGCTATCTCTACAGTCTAAGGTCTCTTTGCCTCTGCAGCTGCCTGTCCAGTCGTAGGTTGTACTGCGAGACCTCGTCTATCACCGGCACCTAAGGCCTGCGTGACTATCTCCACCAGGTTCTCAATACTCTGCTCTATCCTAGCGAAGCGTGGCTCTGTATCTCCTGCTCTCCCAGCAAGGTCCTATGGAGCCGGATCAATTTGTGGCTCCGTACGGCTCTCAGGCCTACCTCTACGGCCTCTAGCACGTGCTCCCGCTCCTCTACCTCTACACGTAATAGGCATTCTGCCTAACTTCCTGTATTAATAATCATTTATCAAACTCAATCCATCACGGTATACACAGTTATATCTAAACAAAAGCACAGTAATATAGGGATGTACTTTCTTACGTTTTATTACTGACTCACATCAGGCCAACACAACTCTGATACCAATCTCTGTCACGACCCTTTTTATTCTTTTTAACCGAAATCTCAAATAATTTTTCACATTTATTCCTTTCCCTAATCGGTCGTGAACAAACTTACCACTACACTGTTGGGCTGTGAGTCAATAATAATCCACTCGCAATATCCATTCTCAGTTAATAAAAGTGATGTCATACATTTGAACATTAATCATTCAGTTATACAAAATATGATTACTGACATCTACATCCCCCATAATTACAACTCAAAAAGACTATTGTGCTTTTACAATTGTTTAGATACAAAAAGAATCTTCATGTGTATACCTCTTAGCGATGGCTGGCAGCGGATATCCAAAATACAATGACTCAGTCCTCACTGGGCTGCTATGTACGCTCTGTAAGAGGGGAAAATAGAGAGGAATGAGCAACCACACGCTCAGTAAGGCAATAATGCAAGCATGGTAGATAACTACTCTATCTACATGATGATAGTGTTATGCATAAATCATTTATAATATGAGCATGAGGAATTAAAACAATGCAATATGAATATACGTATATCATGTATCAAAATCACGTAAAATTGGCATATAAAACATGGAAACATCAACATGTAAAACCGTCTCATACTCAATCTCATTTAATCTCATAAAAAGGGCAATTCATTTAAGAAACCTCCTTTTTAAATCACATCTCAAAACTCTTTCTCAAACACCTCAAAATCCCATAAATTTGGTCTCTCAATCACAACATCATTATCATTTCTCAATTTAAAATCTCACAAAACTCGACCCCTCCCTCGGGTCTACCCTAGACAGTTCACAATCACACTTACATGTCAAAACATGTGGTGGTAAATAAATCAATTGAGACAGGTCACTATGTCACCAGACTATGTTGGCCAACTATGTTGTAAATCATCCCAGACCACACGGATCCCGGTGTGCGGGGTATCATGCTGGAGAGAAGGTGGGTTAGTTCTTCGCCAGACTTTTCTCAAATCAAGTAACCACCACGCGGTATATCGTACTCTATCTAATATACACGGTACATCGTACTCCGCAGACCCATATCATGGTTGGGGGTGCCTGCAATAGGTCTTATCTACCCCATACCGAGTGAAACCTCTAGTCTCGAGTGCATGTGGGAGTACTCTTAATACCAGGTCTTAGCCCCTCATGGCCTTGCTCGCCCCTGTTGGGTTCCCTGATTCAGGTCCTAGCCCCTCACCGTCACCCCACTCAAGAGATCTATTAGGCCTGTTGGGTTTCCTGAATGGATTAGTTCCAGGTCCTAGCCCCTCACCCTTACCCCATTCAAGAGGTCTATTAGGCCTGTTGGGTTCCCTGAACACCAATCTGTATCACTCTCACTACGGCCTCATACATACTATAGTGTGAAAACCAGTGCGAGCTCCGCTCTAGCGTGAATTCATGTATCATAATAAATCACCTCGAATGAGCAACGCTCTAGTACAGCATTTATGCATAAAAATATGAAGAAACCACGTACGAGCATCGCTCCAGTATGGTTATATGCATAAGAAAACACTCAAAATCCACGTACGAGCAAAAGCTCCAGTACGGTTTATAAAGCATCGTCATGGTTTCAAACCAAAGTGTGAGCTAAGCTCCAGCACGTTTCAAACATATGAAAACATCAATACCCGATGCGAGCTAGGCTCCAGCACGGTTTAGTTCACATAAACATGATAGGCGACTCATGAACATTCAAAACCAATCTCAAAAACATATTTAGCAGCTCTCATGTGCTATTACACAACATCAATCAAACAATAGCTAGCCTATCCAACCATTTGCTTAAAACGACGCATTGGGTTCTGTGAAAACATTCGAACATGTGATTTATGCAATTATTAGCCTTACTATCCCTTTTTCAAGAATCATTTCAGAACCAAATCGTATACGTACTCACAATTATTCACATACATCATCAACCACTTTTCCAAACCATCATGCAAATCTACAACACCCTATATACACACAAAATACGAGCAGCTACCTCTATATACTCACAAAATTCTCTTACCTGGAAATCACGTCGCGATATTTCCACTTCCTTTAAGCTGCTTACTCGTGTGGTTTGATTCGTCTCCTGCGAGCTCTTCGAAACTACACAAAGTCGTATTTTGCATAATTATAGTCCATTATAATCCAACTCTTGCGTTTACTATAGTTGATTCGACCTATAGTCCTCATTATCTCTTATAAGGCCTAGGTTTATTGTTTTATTCATATCTTGAACTTAATGATTCTTTTAGGTTTATTGATTCATACCCTATCGATATCAAATCGATATTAAGCTCACAGCGTTCCTATTTCATCAATTTTTCTTGATTTCTTCACAATGGCATTTATCAAACATTTTACCTACTCATTTCCATAAATTCTCTAACCTCACAATGTGGCTTCATTTACCCATCTCAAATCATTCACATTACTTCAATAACAACTTATCAACATCCATAAACCACCAACTCACCCAATCTACACTTTCTCACACTAGACTCATTCCATTTCTAGGTCACATACTAATTTCATCTCATCCTAGGTGTTTCCTATCATCCATACACATGCAAATCAACTCCAAAATCACTTAAATAAATAATGTACTTGGATTGGAGTATTAGAAACTTACCAAATCAAATTTCTCTTCTTGCTCCAAAGGGAAATGTTCCTTGCTCCTTCAATACCAACAATGAGGTTTTGAATTTCAACTATGTTGTTCTCTTCCTCAAGATGAACAACTTTGTATCTAATAGCCTCTCCTCAATTCTTACTGGAAATGGACTGATTTTAGAGAGATAAACATAGGTTTTAGGTGAAAAATGGAAGGGTGATGTTGTTTCCCGAAAATTGTAGATTTTCAGCGCCTTTTTTATAGAAATCACTTGAGGAGATCGATCTGCACTAGGAGGAGATCGATCTGGTCCCCTTAAATTTCTCTTTTTCACGGCATTTTAAGCATGAGATCGATCTGTCGAATCTTGAGATCGATCTGCTCCAAACAAAGAGTTATGGAGATCGATCTGTATGCTTAAGGATCGATCGTTTCATTACAGAATGTTTAGAAAATCGATCTAGCCCCATTGGAGATCTATCTGCTCTATTCCATTACTCAAATAAGAGCATTCTGGCTCTTTCAGATTGATCTCTCATCCTATGAGATCGATCTGGCCTTCATATTTTTCAGATTTTATGCAGTTTTTCTGTAGCAACATACACCCAAACATCCTTAATTTGCTGCCATAGTCATTTTCTCATCCAACCACCTTTAAGATTTGAAAATGGCATCCATCCATACCTTATACACATTAAAACTTGTGTGTATTCTTTGCTTAGCCAAAAGTATATCATACCAAGCTAAATGAAAGTATTTAGATTCATGCCACTTCCTTCTATTTACCACACTACTCATTTTGAGCTCCAAGCATATTCATCACTTATAAAAGCTCATTTCTTCATATTCATACACAATGAAACTTGTATGTACATTACAAACTCATATTACACGTATGTACATTACATTTATAGACTTTACATTAATTGTACTTCACATTACAAGTACATTACCACACTTATGAATCCATAAGGTTTACATCCAAAACTACGGGTCTTACACGAGCTACTGAGGTCGTAGACAGAGAAGTCTGACCCTTCCACAGTACATTTTGTAGCTAAGAGGTATTGTCTTTGTATTCCAGACATGGTGTAATGCATGTGCACTATTGTATATAACTTTTGGGATGTAATAGATATAAATGATTGTATACAGAGTCTTAGTTATGCAGTATAAATAAACGAATATATTTAGTTGTTATATGATTCTGAAATATGGATGAAAAGTATTGAGGATGTCGGTTGAATAATATTGTTAAGTTAATATATTTTGAAATGACAAAACAGTAATTCAATAATGGATATTATAAATCTAGAAATGTTTTAAACATGATAAGAGTTTAATTAAATACATGCCATTACCAGAAACTGGGTATTAAAGGATGAGAGATCGATCTCTTGGGTTTTCAAGTATGAGAGATCGATCATTTAAAGGATTAAAAACTCAAAGAGCATGTATAGGATGTTAAGGAAGAAGAGATCGATCTCTAGGGATTATGAGATCGATCTTTAAATTACAAAATGCCTATTAGATCGATCTGGTATAGGAAGAGATCGATCTCCTCTAAGGCAAAGGTTAAAGGTATTAGATCGATCTGTAGGTCGATCTATGTTCAAACGAGAGCTTATGAGATCGATCTCATATGGATAGAGATCGATCTTCTCAAAGTCAGAGATTTTAGGAGATCGATCTAGGGTGATTAGAGATCGATCTCCCCTCTACGAGAATGCTTGCTAGATCGATCTGGAGATCGATCTTGCTTCAAACAGAGAATTTAGAATATCGATCTGATGGTTCGATAGATCGATCTTCACTAACATTTTTCAAATTATAAGATCGATCTCTACAAATATGAGATCGATCTCCTTGCTTCAAGTTGCTTTGTAATTGCAGGAATTTAAACTAGAAGATCGATTTGGTCATGATGAAAGATCGATCTGATACTCTACTGGAGGTACCCAACGGCTCTTTCTGTAAAATCCTCAACGAGAAAAATAGCATTAAATGCTTCAACTACCAATCCTACTATATAAAGCCAAGCATTAAAGACACTGGAAAAACAGAGAGACTTGTGTTGTAACATTTGAATATTCTCAAAAGATCATTCTCAACATTCCCTTTGTCTTCAACATCACATTGATTGTATTGTGTTAAAAAGCTTATGTAGAAGTTATTCTTCCTACCCACAAAAGAAAGTTTCTATTTGTATTCATCCTTAATCCAAGAGAGAAGAGGAGAGTTCCTCTGTGAGATAACTTTGTAAGGGGTGAATACTTATCTTTGTAAAAGGGGGTAGAGAGGTTATTCCTTAACCTTAAAAAGGGAGATTGTATCAACTATTGAGATAGTGAAATAAAGCTCTTGACAAGAAGGTCAAGAAGAGAGGACGTAGGCAAGCGATTGGTCGAACCTCTATAAATTACTGAGTTTGCTGCTTCCTTCCCTTATCTCATTTAATTTATTACACTATACTCTATTGCTTATTCTTTGATTACTTGCAGTAAAATTCAATTAAGCTTAAATTTAGCATTTTCACTAGAAAATCGATTCACCCCCCTCTCGGTAGAGCCAACAATTGGTATCAGAGCTCGGACTCTTTGATCATTAAGGAATAACTTCCTAAGAGTTAAAACGATCTAATGGCTCATAGCAATGTAGCAATCAGTCTAGTAGGAGAGGGGCACTCTATAGTTAGGCCTCCCATGTTCAATGGTGAACATTATGCTTATTGGAAAACTAGAATGATGTTTTTCATTCAAGCAAATGATTATGAGGTATGGAGGATTATAACTAAAGGTTCTCAAATCTCAACTAAAAGGATATAGGGAAGAGATATCCCAAAAGAAGAAGATGAGTGGGATTCTAATGATATAAAATGTGCTCAGCTAAATGCAAAGGCCATGCACACCTTATTTTGTGCATTAGGGCCCAATGAATATAATAGAGTCTCCAGTTGTGATAATACCAAACAAATTTGAGACAAATTGGTAATTACTCATGAAGACACAACTTAAGTAAAGGAGACTAAGGTAGGAATGCTCACACATGATTATGAGCTATTTAGGATGAAAGAGGGAGAGTCAATTAGTGACATATTCACTAGATTTACTGTTGTAATAAATGGACTAAAGTCCCTAGGTAAAATCTACTCAAATATAGAAATGGTTAAGAAAATCCTGAATAGCCTACCGAAATCTTGGGAAGCTAAAGTAACAGCAATTGAAGAGTCCAAAGACCCCCACACACTATCTTTAGATGAATTGATAGGGTCACTACTCACATATGAAATGAAATTAAAAAGAAATGAAGAGTCACCCAAGAAAATAGGAGTAGCTCTAAAATCCACTACTCAAGAAGATTTGAAAGAAAATAAAAATGAGAGTGGTAATGAAGAAGATCTCGAAATGGCAATGTTTGCCAAGAGATTTAATAAATTTATGAGAATGAGAGCAAATGGTAGTGGTAGGAGAAACTACAAGAAAGAACAATAAGAACTAGGTAGAAAAGATACCATTGTATGCTATGAATGCAAAAAACCTGGACACATTAAATTTAACTGCCCTCTTCTAAAAAGATCAAGTGATAGAAATCACAAAAAGAAGGCAATGATGGCAACATGGAGCGACAGTGACAGCTCCGATGATGATTCAAATGAGGATATTACCAATCTATGCTTCATGGCAATTGAAGATGAAAAGGTAACTTCAGATCTCAATGAGTATTCTTTTGATGAACTACAAGATGCATTTGATGATCTTGCATTAGAATATGAATGCATGAATTTGAAGTATAAAAAATTAATTTCGAAACTAAAGAAAGAAAATGAATTAATACTAAAGGATAAGATAGAATGTGAAAAGAGATTAGAAAGTACAAATCTTGAAATCTATGACCTAAAAGAAAAGAATAGTAACATACATAATTCCTTTACTAGATTTTACATGGGTCAACAAAAACTAGATAATATGCTAAAAACTCAAAAGGCTTTCTTTGATAAAAATAGGTTAGGATATGATGGAAAAAGTGGGGAAACTCACCTCAAAAGTTTCTTAGCTAGAAAGAATATGCATAAATCCTCAACTACTTGCTCACATTGTAATAAAAAGGGGCATGCATCATATAGTTGCAATGTAAAGATGACGACATTTAGAGGAAGGATAGTTAGAAGAATTTGGGTCCCAAAAGAGGTAGTTAATTCAAAAGACATTAATGTAATATTAAAATGGATCCCAAAAGGATCAAGAATTCTATTCACTAACTCCAAAGGACCCAAGAAAATTTGGGTACCTAAGACAAAAGTTTGAATGTTGATTATAGGTGATTGAGCATTGCTACAAGGCAAAAACAAAGGAAGCTTGGTACTTGGATAGTGGATGCTCAAGACACATGACCGGTGATAGAAACCACTTCAACTCATTCAAATCAAAAGTTGGTGGAGAAGTCACATTTGGGGGCAGCTCTAAAGGCTAAGTTGAAGGAATTGGATCAATTGGTAATAACTATTTCTCACTAGAAAAGGTTTTACTTGTTAGAGGTCTAAAACATAATTTGCTAAGTATTAGTCAACTTTGTGACAAAGGTTACAAAGTAATTTTTGATTGCTTGAAGTGTCATGTTATAGATCTTAAATCAAATAAAGTTCTTTTTCTAGGACATAGACAATGTAACATATACATTGTTTATCTAAATGAACTTAAAAATGAAAATGTATGCCTTATGGTAGATAAATAAAAAGAACCTTGGTTGTGGCATAGAAGACTAGATCATGCTAGCATGCATGTATTATCTAAGCTAGCTAGAAAAGACCTTGTTGTAGGATTACCTAAGTTGTCCTTTGACTATGACAAAATTTGTGAAGCTTGTGTCAAGGGAAAACATAAAAGGACAACATTTAAACCTAAACATAGTGTATCAACCACTAGACCTCTTCAATTACTTCACCTAGATCTATTTGGACCAATTAGAACTACAAGCCTAGGTGGTAAGCATTATGGGTTTGTGATTGTAGATGATTACACTAGGTTCACTTGGGTATTTTTCTTAAGAGTAAAGAATAAAGCCTTAGAAAAATTTATTGTCTATACAAAAGTAGCCCAAAATGAAAAAGGTTACACTATAACTAGCATTAGAAGTGATCATGGCAAGGAATTTGAAAATATTGGTTTTGATAAATATTGCAATGATCAAGGAATTAGTCATAATTTTTTAGCCCCTAGGACACCACAACAAAATGGGGTAGTTGAGAGAAGAAATAGAACATTAGAAGAAATGGCTAGGACAATGTTGTGTGAAAATAATTTACCTAAATATTTTTGGGCTGAAGCAATAAATACATCATGTTACATCATTAATAGAGCAATGATTAGACCAATCTTAAAGAAAACCCCTTATGAGCTTTACAAGGGAAAGAAGCCTAATATTAGCTATTTTCACCCTTTTGGTTGTAGATGCTTTGTCTTAAATAATGGAAAAGATAACTTAGGAAAGTTTGATGCCAAGAGTGATGAAGGAATTTTTTTAGGCTACTATTTGAATTCAAAGGCATATAGAGTATATAACAAAAGAACCTTGATGGTAGAAGAATCAATACATGTAATATTTGATGAGTCAAACGATGCATCTAAAGGTTCAACCAATGATGAGGATATTGAAATATTTGATGAGACCTTGAAAGATTCCTCAAAGATAGAAGATGATCTATTAGAAAAACTTGACATTAATAAAGAGGATGAAGAAGAACTAGAAATACTAGAAAGAGAGTCTAGAGCACCAAGAGAACTAGGATATGTCAAAGATTGTGAAATTGTAGGTGATCCAACTCTTGGAGTAAGAACAAGGTCCTCTCTAAGAAATGTATGTCAATATATAGCCTTTATATCTCAAATTGAACCAAAGAGTGTCAATGAAGCTTTAGATGACAATAATTGGTTTTTAGCAATGCAAGAAGAACTAAATCAATTTGAAAGAAGCAAAGTATGGAATTTAGTCCCTAGACCTAGTGATCACTCTATAATTGGAACTAAATGGATTTTCAAGAACAAGATGGATGAAAATAGTGTGATCATAAGAAACAAGGCTAGGCTAGTTGCACAAGGCTATAGGCAAGAGGAAGGAATAGACTATGATGAAACCTATGTATCGGTAGCTAGATTAGAAGCAATAAGAATGCTACTTGCTTTTGCATGCTACAAAAACTTCAAATTTATCAAATGGATGTAAAGAGTGCATTTCTAAATGGCTTCATCAATGAGGAAGTTTATGTTGAGCAACCTCCCAGTTTTGAAAGTCTTGAATTTCCTGAACATGTCTACAATCTTTCTAAGGCACTTTACAATTTGAAACAAGCCCCTGGAGCCTAGTATGAAAGACTTTCAAAGTTCTTAATAGAAAAAGGATTTTCAAGAGGAAAAGTAGATACAACTTTGTTTATCAAAAATAAGAATAAAGATTTACTAGTTGTTCAAGTATATATAGATGACATTATTTTTAGCTCAACTAATGAATCTCTATATCAAGAGTTTGCTAAGATCATGCAAGGAGAATTTGAAATGAGCATGATGGGAGAGCTCACCTACTTCTTGGGACTTCAAGTGAAGCAAACTAAAGATGGAACCTTCATCAATCAAGCTAAATACACTAAGGATTTGCTCAAACGATTTGGAATGGATAACTGCAAACCTCAAGCAACTCCAATGGGCACCAATATCAAGCTTGATAAGGATGAAAGTGGTAAGTGTGTAGATACTAAACTATATAGGTCTATGATTGGTTCATTGCTTTATCTTACAGCAAGTAGACTTGATATTTTGTTTAGTGTATGTTTATGTGCTAGATTTCAATCCTCTTCTAGAGAGTCACACTTACTAGCTACAAAAAGGATCTTTAGGTATCTTAAAGACACACCCTCTCTAGGACTTTGGTACCATAAAGATTCCACATTTGCCCTTCATGCTTATTCTGATGCAGATTTTAGAGGATGTAAAATAGATAGAAAAAGTACTTCAGGAAAATGCCAATTCTTAGGGAATAGATTAATCTCATGGTTCTCTAAGAAACAAAATAGTGTAGCTCAATCCACAACAGAAGCAGAATATATAATAGCTGGTAGTTGTAGTGCTCAAGTGTTATGGATTAAACAACAAATGAGAGATTATGGTGTAGACATGAAGCAAGTTTCCATCAAATGTGATAATACCAGTGCCATTAATCTCTCTAAAAATCTAATCCAACACTCTAGAACTAAACATATTGAGATTAGACATCATTTCCTTAGAGATCGTGTACAAAAAGGAGATATCATTTTAGAATATATTGAGACTTTAAATCAAATAGCTTATATCTTCACCAAACCTCTTGATAGAGATAGGTTTTGTGTTCTTAGAGGTGAATTAGGACTTATGAATGGTCCTTAAGATTTATTGCCTTCAAAACTTTGATTTCAAATTAATTTTCAACTGAATTTACAACTCATTTTCTGGGCAAAGAGTATGAGAGATCGATCTCCTATAAATATAGATCGATCTGCATACTCCAAATTGGCCTAAAGCATTAAGGTTCAGCTAAGCAGATCGATCTTCTACCTCATAAGATCGATCTCCTTAAGCTTCTATATTTTACAGATCGGTCTTTACATTTGGCAGATCAATCTCCTTCAGCCTCTGTATTTTACAGATCGATCTCTACATTTGGCAGATCGATCTCCTTCAGCCTCTGTATTTTACAGATCGATCTTCTTGAGCTTCTGTATTTTGTAGATCGATCTCATATAACAACAGATCGATCTCATCATGAAGAAGATCGATTTGGTAACTCGACAGATCGATCTCTTTAGCCCTAGGCTATAAATATTGCTTCAAAATCCCTAAATTTCAAAAAAGCCAAATTTCAAATCCCTAACCCTCTGTCACGCCTCCTCCTCTAATTTCTCTCGCAGATCGATCTCTGGTAAGGTTCTCCTCCAATATTTTTCATCAATCTTCATTCTAGTAACCTACATTGTCAAATTTTCTTCAAAAATTCCTTTGTTTTTGCTTAAATCATCATTAGGGCACCTATTGAACTGTTTTATTGCCTTGGACATTGTTAGAGAACACTTTAGAACCAACTTAGGTTAATTTTGACTGATTTGATAATGCCTCGTATTAAGAGAGCTGCCAACAAAGAGTCTCGACCCTCTTCCTCACAACCACCCACTGTCTCTTCTATCACCACCTTTAACAGGTGTTTTCAAACACCTGCAAAAAGAAAGCGATATGAAGAGTACTTCTCTACCATGCCCATAAAACACTGGAGGACCATTGACTTTTCATTCCTTAATCTTATAGACTTCCCAAATTTGTCAAAAATGGAAGAATTTGGTTGGCTTCCATTTCTCAAAATAAACACATCTACACCTCCAAACATTATTAGGGCATTCTTCTCAAACGCCGAGCTTGTCTATGACCCTGACAATACCTGTAAAATTCTAGGTTTTAAAACATTCGTCATGACCAAAACGATTTCTGTAAACACAAATCTCTTAGCCCGAGTGTTTGAGATCAAAGATAAGGGTTTGACTGATGAAGAGGAGGAGGTACCACTCGAATTTAACCTTCCCGGAGATAAGGCTAGTGACCTACCCATGCACCCTAGGTTACTCCACCTAATCATCTCTTAGAACCTCAGACCCTTCGGTACCCGACATTCTACAGTTCAAAAATAAGACCATTTTTGGCTCCATTATCTTTATACTTCTCAAAGCCAAAAATCGAATCTAGTCCACTTCATCTACGAAGACTGGCTAAAAATCGTGCAAGGTCAAGCCTCAACAATAGTCTTCCCTCAACCCCTTGCTTACCTGCTACAAAAACTTAGGGTTGACTGTTCTTGTGAGACCGGTGAAGTGCCCTCTGCAAAAAGCATTCTGAATATTGGCACTCTTCACCATATGGGGTATTACAAAGATTTCCACAGTCAATGGAGGAAGAAACGTGAAACCCATCATGAGGCAACCATGGAAGAGGATATACCAGCTGAACCTACCACGCCGTCTACTGAGGTTTCTCCTACGTCTCCTGCTCAACCTACTGCACCTGCCTCATCTTCCGAGACGATGGAATCACTTATGGCTATGGTCATAGAGCTTAATAGGAATATGGATGAAGGCTTTACAAATCTCCATGCCACACAGCAGGCCATGTTTGATGAGTTACAGGTCACCCGCACACAAGTTGAAGAACTTCTGGAGCGCTTTCCTCCTCCATCTTAGGGCATGCATGTTTAGATTGTCCTCGATGTGTTGATATTTTAAGACATGTTTGTTGGATTAAACATATATCCTTATATATTTTGAACTGACAGAATTAAGATTCAATATTATGCTTAGTGATTTGTTGATATATGCTTTATTGATACATGGTTTTATGCCTTGATTGCCATTGATATGACAAAAATGGGGAGAAGAATATGTTAAAAAAACATGTTAAGAGGAGCTTAAATTAAGGGGGTGTTAAGGGGAGCTTAAATTAATGGGGAGTTTTTTTTTTTTTTTGAATAGAGATGGAGCTTTTGAAAGCAGAAAACCGGATGCATAATGTTAAGGGGGAAACTAAACATGTTTATAAAATTAGTTTATTGAATAAGTTTTGTCATATCAAAAAGAGGGAGATTGTTAAGTTAATATATTTTGAAATGACAAAACAGTAATTCAATAATGGATATTATAAATCTAGAAATGTTTTAAACATGATAAGAGTTTAATTAAATACATGTCATTGCCAGAAACTGGGTATTAAAGGATGAGAGATCGATCTCCTGGGTTTTCAAGTATGAGAGATCGATCTCATGAGAATATGAGATCGATCTGTTAAAGGATTAAAAACTCAAAGAGCATGTATAAGATGTTAAGGAAGAAGAGATCGATCTCTAGGGGTTATGAGATCGATCTTTAAATTACAGAATCCCTATGAGATCGATCTGGTCTAGGAAGAGATCGATCTCCTCTAAGGCAAAGGTTAAAGGTATTAGATCAATCTGTAGATCGATCTTTGTTCAAACAGAGAGCTTATGAGATCGATCTCATGTGGATAGAGACCGATCTTCTCAAAGTCAGAGAGTTTAGGAGATCGATCTAGGGTGATTAGAGATCGATCTCCCCTCTACGAGAATGCTTGCTAGATCGATCTGGAGATCGATCTTGCTTCAAACAGAGAGATTAGAAGATCGATCTGATGGTTCGACAGATCGACCTTCTCTAACATTTTTCAAATTATAAGATCGATCTCTACAAATATGAGATCGATCTCCTTGCTTCAAGTTGCTTAGTAATTGTAGGAATTTAAACTAGAAGATCGATCTAGTCATGATGGAAGATCGATCTGATACTCTACTGAAGGTTCCCAACGGCTCTTTCTGTAAAGTCTTCAACGGGAAAAATAGCATTAAATGCTTCAACTACTAATCCTGCTGTATAAAGCGAAGCATTGAAGACACTAGAAAAACAAAGAGACTTGTGTTGTAAAATCTGAATATTCTCAAAAGATCATTCTCAACATTCCCTTTGTCTTCAACATCACATTGATTGTATTGTATTGTATTAAAAAGCTTGTGTAGAAGTTATTCTTCCTACCCACAAAAGAAAGTTTCTATTTGTATTCATCCTTAATCCAAGAGAGAAGAGGAGAGTTCCTATGTGAGATAACTTTGTAAGGGGTGAATACTTATCTTTGTAAAAAGGGGTAGAGAGGTTATTCCTTAACCTTAAAAAGGAAGACTGTATCAACTATTGAGATAGTGAAAGAAAGCTCTTGACAAGAAGGTCAAGAAGAGAGGACGTAGGCAAGCGATTGGCCGAACCTCTATAAATTACTGAGTTTACTGCTTCCTTCCCTTATCTTATTTAATTTATTGCACTATACTCTATTGCTTATTCTTTGATTACTTGCAGTAAAATTCAATTAAGCTTAAATTTAGCATTTTCACTAGAAAACTGATTCACCCCCCTCTCGGTAGAGCCAACAAGTATAAACTGCGTTTCAAACTCTGCAGGTTGGGTTAAGTCATAATGCAGCCATTATACTGTCGAAATTTCTAAAATAAAAGATGTTTTAAATCTAGACATGGGACAGGAAAATAACTTAATTAAGGGATAAAAAAGTTTAAATTATCCTCATTTTTCCACGCTTCTGGGGCGTGACACATTCATTGTGTCCAAAGTGATTGAGCTGTATTTAATTCATTTCAATTCATCAACTACCTTGTGAGAAGCCTTTGTTTGTATTCATTCTCTATTATAAAGATGTGAGATCTGAGATATATTTTGATGATGTAATATGAACTTGAAGTGTAATTTATTCAGCTAAGTGAATTGTGGGAATTATACTTGGAGAATTATATATTAAGTGTTTAAAATAAGTGTGAAACTAAGAGGTCAGATCGATCTTGGGGAAGGAGAGATCGATCTGGTGAGTTAAAAATGATAAGGAATGAGGAATTTAAGGAGCAGATCGGTCTCCAATGGAAGAGGATCGATCTCCTTATGATTCTATTGAGAGAAGATCGATCTTATGAGTAAGTGATCGATCTTCAAATGTTTCTGTTTGAGAGAAAATCGATCTCCTCAAGGAGCAGATCGATCTCATACAGCTATAAAGAGATCGATCTCACCCCTCGACAGATCGATCTCCTAGGCATAAAATTGTCCCAAATCGTCCCCAAATTCAAATTCAGATCGATCTCACCAAAAGTCAAATCGATCTCCTACCATTAGTCTATATAAGGAACCCCTGCTTTCTCCTGCAATTTTATTTTTTCTCTCTCCCAAACCCCATTTTCACCGAGCCTTAGCTTTCTCACTCATCCAAGGCACCCATTTCTGTCCAAATCAGAGGCTGTGGCAAGAAGGAGAGTTGTTCCTCATCAAAGGTAGAACAATATACTTGGAAATCGTAAGACGGATTGAATCAAGGCAAGAGATAAGCTCTCCACAAGTTTTGGGTAATTTCTAAACCTCGATCTTGATATTTGAGATGATTTTGGTAATGATAGTTGTGGGCATTGTGTTGAAGTAGTTGGAAAATGATTATGGATTGATGAAATTACAATGTAGTTGAAGTGATGTTGATATTTAGCAATTTTGGTAATTTTGGGAATTTTGAGCTATAAATGGAAATTTAGACAATGTGGTGAATTAGCATAGATAATTTGGCATTGGAAATGTAGGACGTTGAGATGTTGTGAATGAGATTGTAGTTTGGGGTAGAGTTACGAGAATCAAGAGATTTGAGGTGTTATGAGCAATTATGCTAGATTTTGAGAATTGAGGTACTGTGATGATGAATATTGATGTTTTAACATTGTTTGGACAGCTCGGGAGTTCCAGAGTGGAATACGAGACTAGTCCGTGACAAGGGGGAAACAATTGCACTATACGAGGTGCAAAGAGGTAAGGGAAATTAAACCAATTGTGTATGCGATTTTGAGCTATTATAGCATGATTTGTGATTTATAAAACAAGCATGTTTGATGTGTTGTGTTTTGATGAGAATGCACACGATTTTTATAGCCGGTTGGAGCCCAATGTTTTTATGAGTTTATAATTGGGCTCTACGTTAAGGCGATCTTGAGATTTGAGAAATGTTTGCGTGTTTTGCCGGTTGGGACTCGGTTTCAATATGTTTTGTGTTGAGTACAAAATGGTTTTAAATGAGTTTTTTGAGAGAAAAACCACTATGAGTTCTACGTGAAGGCAAACCAGTCTTATGTGATAAGACTTAGGTATGTGATTTTGAGTACACACCGGGCATTGCTCTGGTAGCATGTAAGCCCGATTCTTCTCCCTTCTGGTAACGTGAGAACCCTATTTGGTGGCCGTTGCCACGTGAGAACCCTATTTGGTGACCGTTGCCACGTGAGAACCCTATTTGGTGGCTGTTACCATGTGAGAACCCTATTTGGTGGTCGTTGCCACGTGAGAACCCTAATTGGTGGCTGTTGCCACGTGAGATCCCCCATTCAGTGGCTATGCCACGTATATTTGGTGGTCGTTGCCACATGAAACCCTATCCT
The DNA here is from genome assembly GCA_033439115.1 of Firmiana major. NCBI lineage: Eukaryota > Viridiplantae > Streptophyta > Magnoliopsida > Malvales > Malvaceae > Firmiana > Firmiana major. Next base: position 28,189,301 of record CM065912.1, read on the forward strand.
GTGGCTGTGCCACGTGTGAATTTAAATCAGTGGCTATGCCACGTGTGTTTAGTGGCTGTGCCACATGTGAATTTAAATCAGTGGCTATGCCACGTGTGTTTAGTGGCTACGCCACGTGCATTATTATTACAGTGATTTTATCACGTTTATTGAGAAAGCGATTATCGCATTATTTTCACATGCTTTGTTATTGCTCTAGACTGAGCCTTTTTACTTCATGTTTTCACATGATTTGAGATATGAGAATGTCGTTTTGAGTACTTTCATGCTATGGTTTTCAAATAAGTATAATGAGTTTCACATACAAATAAATATTTTGTGATGTGCATTTTGGTTTATGAAATGAGTCCCTTACCCCCTTTACTGAGCGATTTAGAAGCTCACCCTGTTTTCTTTCCCCCCAGATTTCTTCAAGTGAAAAAGGGTTTCCCTGCGACGTACGAAGTAGTGGCTAGTGGAGGACTTGAGCTCCAGGCCATATATTGTATTTTGAGGTATCTTTTATCTTTTCATGTATCCAGACAATTATTGTAATTGCAGACACTTGATGTATAACATTATATGGGATGTATTAGGATAAATTAACTTAATATTGAGTAATGTATATGATACGATACATGTTATCTAGTGATGAGATCCTGAGGTATGATAAATGTGATGATGCATGATACTGCACAAGAATGCACCCTTAATTGTGAATTGATGAGTAAAAAGTTTTTAAATTTGCCCTATTTTTCGTGGTTTCGGGGCATAACAGAGCTTTCTTGGTATCAGAGCTTAGGGTGTCTAGTATTATCAATGTCGGTTAAGTGAAATAGAATACATCCCAAGTGTCTGTAATAGTCTGGTCATGAACTGAATCTGAGGATTGAGATTTCAATCGATTTTGATATGTATGCACAGGAGACGAGTTAAGATAGAGAATGAATGGATGACGAGGTCGTTCGAGGAGGCAGGCAGAGTCCCCTCCGCCACCTGTCCCACAACCAAAGAGTCCTAATTCTCGATTTAATCGGATTGAAACCGATGTGAGGCAAGGTTTTGAGCAGATGGCAGCATTATTCGCGCAACACTTTGAAGTTAATGCCTCGGGTACTACTCCTACACCACCACAAGGACCTTTCATACCCCCAGTGCCTCCCGTCACTCAGCCTGAGGACAGAAGTATGGTCCGACTGAAGGATTTTCTGAAGATGAATCCACCCGCATTTAGGGGAAAGAAGGATCCTACAGAGGCTGAGGAGTGGTTGACGAAGTTGAGAGTTATATTTGATTATCTAGGGTGCACCGAGGCTGAGAGGGTCATTATGAGTATCTATATGTTGAAGGAGAGAGCTCGAGATTGGTGGGGTACTACCCAGGGTATTCTGATGTCCCGCCAGGATGTGATTGGTTGGGAAGAGTTTCAGACAGCCTTTAGGACCCAATATGTACCACGAGCTGCCCAGAGAAAGAAACAGGCTGAGTTTTTGAGTTTGGTAAGGGTGACATGTCTGTGGATGACTATGAGAGCCAATTCACTGCGCTATTGAGATATGACCCAGAGACCTTCAAGAATGAAGAACTCCGCACAGAGAAGTTTGTGTATGGATCGAAGCCCATCATTAGAGATAGATTGATAGGGCTATGTATTACTGAGTTTGGAGATGCTCTGAGACGAGCACAAGAGATTGAAAGAGGAATTGAAATGGTACAATCCCAGAATGAGCTCAGAGCGGTGAATAGAGATAAGGGCAAGAGGCCAACGATTTTCCAAATAGAGGCTCGGAGAGGTTCCTTCAGAAGATGAAGGATTGAGGTGCAGAAGGGTAGATTAGAGAGACCCAGAGGTTACCCTAACATTAGAAAGACCCCTCGAGATGTCAGGCCTGAGCTAAGGTTTTACAAAAATTGTGGCCGAATGCATGAGGGAAGTTGTACTGGGTCGATCCATGGATGTTTTAGATGTGGAGACATGGGTCACATGGTGAAGGATTGCCCTCAACCTCAGAAACCACATGTCTTGGAGCCCACTAGACAACAGCCTCAAAGTGTGAACCCCTAGAGACGGGCCACTGCTGCAGAGAAAGGAAAGAGACATGTTACACAGGGATGTGTGTTTGCCCTAGATAAGGAGACCGCTGACACTTCTATAGAAACTATAAGAGGTACACTCTTTGTCTATATTCATAAGGCTCATGTGTTGATACCAGGATCTACGCATTCATTCATTTCTGAGCATTTTGCATGTAGATTAAATTTGAAGTTTGAACCCCTAGAGTATATACTACATGTAAATACCCCTATGCGTGAATCCCAGAGAACTGAGTTAATCTGTAGAGGATGTGAGATAAAGGTGGGAGATAGAGAGATGTTAGCAGATCTAATCATGTTGAATATACATGGGTTTGATGTAATTTTGGGAATGGATTGGTTGGCAACCAATCGAGTGAGTTTAGATTGCTACACTAAGATTGTAACTTTCTCCCTACCTGAACCTTACAGTGTACGGTTGAGATATTGAGGAAATGAATATGTGGAATTCTAGTAAGTAATTTGAGAATTTTAATATTATTTTGGAGGATATTAAATATGATTGTTCATGTGAAGGTTATGAGACACTCGTCTCAGACGATGAACGGGAACATCCGAGGATTGAGGATATACCTGTGGTTTACGAATTTCTGGATGTTTTCCCAAATGAGTTGCCAGGTTTGCCACCAGAGAGAGAGCTGGAGTTTACCATTGATTTGGTATCAGATACTCAGCCGATCTCTAAACCTCCCTACAGGATGGCATTAGTGGAACTTGAGGAATTGAAGAAACAACTATAGGAGTTATTGGATCAAGGGTTTATTAGACCTAGTGTTTCACCGTGGGGAGCACCAGTATTATTGGTAAAGAAGAAGGATGGTAGTCTCAGATTATGTGTAGACTATCGGTTGTTGAATAAAGCCACGGTGAAGAATAAATACCCATTGCCCAGGATTGATGATCTACTTGATCAGCTGAGAGGGGCATCAGTCTTTTCTAAGATTGATTTGAGATCGGGCTATCACCAATTGAGGATCAAAGAAGAAGATATTCCAAAGACGGCCTTCAGGATGAGGTATAGCCATTATGAATTTCTGGTATGCCCTTTGGATTGACGAACGCCCCTGCAGCATTTATGAGATTGATAAACGAGGTGTTCAGAGACTATCTAGATAAATTTGTGATAGTCTTTATTGATGATATCCTGGTATACTCTTAGTCGCATGGGGAGTATGCATAGCATTTATGGTTAGTACTTCAGATACTCCGAGATAAACAATTATATGGAAAGCTTAGTAAGTGTGAATTTTGGCTGGATCGGATAGCTTTCCTTGGTCATATAGTCTCAGAGGAAGGAGTATCAGTGGATCCAAGTAAAGTGGAGGCTGTGCTTAATTGGGAGAGATCGAGGACAGTTACTGAGGTACAAAGCTTCTTTGGTTTAGCTGGGTATTACAGAAGATTTGTGGAAGGATTTTCCAGGATCGCCGCTCCTTTGACTAAGCTCACGCGTAAGGAAACTCCGTTTATATGGACTGATCAATGTGAGCTCAATTTTCAGGAATTAAATAGGAGATTAACAGCGGCACCTGTGTTAACTATCCTTGAGGGATCAGGAGGATTTTCGGTGTATAGTGATGCATCTCATCAAGGATTGGGGTGTGTGCTTATGCAGCATGGAAGAGTGGTCGCATATGGATCGCGACAGTTGAAAGACCATGAGCGGAATTACCCCACGCATGATTTAGAGTTAGCCGCTGTGGTATTTGCCTTGAAGATCTGGCGACACTACTTATATGGGGAAAGATTTCAGATCTTCACTGATCACAAGAGTTTGAGATATCTCTTTGATCAAAAAGAGTTAAACATGAGACAAAGGAGATGGATGGAACTCCTTAAGGATTATGACTGCGAGATTCTATATCATCCGGGTAAGGCGAATGTAGTTGCTGATGCCTTGAGCAGAAAGAGTATGATATCTGCTATAATGATCAGGGAATGGGATTTATTGGAGCAGTTCGCCGAACTCCGGATCAGAGTTAAAGAGATAGAGACTGGATTTTTGGCTAGCTTGCGAATAGAGCCCAGGATCATGGATCAAATGAGAAATGGGCAGCGCAGTGATCAGAGATTGATAGATATGGTTAGCCAAGCTGAATAGAGTTCGCAATCGGATCTCACAGTCAGTGAGGATGGATTGTTGAGATTCAGAGGACGGATTTGTGTATCGGACGATGATACCCTAAAGAGACAGATACTGAGAGAATCCCATTGCTCGTGATACACCATGCACCCCGGGAGTACTAAGATGTACCAAGATTTGAGAAAGGTGTACTGGTGGAGAGGTATGAAGCGAGACGTGGCGAAATACGTAGCCAGATGTTTAGTATGCCAGCAAGTGAAAGCTGAGCATCAGAAGCCCGGAGGATTACTACAGCCCTTATCTGTACCTACATGGAAATGGGAGCATGTCACCATGGACTTTATTATGGGTTTATCGAGGACCCGAAGAGGTCGTGACGCTATATGGGTTATAGTGGATAGATTGACCAAGAGTGCCCACTTCCTTGCCATCAAGAGCACAGATACTGTGGATGCCTTAGCCGAGCTGTATGTCAGCGAGATAGCTAGATTACATGGGGCTCCAGTGAGTATTACTTCTGATAGAGATTCCCGGTTTACTTCCAGATTTTGGACCCAGTTTCAGGAGTCCATGGGATCTCGATTGAGTTTCAGTACCGCCTATCATCCTCAGACAGATGGTCAGTCAGAGAGGACTATTCAGACCCTGGAGGATATGTTGAGCGCGTGTACGATGGATTTTAAGGGATCATGGGATGATCACCTGCCCCTAGCAAAGTTTGCATACAATAACAGCTATCATGCGAGTTTTGGAATGGCACCTTTTGAGGCTCTATATGGTAGGAGGTGTAGATCCCCTGTAGCTTGGGAAGAAGTCGGTGACAGAAAGATAAATGCTCCTGAACTTGTTGAGCAAGCTGTACAGAATGTAAAACTCATATGTGAGAGGTTACGGGCTGCATAGAGTAGATAGAAAAGCTACGCGGATGTGCGTAGACGGCCACTCGAGTTTGATATTGGTGACGCAGTATTTCTGAAAATATCATCGAGTAAGGGTATCATGCGATTTGGGAAGAAAGGAAAATTGAGTCCTCGATACATAGGACCATTCGAGATTCTTGAGAGAGTGGGAGAGGTAGCTTACAGATTAGCATTACCCCCACAGATGTCCGGAATACACAATGTTTTTCATGTGCCTATGTTGAGGAAGTACCACCCGGACCCTTCTCATGTCATAGAGTATGACGAGATGGACATACAGGAAGACATGAGCTACACTGAGGAACCCGTACGGATTCTCGATAGGAAGGAGAAGGTACTTAGAACCAAGAGCATCCCATTAGTGAAAGTTCTGTGGAAACATCACTTAATGGAAGAGGCAACGTGGGAACTGAAAGATCTCATGAAGGAGAAATACCCCCAGCTATTTGGCTAGTTGAGCTAAATTTGGAGGACCAAATTCTTTTAAGGTGGGGAGGATGTGAGATCTGAGAATTTCAGATATATTTTGATGGTGTAATATGAACTTGAAGTGTAATTTATTGAGCTAAGTGAATTGTGAGAATTATACTTGGAGAATTATATGTTAAGTGTTTAAAATAAGTGTGACACTAATGGTCAGATCGATCTTGGGGAAGGAGAGATCGATCTGGTGAGTTAAAAATGATAAGGAAGGAGGAATTTAAGGAGCAGATCGGTCTCCAATGGAAGAGGATCGATCTCCTTATGATTTTGATGAGAGAAGATCGATCTCATGAGGAAGGGATCGATCTCCAAATGTTTCTGTTTGAGAGAAGATCGATCTTATACAGCCATAAAGAGATCGATCTCACCCCTCGACAGATCGATCTCCTAGGCATAAAATTACCCCAAATCTCCCCAAATTCAAATACAGATTGATCTCACCAAAAGCCAGATCGATCTCCTACCCTCAGTCTATATAAGGAACCCCTGCTTTCTCCTGCAATTTTATTTTCTCTCTCTTCCAAACCCCATTTTCACCGAGCCCTAGCTTTCTCACTCATCCAAGGCACCCATTTCTGTCCAAATCAGAGGCTGTGGCAAGAAGGAGAGTTGTTTCTCATCAAAGGGAGAACAACATACTTGAAAATCGTAAGACGGATTGAATCTAGGCAAGAGATAAGCTCTCCACAAGTTTTGGGTAATTTCTAAACCTCGATCTTGATATTTGAGATGATTTTGGTAATGATAGTTGTGGGCATTGTGTTGAAGTAGTTGGAAAATGATTATGGATTGATGAAATTACAATGTAGTTGAAGTGATGTTGATATTTAGCAATTTTGGTAATTTTGGGAATTTTGAGCTATAAATGGAAATTTAGACAATGTGGTGAATTAGCATAAATAATTTGGCAAGGGAAATGTAAGACGTTGAGATGTTGTGAATGAGATTGTAGTTTAGGGTAGAGTTACGAGAATCAAAAGATTTGAGGTGTTATGAGCAATTATGCTTGATTTTGAGAATTGAGGTACTGTGATGATGAATATTGATGTTTTAACATCGTTTGGACAGCTCGGGAGTTCCAGAGTGGAATGCGAGACTAGTCCGTGATAAGGGGGAAACAATTGCACTATACGAGGTGCAAAGAGGTAAGGGAAATTAAACCAATTGTGTATGTGATTTTGAACTATTATAGCATGATTTGTGATTTATAAAACAAGCATGTTTGATGTGTTGTGTTTTGATGAGAATGCACACGATTTTTATAGCCGGTTGGAGCCCAATGTTTTTATGAGTTTATAATTGGGCTCTACGTTAAGGCGATCTTGAGATTTGAGAAATGTTTGCGTGTTTTGCCGGTTGGGACTCGGTTTCAATATGTTTTGTGTTGAGTACAAAACGGTTTTAAATGAGTTTTATGAGAGAAAAACCACTATGAGTTCTACGTGAAGGCAAACCAATCTTATGTGATAAGACTTAGGTATGTGATTTTGAGTACACACCGGGCATTGCTCTGGTAGCATGTAAGCCCGATTCTTCTCCCTTCTGGTAACGTGAGAACCCTATTTGGTGGTCGTTGCCACGTGAGAACCCTATTTGGTGACCGTTGCCACGTGAGAACCCTATTTGGTGGCTGTTACCATGTGAGAACCCTATTTGGTGGTCGTTGCCACGTGAGAACCCTAATTGGTGGCTGTTGCCACGTGAGATCCCCCATTCAGTGGCTATGCCACGTATATTTGGTGGTCGTTGCCACATGAAACCCTATCCTGTGGCTGTGCCACGTGTGAATTTAAATCAGTGGCTATGCCACGTGTGTTTAGTGGCTGTGCCACATGTGAATTTAAATCAGTGGCTATGCCACGTGTGAATTTAAATCAGTGGCTATGCCACGTGTGTTTAGTGGCTGTGCCACATGTGAATTTAAATCAGTGGCTATGCCACGTGTGTTTAGTGGCTACGCCACGTGCATTATTATTACAGTGATTTTATCACGTTTATTGAGAAAGCGATTATCGCATTATTTTCACATGCTTTGTTATTGCTCTAGACTGAGCCTTTTTACTTCATGTTTTCACATGATTTGAGATATGAGAATGTCGTTTTGAGTACTTTCATGCTATGGTTTTCAAATAAGTATAATGAGTTTCACATACAAATAAATATTTTGTGATGTGCATTTTGGTTTATGAAATGAGTCCCTTACCCCCTTTACTAAGCGATTTAGAAGCTCACCCTGTTTTCTTTCCCCCCAGATTTCTTCAAGTGAAAAAGGGTTTCCCTGCGACGTACGAAGTAGTGGCTAATGGAGGACTTGAGCTCCAGGCCATATATTGTATTTTGAGGTTTCTTTTATCTTTTCTTGTACCCAGACAATTATTGTAATTGCAGACACTTTATGTATAACATTGTATGGGATGTATAGGATAAATTAACTTAATATTGAGTAATGTATATGATACGATACATGTTATCTAGTGATGAGATCCTGAGGTATGATAAATATGATGATGCATGACACTGCACAGGAGTGCACCCTTAATTGTGAATTGATGAGTAAAAAGTTTTTAAATTTGCCCTATTTTCCGCGGTTCCGGGGCGTGACAAAAGAATAGGGGAAGTGTTCCTTTGAGTGAAAGCTTTTGTGAAAGAGTTTAGGTAACTTCATTGGTTGAAGGGTAAAGAGGTTATTCCTTAACCATGAAAAGGAAGCTGTGAAGATCACCTTAATTAGTGAAAGAGACTTATTGACAAGAAGGTCAAGAAGAGAGGACATAGGCAAGAGATTTGGCCAAATCGCTATAAATTACTATGTTTGCTACTCTTCCTCTTTATCTTCTTTTTACTGCATATTTACTCTATTGCTTATTGCTATCGTTTATTTGAATAAGTGCAATTTGAGTTAAGAAAGTTTAAATTTAGTAAATTGCTAGAAAAACTAATTCACCCCCCTCTCGGTTGAGCCAACATACTTTAAGGGATAAAAGATCTTAGTGGGGACAATTGCCTCTATTGCTCCCATTGGAAATCTTTAATGATCAAAATCAAAGCATTAGTCCATATGCTTTAACATTCTCTTTTCTAGCAAGAGCCAACCTCAAGCAATCGAATAACCTCAACCATTAACCTCAATAATAAAATACTTGAAAATTCAAGATCATTGAGAATGCAAGGCCTAGGTATTCGAATGCAAATGGTGAAAAAGATGAAAGACACTAGAGAGAATAAAGAAGTTGCAGTAGCGCGAGAATATGGAAGGTTGACTTGTATGGAATCCAGAAGGATCACTATAAAGGCTAACAAAATTATGTCATTAAAGATAAAGTAGTAGGTTTCTACACCATTTACTCTTAATTTATATTAGGTATTTGAATTTCTAACTAAAGGTATTCGAATTCTTCATATTACTTTCAGTCTTCCAAGTGTAGTACATATAGTAAAACACAATATATATATAAGTACATAATCTTTTATGGTAATATTCGTCTAAATATTCAAATACTTTTCAAAGGTATTGTCACGACCCAAATTACCTAAAAATCAGAGTAAATTTTTTGCTTTTTCATTTATTATTTAATTCTTACCTTTCTCTCATCGTGACCATCCTACATACAGTTGGGCTATGATTCGGTGTTAGTCACCTCACACTATTTACCATTCCATTTCCATATTCACATTCATATATCAGAGTTTACTATCTTTTGACTTTAAATAAATACATACTCAATGGTATTTATAACCCTACATCCCCGACATCATATCCGTTTACAGTACTGTGCATTACATATTTAGATACAAAACTACACAAATATGTATACCTGTCTCTCGATGGGAAGCAGCGGATACCAAGATTGCAAGTCCTCAGCCGCTTACTAATTTCTGTGAGTGCTCTGAAAAGATGGGAAAATAAGGGGGTGAGCAAATCACATGCTCAGTAAGGCAATTATGCAAGTAAGTAGATAGCTCCACTATCTATATGCTCATAATGCCATGCCCTTAAATCCATTTCTTTTCATTTAAAATTTCACGCACAAAATCATGCATATTTCAATGCCATAGTTTATCAAAACTATTTGTGCATATAGAAATCATATAATTCATGCATCAAAGGCATTTTATGTGACATCATTAAATCATAATGAGCATGAAACAAATCCAGATCATGCATTCTTTCATTTCATGTAAGACAAATCATGAATTTGAAATAAAAGCAAGGAAAACAACATCATGCTGCTGCATTTAAATCATTTCATTAAAATTGCAGTATAAACTAACCCCTCTGGGTCAATCATCTCAAAACTCATAAAACAATTCATTATAAAATTCTGTCATAAAATCACCCTTCTTTTAGAGTCACATATCATAAAATCATCTGAAATCTAGTATCACAGTAGAAAATCATAAAATCGGGGGCCTGACCCCTCCCTCAGGTCCACCCTGGTCTATCGACTAATAGTTATATCATGTGAGACAAGCAGCTGATTATATCAGTAACATCGAGGACTATGGCCATATCCTAGTGATCCCTGGCAACACGGTACTTAGTGTGCAAGGTATCACACCTGAAACGGGAGGTGGGTCGTCCTACCCACCAGAATAGTATAACATCAAGATTGCGAGGGCAAGGCTTGCTGCCTTGTGGCTAATGCCACTCCACTCCAACAATCCCTACGGTACAGCGTACGCCGCGTGATATACACGGTACAACGTACTTCGTGAACCCAAGCTCAGTCATGGGTGCCTGCAATAGGTCTTATCCACCCATATCATCTCTGTCTCAGTATGCACGTGTGAGCATATCATCTCACTGTGACACACAGTCTACAGGAGGCTCCAACACGGCTATATGCATGTAATATAAATCCATGTACGAGCGAAGCTCTAGCACGGCTCCATACATATTCATGATATCAGAAAATCTCGTGTGAGCGAAGCTCTAGAACGGTTTCATAGAAATCAATGAAATCTGCGTACGAGCAGCGCTCCAGTACGACTTAAAATAATTATAAATTCAAGTAAAATCCACGTACGAGTAATGCTCTAGTACGGATATGTATAAAAACTCGGTGAAAACCTCGTACGAGAAAAATTCCAATACGACATTCAAATGAATTATAAAAATCATACAAAACTTTGTGCGAGCAACGCTCCAGCACAAATGAATGCTCAAGTAAATCAAATCTCGTGCGAGTTACACTCCAGCACGACTTTATGCATAATTAAATCAAACCTCGTGCGAGTTACACTCCAGCACGGCTTTTATGCAATATCATATCAAAACAGGATGCAAGCTAAGCTCCAGCACCTTTTTATGCATATCAAATCATAAAACTAGTGCGAGCAATCGCTCCAGCACCTTTTTTTGCATATCTAGTCAAAACAGTTCAAAACCATCAAAACATGTCAAGACAGAGTACGAGCTAGGCTCCAGCACCTCTCATTTCACAATAATAAAAATCTGTTCGAGCAACATGCTCTAGCACATTTCATGCATATGATGTCACACAAATCGGTGCGAGCAACCACTCAAGCACATTTATGAATATTCACAAACGCAGATATAGTGCGAACTACGTGTCGGCACTCCATATAAACTTGATAGTTGGCCTATTTTCCAAAGAAATTTCCATTTAAATATAAATAACACTTACGTAGTGTTATCATGTGAAATTCATGCAATTACTGGCCAATCTATCGATTTACTTTGATTAAAACAAATAAAATTCCTTAATCATAAAAGTCCTTAAATTATGCATTTCATGCATGTCATGCTTTCACCATCCTTAGGTGAACTTCCCTCAATAGGGGTAAAATAGTCTTTTCACCTATTGCGATCCTTAAAATCATTTAAACCACTTTTAGGATCATTATATAATATCAGTGTATACATACATATTCAGCGTACAGAAAAGCTATTAAAATACGCGTAGCTACCTCTAGCTACTCACACAATTCCCTTACCTCATTTTTCTGTACAGTCTGACCTTTCCACTGATGTCTCATCACGCAGTCCGATTTGCTTCGAATCCAATCTCTGAAACTACAGATAAATATTCATCAGGTCAAATACAATACAATTTAATTGTATTTCATATTTTATGGGCTCAATTTAAATCATTGAGCCCATTTACCCATATTGGACCCGATTATACCATAATGGGCCTTAATCGGCCTTAAGCCCGTTACTACACTTACTATTCACATTATCGAGGCCTACTGGGCTCATTGGGCCCATCAATATTTATTGAGCCTCGTTCTAAACTCTCGAATCGCTTAATGAATTATTTACGACAATTTATCCCAATTTTCAGAATTTAATTCAATAAATGCGAAAATTAAATCCGTAATTTATGCAGTAAATTCTAACACGCATATTGATGCAAATTGTCGTAAATAAAGATTACTTACCTGAGATTCCATGATAGTACGTAAATCGAGGGTGTCTCGAGCTCTCGTTTGACGTCAATTGTCGAGCTACACAATTAAATATTTTTTTCAGGTAAATTTCCAGTCGGATATTAATCAAATTAAATATTATGAAATTTAAATCGATCAATTCGATCGCTTACCGACTTACCCGTAGCTCGATTGTATCACTGGAATTTTCTCCAATTTTTTCTCTTTTTCTTTTTCCCTTTTTCTTCCTTTTTTTTCTTTTCTTTTTGGCTGAACCGGTCAGGTCCGATTCGATTCAACCCGGTTCAGACCGTCGATTTAGTTCGGTTCGACCGGTTCAGTGGCTCGCCGACCGGTTCTCTGCCAGTTTTCGTCGCCAGTGGCTCCGCTAAGCCGCCCGATGCACGGATCTGGGATTGGTTTCGTTCAAGGCCGCCGGAATGTGGCCGGTCTCGCCTGTTCTCTCCTCACCGTCGGTATCGTTTCGGTTTGGCCGTCGTTTTCGGCGCTGGCCGCCGTTCTACCCGTCGATACTGCCACAAATCGAGCCGCCTGCGCCTGGGGGACGCTTGGCCGGTGGTGGCCGGCCTCGAATCGGTGCCGGTCGCGGGGAATCCTCCTTTCCTCTTTCGACTTCTCTTTCTTCCATTTCGCCGGCCGCCGTTCGCCATTCCATTCGGGTCACTGGTGCCTGTGTCTGACCGCCTCTCGCCTAGCTTCCTTCGTCGGCCTCCAGGTCACCGGCCTCCGATCGTCGGTGGAGGCAGAGGCCTCGATCCTTGCTTCGTTTTCTTTCTTCTGTTTTCGCATTTCGCGATTTGCAATTTCGTTTTTTTAATTATTATTTATTTTTATTATATTTTATTTTTAATAATATTTTAATCAATTAAAATATTATTAAAATCCAAAAATATCTAAAAAAATACTATTTTATTCATTTAATCCGTAAATAAATTTATCAGTCCGATTTTACCTTTTCGGTATAATTTTTGATTATTTTCGGGATTATTTTTCGATACGAAAATTTTGATTTATTTCACTAAATTCATATCTTGATCAATTTAACCCGAAATTTAATTATTTCTTCGTTATTGATCAAGATTTCTCAAATCCCTATTTTTAATTAAATTTTCTTGTCAAATTTATACCGAATTTTAGTCTTTTGACCGTTTTACCCTTGCACATTTTCGGGAATTCCATTTCAATCCTTTTGCATTTTTAAATGCACTCGAAAACTTTTATTAATTCCCTTTTGCTATTACGATAAAACCGGGTCTTACAATCTCCCCCACTTAAGAAATTTGGTCCTCCAAATTAGAACCAAGTCATATGAGTCCATAAATAACTTCGGTTACGTCTATCGTATCATACTCTTTAATTCTCATGTAACTTTTTCCGGAGTGTAATACTACCAACATACTTAACTAGGGAGATCATCTTAAACCTCAATATTTTCTCCTTCCGTCTAATACCCGAATCGATTTTCTAACATACGTTACACTTTCATTGAGCTAAGTTGTTGAAGCTCATATTCGATTACATATGCTGGGTTCGGATAATATTTCTGAAGCATTATAAGATAGGACATATTGTGGATGCCTGTTAATTCAAGTGGTAACGCCAACTTACAGGTCTTACCTTCCACTTGTCCAATATCTCTATCCGAATCTCGTTACGTCCTTAAGATAAGTAACTGCCAACAATAATGATTCACCCTCGGTGAATTTTCAATGGTTTCTGTCTCTTGTCAGCATAACTTTTCTGTCTGCTCTGAGATGTTAATCTTTTACAAATCAATTGAACATCCTCGAGGTTTGTCTTACCAATTCAGAAACAATTTTCTATCAGTCACCCACTTCTTCTTATCTAATTCGGGGAACAATCACTACGGCCATACCCTGCCTCATATAATCTCATCCTGATACTCGAGTGACAACTGTCATTATTGGCGAATTCAATTAGTAACAACTGATCATCCCAGGAGCTCATAAAATCAATGGTACACGCTCTCATCATATCCTCCAGAACCTGTACAGTCCTCTCTGATTGACCATCTGTCTGAGGACGGAAGCTGTGCTAACACTCAATCGGGTTCCCATAGCTTTCCAAAAACAATATTCCCAGAAGTGGAAAGTGAAACGAGAATCCCTATCTGATACCATGCTCACTGGAACACTACATAATGTTTCACAATTTTTTTGTACACATAAATCCGCCTACACACTCATAGTATCTGAGGATTTCCATAGTCAGAAGGTGGGTAAACTAAATCAATCTATCGACATCACCTAGATAGCTTCGTGATTCATCCGGGTCCTCTATAACCCATCACGAAATTCATGATAACTTGTTCCCTTTTTCGTGTCAATATAGGTAGAGGTTGCAATAATCCTACAGACTTCTCGTACTCTACCATAATCTGCTGACATGCGAGACCATACAAAACTTTGTACAAGCAACGCTCCAGCACAAATGAATGCTCAAGTAAATCAAATCTCGTGCGAGTTACACTCTAGCACGGCTTTTATGCAATATCATATCAAAACAGGATGTGAGCTAAGCTCCAGCACCTTTTTATGCATATCAAATCATAAAACTAGTGCGAGCAATCGCTCCAGTACCTTTTTATGCAAATCCAGTCAAAACAGTTCAAAACCATCAAAACATGTCAAGACAAAGTGCGAGCTAGGCTCCAGCACCTCTCATTTCACAATAATAAAAATCAGTGCGAGCACCTAGCTCTAGCACATTTCATGCATATGATGTCACACAAATCGGTGCGAGTAACCGCTCAAGCACTTTTATGAACATTCACAAACGCAGATATAGTGCGAACTACGTGCCGGCACTATCTGTTTCCATATAAACTTGATAGTTGGCTTATTTTCCAAAGAAATTTTCATTTAAATATAAATAACACTTACGTAGTGTTATCATGTGAAATTCATGCAATTACTGGCCAATCTATCGATTTGCTTTGATTAAAACTAATAAAATTCCTTAATCATAAAAGTCCTTAAATCATGCATATCATTCTTTCACCATCTTTAGGTGAACTTCCCTCAATAGGGGTAAAATAGTCTTTTCACCTATTTCGATCCTTAAAATCCTTTAAACCACTTTTAGGATCATTATACAATATCAGTGTATACATACATATTCAGTGTACAGAAAAGCTATTAAAATACGCGTAGCTACCTCTAGCTACTCACACAATTCCCTTACCTCATTTTTCTGTACAATCTGATCTTTCCACTGATGTCTCATCATGCAGTCTGATTTGCTCCGAATCCAATCTTCGAAACTACGGATAAATATTCATCAGATCAAATACAATACAATTTAATTGTATTTCATATTTTCTGGGCTTAATTTAAATCATTGGGCTCATTTACCCATTTGGGCTCGATTATACCATAATGGGCCTTAATCGGCCTTAAACACATTTACTACACTTACTATTCACATTATCGAGGCCTACTGGGCTTATTTGGCCCATCAATATTTATTGAACCTCGTTCTAAACTCTCGAATCGCTTAATGAATTATTTACGACAATTTATCCCAATTTCCAAAATTTAATTCATTAAATGCGAAAATTAAATCCGTAATTTATGCAGTAAATTTTAACACGCATATCGATGCAAATTGTCGTAAATAAAGGTTACTTACCCGAGATTTTAAGATAGTACGCAAATCAAGGCTGTATCGAGCTCTCATTTGACGTCAATTGTCGAGCTACACAATTAAATATTTTTTTGGGTAAATTTCCAGTCAGATATTAATCAAATTAAATATTTCAAAATTTAAATCGGTCAATTCGACCGCTTACCGACTTACCCGTAGCTCGATTGCTTCACTGAAATTTTTTTCAATTTTTTCTCTTTTTCTTTTTCCCTTTTTCTTCCTTTTTTCCTTTTCTTTTTGGCTGAACCGGTCCGGTCCGGTTCGGTTCAACTTGGTACAGACCGTCGATTTAGTCCGGTTCAACTAGTTCAGTGGCTCATCAGCCGGTTCTCCGCCGGTTTCCACTGCCAGTGGCTCCGCTGGGCCGTCCGATGCACGGATCTGGGATTGGTTTCGTTCAAGGCCGTCAGAATGTGGCCAGTCCCATCTGTTCTCTCCTCGTCGTCGGTATCGTTTTGGTTTGGCCGTCGTTTTCGACGCTGGCCGCCGTTCTACCCGCCGGTACTGCCACAAATCGAGCCGCCTGCGCCTGGGGGACGCTTGGCTGGTGGTGGCCGACCTCGAATCGACGCCGGTCATCGGGAATCCTCCTTTCCTCTTCTGGCTTCTCTTTCTTCCATTTTTTCGGCCGTCGTTCGCCATTCCATTCGGGTCACTGGTGCCGGTGTCTGACCGCCTCTCGCCTGGCTTCCTTCGCCGGCCTCCAGGTCGCCGGCCTCCGATCGTCGGTGGAGGCAGAGGCCTCAGTCCTTGCTTCGTTTTCTTTCTTCTGTTTTCGCATTTCGCGATTTGTAATTTCGTTTTTTTAATTATTATTTATTTTTATTATATTTTATTTTTAATAATATTTTAATCAATTAAAATATTATTAAAATCCAAAAATATCTTAAAAATACTATTTTATTCATTTAATCCGTAAATAAATTTATCAGTCCGATTTTACCTTTTCAGTATAATTTTCGATTATTTTTGGGATTATTTTTCGATACGAAAATTTTGGTTTATTCCAATAAATTCATATCTTGATCAATTTAACCCGAAATTTAATTATTTCTTCGTTATTGATCAAGATTTCTCAAATCCCTATTTTTAATTAAATTTTCTTGTCGAATTTATACCGACTTTCGATCTTTTGACCGTTTTACTCTTGCATGTTTTCGAGAATTTCATTTCAATCCTTTTGCATTTTTAAACGCACTCGAAAACTTTTATTAATTCCCTTTTGCTATTACGATAAAACCAAGTCTTACAGGTATTTGAATCATGGATATTATTTTCTGTCATCTTAATCATGGATAATGTAAGTGACCTAGTTAAAGAGGTAATCAAATATCAAAAAGCAATATTCGAATTTCCAATATTATTTTCATTAACTATTATTGAAAAAAGGTAGTCGAATTCTTTTCTTAATGTATTTGAATTCTCTTGATTTTTTCTTTCATTCTTAAGTACATATTTTTATGTAGATAAAACAAATATAAATAAAAAATTATACATATTACTTTATACCTTTGTTTATTGGGTATTTGAATAGGTAGAAGCGATATTTGGATTCTAATTATGATTTTGCTTCATATCAAATTAGGTAATTGAATGTTTATGAGAAAGTATACCATTTCCATTAATTATTTTCTGAATTGGAATAATAGAACACACGTTCATTATAGGATATACATATAGTTGAAGTAAAATATACATATGAATTTATAACTTTCTAGAGGGAGATAATCAATTTCTTCTGAATGTGTATTCAAATACCTATATCTTTCTCGGTTCTTTTGTGAAGAGTTTGTCTGAGAAGGTATTCAATTAATACTTAAAGGAATTTTAATATCCTTGAGTTTTTAGAGTCATACATATCTTTTATTAGATCTAGAAATCCTAAATACGATACGAAAACAATACGAATAAAAAACACAAAAGTGATATGGACTAAATATAAGTAAAACTTGTATATGAATATAGTAAAAGTTAAAAAAAAAATGATTTTATACTTTTCGCGTCGATACGAATTTTGATAAAAAAAATTCATATTTTACACGACTCGAACATGATTTTACATGATATAAATACAAATTATAAACATTGATTGTCAGGTTTATCTTTCAGGAATGATGTACATGTGTCACGACCCAAAACTACCCAAAAATCAGAGTAAATTTTTCGCCTTTTATTATTTTCTTTCATACTTACCTGTTCTCTGATCGTGACCACACTCCACTAACAATTGGGTTGTGCGTCAATGCCAGTCCCACCAAACTAATTCTTTCTCAGTCATTTATAAATGTTTACAATATTTATACATCCCCTAAAGTTACTTACAAACATGTTACTGTGCTATACTTATTTAGATACAATATGTACAAGTATATATACACCTTAAATGATGGGCAGCAGCGAATATCCGGAATGCAGTACTCAGTTGCCTCAACATCTACTGGAGATTATCTGTGTGAGAAAATGAAAGGGGTGAGCACATCAAGCTCAGTAAGGCAATCCTACGAACAAGTAGGTAACCATACTACCTACATGAACATGGTGCCATGCATAAACCACCATTTCTGCACGCATTTCAAAACTGATGCAATGATTCATGATGTCATGTAAAACACGATCGCACGGAAAATTCAACATCCAACTCTTTTTAAATTATTTCTTTCTCATTTAAAAATTTCACAATAAAGTCAAGACTTAACCCCTCCTTCGGGTGGTCCTGACTCACACAAAACCCTGAAAATCAGTGTACATCACACATGGGTTTAAAAAGCATGGAAATAACATCATGCAAATTTAGTTTAAAACCCAATTTCAATCATCGTTAAGATCATCAACATGCGAGACTAGGCAACATTTGTATATCGGTAATAACCAGGACTATGGCTGTGTGTCCTCGTGAGCCCCTCTGCTACACGGATCCTAGTGTACGGGGTCTCACCCTGATCGGGAATCGCCCGGGAGGTGGGTCAATCCAACCCGTCAGTCTTATCCGATCCCACGCAGCCGAAGATGTCGTATCCGAAGATACTCTATATCCGAAGATACCCCGTATCCGAAGATACCACATGATACATCGTGCCCCATGCTACTTGCATGGTACATCGTATTTCGTGGACCCATATCATATCTCTATACTCATGCCATGTCTCAAAACGCACGTGCGAGCCTATTTAATCGGTGACACACAGTCTACCCGAAGCTCCAAGCACGGCTCATCACATGTTCTCATAAAAATCAGTGGGGGGTGCGAGCGATGCTCTAGCACTCTCGTCAATTCAAGTAAAACTAATGCGAGCTAAGCTCTAGCACTCTCATCAAATCATGTGAAAAATCTGGTGCGAGTTACACTCTAGCACCCTGTCACGAAAATCATGTAAAATCTGGTGCGAGTTAGACTTTAACACCGTGTCACGAAAATCATATATATATATATATAATCTGGTGCGAGTTGGACTCCAGCACCAATGCATGTAAAACTCTAGTGCGAGCTCTCGCTCCAGCACTAATGCATGCATCACACAAATCAACGCATCGTGCGAGCTGAGCTCTAGCACGTCACATGTCAATAAAAACACGTAGGCGGCTCTATTTCCTTAAAACAGTTTTCAAAACAATTTCATCGTTGAAACTATGAAATGCTGTGCATTTTTCTTTCAAGGTTAGCCAGCCTACTCATGCATGAATCAAAACACCTCCAGAACGAGCAGGAACCTCTTGTTCTTGCTCCTCCCAATTTTTCCTAAAATTGTAAATTTTACCCTTAACAAGGGTATTTTGGTAAATTTACCATTCGGGGCACTAAAATTATTTATTTACTTCTAGACCCTTTGAAATTTCATAAAGTTTACCTCTAGCAGTCCGTAGAATTCCCTTACCTTATTTTTTGTAGAGTCTGACCTTTCCTTTTTCCATTGCTGTCTCGTCACGCAGTCCGATCTGCTCCCAATCCGATGTCCGAAACTGCGTATAATTATTCCTCAGGTCAGATATCATACAATTTAATTGTATTTCATATTTTCTAGACTTAATTTAAATCATTGGGCCCATTTACCCCTATTGGGCCCGATTGCACCTTAATGGGCCTTAATCGGCCTTAAACCCGTTTTCCACTTAATTTTTCACATTATCGAGGCCTATTGGGCTCATTGGGCCCACCAACAATTTATTGGGCTTCGTTTTAACTCTCGAATAGTTCAATTTATTATTTACGACAATTTATCCGACTTTCCAATATTTAATTTAATTAATGCAAAAATTAAATCCGTAGCACGCATAACGATGTAAATTGTCGTAAATAAAGGTTACTTACTCGAGATTCCATGCTAGTACACAAATCGAGGCTGTCTCGAGCTCTCGTTTGACGTCGATTGTCGAGCTACACAATTTCATAAATTTTCGGGTAAATTTTCAGTCGAAAATTAATTAAATAAAATATTTCAAAATTTAAATCGGTCAATTTCGACCGCTACTGACTTACCCGTAGCTCGATTACATCATCGGGATTTTTTCCCAATTTTTTCACTTTTTCTTTTTCCCTTTTTCTCTTTTTTTCCTTTCCTCATTGGCTGAACCGGTTCGGTCCGGTTCAGACCCGGTTCGGACCCGTCGGTTCACTCCGGTTCACTCCGGTTCGATCGGTTCAGGGCCTTGCTAGCCGGTTCTCCGTCGGCTTCCGTCGCCAGTGGCTCCGCTGGATCGTCCGCATCTCAAATCTGGGGTTGGCTTCGATCGAGGTCGCCGGAAAGTCGCCGGTCCGGCCTTTCTCCTATTCCGTCGGAACCCATTTCTCTTTCCGCCGTTTTTCGACGTTTGTCGGCGGTTTCGCCGGTTGTGGCCGCCACCAATCACGTCGTCTGGGCCTCGGGAACATTCGACGGTGGTCGAGGTCGGCCAGATCGGCGCCGTTCGCCGTCGATCTCTTTTTTTCCTCTCGGTTTCTCCATTTCGCCGTTCGTCGGTTCTCTCTCCGCCTACCAGCGCCGGCGAGGCTCGGCTCGCATCTGGCTTCCTTCACCGACCTCGTCTGGCCACCGGTGGCTGTCCGTCGGTGGGGGCAGACGCTCGGCCTCGTTTTTTTTCCGTTTCTCTTCTCTCCCCGATTTTTTTTCTTTTTCTTCTTAAATTTATTTATTTATTTTTATTTTATTTATTTATTTTTATTATATTTTAATCATTAAAATATTCACATATATTCTACAAATATCTACAAATTTCTTATTTTATTCTAAATTCATTTATTTAATTTTATTTATTTTATTTAATTTATTTTAACCTTTTTCGGTATATTTTTTGATTATTTTTCGAGATTTTTTTTAGGTAAAAATCCCGATTAATTCCGATTAATTCTCATAAATTCATATCTTGATCAATTTAACCCGAAATTTAATTATTTCTTCGTTATTGATCAAGATTTCTCAATCCCTTATTTTTAATTAAATTTTCTTGTCGAATTTATTTCGACTTTCGATCTTTTAACCGTTTTACCCTTGCACGTGTTCGAGATTAATTTAACCCGACTTCCCTTCACGAACACTCACTCATTTCGCATTTTAAACCCTTATCTCCCGTTTGAATTCCATTCGTTTAAATTTGTGACCATTTTTAATCCTTTATAATGAATTACGATATAATTCGGGTCTTACAACATGAGGAAATCAAGAACTGTACATGGTTTGTTATAGTTTTCTTCATGTAAGTAATTAGTTACATCTTAAAGGTATTCGACTATTAAGATTTTCTAGATCATTCGTCTAAGATGATCGGATGATCAATTTTAGAATTTTGACTTGTTTCTTCACGATTTGATACACATATTAACTAAAAAAAGGAAATGAAAAGTAAACGATGAGCTATTAGATGTGCAAGGGAAAACAATAAGAAATGTTAAATTAGACAGCGAAATGAAGAGAAGAAGAAGATGGTTTTCTCTCAATGCAATAATGAGAGTGAAATTATCATTGTCATTTCCTTCTAAATAATTTAAAAGATTGTCATTTTCTTCTTCGTAAATACCCTTTTAAATAAATAGTATTGTTTCATGACATGTCTTTGTAATTTTTCCAAAGGCATTTATTTAAAAATAAAATTTAAATACACTCTATTTTAAAAAGAAAAAAACTCAGGAGGCATTTCGTTCGTAAAAAAAAAATTCCTTGTGGTAAAAAGTTTACCCCTCAATTATTTTATTTGATAAATTTCAGAGAATATTAAATTATTACATTTGGTTGCATTTGAGGTAATGTTTGATTTCTATGTTCAGTTCAAGACATTTAAAATTATTAAATGACACATTTTACTATATTACATTTTCGTATTAAAGTAAATAAAAAATTGATTTAAAGTGAATAATATTTGTGATAAAAGTTATGTTCAACATAATTGTTTATATGTTTATTTATTTATTTATATATTATTATTTAAGCATTTTTTAACAAATATTAATTTATTTATTTAACATAAGTGAAAATGAATAATACTTGTGATAAAAGTAATGTTTAACATAGTTGTTTATATGTTCATTTATTTATTATTATTATTTAAGCTTATTCTTTTAACAGAGTTAATTAATTCATTTAGTATATGTTAATCAATTTATTTAATATGTAAATTATTTTTTTGTGCAAAATTATTTAATTATTTTGATTTATTTAATTACTTAAGTTATTCATTTAGAAGATGTCAATTATTTTATTTACTAAATTAACATACTTAATTAATTTGTCCATTTATCCATTATTACATAATTTGTCCGTTATTTATTTATTTATTATTATTTAAGGTTATTCATTTAGCAAATATCCATTTGCCCATTTGAGAAATTTTTATATTTAGATTTGTAATATTAAATAGATTTAAAGATATATTGATTATAAAAAGCAATTAATAGAAAACAAAATATGAAAATTATCCTCGAAATTCTAAAAACTCTAAAGGTGAGGAGATAATCATTTTACCTCATTTTAATATTATTGATAATATTAGATTAGAAAAAATAAATAAAGGAAATAAAATAATTACACTAAAAAATTTATCAAAAAGTTTTAAAAAAATTTTGAACCAAATTGCCTTAATAAATTTTTTATTATTTTAATACTCTTGAATTAAATAAAACACAGCAAAGTCAAAGCACAGATTACGTTACTAGGCAGGACTCCTCTCTGGCCAAAAACCAAACGCAAACTTTTTTTATTCCTATTCTTTACATTTCTTAACCGTCCCTTTGTCTCCCCTCATTTGCCCCCGCCAAACCAAGCTAGCCCTTTTTCGCCTTCATTTCTTTGCTCTCTTAATTCCCCTTCGCATCTTTACGTCCGACCGACCTCCGTCTCCTAATCCACAACGATCGAGATGGCTCTTTCGCACCTCGCCTCTACTTCCCGGTCCGCCAATCTTCTCAAACCCCTCTCTTCTGCTTTCTCCCTTCGCCGCCCAATCTCCAGCGACACCACTCCTATAACCGTCGAGACCTCCTTTCCATTCACCTCTCACCTATGTGAAGCTCCCTCACGCTCTGTCGAGACCAATCCCAAGGAACTCGTCACTTTCTTCCGAGACTTGGCACTTATGCGTCGGATGGAGATCGCCGCCGACTCACTTTATAAGGCCAAACTCATCCGTGGTTTTTGCCATCTATACGACGGCCAAGAAGCCATCTCCATGGGTATGGGAGCTGCCATAACCAAAGAAGACTGCATTATAACCGCCTACCGTGACCACTGCACGTTCCTTGGTCGCGGTGGGACCCTGCTGGAAGTTTACTCGGAGCTGATGGGACGCCAGGCTGGATGTTCTAGAGGCAAAGGAGGTTCGATGCATTTGTACAAGAAAGATTCGAACTTTTACGGCGGTCACGGGATTGTTGGAGCTCAGGTTCCGTTAGGATGTGGCTTGGCGTTTGCGCAAAAGTATTCTAAAGACGAAACTGTGACATTTGTTTTGTACGGTGATGGGGCTGCTAATCAAGGGCAGTTGTTCGAGGCTTTAAATATCTCTGCGCTTTGGGATCTGCCTGCAATTTTGGTCTGCGAGAATAATCACTGTGAGGAATTTGAATTGGAATGGAAATTTATTGATTTAAGTTTTCAGTGTTCTCGTGGATTTTTTTTTATTTGATGTAAATTTACAGATGGCATGGGGACGGCAGAGTGGAGAGCCGCGAAGAGTCCAGCATACTACAAACGTGGGGATTATGTTCCTGGTTTGAAGGTGAGAATTAGATGGTTTGTTGAGATAATAATGGTTTTATTGAGTTATAATTTATTGTTTCTTTAGTAATGTAATTATGATTATTGAAATTAAATGAGGATTTTGGTGTTTGTGGTATTTGAAGTGACTAAGCTTTAGATTTCATAATATTGTTTGCTGAAAAGCCATGATGGTTGTGGTTTTGAGCAATGTGAAAGTTCTTCTGCTGATTTAAAATGGATGTTGATGGTTTTGTTTCAACTTGAATGATTGAATAAAGTTTTAGAAAAGCAGAATCTCAAGGGCTTCTTACTGCTGACGCTATTGGGTTCGTAATATGTGATTTTTCTTTTCATCTAAAGTTTAATGATTTGATGCAAAAAAGAATTAGTGTTCTAGTAGATCTATAAATCGAAAACTTATTGTTCAGTTATACGGATGTGAATATTTTATATATCATTTCTAGATTTGATATAATTTATGCTTGAAATTCATTTTCCCAGATGGTAGATGATAATGTACTCTTGTACCATACGATAGTTCAATTTGTCATATGCTCCATATCTTCTAGGTGGATGGCATGGATGCCCTTGCTGTGAAGCAAGCTTGCAAGTTTGCCAAAGAACATGCCTTGAAGAATGGACCAATTGTAAGTTTATTCATGCAGCTCGACTCTTATATTGTGTTCATTTTCTTGTGCTGACCATTTTCATATACTATTTTTTTCCTTAAAAGGTGTGAATAACTTCTGCTTGAGAAAACTTTTTGATTTTCTTTCTTGCTCTTTAACTTTTGTAAGATCTTAATATTTGTTTTATTTGTGTTATCTTCTTACACTTACAGATATTTAACCATCAAATCCTCTCCTACATAGTTAATCACTCTCAAGGAATTTGTTATTGTTATCTGTTTAATTTGGGGATTAAACAGACCCCATAACTACAACAAACATATTCAATTCCCCCTTGTGCATGCTTAACCTTATACTAATTCTACTAGTCCCCTCTATGGTTAATACGCCCAAAAAATATTTATTATTTCTCATGTACACTTTGACTAAGAAGTCACATGTTTTAAAAACATTTTTCTGATTAACCGCTGTAGTTCACTACCTTCCAACAGCAGTCTAGGGAATAAAACTCTTTCTCAGAATATCTTGCTTGCTTCAAACTATCTTATGCTCGTGATACCCCAACTTAACATCTGTAAAATTTGGAGTGCTAATAATTTTATCTTGACATGAACATCATGAGTGTTTGTATCACATCTCAAGCCTTAAGATGGGAAGGTCAATCTTTCTAACTGGATTGGAAGAGTGCTAAAATGCAAGAGATCAGCACTTAACTGAATAGACCTATGCAGGGCAGTCGTTACCTTTGGTGGATATTAATCCCTAGCTAATGATACTGTCCCATTTTAACACTAACAGCATGTTTGGATTCTTTAGGAGAGTAGTAGATAAGGGAATTGAAGAATTTTTTTTTATAGTTATTTGGAGAGCATAAGAGAAAAAAAGGAAAAGTGAAACAAGCAAATTTCTATTTTCCTCTAGTTATTTTGATATTTGGGAGAAGTGATATGGAGAAATATGAGATGAGTACCGAAGAAATATTATTGCTTTTTGGCTACTGTTTGGGGGATAAACTTGGAGAGATTTTAAAAGTTGATCAGATGAAAGTTGGCATTCATAGCTTCTCTCCACTTCTTTGAATTATCCAAAAAGGTGGATTTTTATCTTCTTCTCTTACTGTTGAGATGAAAAGATTAATTTTCCATATAATAGAAAGGAGTACAGGATATGTATATATACAGAATTGTAAAACCTAAATTAGGAAGGTAATACTAAACCTAGATATTTCAGCTTATAATTAAGCTATATAGAATCTGTTAATTATGGTAATATACAACTGTAACACTCCCCCTCAAGCTGGAGCATAGATGTTAATCATGCCCAGCTTGTTAGAAATATAATCAACTCGAGGTCCATTGAGTGCCTTTGTAAAAGTATCCCCTAGCTGTTCTCCAGTCTTCACATATTTGTAGAGATCAACTTTTGTTGTATTTTTTCACGGATAAAGTGACAGTCAATCTCAATGTGTTTAGCTCTTTCATGGAACACAGGATTGCAAGCAATAATAAACCGCAGCATAAGAATGTAAAAAAAAAAACTCTCTCTCTCAAGTGGCCACTCACAGGGGTGACTTAAAAAAAATAAATCTGCTCACTCTGGGCAGAAGAAAAAACCAGAAAAATTTTAAACTTTTACTCACAAGGCTCTGATACCATGTTGAGATGAAGAGATTAATTTTTCATATAATAGAAAGGAGTACAGGATATGTATATATACAGAATTGTAAAACCTAAATTAGGAAGGTTATTAACTAAACCTAGATATTTCAATTTATAATTAAGCTATATAGAATCTATTAATTATGGTAATATACAACTATAACACTTACTTCATTTTTCTCCTTTCCCTTTCTCTCAATGGTCTTTGTAATGAGCTGCTTTATCTGAAGTCTTTGTGTGAAGCTTATAAGTAGTACAGTAGGAAGCTGGAATAATCTTTGTTTTGTAGCTATTAAAACTTTCTTGCTCTACATGCTATCAGAGATACAACCTGGAAGCTTAAGTTTATCCTTACAAATGAGTAAGCTTTCTATTTTAGCTAGTATGTACAAATCCCACCATTTATAGGCTTAGAAGAATTGTCTGAAGCACCTTTAACTTGCGGGTCTCAATTGCAGCACTGAAATTCCAAAGTCATCTGCTTTTACCTGCATGTTGAATTTATCATATCTGGTCCAAGATGAATAGCAGCTTAGGCGAGCTGAAACAGGCTAGAGCTTATCCCTTAACATTGGAAGCAAATACTTGAGAAGTCTTCATTGCCGTAAAGATGCCTGAGAAATCTTCATGACACAAAAACTTATGTCTAAATTTGTGGTCAAAGGTAAGCATAACTTCCAAAATTTTATAGGAAGGATTAGCATCTATGTTATGTTACACAAATTATGGGACTCATGAATCTCCAACATTAGATGCTTGCTGTCAACAGCTTATTTAATTAGCCCACGAGGATTTTATGGTATGGCGGTCACTGAGGGCTGATAAGCTGTTTTCTGCTGTTATCTAATTAAAAGATGTTTTCAGGGTAAATCTTTGTGTTTGAGAAAAAGAATAATGAGGCACAAGTTTTATGCATTCTTTTTTATTTTTCATTGCCACATATGAAGCAAAAGTGGCAGTATTCTAACATCAATTGGGGCTTATAGGATAACCCAGCAACTTGAAAGATGCTTCCTATGGGAGAAAAGTATATTATGTGCTTACCATGGGAAGCTATTCTGTGGCACTCTAATGTGTAGTTAGTGTGGCATCTGTACCTGATTTTGGTTCGCCATACAAGTCTTTCTTTCAGATCTTTTTGCCCCATTTGTTTCCTTTTTTTAAAAAATAAAATAAATAAATACTAGTATCTTGTAATTTGAAAGCAAGAAGAGGCTGTAAATTATCATTAAAAGGATTTTTAGGTCCTTACTCCTGTAACTCAGTCAGATGGATCTAAAGTTGTGAAAAATTCTGCTTGATGCCTAAAGATAAATGATTCCAATTTTTTTGCACTTATTAAGTAATGATAATTGCATTGTTAATCTGTTGTCAATGGAATGACTGTACCTTTGCATTTTATCTGATTATGTGATGCAACATGTTTTTTTTTTTTTTTTTGCTGCTACTTTATTAAATCTCATACTAGTTTTTATATTTTATTGCATAGTTGATTTATTTTGATTCCTGGTGCTTGTATGCAGATTCTTGAAATGGACACTTATAGGTATCATGGTCACTCCATGTCTGATCCTGGAAGCACCTATCGCACACGTGATGAGATTAGTGGCATTAGACAGGTTGATAATCAATTCAAGCTACTTTCTCAAGGACTCATTTGTTAAATATTAAACATTTTGTGTTGATTTTTAATCAAGTTAATACAAAACTGACATTCTATATGTATGTTTCTAGGTGCGTGATCCAGTTGAAAGAATAAGGGAGTTGATATTGTCTCATGACCTAGCTACTGAGAAAGAGTTGAAGGTATTTTACTCAGGTTAATTTTTGAAACTATCAGCATTCAAATGTTGTAAGGGACTTGTTTCTGGTATCGAAAATATCAAAACATCGGAAAAAAATTTCAGGACATTGAGAAGGAAATGAGAAAAAAGGTAGATGATGCAATTGCTCAAGCTAAGGTAAGAAACTTTTTGCTTCTTTCATTTTGATTTTATAATTTTCATTTTAAATGACTACTGAAATTTATTTATATTTTATTTTTCTACTATTATTGTCTAGTTGTGGCTACCAAAGTTTCTTTTTTGCCCCCCAGGAAAGTCCAATGCCTGAACCTTCTGAACTCTTCACAAATGTGTACGTGAAAGGTTTGGGTGCTGAGGTCAGAATCATTTGTTTGAGATATATATATATATATATATATTGGTTGCCTCTCATTATCTTTGCTAAGGTTTCTTATTTTATCCTCTTGGGTAAATTTTGAATTTCTGCAATGAATTATTTTCTTCCTTTTTTTTTTTTTGGATTAATGTTGCTTAAATAATAATGCTTACGGTGAGATAAGAACATTATCCTTTAAATGTGAAGCTCTGCTGAAACTGCTCTGCGGTCATGAAATCTGTTTTGAAGAGTTAGTTAATCCAACCTCATCTATTTGTTAGCTCATTCTGCTCAAGTTCTACATGAAAAATGTATCACATATTAATCAATGAAAGCTAGCAGTCTTCTATTCAAAGTGAAAAGAGTTATGATGATCCCTTTAACTGGTGCATTATAAATTAGCATACACTATCTAATTTTGCGCTTTCCTGCTTTCCTGATTAGTGTTGTATCTACCATGATGATACTAACTGCTCTGATGGTAAAGTTGAAAATCATAGGTCGGAACTATGACTTAAAAGTACTTTCGTTGCTTAATCAAGATGTTAATTTTTCTTTGGTGCACTTGTACCTATAGATGAGAAAAATTCAACTGGCCCAATGGCCCAGGAAAACCCAGTCAGTTCTTTATGTGTATCCTGTTATTATTGTTATTATTATTATTATTATTTGGTATGGAGTATGAAATTATCTTTACTGAAGTGATTGGATGCTGGCTTATGCGGTTAGATGCGGCAATTCTTCTTTTTCCTCCCTTAGTGATACTAATGGAATTTGATGATTCTTTTAACTGCAGTCGTTCGGAGCAGATAGGAAAGAAGTAAGAGCTACACTTCCATAAATTGAAACTTCTCTGGACTATTTGACTTCTTTACATCTTTTTGACTTTGCACACCCTTCGATCTTAGAAGACAGAAGAACAATAATGTAGCAAGGGAAGGTTTGCAGCTCTTCCCGGCTAGGCCACCGATATGAATTTCTACCTGTGTTGTACGGAATACTAGATTTTATACGTCGGTAGTTGATGGGCAGAATTTTTACATTTGAGCTGTGTAATATTTTGGTTGAGCCTACACGGTTTTACATTTCTATGATTGATTAAACAGGCTGCGCTTCTGCTCTGCATTGTGTGAATATTCTTTGCTTGAAATACGGAAGACCTTTATGCTCTCAGTATGTACACAACCGTACAAAGGTAAGTATGTTGGGGCTCATTCTATATTTAATATTTTTATATGGACAACTTCGGCTGAAATGTATTGGGTTGGGTCCCTATTTGCCGACTTTTCCTTTTCTGAGGATGACCCCCCAAACCAATTGCTTTGGATTGGCCCACACAGGATATCATCCGATAATGATTGATATGCTTTATATCGTAGATTTTAGATTGTAGATTGTAGTCACCAATGAGGTTTGGCCTTTTCTTGGCAATGGTTTCTGGAAAGGAATAGGGCTGGCTGTTGGGGGAGTGAAATTTTTACATTGCTGCCTTTTTTTTACCAAACTTAATTGACGAGTGAGTAAACAGTTGAAAAAAACCATTAAATCCCTTTGTCCAAGGCAGTATTTTGGGGTTTAGCATTAGTAATACATAGATTCCTGTTTCAATCACTTGGCGTTGAATAAAAGGAGACCGTAGAACGTGGGCAAGAGAGCGTGCGTGAGTCGACTTTGGTCAATGGTATAATATATATGAAGCATAGAAGCAACAAAGAACGGTGGAGGAGGTAGTACAACTACTACCACTAGTAATGGTACCCGAGCCAAGCCATGATTGTCATAGGAAAATAATAGAAACCTTTTTTACAATCGATACTGATGTTGCCTAAGAAAACGACAATGGGATTACAACTTCCACGTATTCAGATTGAGCTAACGACAAAAAGGTAACGTCGATGATATTTCTTTCACGTGTTCTTTGTATATTCTGCAAAAACAACAGGAATCAGAGGGCGCAGGGATTTGTCCCTGCACGCGCACTCCGATGATTAAGTTAGAAAACTGAAGTTTTGTATATAGGGGGAAGAGAATTGTGTTCCTTTGCCCGAGGGATACTCCTATAGACTTCCAACCCCTCAGGAAAGTGACATACGTCGTGTGTTAGACGGGGTAGTTATCTTTAGGGCAGCCTTAGAATTAGGACTCCGCTTCCCGTTGTCGGACTTTGGGGCTTCTTTCCTTAGGACTCATAGGATTGCCCCCGGACAACTGCATCCTCACGCATGGATGCAGTTAATAGGGTTTACCGTGCATTGCCACCTAAGGGGCGTTTCTCCATCTCTTCCCCTTCTCGATGTCTTTTTCAGATTTCGAGGTAGCCCCGGTATAGTCCCTTACTCACTTCAGCGGGTGTATATGCCGGGATTCGAGAACAGGCTATTCGAAAAACTTGCCAATAAGCTCCACGGTTTTGAATCGAAGTGGCTTGTTGTGGAGATGCCTGGGGGCCTGGATTTCCCTACTCGTTGGGAGACTAGGCGTGAAATCCCCAAGGGCCCCCGGATTGCTACTCTTAGGGAACAGTTGGCCTCAGACATTGATAGGTTATTAGTCGATAGACCCGTTAATCTTGACAGCCTTTTATCAAACGAGAATTTGATATTAGCTGGCTGGGGTGTGGGTTCTATTCCTATTGTCGGCCCTTCTATCCCTTCTTCGGATCCTCCACCTTCAGTTTCTCTCGAATTGAACCCCGAACCTCTTAGGCCACAGAAAGACATAGGGAGTACCAATGTGGAGTCTAGTTCTGGCAGCGAACCCTTAGCTGGCCTTACCGGCTAGGAAGGGTTCGGCTCAACTTTCATGGTGCTCCCTGATGACGATACGATAAATATAGAGTCCCTTCAGGAGCATTTTGATTCTCTTGATGGTAACTTTTTATTCTTTTTTACTGCTTGCTGATTCTGATCATATTTTTGACCACTTATTTGTTCTCTTTCTTTTTTGCAGATATGAGTCACTTTCGACGATCCTTGGGGCGTCAAATTTCAGAGGCCGGTCCGTCTAGCGATCCTACTAGAAAGAGGCCTCGTTTAGCTGATGATGTTCGTAGCGAGGCGCCGGTCCCTCCTCAGTTGCCTCGAGCCCGAACCCCACCAGTTTCTAGGCAGGTGATGCCTCCTCCTCCTCCGAAACAAAGAGATCCCACCCGGGATAGAGGGAGAGTTCCTTCATCGTCACGGGGGCTTCAGGTTCATCTGGACGGTCTCGTTTCGAAGAGCGCGCTGAATGCAACATAATTTCGTCCCAGCGAAAGAATCGGAGGCGCTTGTATATCGAGGCGTCAATGGCGACTAGGCCAATTCTCCCGAGGGTAGGCCCCATTGATGAGAGGTCCTACCCTGTGGACGGTGGTTTTATCATGAAAGGGGTCGAGTTTCGAGTTTACCCGGGAGTTCGCGACAACAATACCTTGGACACTCCCGGGGTAGCTTCCCGACTGAGTTGGGCTACTATTCTCCCGAGGGACGAGGCTAGAATATTCAGGAATTATCCGGAGGGAGAAGACTTGGCTGATATGGAAGTGATAAGGGTAAGTTTCATATTCTTTTTCGTTTAACTTCTTTTTGCTGTGCTTTTGAGTTTGAATTTTTGTATTTCTTTGCAGCTGGCTCAGAGGACCGTGGCCAATAACGCTCAACACCGGGCCTATAGGGAGCGAGCTGATAAGAAAATTCGGGAGTTGAAGGACAAGGTCATGGAGCTATCGAACACTGTCAACAACTTGTCCAAACTTTCGGACGTGGTACGAAACTTAGAGGAGCAGCTCTCTAAGGCACGGCAGGATTTGGACCAGGCCAATGGGGATCTTATCGTCGAAGCGGCCCGATCAAGTAAATTTCATGAAGATCTCCAAGAGGCCCACGTCGAACTGGACCGTATGCAGTCCAACTACGGGTCTTTGCTTACTCGTAATCAGGAGCTCGAACATTACGTTGCCGAGTTAGAAAGTCGGGCTACTCCTTCACTGACCCGAGTGGAGATTGATGACATCAGGGCGAAAGTCGTGAAGGAGTATCGCCTTTCTAAGGATTGCTTGAGGCGGAAGGAGGATTTTTCAAATCCCTATATGAAGTACGGATTTTACCTCGCTCGATCATGGTTAGAGAAGCATAGGGAAGGCGAAGAATTCCTCGAGCTCCAGTATACGGATGAGGCGATGCTGTTCGAGGCCCCTGACTGGACTAAGTACGAACCTGGGGCTGAACCTGCGGATGAGCTTTTCAAGAGGACTGCCCAAGATGACCTTGCCAACCTCACCGGTCCTTGGGAGCCCGCGGACCGGACGATGCTCCCGAGCCTATTGGCGCTCTTCTAGACTTGGACGGCGAGGAGGGTCAGCAGTCCTTAGGGAGCGAGGGTCCGTCTGTAGCTGATCCCCAGCCTCCTCCTGAAGATTAGATAGTTGTTTGTAGTTTTTGTTTTGATTTTTTACTTTTATCGGATGTACTTGTAAAGATCTACTAAAGATCTACTTGTAATGATTTCTGAATGAAATGAAATTTAGATTTTTGTTCATGCTTCGTATCGCATTGCTTCTCTATTTGTCATTTATTATCCCTTGTCTGTTTATTTATTTTGCTTGTATATATTTGTGTATCTCTCCAATTCTTGATAAAAAGATATATTTTCAGAAAGAATTTTTCGTATAAACATATCGTTTTCTGAGGCCTGATTATTATGACGCGAGTGCGTCTTCAGTTTTTACAGTCTTTATATTTTAGTTGCCTGGCCACAGTGACGCATAGCGCCTCAGGCTCTTACGGCTTGTTGGTTGTACGCCTGGCCACAGTGACGCATGGCGCCTCAGGCTCTTACGGCTTTTTTGATTGTACGCCTGGCCACAGTGACGCATAGCCCCTCAGGCTCTTACGGCTCTTCTGATTGTACGCCTGGCCACAGTGACGCATAGCGCCTCAGGCTCTTACGGCTCGTCTGATTGTACGCCTGGCCACAGTGACGCATAGCGCCTCAGGCTCTTACGGCTCGTCTTATTATACGCCTGGCCACAGTGACGCATAGCGCCTCAGGCTCTTACGGCTCGTCTGATCATACGCCTGGCCACAGTGACGCATAGCGCCTCAGGCTCTTACGGCTCGTCTGATTATACGCCTGGCCACAGTGAAGCATAGCGCCTCAGGCTCTTACGGCTCGTCTGATTGTACGCCTGGCCACAGTGACGCATAGCGCCTCAGGCTCTTACGGCTCGTCTGATTGTACGCCTGGCCACAGTGACGCATAGCACCTCAGGCTCTTACGGCTCGTCTGATTGTACGCCTGGCCACAATGACGCATAGCGCCTCAGGCTCTTACGGCTCTTCTATATCCTGTCACAGAATTTAGATATATAACAGCTGGAAATGTATAACAATAATAGTATCTTGTGATAGTATAAAAAATGTGAGATTATAACGTTCAAGAAAGAAAATATAGCGATTAATTCAAATACAGTTTTAAGTGATTTGAATTCCACGTTTTCCTTATTTTCTTCCCTTGTAAAGTCTCCAGGATACAGGTGTTGGGCCCAATCTTATGTTTGATTCTGAATGGACCTTCCCAATTAGCTCTGAATTTTTCATCTTCCTTCAAGGCATTCGTAATCTGCGACTTTCTGAGCACTAGATCTCCCTCAGACATTGGTCTGTCTCTCACCCGGCTATTATAGTAGTTGGTCACCCTTTGATGATAGGATGCCAATCGAATAGCCACGGCTTCTCTATGTTCATCAAGTAGATCTAGGCTTTCCCTCAGCGCTTGTGAATTCTCTTCCTCTACTAAGGGCACCATCCTGGGTGACAGTGCTCCAATTTCCACGGGGATCAACGCTTCAGTGCCATACACTAGGCTGAACGGCGTTTCTTCGGTTGACACCCGACTAGTGGTACGATATGCCCATAAAACGCTAGGCAATTCATCCACCCATGCACCTTTAGCTTTGTCTAGCCTGGTCTTCAGCCCATGAAGAATAGTCCTATTACTGACTTCGGCCTGTCCGTTGGCTTGAGGATATGACACCGAAGAGATCCTTAGTTGAATGTCGAGGCATTTACAGAATTTGCGAAAGGCATTACAATCAAATTGCTTTACATGGTTGACATTTAAGATGCGTGGGATTCCGAATCAACAGATAATGTCTTTCCATACCATCGCCTCGACTTTTTTCTCTGTGATTGTAGCTAAAGGTTCTGCTTCAATCCACTTGGTGAAGTAGTCGGTGGCGATTAATAGGAATTTTCGTGGACCCGTGGCTAACGAAAAAGGCCCTAGAATATCCAACCCCCATTGTGCAAAAGGAATTGGCTGTATCGCACCTTGAGAAGGGGTCACTGGGGCTGTTGTGATAGGCGCAAACCTTTGGCATTTGTCACACCTACGGGTTTGGTCCGTTGCATCTTTCTTCAACGTTGGCTAGTAGAATCCTGATCGCAGTATCTTGGCAGCAAGGGCTCTAGCTCCTAAATGTTCGCCGCAAATCCCTTCGTGCACTTCAGCCAGGGCATAATTTGCTTGTTCCGATCCCAGACATTTTAACAAGGGTGACGAATATCCCCTTTTGTATAATTCCCCGTTGATTAGTGTGAATTTCGCCGCTCGTATTCTTAAGCGACGAGCCTCATCCTTATCTTGGGGGAGTGTAGCCTCAGTGAGATACTGCTTGAATGGAGATCTCCAGTCATCTCCCGTTTCAATGTCACACACTTCGATCTCTTCGATACTAGGCCGTTCGAACCTCTCCACCTTGACTATCCTTCCTTTTGTCTCATTGGAAGAGACTAACTTGGACAATGAATCAGCATGTGTGTTTTCAGACCGGTTAATTTGTATCAGTTGAAAGCTTTTAAAAGCCTGTGCCAAAGATTGGACTTTCTTCAGATAAGGGGCCAACATCGGTTCTCGAACCTCATATTGTCCATTGAACTGGTTTACCACCAATTGAGAGTCACTACGTGCTACCAAGTGGTGAACCTGCAGTTTGTCGGCCAACCTCATCCCAGCTATCAAGGCCTCGTACTCCGCTATGTTGTTTGAGCTGGGGAACCCAAACCGTAAGGAGTATTCTAGGGATTTCCCTTCTGGCGATGTCAAGACTACACCCGCTCCGCTTTCGTTTGCACTTGATGCCCCGTCGACATACAGCAGCCACGGTTGAGTTTCCTTCTCGTCGCTGTCGCTCGGGCTAGTGCATTCTACTATAAAATCTGCCAAAGCTTGACCCTTGATAGCCTGTCTGGGTTGGAACGTGATATCGTATCCTCCAAGTTCCACTGCCCATTTCACTAGTCTTCCTGAGTGTTCAGGCTTATGGAGGATTTGTCTTAACGGTTGATCCGTCAGGACAGTGATGGGGTGAGCCTGAAAATAAGGGTACAGCTTACGCGAGGCCATCACAAGGGCTAACACTAGCTTTTCAGCCAGCGGATAGCGGGTTTCTGGGTCTAGCAGTACTTTGCTCACATAGTAGATGGGACGGTACACCATTTCATCATTCTTTATTAGCACCGCACTGACTGCGAAATCACCGATTCCCAAGTACATATACAATTGTTCCCCTTCTAGGGGCCTTGTCAACAAAGGTAACTGCTTCAGATATTCTTTGAGGTCCTCGAAAACCTTTTGACAATCTCCCGACCATTCAAAATTCTTTCCTCCCCGTAGAGTCTTGAAGAAAGGCAAGCTCCTTTCTGCTGACTTTGACAAAAAGCGATTCAGAGCTGCTATTCTGCCTGTCAATCTCTGGACGTCTCTTACGGTGGTTGGGGGTTTCATGTCAATGACTGCCTGCACCTTTTCGGGATTAGCCTCAATACCCCTGTCAGTGATCATGAAGCCCAAGAACTTCCCTGATCTTACCCCGAACGAGCACTTTTCGGGGTTTAGCTTCAAATTGAATCTCCTCAGTACCTCGAATACACGGGACATCTGATGAGCATGAGACTCTCCTGCTCGGCTCTTAATGATCATATCGTCCACGTAGGCTTCCATGGTATTTCCCAGAAGATCTTTGAATACTTTGTTTACCATTCGCTGATATGTAGCTCCAGCGTTCTTTAAACCGAACGGTATTATCCGATAGCAATATGTTCCGTCGTCGGTTATAAAAGAAGTCTTCTCTTCGTCTTCTGGGTGAAGCATGATCTGGTGGTATCCGAAAAAGGTGTCTAAGAAGTTGAGGAGTTCATATCCGGATGTCTCATCCACAAGTCTATCTATCCGGGGTAAGGGGTATGAATCTTTAGGGCAGGCTTTTTTCAGATCGGTGAAGTCTACACACATTCGTCACTTCCCACTAGATTTCTTTACCATTACCACATTGGCTAGCCATTCAAGGTAGTAGACTTCTCGGATGAATCCGGCGTTCAGGAGTTTATTCACTTCTTCAGTAATTGCTTTTTGTCTTTTCGGGGTAAAATTTCTCTTTTTCTGTTTGACAGGCCTGTGCCCAGGCAAGACATTGAGCTCGTGGTAGATCACTTTGGGATTAATCCCGGGCATGTCCGCTGGGGTCCGAGCAAAAACATCCGAGTTTTCTCTCAGGCATTCAACTATCTCACTCCTCGCTTGTTCGTTTAGCTGAGTCCCAATGAATGCCTTCTTCTCTCCATCTCCCATTGTTAGCTCAATGGCTTCCATTTCCTCTACGGGCTGAGGCTTGGGCGGATCCTCTATGTACAAAGTCTCCTTTCTTTGTGCTCCTTTGTTGGCGGTAGAAGCGATATAACAAGTGCGGGCACTCTTCTGATCTCCTCGCACTTGCCCGACTCCGTTGGGAGTGGGGAACTTCATTAACAGATAGCAAGAGGATATCACCGCCCTCATGTCGTTCAGTACAGGTCTACCCAGGATTATGTTGTAAGCATCGGAGGTTGACCTTACTACCATGAATAATACTTGTCGGGTCACATCCTTTGGGTTTTCACCGAGAGTCACAGGCAACTCTATGGACCCAGCTACCTTCACCCTTTCGCCCGTAAATCTGTATAGTGGCGTCATGACAGGCCTTAACCTATCTTCGGATATGCTCATTTTTTCGAAGCAATTCCAATAGATTAGGTTTACCGAACTCCCGTTATCAATCAGGATTCTGCTCACCGGGTGTTTCGCCACTACTGCGGATATCACCATTGGGTCGTCATGGAGCATGACGATGTCACCCTTGTCAGCTGGGGTGAACATGATAGGCTCTTCATCCGCTCTCTCCTCCATTACAACGTTAACCTAATATGCCTACCTTGCGTAGCTCTTACGGGAAGTAGAGGAGCTTCCCGCCATCGATTCCCCTCCTGCAATAACATTTATTGTCGGGGTGGTAGGTTCGTTGTTTGGCAGATTGGCACGGGGGACCGTAGGCCTAAATGCTTCATTCCTTGGCCTATTTCTTCCATTATCATTATTTGTCCCAGTCCGCGGACGGTCATTCCTTTGGTCACGCGGAGGATAACGGGGTCTTTCACTTCTCCACAGGAAGCAGTTGATTTTCCCCTCTCTTGCTAGTCTCTCTAGCCGATCCATTAAATCTCTGCATCTCTCCGTCGAGTGGCCGTGAGCGCAATGGAATTCACAGTAGGTATCAGAGTTTCTTCCTACATCTCTCATCTTCTTCTTGGGGAATTCCAACAATCCTGCCCCTTTGATAGCTGCCAGTACCGCGGTGCGAGGCTCGTTCAACCTGGTATAACCTTCATACCTGAGCCTAGGGGCTTTGTCTACTCTCACGGGTCTTGGAGAGCTTCTTTCGGGTGCATCTCTCTCTCTCTTCTTTCCTTCCTTTACCTCCCTGGGCTGTATCATCTTCATCACCTCTTCTTGGGCCACATACTTATTGGCCCTCGCAAAGAGATCGGAGAGTGTCATCGGCTGATCAAGAGAGAGGGATTCTTGCAGCTTTTCTGAGCTCGTCCCTTGCAACATTGCAGCCATGGCTACCCCCACCGGTAGATCTTCCACCTCCAAGGTTGCATCTTGAAAGCGGTCTACGAAGCTCTTCAAGGATTCTTTATTCCCTTGTTTAAGAGTGAGTAGATAAGTAGCGTCCTTCTTCCTCTGATTGTGGATCATGAAGACTTTCAAAAATTCATTTCTCAATTGATCGAAGGAGGAGATTGAACATTCACTCAACCCGTTGAACCACTTCAGAGCGTGCCCGGACAGTGTGAGAGAGAAAGCCCTGCACATAATTTCGTCCTCCCACCCATGCAGCAGCATGAGGGACTCGTAACTTTGTACTTGGTCATAGGGGTCTGCTTTGCCGATATAAGTGGCCATGGAAGGCATCTTGAACTTCTTCGGCAAAGGTTTGTTCATAATCTCCGGACTAAACGGAATCCTCCTTTTTTGGCTATCGTCCGGAGACACCAGTTTTCTCTTCTCCAAGATCCTTTGGACGACTTTCTCCACATTTTTTGACCCTCGAACTGAGTACGGTCCCTTCCCTTCGGGTCTAGAAGAGTCTGACTGATAAGCACCCCTTCCAGCACCTCCCATTCTGGGACTCGACATTTCGAGACCGTCTTGTGGGTTAGAACCCTTCTGTCTTCGTTGCTCCCCAGCTCTATATTCTTCTAACTCATGTTCCAACTCAACGGGAGAAAGGCTGCGCCATGTGGGAGAACTCTGCCGCCTATAGACCGTAGGAGGACTCTATCGCATACGTGCTGCGGGAGACCTCTGCCGCGCGTTGACTGCGGGTGAGCTCTGCCGCCTTTCTGTTGCGGGTGAGTTCTGCCGCACAGGTGCTGCGGGCGAACTCTGCCGCCCTCGGTCCGCGGGTGAGCTCTGCGGTATGCCTGCTGCGGGAGATCTGTGAAGTCTACAGACCGTGGGCGAGTACTGCCGCCGATCTGCTGCGGGAGAGCTCTACCGCCCGCGGTTTGCGGGTGAGCTCTGCCGCCTATCTGCTGCGGGAGAGCTCTGAAGTCTGCGATCCGCGGGAGAGCTCTGCCGCCTGCAGTTTGCGGGTGAGCTCTACCGCCTATCTGCTGTGGGAGAGCTCTGACGCGTCGGGTCAGCGGTAGTATTCACTTCCTGTAACCCTGCCACAGGGTAATTCCTTTGAAATGCGGGAGAGTTCGGGGCCAATCCCGTGGCATCATTTAGTGCTCCTGCCCCTTGTCCAACACTCACCAGGGTGGAGGGTTGACCTCTTTCACAGGTCTGCCTTGGGATGTTTTCTCTCACCAACTGCTGCACTTCATGGGGTAAGCTGAATTGGGGGAGAGCGTCTCTGAAAAAGCTCACCATAGCTTTCAGCGCTGTCGTCGTCTCCTCATTTTTGCGTTTCAGAGTCTCAAATTCCTCTAGAGAAACCAAGGCTCCTCTGTCATCCCTTTCACTATGTCTTCGTCTTTGTTCTGCCCTGACAGGGGGACTCACAGAATTCTGCTCCCCTGTCACTTCTGCTGTAGAACGTGTCCTCACCATTTTGATAGGGAATCTGACTTTTTGTTCTGGTTCCCACAGACGGCGCCAATTGATGTTGCCTAGGAAAACGACAACGGGATTACAACTTCCACGTATTCAGATTGTGCTAACGACAAAAAGGTGACGTCGATGCTATTTCTTCCACGTGTTCCTTGTATATTCTGCAAAAACAACAGGAATCAGAGGGCGCAGGGATTTGTCCCTGCACGCGCACTCCGATGATTAAGTTAGAAAACTGAAGTTTTGTATATAGGGGGAAGAGAATTGTGTTCTTCAGAATCAATAGAGTCTTCTTTTCTTTTTTCTTCGTTTTTTTTTTTCTCTTTTTCAAGTACTCACCTGGGGTATTTATAGATTTCTTCCGAGTCGGTATTAGCTAAGGTCCAGGCACGTGTCTGGGCCGCGACAGAGTCATTGAGCACTCTGTCGCGTTTCGGGGCTAGACAACTTGCGGGTGAGTCTAGCAGGCGGCAGAGTTCATGTGTGGACCTCTGCTGCGGTCCACGCGGTAGAGTT
Organism: Firmiana major; assembly: GCA_033439115.1. Classification (NCBI taxonomy): domain Eukaryota; kingdom Viridiplantae; phylum Streptophyta; class Magnoliopsida; order Malvales; family Malvaceae; genus Firmiana; species Firmiana major. Next base: position 28,229,504 of record CM065912.1, read on the forward strand.
CTGTCACAGTACTGGAGCAGAGGTCTGTCGCAGAGCTGGCGGCATAGGTCTGTCGCAGGATATGCGGTAGAGGTCTGTAGCAGAGTATGCGGTAGAGGTTTGTAGCGACATACAGTGCTGCACAAGCCTACGCGACAGAGTCTCTATCGCCTCGAGACTCTGTCGCATGTCAAGCTACTCTGCCGCATGGGGCTCTGTCGCCGTAACAGCCACGTGGCTTATCTTGTGTTTGACACGTGGCGGTCTCTGATTGGTCGATCTTTATACACGCGGACTTTGATGATATGACCACCATCAGATACCATTGCATTTGCAATGCAGGAGAGAGAGATGGTGGGAGTAACTATATGACGGTACGGTGACGGTGGCTCAACGGTAGCTATAAAATTCATGTGTAAACTGTGAAGAACAGCAGCAAGAAACTGGCCTGTTTCACGGGCGAGCCGAAACTGTGACAACTACCCGAATTTGTTCAAATAGAAAAACGAAGGGCACAAATCTTTGCTCTTCCCCACTGGCACTGAGGAGTGGGGACCAACCAAGGCAAGGAGAATAGGAGGAGGCTGAAAGCCACGGCCCACGTGCCAATTCCAATGGCTCCTCCTGTTTTTATCTCCACATCAACCTGTCTGTCGGTATTATTAAAGTCAATCTGATTTCACGACCATCGATCACACCCTTTTCCTACTACTAAAGCTACTGTGTTTGTATCACTGCAACTGCAGCTGTTCTGTCTTCTACCAGAATTTCAGAGTATCCTATGCTATGCATTCAGTTCAGCCAAAACAAACAAAAATACATCTACTTTCCTAACTTCCCCACCTTCCAATGATCACTCAATCACACATTAAACCCTCATTCTAATCTCAATAATCAGCTTGGTACCTGCTCTAGACCCACACGTGCAGTTAAATATCGCCATCTGACAGACACCGGGTAGCGTAACCTCTTTTTATTTGGCAACTAGTGTTAGTCTTTTATATTCTGCAGTAGAGAATTAAAATTATTGTTGGAAGTTGGAAGGAACTGTTAATTACTTGCCGAACGAGGTGTTGGCCAAATGAACTGGTGCATTTTTATTTACAAGTTGGGTTGGTGGCCAGGTGCCCAGCCAACATCTCTGCACTGTGCGCTCCAAATTTCCAACTTGGAGCTCACTAATTACTCTGTAATCACTCCCATTTAAATAACATTTCTCGTTACTTTGCATTACCTGTTACGAATCGATTAGTCCATTAATATATATATATATATATATATATATATATATATATATATATATATATATATATATTTGCAGATGTCCTCTTCAAAACATGAAATTGTCACGGACCGACCAATCGAACCCCATTATTTGTTTAATAGTTTTGCCTCGATGATTCTATGAATGCTGCTTTAAAAATGCAACAAAAATTGTTCCTCTCAGCTTTTAATTTTGTTTTGGCTGGTTTTAGGGTTGAATGAGACTTCAATAACATGTATAAAATTAATTAAAAACAACATTTACGTACAAAATTCATAATTGACTATAGAACATTAAAAATTTTGTTAGGATTTTCAGTAAGTATGATATTTAATAAAGTATCAGAAAATATTCAATTAATTTAAAATTTTATATATATGATATTTAATAAACTATCAGAAAATATTCAATTAATTTAAAATTTTATATATTCCATCTATGTAATAGAATGTTTTACTCTATTCGTTTTAATTTTCAAAATTAATTTTTTTGACTATTTTCAATAAAAAATTGAACCTTAATAACTTACTTAAGTCTTACACTAATCAGTTAAAACCTTATTAAAAATTAGATATATATTTTTAAAATATATCCGATCGAGAATTATGTTTCAATCATTTAATTATGAATTAGCATGTATCTTTATGCATAATTGTCAATATCATAAAAAAATTGAGCCCAATTTCAATACTAATCAAGTGAGGCTTTGATACTGATGCAAGGTTTTGGTAGTCGTACGTAAAGAGTGGGATTAGGCGTAATGAAAAATAAACACAAAAGCACTGAAAACAAAAGGATTAACTAAATTATCAACATGAAAATTACAAGATATTACAAACAACAAGTTTTAAAATTTTTATCGTATTTTACGATCTCGTAATTATAAAATTCACTGACACTGAATTAAGTTGTCATAAACCAGAGTTGTCCACTTGTTCGATCTCTAATGATGGAAGCAAGGATAGAACTTTCTTGAAGGAAAAGTTATATTATGACTACTTACTATGTTAACGAATCCTGAAGCATCTTGCTCTTATTGTAGGGACAAACACATTTCTTCTCGAACAAGAAAAACCATCCTAGAGAACTAAGTAAATATTGCTAAAGGGAGCCAATCATATTGTGCATGTCAAATTCGTTAAACTACAGAGTTTTCAGTAAAATCAAGAATTACAAACTTGTAGTGAACTCCAAAGAGAAGTATAGAGCTTGTCAATTTCAAGGATTAGTTCTTAGAAAAATTTCAAAATTGTCCAAATTGTTTAGAAAAAGTTGATGCTTGGGTAATTTTGTTAATAATATTAAATTATTAGACTTTATAATTATAATATTAAATTTTGTTTTTGATGTTGCACTAAACGACAAAGAGATGATGCTGATGTGATTCCTTCCACGTATTGATGTTGCGCTAAACGACAACCAGGTGATGTTGATGTTATTCCTCCCACGTGTATCGAATCCTCTGCAAGAATAACAAAATCAGAGAGGCGCAGGGATCTGTCCCTGCATGCGCACTCCGATGCTTAAGTCAGAAAGTTTTTCTAGCAGAGATTCTGTATCCAAGAAAAAGAGATTCCGTCCCTTACCTTTTTCCATACCTGGTCTATTTATAGATTTCTTTTTTTTGTTTAGAGTCAAGTCGGGCTTCATGTTTTTTCCAAGTTTGAGGACATTTTAGGCCCATAACTATGGGATTCGGGTCTGAGGCCCAGGCACATGTCTGGGCTGCGACAGAGTTATTGGATACACTGTCGCGACATGGACTTGGATGGTCTGCGGATGAGTTCTTTATGCGGCAGAGTTACGTGAACCTCTACCGCGGTCCCTGCGGTAGAGTTCTGTCGCAGTTCCTGCGGTAGAGCTCTGTCGAGATCCCTGCGGTAGAGCTCTGTCGCGATCTGTGCGGTAGAGGTCTATCGCGGCTTATTCTATCGCGACATACTCTACCACACAGTCTCTATCGCCCTGAGGAAGGACTCTTTCGCATACACTCTATCGCCCAGTTACTCTATCGCCATACTGCAGTTACTGTGTCGCCACCTCTCTTTATCAACCACGTGGCTCATGTTTCTTCTATTTGTGTTTGACACGTGGCGGTCTCTGGTTGGTCGATCTTTGTACACGTGGACTTTGATGATAGGACCACTATCAATTGCTCCCCACTCTTTGGTAAGAATATTTCCTGCGAAAGAGGATTCTTAATTCACTGTTCCAAGGCACGTGCGGATCCCCGTGCGCGTGTAGATGCAGCCGCGCCTATATATATATGCTCCCAGTCAACGCGGTAGCTACTGACTTCTTTCGCTTAAAATCACTCTACCGCTCATTCTCTCAACACTCTTTCGCAACTCTGCCGCTAGTCAACCGCGTCTCTGCCAATCTGCCGTAACTCTATCGTGGGTTATTGATACTCTTCTGCACCTCTGTCGCATAAACATCACTGTGTCGCGAGTTTTTCGCGTGGACGAAAACTCTGTCGCCCCGTGTCATTTGCAGTACTTCTATTGCAAACGCTCTAACACCATAGTTTACTGTTTTCCTGCTTCTCTGTTAGGTAAACTCTGTCGCTAGTAGTTTTTCCTTCGTGATTTTCCTTGAACTTTAAAAAATGGCTGGCCATGGTGTAGGAAAGCATATAGAGCTAGGAGTCAAGTCGACTTTGAAGGCAGCTGACATCCAAGACCTTATGTCTAGGATTCCTTTGCTCGAGGGATACTCCTATAGGCTTCCAAACCCTCAAGAAAACGACATACGTCGTGTCTCTGACGGGATAGTTATTTTCAGGGCATCCTTAGAATTAGGACTCCATTTTCCAATATCCGACTTTGGGGCTTCTTTCCTTATGACGCATAGGATAACCCCCGGACAATTGCATCCTCACGCATGGATGCAACTAATAGGGTTTACCGTGCATTGCCGACTAAGGGGTGTTTCTCCATCTCTTCCCCTTCTTGATGCCTTTTTTAGGTTTCGAGGCAGCCCCAATTTAGTTCCTTATTCACTTCAGCGGGTGTATAAACCTGGATTCGAAAACAGGTTATTCGAAAAATTCGCAAATAAGCTTCACGGTTTTGAATCGGAGTGGCTTATAGTGGAAACGCCTGGGGGCCTGGATTTCCCTACTCGTTGGGAGACTAGGCGTGAAATCCCCAAGGGCCCCCGGATTTCTACACTTAGAGAACAGTTGTCCTTAGATGTCAATAGGTTATTGGTTAATAGTCCCATTAGTCTTGACAGTCTTTTATCAAGCGAAAATTTGATATCTGCTGGCTGGAGTGTGGGTCCCGTCCCTATTGTTCCTTCCTCAAATCCTTCATCCTTGATTCCCCCTGAGTTGAACCCTGAACTTTTAAGGCCGCAGGAAGATATAGGGAGTACAAATGTAGAATCTAGTCCTGACAGTGAGCCTTTAGCTGATCTGAATGACTGGGAAGGATTTGGTTCAACTTTCATGGTTCTACCTGACGATGATATGATAAACATAGAGTCCCTTCAGGAGCATTTGATTCTCCTGATGGTAACTTTTCATGCTTTTTTATTGTTTGCTGGTTCTGACCACGTTTTTGACCACTTACTTGTTCTTTTTCTTTTTTGCAGAGATGAGCCATTTTCGACGATCTTTGGCACGTCAAGGTTCGGAAGGCGGTCCGTCTAGTGACCCCACTAGGAAGAGGCCTCGCTTAGCTGATGATGTTCCCAGTGAGGCACCGATTTCGCCTCAATTGCCTCAGGCTCGGACCCCACTTGCTCCTAGACAAGTGATGCCTCCTCCTCCGGAACAAAGGGATCCCTCTCGGGATAGAGGGAGAGCTCCTTCCTCTTCACGGAGGGCTTCTGGTTCAACGGGATGGTCTCGATCTAAAGAGCATGCTGAATGCAATATAATTCCGTCCCAACGAAAGAATCGGAGGCACTTGTACATCGAGCCGTCAATGGGGACTAGGCCAATTCTCCAGAGGATAGGTCCTGTTGATGAGAGGTCCTACCCCGTAGACGGTGGTTACATCATGAGGGGGTCTGAGTTTTGGGTTTACTCGGGAGTTCGCGACAATGATACCTTGGACTCTCCCGGGGTGGCGTCTCGACTGAGTTGGGCCACTATTCTTTCGAAGGACGAAGCTAAAATATTTAGGAACTATCCAGAGGGAGAAGACTTGGCCGATATGGAAGCGCTGAGGGTAATTTTCATTTTTTTTTGTTTAATTTCTTTTTGTTATACTTTGAGTTTGACCTTTTGCGTTGCTTTTCAGCTTGCTCAGAGGACTGTGGCCAACAACGCTCAACACCGAGCCTATCGGGAGTGAGCTGACAAGGAGATCCGAGAGTTGAAGGACAAGGTCATGGAGTTGTCAAATACTGTTAACAACTTATCCGGGCTTCCAAACGTGGTACGAAACTTAGAAGATCAGCTCTCGAAGGCGCGTCAAGATTTGAATCAGGCCAAGGGGGATCTTACTGTTGAGGCGGCTAGGTCTAACAAATTTCATGAAGATCTTCAACAGGCCCAAGCCGAACTGGACCGCATGCAGTCCAAGTATGAGTCCTTAATTGATCGTAATCAGGAGCTCGAGCAATATGTCGCCGAGCTAGAGAGTCGGGCTACTCCTTCTCTAACTCAAGTGGAGATTGACAGCATCAGGGTGGAAGCCGTGAAGGAGTACCGTCTTTCTAGGGATTGCTTGAGGCGAAAGGAGGATTTTTCGAATCCATATGTAAAATATTGATTTTACCTTGCTAGATCCTGGCTAGAGAAGCATAGGGAAGGCGAAGAATTCCCTGAGCTTCAATATACACGCGAGGCGATGCTGTTCGAAGCCCCTGACTGGACTAAGTATGAACCAGGAGCCGAACCTCCTGATGAGCTTTTTAATAGGACTGCGCAAGATGATCTTGCAAACCTTACCGGTCCTTGGGAGCCTGTGAGCCTGGACGATGCTCCCGAACCTATTGGCCCCCTCGACGACTTGGATGGTGAAGATGGTCAGCATTCTTTAGAGAGCGAGGGTCCGTCGGCGGTTGATCCCCAGCCTCCTCCTCATGCAGATTGAATTGTTTTTCATTTTTCTTTTCGAACATTCTGTTGTTGTTTTTTTTTTTGGATGTACTTGTAAATATTTTCTTAAATGAATGAAATCAAAGTTCTGTTCATGCTTCGTATCGCATCGCTCTGCTATTTATCATTTATCATCATTTGTCTGTTTATTTGTTTTACTCGTATATTTATATTTGTTTTGTTTATTCATATATGCTCCCCAATTCTTGATGGAAAGATATATTTTCAGAAAGAAGTTTACATATAAACATACCTTTTTCTGAGGCCTGACCACCATGACGCGAGTGCGTCTTCAGTTCTTACGGCCTTATTGTTTCCATTGCCTGGCCACAGTGACGCATTGCGCCTCAGGCTCTTACGGCTCTTCTGATTTTACGCCTGGCCACAGTGACGCATTGCGTCTCAGGCTCTTACGGCTCGTCTGATTTTACGCCTAGCCACAGTGACGCATTGCGTCTCAGGCTCTTACGGCTCGTCTGATTTTACACCAGGCCACAGTGACGCATTGCGCCTCAGGCTCTTACGGCTCGTCTGATTTTACGCCTGGCCACAGTGACGCATTGCGCCTCAGGCTCTTACGGCTCGTCTGATTTTACGCGTGGCCACAGTGACGCATTGCGCCTCAGGCTCTTACGGCTCGTCTGACTTTACGCGTGGCCACAGTGACGCATTGCGCCTCAAGCTCTTACGGCTCGTCTGACTTTACGCCTGACCACAGTGACGCATTGTGCCTCAGGCTCTTAGGGCTCGTCTGATTTTACGCCTGGCCACAGTGACGCATTGCGTCTCAGGCTCTTACGGCTCGTCTGATTTTACGTCAGGCCACAGTGACGCATTGCGCCTCAGGCTCTTACGGCTCGTCTGATTTTACGCCAGGACACAGTGGCGCATTGTGCCTCAGGCTCTTACGGCTCTTCTGATTTTACGTCTGGCCACAGTGACGTATTGCGCCTCAGGCTCTTACGGCTTGTCTGATTTTACGCCTGGCCACAGTGACGTATTGCGCCTTAGGCTCTTACGGCTCGTCTGATTTTACGCCTAGCCACAGTGACGCATTGCACCTCAGGCTCTTACGGCTCGTCCGGTTTTACGCCTGGCCACAGTGACGCATTGCGTCTCAGGCTCTTACGGTTCGTCTGATTTTACGTCAGGCCACAGTGACGCATTGCGCCTCAGGCTCTTACGGCTCGTTTGATTTTACGCCAGGCCACAGTGACGCATTGCGCCTCAGGCTCTTACGGCTCTTCTGATTTTACGCCTGGCCACAATGACGCATTGCGCCTCAGGCTCTTACGGCTCTTCTGATTTTACGCCTGTCCACAGTGACACATTGCGCCTCAGGCTCTTACGGCTCGTCTGATTTTACGCCTGGCCACAGTGACGCATTGCGCCTCAGGCTCTTACGGCTCGTCTATATCCTGTCACAAGATTTAGATATATAAAAGCTGGAGATATATAATAAAAGAACAATCTGCATAATGATTGGATGTTAGTATCTTGTGACAGTGTAAACAAATAACAATAATGTGAGAACATAAGTTTCAAGAGAGAAAACATAATGATTAGTTCAAATACAATTTTAAGTGATTTGAGTTCCATGTTTTTCCTATTTTCTTCCCTTGCAGAGTTTCCAGGATGCAGGTGTTGGGCCCAATCTTTTGTTTGATTCTGAATGGACCCTCCCAATTGGCTCTGAATTTTTCGTCTTCCTTCAAGGTATTCGTGATATGCGACTTTTTGAGTACCAAATCTCCCTCGGACATTGGTCTATCTCTCACCCGGCTGTTGTAGTAGTTGACCACCTTCTGACGATAGGATGCCAACCGAATAGCTGCGGCCTCTCTATGCTCGTCAAGCAGATCTAGGCTTTCCCTTAGTCCTTGTGAATTCTCTTCTTCCACTAAAGGCACCACCCTGGGTGACAGTGCTCCAATTTCCACGGGAATCAATGCTTCAGTGCCGTATACGAGGCTAAACGGGGTTTCTCCAGTTGATACTCGACTAGTGGTACGATATGCCCACAAGACACTAGGCAATTCGTCCACCCATGCCCCCTTAGCTTTGTCTAACCTGGTCTTCAACCCATGAAGGATAGTCCGATTACTGACTTCGACCTGTCCATTAGCTTGAGGATATGACACAAAAGACATCCTTAGCTGAATGTCAAGGCACTTACAAAATTCACGGAAGGCGTCACAATCAAATTGCTTTCCGTGGTCAGTATTTAAGATGCATGGGATTTTGAACCGACAGATAATATCCTTCCACACCATCGCTTTCACTTTCTTCTCCGTGATTGTAGCTAAAGGCTCTGCTTTAATCCACTTTGTAAAGTAATCGGTGGCAACTAACAGGAACTTTCTTTGACCCGTGGTCAATGGGAAAGGCCCCAGAATGTCCAATCCCCATTGTGCAAAAGGAATTGGTTGTACCGTACTCTGGGAGGGAGTCACCGGGACTGTTGTTATTGGTGCAAACCTTTGGTATTTATCACACCTGCGAGTTTTGTCCACCGCATCTCTTTTTAATGTCGGCCAATAGAATCTCGATCGAAGTATCTTAGCAGCAAGGGCTCTAGCTCCTAAGTGCTCACAGCAAATTCCTTCGTGCACCTCAGCTAGGGCATAATTTGCTTGCTCTGGCCCCAGACACTTTAATAAAGGTGATGAGTACCCCCTTTTGTATAGTTCCCCGTCGATTAGCGTGAACTTCGCCCATTGTATCCTTAAGCGACGAGCCTCGTCCTTATCTTGGGGGAGTGTACCTTCGGTGAGATACTGTTTGAATGGGGATCTTCGGTCATCCCCCATTTCAATGTCACACACTTCGACCTCTTCCATACTAGGCCGCTCAAGTTTCTCCACCTTCACTATCCTTCCTCCTGTCTCATTGGAAGAGGCTAACTTGGACAATGAATCTGCGTGTGTGTTTTCAGACCGATTGATTTGTATCAGCTGGAAGTTCTTGAAAGTCTGAGCCAGAGATTGGACTTTCTTTAGGTAAGGGGCCAGCATTGGCTCTCGAATCTCATATTGCCCGTTGAACTGGTTTACCACCAATTGAGAATCACTATGTGCTACCAAGTGGTGAACTTGTAACTTCTCTGCCAGCCTCATTCCGACTACCAAAGCCTCATACTCTGCCATGTTGTTCGAACTAGGGAACCCAAATCGTAAAGAGTATTCTAGGGATTTCCCTTCCGGTGATACCAAGACCACACCTGCTCCACTTCCATTTGCACTTGATGCCCTATCGACGTACAGTAACCACGGTTGAGTTTCCTTCCCATCGTTGTCGCTCGGGCTAGTACATTCTACTATGAAGTCTGCCAGAGCTTGACCTTTGATAGCCTGCCTAGGTTAGAACGTGATATCGTATTCTCCAAGTTCCACTGCCCATTTCACTAGTCTCCCTGAGTGTTCAGGCTTCTGAAGGATTGGTCTTAACGGTTGATCCGTCAAGACAGTGATGGAGTGTGCCTGAAAATAAGGGCGCAACTTACGCGAGGCCATCACAAGGGCCAATGCTAGCTTTTCGACCAGCAGATAACGGGTCTTCGGGTCCAACAGTACCTTGCTCACATAGTAGATAGGGCGGTACAATACTTCATCTTTCTTCAGTAGTACCGCGCTGACGGCGAAATCACCGACTCCCAAGTACATATATAATTGCTCCCCTTCCAAAGGTCTTGTCAATAAAGGTAACTGCTTCAAATATTCTTTGAGGTCTTCAAAAGCTTTTTGACAATCACTTGTCCATTCGAAATTCTTTCCTCCCCGCAGAGTTTTGAAGAATGGCAAGCTCTTTTCCGCGGACTTTGATAAAAAGCGATTCAGAGCTGCTATTCTGCCCGTCAACCTTTGGATATCTCTCACTGTGGTTGGGGGCTTCATGTCGATAATTGCTTGTATCTTTTCAGGATTTACCTCGATACCCCTGTCAGTGATCATGAAGCCTAAGAACTTCCCTGATCTTACTCCGAATGAGCACTTGTCGGGAGTTAGCTTCATATTGAATCTCCTCAGCACCTCGAATACCCTGGATATCTGTCGAGCGTGAGACTCTCCTGCTCGGCTCTTGATAATCATATCGTCCACATAGGCTTCCATGGTATTTTCCAGAAGATCTTTGAACACTTTGTTCCCCATTGGCTGATATGTGGCTCCAACATTCTTTAAACCGAACGGCATTACCCGATAGCAGTATGTTCCATCGTCGGTTATAAAAGAAGTCTTCTCTTCATCTTCTGGGTGGAGCATAATTTGGTGATATCCGGAGAAGGCGTCTAAAAAACTGAGGAGTTCATATCCGGACGTTTCATCCACAAGCCTATCTATCCGGGGTAAGGGGTACGAATCTTTAAGGTAGGCTTTATTCAAATCAGTGAAATCTACACACATTCGTCACTTCCCATTGGATTTCTTCACCATTACTATGTTGGCCAGCCACTCAGGGTAGTAGACCTCTCTAATGAACTCGACTTCTAAAAGTTTATTAATTTATTCAGTGATTGCCTTCTGTCTTTCTAAGGTAAAATTCCTCTTCTTCTACTTGACATGTTTATGTCCGAGTGAGACATTAAGCTCATGACAAATCACTTCAGGATTAATCCCGGGCATGTCAGTCGGGGTCCAAGCGAAAATATCCGAGTTCCTCCTCAGGCATTCGACTATCTCCCTTCTTACTTGCTCATTCAGCTGAGTCCCGATGAATGCCTTCTTCTCTTCATCCCCTCTGATAAGCTCAATGGCTTCCATTTCCTCTACAGACTGAGACTTGGGTGGGTCATCTATGCATAAAGTCTCCTTTCTCTACACTCATTTGCTAGCGGTAGAAGCAATATAACAAGTACGAGCCCTCCTTTGATCTCCTCGTACTTACCAAACTCCGTTGGGAGTAGGGAACTTCATTAACAGATAACAAGAGGATAGCACCGCCCTCATATCATTCAGTACAGGCCTTCCTAGGATCATGTTGTAAGCAGCTGAGGTCGACCTCACCACCATGAACAATACCTGTCGGGTCACATCCTTCGGGTTTTCTCCTAGAGTCATAGGCAACTCTATGGACCCGGCCACCTTCACCTTTTCACCCGTAAATCCATATAGTGGCGTCATAACAGGTCTTAATCTATCTTCGGATATATTCATTTTCTCGAAACAATTCCAATAGATTAGGTTCACTGAACTTCAGTTATCGACTAGGATCCTGCTCACCGGATGTTTAGCCACCACTGCGGATATTACCATGGGATCATCATGGGGCACGACAATGTCACCCTTGTCTGTTGAAGTGAACACAATAGGTTCTTCATCTGCTTTCTCTTCCATCACAACATGAACCTGATACGCTTGCCTCGCGTAACTCTTACGGGAAGCAGAGGAGTTTTCTGCCATCGATTCTCCTCCTGCGATAACATTTATTGTCGGGGCGGTAGGTTCGTTATCTGGCTGATTACCCCGGGGGATAGGCCTGAACACTTCATTCCTTGGCCTATTTCTTTCGTTATCATTATTTTGCACATTCCGCGGACGGTCATTCCTTCGATCTCGCGGAGGATAACGGGGCCTTTCACTTCTCCACAAGAAGCGGTTAATTTTCCCCTCTCTCGCTAGTCTCTCTAGCTGATCCATCAGGTCTCTGCATGTTTTCGTGGGGTGGCCGTGAGCAGCATGAAATTCGCAGTAGGCGTCAGAGTTTCGCCCTACATCTCCAATCTTCTTCTTGGGGAATTCCAACAATCCCGTCCCCTCAATAGTTGCTAGTATCGCGGTGCGAGGCTCATTCAATCTGGTATAATCTTTATACTTGAGTCTAGGGGCCTTGTCTAACCTGACGGGTCTTGGAGAGCTTCTCTCGGGTACATCTCTCTCCCTCTTTCTTCCTTCCCTTGTCTCCCAGGGCTGTACCATCTTCATTACTTCTTCTTGAGCTACATATTTATTGGCTCTAGCAAACAGATCGAAAAGTGTCACCGGCTGATCAAGGGAGAGAGATTCTTGCAACTTCTCGAACTTCGTCCCTTACAGCATTGCAGCCATGACTACTCCTACTAGTAGATCTTCCACCTCCAAGGTTGCATCTCGGAAACGATCTACGTAGCTCTTCAAGGATTCTTTATTCCCTTGCTTAAGAGTGAGCAGATAAGTAGCGTCCTTCTTCCTCTGGCTATTGATCATGAAGACTTTCAAAAATTCATTTCGCAATTGGTCGAACGATGAGATGGAGCCTTCGTTCAACCCATTAAACCACTTCAGCGCATGCCCGGACAGTGTAAGCGAAAAGGCTCTGCACATGATCTCATCTTCCCATCCATGCAGCAACATGAGGGACTCATAACTTTGTATGTGGTTGTATGGGTCTGCTTTGCCTGTGTAAGTGGCCATAGAAGGCATCTTGAACTTCTTCGGTAAGGGTTTGTTCATAATTTTCGGACTGAACGGAATCCTCCTTCTTTGACTATCATCAGGAGACACCGATTTTCTCTTTTCCAAAATCCTTTCGATAACTTTCTCCACATTTTTCAACCCTCGAGGCGAGTACGCTCCCCTTCCTTCGGGACTAGAAGAGTCCGAGTGGTAAGCACTCCTTCCTCCTCTGTTCCGGAGACTTTGCACATGTTCAGCTCCCCGGCTAAGTATCTCTTCCTCGTTTAAGGTTTCTCGGCCTCTAGGGGCCTGCCCTGTATCCTTCCTTCCAGCACCTCCCATTCCGGGATTTGACCTTATACCCTCGAAACAGTCTCGGGAGTCAGGACTCTTCTGTCTCCGTCGCTCCCCGGACCTGTGATCTTCGAATTCACGCCCCAACTCCTCAGGAGAAATACTGCGCCATGCGGGAGAACTCTGCCGCCTATATGCCGCGGGTGAGCTCTGTCGCCTGCGATCCGCGGGTGAGCTCTACAGCATATATGCCACGGGTGAGCTCTGCCGCCTGCGAGCCGCGGTGAGCTCTATCACCTGCGAGCCGCGGGTGATCTCTGCCGCATGCACTCTGCGAGTGAACTCCGCCGCCTATTCCCCATGGGAGAGTTATGTTCAGTTGGGTCTGCGGCAGTATTTACTTCCCGTAATCCTGCCATAGGATGCTTCCTCTGAAATGCGGTAGAGTTTACTCTCAAATCGTTGCAGGGTTATCCTCCAAACTCGCTGCAAAGTTCAGAATCAGTCCAGTGGCAGTATTCTGCGCTCCTTCTTCTTGTCCAGCGTTCGCCATGGTGAAGGGTTGACCTCTCACGTAAGTCTGCCTCGGGATGTTTTCCCCCACCATCAGCTGTACTTCTGGGGGTAAGCTAAACTGCGGGAGAGCGTTTTTGAAGAAGTTCACCATAGCCTTCAACGCTGTCGTCGTCTCTTCATTCTGGCGTTTCAGAGCCTCGAATTCCTCCAGAGAAACTGAGGCCACTCTGTCACCATTTTCATTCTGCCTTTGTCCTTGCTTTGATCTGACATGGGGACTCACAGAATTCTCCCCCCCTGGATTTTTTGCTGCAGAACGTGTCCTCACCATTTTAATAGGGAATCTGACTTTTTGTTCTGATTCCCACAGACGGCGCCAATTGATGTTGCACTAAACGACAAAGAGATGATGCTGATGCGATTCCTTCCACGTATTGATGTTGCGCTAAACGACAACCAGGTGATGCTGATGTTATTCCTCCCACGTGTATCGAATCCTCTGCAAGAATAACAAAATCAGAGAGGCGTAGGGATCTGTCCCTGCACGCGCACTCTGATGCTTAAGTCAGAAAGTTTTTCTAGCAGAGATTCTGTATCCAAGAAAAAGAGATTCCGTCCCTTACCTTTTTCCATACCTGGTCTATTTATAGATTTCTTTTTTTTGTTTAGAGTCAAGTTGGGCTTCATGTTTTTTCCGGGTTTGAGGACATTTTAGGCCCATAACTATGGGATTCGGGTCTGAGGCCCAGGCACGTGTCTGGGCTGCGACAGAGTTATTGGATACACTGTCGCGACATGGATTTGGACGGTCTGCGGATGAGTTCTTTATGCGGCAGAGTTACGTGAACCTCTACCGCGGTCCCTGCAGTAGAGTTCTGTCGCAGTTCCTGCGGTAGAACTCTGTCGAGATCCCTACGGTAGAACTCTGTCGCGATCTGTGCGGTAGAGGTCTATCGCAGCTTATTCTGTCGCGACATACTCTACCGCACCGTCTCTATCGCCCTGAGGAAGGACTCTTTCGCATACACTCTATCGCCCAGTTACTCTATCGCCATACTGCAGTTATTGTGTCGCCACCTCTCTTTGTCAACCACGTGGCTCATGTTTCTTCTATTTGTGTTTGACACGTGGCGGTTTCTGGTTGGTCGATTTTTGTATATGTGAACTTTAATGATAGGACCACTATCAGTTTCTAACCCTAATGACTTTGAACGAAATTTACTCAAAAATAGAAACAGATCTAGCATCCCATTCCTTCCTTCACCAATTTCTCTTTTATCATGCAAAAGACAACTCAACTCAACTCCACTCAGCCCAGCCCAACCCAACCCAACCCCTTTTCCCGCTGTTAAAGTAGGAATACTCATTCGTTTCCTTTCCTTTCGTAAATAAGCCGCGTTTCACTTTGAGTGAGGCCCAAGAGGTAGCCAAAACCGTGTTGATTTTTCCCCAAATTCTTGAAAGCAACCGTCCCTTTCTTTTCTCTCCTACTTCCATTTCCCTTTCACCGCAATGCCAATCATCTAAATTTCCCTGTCAAACAAACTCAACTGAAAATTTAAGAACACTCTGTTTTTTTCTTTTGTTTTGTGTTTCACAATAATGCATTTCATTTTAAATGCCGCCGCCGTTTTACATCTTCATTTCTTGCTGACGGCAACGTTTTGTCTTGGGATTCGGACCATCGGCGGGGGAGGCGGGTATTCGGAGGC
This sequence comes from Firmiana major, assembly GCA_033439115.1. NCBI lineage: Eukaryota > Viridiplantae > Streptophyta > Magnoliopsida > Malvales > Malvaceae > Firmiana > Firmiana major. The sequence continues at coordinate 28,244,690 of CM065912.1, forward strand.
ACCGGATTATCGTAACGGAGTGGAATGTCCGGTTTCTGTCAATAGAGAACTGGTTTCCTCCTGCGAACCGTCTGTAGTCCAAGTGGCGATGACTTTGGACTCCGAATACTTGCGTGGCTCGATCGCCGCCGTTCATTCTGTCCTACGACACGCGTCATGTCCAGAAAACATCTTCTTTCACTTCATAACCGCCGAGTTCGACCCGGCCAGTCCTAGATTCTTGAGCCAACTCGTCCGATCCACGTTCACTTCTCTTAACTTCAAAATCTACATCTTCCGGGAGGACACCGTAATTAACTTAATCTCTTCTTCCATCCGTCAAGCCCTGGAGAACCCTCTCAACTACGCTCGAAACTACCTCGGAGACATCCTAGATCTCTGCGTTGACCGAGTCATTTATCTCGACTCAGACCTTGTCGTCGTCGACGACATTCTCAAACTCTGGAACACAACCCTGACAAACTCACGTGTCATCGGCGCACCCGAATATTGCCATGCCAACTTCACCAAGTATTTCACGGACGGGTTTTGGTCCGACCCGCTTCTTTCCCGGGTCTTTCAGTCGAGAAAGCCGTGTTATTTCAACACGGGAGTCATGGTAATGGATTTGGTTCGTTGGAGAGAAGGGAATTACAGGAAAAGAATTGAGAATTGGATGGAAATACAGAGGAAACGAAGGATTTACGAGTTGGGTTCGTTGCCACCGTTTTTGCTCGTATTTTCTGGGAATGTGGAATCCATTGATCATAGATGGAACCAACACGGACTCGGTGGGGACAATGTAAGAGATTCTTGTCGGCCACTGCATCCCGGTCCGGTTAGTTTGTTGCATTGGAGTGGGAAAGGGAAGCCCTGGGTTCGCCTCGATGCCGGAAAGCCTTGTCCGCTTGATCATCTTTGGGAACCGTACGATCTTTACAAGGGCAGTGTAGTCAAATATCAGTCTTCTTCTTCTTCTCCTTCTTCAATATTATTGGGGTTTTCCAGTTATTCGTTATGATTCTTTTTTTATTTTTATTTTTTACGTTGTTACAGAATGATGATGATTCTTTGATAGAGCTCAGCTGTGTACAGATTGCTTCTTTTTTTTTTTTTTTAATAATAATTTCTGGTTATTTCTTGAAGTTTATTTCGTATGAACTCCTTTCATCAGAGTGGAGGTTCCATATCTTGGGACAGTTTTGGTGGGTTGATTTCTTTGTACCTAAGTTATTGTGAGAGAGGAATAACATTGAATTGTTCATTGCTTCTTTTATTCCCATTTTCTCCTCTTTTTCTATTTACACCTTTTTTTGTCCTTTACATTTTCCTTTGCATTGTTTGTATCTGATTCATTCTGGATTGACGTTTGCTGGTTTACTTTTTCTGCTTTTTCTTATCCTTTTTCTGACCTTTAATGGCTGCCAGTTATCGAACTATGATTGGTACATTTCATCATAACAATAATTCTAAGCTAAGATAACATTCGAGTTCAATTAAAAAAAAAGAAAAGAAAAAGCTAGCAAGATAATAATGATGTAGAAGTGAGAAGATACCCGAAACAATGCAAATTTTTTTGTGGTTTTGTGAAATACGTCCATATCAGCTGTTCACGGGTCCCTGTTGTTTTGTAAGAAATTTCAACCACTATGTGACCCACTCAAAGCTACAGCTGCTCTTCTTTTTCTTCTTCCAACATATTTACACGTGGATGATCCAGTTTAAACTCTGTTTTCTAGTACTTTAATCTAACAATCCTCATTTTACGGACTCCTTTTTCTTGACGTGTCAGTGATTTCAGGTCTAAGGGAAGCTGTTGAGCAGAGTCTAAAATGGGTTTGTCCACTAATTCAATTTAGCCACCATCACATTCTACCTGTGGAAATGTGGAGTGCTTGAGAAACTTCGACTTTGGAATTGCGCCTTCTTTTTATTTTTATTGCTAGGCGTTTTGATTTATCTTTGTTTGATTCAAAGAAATTTGATAGGTTCTTTCTCACTCAAAACTTTTTGGTTGACTTGGGATTTGCCTTGGCCTTTTGCATCCTTACCCTGTAAGCCTAACGTGATTTTGTTGAATGATTAATTTCCATTTGTCAATTCCCATGTGGTTACATGCTCCGCAGTGAATTAGATCTGGATATGATGATTGGGTTTTATCAGATTTTAGCGCAAAAACTACTTCTTCCCAAATTTTTATAACACTGATCTACAATGAATGATATAACTGGTGAATAAATGGTTAAATACCCCTCATCTTTCCATCTTCATCTTGGCAGCAAACAATAAATAATTGCTTTATTAAATTTGTTTTTCTTCACTTAATTCAGTTCAATTCAAATAACATTTCTGGTTAAACTCCATTTTGAAGCAATCCTAATAAACAAATAATATCACCTTCTTGGCTATGGGTTTTTTTAAACAATCTTAATACACAATTATATCACCGTAGGTACCTAGGTATATTTTATGTTAAAGAATACTTAAACTACCATTTTCCACTAATCACGTTCTGATGTTCAAAGATCACACAAATTAAATACACAAAGATGATATAGATTAAAATTTTTTTATATCATGTTTTATATGAATACAATTATAAATACAAATTTTATAAACGAATGGCGAAATCTAACAGATACACTCAAAATGAACGATCCTGAAAAAGCAGCGGAGTAATCCGGACGAAGTTGTTGAGTGAGAAGGCGGTTAGAGGTATCCACAAAGCCCACAAAAGAACACCCTGCAGTCATGTTCCCCTTAGGGACTAAGTGGACAGGGCCATGCATACGTCCTGGCAAATTAGCAAGGGTGGCCACTGTGACACAAGCCGAATGCGTTAGCCTTGATGTTACCACTTACTAGGTCTGGATATAGCTAGAGTGGAGACATGAGAGGAAAGAGACTTGGGTTGACAGCTGAGAGACGGTGCACCATTAAGAAATTAAGGGGATTTTGTATCTGCAATGCATTTCTCTTGGAGTGGGTCAAGGTCTGGGGTTTAGTAAAGCCCGATAGAAAGTTGGGTCTGCAAATAGTGGAAGAAAGAGGAAAAAAATAAGGTAATGGGCATTCACAGATCTTGGTATTTGAGTATCAGGAGAACAACTAAAAATTTAAAATTATACCAATACTCTTATTTCAATTAAGTTGATATATTTTACTAATATAAAAAGCATACCCAAGTAGTCTGCTAATTATAAGAAATAACAAAGTTTATAAAATTATAAATTTTATAAATTTAAAAACAAAAGCATAAGAAAACAAAATACATCAAATAAATTGTAATTTCTTCTAATATTGTGAGCGATGCTTTTTCATAAAATAAAATCTTCAAAAATTGACTATGAACTATATAAACAATGAATTATATATGGGTGAACTTTTTGGATGATTTTGTTTGGAAATTTAAAATTAATATACATAAACCAAATTATATTTTTAATCAAACCAAAATTTATAATATATCTTTAAAATAACAAAATTCAATGTGTTTTTCTTACTTTTTATAAAGTCGTCCCAATCTAACTTTAGTGTTAAAAAAATTGTAAGATTTTTTAAAGAATAAATCTTCATAGGTAGTTAAGACAAGTGAATATACTATTATACTATAAGAAATTAACAAAGATTTAATTATTCCAATTTTTTGACTAAACAAAAATAATTTAAACATTATTCACCCATATAATTACAAGTTTAAGTTTATGCAAACATATATCAAAAGATAAAATGGCCTTCAAACCTTATAAATAAAGAAATTTTCAAAAGTTGGAGAGCCAAAATTGTTTATTATAAAATAAATTTATTTATTAATACACAAGAACCCACACCCCCCCCCCCCCCCAATATAATAAATTTATTTATTATTTTCTAAAGAATAAATCTTCATAGGTAGTTAAGACAAGTGAATATACTATTATACTATAAGAAATTAACAAAGATTTAATTATTCCAATTTTTTGACTAAACAAAAATAATTTAAACATTATTCACCCATATAATTACAAGTTTAAGTTTATGCAAACATATATCAAAAGATAAAATGGCCTTCAAACCTTATGGTCCACCCTTTGGTATGGGAATAGAAGAAATTTTGGCTTGGAGACGACAATTTTAGATGAGAGTTTCTCAAGCACACATTTTCTCGAGCATGTTTGTTTGCTTTTTTGATTTTGAAATTGTAAGTATACTAAGTGTTACAGGATCGTTCTCTCCTATAGAACTTTTTTCAGTGATGGCCTAAGTTCCCCGCAACTTAGTACAGCCAATCTCCACACTAACTCAAATCCGGGTCAATAAGCAGCGATATAACACTCGAGCAGAGAGATGACTCGACAAAGTAGATTAATAAAGCAAAGAACACTCAAGCTTTAGAGAAAAGAGCATTTCTATTAATCCGCGATAAAAAGATTACAAACTTAGCCAAGAAGACAGCTCTTAGCTATCACTCTCTTTCTCCCTGAATGATTCTCTAACTGAATGATGAATGAATCCATTCTACCCCCTTCCCTGGGGTTTATATAGCCTGGGGTTTATATAGGCAAGTGAGGACATCCTCCTCACGTAGGCAACTGAGTTTGATTACAACAGAAACTCCAAAGGATTAATTCCCATTAAACTGAGGACTCTCCAGATGATCGCCACTTCAATGCTCTTCAGAGTTTATATCTGTGATAATCTCCAGTGATTCGGTCTGCCAAGACTTCTCCGCTTATCCCGACTTATGACCCGCATTCATCTTTATCCCGATTTTCTAGGATTTGCCTTAGCTCTCGCGCCCATCTCCCATGACTGCACGATCTTTGCTATGGCCGTTGTCAACCACTTGGTTAACGTTTCTAGAGTGTCGGCAAGTTAGCTCGTCACCTGCAAACTACGATCATCATCCGTTAGCGTCTCCGTTTCAAGCTTGGCAATCTGCCCAAGCCAAGTGCCTGTCTTGCCTGTTTTGGTGCTCGCCCCGTGCAAAGCTTTCCCGCGCTCCGCACTCGTCACAGCGCCCCTAGTCAATCCCTTGCGAGTTGGGCGCCTGGTCAAGTAGTTAGGGTCTAACACTAAGGGAAAATGAGACTTGCGAAGATAGCTTTCGCGAGCCTGTGATGCTGGTCGAAGTTAGCTTCCACGTGAATCAGTGTGACTCATAGAAATTTTCTTCCGCGAGTTGCTAAATTTTGATAAAAAATCGATTTTAGTGTTTTTTTTTTGGATTAGAAATCTTACCATATCCTCTATTTCCATGGTATCTTCTTTTTCTTCTTTAATACTATCATAATAGCTTTCTTCAATCAAACTATCAACATTATTTGTTTTTATTTTTTTGAATTTAGTTCCTGACTTGAAGAGTTACAAAAAGTTGAAAGATGTTAAGAGAGAAAAAAGATAGGAGCGAGAAATCAAGAAAGAAACAATAAGAGAAGAAAGTTTTTTTGGGTTAATTTAATAATTTTATTAAAACTAATATGGTCTTTTTATTGAAGGATATTTTGTCTTCAAATTAGAAGGTTGTATGATAAAATTTGTGGTTGTATTTGGAAGCTTTCATTTTAAATACTAGAATTGATCCATTGCTACATTATGGAATTTATTTTTATTTTGTACAAATGCTATCATTGATATCAAATTCAATAAACATTAAAAAATCATTATAACTAACATAAACAAAAGACTAACACCTATAAATAATTCAATCCCATCAATTAATGAAATTGAAAAAGTAAAAAAATAAACTATGATCAATCTCCTTTATTGGCAAGCTAATACTTAATAGTCATAAAGATATATTTGTATTGACCCAAAATGACTAGTAATAAATTTCAAAGATCAATATATACATTTATATTTAGAACCGAGGTTCTTAAAAGAAACAAAGAAAACAAAAATAAGAATGAAGCAATATGCACCTTCCCTATTGCTATTTCATATTCAATGTTTTCTAAAGTTGATACTCATATAGGAAATAAACCTTTCTGCATGCGCACGTAAAACAAGGTATTATCCCAAGCTAAACTCCTCTGCCCAATGCACTTACATATTTTATTTATTGCCAAAGATTTAGAAGTTAAAGCATTGCTTCTTTAAACCCATTGTCTTTGTAACGCACTGATTTTCTTAAAATTTCGAAAAAAAATTTCATTTTCTTACTTGAGTTTGTTTATGTCCAGTGTAAGTTTTAACATAATTAGTTTAATTACCAATTAATTAAAACTTGTGGTCCTAGTCTAACAATGCGTGATGTGATTCCTGAATGGTTGATCCATAAATTCTTGTAAACACTGTATACTTTCATATACTTGGTTTTGTCAATGAATAACAATTAAACCATTGAGAATAAAAATGTGTTTCTTGGTAGATGATTACGTTAAACTATATTTTAATATGAGGAACTTAGGAGAATTTAATTGATTAAAATATTTTAAGCGGAAGGACAAATAATTGTGAAGACTAGAAATAAATTTCTTGAGCTAGATTAATGTATGAATATTCCTCTATGATAGATAGGTACAAATATTAGATTAAATTCTGTCACGACTCTCAATTTACCGAAAATCGCTACCATTTTTTTTTGATCCATTATTCTTACTTCCTCCGATCGTGAACAGCTTCACCTCCAACAGTTGGGTTGTGCATCGGTGTTAGTCTTATCCAATCATACCATTTCAATTCACATTTTATTTAAACGTAAACACTTGCATTTCATAGTCAAAGTTGCGATTTTACATGTGTTTACAATTATTTACATCCCTAAATGTTACATTCAAAATATTACTATGTTGTTGCATGTCTAGATATCAAACTGTACAAATGAGTATACTTTTATATGAGGGGATGCAGCGGACACCAGGAATCAAATCCTCAGTCGCTCTTAATCTACTGAAAGTGCTCTGTAGAGGGGGAAAATAAAGGGGGTGAGCAACCACACGCTTAGTAATGCAATCATGCAAGCAAGTAGATAACTGTACTATCTACATGATCGTGATGCCATGCATAAAACCACGCAGTTACACGTCATACCCAAAAACATCAGTTCATGCACGTGTTCATGGTATATGAAGTAGTTCATGCTATTCAAATCAATGCACAAGTCGGTAAATAAAGTATGGAAAATCATCATGCAAGGTGCACTTAAAACAGTTCATGCTCAACACAAATCAATACCAAATCACCATCTGTTAGGACTCAGCCCCTCCTTCGGACTATCCTGACCCACAAAATAATTTAAATCCTGCAATCATCATAAACCAAGTGACATGTGAGATTAGGCAAATAATAAGGGTAATATCTAGGACTATGGCCATACATTCTGTGATCCCAGGCTACATAGATCCTAGTGTGCGGGGTATCACGCCTATTTGCTTCCGCATAGGAGGTGGGTCACGTTCTACCCGCTGGTCCATAGCAGATTATCCCTCGTCCGAAGACGGTATATATATATATATATAGATATATATACGGTACAACGTACTCCATGCTACATGGACGATACAACATACTTTATGGAACCATATCATCACATCAAATCATGCTATATTTCAAAACGCACGTGCGAGCCTAATTAATCGGTGTGACACAAAGTTTACCCGAAGCTCCCAGCATGGCTCCCAACATGTCATAAAATCACGTGCGACCAAATCTCTAGCACGACCGTAAAGGTATAGTGAACATTTAGTGCGAGCAACGCTCCAGCACTATGTCATAAAATCCATGTGAAAACTAGTGCGAGCTAGGCTCCAACACTACTGTATGTAAAACTCTAGTGTGAGCACCGCTCCAGCATTAATGCATGTATGAAAATGTCAAATTTCGTGCGAGCAGTGCTCCGGCACGCTTTATTTCCACAAAACCCATGTAGGTGGCTAATTTTTTTTGCAAAGAATGGTTATTAGAAACAAATCAAGCTATTTTCTTGCAAACCATTTAAATGCTAGCCAGCCTACCTATCCATATGCTAAAAGCAGTAAAAGACTCAAGAACATCCTGATCTTGTTTTCCATGATCTTTTCTAGAATTTCAATTTTTACCCTTCCTAGGGGTAAAATGGTTACCATTTTGGACCCCTTAAAATATTATTTCTTTTTTTATAACCCTCAGATATTTTAAAAAAATTATAAATGCACCCGAAAACGCGTACAAATATATCTAAGAGCCAACAAAATTTCTTTACCTCAAATCACTCAGAAGCTACTTCTTCATCATTTCCCGCTTTTCGTGATTGGGTCTAATTGGCTCCAGATATATCCTCGGGAGCTGCAAATATTCATCAATCACATCAGTCAATACTGATAACTCATTATTCTGACTTCATCATAGTTAATATATCTTATTGGGCCTATGTGCTCTTATTGACCCCAATTACACCTTAATGGCTTTACCCCATTTTAAGTTCATTCACACAACACTATTCATTTCACCTAGGCCCATTGGGCTCTTTAGGCCCATTATCTCTCATTGGACCAAATTCTAGGCCCATTGACCTTATTGGGTTGATTGCATCAAGCTTGACCCATGATCACATTCGGCGATGGCATGGTGGTCGAACACCCATCACCCCACCATGGCCGATTGCTAGCCATCATCATGCCATTCCTAGCCAATTTGGCTTGCAAACTCACTTAGTTATTTTGTCAAGCACTTCGTATGCATGTTTTAACCTTAGTTTTCCATTCATTCATGCATTTTCATAAACTCCTTATATGCACACTTCATAACTTCATCCAATTCCATAAACTGATTTCACAAAACTATCTCAAAATCATGCATATAACATCACCAACACCATAGAATAATCAATTCATAATTAAATAAACCATAGCTAACTTTCTCACACTAAACCCATATTCGGTCATGGATGATTAAGCATGCTCAAGGATGTTTCAGCCAACCATACATACACCAATCAACTCATAAAAATATCTAGATTAACATAATTAAAGTTTGTGTATTGAAAACTCATCTAGCTTAACCTTTCTCTTTTGGTCGAAATTGGGGAAACACCTTGCTCCTTCAATCCAAAAATTTAACTACTAGTTTTTGACTATGTTGTTCTCCTCATCACTAGGTACAACTTTGCTAAAAGCAACCTTTCTCAAATCTGTTTGGAATGTGATGATATTTTAGAGTGAGAAAACTTTTTCACTTTGCTAAAATGGAGAGGTATTTGCTATTCTGGGGAGGAAGACTCGACTGTCGGGCTTTTAATAAAATTGGGTATTGTGAGATCGATCTCCAATGGTGAGAGATCGATCTTCCTTTGGTTGAACTATACAAGTATTCAGTAAGTAAGCTGTGAGATTGATCTGCTCTTGGGAAGGGATCGATCCTTTCTAGCCAGAAACCATTTGAGATCGATCTATTTTTAGGAAGGGATCGATCCTTACTAGGCAGAATCACATCGAGATCGATCTGCTTTTGGGAAAGGATCGATCCTTTTTATGCAAAATCACATCAAGATCAATCTGCTTGCCTATAGAACCTTTGTGATTTCATTTTGAAATTACAAGATCGATCCTGTCGTGTAAGAAGATCGATCTGACATTCATTTGCAGGATTCCATTGCTAATTTTTCCAGAATTTCAAAGGAAAGATTGCATTTAAATACTTCACTAATCATTTTGCATTCTATTCACACTTAGAGCATAAAAAAGGTCCATTTCTTATAATTCACATATTATGTAACTTGTGTGTACATCATGGAATCATAAGGAATAAATATAAATGTACGAGCCTTACATTATCATTTCATGTTTTAAGTCCTTATATTCAGTCAGAATGGTTTAAATTCCATTCGTTTAATTGGTGGCCACTTTAGCCCTTATTTAGCCATTACATGGATTCATGAATATTCGTTCATTCTCTTTGCAGTTTCATTCAAAAAAAACTCTTCTTATGATTCAATTAACTTAAGAAAATGTGTACATCATAAGAATCATAAGGAATACGTAACTAAAAGTGGGTCTTACAGCTCTAGTAGATACGTCTACTCTGAGAAGGAGAGCGACAGTTGAGGAGAAGGGGGAACGGGTCGTTGGTCGAGGGCGAGTACATGCTTTGGACCAGGGCGTAGTTGATGCTTCAACGGATGTGATTAAAGGTAACATCCTAATTTTTGATCTTGAAGCATATGTTTTAATTGATCCTGGTGCCATGCATTCATTTGTATCACCTACATTTGCATGTAAGTTATCAAAGTATGTGGAGCGTACGTTATTAAGTAGGATGATGTTGATTAGTACGTCCATGAATAACAATCAATTAGTAGAGTATGTGTTTAATGACTATAAGTTAAGAGTAGGGGAAAGGGATATGACAGCTAATCTAATTTTATTAAGTATGAGTGATTTTGATGTAATTTTAGGAATGGATTGGTTAGCTGCAAACCATGTTGTTTTAGATTGTTATGCTAAGATGATTATGTTTCCAACCCCTGAAAATATATTCTAAAGTTCATTAAAAAGAAATGAAAGAAGTAGTTGCAGTATTTAGTAAAATAAATTACTATGCTGACTAAGAAATCATAATGTTGAAGGTTTCATTACGTACGTGGTTGATATGGATAAGGCGCATCCGGAGTTGGGAGATATCCATGTGGTTAAGGAGTTCCTAGATGTCTTTTCGGATGAATTACTAGGGTTACCACCAGATAGAGAGATGAAGTTCTGTATAGATATGATGCCTGGTACCGAGCCTATTTTGAAACCACCGTACCGCATGGCCTTAGTTGAGTTGGAAGAGATCAAGAAGCAGTTACAGAAACTATTGGATATGAGGTTCATCAGACTAAGTGTTTCACCTTAAGGAGCATCGATTTTTTTTGTAAAGAAGGAGGATGGAAGCCTTCGATTATGTAGTTACTGTATATTGTTGAATAATGCTACCATCAAGATTAGGTATCCCCTTCCGCGTATTGATGACTTGTTGGATCAACTTCGAGGAGTGTAGGTCTTTTCTGAGATTGATCTGAGGTCTAGGTATCATCAGTTGAGAGTTCGGAGTGGAGATGTACCCAAGACAACGTTTCGAACTCGATATGACCACTATGAGTTCTTAGTTATGCCATTCGGATTGACGAATGCTCCCGCAGCTTTTATGGCTTTGATGAACAATGTGTTTAAGTCATACTTGGATCAGTTTGTTATCGTCTTTATCGATGACATCTTGGTGTACTTGAAGTCTCAGGAAGAGCATGAACAACAATTGAGGATTGTATTACAGACCCTCCGAGAGAAGGAGTTGTATGCTAAACTCAGTAAGTGTGATTTTTGGTTAGCATAGATCTCATTTTTGGGACACGTTGTATCAAAGGATGGATTGTTAGTAGATCTATCTAAGATTAAGGCTGTAGTTCAGTGAGAACAGTCGAGGATAGTTACCGCGATCAAGAGTTTTTTGGGTTTGGCTGGTTATTACTAGAGATTTCTTGAGGGATATTCGAAGTTGGCTACTCTGTTGACCCATCTCACTCAGAAGAATGTTACCTTTGTGTGGGACGATGATTGTGAGAGGAGTTTTCAAGAATAGAAGCGTTGATTGACCACTGCTCCTATTCTCACTATTTCGACTAGCTCATGAGTTTTTTCAGTATATACTTATGCTTCTCATCAGGGACTAGGCTGTGTATTGATGCAGGATGGGAAGGTAGTTGCTTATGGATCCAGACAACTGAAGGACGATGAGAAGAGCTATTTGACCTACGATTTGGAGTTGACAGCAGTAGTGTTTGCATTAAAGATATGATGCCACTATTTATATGGTGAGAAGTTTCAGATTTATACTAACCACAAGAGTCTTAAGTATCTGTTCTCGCAGAAAGAGCTGAACATGAGACAGAGAAGATGGCTAGAGCTTCTGAAGGATTATGATTGTGAGATACTTTATCATTCGGGTAAGGCTAATGTTGTAGCTGATGCTTTGAGCAGGAAGAGCCTTGGGATGATATCGTATATGATGAGGGAACACGAGTTGCTAGCCTCAGTTTGGGTGTTATGCCTTCTGACATGGATACGGACGGTGTGATAGCTAGCCTGAGGTTGGAACCAGATCTGTTGGACAGGATCATACAGGCTCAACAGAGTGATCTGTATTACGTTGACGGGCACAGTGACCGAGTATGAGTTGAGTTCTGATGGATTACTGAGGTTCAGAGGTAGGGAGTGTGTTCCCGAGGATCCAGAGCTTAAGATATTGATTTTGCCGAAAGCTCATTCTTCGAGGTACACATTGCATCTAGGGAGTAACAAGATGTATCCGAATCTCTAAAAAGTGTATTGGTGGTCGGGTATGAAGAAGGATGTGACAGATTTTGTGGCGAGATGTCTTGTTCGTCAGCAGGTGAAGGTAGAACAACAGAAGCTTGCAGGGTTATTACAGCCTCTACCTATACTAACATAGAAATGGGAACATATCACCATGGATTTTGTGACGGGTTTACCGAGGACTCGCTTGAATCATGATGCTATATGGGTGATAGTTGATAGACTGACGAAGTCAGCCCAATTCCTATCTTTGAGAGCTACCGATACTCTGAGTTCATTGGTAGAATCGTTTGTATGCGAGGTAGTGAGGTTACACGGTGATCCAGCAAGATTGTTTCAGATAAGGATTCCCACTTTACTTCTCACTTTTGGGAACATTTTTAGGAAGCTATGAGAACCCAGTTGAGTTTGAGCACCATTTTCCATCCTCAGACAGATGGTCAATCAGAAAGGACTATACAGTCTTTGGAGGGCATGTTGGAAGCATGTGTGCTAAATTTTAGAGGCTCTTGGGATGATCATTTACCACTAGCTGAATTCGCCTATAATAACATTTATCATTCGAGTATCGGGATGGCACCATACGAGGCTTTGTATGGCCGTAGATGTTGTTCCCCTATTGGATGGGAAGAAGTGGGTGACCGAAAGATTATTGCTTCTGATTTGGTTATGAAAACCTCTGAGGATGTTCGATGAATATGTGATAGATTGCGAACAGCTGAGAGCAGACAAAAAAGCTATGCTGACAAGAGACGGAGACCACTAGAGTTTACTGTTGGTGAGTCAGTGTTCTTGAAGGTTTCTCCTTCCAAGGGTATAGCGAGATTTGGGAAGAGTGGTAAGCTAAGTCCTCGCTACATTGGACCCTTTGAGATACTTGATCAAGTGAAAGATAAGGCCTATAGGTTAGCATTGCCACTGGACTTATCAGGTGTACATAATGTCTTCCACATTTCAATGCTTCGAAAGTATCACCCGGATCCGGCACATGTGATTTAGTATGAGCCGTTGGAGCTCAGAGAGGATATGTCATATGTAGAGAAGCCGATTTGGATACTGGATAGGAAGGAGAAGATACTGAGATCGAAGACGATCAGGTTAATTAATATTCTTTGGCAGCACCACATTTCAGTGGAAGCTAAGTGTGAGTTAGAGAGTCTGATGCGCGAGAAGCACCCCCAACTATTTGATGACTGACTTGGTTCTAATTTAGAGGACTAAATTTCTTAAGTTGGGGAGGATTGTAAGACCCGAATTTTTATGTAGCTTATTCCCTATGATTCCTATATGTACAAACATTTTATTATGTTGGTTGAATCGTAAGAAGAATATTTACTAGAATGAAATTGTAAGTAAAGTAGTTAAACACACATAAGCTACGTAAAGGCCAAATAATGGCTATAAGAGCGATAGGCTAAACCGAATGGATCTAAATCATTCTGACTAAAGATAAACACTTATAATGTGAAAATATAGAGGGCTCATGAAAGAAAGTCGGTTTGATTTTGTCCCAAACACATTGAAGTAAAGGAAACACCATATTAAGAGAAGAATAACATATTTTGGAATCAGCCATAAAGGAGCCATATTGAATGACCTGAAATTCTCCAAAGTTTTGGCCAAAGTGAGAACTATAAGCTAGGCAATTTTTCAATCTTCCAACTTCATATATGTTTATATAGGGATTATATGAAGTTGATTGGTGTATGTTTTAAGGATCAAAACACACAAAATCACCATGAACAAGTGATGGTCGAAAATGGGTATATGTGTTTTAATGAGTACTCATGTGATTTTAAGGCATGGATAGGTTGGTAAGCATGTATACATGATTATGGCATACCTAGTTTTAATCAATTTGTTCATTTGGATGGTTGGATGATGTTGGCATGTAAGGTGTTCGATAAAATGCCAACATGAGCTATAGGAAAGGCTTAAGACATGCATGAAAGGTGTTTGATAAAATGCCTAAGTGAAAAGCTAGCCAAATGGTGTCAGACCCGCATTTTATGTAGCCAGTACCTTATGATTCCTATGTGTATGGACACTCTATTATTATAGTTGAATCATAAGAAGAGTATTTACTAGATTTAAAGTGTTAGTAAGATGATTTAACATGCAAAAGCTACATAAAAAGCCTAATGTGAGCTATAAGAGTCACAGGCTAAACCAAGTGGATCTGAATCATTCTGACTGAAAATAAAAACTTAAAATGAGAAGATATAGAGGGCTCATGAAGGAAAGCCAGTTTAATTTAGTTTCGAACACAGAGAATGAGAGTAAAAGCTAAAAGGGTAAAATGGACCTTTTTAGCAAGTTAAGGTGTTTTGGGTGTAATTACCTAGCGGGAACGGTTGAAACGTAAAGACAAGAGTGTAAGACATAAGATATGACACTTTCAGAATTTTGAGAAAAAGTCAACTTGGTAATGATTAAGGAAAAAGTCAACTATAGTAAAGAAAAGTGGACTTTTACCATAGTTGACTAACCATGGTTAGAAATTAACCTAAGTATGGAAAAAAATTAGAGAAAAATATTCTTGGTTAGAATACAAGATAATCATCCCCAAAAGTAAGGAAAAATTATTCGGAAGCATTCTAGATTTAATTTAATGGTTAAAAACGTAATGGGCCTAAAGCGAAAATTTTAAAGCCCATTAAGGCATACTAAACGTAGATCGAAATTCTTAGGTCCCTTAGACCGGATTGTTGGATCAATTGATCGACCAAATATATAGACAATTAAAGGCCCGAGGTATGGTGAAAATTTCAGCCCGAAAGCCCATTAAGAAGGCCCAAACCGAGAAGCCCAAATGGAAAGCCCATTAGATAAATATCTAACCATAGTTAAAACTAACCATGACTCATAAGGTGACTCATAACTAAGCCTTAGAAAGTCAAGTTTAATGGCTGAAAAGTAAGGCTTAATGGCTAAGTAAATGGCTTACAAAATTAGCCACACCATTATCATCTTCACCACACCATTCTTGGCTAGAAGAAGAAACCATTGAAATACATTTATCCAAGCTTTCTCTCACTAGAAATCACTAGGAATAAGACATATTTGGAACTTGCATTTTTCATGAAAGTTGTTCCAAATTGAAAGGAGAGTGACATATGTTGGAATTGGCTATCAAGAAGCCATAGTGTGCAAACCGTAAGCCTCCAAAGTTTCGGCCAAGTGTGAACACAACTACTAGGTATATTTTCAAGTTTTCAAATTCATATATGTTAATGTATGAATGATTTTAAGTATATTGGTATATGTTTTAAGCATTGAAACATATGAAATCACTATGATCATGGTGAGGCCGAGAGTGAGTAGTGAAATATTGATGAATGCCCATGTGATTTTAAGGCATAAATGGATTAATGTACATGTGTTAATGATTATGGCATAATTAGAATTCATCAATTTGATTAATTAATACATGTATTAAGTTGGCAATCAAGGTGTTTGATAAAATGCCTAAATGAACTATGTGATGTTTAAGAATGTTGCCAACCAAGTATTTGTGAAAATGCCTAAGTGAATTGGCTAAGGAAAGGGACATGACCGGCATGCCATGGTGTGACCGACGACATGGAGAGCTCTCGGCCATAGCATGTGGCCGAGAGGTCCAATGGGCCAAGCCCAAATAATTTAGGCCCAATGTGATGTAATGGGTCTAGGATAAGCCCAATAAGAGTTGGTGAGCCCTACAAGCCCAATAGGCCCAACAAAAATGAAGAGTAAAATGGAAATGGGCTTAAGGCATAGTTAGGCCCATTAAGGTTTATTAAAGCCCATTAAGGGAAATAGACTGTATTTAATGTGAAATACAGTAGAAAAAGTGTAATTAACCTCATAAATGGTTATATGCAGCTCCAAAGAGTATTGGAGAAGCAAATCGGACTGCTGGATCGAGCAGCGTTGAGAAAGTGAAATTTCTCGAGTGATTGCAGGTAAGGGACTTTTGTGAGTAGTTAGAGATACCTGCACGTATTTTCGTCTGCTTTTACATTCACTTAAAAACTCTGAGGGTCAGAGAAAGAAAATAATAATTATTGTGACCCGATAGTGGTAAATTACGATTTTGCCCCTAGCTAGTCAAAAAGTCAACTTTTGTGAAAAGTTGTAAAAAGCATGAAAACCACCATTTTGAGTGTTTTACTGCTGTTTAGTAGAAGAATAAATAGATGGGCTAATGATTTTAAGGTTGATGTGAATTAAGCACACTTTATAGTGCTGATTTTGATATTTTGTAAACCATCCATTTTTTAACGAGCCATCTATCATATTATGTGAGAATAAATCTGCTGGAGCACAGCTCGCACTGGATTTCATATATTTTTCACATATATTAGTGCGGGATTATGATTCGCACTAGATTTCCATGACATGCATGATAGAGTGCTAGAGTTATTACTCGTATTCAGTTTTATATGATTTATGCATGAGAGAGTGCTGGAGCAATTTGCTCGTACTCGAATTTTACATGAGATACATGACATAGTACTTGAGCTATTGCTCGTACTTGATTTGATGAATTTTGTGCATAGCATGGTACTGGAGCTATTGCTCGTACTTGATTTGAAACATGAACTATGCATTGACCTAGTTGCTGGAGGTTTACTCGCACTAGAGTTGAGTTTGTGATGTGAAACAGTATTTGAGTGAAGTGTCGACTGTGAGTCGCGCTCAAAGGCGTGCACTGTATGTGATATATAATACATGTTGAAAACCATGCTTGATTTTCTCGTGTAGACTGAGTGTCATACTATGAGAGGGTCGCATGAGGATTTAGAGACGTGGTATGATATTCCATGGTTTTGAGGGCTAAGACCTATGGCAGGCACCCCGAATGTGATGTAGGGTCCACGGAAACGTTGTACCGTGCATGTGGCATGGAGTACACTGTACAGTGTGGTGTTATGGAGTTGAGGAGGATATAGCTGGCGGTTGTGATGGACTGACCCCCCTCCCATTGCAGTAGTGATGCCCCGCGCATCGAGTACTGTGTTGCCTGGGGTCACAATTGTCGGATATGATCATAGTTCAGGATACTATTTACTTTTTCACCACAGAGTCTCACATGATATATCACCTGATTGACTGATTTAATTGCGGATAGACCTGAGGGATGAGTCGGACTCCGATTTTGTGTTGTGAATGATTTAAATGTCATATTTACTATGATTTAAATATAAATGGCATGATTTATCTAAAGGTATTGTGATATTATAAAGATGCATTATTTTGCACTACATGCCTACATTTGAGAAAGAAAGCATGATTTCTGTACATGAGATTTAATCTGTACAAGTATATATATATATATATTTTAAAGCCATGCTTTGAAAATGAATTAAGGAAATAACGTTTTGAGGCATAGCATTATTTTGAGTAGATAGTGTAGATATCTACTTACTTGCCTGATTTCCTATCTGAGCGCTTTGTATGCTCACCCCCTTTCTTAACATCTCTCTATAGAGCATCAGCAGTAGAGTGAGAGCTTTTGAGGGATAGTATTCCTGTGTCCGCTGCTATTTCCTATCGATCGACATGTATACATGTTTTGTACAGTTATGTATATAAACATAGAAACAGCACAGTGATGTATTAGCTTTTATATGATCTCACATGTATTATAAAAGAAGTTACAGTCAGTAACAGTATATTGACATGTATGTATGAAAATGGATGATATGGTATGCGAGGAAGCTAACATCGAATCACAACCCAACCATTGAAGAGAGGAAAGGTAAGTTAAAAATGTAAAAAATTTGTAGTGATTTTTGGTTAAGTCAGGATGGGTCTTGACAAATGGCCATGGGTGGCGTGGTGCTCGGCATGGTGCGACATGATAGCTCTCAGCCATATGCCATGGTCGAGAGGCCAAATGGGCCAAGCCGATGTGGTCTCAACCCAATAAGCATTTGTGGGCCTTAAACTAAGCCCAATAAGAGTTGGTGGGCCCTACAAACCTAATAAGCCCAAATGAAATGAATAGTAAAGTGAAATGGGCTTAAGAGAGTGTTAGGCCCATTAAGATTCATTAAGGCCTAATAAGAGTAAACAGGCCCATTAAGTGAAATAGACTGTATTAAAAGTGAAATACAGTTGGAAAAATTTAATTAACCTGATAACTGTTTATATGCAGCTTTTGAGTTTATAATGGGAGCTAATTGGACTGCGGGATCGAGCAGCGTTGAGAAAGCGATATTGCTCGTAGTGATTTCAATTAAGGGGATTTTATGGGTAGTTAGAGATATCTGCTCATAGTTTCGTATTCTTTTACATTCACTTAAAAAGTCTGAGGGTCAGAGAAAGTGAATAATATTTATAGAGACCCAATATGGGTAAATTACGATTTTGCCTCTAGTAAGGGCAAAAAGTCAAAGTTTAAGAAAAGTCCTAAAAAGCATGGAAAACTTGTTTCTGAGTGCTTTTACTGCTGGTTAGCAAAAGAATAGATAGATTGGGTAATGTTTTTGTGAAATACATAAAATAGCCTAATTATGGTGCTGATTTTACGGATTTGAAATATCCCTGTTTAAAGGAGTCATCTATCTAGTAGTGTGAAAATAAATCGTGCTAGAGCATTGCTCGCACTTGATTTTATATGTTTGCTATGTGAAAAAGTGCTAGAGTATCACTCGCACTAGATTTTCATGATAGAGTACTGGAGCGTTGCTCGCACTTAGCTTTACATGATTTGTACATGACATAGTACTGGAGCGTTGCTCGTACTTGATTTTAATGAGTTTTATACATAGCATAGTATTGAAGCATTACTCGTACTTGATTTGAAATGTGAACTATGCATGACCTAGTGCTGGAGTGTTACTCGCACTAGAGTTCGATTTTGTGATTTGCATAAACAATGTTTGAGTGGGGTGTCGACTGTGAGTTGCACTCAAGGCGCACTGTAGTTTCAATGTGATATACAAAACATGTTTAAAACCGTGTTGATTTCCTCTTGTAGACTGAGTGTTACACAGATGAGATGTTCGCATGTGGATTTAAAGACGTGGCATTGATTATCCATTGAGATAGGGTTCACAGGTGTACGTTGTACCGTGCATATGTCACAGAGTACGCTGTACCGTGTGTTGTTTGGGAGTGATATGTAGAGTTGAGGAGTTGATAGCTGGCGCTTGTGAGGATTCGACCCACCTCCCGTTGCAGTAGTGATTGCCCTACACACCGAGTACTGTGTAGCCTGAGATCACCCTATTGGATATGGCCATAGTCCAAGATATTATTGTATATAGCCATCGAGTTTCACATGATTATATCGCATGATTTTATATGATTTCGGGTAGACTTGAGGGATGGGTCGGAACCTGATTTATATGTTTTAATTGCTGAAATGCCATATTTAACATGTTTGAATTTAAATGGCATGATATACTTTAAAGGCATTATGAGTCTACATAAAATGCAGTATTTTGCTTGAAATGCCTATATTTACAAACTCAGCATGATTTCAGTACATGTAACTACATATGTACACACCATATCAGTTTTACAATTCATGCTTTAAATGTGAAATTAAGGAAAGAGTATTTCAAGGCATGACATTATTTTCAGTAGATAGTGTAGTTATCTACTTGCTTGCATGATTTTTTTACTGAGCTGGTGAACTCACCCCTTTCATTTTTCACCTCTCTACAGAGAATCCGTAGTAGTTAGAGTACGGCTGAGGACTTGCATTCCTTTTATCCGCTGCATTCCCATCGAGCGAAAGGTATACACATCACCTACGATTTTGTATATGAACATATAACAGAACAGTGATGTAAGCAAATGTAATAATGGGAGATGTATTTGTATATTAATATATTGAGCTCACTTATAAGTTAAAAGTATTTACAGTCAATAGACAGTTGATATTAACATGTATCTATGATAATAAATGACTGATAAGGTAATGTGGATAAGATGACTAATATGGATCACAACCCAACTGTTGGTTAAATTATTACAGATGGAAAGGTAAGAAAAAGAGAAAAATTTGTAGTGTTTTTTGGTAAAAGTCAGTCGTGACGGAATGGTATCAAAGCTAAGTTGGTCTGATGTGAGTCGGTGTTAGTGGTTAGGAAAGTTTATATCCCCAAATTATTGTGCTGTGTTTAGATACAAGTGTGTATTCCTAGATGGGAATTGTATAAGTAATGGTTCTAAATGCAGGAATAGAGCTATTATGGCTAATACCAGTCGTAGTAAAGGGGCGAGAGGTTAGGCTAGAGGTCGTAGAGGTAGGCTTGAGGGTTTAGATGAGTCTTCATCTGACCTTGTGATGCAAGGTCCCATTGAGGTACCCGAGAGTACCGAGGCATGCTTCACGAGGTTAGAGCGTAGCCTAGAGACTATGATAGAGATGTTTACTCAGGCTATGCATGAGAGGTAGGGCCCAAATGCAGGGACTACTACTGGACAGGCAGTTGCTCCTGATACACCTGCACAGCCTGCATAGAAACCACAGACTACGGATACCTTTACACCTTTTTCAGTTCAGGATACGCCATTTCCTATTGACCTGTAGTAGGTGAGTAGTGGCTTGGGGTACGGTTGTGAGCTGGATCATCTACGACAGTTTCAGAAGTTTAGACCACCATCATTTAGTGGGGTCAAAGACCCAGTGGTTGCAGAGGATTGGATAGGGGAGATCGAGAAGTTGTACGGGTTCTTTCAGTGTACGACTTCTAAGATGGTTGCTTTTGCAGCTTTCATGCTGAAGGGAGTGGCAGAGTATTGGTGGAAGTCCACCAGATTGACATTGAGAGCCCAACACTCTGAGATCAGTTGGGAGATATTTCTTGATGCCTTCAGGAGGCAGTACGTCCTAAATACAGCGCAGCAAAAGCTACAGATGGACTTTTTGGGGTTGAGTCAAGAGAGTCAGTTGGTAGACGAGTATGAGATGAGATTTATATCCCTAGTGAGGTATGACCCTTATACTATGTGTAGTGAGACCAGGAAGGTTCGCAAATTTGTTGATGGACTGAGACCGGCGCTATGATCAGATTGGTTCCACTTGATATTGCTATGTACGAGGAGGCAGTGCACATGGTGCAACTTTGTGAGCAAGATTATGAGAGGAATGTTTTTGAGTTCGAAAAGGTTAGCCAGAGCCGAAATAGAGATAGGAAGAGGTCGATGAGAGATAGAGGTTTTGATTATCGATGAGGGAGGAGATTCTTCGGTAAGAGACCTTAGAGTGAGGAGATACGAGAGAAGACTATTAGACCTCCTTTATATCCAACCATAGCTCTAGCTAGGGGCATTGTTATTGAAGCAGAGAGGCCTACTGCTGAGCAGAGCAGTAGATGTAGCATATATCATGGCAGTAGACCTTGTCTAATGACTTCTGTAGTTTATTTTCGATGTGGGAAACCAGGGCATATTGCAAGAGCTTGCCCAGAGTGGATTGAGTCTGCCCCATAAAAGGGCAAGGAGCCAGAGAGAGCTTTAGTAGATACGTCTACTCCGAGGAGGAGAGCGACAACTGAGGAGAAAGGGAAACAGGTAATTGGTTGAGGGTGAGTATATGCTTTGGGCCAGGGCGCAACTGATGCTTTAGCGGATGTGATTAAAGGTAACATCCTGATTTTTGATTTTGAAACATATGTTTTAATTGATCCTGGTGCCACGCGTTCATTTGTATCACCATTATTTGCATGTAAGTTATCAAAGTATGTGGAGCTTATGTTGTTAAGTAGGATGATGTTGATTAGTACGTCCATGAATAACAGTCAGTTAGTAGAGTATGTGTTTAATGATTGTAAGTTAAGAGTAGGGGAAATGGATATGATAGCTAATCTAATTTTGTTAAGTATGAGTGATTTCGTTGTAATATTAGGAATAGGTTGATTAGCTACAAACCATACTGTTTTAGATTGTTATGCTAAGACGGTTATGTTTCCTACCCTGAAAATATATTGTAAAGTTCACTGAAAAGAAATGAAAGAAGTAGTTACAGTATTTAGTAAAATGAATTACTATGCTGACTAAGAAATAATAATGTTGAAGGTTTCATTGCGTACATGGTTGATACAGATAAGGCGCATCCAGAGTTGGGAGATATCCATATGGTTAAGGAGTTCCTAGATGTCTTTCTGGATGAATTGCCAAGGTTACCACTAGACAGAGAGATGGAGTTCTGTATAGATTTGGTGTCTGATACTGAGCCTATTTCGAAACAACCGTACCGCAAGGCCTTAGTTGAGTTAGAAGAGCTCAAGAAGCAGTTGCAGGAACTGTTGGATAGGGGGTTCATCAGACTGAGTGTTTCGCCTTGGGGAGCACTGGTTTTATTTATGAAGAAGAAGGATGGAAGCCTTTGATTATGTATTTACTACAGATTGTTGAATAAGGCTACCATCATGTTTAGGTATCCCCTTTCACATATTGATGACTTGTTGAATCAACTTCGGGGAGCGCAAGTCTTTTTTAAGATTGATCTGAGATTTGGGTACCATCAGTTGAGAGGTCGGAGTTGAGATATACCCAAGACAGCGTTTCAAACCCGATATGGCCACTAGGAGTTCTTAGTTATGCCATTCAGATTGATGAATGCTCTCACAGCTTTTATGGCTTTGATGAATGATACGTTCAAGTCATACTTGGATCAGTTTGTTATCATCTTTATCGATGACATCTTGGTGTACTCGAAGTCTTAGGAAGAGCATGAGCAGCACAAGAGGATTGTATTACAGACCCTCCAAGAGAAGGAGTTGTATGCTGAACTCAGTAAGTGTGATTTCTAGTTAGTACAGATCTCATTTTTGTGACACATTGTATCAAAGGATGGAGTGTCAGTAGATCCATCCAAGATTGAGACTGTAGTTCAATGGGAACAGCAAAGAACAGTCGCCAAGATCAGGAGTTTTTTGGATTTGGTTGGTTATTACCAGAGGTTTGTTGAGAGATTTTTGAGGTTGGCTACTCTGTTGACTCGTCTCACTCAGAAGAATGTTGCATTTGTGTTAGATGATGATTGTGAGAGGAGTTTTCAGGAACAAAAGCGTCGATTGACCACTGCTCCTATTCTCACTATTCCTACCAGTTCTGAAGGTTTTTCAGTACATAGCGATGCTTCGCATCAGGGACTAGGCTATGTATTGATCCAAGATGGGAAGGTAGTTGCTTATGGATCCAGACAGCTGAAGGACCATGAGAAGAACTATCTGACCCATAATTTGGAGTTGGCTACCGTAGTGTTTGCGTTAAAGATATGACGCCACTACTTATATGGTGAGAAGTTTCAAATTTATACTGACCATAAGAGCCTCAAGTATCTGTTCTCGCAGAATGAGTTAAACATGAGATAGAGAAGATGACTAGAGCTTCTAAAGGATTACGATTGTGAGATACTTTATCATCTAAGTAAGGCTAATGTTGTGGTTGATGCTTTGAGTAGGAAGAGCCTTGGGATGATATCGTTTATGTTGGTAAGGGAACGCGAGTTGCTAGCCTCAGTTTGGGTGTTGTGCCTTCTGACATGGATACGAACAGTGTGATAGCTAGCCTAAGGTTGGAACCAGATCTGTTGGATATGATCAGATAGGCTCAGGAAAGTGATCCGTATTGCGTTGATATGACAAGTCATATGTAGATGGGCACAGTGACTGAGTATGAGTTGAGTTCTGATGGACTACTGAGGTTCAGAGGTAGGGTGTGTGTTCCCAAGGATCCAGAGCTTAGGAGATTGATTTTGTCGAAAGCTCATTCTTCACGGTACACGTTACATCCGGGGAGTAACAAGATGTATCAGAATCTTCGGAAAGTGTATTGGTGGTCGGGTATGAAGAAGGATGTGGCAAATTTTGTGGCGAGATGTCTCGTTTGTCAACAGGTGAAGGTAGAGCATCGAAAAGCCTGCAGGGTTATTGCAGCCTCTACTTATATCGACATGGAAATAAGAGCATATCACTATGGATTTCGTGATGGGTTTACCGAGGACCCGCTGGAATCACGGTGTTATATGGGTGATAGTTGATAGTCTGACGAAGTCAACCCACTTCCTAGCTATGAGAGCTACCGATACTCTGAGTTCATTGCCAGAGTCGTATGTACGCGAGGTAGTGAGTTTACATGGTGATCCAGTGAACATTATTTTAGATAAGGATTCCCGTTTCACTTCCCACTTTTGGGAACATTTTTAGGAAGCTATGGGAATCCAGTTGAGTTTGAGCACTGCTTTCCATCCTCAAACAGATGGTTAGTCAGAGAGGACTGTACAGTCTCTAGAGGACATGTTGAGAGCGTGTGTGCTAGATTTTAGATGTTCATGGGATGATAATTTACCACTAGTCGAATTCGCCTACAACAACAGTTATCATTCGAGTATCGAGATGGCACCGTACAAGGCTTTGTTTGGTCGTAGATGTCGTTCCCTTATTGGATGGGAAGAAGTGGGTGACCAAAAGATTTTGGATCCTGATTTGGTTACGAAAACCTTTGAGGATGTTCAGTTGATATGTGATAGATTGCGAACAGTTCAGAGTAGACAAAAGAGCTATGCTGACAAGAGACGGAGACCACTAGAGTTTTCAGTTGGTGAGTCAGTGTTCTTAAAGGTTTCTCCTCCCAAGGGTATAGCAAGATTTGGGAAGAGAGGTAAGCTGAGTTCTTGCTACATTGAACCATTTGAGATACTTGATCGAGTGGGAGACAAGGCCTATAGGATGACATTGCCACTAGACTTATCAGGTGTACATAATGTCTTCCACATTTCGTTGCTTTGGAAGTATCACCCGGATCCGACACATGTGATTCAGTATGAGCCATTGGAGCTCAGTGAGGATATGTCATATGTAGAGAAGCCGATTCGGATACTGGATAGAAATGAAAAGGTACTGAGATCGAAGACGATCATGTTAGTTAAGATTCTCTGGTAGCACCACACTTTGGAGGAAGCTACGTGGGAGTTAGAGAGTCTGATGCGCGAGAAGCTCCCCCAGCTATTTGATGACTGACTTATTTCTAATTTGAGGACTAAATTTCTTAAGTTGGGGAGGATTGTAAGACCCGAATTTTTATGTAGCTTTTTCCCTATGATTCCTATATGAACAAACATTTTATTATGTTGGTTGAATCATAAGAAGAGTATTTACTAGAATGAAATTGTAAGTAAAGTAGTTAAACTTACATAAGTTACGTACAGGTAAAATAAGGGCTATAAAAGCCACAGGCTAAACCGAATGGATCTAAATCATTTTGACTAAAGATAAGCACTTATAATGTGAAAATATAGAGGGCTTATGAAGGAAAGTCGGTTTAATTTGGTCCCGAACACATTGAAGTAAAGGAAACGCCAAAAAAGGGCTAAACGAGTCTGTAATGGTCCATTTGAGGTGTCTTTGACATATTTACCTCTCAAAAACAGCCAAAACATAAATATGAGAGTGTGAACCATGGAATATGACACTTTTGGATTTTTGAGAAAAAGTCAAATGTGATCAATGGTCAAGAAAAGTTAATGGTAGTTAAGAAAAGAGGACATTGACCATAGTTGACCAACCATGGTTAAAATTTAATCTAAGGTTAAAAAGTGGGGAAAAATATTTTTTGTTAAAACACTCAATATTCATCCCCTGAAGTATGAAAAATTTATTTAATCGAAATCTGGATTAAATAAAACGGCTAAAACTCGATGGGCCAACGATGGAATTTTTAAAGCCCATTAAGGTGCAACAAGTGTGGGTCGAATTTCTTAGGCCCATTGAGCCGTATTGTTGGGCCAATTGATGGGCCCAATATGATGTCAATTGAAGGCCCAAATTGTAGACAAACCCTAAAGCCCAAATCGAAAGCCCAATTGGAAAGCCCAAAGATAAGCCCATTAGTTAAATGGTTAGGCCCAAAACTTAAGCCCATAGTTACCAAGCCCAAAACCAATTGACAAGCCTAACCCATGGGCTTATTTTTTATGATATTATGGCTGATATTTAGGAAGCAAAATCGAAATTGGCTAAGTAAGAATTTTCTTCTTCATTAAGCAAGAGTGAAACTACCATGGAAACATAAGCTTTTAAGCTTTGTCTCTCTAGAAATCACCTACCTAAAGACATATTTGGAACAAGTGATCTTCATAAAAGTTATTCTATATTGAGAGTGGAATAACATATTTTGAAATCAGCCATAAAGGAGCCATATTGAATGACCTGAAATTCTCCAAAGTTTCGACCAAAGTGAGAACTATAAGCTGGGTAATTTTTCAATCTTCCAACTTCATATATGTATATATAGGGATTATATGAAGTTGATTGGTGTATGTTTTAAGGATCAAAACACACAAAATCACCATGAACAAGTGATGGTCGAAAATGGGCATATGTGTTTTGATGAGTACCCATGTGATTTTAAGGCATGGATAGGTTGGTAAGCATGTATACATGATTATGGCATGCTTAGTTTTAATCAATTTGTTCATTTTGATGGTTGTATGATGTTGGCATGTAAGGTGTTTGATAAAATGCCAACATGAACTATAGGAAAGGCTTAAAACATGCATGAAACGTGTTTCATTAATGAGTCCCTTACCTCCTTACTGAGCGATTTGGAAGATCACCCTGTTTTATCTCCCCCAGATTTCTTTAAGTGAGGAGAGTTCCCTACAACATACGGATTAGTGGCTAGTGCAGGATTTGAGCTCCAGGCTACATATTGTACTTGAGGTATAATTTACATTTCATGTACCCAGACTTTTGTTGTATTTACAGACACTTGATGTACAATGATGTATGAGATGTATTAGGATTAATTAACCTTGGATTGAGTAAGGTATATTGTATGAAATATAATCATGAGATGATGAGATCCTGAGGTATGATATGTATGATGATGTATGACACTGCACAGGAATGCACCCTTAATTGTGAATGGATGTGAAAAAGTTTTAAATTTGCCATATTTTTCGCGTTTTCAAGGCGTCACAGAGTTTTCTTGGTATCAGAGCTTAAGGTGTCTAGTATTGTCAGTGTCGGTCAAGTGAAATAGAATACATCCTAAGTGTCTGTATAAGTCTGGTCTTGAACTGAAATTGAGGATTAAGATTTCAATCAAGTTTGATATGTACGCGCAGGAAACGTGTTGAGATTGAGAATGAGTGACGACGAGGTCGTTCGAGGAGGCAGGCAGAGCCACCTCCGCCACCTGCCCCACAACCTGAGAGTCATAACTCTCGATTTAACCAAATTGAGACTGATGTTCGATATGGATTTGAGCAAATGGCAGCGCAATTCGCGTAACATTTTGGAGTTAATTCCTCGGGTACTACTTCTATACCACCACAAAGACCTTTCGTACCCCTAGTACATATGGACCCGGTGCCTCCCGTTACTCAGCTTGATGATAGAAGTATGGTCTGACTGAAGGACTTTTTAAAAATAAATCCACCCGCATTCAAAGGGAAAAAGGATATCGCTGAGGCTGAAGAGTGGCTGACTGAGTTGAGAGTCATATTTGACTATTTAGGATGCACTGATGCTGAGAGGGTTAGTATGAGCGCTTATTTGTTGAAAGGGAGAGCGTGAGATTAGTGGGGTACTACCCAGGGTATCTTGATGTCCAGCCAAGATGTGATTAGCTGAGAAGAGTTTCAAGTGGCTTTTAGAGCCCAATTTATACCACGAGCTGCTCAGAGAAGGAAGCAGGCAGAGTTTTTGAATCTGGTGCAATACGATATGTCTGTGGACGATTATGAGAGTTGATTTACCGCTCTATTGAGATATGATCCAGAGACCTTCAAGAATGAAGAGCTCCACACAGAGAGATTTGTGTATGGATTGAAGCCCATCATCAGAGATCGATTGATAAGGCTGTGGAGATGCTTTGAGACGAGCACAAGAGATTGAGAGGAGAATTGAAATTTTACAATCCCAGAATGAGTTTAGAGTAGTGACTAGGGACAAAAGTAAGAGGCCAGCGATGTCCCAGGCAGATGTTCGGAGAGGTTCCTTTAGGAGAGGAAGGATTGAGGTACAAAAGGGCAGATTGAAGAGACCTAAAGCTTATCCTATTATCAGGGAGACCCCTTGATATGTTAGGCTTGAGATGAGAGTTTGCAGAGACTGTGGTTGACCACATGAGGGGAGTTGTACTGGGTTGATCCATGGATGTTTTAGATGTGGAGACATGGGTTATAGAGTAAAAGACTGTCCTCAACCTCAGATACCACATGCTTCGGAACCTACCAGGCAACAGTCTCAGAGAGTAAATCCCCAGAGACGAGCTACTACTGCAGAGAAAGGAAAGAAGCTTGTTATAGTGGGATGCGTGTTTGCTCTGGACAAGGAAATAACAGACACTTCAACAGAAACTATAAGAGGTATACTCTCTGTCTGTGATCATAAGACTCATGTGTTGATTGATTCAGGGTCCACACATTCATTTATTTTTGAGCATTTTGCATGCAGATTAAATTTGAAGTTTGAGCCTTTAGAGTATATACTACATGTAAATACCCCTATGCGTGAGTCCCAGAGAACCGAGTTGATCTGTAGAGGATGTGAAATAAAGGTGGGAGATAGAGTAATGTTAGCAGATCTAATAATGTTAAATATACACGGGTTTGATGTAATATTGGGAATGGATTGGCTGGCAACTAATCGAGTGAGTTTAGACTGCTACACTAAGATTGTAACTTTCTCCCTACCTGAACCTTACAGTGTACGTTTGAAATATTGAGTAAGTAATTGTGTGGAATTTTAGTAAGCAAGTTGAAATCTTAATGCTGTTTTTGAGGATACTAAATTTGATCATTCATGTGAAGGTTATGAAACATTCATCTCAGATGATGATCGGGAACATTCGAGGATCGAGGATATACCTGTGGTATGTGAATTTCTGGATGTCTTCCCAGATGTGTTGTCAGGTTTACCACCAGAAAGAGAGCTAGAGTTTACCATTGATTTGGTACTGGATACTCAGTCTATCTGTAGACTTTTGTATAGGATGGCATTAGTGAAACTAGAGGAATTGAAGAAACAACTACAGGAGTTATTGGATCAAGGATTTATTAGACCTAGTGTTTCACCGTGGGGAGCACCAGTGTTATTCGTGAGGAAAAAGGATGGTAGTCTCAGATTATGCATAGACTAACGACTGTTGAATAAAGTCACGGTGAAAAATAAATACCCATTGCCTAGGATTGATGATTTACTTGATCAGCTGAGAGGGGCCTCAGTCTTCTCTAAGATTGATTTAATATCAGGCTATAACCAATTGCGGATTAAGGCAGAAGATATTCCAAAGATGGCCTTCAGAACGAGATATGGCCATTATGAATTTCTAGTGATGCCCTTTGGATTGACGAACGCCCCTGCAGCTTTTATGAGATTAATGAATTAAGTGTTCAGAGACTATCTAGATAGGTTTGTGATAGTCTTTATTGATGATATCCTGGTGTACTCTTGGTCATATGAGGAGCATGCACAACATTTGTGGTTAGTACTTCAGATACTCCGAGATAAACAATTATGTGGGAAGCTTAGTAAGTGTGAGTTTTGGCTAGATTATATAGCTTTCCTTGGTCATATAGTTTCAGAGGAAGGAGTATCAGTGGATCCAAGTAAAGTGGAAGCAGTACTTAATTGGGAAAGACCGAGGACAGTTACAGAGGTACGAAGCTTTCTTGGTTTGGCAGGGTATTACAGAAGATTTGTGGAAGGATTTTCCAGGATTGCTGCTCCTTTGACCAAGCTCACGCGTAAGGAGACTCCATTCATATGGACTAATCAATGTGAGCTCAACTTTCAGGAATTAAAGAGGAGATTAATAGTGGCACCTGTGTTGACTATTCCTAAGGGATCAAGAGGATTTTCAGTGTACAGTGATGCCTCGCATCAAGGATTGGGGTGTGTGTTCATGCAGCATGGAAGAGTGGTCGCTTATGGATCGCGACAATTGAAAGATCATGAGCAGAACTACCCCACACATGATTTGGAGTTAGCCGCTGTGGTATTTGCCTTGAAGATCTGGCGACACTACTTATATAGGAAAATATTCTAGATCTTCACTGATCACAAGAGTTTGGGATATCTCTTTGATCAGAAGGAGTTAAACATGAGACAAAGGAGATGGATGGAACTCCTTAAGGATTATGACTGCGAGATTCTATACCATCCGGGTAAGGCGAATGTAGTTGCTGATGCCCTAAGCAGGAAGAGTATGATATCTGCTATGATGATCGGGGAATGAGATTTATTGGAGCAGTTCGTTGAACTCTGGATCAGGGTTAAAGAGGTAGAGACTGGATTTTTGGCTAGCCTGCGAATAGAGCCCAAGATCATGATCAAATTAGAACTGGGCAGCGTGATGATCAGAGGTTGATTGATATGGTTAGCCAGGCTGAGCAAACTTCGCAGTCGGATCTCATATTTAGTGAGGATGAGCTGTTGAGATTTAGAGGGCGAATTTATGTACCAGATGATGATGCCCTAAAGAGACGGATACTGAGAGAATCCCACTGCTCGTGATACACCATGCACCCAGGGAGTACTAAGATGTATCGAGATTTGAGAAAGGTGTACTGGTGGAGTGGTATGAAACGAGATGTGGCAGAGTATGTGGCCAGATGTTTAGTATGCCAGCAAGTGAAAGCTGAACATCGAAAGCCCAGAGGACTACTACAGCCTTTACCTGTACCTACATGGAAGTGGGAGCATGTCACCATGGACTTTATTATGGGTTTATCGAGGACCCAGAGAGGTCGTGACGCTATATGGGTTATAGTGGATAGACTGACAAAGAGTGCCCACTTCCTTGCCATCAAGAGCACAGATACGGTGGATACCTTAGCTAAGTTATATGTCAGTGAGATAGTTAGATTACATGGGGCTCCAATAAGTATTACTTCTGACAGAGATTCTCGATTCACTTCCAGATTTTGGACCCAATTTCAGGAGTCTAATGGATCTCGATTGAGTTTTAGTACGACCTATCATCCTCAGAAAGATGGTCAGTCAGAGAGGACTATTCAGACCTTGGAGGATATGTTAAAGGCGTGTACGATGGATTTTAAGGGATCATGGGATGATCATCTGCCCCTAGCAGAGTTTGCGTATAATAATAGCTATCATGCGAGTATTGAATGACACCTTTTGAGGCTCTATATGGTAGGAGGTATAGATCCCCTGTAGCTTGGGAAGAAGTGGGTGACAGAAAAATAAATGCTCTCAAACTTGTTGAACAGGCTGTATAGAGTATAAAATTCATATGTGAGAGATTACGGGTTACACAGAGTAGACAGAAAAGCTACGCAGATGTGCGTAGATGGCCACTTGAGTTTAATGTTGGTGATGTAGTATTTCTGAAGATATCACCGAGTAAGGGTATCAAGAGATATGGAAAGAAAGGGAAATGAGTCCTCAATACATTGGACCATTCAAGATTCTTGAGAGAGTGGGAGAGGTAGCCTACAGGTTGGCATTACCCCCACAGATGTTCGAAATACACAACCTCTTCCATGTGTCCATGTTGAGGAAGTACCACCCGGACCCTTCTCATGTCATAGAGTATGAAGAGATGGACAAAAGCAAAGGCACTTCAGACTAAGAACATCCTATTAATGAAAGTTTTGTGGAAACATCACTCAATGGAGGAGGTGACTTGGGAGTTGAGAGTCTCATGAAGGAGAATTACCCCCATATGTTTGACGAGTTGAGTTGAATTTGGAGGACCAAATGCTTTTTAAGATGGGGAGGATGTGAGATCTAAGAATTTTATACATATCTAAGTATGTAATGTGAACATGAAGTGCAATTGATTGAGCTGAATGTAATGTATTCATATATTGAAGTAGTATGGAATGAAATTTCTAAGTGATGAATGAGTAATGAATGAGAATTTAATCAATGGAGAAAAATATGGCCATTATATGTGGAGATTTTATGTTAAGTGTGAAACTATGAGGCCAGATCGATCTTGAAAAAGAGAGGATCGATCTGGTAGGCCAAAATGACAAGAAAAGAGGAAATTAAGTGAGCAAATCGATCTCTAATGGAAGAGGATCGATCTCCTGATGATTCTGTAATGAAGAGATCGATCTCATGAGGAAGAAATCGATCTCATGAAGCATTTTGTAAAAAGAAGATCGATCTCTTCAAGGAGCAGATCGATCTCATGAAGCATTCTGTAAGGAGAAGATCGATCTCCTCAAGGAGCAGATCGATCTCGTGAAGCATTCTGTAAACTAGAGATCGATCTCGTAATTAGAGCAGATCAATCTCATAAAGCCATTAAGAGATCGATCTCACCCCACGATAGATTGATCTCCTAGGCATAAAATTACCTCAAAATGCTCTCAAATTCAAATGCAGATCGATCTCACTAAGGACTAGATCGATCTCCTACCCTCTGCCTATATAAAGACCCTTTTGTTTCCCTGCATTTCATCTTTTCTCTCTCTTCCAAACCTCTATTTCAACCGAGCCCTAACTTTCTCTCTCTTCCAAAGTCCCCATTTTCGTCCAAATCGAAGGTTGTAGCAAGAAGGAAAGTTGTTCCTCATCCAAAGGAGAACAACATACTTGAAAATCGAAAGACGGATTGAATCGAGGCAAGAGTTAAGCACTCCACAAGTTTGGGTAAATTCTAAACTTTGATCTTGGATTTTAAAGTGATTTTTGGTGATTATGGTTGTAGGCATTGTGATTAAATAGCTAGGAAATGGTTAAGGATTGATGAAACTATGATTTTGTTGGAGTGAAGGTAACGTTAGGCAATTTGTGGTAATTTTTGGAATTATGGCTATAAATTGGAATTGAGACAATGAGGTGAATTTAGCATGGAATATGGTGTGAGAAATGTAGAATTCTGGGATGTGGTGGATGAGAATGTGAATTGTGATAGAGTTGTGAGAGTTGAGTTATTTGAGGTGTTAATGAGAATATGAGCAAATGTGTGCTCAATAATGCGATTGAGTTGGGTTATTAATGTTTTTACATCGTTTGGATAGCTCGGGAGTTTCAGAGAGGAATGCAAGACTAGTCCGTGATACGGGGGAACGATTGCACTATGTGAGGTGCAAAGAGGTAAGGGAAAACTTAAACTCATTTGTGTATGTGTTTTGATGTTAATTGTAGCATGAAAAGTGATTTGAGCAAACAAGCATGTTTTTATGAGTTGTGAATGAGTACTGCACACGATTTTATAGCCGGTTGGTGCCCAACTTTTATGAGTTATTAACTAAGCGTGAAAATGTTTTACATTCGTTTTATGATTAAAACGTGAAAAGAGATTTGGGCTCTACGTTAAGGCATGCTGAGGTTGAGAAATATTTGCGTGGTTTTACCGGTTGGGACTCGATTTTAACATGTTTTGTGTTGGGTACACAAATGTTTTAAATGAGATTTATGAGAGAAAACCATTATGAGTTCTACATGAAGGCAAAACATTTTATATGATAATAGCTAATGGTCGAGGCTTAGGCGTGTCATGTTGAATACACATTGGGCTTTGCTTTAGTAGCATGTAAGTCCGGGCCTTATTCTAGTAACATGTAAATCCGATTATTCCTCCGCTTTGGTAGCGTTGGGAGGCCTTGCTCTGGTAGCATGTAAGTCCGGGCCTTGCTTTGGTAGCATGTAAGTTCGATATTCCTCCGTTTTGGTAACGAGAGATGCCTCAGTTCTGGTAACGTGAGATGACCCCTATTCTAGTAATGCTGGGTGACCTTGCTTTGGTAGCATGTAAGATCGATAGAGTGGGCCACCGGGGAACCGACCTAGGGACCACATGATAGCGTGCATGAGGAGAGGCATTCCTCTGTAGCATGTAAAACTGGGCCTTGTTCTGGAAAAGCGTGAGTCCAATATACTATTTACACGACCATATGTCGACGTTCCCTCTTATGAGGATGCCTGGGATGCGCACCCAGAGGAGATTTATTATGATGTGCCATGACGAGTTTTGTATGAGTTTTATTGCCTAGTCTCCTTTTTATACACATGAGTTGTGTTTTGTGGCTGTGCCACATGCATTCTATTGAGGTGATTTTTATCACGTTTTAATGAGAAAAGCCATTACCGCATTCTGATTTCCACATGCTTGTGACTGTGATTTGTACTGAGTATGTACTCTCATGTTTTTACATGATTTTAGAGTAATGAGACGAGAATGATATTTAAATGAAGTTCATGCTACGTTTTTAATTGAGTTTCAACTACGAGATAAAATGATTGTGCTGTGCAAATCATTGTTTTATTAATGAGTCCCTTACCTCCTTACTGAGCGATTTGGAAGCTCACCCTGTTTTATCTTCCCCCAGATTTCTTCAAGTGAAGAGAGTTCCCTACGACGTACAGATTAGTGGCTAGTGGAGGATTTGAGCTCCAGGCTACATATTGTACTTGAGGTATAATTTACATTTCATGTACCCATAATTTTGTTGTATTTACAGGCACTTGATGTACAATGATGTATGGAATGTATTAGGATTAATTAACCTTGGATTGAGTAAGGTATATTGTATGAAATATAATTATGAGATGATGAGATCCTGAGGTATGATATGTATGATGATGTATGACACTGCACAGGAATGCACCCTTAATTGTGAATGGATGTGAAAAAGTTTTAAATTTGCCATGTTTTTCGCACTTCCGAGACGTCACAATAGAGACCCGATATAGGTAAATTATGATTTTACCCCTAGTAAGGGTAAAAAGTCAAAGTTTAGGAAAAGTCCTAAAAAGCATGAGAAACCTATTTTTGAGTGTTTTTACTACTGTTTAGTAGAAGAACAGATAGATTGGCCAATATTTTTGTGAAATACACAAAATAACCCAATTATGGTGTTGATTTTATGGATTTGAAATATCCCTATTGAAAGGAGCCATCTATCGAGTTGTGTGAAAACAACTCATGCTGGAGCACTACTCGCACTTGATTTTATATGTTTACTGTCTGAAAAAGTGTTAGAGTGTCACTCGCACTAGATTTCCATGATATGCATGACAGAGTACTGGAGCGTTGCTCTTACTCAATTTTATATGATTTATACATGACATAGTACTGGAGCATTGCTCGTACTTGATTTGAAATGTGAACTATGCATGACCTAGTGCTAGAGTGTTACTCGCACTAGAGTTCGATTTTGTGATATGCATAAACAGTGTTTGAGTGGGTGGTCGACTATGAGTCACACTTAAGGCGCGCACTATAGTTTTAATGTGATATACAAGACATGTTAAAACCGCGCTGATTTTCTCATGTAGATTGAGTGTCACACAGATGATGTTCGCATGTGGATTTAGATACGTGGCATTGATTATCCATTGAGATAGAGTCCACGGGTGTACGTTATACTGTGCATGTGTCACAAAGTACGCTGTACCGTGTGTTGTTTTAGAGTGATATGTGGAGTTGAGGAGTTGATAGCTGGCGGTTGTGAGGAATTGACCCACCTCCCATTGCAGCAGTGATTACCCTGCACACCGAGTACTGTGTAGGTTGGGATCACCATATAGGATATAGCCATAGTCCAGGATATTATTGCATATAGCCACCGAGTCTCACATGATTATATCACATGATTTTATGATTTCGAGTAGACCATGAGGGATGGGTCGGAACCTGATTTATATGCTTTAATTGCTGAAATGCCATATTTAACGTGTTTGAATTGAAATGGTATGATTTACTTTAAAGGTATTATGAGTTTACAAAGATGCAATGTTTTGCATGAAATGTCTGTATTTATGAAACAAAGCATGATTTCAGTAAATGTGAAATAATATATGTACATACTACATCAGTTTTCCAATTAATGCTTTAAATGTGAAATTAAGGAAAAGGGAAGTTCAAGGCATGACATTATTTTCAATAGATAGTGTAGTTATCTACTTGCTTGCCTGATTTCCTTACAGAGCTAGTGAGCTCACCCCTTTCATTTTCCACCTCTCTACAGAGCCTTCGCAGTAGATAGTACACGGTTGAGGACTTGCATTCCTTTGTCCGTTGCATTCCCATCAAACGAAAGATATACACATCACATACGATTTTGTATCTGAACATATAACAACATAGTGATGTAAACAATATAATAATGGGGGATGTATTTGTATTTAAATATATGTGAGCTCACTTATGATACAAAAGTAAATACAGTCAATAGATAGTTTATATTGACATGTATGCATCGTAACCAAATGAATGATATGGTAAGTAAGGGAGATGATACTAATACCGAATCACAACCCAAACATGTATGGAATTATGAAAAAAATAAAGGTAAGAAAAAGTGAAACATTTGTAGTGGTTTTTAGTAAAAGTCGGTTGTGACTCGCTGTACCATGTGGACCTACATGGAGTACGCTGCACCGTGTATTGAGTCTTCGGACTAATGGATTGAACTGAATTGAATTGTATTGATTGGCCGACGGGCTGGACTGACCCATCCCCTTTGAGGCGTATGACACTCGTGCACACCTGGTTCGTGAGGCGCTGGGTCACTGACTATGGCCATATGTTAACTGTATTGTTATTGATTGAATCTCAGCCTAGTCTCAGTAAACTGAATTGTTTATTGATATAAATAAAAGTGAATTGAACTGTTTACTGATTGAATGAAACGTTTTAAAGAAATGAATTCAAGTGTTTTACTACATTAATTGAACAGTAAACAGTTTCATTGTACCGACCATATTAAATGCAAATGTGTTACATATGGTAAAGTACTGTATTGGAAATGGAGTGTGTTTGAAAGTGTTTTTCAAAGAAAGTGCATCGATTTGTGAATCGTTTTCAATATTAATGAATTGAATTATATGTAAGTGTTTTACAATGTTTTATAACTCATTATGGAATGCATGATAAGCATGTAGATAGTATGGTTGTCTACTGCTTACATAAGTTTCTTACTGAACACGTTAAGCTCACTCCCTACTTTTCCCCACAGAGTCTCATCAGTATTGGGACCACTTCCGTTGGTTCCACGGAGTATATTTCTGCATCAAAGGTATATCCAGATTTAAGTTGTTCTTTTGTATCTAATTTTTTTTATAAGTACAATAATGCATACGAGATGTGTCCGAGGAATGTGAACATATTTTTGTTTAAATTGCCACTTAGAAAGAAAATTAATCAGACTAATTTATTGATTCTGACCTATTATCGACTTGTAGTCCAATCAAATTGTGTGAAATTTGGGTCGTTACAGCTATGAAAAATAATTCAACTTACAGAAGCGGGTTCTGCTACTGATAAGGCTCTGTGGAGGAAAGTAAGGGGTGAGCTTAACGTGCTCAATAAGAAAACAAGCGGCAGGTAGATAAATACACTGCCTATATATATATATATATATATATATATATATATATATTCCAAAATCGGAGTTCTCATGAAAATATATGGATAATTTGGCAATCCAGTAATATTAGTATAATCAGAGACAGAAATCGATTCACAAAAAACATAAGATAAAATGTCAAATTCAGAAGGCCAGAATCAAAAATCGATAATAGAATCAACAACGATTATGAAATCAATTTACTGCCGTAAATACAAAATTATAAAACTTTAAGCAGTAGAATAAAAGATTTCAAAATAATACTGTTCATACAGTAAAATCTAGAATATCAAATAGACGATACCTTCATATGGTCAATTTAGAAAATCAAATAGATGAGATAAGGCAGAACATGCTATATCAAAATTCAGAAATGACAATTGGTCAATGTCGGTGACTCTGAGCCTCACTGATTAGGTGTGTCGAGATGTCAATCACCGTGAGAGCGGTCAACTACCCTAACGGCTCACAGAACTGTCATGACCGACTTTTACCAAAATCACTACAAATTTTTCGCTTTTACCTTACCTTTTTTTCTGTCATAATTCCACCACTAATAGTTGGGCTGTGATTCAGCATTAGTATCCTTACCTTCACTTACCATATCA
This sequence comes from Firmiana major, assembly GCA_033439115.1. Classification (NCBI taxonomy): domain Eukaryota; kingdom Viridiplantae; phylum Streptophyta; class Magnoliopsida; order Malvales; family Malvaceae; genus Firmiana; species Firmiana major. The sequence goes on from CM065912.1 coordinate 28,282,804, forward strand.
TTCAATCATTTTGATGTACACATGTCAATAATAACCATCTATTGTCTGTAATTAACACTTGTATCATAAGTGAATTTACTATCATTGTATACAAATACAATATATTCCCAATATTACATATGTTTACATCACTGTGCTATTTTATTGTTCAGATACAAAATCATACGTGTATATGTATATCTTTTGCTCGATGGGAATGAAGTTGAAAAAAAGGAACGTTAGTCCTCAGCCGTACACTATTTACTGCAGATGCTCTGTAGAGAGGGGGAAATAAATAGGGGTGAGCTCGCTAGCTCAGTAAGAAAATTAGGCAAGCAAGTAGGTAACCACACTATCTACATGAATATAATGTTGTGCCTTGAAAATATTCCTTTTCATTTCACATCTAAAACATGTATCTTTCTTTAAAGCATTTATGCAAGTACATATATATCTACACACTCATATGTGTATACTGAAAACATGCTTGTTTATAAATATTAGCAAATCATGCAAAATATTGCATTCTCATGTAATTAATGTAAAACACATTATACTATGCCTTTACAAATAAATCAAAGTAAAGATGGCATTCCATCAGGTTAAAACATGAAAATTGGGGCTTCACCCATTCCTCGGGTTTACCTTTTATAAAACAGTCACATGTCGAGGCTCAACCCATCCCTCGGGTCTACCCAATTTTTATAAAATCATGTGTCAATTCAAATAAGAAATATTAGGTGATATTGGCGATTACTTGTTTTTGGTTTTGAGGATTATGATCATATCCCTTTTTCGGTGATCCCAGGCTACACGGATCCTGGTGTATGGGTATCACTACTGTAACGGGAGGTGGTTCAAATCCTCAACCGTCAGCTAACAACTCTACCACTCCACAACAACATGTACACACAGTAGAACGTACTCTGTGTGTTGTACACGGTACAAAGTACTCCATGAACCCAATAACAGTTTCGATAGCCTTATGCCAAATCTCAAAATGCACGTGCGAGTGTATAAATTGATGTGACACCTAGTCTGCACAAGGCTCCAACATGACTGTTTTATGCTATCTCTTTCAAAACTGGTATTTGCGAGTAATAATTCATAAAGATGTAGTGCGAGCAATGCTCCAACACTATGTCATGCACAATCATGTAAAACTTAGTACAAGTGATGCTCTAGTACTCTATTATGAACAAATCATACAAAAATCAAGTACGTGCAATGCTCCAGTACTTTGTTATGCAGAATACATGTAAAATCAAGTGTGAGCAGTGCTCTAGCATGATTTGTTATTCACACAACTCAATAGATGACTTATTTAAAAGAGTCTCACTCAATTAAATTAAATCGGCACTATATTGTACTGTTTTCGCATTTAACATGAAAACATTAGCCAATCTATCTATGCATATGCTAAACAATATTAAAAACAATTAAAAGCATGATTTCCATGCTTTTTAAGACTTTTCGTAAAAGTTGACTTTTTACCCTTAAGTAGGGGTAAAATAGTAATTTACCCTTTCCAAGTCGCTAAAATTTTTATTCACTTTCTTTGACCCTTAGACTTTTTAAGTGAATGTAAAAGTAGACGAAAATATGTGCAGATATCTCTAACTACCCACAAAATTCCCTTACTTAGAATCACTTCAAGAAATTTCACTTTTTCAGAGCTGCCCAATCTCACAGTCCGATTCGCTCATTCTATAATCACTAGAGCTGCATATAACCATTTATTTGGTTAATTATACTTTTTCATATGTATTTCACTTTAAATACAGTCTATTTCTCTTAATAGGCCCGTTTACTCTTATTGGACCTTAACAACTCTTAATGGACCTAACATTGTCTTAAGATCATATCACTTACTATTAATTTCAGTTGGACCTATTGGGCTTGTGGGGCCCAACAACTCTTATTGGGATTAGTCCAAAGCCCATGATCACCTATTGGGCCGAGACCACATCGGCAAGGCCCATGGCCTCTCGGCCATGACATGTGGCCGAGAGCCATCATGCCAAGCACTATGCTACCCATATCATTTGGCTAGCCTTTCACTTAGGCATTTTATCAAACACCTTGTGTGCATGCCTTAGCCTTAGTTTATGTCCACTTAGACATTTTGTCAAACACCTTGTGTGCCATTTCCAATTCACTAACCAATTGATCAAATTGATTTAAATTAACTATGCCATAATCATGCACACATACATACCAACCTATACATGTCTTAAAATCAAGTGGGTATTCATTAATTCACAAATACCCATTTTTGGCCATCACTTGCTCATGGTGTTTTTGTGTGTTTAATTCATAAAACATACACCAATCAACTTGAATTAATCTATAGATAAACATATATGAGATTGAAAGCTTTAAATTATACCTAGCTTAGTGTTTCCCTTTGTGGCAAGACTTAGAAGAAATTTGCCACTCTCATTATGGCTCCTTGATAGCCAATTCCAAGATATGTTAATCCTCTCTCAATTTGGAACAACTTCCACGAAGATTGCAAGTTCCAATTATGTCTCTAGCTTAGTGATTTCTAGTGAGATAAAGCTTGAAACTAGGTTTGGCTATGACTTTCTCTTGTTGCCGAGAATGAAAGGATGAAGATGTCTTGGTGTTGGCTGATTTTTAAGCTAATATACTTAGTCATTAAGTCACAAATTCAGCCATTAAATTGGGCTTGAAATGGTTTGGGCCATAGTTTACCAATTGGGCTTTTAGTTGATTTACTAATGGGCTTGAATTTGGCTAATAGGCTTTTCGAATTGGGCTTCTCGGTTTGGGCTTTTAATTTGGGCTTTTGAGCTGAAAATATTTCTACCAATTGGACCTTTAATTGACTTAATATTGGGCCCAACAATTTGGTCCAATGTGCCTAAGAAATTTGGCCCACAATTGGTATACCTTAATGGGCTTTAAAAATTCCAACTTTGGCCCATTGCGTTTTACCTGTTTAATTTAATCCAGATTTCGATTAAATTAATTTTTCATACTTAGAGGGATGACTATCTAGTATTTTAACCAAAAATATTTCTTCCCAAATTTTAACCTTAGGTTAATTTTTAACCATGGTTAGTCAACTATGGTCAAAGTTCACTTTTCTTAACTACCATTAACTTTTCTTGACCATTGACCACATTTGACTTTTTCTCAAAATTTTGAAAGTATCACATCTTATTGTTTACATTCTCATCTTTACATTTTGGCCATTTATGGGAGGTGAATATCTCTAAAACACCTCAAACAGACTATTTCGAACTCATTTAGCCCCTTTTTGGCGTTTACTCTACTTCAATGTGTTTAGGACCAAATCAAACTGACTTTCCATCATGAGCTCTCTATATTTTCCTATTATAAGTTCTTATCTTCAGTGAGAATGATTTTTATCCAATCGGTTTAGCCTGTGGCTCTTATAACCCTTATTTGGCCTTTATGTAGCTTCTGTGTGTTTAATTACTTTACTTACACTTTCATTCGAGTAAATACCTTCTTATGATTTGACTAACTTAATATAATATTCGTACATATAGGAATCATAAGGAATAAGCTACATAAAAAATTTGAGTCTTACAAGAACAGAATCAGAATGTTCGACGACCAGAATACACGATACATCGTACTCACGTGCGTGTCACACAGTACATCGTACTCCTTAAACCACATAAACAGAAACAGACAGAAATGCAGCATGATTTAATCCATTGTCTTTGTCTCAAAATCAGTGCGAGTCAGACCGTGCGACACACAGTCATCACGTGCTCAAGCACATATCATCAGAATAACTTTATAAGCAAATAATTTCCTTTAAATCGCTTATAAATTCAGTTCGTTTCATAAAACAATTCAAAAGAGGTTGACTAGCCCTTTTTCGATTAAAAATCTCAGTAAATAGGCTATGGTGATTTAATCAGCGATTTCGACTAAAATCAATAATTAAAACTCTATTGATATATATTTTATTAAATTAGATTTATGATGTAGATAGGCCATATAATTGAGACTAAAGTTTTCTGTAATTTTTGATAATATAAAATCGGCCTAGCGTCTTCTACAAATTCGATATCTGTATAATCAGCCTATGATGCAATATCTACAAATCCACAGAAAAAAATATGTGAATCTATCTCTAGCAGCACATATAATTTGTGAGACCCCGTATATGTAAAGTTGTAATGTGTAATGAATGTGAATGGACTTGTAATGTAAAGTATGATCGATGTAAGTCCATGGATTCAATGTATGTATGTGTAATATGATTTGTAACGTACATACAAGTTCCATTGAGTATGAATATGAAGAAATGAGTTCTTATGAGTGATGGATGTGATTGAAACTCAAAATGAGTAGTGTGGTAAATGGATGGAAGCTGCATGAATATAAATGCTTCCATTTGGTTATATATAGTATACCTTTGGACATACAATGAATGCACACAAGTTTCAATGTGCATAAGGTATGAATGGATGCCATTTTCAAGTTATAAAGGTGGATAGATGAGAAAATGGCCATGGCAGCAGATTAAGGATGTGTTGGTGTGAGTTGCAGCAAGAAAATTACAGAAAATCTGAAAAGTATGAAGGCCAGATCGATCTCATAGGATGAGAGATCGATCTGGAAGAGCCAGAATGCTCTTATTTGGGCAATGGAATAGAGCAGATCGATCTCCAATGGGACCAGATCGATCTCCTAAGCATTCTGTAATGAAAAGATCGATCCTCAAGCACCCAGATCGATCTCCTTAGCTCTCTGTTTGGGACCAGATCGATCTCATGCTTCGACAGATCGATCTCATGCTTAAAATTTCGTGAAAATGAGAGATTTAAGGGGACCAGATTGATCTGCTCTTGGACCAGATCGATCTCCCCAAGCTATTTCTATATAAGGAGGGCTGAAAATCTGAAAATTTCAGGAAAAACACCAATCTTCCATTTCTAACCCAAAAACCTAACTTTCTCTCTCTAAAATCAGCCATTTCCAGCAAGAATTGAGGGGAGACCATTAGACATTAAGTTGTTCATCTTGAGGAAGAGAACAACATAGTTGGAACCCAAAATCCCATAGTGGGTATTGAAGGAGATAAGGGCATTGACATTTGGAGCAAGGAGAAAAATCATATTTGGTAAGATTCTAACACTCCAATCCAAGTACATTATCTATTTAATTGATTTTAGAGTTGTTCGGCATGAGTATGTATGGATGGAAACACCTAGGTTGTGTTAGAAACTAATGTAACCTAGAAAATGGAATGCCTCTAGTGTGAGAAAGTATGATTTGGGGAATTGGTGGTTTATGGGTTATGATAAGTTATTAAATGAGTAATGTGGGTGATTTGGAATGGTTATGTGGAGTTATAATGTGGGTTTGAGTGAAATTATGAAAATGAGCATGTAAATGCTTGACAAATGCCATAGTGAGGAAATCAATGAAATATGAACACTATGAGCTTGATATCGATTTAATATCGATTTGGAATAAGTTAAGAGGCCTAAAAGAATCCATAGACTCGAGTTTTGGGTAAAGTAATGAAACGAGGCCTCATAAGCGTTAATAGAAAACTATAGGTCGAATTGACTATAGTGAACGCACGATGTCATATTATATGGATCGAATATAATGCGGGATACGATTTTGTGCAGTCCCGAAGAGTTCGTTGAAGACGAATCGAACCGTACGAGTAAGTAGCTTAAGGAAGTGGAATCACGCATCGCGATTCCAAGTAAGGGAATTCTGTAAGTATATAGAGGTAGCTGCTCGTATTTTTGTGGGTGTATAGGGCTTTGAAAATGTGCATGGATTTATAGAAATGTGTTTTGAAGATGTATGGATGTGACTATGAATAATTGTATGAGATTTGGTGGTTGAAATGGTATTGTAAAGAAATGGGATAGTAAGGCTAATAATTGCATAAATCTAATGTTTTGATGTTTTTCAAAACGGAATTGCTTGGTTTTAAGCAAGCTTGTAGATGGACCGGCTAGTGTTTTATTGATGTTGTGGAAAAACATTTGTGAAGTGCTAAACCCGATTGTCGGGATTGTTTGATTGTGTATGAGCCGCCTATCGTATTTGCATGACATAAATCGCTCTAGAGCCTTGCTCGCGCTGGATTTCTATGTTTTCACTTGTGTGATACGTGCTTGAGCCTAGCTCGCACTTTGATTTGAATTGTGATGATGTTTTATAAACCGTACTGGAGCTTACGCTCGTACTTAGATTTGAGTGGTTTTTCTTATGCATATAACTGTACTGGAGCTATGCTCGTATGTGGTTTCTTCATATTTTATGCATAAATGCCGTACTAGAGCGTTGCTCGTACGAAGTGATTGGTTTTGATGCATGAATTCGCGCTTGAGCATAGCTCGCGCCGGTTTTCACACTGTGGTATGTATGAGGCCGTGGTGAGAGATACGGATTAACTCAGGGAACCCAACAGGCCTGACAGACCTCTTGAGTGGGGTGAGGGTGAGGGGCTAGGACCTGACATAATCCATTCAGAGAACCCAATAGGCCTAACAGACCTCTTGAGTGGGGTGAGGGGCTAGGACCTAAATCAAGGAACCCAACAGGGGCGAGCAAGGCCATGAGGGGCTAGGACCTGGTATTGAGGTTACTCCCACGCGCTCTTGAGACTATAAAGGTTACACTTGGTATGGGGTAGATAAAACCTACGGCAGGCACCCCCAACCATGTTATGGGTCCACGGAGTACGATATACCGTGTATATCACATGGAGTACGATGTACCGCGTGGTGGTTACTTGATTTGAGAAAGTCTGGAGGAGAACTAACCCACCTTCGTGCCAGCATGATACCCCGCACACCGGGATCCGTGTGGTCTGGGATGATATGTGACAATTGGCCAACGTAGTCACTTGAGATATAGTAACCTGTCTCCTTGCTTGATTTACTTACTACCACATGATTTTAAATCTCTAAGTGTGATTTACGATTGTTTAAGGTAAACCCGAAGGAGGGGTCGAGTCTCGTGGAATTGATTTGTGAAATGAAAATGAGGTTGTGATTGTGAATTGATGTGATGAGATTGTATGTGTTTGAGAAAGAGTTTTATGACGTGGGTTTAAAAAGGAGGTTTCTTAATGAATTGCCCTTTTTATGAATTTAAATGAGATTGAGCATGAGATGATTTGTACATGATGTTTTTACCATGTTTTATATGTCAATGTACATGATTTTAATACATGATATATATGTATACTCACATGGCATAGTTTTACTTCCTCATGCTCCTACCATAAATGATTTATGCATAACACTATCAGCATGTAGATAGAGTAGTTATCTACCATGCTTGCATTATTGCCTTATTGAGCGTGTGGTTGCTCATCCCTCTCTATTTTCCCCCTACAGAGCGTGCATAGTAACTCAGTGAAGACTGAGGCGTGGTATTTTGGACTCCGCTGCATCTCCATCGCTTAGAGGTATATACACAGTGATTCTTTTTGTATCTAAACAATGTAAAAGCACAGTATTCTTTTGAGTTGTAATTATGAGGGATGTAAATGTCTGTGAAACATGCTTTTGTATAAGTACAAGATTAAATGCAAATGTATGACATCGTTTTATTTAACTGAGAATGAATGAGATGTGGTGTTTATTATTGACTCATAGCTCAACAGTGTGTGATGAGTTAGTTCACGACCGGGTAAAGTAACAATAAAACGTGAAAATTTTTTAGTGATTTTCGGTTAAAGAGAATGGAATTGGGTCGTGACATAATTTTTCTTACCTCGGTGTCTGCCCGTAGTACTCAATATCCTAACGTGTGAGTTAGTGGATCCGGTCTATTCGGTTTATTTATCTGGTGCTCTTTCCCTCAGATTGCCCATATTCTCCTTGCACTATGATCTAACTTAAATTTTATTATTGATTTATGTATATATATATATATATATATATATATATATATATATATATATATATACATCTTTTTTTTTTTTTTAAATTTCATTGCCCTTTCGCGCCTTTTTTCCTCCTTTTCTTTCTTCTTCGTTCTTCCTTGCTTTCACAGACCACGATTAGTATTCATCTTCACCGTTCACTGTTCGCCCACTCTTCCTCCTTCATTCCTCTCGGTTCGCATCTCCTTCCTCGTCCACATGTCGCCACCGTTTCCAATGTCTCTACCTAACTCCTCCGCCTACGCTTCCATGGTTTCCAGTTGCCCAGCTTTCCACGTCGAGAGGAGCCCCTGTTTACACTGTATCATCACCTACGTCTACAGCTCTAGCTCTCAGCCTCAACATTTCTCTCAGTTTTCCCCACCGTCTTTAGCCACCTATCATCATCATTTTGGCTTCCAACTACCAGTTTCATTTTCAACCTCTTAAAACCCAAAAGAAGTTCTCGATTCTGCACTTCTTCACGTAGAGGTTGCTGCGTCGCTAGGTTCCTCTGTTTTGCCGTTCGTTGCTGTGTTTCTTACAACCAGCAGTTTCCCAACCTTCCTCTATCCTCGATACACCCTGGAGGCACGAGCAGTAGCGTCTAGGGCCCTTTGACAGATGCCACTTCCAACATCAAAGCCTTCCAGAAAAATCGAGATGAGTCCTTGTGTTAAACTACACTTTTCTCTCCATTTCTTTTCCCCCATTCTACCATCTACATTTCCTTCTTCCTCTTATTGCCATTTTCAGTTTCTAAAACCAAAAGGAAACTCAGCTCTCATCCTGTTGTTGGCTTATCCTCACCCGAGAGGATGTCACTCTCCTCCAACCAAAATGTCCAGCCCCTTACTATTGTTCAGTAATCCTTTCCCTGTGACCCCTGCTTTCTACTGCTGTAAACAGCAGTCATCAAGCTGCTTCCTTCTTTCTCTCTATTCCTACCAAACTGCCCCCATCGTGTCTATCCTTGCTGTAACTCAGTATGCTTCCTATTCACATTTTCTCGATTTGTCCCCATCACCAGTAGAACTACCCTGCTTCATGCCAGTTCCTTGTTCCCTTCTCTGCTACAACTACCAGATTCCCGATATATTTATATATATAATTCTATCTCTCTGTTATATATTTTCTTTTCTTTTTATAGGCCTTACCTGTCATCTCCTTCTTTTTCCTAGTGCATCTATATATGTAGATTTATACCTTTTTTTGTGTTACCGACGCTGTCCTCCTCATTATACTTATATATATGTCTTTCCTTACAGCTTGCTCCTGTAAATCATCCTTATTATAATTATATATTTGTCTTTCCTTATGGCTTTGCACCTACCATTGTCTATCACCCATCATTCATCACCATGTTTTCCTTTATTTCCTGGAGCCGTTGCTATCCTCGGGATTGGCTTCATTATTTTGAAGCCAGTCCATAGTTTGTTCATATATTTATATATGTATATATATAAAATTTTAGATGTACTGTAATTAATATATATATATATATATATACCTTGTTTCCTTATTCATAGCTATAGTATATATCTATATATTTATCTTCCTTCTATGCTTATATTTGCATAATATATACTTGGGTATATTTTTGTCTTCACTCTTGTACATACTTATGTATTTATACATCCTCTTTTATATACTTAGGCATTTGTATCTTATTTATACACGTCTACATCTACACTTGTGCATATAATTATGAATATATACCTATAAATATATATTTGCACTCATACATCTACTTTATATGTTCATGTCTACATTCTTTACTTGAAATATTTAATTAATTAAATTCTTCTCGGTTCTTCATATTAAACTATAATTTAACCTAATCATCCTCCTTAGTTCTCCATATTAAATCCTCCTCGATTCTTCATATTCCCAGTGGTTAAGTCGTTATTTATTGACAAGCCAAGTACATAAAAATTTTACGGCATTCACATTCTCCCCACCTTAGGAAATTTGGTCCCCAAATTTAAGAGTACATCAATCCTTAAACAATGTAGGTATTTCCCCCACATCAAGCTTTCTAATTCTCGCGTGACTTCCTCCGAAGTGTGATACTGTCACCAAATCTTGACCAAAGGAATAGTCTTAGACCGTAATACATTTTTTCTTATCCAAGATCCGAATTGGTTTCTGCACATATGTCATATCCTCTTTCAATTCCAGTGGTTCATACTTATCACATGTGTCAGATCTGGATGATACTTACGTATCATTGAAACGTGGAAGACATTATGAATACTTGATAATTTCGGTTGTAATGCCTATCTATAAGCTTTGTCTTTGACTCGGTCTAAGATCTCGAAAGGCCCAATATAACGGGGATTTAGCTTTCCTTTCTTCCTAAACCTCATTATACCCTTGGATGGAGAAACTTTCAGAAACATCGAATCCCCTACTGAAAATTTCAAGGGTCTTCATCTTTGGTCAGCATAACTCTTTTGCCTGCTCTGAGCTGTCCTCAGCCTCTCACAAATTAATTGTACATCCTCAGAAGCTTGCTTAACCAGATCAGGAGCAAATATTTTTCTTTCACCCACTTCTTCTCATCCAATTGGCGAACGACACCTTCGACCATACAACGCTTCATACGGTGCCATTACGATACTTGAGTGGTAACTGTTATTATATGCAAACTCCGCTAGCAGCAAATGGTCATCCCAAGAGCCTTTAAAATCTTGAGCACAAGCTCTCAACATGTCTTCTAAAGTTTGAATAGTTCTCTCTGATTGCCCAATCGACGAAGCATCAGCTGTGACCTAGTCCAAGGCATGTACTCGACCTAGTCCAATGACCTGCTTCCCTTTCTCCTCCTTGAAACAGACATGTCCGCTGGAGCTCTCTCCAGCTCCTTGCCCTTCTGTGGGGTAATATCGATAATCTTGGGGAAAGCTCTCACCGTATGCCCTGACTTCCCACATCTGAAACACAATCCACTAGAAATAGGACAAGGTCTATCACCATGAAATCTATCACATCTACTACACTGCTCAGTGGTAGACCTCTGTCTTCTAATAACAACACCTCTAGTTGGAGCTATAGCCAGATATGTTGGAGGTCTAACAGTCTTCTCCTGTACTTCCTCGATATGTGGTCTCTTACCAAAGAGTCTACACCCTCCTCGATATCTGAAACCTTTAGCATTGTCACTCACCGGCCTCTTCTTATCTCAGTCTCTACCCCTACCAACTATCCTGAACTTGGAGGCATTCCTCTCATAGTCCTGCTCACAGAGTTGCGCTCTACACACTGCCTCATCATAGGTAAAGATATCAAATAGAACTAGTCTAGACAGTAATACTGCTCTCAGTCCATCAATAAATCTGCGGACCTTCCTAGTCTCACTACTCATAATATTGGGGTCAACCTACCGAGGGATATAAATCGTGTCTCGTACTCATCCACAGACTGAGTCCTCTAGCTCAACCCCAAGAATTCCATCTGCAGTTTTCGCTGCACTGTGTCTGGGACATACTGCCTCCTGAAGGCATCCAAAAAGATATCCCATGTGATCTCTGAGTGTCGTGCTCTCAATATAACCCTGGTGGACTTCCACCGATGTTTTGTCGATCCCTTCAGTAGGAACGCAGTAAACGCGACCATTTCGATCATCGTACACTCAAAGAATCCATAAAACTTCTCCATCTCTCCTAGCCAATCCTTTGCAACCATAGTGTCCTTCACCCCGCTAAACGACAAAGGTCCAAACTTCTGGAACAGTCGCAATCTATCAAGCTCACAACCAAACCCAAACGTACTACCGCCCTGTCGTGGAGCAACATGAGAAGGCGTATCCTGAACTAGTGGGGGTGTAGGAGTATCTGTAAATACCGTAAATTTTCAGATACTTGGTTTTATCCATGATTAACAAAATTAATCCTCGAGATTAAAGATTTTGACCCATTAGTTAAGGATTTAAATTAATTTTTTTGTTTTACTCCGTAGTGAGACCCTGGGAGAATTAATTTAAATATATATATATATATTAATCTCACAGAGGAATATTGATAGAGATAATAATAATAATAATAATAATAATAATAATAATAATAATATAGAGATACATATATCTATATATGTATATATGTGGGTAAATAATATCGTATTTATCATGTATTTAAGTAATTGATGCATGAATAAATAAATAAATATATATAGATGGCAAAGCATACATATATATATATATATATACACATATGTATGCAATATGTCCACACATAAATAGATGTAAACATACATAGAGGCAAGTATGTACGGTACAAATATATATATATATATATATATATATATATATATATATATATATATATATGTATGTATGTATATTTGTACATATAAGGCCTCCAATCGGGAATGGTTTTGGAAAGAAACTAAAGCAAGCAAATGGAAAAAAATGTTAAAGAATTATATATATATATATATATATATATATATATATATATATATATATATATATATATATATAATAACAATAACTAGGCCATCAGCAATGAAGGAATAGGTGGTCACGGTAGAAAGGAAATTAACTATAGTGATGGCGTTAGGTGAAACGAAGATGGAAGGAAACTGAAGAAAAAAAATAGAACATGCAGAGGAAGCGTAAGAGAGATAACTGTAAGGTGAGGGATTCGGTGGAGAACAGAACTGGAGTGTTGCAGTGTATATATATATATATATATATATATATATATATATATATATAAGTGGAGATGTACATATAAATATCATACCGTACAACTGGAAATAGAGAACAGAGAGGGAGACGTTGGCAAGAAGTGGAGATGGCATGCGAAAACAGTAGAGAGGAAACAGAAGCAGGTGGGGAGCTAGAACTGCAGCTGTCAGTGAAATAAGAAATATATATATACCTACATGACTCGGTGAAATAGTTATTAGGACACTAAGACAAGCAAGAGAGGAGCACTAAAACTTGAGTCCTGAACTGAATAAGGATGGCTGCAGCAGACGGTATGACAGCTGAATGGATAAAGTCAGATTTCAAACTGTAGATGACTGATGGTTGCTGCTGAAAATAAAACCTGAACGAGAGAAAAAGCTATAGACTGAGGACAGTCACGATGGCTTGTAATACAGAAACGGTGAAGAGGAAAAAAATGTACATACATACCATGCCATCGAAAACTGTAACACAACAAGAAAAAACACGAAATAAGAAGCTGCTAAGGGGGGGTAAGCCGAGAGTTGTAGTGGGGCATTTAGGACAGAAGGAATAAACCGACTGAATCAGGGAAACAGAAACGTGAAACTGAAAAATGTGGAATTATGAGATAGCCCGCTGTTTTAACCGAGAGGAGGAGAGGAAGCAGAAAATCGAGTGCCAAGGGGGAAGTAGCAGAAGGAAAACAATGAGAGACTAGTCGAGGGAGGAGGGAGAGTTGGCTAGGAAATGGTGAAACAGAAAAGGCTGAAGCAGTATATGACATAAGTGCAGAGGTAACGCATCTCTGTTTCAGTTGCTGGAAACGAGATCGGGCAGTGTGCAGCCTTGTCGAGGGAGAAGCAAGTTGAGACAGAGGCATTGAGGGATGCTGTTAGTGTCAGGAAGAAGACGATGAACAGGGGAGTCGGAGGAGGAATCCGAAACAGTAAAGCTGAAGCTAAACATAGGAGGATAGGGGCGACTCCTCGGCAACAGTGGCCGCGGCAGAAGGTTGGAACGGAGCTGGGTGTGTAGAGGAAGAGGGTCGGACGTGAAGATGATGGTGATGGGGGAGTTGCTGAGACGAGAAGAATGGAAGGGAAATGGAGAAACCATTGAACAGTAAAAACGCAGAAGAAGAAGAAAACAAGGGAGATTGGCGAGAAAATTTTGAAAAGAAAGAAGGAAAAAAATGAATAGTAAAAAAAAAAGAAAAGAAAGAGGTTGTTTTGGATATATATATATATATATATATATATATAGAGAGAGAGAGAGAGAGAGAGAGAAAACCACATGGAAAATAGAATAAGAGGCATCGAGGAAATCGAGAAAATCCGAGGAAAATGTGATCAAAAGTATTTATTCGAAATTTTCGGTGGAAGTCGGGAGAGCCGAGCTAGTCGACTCGCAAAGTCGAACCAATCAAGGATTACGAACAGACACCGAGGTAAGGAATTTATGCAAGTTTTAGAGATAACTGTACGTTTTATGATTTTAAGTATATTTTCCCTAGGTAAGCAAGATTTCGATTTTGACGCATAGTAGTTAATTCGATAAAATAGGATACTAAGAATACAAATTTTGATGTAGAAGAATCGTAGAAGGATTTAAGGGAGATACTTGGGGCATCACTACTCGAACTGAAATTTTCGTTAAATCGAGATAAGGGGATATAATTTAAAACGGTAATAGTTACTTTCTGAACCTTACAAAGACATGAAGTATGATTTTCATGCATGTTTCTAAATTATATTTCTGATCAAGACTATGCTCTCTGTATTTGTGTTTTTGAATAATTGCATATAGCTGAATTTGACTTCTGAATAAGAGCATGTCTTCTGAAATGATCTTTCGAATAAGATGATTTTATTTCGATGTTTTCGCATATGAAAACTATAGTATGTTTTGAGACTAAGGGTCATTTATGTTGTATACTTACGCATGTCAACTTCGCTTATGTGGCACCTGTATTTCGCCCTCGCGGCGCCTATATTTCACCCTCGCGGTGCCTATATTTTGCACTCGCAGCGCCTGTATTTCGCCCTCGCGGTGCCTGATTTCGCCCTCATGGCGCCTGTATTTCACCCTCGTGGCACCTGTACTTTGCACTTGTGGCGTCTGAATTTTACCTTCGGGTTCTGAACGCTGTACGACCTTAATCCCGTCTTCAGCCTTACCATGCCCATAGGTTCTGAATTCCCTCTACGGAGGATGACTTGGTTATTGCCGCATGATGATTTGGTTATTTGTCGCATGATAATTATATGGGCCCATGTAGTCTCTATTTGAATTAAACTCTGTTTTCAGAATTTGATTTTGTGATATGTGATTTTGCATGTAATCATGCTTTGGAATTCTGAAAATACGAAAAGGATATGTGGTAACTGTTAAATGCAAGCACGTAAAGAATTACGTTTTGAATCGTAGTGTTTTCGACTTTTTTATTTTTGAAGGTCTTTCATGTTAGTTTTCAGAGAGTAGTTATCATACGTATATTTATGCTTTTCTACATATTTGAATTACTAAGACCGTTTTAAATGCATTTTCTTTCTGGGCTTTTTCCCAAAAGCTCATCCCTTCACCTCTCATATTGTTGCAGTGAACTACTGTTGATAATAGCTGCATAGACGACGTAGGCTGACGGATACGAGCTTTCCCAGATTACCTTTTGTACATGAGTGAGGTATACATTTTTTTCTCTTTACCAGACCATTTGTATGCACAGACATCTATTGAAAGTAATGTGTCGGGATGAAATCTGTATAAGGATAAATGAAATGAAATATTTTAAGAATTGACACTGAACAAGAATACAACCTAAATGAATAAGGGAATAAGTGGGTAAATTAAATATGTATAATTCAAAAAACAAATCCCTCGATTTTCAAGGGTCAAGGGTCGTTACAGTTTAAGTGGTATCAGAGCCAAGGGTTGTCTAGTACTGTCAGTGTCAATAATAAGGATAAGATTACATCCCAAATGTCTGGCTTGTTTGGTTGTAGACTAAGTATACTTAATGAAGTTAAGACTTGACGTCTGATTTACGTGAGGAATTAGATCACGAGCTAGAGGCCGCGGAGATAGGCCTGAGAATCATGCAGAGTTGTCATATGAGACTCATATATGATATTGACATTGAAACTGATGTTGAGCGTGCTCCATCAAGTCCTGTGGAAAGGACAGATGATATTGAGATATACTTTGCTAAGACTGAGTGGAGTATTGAACATACTATAGAGAAAATTGGGATACAGGCTATGTTAGGTGATGGGGTAGATGGAAGAATAGACAGGTAGATTATTTTTGATATGCCCGCACAGCTTGTAGTTCAGGAGATCAACCGCCACTATTAAATGGAATAAAGGACCCAGTGGTTATAGAGAACTGAATAAATGAGATTAAGGAAACTACGAATGGAATTTATGGGTCTAGCACAAGGAAATTGATTTGTCTATGAGTATGAATTATGAATTATATCCCTGAAAATGTATAACCCAATGTTATGGGCAGTGACGTCAAGATATGTCTGTAAGTTCACTAACGGATAGAGACTGAGCTAAATTAGCTCCATTGGATGTTATTCAGAGGACGCAGTTCGCAAGGCACAACTGTGATGATGTGAAAAATATATTTTGAGGTTACTAAGAAATTAAAAAGGTAAAGAGAGTGATAGAAAAGTGATGAATTAAGGAAGCAGTGAGAATGATAAAGTAAGTCACTGTAATTGAAAAGATGAATTACAGAACTAAAGGTGTAAGTGAAGGTCACACTACTTAGGTGATCGATAAAGTTAGGGCGTGTTCGGATTAAAAAAAATGAAAGAGACACCCCAGTAGATAAAGAGTTTTTCGACACATATTCAGATGATATATCAGAATTACCACTCAATTAGAAGATGAAGTTTAAAAATTGATTTAGCAGTGGTATTGAATTAATTAGTCAGACCGTTGTACTGAATAACTCTGATTAAATTAAAAATGTTGAATAAGCAATTATAAGGATTACACGAAAAGGAGATTATCGGACCAGGTGTTTTACTTTGATGTGTACTGGCATTAATTGTTAAGGAGACCCGGAGTCTTCTGGGTCACGATATGTCAAGAATGAGAGTTAATTGGATTTTCCCAAAGCAGTAATTATGGATAAGTGGGAAAGACCCAAAACTCTTAAAGATGATTCAAAGTTTGAGATATAGGGAGAACTTGGAATATGAATTACGTATCGAGTCTAAAGATTATAAATTACCCATGCTTATGTTTCGAATGCGAGACTTAATTGGAATAAGGAAATAGTTCTGATATAATTGATGTATGAAATGAGACAAGTTTGAAATGTGATAGATTCTGAATAGAAGTTACATTGGAACAAGACGTGTATACAAGGTAAGAATATCTTTGGTACGTGAAATGAATTCGGATTAAGTGATATGAACTGAAAATGAATTGCGACCAAAGATTAAATGTCAAATTACCCAAAGACCGTCTGACACAAGAAAAAAAGTGGATGACTCAGGTTAGTGCTTTAAGCAGAAGTGATCACAGGATGACATTATTTATATTGTTCAAGGACGTTAGTTATTGAAAGATTTAGCGAACCTCAACTGGATGTGGTTCCTTTCTGATACTGATACTTATATTGTAGTAGCGAGCCTGAGAGTAGAAAACTGACTTGATTGATTGAATTAAACAGGCTCAGCATAATGGTAAGTACCGTTTTGATGTAGCTAATCAGACCCAGATGGGTGCTACAACAGGTTTTGGTATTGATACTGATGATTTAAAAGTAGAATTGTGTACCCGATGATCTATAGTAAAGGAATTGATGTCGTCAGAGACTTATTTATAGAGATATACCCCACATTCGGAGAATGGTAAAGATTTATCAAATCTCTTAAAGGTATATTGACAACCAAGTACGATAAGAAGTATAACTGGAAGTGTGATAAGAGTCTCATATGTTAGCAGGTTAAGGTAGAGTACAAAAGTCTATGGGGTTATTACCACCCTTGACCATGCCAATATGGAATTGAGACCATACGCCCAGGATTTTAAAGGCTCCTGGAAGGATAAATTGCCAAATTGGCGAAGTTGCACATAATATCAGATAACACTCAAGTATCGAGATGATACCGTATGAAGTGTAGTATGGTCGAGAATGTCGTTCACCGATTTGATGGAAACAGTGGGTGAAAAGAAGGAAATTGATTCTGATTTGGTTAAGCAAGTTTCTGAAGATATACAATTAATTTATGAGAATTTGAGAACAACTCAAGAAGGCAAAAAGAATTATACTGACCAAAGATGAAAGCATAATGAGATTTCAGAAGAAAGGAAAATTAAGTCCCCGTTATATGAGACCTTTCGAAATCTTAGACCAAATGGGAGACAAAGCTTGCATATTGGCATTACTGTCGGAATTACCAAGTATTCACAATGTCTTCCATGTTTCAATGCTACGCAAGTATCATCCAAATCCGACTCATGTGATTAGGCATGAACCACTGAAGTTGAAAAAGGATATGACATATATGGAGAAATCGGTTCGGATATTGGATAGGAAAGAGAAGGCATTAAGGGCTAAGATGATCCTTTTGGTTAAGGTTTTGTGACAGTATCACACTTCAGTGGAAGTCATGTTGGAGTTAGGAAAGCCTAATGCGAAAGAAGTACCCACAATTATTTGAAGACTGATGTACTTCTAAATTTGGGGATCAAATTTTTCAAGGTGGGGAAAATGTAAATATCGTAAATTTTCAGATACTTGGTTTTATCCATGATTAACAAAATTAATTCTCGAGATTAAAGATTTTGACCCATTAGTTAAGAATTTAAATTTATTTTTTTTACTCCGTAGTGAGACTCGGGGAGAATTAATTTAAATAAATATATATATATATATATATATTAATCTCACAGAGGAATATCGATAGAGATAATAATAATAATAATATAGAGATACATATATCTATATATGTATATACGTGGGTAAATAATATCGTATTTATCATGTATTTAAGTAATGGATGCATGAATAAATAAATAAATATATATAGATGGCAAGGCATACACATATATACACATATGTATGCAATATGTCCACACATAAATAGATGTAGACATACATAGAGGCAAGTATGTACGGTACAAATATATATGTATATTTGTACATATAAGGCCTCCAATCGGGAATGGTTTTGGAAAGAAACTAAAGCAAGCAAATGGAAAAAAATGTTAAAGAATTATATATATATATATATATATATATAATAACAATAACTAGGCCGTCAGCAATGAAGGAATAGGTGGTCACGGTAGAAAGGAAATTAACTATAGTGATGGCGTTAGGTGAAACGAAGATGGAAGGAAACTGAAGAAAAAAAAATAGAACATGCAGAGGAAGCGTAAGAGGGATAACTGTAAGGTGAGGGATTCGGTGGAGAACAGAACTGGAGTGTTGCAGTGTATATATATATATATATATATATATGTGGAGATGTACATATAGATATCATACCGTACAACTGGAAATAGAGAACAGAGAGGGAGACGTTGGCAGGAAGTGGAGATGGCATGCGAAAGCAGTAGAGAGGAAACAGAAGTAGGTGGGAAGCTAGAACTGCAGCTGTCGGTGAAATAAGAAAAATATATATACCTACATGACTCAGTGAAATAGTTATTAGGACACTAAGACAAGCAAGAGAGGAGCACTAAAACTTGAGTCCTGAACTGAATAAGGATGGCTGCAGCAGACGGTATGACAACTGAATGGATAAAGTCAGATTTCAAACTGTAGATGACTGATGGTTGCTGCTGAAAATAAAACCTGACCAAGAGAAAAAGCTATAAACTGAGGACAGTCACGATGGCTTGTAATACAGAAACGGTGAAGAGGAAAAAATATACATACATACCATGCCATCGAAAACTGTAACGCAACAAGAAATGACACGAAATAAGAAGCCGCTAAGGGGGGGTAAGCCAAGAGTTATAGTGGGGCATTTAGGATAGAAGGAATAAACCGACTGAATCAGGGAAACAGAAACATGAAACTGAAAAATGTGGAATTATGAGATAGCCTGCTGTTTTAACCGAGAGGAGGAGAGGAAGTAGAAAATCGAGTGCCAATGGGGAAGTAGCAGAAGGAAAACAATGAGAGACTAGTCGAGGGAGGAGGGAGAGTTGGCTAGGAAATGGTGAAACAGAAAAGGCTGAAGCAGTATACGACATAAGTGCAGAGGTAACGCATCTCTGTTTCAGTTGCTGGAAACGAGATCGGGTAGTGCGCAGCCTTATCGAGGGAGAACCAAGTTGAGACAGAGGCATTGAGGGATGCTGTTGGTGTCAGGAAGAAGATGATGAATAGGGGAGTCGGAGGAGGAATCTGAAACAGTAAAGCTGAAGCTAAACAGAGGAGGATAGGGGAGACTCCTCGGCAACAGTGGCCGCGGCAGAAGGTTGGAACGGAGCTGGTGTGTAGAGGAAGAGGGTCGGACGTGAAGATGATGGTGATAGGGGAGTTATTGAGCCGAGAAGAATGGAAGGGAAATGGAGAAACCATTGAACAGTAACAACGCAGAAGAAGAAGAAGAAGAAGAAGAAAATAAGGGAGATTGGCGGGAAAATTTTGAAAAGAAAGAAGAAAAAAAATGAATAGTAAAAAAAGAAGAAGAAAAGAAAGAGGTTGTTTTGGATTTATATATATATATATATATATATATAGAGAGAGAGAGAGAGAGAGAGAGAACCACATGGAAAATAGAATAAGAGGCATCGAGAAAATCGAGAAAACTCAAGTAAAATGTGATCAAAAGTATTTATTTGAAATTTTTGGTGAAAGTCGGGAGAGCCGAGCTCGTCGACTCGCAAAGTTGAAACAATCAAGGATTACGAACAGACACCGAAGTAAGGAATTTATGCAAGTTTTAGAGATAACTGTACGTTTTATGATTTTAAGTATATTTTCCCTAGGTAAGCAAGATTTCGATTTTGACGCATAGTAGTTAATTCGATAAAATAGGATACTAAGAATACAAATTTCGATGTAGAAGAATCGTAGAAGGATTTAAGGGAGATACTTGGAGGCGTCACTACTCGAACTGAAATTTTTGTTAAATCGAGGTAAGGGGATATAATTTAAAACGGTAATAGTTACTTTCTGAACCTTGATTAAAGAAAGCTTACAAAGACATGAAGTATGATTTTCATGCATGTTTCTAAATTATATTTCTGATCAAGACTATGCTCTCTGTATTTGTGTTTTTGAATAATTGCATATAGCTGAATTTGACTTCTGAATAAGAGCATGTCTTTTGAAATGATCTTTCGACTAAGATGATTTTATTTCGATGTTTTCGCATATGAAAACTAAAGTATGTTTTGAGACTAAGGGCCATTTATGTTGTATGCTTACGCATGTCAACTCGCCTGTGTGGTGTTTGAACTCGCCTGTGTGGCACCTGTATTTTGCCCTTGCGACGCCTGTATTTTACCCTCGCGTCGCCTGTATTTTGCCCTCGTGGCGCCTGTATTTCGCCCTCGCGACGCTTGTATTTCGCCCTCGTGGCTCATGTATTTCGCCCTCGTGGCGCCTGTACTTCGCCCTTGTGGCGTCTAAATTTTACCTTCGGGTTCTAAACGCTGTACGACCTTAATCCCGTCTATAGCCTTACCAAGGCCATAGGTTCTGAATTCCCTCTACAGAGGATGACTTGGTTATTGCCGCATGATGATTTGGTTATTTGCTGCATGATAATTATATCGGCCAATGTAGTCTCTATTTAAATTAAACTCTGTTTTCAGAATTTGATTTTGTGATATGTGATTTTGCATGTAATCATTCTTTGGAATTCTGAAAATACGAAAAGGATATGTGATAACTGTTAAATACAAGGACGTAAAGAATTACGTTTTGAATCATAGTGTTTTCGACTTTCTTATTTTTGAAGGTCTTTCATGTTAGTTTTCAAAGAGTAGTTATCATACGTATATTTATGCTTTTCTACATATTTGAATTACTAAGACAGTTTTAAATGCACTTTTTTACTGGGCTTTTTCCCGAAAACTCATCCCTTCACCTCTCAGATTGTTGCAGTGAACTACTGTTGATAATAGTTGCTTAGATGATGTAGGCTGGCGGATACAAGCTTCCCCAGACTACCTTTTGTACATGAGTGAGGTATACATTTTTGTCTCTTTACCAGACCATTTGTATGCATAGACATCTATTGAAAGTAATATGTCGGGATGAAATCTGTATAAGGATAAATGAAATGAAATATTTTAAGAATTGACACTGAACAGGAATACAACCTAAATGAATAAGGGAATAAGTGGGTAAATTAAATATGTATAGTTCAACAAAAAAATCCCCCGATTTTCAAGGGTCAAGGGTCGTTACAGTATCCATAGGCTGTGGCGTCTGAGCCAGTTACGCAGGCGTACTAGGGGTAGCTGCCTCTCCAGACACCGTCCCTATATCCTACTTCTGTCCACCTGGCAAAGTTTGTGCTAGTAAGTCCACTATAGTCTCAAGGCGACGCTCTAATCTCGTGAAGCATGCATCGGTACTCTCTGGTACCTGAGTGGGACCTGTTGACTCATCTCGGGTCTCAGGCCTACCTCTACGGCCTCGAGCCCTACCTCTAGCCCCTCTACCACAGCTGGTATTATCCATAATGGCTCAATTCCTGCATCCATAACCATTAATTACTCTGATTCCCGTCTTGTATACACAATTGTAATTGAACAAAGCACAATAATATGAGGATGTACACTTTCCTAAATACTAATACTGGCTCACATCAGACCAACTACGTTCTGATACTATTCTGTCATGACCTCCCGTAACTTACCAAAATCCACTATAAATTTTTTGCATTTTACTTATCTTTCCTTCTGTCACAATTCAATCACCAAACCGTTGGGCTGTGATTCGATATTAGTCACCTCAACCACATTTATTTCATAATATGCATACATGTCAATACAATTATCCATTGACTGTGAGTACTCTTTTCTTAAAAGTAAACTCATATACATTAAATACAATTACTTGTACATATACATCCTCGATCGTACATTCGTTTATATAACTGTGCTTTTACATTGTTCAGTACAAAATGTTCGAATATGTTTACCTTTCGTAAGATGGGTATGCAACGGATAAAGGAACACCAGTCCTCAGTCATGCTCAACTACTGTGAACACTTTGTAGAGAAGGGGGAAATAAAAAGGGGGTGAGCTCACAGCTCAACAAGGAAATAAGGCAAGCAAGTAGATAACCACACTATCTACAAAATATAATGCTTATGCCATTAAATCATTTCCTTTTTGATTCACATCTAAAACATGTATCTTTCTTGAAACATTTATGCAATATATATATAGATACAAATCGTCAGTATGAACTGAAAACATGCTGGTTTAATAACCTCAGCACTTTATGCAAAACATTGCATTTCATGTAATTACTGTAAATCACATTTCATTATGCTATATCAATTAAATAAAAAAACAAAGATGGCATATCATTATGTAAAAACATGGAAATCCGGGCCTCACCCATCCCTCTAGTTACCCTTATTACACATAAGGTCACATGTCGAGGCTCAACCAATCCCTCGGGTCTACCCAATTTATAACAACTCATGTGACAATTCAAATAAGAAATATTAGTAAGGTGAGATAGGCAACTACTTGTTCCGAGATTATGATCATATCTCATTTTTTCGTGATCCCAGGCTACACAGTACTCAGTGTGCAAGGCCTCACATTTGCTGTAACGGGAGGTGGATCAAATCCTCAACCGTCAGCCACAACTCTATATCATCGTGTACTCATGGTACAACGTACTCCATATGACATACACGGTACAAAGTACTCCATAGACCCAATCCTCACAGTCGGGGTGCTTGCCATAGGTCTTAGCCCTCATACCATGGATAATAGTTTCGATAGCCCTCGAACATATGCACGTACGAGCATATAATCAGTGTGACACATAGTCTGCATAGGCTCTTAACACAATTGTTTCATGTTATATCTTTCAAAACCGATACGTGCAAGTAAACTCCAACACGACCACATGCATAAGTCACATAAATCTAGTGCGAACAATGCTCCCAGCACTATGTCATGTAAAAACTCAGTATGAGCAATGCTCCAATACTCTATCATGCATCAATTAATAAAATCGAGTACGAGCAACGCTCTAGTACTCTATCATGCACAAATCGCATTAAAATCAAGTACAAGAAATACTCAAGACTATGTGATGCATATATTATAAAATCTAATGGTTTTTCACACAAACCGATAGATGGCTTATTTCAATTGAAATTCACTCAATTAAATCAAATCGACACTATAACGTGCTGTTTTCGCATATAACATGAAAGCATGAGCCAGTCTATCCATGCAACTGTCAAACAATGTCAAAACTAGTCACAAACATGCTTCCTAAGCTTTTTACCCTTAATTGGGGTAAAATCACAATTTTACCTTATCGATTCCTACCGAAATTTTCTATATTCGAAAATCCATATCGAACTACGTATAGCTACCTCTAGCTACTTACAAAATTCTCTTACCTCTCGCGTGACCTCACTTCCTCGGTGTTGCTCAATCTCGCAGTCCGATCAGCTTATACTTAATTTTCACTTACCTGAATTTTAATCAATGCATTTAGCCCCTTTTACACCCATTTGGCCTTATTACATTTCCTTGGAACTTACTCTCTCTTCAGTCCATTTTGATTTTGCCATTTATTTCTCAAGAACCTATTAGACTCAGTAAGTCTATTAACTTGAATTGAACCGAAATAAATCTCCCAATGCCTCAAGTTCATCATTTTCTCCCTCTATGGTATTTCACCATACATCTCATATACCTATTTTCAGTCATCATCTATTCCAACGATTTTGTTTCACAAAACTATCTTACAATCATATATATATGCTTAATAACATCACTACATGCTTAAATCATCATCAAATCCATGCCTGCTCAACTTTCTCTCATTTTCTCAAATTTTAGGTCATGGAGATTTAATATGTTCAAGGTGTTTTCAGCCAACAAAACATACACCAATCAACTCACCAAGATACCTATATTAATATATTTGAAATTTGTGTATTGAATCTTACCTAGATTGATTTTTTCTCTTTTTTTGAATTGGGGGGAAAATCACTTTGCTCCTTCAATCCTTGATTTCAACTTCTAGTTTTCAACTACGTTGTTCTCCTCCTCACAAGGAACAACTTCGTTGAAATAAATCTCACTCAAAACTGATTGAAATGTGATGATTTTTGGAGTAGGAAAGTTAGGTTTCACTTTGTTTCAATGGGGATTTCTATTTCTCGGAGAAGGAAGGTGCAATAGTTAAGTTTATATAGAATTGCCTTAGGAGATCGATCTCCTAACCATGAGAGATCGATCTGCTCTATACTCAAACTCTTCCAGAATTCACTATTTAGGTTAGGGGATCAATCTGTCTCTTGGTGTGAGATCGATCTGGGCCAAACAGAATCACTTAGAGATCAATCTGGCCTTGAGAAAAGATCGAACTGTGCTATCTATAATCCTTTAGAGATTGATCTGCTTTGAATGAGGGATCGATCTACTTAAATGAGGGATCGATCTCCCTTTTGTAGAATGCTTTGGCATTGCAAATTTAAGCCATGAGATTGATCTCCTCTTGCTAATGAGATCGATCTGCCCTTCATCTGCAGCATTCCTGCTGCAATTTTTCCAAAAATTCAAGATTAACTTCATATTCATTTGCTTAACTACTCAATTTACATTTCATTCACATTTGGAACTTAAAAATATTCATTTCTTATGATTCATATCAAATGTAACTTGTCTGTACATCACGAATTCATAAGAATACATATGAATTTACGGGTCTTACAAATCCGTTCCAACCAGAAAGCACACTTACTAAATTTTCCATATAGATTCTTCTCACGGAGAGTCTGGAGCACTATCCTCAAATACTGCTCGTGCTTCTCCCGAGACTTAGAATTAATCAAAATATCATCGCTGAACACAACTAAAAACTTATCCAAAAATTCCCTGAAAACATCATTCATCAGGTTCATAAATGAAGTAGGGGCATTAGTAAGTCCAAAGGGCATTACCAAGAACTCATAGTGCCCGTATCGGGTCTGAAAAACTGTCTTCGGTATGTTAGCTTCCTTAATCCTCAACTGATGGTAACCTGATCTTAAGTCTATCTTAGAGAAAATTAAAGTCCCTCTTAGCTGATTAAGCAAATCATCTATTCTTGGCAGGGGATACTTATTCTTTATCGTTGCCTTATTCAACAGCCTATAATCAATACATAGGCAGAGACTGCTATCTTTCTTTTTAACAAACAATACCGAAGCACCCCATGGAGATACACTCTTCCAGTTCAACCAACGTCATTGGATAAGGTGGCTTGGAGATAGGTGGAGTGTCAGGTACCAGCTCAATTGCAAATTCAACTTCTCTCTCTGGTGGTAACCCCGACAATTCATCCAAAAATACGTCAAGAAACTCACACACAATCGAAACATCTTGGATACTTGGAGGTTCATGACTATTGTCAAAAATCAAAGCAACATAACCTTCACAAGATTTTTATACAATCAGAAATTTTCAAACACTTTTAACACTTATAATCAAATGAAGACAAGTGGCCAAACAATGCCAACTCATCTAGGATGAAAAAATTACCATTATACCCCTAAGTGTGTGTATAAATAGAACATGATGGTAATTGAAAAAAATAAAAAGTAGGAGTAGGGTAAGTAGTGTAGTTAGGGTAGAATAGGAGTAATGTAGAGTAATTTAGGAGTAGTTTTAATTTAGGGTAGTTTGACTTTTTAAAGTTTTTATTTTAAGATTTTCGATTGTAGTTCTTTTTAGCCACCATTGTTAAAGTTTTACAAGCTTTCATTTTTATTTTATTGAAATGAAAAAGTCTCATTCTAGTAGTTAGTATTATCTTTTATCACATTTGTTTCTCATTTTATGTTAGTTGTTCATTCGGTTTGAGAGGAGAGCATGGTGACAGCTGCTCAACCTTAAATCATTTCCATGCTTTTCTTTACATTTTCCTTTGATTGTGATTTGAGTTCTGTTACAGCTTGAATTTTTACCTAACCCGAGTCTCACTAGCTCCATGTAATCTTCAATTTCTTTCTTTGTTTTCATACTGCTTATTCATATGTAGCCATAATCACTCTGGATGCTTCAATTTTACTGTCTGTGTCTTATTCTGGTGTTTTGATGCGAGTTGGATGTTGGGTATTACTCCTGAGTTGTTGGTACAGCGGAATGATGGTGACTGCTGAAGTAGAGAAAGAGGAAGTGGCTGCTAAAGATGGCATGTGTCTTCCGTTCGGTTCCAAGCAGTAGCAGTAGTGTACTATTGCAACATTATGGATTATTTACATTCTCTGCTTTGCTCTATTTCATGTGTTATTTACTGTTCATTTTCTTTCTGTGCTTTAGTTTTTGGTTTCATTCATTTTATGTTTTCTGTATTTCATTCATTGCCTTATCTGATGTCTTGTTCTGTTTCATCTATTATTCGTCATTTTGGTTTCATTCATTTTATGTTTTAGCTTATGTTCTATCTTACTTCCCGTTCTGTTTTACTGAGCATTATAGAAAGATTGGATGTACGGCTCGGCAAGACGTGGTGACAGCAGCTGCTATGTGTGCATTTTGCTCCAGTAACAAGTGCCCAGCTGATACAGCAGTATATGACAAAACCGAGAGCAACCTGGAGCAGAGGATAAAATCGAGAGCAACCTGCAACACCTGGAATAAGATGCTGCTAGCGCCTGATGCAGCAGTGCAGGACAGCAGCTAGGATATGCTAAGCTGAAGGCAGAAGCGGACAAAAATACGGGATGCACAGCTGAAGACAGCACTTGGAGCAGAGGACAAACCGAGTGTCACGACCCAAACTACCCAAAAATCAGAGTTAATTTTTCGCGTTTTATTATTTACTTAAATTCTTACCTGTCCTCGAATCGTGACCAACACTCCACTAATAATTGGGCTGTGCGTCAATGTCAGTCCCACCATTCCATTACCATCTAACTTATTTATTTTTTTCTCCAGTCATTTATAATTGTTTACATTATTTATACATCCCCTAAAGTTACTTACAAACATGTTACTATGCTATGCTTATGTAGATACAATATGTACAAGTGTATATACCTTATGTTGATGGGCAGCAGCGGATATCCGGAACGCAGTACTGAGTCGCCTCAACTTCAACTGGAGATTATCTGTGGGAGAAAATGAAAGGGGTGAGCACATCAAGCTCAGTAAGGCAATCCTACGAACAAGTAGGTAACCATACTACCTACATGAACGTGATGCCGTGCATAAACCACCCTTTCTCCACACATTTTAAAACAAATGATGTGAATTATGATGCTATGTAAATCGAGTTTGCACGAAAAATTCAACATGCAATTCATTTAAATCATTTCTTTCTCATTTAAAAATTTCACAATAAAGTCAGGACTCGACCCCTCCTTCGGGTGATCCTGACTCACACAAAACCATGAAAACGGTTTACATCACACGTGGGTTTGAAAAGCATGGAAATACCATCATGCAAATTTAATTTAAAAACCTAGTTTAAATCATCGAAATCGTCGACATGAGAGACGAGGCAATATATGTATAACGGCAATAACCAGGACTGGCCAATGTGTCCTCGTGAGTCCCTCTAGCTTCACGGATCCCAGTGTGCGAGGTCTCACCCTGATCGAGAACCGCCCGGGAGGTGGGTCAACCCAACCCGTCAGTCTTATCTGATCTCGCGCATCCGAAGATGCCGTATCCGAAGATACCCCGTATCACAAAGATACCGTATCACAAAGATACTACACGGTACATCGTACTCCATGCTACTTGCATGGTACATCGTACTCCGTGGACCCACAGCCTTATCCCTCGTTCGGGCTCATCAGCTGGATCTCCAACCCTTATCCCTCGTTCGGGCTCATCAGGTGGATCTCTAACCCTTATCCCTCGTTCGGGCTCATCAGGTTGTTTCAACATGCCATGTCTCAAAACGCACGTGCGAGCCTATTTAATCGGTGACACACAGTCAACCCGATTCTCCAAGCACGGCTTATCGTATGATCTCTGAAAAGTAGTGCGAGCGGTGCTCTAACACTGTCAGTAAATCAAATAAAGCTAGTGCGAGCTAAGCTCAAGCACTCTGTCATGAAAATCGTGTATAAAATATGGTGCGAGTTAGACTCCAGCACCCTGTCATGAAAATCATGTAAAATCTGGTGCGAGTTAGACTCTAGCACCGTGTCACGAAAAAGCATATAAAATCTGGTGCGAGTTATACTCTAACACCTATGCGTGTAAAACTCTAGTGCGAGCTCTCGCTCCAGCACTAGTGCATGCATCACACAAATCAAACATCGTGCGAGCTGAGCTCTAGCACGTCACATGTAAATAAAAACACGTAGGCGGCTCAGTTATCTCCAAACAATTTTTACAGAAATCACATCGTTTAAGATATGCAATGCTATGCATTTTTCTTTAAAAGTGAGCCAGCCTACTCATGCATGATGTTGAAATACCTCCAGAACGAGCAGGAACCTTTTGTTCTTGCTCCTCCCAATTTTTCCTAAATTTTTAGATTTTACCCTTAACAAGGGTATTTTAGTAATTTTGCCCATACGGGGCACTAAAATTATTCTTCGACCTCTAGACCCTCCAGATAAATTTTAAAGACTGCATATGAATTTAAAATTTTGTAGAGTTTACCTCTAGCAGTCCGTAGAATTCCCTTACCTGGAATCGCGCGCAGACTACTCTTGTCTCGATGATACCGAACCTCTCGGCCCAAGTACGCGCCAACCAATGTACGTAACTGCATATATCCACATAATCGAGGTTAATTCAATTATCTCGATCAGTATATTGCATTTACTGATCAACTTGAAGCTATTGGGCCTTATCTACCTTATTGGGCCTCGGCCCATTTTAGCCCTTTTTATATTCATTAATTCCCTTCTTCGGGTATACCGAGTTTATATAGCTTTCTAATAATTATCGGGCTTCATTCCAATTTCATTGAATAGCCCGTATACCACTTACGACAATTATATTGCAATTCCGAATAATATTCCTTCTTACGCGAAATTAATCTATAATTCCGTAAAATAATTAAAACTCGGTATTTAAAGAACTCTAATTGCCGAAATTAAATTGTACTTACCCGATACGATGCGGGGTATGAGAATCAGAGCTCAATCGGCTCTCGTTCGATCTCCGTCGTGAAGCTGCATAATTGGGTAAATTCGAATTATTTTTCATTAAAATAATATTAAATTAAATTTTCAGAATTTACCCGTAGGTCAATTTCGACCCTCGGTCAACTTACCCGAACCTCGAGTCGTCCCCGGTAAATTTTCTTTCCTTTTCCCCCTTTTTCCTTCCTTTTCCTTCCTTTTCCTTTCTTTTCTTTTCCCTTTTCCTTCCTTTTCCTTCCCTTTCCTTTCCTTTCCTTCCAGCCAAACGGTGCCGTTTTGCTGCCTATTGCCGTCGTCGGCGTTTCCGGCTGTCTCACTGGCCGAGACCGGTCTCAAAAGAACCGACTTCTTCCCCTGAGTGCGTCAGTGCCCTCCGTTTCAACCCAGACGCGACAGTTCGTCGGGAATCAGCTTGTTTTTTCGGCGATCTTCCTCGGCTCCGATCGACCTGCTCCGGCCACCTGGCGGCGCGAATCCGGTACCCACGTGCTCGTCGGACTCCCCTCTTCCTCCTGGCAGCTTCGTCGAAGTCGTCGGTCGCCGGTGGTGCGAGAATCGGCGGTGAGGGTGGTGCGGGTCGTTTTCGATTTCTCTCTCGAGTTTTCCCGAGTTTTCTCTCTCCTCCCTTTTTTTTGTTTCGGTTACTTTTTTTTTTTAATTTTATTATTATTATTATTATTTATTTTAATTATTTTACTATTCAATAAAATACTCCACAAAATCCCAAAATATCTACCTTATATTATTTTTTATTCTACTTTAATTTATTTACTTTAAATTTAATTTATTAATTATATTTTTCTCTAAATTTCGATATTATTTCTTCGCGTTTTTCGAGATATAGTCCCGGTAATTTTTTCGGTATTTTAAAATTTCCGAATCTTGATCAATTGACCCAAAATTTATAATTTCCTTATTGTCGATCAAGATCTCTTACATCCGAAATTTTTTAATTAAAATTTCCTTATTGTCCTAATACCGGGTTTTGGTATTTTTACCATTTTACCCCTGCTCTTATTTCGAAAATCAATTTAACTTGACCTTCCTTCATACATCCCCCATATTTTCTTATTTAATTTCCGTATTTTAAATTAAATTCGGGTCTTACAACTCTCCCCCACTTAAAGAATTTGGTCCTCCAAATTAGAACCATGTCATATGAGTCCATATACTATACAACTCCGGGTACATCGATCATATCATACTCTTAAGTTCTTATGTGACCTTCTCCGGAGTGTATTACTACCAAAGGACTTTAATTAGGGAGATTATCTTGAACCTCAATACTTTCTCTTTCCGGTTGAATGCCCGAATCAACTTATCAATATACTTATATTTTCATTAAATTGAACTTTTGAAATTCATATCCTATCACCTATGCTAGATCTGGATAGTATTGTCGAAGCATCAAAAGCTGAGACACATTGTGGGTGCCTGTTAATTCAAGTGATAACACCAACCTACAGGTCTTTTCTCCCACTTGTCCAATCTCTCAAAATATTCCATCCAGCACAACTCAATTTACTTTCTTCCAAAAGTCCGCTATGTCATTATTCTCTTAGGACAAGAAATATTTCAACCATACTAATTCACCAAAGGTGAATTTCAATATTTGTCTATCTGCTCTGAGGTGTTCTTAATCTCTCATCCTTAACTAAAACATCCTCAGAGACTTATTATCCAAGGTCGAAAATAATTCTGTCTGTCACCCACTTTTTCTTATCCAATTTGAGGAACAACCCCTACAGCCATACACTGTCTCATATCTTGTTATCCCAATACTCAAGTGACAACTGTCACTATTGACGAATTCAATTTGAAATTAACTGATCATTCCAGGAGCTTATAAAATCAATGGCACACGCTTTCATCCTCTCCTCCAAACGTGTACAGTCCTCTCTGACTGACCATCTGTTTGAGGATGGAAAGCTGTGCTAATACTCAGTCGGGTTCCCATAGCTTCCTTAAATATCCACAGAGGTAGGAAGTGGAGCGGGAATCCCTATATGATACCATGCTCACTGGAACGCTACTTAATGTTCCACAATCTTTCTTATACATAAATCCTCATACACCCTCTGAGTATCTGGGGAGTTCGTAATCCAGAAGGTGGGTGGACTTAGTCAACTTAGCGACTATCATCTAAATAGTCTCGTGATTCACCTGAGTTCTCTGTAACCCATCATAAAATTCATGGAGACTTGCTCTCATTTTTCGGCGGTCTCACCGGCCGAGATCGGTCTCAAAAGAACCGGCTTCTTCCCCTGAGTGCGTCGGTGCCCTCCGTTTCAACCCAGACGCGACGGTTCGTCGGGAATCAGCTTGTTTTTTCGACGATCTTCCTCGGCTCCGATCGGCCTGCTTCGGCCACCTGGCGGCGCGAATCCGGTACCCACGTGCTCGTCGGACTCCCCTCTTCCTCCTGGCAGCTTCGTCGAAGTCGTCGGTCGCCGGTGGTGCGAGAATCGACGGTGAGGGTGGTACGGGTCGTTTTCGGTTTCTCTCTCGGGTTTTCCCGAGTTTTCTCTCTCCTCCCTTTTTTTTGTTTCGGTTACTTTTTTTTTTAATTTTATTATTATTATTATTTATTTTAATTATTTTACTATTTAATAAAATACTCCACAAAATCCCAAAATATCTACCTTATATTATTTTTTATTCTACTTTAATTTATTTACTTTAAATTTAATTTATTAATTATATTTTTCTCTAAATTTCGATATTATTTCTTCGCGTTTTTCGAGATATAGTCCCGGTAATTTTTTCGATATTTTTAAAATTTCCGAATTTTGATCAATTGACCCAAAATTTATAATTTCCTTATTGTCGATCAAGATCTCTTACATCCGAAATTTTTTAATTAAAATTTCCTTATTGTCCTAATACCGAGTTTTGGTATTTTTACCATTTTACCCCTGCTCTTGTTTCGAAAATCAATTTAACTTGACCTTCCTTCATACATCCCCCATATTTTCTTATTTAATTTCCGTATTTTAAATTAAATTCGGGTCTTACACCGAGAGGCGTGGACAGACCGGATGCAGCAGACAGCAGGCCTGGACAAACCGTGAGCACCTAGAAATGAAAATGAAACTGAAGAATACGTGTACAGTAGTGCAATCGGGACCACTCGACTGGACATTTAGCTAGGGCCTTGTTTGGCTATTGCATTGTAGCTATTTAATTCATTTTCATGCATTTTTAGTATAATTTAATTTCAATTTAATTTGTTAGCTTAGATTATAGTCTTTAATTAAATTGCATGTTAGTATTCTTGCTTAGTGGTTTAAAACTTAGTTTTAATTAGGTTGATAGTTAATTAAGTGTGCATTTAGAATTAGATTAGGGGTAGATTTATTTCATGCAATTTTAAGTTTGTTTCCATTTTAAATTTAATCCAAAGATATTTTTCATGCATTATTTAGATTTTGTTTAATTGTTATAGTTAGATTTAATTTAGGATTATTTTATAGGTAGTTAATTTCTTAGTTAGATTTATGAATTTCTTTAGGTTAGTAGATTTTTATTTTATTAGATTTTAGGTTAGTTTAATTTGTAATTTTTATTAGTTTAATTACATGCATTTTTTATTTTAAGTTTGTTTAAATTTGAGTTTAATTTTATTTCTTTATTTTCATATTTGCATTTTATTTTAGTCGCGTTAATTCATTTTAACTGTTTTAATTATCTTTTGTAGGTTGTTGCTTTTAGTTGCTTGGAGTACTGTAAGTAATTTTAGCTTAGTTTTATTTTCTTTATTTTATAGTTTTTATTGTTTTCAGTACTTTTAATTCCAGCCTCGTTAGAGCTGGCAAAAGTTGGCCCGAGCCCGAAAACCCGCCCGAGACCGAACCCGAGACCGAACCCGAGATCGAACCCGAGATCGGACTGAATTGATCAAAAAGTCAAAGGCCTGAGCCCGAGAAAAGCCCGACTCGAAAAAGCCCGAACCCGATAAAGCTCGAGCCCGAAAAAACTCGAGCCCGAAAAAATTCGAACCCGAAAAAGCCCGAACCCGAAAAAGCCCGAGCCCGATACGACCTAAACCCGAAACTGGCCCTATCCGAAACCCGAATTTATAACCCGAGAAAGCCCGAATTATAATTATATAATTATTATATTAAAAAATAATTAAATAAATAAATAATAATACACTTTTTCTAATTAAAATTTATAAAATTTTAAAACAATCATTATTTATTTATTACATAATTATATCAATAATTTATTATCAACAAAAAAAATATTAAATATTTACATTCAATTATTAAATAAAATTATTTTAAAACACAATATAATATTCAATATCAAATAATTTTCAATATTATGCTTATTATATTTGTAATAATAAATAATAAATATATTATTAAATATAACATTTGATTTTATTATAAAAACAATTATTATACTATTTTATTATATTTATTTCATATTAAAATTTTAATTTTAATACAATAATAAATCAAATATATATATAAATCATTATATAATTGTAACATTTATTTAAATTTGATATTTCATATAAAACATTAAATACATTATTAACAAAATTAGAATTTAAATTCTGACTCCTATAACTCGTAAATAGAAAAATAGTAATTTGTTTTTTAAATGGTGATTATACTAAAAATAAAAATTGAAAGTTAAAAAAGGGGATCATATCCTTTTAAAGGTTGTAATAACTTTTTCACTGCAAAAAAACATTCAGACTCAACTATGACATGTTTGCATCCAAATTCTCATGCCATTAACAAGTCAATTATTGTTATGTTCTAAATTAGTCCAATATAGTAAAAAACAAACCAGCAAAGAAAACATCAAACACTTAAAGTTATGACATGTAACATTACAAGAACAATAAAATAGAAAACATACAATCATTCTCATACACAACCATCTAGTCATGGAGAAACCAATCCCTAGTCATACATTGCATGATGAACAAAACAGAAAAATACGATCATTCCATTCAACGCTAGCGGATTGATGAATAAGATACTCGAAAAGATTGTAAATGCAGGAAGCAACTAAACTCTCCAAGAGCGACACTGTCTTCAAATAAGATTAATGAGGCAATGATCAATCATAATTACTCTTAATAAATAAATTTAATTTTTTAACAATATAAATAGTAAGAAATAAAATATCAACATACGTTACAATTAGAACTCTTCATCCTCATCTATAAACCAACTAGTTCAATTTAATCCAACTTTCCTTCCAAATCTCATTGTTTCATCTTCTTCATCTAATAAAATATATAAAAATAATCATATAAGAATTTAAATAATAAAAAATTAATAAAATAATAATCACACTAAAATCTTACTATCTTTATCTATATCATATCCATACAACCAATTACGAGTGGTAATCAAAATTTCTGCATTATGTGTTATGAGACAATTTCTCCATTTGTTGATAACTCTACCACCCATACTAAATGCTGATTCAGATGCAACTGTGGTAATTGGAATACTCAATATATCATTAGCCATAAGTGAAAGTACAGGGTATCGAAATTGATTTTTCTTCCAATAATTAAGAACATCAATTTGAATCTCATAATCTTCTCTTGGTTTATTCAAATATACATTTAACTCTGATCTATATAAAAGAGATCCAGAATTGAAGTTTCTAAATCCCTACAATAACAAAATAAGTTCATATATGAAATTATAATAACAAATGTAAATTAAAACTCAAAAAAGAATTACTTAATATAAAAAAATAATAATTTAATAAGTTACTAAAACAATTTATATTAAAAAATTTATATAAATATGTTATCAAATTAACAATAAATATTTATATGTTTCAAATTTTATTTCTAACTAGGAAATTTAAGTTTTTGCCATGTCTTGTCTTTTGTATAAATTTTATTACTAAATTATATAATTTTTTTCCTTTTTAATTCATATTTCATCTTTTTAATTATATTTTGTCTTATAATCATTATGATTAAATTATATCAGCTTTTTTGTTTACCTATTTTATTTAAACTTCTATATTATATTTAATAATTTTCTCAAATTTAAACTAATTGCATATATCAATTGAGAATATAGCTACAATTATAGAACTTTAATTAGGTATAATTTAAACGAATTGATGACAATTAATTAGGTATAATTTTGTTAAGCATATATGATTATTTATTTATTTGCCTACCCTATCGGTTCATATCTATACCAGTCCACTAAAATAATATCAGTAGATATTTTTTCTTGTGCATTATGCAACGTGGCGATCAAGACAAACATGCATCATTACTTGATTGTGCAAAAATGATTATTTTAAGTTAATTTTTTTATTTAAATTATGTAACTAATTTATTAAAAATTAAAAATTGGTTATACTTATATATGATAACTAATTAGTAAATATTTATTTTAATAATTATTTTGATAATAAATAAATAATTAATTTTTTAACCATGTTATTATATAATATGATAATTCTGTTTGAAAATTATTAAATTAATTATATATATACATTAACGTGCAATATTTATTTTATTTTATTTTATACAATAATTTAATAATTTATCATGAAATCATATCATTTCTTTTCTTATTCTTTGAAAGCCTATCAACAATTTCAATTATTCTATAGATAGATTATATTTGTAGTCCAGTCAGATTTTTTATACTCTTCAATTTTTCTTGGCCAAGACCAAAGAAATAAGCAAAGCATTCATTTAAAAAAGAAGTGAATAAGATAACATCTAGAAGTTGGAGGAAATCTGTAAAACTAAAAACAAACTAACAGAGGAAATAAAAAAAATATTATGAAACTTTTATTAATCTAATTTTAGTGACTTCTGTTTAAAATTTAAAAATTTATTATTTTAATCATAATTATCTACTTTAATTTCATAATTATTTATATTATGCTTTTTTTTAAGCTCACAAAGTTTTTTTTGTATAAATATATTTTTTTAGTGTATTATATCAACTACAAAATATCAATCATATGGTAGTGTATAATTATATATGATATAATTATATCAAATATTAAAAATATATATTTTTTTTAATTTAATATTCTAAATTTTTAATGAGACATTTGATTAATTAATCTAAACGATTATATTTAATGCAATAATATTAATTATGATTTATGTACAAATAAAAAACAAATTAGAAATAAAATAGAGCTAATTAATTGATCATTTATTCATATTAAGCATTTTTTTGGTAAATGATAATATTAATTGGTATTTTTCTTCCTATAATATCTATATGTAATATTTTCTTTTGCATTTAATGAATATAATTATATCTACTATTCTATAATAAATATTGTAAGAAATTAAAAAAGAGTAAATTATTTTTGTCAAATAATAAATATTAAAATATAAAAATTTGTTTTTATATAAATATTTATTAAAATATAAAATCATATAAAAATTAAATTAATTATCGCATTCAATTTTTTTTTTTAAAAAAATTATAACTAATAAATTTCAAAATATTTCAAGCCGGCCCGCTAAACCCGCCCGACTAGAACCGGGACCAAACCCGAAAAAGCCCGAACCCAAAAAAGCCCAAACCCGAAGAAGCCCGAACCCGAAGAAGCTCGAAACCGAAAAAGCTCGAAACCGAAAAAACCCGAACCGGAAAAAACTCGAACCGAAAAAAGCCCGAACCCGAAAAAGCCCGAACCTGAAAAAATCCGAACCCGAAAAAGCCCGAGCCCGAAAAGAACTCAAACCGAACCCGCCCGAGCCCGCCCGTTAATTAGGCTGATCAACTTCTCTGAGGGACGATAACTCGGGACTCAAATCCCATTATTACTTGTACGACTCGTGCACTTGCGGATAATACGTTTGGATCGTATCAAGTTTTTCGCGCCGTTGCCAAGGAAGTCTTAATTAGCCATTAATTAATATCGGTGAAATTATGCTTAGGTGTAATTCTAGCTTGTAAATATTTAGGTTGTAAATATTTAGAAGTTTAATATAGATTACTTAATTTACTCTATCATAAAAAAATTAAAAAAAAATTAAAAAATTTAAAAACTTAAAAAAATTTCTAAGGACTTTTTGATGATTGCATGTGTAGAGCCAGGAGTTATGATTGATTTCCTTTAGATCCTGAAATTGAACGAACACTTAGAAAAATTCGAAAGGATTCTAGGAAATTTATAGCTCCACTGCAAAACACCATGGCAGAAAATAGGGAAATTAGAACCGTTGGAGATTATGCAATGCCGACTATCGGAGGGTATTATACTGGCATTAGGCCACCAGCTGTCCCTGCAAATAATTTTGAAATTAAGCCTTCAATCCTCCAAATGATCCAGACTTCTCTGCAGTTTAGTGGGCTTCCGTACGACGACCCACATGCTCACCTTGGGCAATTCCTGGACCTATGCAACACATTCAAGAACAATGAATTATCTGATGATGAGTTTAGGCTTAGATTATTCCCCTTCTCGCTTAGGGATAGGGCGCGACACTGGTTAACCTCCTTGCCTCCAGGATCCATTTCTACATGGGACAAGTTAGCCCATCAATTTCTAGCCAAGTTTTTCCCTCCCTCTAAAATGGCCAGACTCCGTAGTGACATATCTTCCTTTGACTAGTTCGACTCTAAATCTCTTTACGAAGCATGGGAACAATATAAGGAGCTTCTTAGGAAGTGCCCTCACCATGGCCTACCTTTATGGCTGCAAGTCTAAACTTTCTACAACGGACTTACAAGCTAAATAAGACCATCGTGGACGCTGCTGTGAGTGGAGCCCTGATGTGCAAAATAGAGGAGGAAGCTTACGAGTTGTTAGATAAGATGGCAGCTAACAACTATCAATGGTTCTCGGAAAGGCAATTGCCAAAGAAGTTGGTGGGTATTTATGAGCTTGACACACTGTCTATCTTGACCTCTCAAATCGCTAACTTTACAAAGAAGGTATACTCGCTCAGTACCCAACATAATCCTTCCACCAATGCAACCTATGTGTTTTCTGTCTAAAGTCCTTTTCTCTCTTGTGATCTATGTAGTGGTACCCACTCTGTAGATAGGTGTCTACTTAACTTAGAATCGGTTCAGTACGTTGCCTCCCTTAAGTAACAGAACAACCCTTTTTCAAACACCTATAATCTAGGGTGCATGAACCATCCTAACTTTTCTTGGAGCCAAAACCAAGGATAAACTTCTAATTCTAGACCAGTAGGACCCCCTTGTTTTCAAGCTCCATCGGTTCAGGTACCATCACAACATCAATTCCCTCACCACCCACCACCTCAGTATCCACATCATCCACCTAATCATTCCAATCCATCCCACTTCCATCAACCATCAACACCACCACCACAACCCCAGCACTTATCAGTAGCCGAAAAGAAGCCCTCGCTTAAGGAAATGTTCACAACGATCCTGCAAAATCAAGTAGCTTCAATTAAGAACCTAGAGGTTCATGTGGGACAAATAACGAATGCTCTTAGTCAACGTCCTCAAGGGACCCTTCCTAGTAACACTGAAGTTAATCCTGTTAGATAAAGGGAGGGTAAGGAACATGTTAAATCCATCACCCTTAGGAGTGGCAGAGAGCTAGATGAACCACAAGTTAAGTCCAACCCTGAACAACCCATAGTTGAAGAAACCTTAGGTTCTAAAGAGGTAGCTCAAAAGGAGCAGGAACATCAGGATCAGGCTGTAAAGTAATCCAAGTTAGGTGCTTCTTCATCTATCCCTTCTTCTACTTCACAGCCTTCCTCATCCTCTAATGCTACACATGTTTCCACTACATCCCCTCCTGTTAGACACTATTACCTTTTCTTCAGAGGTTCCTGAATCAAAAACTCGATCAACAATTCACCAAATTTCTTAAGGTTTTTAAGAAGCTTCACATCAACATTCCTTTGGCAGATGCCTTAGAGCAAATGTCAAGTTATGTGAAGTTTTTAAAGAACATCCTCTCTAGGAAAAGAAGATTGGAAGAATATGAGACGGTGGCTTTAACTGAGGAATGTAGTGCAATTATTCGGAGGAAATTACCCCCCAAGCTCAAGGATCTCGAGAGTTTTACCATACCCTGCACTATTGGAAATATATTCTTTAGTAGAGCCCTGTGTGATTTAGGAGCTAGTATAAATTTGATGCCTCTATCTATCTACCAAAAGTTAGGAATAGGGGATGTCAAGCCTACCACAGTGACCCTTCAGTTGGCTGATCGATCCATTAAATATCCGAAGGGGGTCATTGAGGATATGTTAGTAAATATGGATAAATTTATTTTTCTTACGGATTTTATTGTATTAGACATGGAGGAAGACAAGGAAGTCCCAATTATTTTAGGCAGACCTTTCCTAACTACTGGTAGAACATTAATTGATGTACAAAAGGGGGAGTTGACTATGAGAGTCCTAGATCAGGAGGTTACATTTCATGTTTTCAAACCTTTGAAACTCCCTAATGACTCTCAAGAGTGTTTTAAGATGGATATGGAGGATTTAAAATGGATATGGAGGATGTAAGGCTTGAGCATAGGAAATCTGAAAGAAGGATGGAAGTAGATAAAGCTAAGGGGAGTTAACTGTCAACATTCTGTCACCACTCTGGCTGATCCTCCTACTCTTCGCCCTGCTGCTGAGTGTTGTGTTCTTCAGTTGCATTTGAAGTGGTTGTGTTTTTCTTTTCACTTTTTGTACAGTTCTTTTCTTTTTTCTGCTTTTTCTTTCTTTGTTTCTTTTGCAGATTTCTTTTCTAGTTTTACGTTTTCAATCAAGCTTCAGTTGTTCGTCATCATCATCAGAAAGGGGAGTACTCTGTTCTTGAACTTAAATGTTCATATTATCTGCACACTGAGGATACTGTGCACTTTAAGTTTGGGGGAGGGGATATCACTTGAGCATTTTTTTTTGAAAATTTGGGCAAAATTGAAAAAAAATTCAATTTTTTTTTCGAAAATATGAGCTTAAATTGTTTGATTTTTGGATGATTTAGTGCTTAGCATGTAGTTTTCCCATATTTCGATGATATGACCCCATGATTAAGTCTGATTTTGATTGACTGAGAAGCATGATTATAGCAAAAGCATGAAGTTGAGTTCTTGAAATTGTCTTGATTTTGATTGTGATTTCCTCATTTTATGCACATGTCATGTCTTGAATCTGTATATTTATTTAGAGAAAGCTTATGTGGACATAGGATTGCATTTATTCAGTTGATTTTGTGCATCATATTCTAGAATTTGCTTGATCTTGGCTCGAGGTGAAATATTAGATCACACTTAATTAGGGAGATGATTTAGGCCATCTTTGGATCGTTTGAGCCTTTCTAGCCATCATTGTCCATATTTTACCCCCAGTCACCCATCTGGGCTAAATAAGCTTTTCTCTGTACGTACACCTGCATAAATTTCCTTAGCTTAAACACTCTTTTCCTATCCCTTACCCCAAAAGCATGAAAAGTCATTGGGATATATTGTGAGCTTTGTACATATGGGTATCTGGTGATAGTGAAAATTCAAAAAAAAATGAAAGAAAAAAAGGAAAAGAAAAGAAGAAGAAGAAAAATAGAATAAAATGTCTAGCAAAAGAAATAAGTTTGGGGGAAATAATTTGAGCTCTTACATTAAAGATCCTAGAAGTAATGCATGTTAAGGGGTAATTAAAACTAAATCAACTTTATCATACCTTAGCCCCAGCCTTACATTACAAGCTTAATGAAGTCCTATTGATCTTTGATTGAGTGTGACTACATTAGTGGAGAGAGAAGTGAAAAGCAAACTTATGGGAATGATCACTTATCATTGACTTTGCATTCACTATATTTGCATAATCTGATCCGGGTAATGTACAATGAAGTGGCTTTGACATTTTCACACACACACGAGGAGTCCAATGTGGGTTAGGACTTATGATTGAATGATTCTGAATGTTGGACTTGTAATTATGAATCTTTGATATCAGAGTTTGTACTTTATCTTTGAGGATGATATTGGGGAAATTATTTTGTTTAGTACTTGTCATTCCTACAATTGTTTTATTTTGCTTGAGGACAAGCAAAAACTCAAGTTTGGGGGTGTGATAATTCTATTTTTAATAAAATTATTTGTGCTTAATTTCTTAATTAATTATTTAAATCCTCAATTTAATTTATTAATTATCCCCTTTATTTAATTAAAATTCTTTAATGTGCAGATAAATTAAATCCAGATGAAACTCAGTTGTTTCAGTCAAAATTGGGCTGAAAATGGGCTAAAGGAGACTGGACCACTTCCAAATTGTAGATCGAATCACCAGTCGTCTGGACACGCATGATGCCAGGTGTCCGTATTTTATTCGCTCCAAAACAATAAGATAGTCGGACATCGTGCCAACCTTCTGGAAGACACACGTCGGGCCACATCGCACAGCCTGTCACGACCCAAATTACTAAAAATCAGAGTAAATTTTTCGCCTTTTCATATATTATTTAATTTTTACCTTTCTCTCATCGTGACCATCTTACAACATAGTTGGGCTATGATTCGGTGTTAGTCACCTCTCACCTATTTACCATTTCATTTCCATAATCATATTCATATATCAGAGTTTACTACATACACAATGATATTTATAACTCTACATCCCCAACATCAATGTCCGTTTACAGTACTGTGCATTACATATTTAGATACAAAACTATACAAATGTGTATACCCGTCTCTCGATGGGAAGCAGTGGATATCAAGCATTCAAGTCCTCAGCCACTCAATAACTATTGTAAGTGCTCTGAAAAGATGGAAAAATAAGGGGGTGAGCAAACCACACGCCCAGTAAGGCAATTATGCAAGTAAGTAGATAGCTCCACTATCTACATGCTCATAATGCCATGCCCTTAAAATCCATTTCTTTTCATTTAAAATTTCACGCATAAAATCATGCATATTTCAATGCCATAGTTTATCAAAACTATTTGTGCATATAGAAATCATATAATTCATGCATCAAAGGCATTTTATGTGACATCATTAAATCATAATGAGCATGAAACAAATCTAGATCATGCTTTCTTTCATGTCCTATAAGACAAATCATGAATTTGAAATAAAAGCATGGAAAACATCATCATGCTACTGCATTCAAATTATTTCATTAAAAACGCAGTATAAAATCACCCGAAGGGGTTAAGCGTCTCATAATTCAAATCCAAACTCATGAAACAATTCATTAAATTTCTTTACAAAACTTCGGTTATAAAACCACCCTTCTTTCAGGGTCACATATCATAAAATTGTGAAATCGGGGGCCTGACCCCTCCCCCGGTTCTATCCTGGTCTATTGACCAATAGTTATATCATGTGAGACAATCAACTGATTATATCAGTAACATCGAGGACTATGGCCATATCCTAGTGATCCATGACAACATGGTACCTAGTGTGCGGGGTATCACACCTGAAACGGGAGGTGGGTCGTCCTACTCGCCAGAATAGCTTAACACCAGGATTACGAGGGCAAGGCTTGTTGCCTCGTGGCTAATGCCACTCCACTCCAACAATCCCCACGGTACAGCGTACTCCGCATGAAATATACGGTACAATGTACTCCGTGAACCCAAGCTCAGTCAGGGGTGCCTGTAATAGGTCTTATCCACCCATATCATCTCTGTCTCAGTATGCACGTGTGAGTATATCATCTCACTGTGACACACAGTCTACAGGAGGCTCCAACACAGCTATATGCATGTAATATAAATCCCTGTGCAAGCGAAGCTCTAGCACGGCTCCATGCATATTCATGATATCAGAAAACCTCGTGCGAGCGAAGCTCTAGCACGGTTTCATAAAAATCAGTAAAATCTGCATACGAGCAACGCTCCAGTACGACTTAAACTGATTATAATTTCAAGTAAAATCCACGTACGAGTAATGCTCTAGTACGGATATGTATATAAAACTCAGTGAAAACCTCGTACGAGAAAAACTCCAGTACGACATTCAAATGAATTATGAAAACCATGTAAAACTTTGTGTGAGCAATGCTCCAGCACAAATGAATGCTTAAGTAAATCAAAT
Source organism: Firmiana major (assembly GCA_033439115.1). Classification (NCBI taxonomy): domain Eukaryota; kingdom Viridiplantae; phylum Streptophyta; class Magnoliopsida; order Malvales; family Malvaceae; genus Firmiana; species Firmiana major. The sequence continues at coordinate 28,326,661 of CM065912.1, forward strand.
CTCGTGCGAGTTACCTTCCAGCACGGCTTTATGCATAATTAAATCAAATCTCGTGCGAGTTACACTCCAGCACGGCTTTTATGCAATTATTATATCAAAAATGGATGCGAGCTAGGCTCTAGCACCTCTCATGCACGTTAATCATAAAAACTAGTGCGAGCAATCGCTCCAACACCATTTCATGCATACCACATCAAAACAAGTCAAAACATGTCAAAACAGAGTGCGAGCTAGGCTCCAGCAGCTCTCATGCATATCAAATCATAAAATCAGTGCGAGCAACCGCTTTAGCACATTTTATGCATATGATGTCACACAAATCGGTGTAAGCAACTGCTCAAGCACATTTATGCACATTCACAAACGCAGATATAGTGCGAACTGCATGTCGGCACTATCTGTTTCCATATAAACTTGATAGTTGGCCTATTTTCCAAGGAAATTTCATTTAAATACCATCTTTAGGTGAACTTCCCTCAAAAGGGGTAAAATAGTCTTTTAACCTATTTCGATCCTTAAAATCATTTAAACCACTTTTAGGATCATTATACATAATCAGGGTATACATACATATTTAGTGTATAGAAAAGCTATTAAAATACACGTAGCTATCTCTAGCTACTCACATAATTCCCTTACCTCATTTTTCTGTACAGTCTGACCTTTCCACTGATGACTCGTCACGCAATTTGATTTGCTCCAAATCCAATCTCCGGAACTGCGAATACACATTATCAGGTCAAATACAATACAATTTAATTGTATTTCATAATTTCTGGGCTGAATTTAAATCATTGGGCCCGTTTACCCATATTGGGCCCGATTGCACCTTAATGGGCCTTAATCAGCCTTAAGCCCGTTTACCACACTTTATCGAGGCCTATTGGGTTCATTAGGCCCATCAGTATTTATTTAGCCTCGTTCTAAACTCTCAGACAGCTTATGAATTATTTACGACAATTTATCCCAATTTCCAGAATTTAATTCATTTAATGCGAAAATTAGATTCGTAATTTATCTAACACGCATAACGATGCAAAATTATCGTAAATAAGGGTTACTTACCCGTGATATCATGATAGTATGCAAACCGAGACTGTCTCGAGCTCTCGGTGGATTTCAATTGTCGAGCTACACAATTAAATATATTTTTGCGTAAACTTTCAGTCGATTATTTAACAAATTAAATATTCCAAAAATTTAAATCGGTCAATTCGATCGCTTACCGACTTACCCGTAGCTCGATTGCATCACTAGAATTTTTCTCAATTTTTATTCTTTTTCTTTTTCCCTTTTTCTTCCTTTTTTCCTTTTCTTTTTGGCTGAACCGGTCTGGTCTGGTTCGATTTAACCCGGTTCAGACCGTCAGTTCAGTCCGGTTCGACCGGTTCAGTGCCTTGCCGACCAGTTCTCCGTCGATTTCCGCAGCCAGTGGCTCCGTTGGGTCGTCCAATGCTCGGATCTGGGGTTGGTTTCGTTCAAGGCCGTCAGAAAGTGGCCGGTTCGGCTCTTCTCTCCTCCGCCAGCGGTGGCCTTCCTTTTCTTCTCATTTTCTGGCGATAGCCGCTGCCTCACCCGCCGGTGTTGCCACCAATCGCGTCGCCCACGCCTGGGGGATGCTCGGCTGGTGGTGGCCGGCCACAGATCGACGCCGGTCGTCGAATTTCTCCCTCTTTCTCCTCTCTCGGCTTTTCCTCTCTTTCGCCGGTGATCATTGCCGTTCGTCAGTCCTATAGGCCGGATTCTACCTGGGGTCGACGTCAGCAGTCTTCCCCCTCGTCGGCTGCTTGCCTGAGCCGTCGCAGGTGGTCGGCCAAAGGGGCTCGGTTTTCCTGCTTTGTTTTCTGTTTCAGAATTGCGTTTCTTCGCGATTTTTTTTTCAGTTCAATTTGTTTATTTTTATTATTATTTTATTTTTAATAATATTTTAATCAATTAAAATATTATTAAAATCCAAAAATATCTAAAAAATACAGTTTTATTCATTTAATCCGTAAATAAATTTATCAGTCCGATTTTACCTTTTCGGTATAATTTTTGATTATTTTCGGGATTATTTTTCGAGGCGAAAATTTTGATTAATTCTTATAAATTCATATCTTGATCTATTTAACCCGAAATTTAATTATTTCTTCATTATTGATCAAGATTTCTCAATCCCATATTTTTAATTAAATTTTCTTGTCCCGATGAATACCGAATTGTGGCCTTTTGATCGTTTTGTCCTTGCACATGTTCGGTAAATTCCATTTCAATCCTTTTGCATTTTTAAATGCACTCAAAAATTTCTATTCGTTCCCTTTTTGCTCTTACAATAAAATCGGGTCTTACAATCTCCCCCACTTTAGAAATTTGGTCCTCCAAATTAGAACCAAGGCAAATGAGTCCATAAATAACTTCGGGTACATCTATTGTATCATATACTGTCATCCCCAAGTGACTTTCTCCGGAGTGTAATACTACCATCATACTTAACTAGGGAGATCATCTTAAACCTCAACATTTTCTCCTTCCGTCTAATACCCGAAACGATTTTATACGTTATACTTTCATTGAGCTAAGCTGTTGGAGCTCATATCCAATCACATATATCAGGTCCGGATAGTATTTCCGAAACATCAAAAGATAGGACACATTATGGATGCCTATTTATTTAAGTGGTAACACCAACCTACAGGTCTTATCTCCCACTTGTCCAATATCTCTATCCGAATCTCGTTACATCCTTAAGACAAGTAACTGCCAATAATACTAATTCACCCTCGGTGAATTTCTAATGGTTTCCTGTCTCTTGTCAGCATAGCTTTTCTATCTACTCTGAGGTGTTCTTAATCTCTCACAATTTAACTAAACATCCTCAAAGTTTTATCTTACCAATTCGGGAACAACTCTCTATCTGTCACCCACTTTTTCTTATCCAAGTCAGGGAACAACTCCTTTCGGCCATACAATGCCTCATATAAAATGTTATCTCGATACTTAAGTGACAACTGTCCTTATTGGCGAATTCTATTAGTAACAACTGATCATCCCAGGAGCTCATAAAATCAATGACACACGCTCTCATCACATCCTCCAGAACCTGTACAGTCCTCTCTGACTGACCATCAGTCTGAGGATGGAAGCTGTGCTAACACTCAATCAAGGTCTCATAAATTCCAAAAACAATATTCTCAGAAGTGGGAAGTGAAGCGAGAATCCCTATCTGATACCATGCTCACTGGAACGCTACATAATGTTCCACAATCTTCCTTACATATAACTTCGCCTACGCACTCAGAGTATCCAGGGATTTCATAACCAGAAGGTGGGTAACTAAATCAATCTATCGACTATCACCCAGATAGCCTCGTGATTCATTCGGGTCCTCTGTAACCCATCATGAAATTCATGGCAACTTGTTCCCATTTCCGTGTCACTATAAGTAGAGGCTGCAATAATCCTGCAGACTTCTATTGCTCTACCTTATTCTGCTGACATACGAAACTCTTCTCCACAATCTCTACAATGCCTCTTTTCATATCTGACCACCAATACCTTTTTCAGAGATTTCGATATATTTATTACTTTTCGGATGCACTGTATATCCCTAAGAGTGAGCTTCTGACAATAACACTATCTCAGCAACTATGGTCCTGGGGAGCACTTACACTATCTCTGAACCTCTGTAAGTCATCATCACTCTCTGTGAACTTTGTCACTATACCCTTCTGAATCTGACCCACACCATCGACAACATGCCGATCATCACGCTAAGCCTGGGAAATTCGGTCACTCAAATTCGGTTATAACCTCAGGCTAGCTGTCACACAATCACCGTCATCATCAGAAGGGATCACATCTCTACCGAGGCTCACAACTGCTCTAGCAGGTCACGCTCCCTGACCATCAATGTGATACCATCCCGAGGCTCTTTTTGCTCAAGGCATCAGCCATTATATTAGCCTTTCCTAGGTGGTACAATTTCCACAATCATAATCCCTCAGAAGCATTAACCCTCTTGGTTAGCATATCCGACTCTTTCTGTTAAAACAGATACTTGGGGCTTTTACGATCAGTGCATACCCGACATTTCTTACCATTTAAGTGGTGGCGCCATACTTTTAGTATAAAAGCTACAGCTGCCAACTCTAAATCATGAGTCAAATGGTTTCTCTCACGATCCTTGAACTATCTGGATCATAAACGACTATCTTCCCATTTTACATCGATACACAGCCCAATCCTTATTGTGAGGTATCCATACTCACTAAAACCTCTTGAGCTGTTGGTTATGGTGAGAATACTTACGGTGGTTAGTTCATTAATTTAATATACCAAAACTCACTGAAGCCATTTTCATACTTATTATCCCACTGACATACAATCTCTTCCGAACAAGATGTGTCAACTGAGCAGTTCGTTTCGAGAAACTCTCAACAACTCGTTTGTAAGACAGTTTCCTATTGCTACTCATGCTCTTCCCTGGACTTCGAATACATCAAAATATCATAAGATATCCTTACCTTGCATACGCCTCTTATTCCAATATATCTCGTATGTAGGATCTATCACATCTCCAAGTTTATCTCCTTTCATATATCACTTATAACAAACTCTTTTATTACTTGTCAAACTTACAATACACTTTTCAGTGATGTTTTCACCCCTATTTTCAACTTACAATCTCTATACCCACATTCAGTTAGTGAAATTCAGCTAACCATCATCCTTATCTTGCTTAAGGGTACAGGCTTCACATCTTTCGCTAGCTTATAAGCAAATGAAGGCGGTATGAATAAATGTGTGGCACCAGGATTAATTTAAAATAATCACTTCATTTTTCTTAACCCGTGTGGTATCTTCCACCACATCCAATGAAACATCAATAGTGTCCTGGTCCAAGGTATACACTCGCCCTCGTCCAACATCTTATTTCTGTGGTATCTACCACACATCTTACACTGCTTACACTGCTACACTGCTTCGTAGCAGGTTGGGGTCCTCAAATCATAATACCCCTTGTAAGTGTTGAAATTGGATACATTGGGGTTACCAATCATCTTACCCCGTGATTCATCAGCTCTAAGCTTTTACCAAACTACTTTTTTTCCATTCTGACATCTCTGTCATTCTCTATTCTCTTTTTGTCTCTATTTCAGCCTTTACTACCTTTCCCAATCTCAGAGGCGTGCAACTCATGATCTTATTCACACACTATAGTTTTCACACTGCCTCGGCATAGGTAGTGATATCTAACGCGTTAATCGGACTCTAATTGTCAATCTGAGCCATTCCATGAACTTTCAGACATTGCGACTCTCACTGTTCGTCGTGTCCGAGTCATATCTGCACGGGAATAAACTGAGTTTCATACTCGTTAATCAACATGTTCCTCTGGGTTAGAGTAAATACTATCATCTGTAATTTCCTTTAACAATGTCTGGGATATTCTATCACTGGAATACATATAGAATTATGTTCTCATGTCCATTCTGGATGTCTAATTCTTAAGATGGGTCAAGCGGATTTCCACCAATACTCCGACTCGCCCTCAAATCCCATGCATAGCTGAGCAATTAACTCGTAAAATATTCTCCACACTCCACTCCAACCTCGCGAAGCGTATCTCAATACTGTCTGATCTCTCTGTCAGACTCTGCCCGATCTCTCTGTCGGACTCTGTGGGGCATGCTTAATATCAGCCTCCACTTCAATCTCATCTCGAGTCTCATGTGGCGACTCTATATGACTCTCAGGCCTACCTCTACGGCCTTGAGCTCGTGTACTCACCTCTCAACCATAGCGGCTATCAGTTAATGAGTCTATTCTTGCATTCAAAAATCAAATTCTTAGCTGCACTTCCATCTCGATATACACAATTGTATCTAAACAATGCACAGTACATGGGGATATAAACTTCCTTAACCACTAACACCGACTCATATCAGGCCAACTCAAGCTCTGATACCAAAAACTTGTTACGACCCAAATTACCTAAAAATCAGAGTAAATTTTTTGCTTTTTCATATATTATTTAATTTTTACCTTTCTCTCATCGTGACCATCCTACAACACAGTTGGGCTATGATTCGGTGTTAGTCACCTCTCACCTATTTACCATTTCATTCCCATAATCATATTCATATATCAGAGTTTACTATATACACAATGGTATTTATAACTCAACATCCCTGACACAATGTCTATTTACAGTACTATGCATTACATATTTAGATACAAAACTATACAAATGTGTATACCTGTCTCTCGATGGGAAGCAACGGATATCAAGCATGCAAGTCCTCAGCCGCTCAATAACTATTGTAAGTGCTCTGAAAAGATGAGAAAATAAGGGGGTGAGCAAACCACACGCTCAGTAAGGTAATTATGCAAGTAAGTAGATAGCTCCACTATCTACATGCTCATAATGTCATTCCCTTAAAATCCATTTCTTTTCATTTAAAATTTGACGCACAAAATCATGCATATTTCAATGCCATAGTTTATCAAAAATATTTGTGCATATAGAAATCATGTAATTCATGCATCAAAGGCATTTTATGTGACATCATTAAATCATAATGAGCATGAAACAAATCTAGATCATGCTTTCTTTCATGTCCTATAAGACAAATCATAAATTTGAAATAAAAGCATGGAAAACATCATCATGCTACTGCATTCAAATTATTTCATTAAAAACGCAGTATAAAATCACCCGAAGGGGTTAAGCGTCTCATAATTCAAATCCAAACTCATAAAACAATTCATTAAATTTCTTTACAAAACTTCGGTTATAAAACCACCATTCTTTCAGGGTTACATTTCCTAAAATCGTGAAATCGGGGGCCTGACCCCTCCCTCGGGTCTACCCTAGTCTATTGACCAATAGTTATATCATGTGAGACAATCAACTGATTATATCAGTTGTAAGACCCGAAATTAAATCGTAAATTTTTATGAGGGATGAAAATGGTCAAAAATTTAACTGAATGGGATTCGGATTGGAAATAAGGATTTAAAATGCGAAATGAGTGAGTGTTCGTGAAAGGAAGTCGGGTTAAATTAATCCCGAACATGTGCAAGGGTAAAATGGTCAAAAGATCGAAAGCTGGTATAAATTCGAGAAGAAAAATTTAATTAAAAATAATGGATTGAGAAATCTTTGTAAATAAAGGTGAAATAAATTTATTTTTGGTTAAATTGATCAAGATATAAATTTATTAGAATAAATCGAGATTTTTACTTCGAAAAATAATCCTGAAAATAATCGAAAAATATACCGAAAAGTCATTCGGGACAATATCCCGAAAATACAGAGAAATTATACTCGAAAAAGGGTCAAAATATAATAAATAAATTAAATAAAATTAAATTAATTAATTTGAAATAAAATAATAATTTTTTGTAGATATTTTAGATTTTTAATGTATTTTAATGATTAAAAATATTAATAAAATAAATAAAATAAAAATAAATAATAAATAAATTAATTAATTAGTTAATTGATAAAAAAAAGAGAGAAATCTGAAAAATGAAATCGGGGAGAGAGAAAGAGAAGAGAGAACGGAAAAAACGAAGCTGTACCACCGGCGAGCCGTCCGGTGACCAACGGCCAGGCGAAGGGCCGGAAAAGGAAGAGGAGAGGCCGACGATCTCCCTGGTACCAGAGACGAAGCCCACCGACGCTGAAATCCGGCGGATCAAGGGAGAGAAACCGATGGGGAGAGAAGAGATTTTTTCGGCGATCGACGCCGATTCGGCCCCAACCACCGGCCACCGAAGAACCCCTCCATGATGCCGAGCCGAATGAGGGCGGAAACAGCTGGGGAAACGGCGGCCAACGCCGGCAACGACGAGAAACGAGGAAGCCACTGACGTCGGAAAGGAGAAGAGGTCGGACCGGCCACTTTTCGACGACCTCGTGTGAAACCGAGACCAGATCCGAGCTGCTGACGACCCAGCGGAGCCACTGGCGGTGGAAGCCGACGAAGAACCGTCCTGCAATGTGAGATCTGAGAATTTCAGACATATTTAATGATGTAATAATAAATTGAAGTGTAATTTATTGAGCTAAGTGAATTGTGGGAATTATAATTGGAGATTTATGTGTTAAGTGTGTAAAATAAGCTTGATCCATGAGGACAGATCGATCTGGGAGAAGGAGAGATCGATCTGGTGAATTAAAAATGACGAGGAAGGGGAAATTTGAGGAGCAGATCGATCTCCAATGGAAGAGATCGATCTCCTTATGAATCTGTTTGAGAAGGGATCGATCTCATGAGGAAGAGATCGATCTCCAAATGAATCTGTTTGAGAGAAGATCGATCTCATGAGGAGGAGATCGATCTCCAAATGCTTCTGTTTGGGAGAAGATCGATCTCCTCAAGGCACAGATCGATCTCATAAAGCCATAAAGAGATCGATCTCACCCCTCGACAGATCGATCTCCTAGGCATAAAATTGCCCAGATCGTCCCCAAAAATTCAAACGCAGATCGATCTCCCCAGGAGACAGATCGATCTCCTACCTCCAGTCTATATAAGGGACCCGTGTTTTCTCCTGAAATCTTACTTTCTCTCTCTTCCAAACCTCCATTTTTCCGAAAACCTAGTTTCTCACTCCTCCAAATCTCCCATTTCCGACCAAATCAGCTATTGTGGTAAGAAGGAAAGTTGTTCCTCATCAAAGGGAGAACAACATACTTGGAAATCGAAGGACGAATCGGATCGAGGCGTGAGTTGTTCGTCTCACAAGCTTTGGGTAATTTCTAAACCTCGATCTTGATATTTGAGTTGATTTTGATGTTATTGGTGGTTGAATTTGTGTTGAAATGGTTGAAAGATGACTAGGGATTGATTAAATTTCAATGTGGTAGGAGTGATATGCATATTGAGAATTTTGGTGAATTTGGGAAATTGTGAGCTATAAATGGAAAATTAGACAATGAGGAGAATTAGCGTAGATAATTGGTATTAGAGATATCGAACATTGGGATATTGTGAATAGAGTTGTAGTTTAGGGTTGAGTTACGAGAAATCAAGAGAATTGAGGTGTTATGAGCAATTATGCTCGATTTTAAGAATTGAGGCTTATGTGATGTGGAGTATTGATGTTTTAACATCGTTTGGACAGCTCGGGAGTTCCAGAGTGGAATGCGAGACTAGTCCGTGATACGGGGGAAACGATTGCACTATACGAGGTGCAAAGAGGTAAGGGAAATCTAAACCATTTGTGTATGTGAATTGCAAACTGTTTTAGCATGATTTATGATTTATAAACAAGCATGTTGAGTGTTTTGTGTTGAGATTAAACTGCACACGATTTTATAGCCGGTTGGAGCCCAATGTTTTATGAGTTTATAACTGGGCTCTACGTTAAGGCAATATTGTGATTTGAGAAATGTGTGCGTGTGCTTTGCCGGTTGGAACTCGGTTTTACTACGTTTTATGTTGAGTACAAAACGATTTCAAATGAGTTTTATGAGAGAAAACCATTACGAGTTCTACGTGAAGGCAACCTATCTTATGTGATAAGACTTGGGTGTGTAGTTGTGAGTACACACCGGGTATTGCTCTGGTAGCATGTAAGCCCGAATTCTTCTCCGTTCTGGTAACGTTGAGAAACCCATTGGTGGCTGTGCCACGTATACCCCATTGGTGGCTGTGCCACGTTGAGAAACCCATTGGTGGCTGTGCCACGTATACCCCATTGGTGGCTGTGCCACGTTGAGAAACCCATTGGTGGCTGTGCCACGTATACCCCATTGGTGGCTATGCCACGTATACCCCATTGGTGGCTGTGCCACGTTGAGAAACCCCATTGGTGGCAGTGCCACGTTGAGAAACCCTATTCAGTGGCTATGCCACGTGAGAAAATAATTCAGTAGCTTTGCCACGTGTGTATTGTGGCTATGCCACGTGTGATTTTAAATCAGTGGCTATGCCACGTTATTTGAGAAAGCGTTTAACGCGTATTTTCACATGCTTTGTTTTGCTCTAGAGTGAGCCTTTTTACTTCATGTTTTCACATGACTTGACACATGAGAGTGTCGTTTTGAATATTTTCATGCTATGGTTTTCAAACGAGTTTCACATACAAATAAATGCTTTGTGATGTGCATTTTGGTTTATGAAATGAGTCCCCTACCCCCCTTTACTGAGCGATTTAGAAGCTCACCCTGTTTTTCTTTCCCCCCAGAGTTCTTCAAGTGAATAAGGACTTCCCTGCGGCGTACGGAGTGGTGGCTAGTGGAGGATTCAAGCTCCAGGCTATATAATTTGTACTTTGAGGTATATTATCTTTTCATGTACCCAGACTATTAATGTATTTGCAGACACTTGATGTATGACATTATATGGGATGTATTAGGATTAATTAACTTGTAATCGAGTAATGGGTATAATACAATATTTATTATATCATGAAGAGATCCTGAGGCATGATAATTATGATGATGTATGACACTGCACAGGAATGCACTCTTTATTTGTGAATTAACGAGTAAAAAGTTTTAAATTTGCCCTATTTTCCGCATATTCGGGGCGTGACAGAGTTTTCTTGGTATCAGAGCTTAGGGTGTCTAGTACTGTCAGTGTCGGTTAAGTGAAATAGAATACATCCCAAGTGTCTGTAATAGTCTGGTCATGAACTGAAATTGAGGATTGAGATTTCAATCGATTGTGATATGTACGCGCAGGAGACGAGTTGAGATAGAGAATGAGTAAACGACGAGGTCGTTCGAGGAGGCAGGCAGAGTCCCCTCCACCACCTGTCCCACAACCAGAGAGTCCTAACTCTCGATTTAATCGGATTGAGACCGATGTGAGGCAAGGTTTTGAGCAGATGGCGGCGCTATTCGCGCAACACTTTGGAGTTAATGCCTCAGATACTACCCCTACACCACCACCAGGACCTCCCATACCCCCAGTGCCTCCCGTCACTCAGCCTGAGGATAGAAGTAAGGTCCGACTAAAGGAATTTCTGAAGATGAATCCACCCGCATTTAAGGGAAAGAAGGATCCTACAGAGGCTGAGGAGCGGCTGACGGAGTTGAGAGTTATATTTGATTTACTGGGGTGCACCGATGCTGAGAGAGTCAGTATGAGTGCCTATATGCTGAAGGGGAGAGCTCGAGATTGGTGGAGTACTACCCAGGGTATCTTGATGTCCCACCAGGATGTGATTGGTTGGGAAGAGTTCCAGACAGCTTTTAGAACCCAATATGTACCACGAGCCGCTCAGAGAAGGAAACAGGCCGAATTTTTGAGTTTGGTACAGGGTGACATGTCGGTGGATGACTATGAGGGCCAGTTCACCGCACTATTGAGATATGACCCAGAGACCTTCAAGAGTGAAGAGCTCCACACAGAGAAGTTTGTGTATGGGTTGAAGCCCGTTATTAGAGATAGACTGATGGGGCTATGTATTACCGAGTTTGGAGATGCTCTGAGACGAGCACAAGAGGTTGAAAGAGGGATTGAGATGGTACAATCCCAGAATGAGCTCAGAGCGGTGAATAGAGATAAGGGCAAGAGGCCAGCACTTTTCCAGTCAGAGGCTCGGAGAGGTTCCTTCAGAAGAGGAAGGATTGAGGTGCAGAGGGACAGATTGGAGAGACCCAGAGCCTATCCTATTATCAAGGAGGCCCCTCGATATGTCAGGCCGGAGATGAGGATTTATAGAGACTGTGGCCGATCGCATGAGGGAAGTTGTACTGGGTCGATCCATGGATGTTTCAGATGTGGTGACATGGGTCACATAGTGAAGGACTGTCCCCAACCTCAGATACCACATGCTCCGGAGCCCGCTAGACAACAGCCTCAGAGAGTGGATCCCCGGAGACGGGCCACTGCGGCAGAGAAAGGGAAGAATCCTGTGGCACAGGGACGTGTGTTTGCCCTGGATAAGGAGACCGCAGACGCTTCAGCGGAAACTATAAGAGGTACACTCTCTGTCTGTAATTATGAGGCTCATGTGTTGATTGATTCAGGATCCACGCATTCGTTTATTTCTGAGCATTTTGCATGTGGATTAAACTTGAAGTTTGAACCTCTAGAATATATACTACATGTAAATACCCCTATGCGTGAATCTCAGAGAACTGAGTTAATCTGTAGAGGATGTGAAATTAAGGTGGGAGATAGAGTGATGTTAGCAGACCTAATCATGTTGAATATACATGGGTTTGATGTAATTCTGGGGATGGATTGGTTGGCAACCAATCGAGTGAGTTTAGACTGCTACACTAAGATTGTAACTTTCTCCCTACCTGAACCTTACAGTGTATGGTTGAGATATTGAGGAAATGTATATATGGAATTCTAGTAAGTCATTTGAGAATTTTAACATTATTTTGGAGATTATTAAATATGATTATTCATGTGAAGGTTATGAGACACTCATCTCAGACGATGAGCGGGAACATCCGAGGATTGAGGATATACCTGTGGTTTGCGAATTTTTGGATGTTTTCCCAGATGAATTGCCAGGTTTACCACCAGAGAGAGAGCTGGAGTTTACCATTGATTTGGTACCGGATACTCAGCCGATCTCTAAACCTCCCTACAGGATGGCATTAGTGGAACTTGAGGAATTGAAGAAACAACTACAGGAGTTATTGGATCAAGGGTTTATTAGACCCAGTGTTTCGCCGTGGGGAGCACCAGTACTATTTGTTAAGAAGAAGGATGGTAGTCTCAGATTATGTGTAGACTACCGGCTGTTGAATAAAGCCACGGTGAAGAATAAATACCCACTGCCCAGGATTGACGATCTACTTGATCAGCTAAGAGGGGCATCAGTCTTTTCTAAGATTGATTTGAGATCGGGCTATCACCAATTGAGGATCAAGGAGGAAGATATTCCAAAGACGGCCTTCAGGACAAGGTATGGCCATTACGAATTTCTGGTGATGTCCTTTGGATTGACGAACGCCCCCGCAGCATTCATGAGATTGATGAACGAGGTGTTCAGAGACTATCTGGATAAGTTTGTGATAGTCTTTATCGATGACATCTTGGTGTACTCTCGGTCGTATGAGGAGCATGTACATCATTTGTGGTTAGTACTTCAGATACTCCAAGATAAGCAATTATACGGAAAGCTTAATAAGTGTGAGTTTTGGCTGAACCGGATAGCTTTCCTTGGGCATGTAGTCTCAGAGGAAGAGTATCAGTGGATCCGAGTAAAATAGCAGCTGTGCTTAATTGGGAGAGACCGAGGACAGTGACTGAGATACGAAGCTTCCTTGGTTTGGCAGGGTATTACAGGAGATTTGTGGAAGGATTTTCCAGGATTGCCGCTCCTTTGACTAAGCTCACGCGTAAGGAGACTCCGTTCATATGGACTGATCAATGTGAGCTCAGTTTTCAAGAGTTAAAGAGGAGATTGACGGCGGCACCTGTGTTAACTATCCCTGAGGGATCAGGAGGATTTTCGGTGTATAGTGATGTATCTCACCAAGGATTGGGGTGTGTGCTTATGCAGCACGAAAGAGTGGTCGCATATGGTTCGCGACAGCTGAAGGACCATGAGCGGAATTACCCCACGCATGATTTGGAGTTAGCCGCTGTGGTATTTGCTTTGAAGATCTGGCGACACTACTTATATGGGGAAAGATTCCAGATCTTCACTGATCACAAGAGTTTGAGATATCTCTTTGATCAGAAAGAGTTAAACATGAGACAAAGGAGATGGATGGAACTCCTTAAGGATTACGACTGCGAGATTCTATATCATCCGGGTAAGGCGAATGTGGTTGCTGATGCCCTGAGCAGGAAGAGTATAATATCTGCTATGATGATCAGGGAATGGGATTTGTTAGAGCAGTTCGCCGAACTTCGGATCAGAGTTAAAGAGGTAGAGACTGGATTTTTGGCTAGCCTGCGGATAGAGCCCAGGATCATGGATCAGATTAGAACTGGGCAGCGCAGTGATCAGAGATTGATAGACATGGTTAGCCAGGCTGAGCAGAGTTCGCAGTCGGATCTCACCATCAGTGAGGATGGATTGTTGAGGTTCAGAGGACGGATTTGTGTACCGGACGATGATACCCTGAAGAGACAGATACTGAGAGAATCCCACTGCTCGCGATACACCATGCACCCAGGAAGTACTAAGATGTACCGAGACTTGAGAAAGGTGTATTGGTGGAGTGGTATGAAGCGAGATGTGGCAGAGTATGTGGCCAGGTGTTTAGTATGCCAGCAAGTGAAGGCTGAGCATCGAAAGCCCGGAGGACTACTACAGCCCTTACCTGTACCTACATGGAAATGGGAGCATGTCACTATGGACTTTATTATGGGTTTACCGAGGACCCGGAGAGGTCGTGACGCGATATGGGTCATTGTGGATAGATTGACCAAGAGTGCCCACTTCCTTGCCATCAAGAGCACAGATACTGTGGATGCCTTAGCTGAGCTATATGTCAGCGAGATAGCTAGATTACATGGGGCTCCAGTGAGTATTACTTCTGATAGAGATTCCCGATTTACTTCCAGATTTTGGACCCAGTTTCAGGAGTCCATGGGATCTCGATTGAGTTTTAGTACCGCCTATCATCCTCAGACAGATGGTCAGTCAGAGAGGACTATTCAGACCCTGGAGGATATGTTGAGGGCGTGTACGATGGATTTTAAGGGATCATGGGATGATCACCTACCCCTAGCAGAGTTTGCGTACAATAACAGCTATCATGCGAGTATCGGAATGGCACCTTTTGAGGCTCTATATAGTAGGAGGTGTAGATCCCCTGTAGCTTGGGAAGAAGTCGGTGACAGAAAGATAAATGCTCCCGAGCTTGTTGAGCAAGCCGTACAGGGTGTGAAACTCATATGTGAGAGGTTACGGGCTGCACAGAGTAGACAGAAAAGCTACGCGGATGTGCGTAGACGGCCACTCGAGTTTGATGTTGGTGATGCAGTATTTCTGAGAGTATCACCGAGCAAGGGTATCATGCGATTTGGGAAGAAAGGGAAATTGAGTCCTCGATACATAGGACCATTTGAGATTCTTGAGAGAGTGGGAGAGGTAGCCTACAGATTGGCATTACCCCCACAGATGTCCGGAATACACAATGTTTTTCATGTGTCTATGTTGAGGAAGTACCACCCGGACCCTTCTCATGTCATAGAGTATGATGAGATGGACATACAGGAGGACATGAGCTACATTGAGGAACCCGTCCGGATTCTCGATAGAAAAGAGAAGGTACTGAGAACCAAGAGCATCCCATTAGTGAAAGTCTTGTGGAAGCATCACTCAAGGGAAGAAGCGACGTGGGAACTAGAGAGTCTCATGAAGGAGAAATACCCCCATCTATTTTGATTAGTTGAGTTGAATTTGGAGGACCAAATTCTTTTAAGGTGGGGAGGATGTGAGATCTGAGAATTTCAGACATATTTAATGATGTAATAATAAATTGAAGTGTAATTTATTGAGCTAAGTGAATTGTGGGAATTATAATTGGAGATTTATGTGTTAAGTGTGTAAAATAAGCTTGATCCATGAGGACAGATCGATCTGGGAGAAGGAGAGATCGATCTGGTGAATTAAAAATGACGAGGAAGGGGAAATTTGAGGAGCAGATCGATCTCCAATGGAAGAGATCGATCTCCTTATGAATCTGTTTGAGAAGGGATCGATCTCATGAGGAAGAGATCGATCTCCAAATGAATCTGTTTGAGAGAAGATCGATCTCATGAGGAGGAGATCGATCTCCAAATGCTTCTGTTTGGGAGAAGATCGATCTCCTCAAGGCACAGATCGATCTCATAAAGCCATAAAGAGATCGATCTCACCCCTCGACAGATCGATCTCCTAGGCATAAAATTGCCCAGATCGTCCCCAAAAATTCAAACGCAGATCGATCTCCCCAGGAGACAGATCGATCTCCTACCTCCAGTCTATATAAGGGACCCGTGTTTTCTCCTGAAATCTTACTTTCTCTCTCTTCCAAACCTCCATTTTTCCGAAAACCTAGTTTCTCACTCCTCTAAATCTCCCATTTCCGGCCAAATCAGCTATTGTGGTAAGAAGGAAAGTTGTTCCTCATCAAAGGGAGAACAACATACTTGGAAATCGAAGGACGAATCGGATCGAGGCGTGAGTTGTGCGTCTCACAAGCTTTGGGTAATTTCTAAACCTCGATCTTGATATTTGAGTTGATTTTGATGTTATTGGTGGTTGAATTTGTGTTGAAATGGCTGAAAGATGACTAGGGATTGATTAAATTTCAATGTGGTAGGAGTGATATGCATATTGAGAATTTTGGTGAATTTGGGAAATTGTGAGCTATAAATGGAAAATTAGACAATGAGGAGAATTAGCGTAGATAATTGGTATTAGAGATATCGAACATTGGGATATTGTGAATAGAGTTGTAGTTTAGGGTTGAGTTACGAGAAATCAAGAGAATTGAGGTGTTATGAGCAATTATGCTCGATTTTAAGAATTGAGGCTTATGTGATGTGGAGTATTGATGTTTTAACATCGTTTGGACAGCTCGGGAGTTCCAGAGTGGAATGCGAGACTAATCCGTGATACGGGGGAAACGATTGCACTATACGAGGTGCAAAGAGGTAAGGGAAATCTAAACCATTTGTGTATGTGAATTGCAAACTGTTTTAGCATGATTTATGATTTATAAACAAGCATGTTGAGTGTTTTGTGTTGAGATTAAACTGCACACGATTTTATAGCCGGTTGGAGCCCAATGTTTTATGAGTTTATAACTGGGCTCTACGTTAAGGCAATATTGTGATTTGAGAAATGTGTGCGTGTGCTTTGCCGGTTGGAACTCGGTTTTACTACGTTTTGTGTTGAGTACAAAACGATTTCAAATGAGTTTTATGAGAGAAAACCATTACGAGTTCTACGTGAAGGCAACCTGTCTTATGTGATAAGACTTGGGTGTGTAGTTGTGAGTACACACCGGGCATTGCTCTGGTAGCATGTAAGCCCGAATTCTTCTCCGTTCTGGTAACGTTGAGAAACCCATTGGTGGCTGTGCCACGTATACCCCATTGGTGGCTGTGCCACGTTGAGAAACCCCATTGGTGGCAGTGCCACGTTGAGAAACCCTATTCAGTGGCTATGCCACGTGAGAAAATAATTCAGTGGCTTTGCCACGTGTGTATTGTGGCTATGCCACGTGTGATTTTAAATCAGTGGCTATGCCACGTTATTTGAGAAAGCGTTTAACGCGTATTTTCACATGCTTTGTTTTGCTCTAGAGTGAGCCTTTTTACTTCATGTTTTCACATGACTTGACACATGAGAGTGTCGTTTTGAATATTTTCATGCAATGGTTTTCAAACGAGTTTCACATACAAATAAATGCTTTGTGATGTGCATTTTGGTTTATGAAATGAGTCCCCTACCCCCCTTTACTGAGCGATTTAGAAGCTCACCCTGTTTTTCTTTCCCCCAGAGTTCTTCAAGTGAATAAGGACTTCCCTGCGGCGTACGGAGTGGTGGCTAGTGGAGGATTCAAGCTCCAGGCTATATAATTTTTACTTTGAGGTATATTATCTTTTCATGTACCCAGACTATTAATGTATTTGCAGACACTTGATGTATGACATTATATGGGATGTATTAGGATTAATTAACTTGTAATCGAGTAATGGGTATAATACAATATTTATTATATCATGAAGAGATCCTGAGGCATGATAATTATGATGATGTATGACACTGCACAGGAATGCACTCTTTATTTGTGAATTAACGAGTAAAAAGTTTTAAATTTGCCCTATTTTCCGCATATTCGGGGCGTGACAGAGTTTTCTTGGTATCAAAGCTTAGGGTGTCTAGTACTGTCAGTGTCGGTTAAGTGAAATAGAATACATCCCAAGTGTCTGTAATAGTCTGGTCATGAACTGAAATTGAGGATTGAGATTTCAATCGATTGTGATATGTACGCGCAGGAGACGAGTTGAGATAGAGAATGAGTAAACGACGAGGTCGTTCGAGGAGGCAGGCAGAGTCCCCTCCACCACCTGTCCCACAACCAGAGAGTCCTAACTCTCGATTTAATCGGATTGAGACCGATGTGAGGCAAGGTTTTGAGCAGATGGCGGTGCTATTCGCGCAACACTTTGGAGTTAATGCCTCGGATACTACCCCTACACCACCACCAGGACCTCCCATACCCCCAGTGCCTCCCGTCACTCAGCCTGAGGACAGAAGTAAGGTCCGACTAAAGGAATTTCTGAAGATGAATCCACCCGCATTTAAGGGAAAGAAGGATCCTACAGAGGCTGAGGAGCGGCTGACGGAGTTGAGAGTTATATTTGATTTACTGGGGTGCACCGATGCTGAGAGAGTCAGTATGAGTGCCTATATGCTGAAGGGGAGAGCTCGAGATTGGTGGAGTACTACCCAGGGTATCTTGATGTCCCACCAGGATGTGATTGGTTGGGAAGAGTTCCAGACAGCTTTTAGAACCCAATATGTACCACGAGCCGCTCAGAGAAGGAAACAGGCCGAATTTTTGAGTTTGGTACAGGGTGACATGTCGGTGGATGACTATGAGGGCCAGTTCACCGCACTATTGAGATATGACCCAGAGACCTTCAAGAGTGAAGAGCTCCGCACAGAGAAGTTTGTGTATGGGTTGAAGCCCGTTATTAGAGATAGACTGATGGGGCTATGTATAACCGAGTTTGGAGATGCTCTGAGACGAGCACAAGAGGTTGAAAGAGGGATTGAGATGGTACAATCCCAGAATGAGCTCAGAGCGGTGAATAGAGATAAGGGCAAGAGGCCAGCACTTTTCCAGTCAGAGGCTCGGAGAGGTTCCTTCAGAAGAGGAAGGATTGAGGTGCAGAGGGACAGATTGGAGAGACCCAGAGCCTATCCTATTATCAAGGAGGCCCCTCGATATGTCAGGCCGGAGATGAGGATTTGTAGAGACTGTGGCCGATCGCATGAGGGAAGTTGTACTGGGTCGATCCATGGATGTTTCAGATGTGGTGACATGGGTCACAGAGTGAAGGACTGTCCCCAACCTCAGATACCACATGCTCCGGAGCCCGCTAGACAACAGCCTCAGAGAGTGGATCCCCGGAGACGGGCCACTGCGGCAGAGAAAGGGAAGAAACCTGTGGCACAGGGACGTGTGTTTGCCCTGGATAAGGAGACCGCAGACGCTTCAGCGGAAACTATAAGAGGTACACTCTCTGTCTGTAATTATGAGACTCATGTGTTGATTGATTCAGGATCCACGCATTCGTTTATTTCTGAGCATTTTGCATGTGGATTAAACTTGAAGTTTGAACCTCTAGAATATATACTACATGTAAATATCCCTATGCGTGAATCTCAGAGAACTGAGTTAATCTGTAGAGGATGTGAAATTAAGGTGGGAGATAGAGTGATGTTAGCAGACCTAATCATGTTGAATATACATGGGTTTGATGTAATTCTGGGGATGGATTGGTTGGCAACCAATCGAGTGAGTTTAGACTGCTACACTAAGATTGTAACTTTCTCCCTACCTGAACCTTACAGTGTACGGTTGAGATATTGAGGAAATGTATATATGGAATTCTAGTAAGTCATTTGAGAATTTTAACATTATTTTGGAGATTATTAAATATGATTATTCATGTGAAGGTTATGAGACACTCATCTCAGACGATGAGCGGGAACATCCGAGGATTGAGGATATACCTGTGGTTTGCGAATTTTTGGATGTTTTCCCAGATGAATTGTCAGGTTTACCACTAGAGAGAGAGCTGGAGTTTACCATTGATTTGGTACCGGATACTCAGCCGATCTCTAAACCTCCCTACAGGATGGCATTAGTGGAACTTGAGGAATTGAAGAAACAACTACAGGAGTTATTGGATCAAGGGTTTATTAGACCCAGTGTTTCGCCGTGGGGAGCACCAGTACTATTTGTTAAGAAGAAGGATGGTAGTCGCAGATTATGTGTAGACTACCGGCTGTTGAATAAAGCCACGGTGAAGAATAAATACCCATTGCCCAGGATTGACGATCTACTTGATCAGCTAAGAGGGGCATCAGTCTTTTCTAAGATTGATTTGAGATCGGGCTATCACCAATTGAGGATCAAGGAGGAAGATATTCCAAAGACGGCCTTCAGGACAAGGTATGGCCATTACGAATTTCTGGTGATGTCCTTTGGATTGACGAACGCCCCCGCAGCATTCATGAGATTGATGAACGAGGTGTTCAGAGACTATCTGGATAAGTTTGTGATAGTCTTTATCGATGACATCTTGGTGTACTCTCGGTCGTATGAGGAGCATGCACAGCATTTGTGGTTAGTACTTCAGATACTCCGAGATAAGCAATTATACGGAAAGCTTAGTAAGTGTGAGTTTTGGCTGAACCGGATAGCTTTCCTTGGGCATGTAGTCTCAGAGGAAGGAGTATCAGTGGATCCGAGTAAAATAACAGCTGTGCTTAATTGGGAGAGACCGAGGACAGTGACTGAGATACGAAGCTTCCTTGGTTTGGCAGGGTATTACAGGAGATTTGTGAAAGGATTTTCCAGGATTGCCGCTCCTTTGACTAAGCTCACGCGTAAGGAGACTCCGTTCATATGGACTGATCAATGTGAGCTCAGTTTTCAAGAGTTAAAGAGGAGATTGACGGCGGCACCTGTGTTAACTATCCCTGAGGGATCAGGAGGATTTTCGGTGTATAGTGATGCATCTCACCAAGGATTGGGGTGTGTGCTTATGCAGCACGGAAGAGTGGTCGCATATGGATCGCGACAGCTGAAGGACCATGAGCGGAATTACCCCACGCATGATTTGGAGTTAGCCGCTGTGGTATTTGCTTTGAAGATCTGATGACACTACTTATATGGGGAAAGATTCCAGATCTTCACTGATCACAAGAGTTTGAGATATCTCTTTGATCAGAAAGAGTTAAACATGAGACAAAGGAGATGGATGGAACTCCTTAAGGATTACGACTGCGAGATTCTATATCATCCGGGTAAGGCGAATGTGGTTGCTGATGCCCTGAGCAGGAAGAGTATAATATCTGCTATGATGATCAGGGAATGGGATTTGTTAGAGCAGTTCGCCGAACTTCGGATCAGAGTTAAAGAGGTAGAGACTGGATTTTTGGCTAGCCTGCGGATAGAGCCCAGGATCATGGATCAGATTAGAACTGGGCAGCGCAGTGATCAGAGATTGATAGACATGGTTAGCCAGGCTGAGCAGAGTTCGCAGTCGGATCTCACCATCAGTGAGGATGGATTGTTGAGGTTCAGAGGACGGATTTGTGTACCGGACGATGATACCCTGAAGAGACAGATACTGAGAGAATCCCACTGCTCGCGATACACCATGCACCCAGGAAGTACTAAGATGTACCGAGACTTGAGAAAGGTGTATTGGTGGAGTGGTATGAAGCGAGATGTGGCAGAGTATGTGGCCAGGTGTTTAGTATGCCAGCAAGTGAAGGCTGAGCATCGAAAGCCTGGAGGACTACTACAGCCCTTACCTGTACCTACATGGAAATGGGAGCATGTCACTATGGACTTTATTATGGGTTTACCGAGGACCCGGAGAGGTCGTGACGCGATATGGGTCATTGTGGATAGATTGACCAAGAGTGCCCACTTCCTTGCCATCAAGAGCACAGATACTGTGGATGCCTTAGCTGAGCTATATGTCAGCGAGATAGCTAGATTACATGGGGCTCCAGTGAGTATTACTTCTGATAGAGATTCCCGATTTACTTCCAGATTCTGGACCCAGTTTCAGGAGTCCATGGGATCTCGATTGAGTTTTAGTACCGCCTATCATCCTCAGACAGATGGTCAGTCAGAGAGGACTATTTAGACCCTGGAGGATATGTTGAGGGCGTGTACGATGGATTTTAAGGGATCATGGGATGATCACCTACCCCTAGCAGAGTTTGCGTACAATAACAGCTATCATGCGAGTATCGGAATGGCACCTTTTGAGGCTCTATATGGTAGGAGGTGTAGATCCCCTGTAGCTTGGGAAGAAGTCGGTGACAGAAAGATAAATGCTCCCGAGCTTGTTGAGCAAGCCGTACAGGGTGTGAAACTCATATGTGAGAGGTTACGGGCTGCACAGAGTAGACAGAAAAGCTACGCGGATGTGCGTAGACGGCCACTCGAGTTTGATGTTGGTGATGCAGTATTTCTGAGAGTATCACCGAGCAAGGGTATCATGCGATTTGGGAAGAAAGGGAAATTGAGTCCTCGATACATAGGACCATTTGAGATTCTTGAGAGAGTGGGAGAGGTAGCCTACAGATTGGCATTACCCCCACAGATGTCCGGAATACACAATGTTTTTCATGTGTCTATGTTGAGGAAGTACCACCCGGACCCTTCTCATGTCATAGAGTATGATGAGATGGACATACAGGAGGACATGAGCTACATTGAGGAACCCGTCCGGATTCTCGATAGAAAAGAGAAGGTACTGAGAACCAAGAGCATCCCATTAGTGAAAGTCTTGTGGAAGCATCACTCAAGGGAAGAAGCGACGTGGGAACTAGAGAGTCTCATGAAGGAGAAATACCCCAATCTATTTTGATTAGTTGAGTTGAATTTGGAGGACCAAATTCTTTTAAGGTGGGGAAGATGTGAGATCTGAGAATTTCAGACATATTTAATGATGTAATAATAAATTGAAGTGTAATTTATTGAGCTAAGTGAATTGTGGGAATTATAATTGGAGATTTATGTGTTAAGTGTGTAAAATAAGCTTGATCCATGAGGACAGATCGATCTGGGAGAAGGAGAGATCGATCTGGTGAATTAAAAATGACGAGGAAGGGGAAATTTGAGGAGCAGATCGATCTCCAATGGAAGAGATCGATCTCCTTATGAATCTGTTTGAGAAGGGATCGATCTCATGAGGAAGAGATCGATCTCCAAATGAATCTGTTTGAGAGAAGATCGATCTCATGAGGAGGAGATCGATCTCCAAATGCTTCTGTTTGGGAGAAGATCGATCTCCTCAAGGCACAGATCGATCTCATAAAGCCATAAAGAGATCGATCTCACCCCTCGACAGATCGATCTCCTAGGCATAAAATTGCCCAGATCGTCCCCGAAAATTCAAACGCAGATCGATCTCCCCAGGAGACAGATCGATCTCCTACCTCCAGTCTATATAAGGGACCCGTGTTTTCTCCTGAAATCTTACTTTCTCTCTCTTCCAAACCTCCATTTTTTCGAAAACCTAGTTTCTCACTCCTCCAAATCTCCCATTTCTGGCCAAATCAGCTATTGTGGTAAGAAGGAAAGTTGTTCCTCATCAAAGGGAGAACAACATACTTGGAAATCGAAGGACGAATCGGATCGAGGCGTGAGTTGTGCGTCTCACAAGCTTTGGGTAATTTCTAAACCTCGATCTTGATATTTGAGTTGATTTTGATGTTATTGGTGGTTGAATTTGTGTTGAAATGGCTGAAAGATGACTAGGGATTGATTAAATTTCAATGTGGTAGGAGTGATATGCATATTGAGAATTTTGGTGAATTTGGGAAATTGTGAGCTATAAATGGAAAATTAGACAATGAGGAGAATTAGCGTAGATAATTGGTATTAGAGATATCGAACATTGGGATATTGTTAATAGAGTTGTAGTTTAGGGTTGAGTTACGAGAAATCAAGAGAATTGAGGTGTTATGAGCAATTATGCTCGATTTTAAGAATTGAGGCTTATGTGATGTGGAGTATTGATGTTTTAACATCGTTTGGACAGCTCGGGAGTTCCAGAGTGGAATGCGAGACTAATCCGTGATACGGGGGAAACGATTGCACTATACGAGGTGCAAAGAGGTAAGGGAAATCTAAACCATTTGTGTATGTGAATTGCAAACTGTTTTAGCATGATTTATGATTTATAAACAAGCATGTTGAGTGTTTTGTGTTGAGATTAAACTGCACACGATTTTATAGCCGGTTGGAGCCCAATGTTTTATGAGTTTATAACTGGGCTCTACGTTAAGGCAATATTGTGATTTGAGAAATGTGTGCGTGTGCTTTGCCGGTTGGAACTCGGTTTTACTACGTTTTGTGTTGAGTACAAAATGATTTCAAATGAGTTTTATGAGAGAAAACCATTACGAGTTCTACGTGAAGGCAACCTGTCTTATGTGATAAGACTTGGGTGTGTAGTTGTGAGTACACACCGGGCATTGCTCTGGTAGCATGTAAGCCCGAATTCTTCTCCGTTCTGGTAACGTTGAGAAACCCATTGGTGGCTGTGCCACGTATACCCCATTGGTGGCTGTGCCACGTTGAGAAACCCATTGGTGGCTGTGCCACGTATACCCCATTGGTGGCTGTGCCACGTTGAGAAACCCATTGGTGGCTGTGCCACGTATACCCCATTGGTGGCTGTGCCACGTATACCCCATTGGTGGCTGTGCCACGTTGAGAAACCCCATTGGTGGCAGTGCCACGTTGAGAAACCCTATTCAGTGGCTATGCCTCGTGAGAAAATAATTCAGTGGCTTTGCCACGTGTGTATTGTGGCTATGCCACGTGTGATTTTAAATCAGTGGCTATGCCACGTTATTTGAGAAAGCGTTTAACGCGTATTTTCACATGCTTTGTTTTGCTCTAGAGTGAGCCTTTTTACTTCATGTTTTCACATGACTTGACACATGAGAGTGTCGTTTTGAATATTTTCATGCTATGGTTTTCAAACGAGTTTCACATACAAATAAATGCTTTGTGATGTGCATTTTGGTTTATGAAATGAGTCCCCTACCCCCCTTTACTGAGCGATTTAGAAGCTCACCCTGTTTTTCTTTCCCCCCAGAGTTCTTCAAGTGAATAAGGACTTCCCTGCGGCGTACGGAGTGGTGGCTAGTGGAGGATTCAAGCTCCAGGCTATATAATTTGTACTTTGAGGTATATTATCTTTTCATGTACCCAGACTATTAATGTATTTGCAGACACTTGATGTATGACATTATATGGGATGTATTAGGATTAATTAACTTGTAATCGAGTAATGGGTATAATACAATATTTATTATATCATGAAGAGATCCTGAGGCATGATAATTATGATGATGTATGACATTGCACAGGAATACACTCTTTATTTGTGAATTAACGAGTAAAAAGTTTTAAATTTGCCCTATTTTTCGCATATTCGGGGCGTGACATGCAAGGCCCTGAATCGGAGCGAACCGGAGTGAACCGACGGTCTGAACCGGGTTTGAACCGGATCGAACCGGTTCAGCCAAGAAAGAGAGGAAAAAAGGAGAAAAAGGGAAAAAGAAAAAGAGGAAAAATTGAGGAAAAATCCCGACGATGTAATCGAGCTACGGGTAAGTCAGTAGTGGTTGAAATTGACCCGATTTAAATTTTGGAGTATTCAATTTAATTAATTTTTGATCGAAAATTTATCCAAAAATTTATAAAATTGTGTAGCTCGATAATTGGCATCCAACAAGAGCTCGAGATAGCCTCAATTTACGTACTAGTATGGAATCTCGGGTAAGTAATCCTTATTTATGATAATTTACATCGTTATGCGTGATATGAATTTAAATTTCGCATAAATTGAATTAAATCTTGAAAATTTAGATAAATTGTCGTAAATAATAAATTTAGCTATTCGAGAGTTAGAATGAGGCCCAAGGAATTTTTAATGGGCTCAATGAGCCTAATAGGCCTCGATAATGTAAAAATTAAGTGGAAAACGGGCTTAAGGTCGATTAAGGCCCATTAAGGTGTAATCGGGCCCAATAGGGATAAATGGGCCCAATGATTTAAATTAAGCCCAGAAAGTATTAAATACAATTAAGTTGTATAATATCTGACCTGAGGAATATTTATACGCAGTTTCGGACATTGGATTGGGAGCAGATCGGACTACGCGACGTGACATCAGAGGAAAGGTCAGACTCGACAGGAAAATATGGTAAGGGAATTCTGCGGACTGATAGAGGTAACTTTATGAAATTTGAAGTTCATTTGCAGTCCTTTAAAAATTATCTGAAGGGTCTAGAGGTCAAATAATAATTTTAGTGCCCCGAATGGGCAAATTACCAAAATACCCTTGTTAAGGGTAAAATTTACAAATTTAGGAAAAATTGAGAGGAGCAAGAACAAGAGGTTTCTGCTCGTTCTGGAGACATTTTAATGCATGCATGAGTAGGCTGGCTAACCTTGAAAGAAAATGCACAGCATTGCACACTTTCAACGATATAATTGTTTTGAAAACTGTTTTGAGGAAACAGAGCTGCCTACGTGTTTTTATTGACATGTGACGTGCTAGAGCTTAGCTCACACGATGCTTTGATTTGTGTGATGCATGCATTAGTGCTGGAGCGAGAGCTCACACTAGAGTTTTACATGCATTGGTGCTAGAGTCTAACTCGCACCAGATTCTTTTTATATGATTTTCGTGACACGGTGCTAGAGTCTAACTCGCACCAGATTTTCACATGGTTTGCATACAGAGTGCTAGAGCTTAGCTCGCACTAGTTTTACCTGATTTGATGAGAGTGCTGAGCATCGCTCGCACTGATTTTATGAGAACATGCGATAAGCCGTGCTTGGAGCAGCGGGTAGACTGTGTGTCACCGATTAAATAGGCTCGTACGTGTGTTTTGAGACATGGCATGAGTATAGAGACATGATATGGGTCCACGGAGTATGATGTACCGTGTAAATAGCATGGAGTACGATGTACTATGTGGTATCTTCGGATACGGCATCTTCGGATGCATGGGATCAGATAAGACCGACGAGATGGATTGACCCACCTCCCGGGCGGTTTTCGATCATGGTGAGAACCCACACACTAGGATCCGTGTAGCAGAGGAACTCCCGAGGACACATGGCCATAGTCTTGGTTATTACCGATATACAGATGTTGCCTGGTCTCGCATGTTGACGACTTTGATGAGATTAAAATTGGGTTTTTAAAATCAAACGTGCATGATAATTACTTCCATGCTTTTCAAACCCATGTGTGAATGTAAATCAATTTTTATCGTTTTATGTGAGTCAGGACCACCCGAGGGATGGGTTGAGTCCTGGCCTTGTTGTGACATTTTAAACGAGAAAGAAATGATTTGAAATAATTGCATGTTGAATTTTGCCATGTGAATGGATTTACATAACATCATAACTTATATCATCTGTTTTAAAATGTGTGGAGAAAGGGTGGTTTATGCATGGCACCACATTCATGTAGGTAGTATGGTTACCTACTTGTTCGTAGGATTGCCTTACTGAGCTTGATGTTCTCACCCCTTTCATTTTCTCACACAGCTAATCTCCAGTAGACGTTGAGGTGACTGAGTACTGCATTCCGGATATCCGCTGCTGCCCATCATTTAAGGTATACACACTTGTACATATTATATCTAAATAAGCATAGCACAGTAACATGTTTGTAAGTAACTTTAGGGGATGTATAAATATTGTAAACACTTATAAATGACTGAGAAAGAATTTAAGTTATATGGTAAATGTATGGTGGGACTGGCATTGACGCACAGCCCAATTTGTTAGTGGAGTGTGGTCACGATCAGAGGACAGGTAAGCATGAAAGAAAATAACAAAACAGAAAAAAATTTACTCTGATTTTTGGATAGTTTTGGGTCGTGACATATAAAGGTGGTATCAGAGCGCAATTGGTCTGATGTGTGTCAGTGTCAGTAATTAGGAATTACATCCCCGTGTTACTGTGCTTGGTTAGATACAATAGTGTATATCGAGATGTGTTTTGACTAAGAAATGGTTGAGATTGCAGGAATGCCTAATATGAGTCGCGTTAGATGAGATAGTGCACGAGTCAGAGGTCGTAGAGGTAGACCTGAGTCTGCTAGTCATGCTGAGTTGACCTGTGAGAATCAGGATGAAATTGAAATGAAGGCTAATGTTGAGCATGCCCCACTGAGTCCGACAGAGAGATCGGACAGTATTGAGACACGCTTCGCGAGGTTAGAGCGGAGTGTGGAGATTATTTTGAGGAGCTAATTGCTCAGTTTATGAATGAGATTTGAGGGTGCAGCGGAGCAGTAGTGGAAACCCGCTCGACCCATCTTAAGTGTTAAACATCCAGAGCTAAGATGAGAAATGTTTATGGATGTATTCCGGTGACAGGATATCCTGGACATTATTTAAAAGAAATGATAGATAAAAGTCCTTACTCTGACCTAGAGGATTTGATTTATTGATGAGTATGCTTATGAGTATGAAACTCAATTATATTCCTGGGCAGATATTACCTCGACACTATGAACAAGTGACAGCTAGCCTGAGATTAGAACCGGATAAGAGTGCCCAGATTGCACAAGCTTAGCGTGATGATCGGCAGGGTGTCGATAGTGTGGGTCAGATTCAGAAGGGTACAGTGATAGAGTTCACAGAGTGTGATGATGATTTACAGAGGTTTCGAGACAGTATGAGTGCTCCTCAAGACCACAGTTGATGGGATAGTGATATTGTCAGAAGCTCACTTTTTGGGATATACAGTGCATACGGAAAGTAACGAATATATATATGAAATCTCTGAGAAGGGTATTGGTGGTCAGATATGAAAAGAGATATGGTAGAGATTGTGGAAAAGTGCCTAGTATGTCAGCAGAATAATGTAGAGTATTAAAAGTCTGCAGGGTTATTGCAGCCTCTACCTATATCAACACGGCACGGGAAATGGGAGCAAGTCTTCATGAATGTCGTGATGGGTTACAGAGAACCCAAGTGAATTACGAGGCTATTTGGATGATAGTCGATAGAGTGACTAAGTCTACCCACCTTTTGGTTATGAAATCCCCAAATACTCAGAGTGTATATGAGGGTTTATGTGAAAGGAAGATTGTGGAACATTAAGTAGCGTTCCAGTGAGCATGGTATCATATAGGGATTCCCGCTTCACTTCCCACCTTTGAGGATATTTTTAGGAAGCTATGGGAACCCGACTGAGTATTAGCACAGCTTTCCATCCTCAGACAGATAGTCAGTCAGAAAGGACTGTACAGGTTCTGGAGGATCCGATGAAAGCGTGTGCCCTTGATTTTTTATGCTTCTGGGATGATCAGTTATTACAAATCGAATTCGCCAATAGTGACAGTTGTCACTTGAGTATCGAGATAACAAGATATGAGGTAGCGTATGGCTGTAGGGGTCGTTCCCCAAATTGGATAAGAAAAAGTGGGTGACAGATAGAATTATTTTCGACCTTGGATAATAAGTCTCTAAGGATGTTTAGTTAAGGATGAGAGATTAAGAACACCTCAGAGCACATAGAAAAGTATTGGAATTCACCGAGGGTGAATTAGTATGGTTGAAATGTTTCTTGTCCTAAGAGAATAAGGACATAGCGAACTTTTGGAAGAAGGTAAATTGAGTTTCGCTGGATTGAATCGTTTGAGAGATTGGACAAGTGGAAGATAAGACCTGTAGGTGGCATTTCCACTTGAATAAGCAGGCACCCACAAAGTGTCCCATCTTTTGATGCTTCGAAAATACTATCCAGATCCAACATAGGTGATAAGATATGAGATCCAACAGTTCAGCTTAATGCAAATATAAGTATATTGAAAGTTGATTCGGGCATTAAACAGGAAAGAGAAAGTATTGAGGTGTAAGATGATCTCCTTAATTAAAGTCCTTTGGTAGTAATACACTCCGAAAAAGGTCACATGAGAATTTAAGATTATGATACGATCGATGTATTCGGAGTTGTATCTGGACTCATATGACTTGGTCTAATTTGGAGGACCAAATTCCTTAAGTGGGGGAGATTTGTAAGACCCGAAATTAAATCGTAAATTTTTATGAGGGATGAAAATGGTCAAAAATTTAACTGAATGGGATTCGGATTGAAAATAAGGATTTAAAATGCGAAGTGAGTGAGTGTTCGTGAAAGGAAGTCGGGTTAAATTAATCTCGAACACGTACAAGGGTAAAATGGTCAAAAGACAGAAAGTTGGTATAAATTCGAGAAGAAAAATTTAATTAAAAATAATGGATTGAGAAATCTTGGTCAATAAAGGTGAAATAAATTTATTTTTGGTTAAATTGATCAAGATATAAATTTATTGGAATAAATCGAGATTTTTACTTCGAAAAATAATCCCGAAAATAATCGAAAAATATACCGAAAAGTCATTCGGGACAATATCCCAAAAATACGAAGAAATTATACTCGAAAAAGGGTCAAAATATAATAAATAAATTAAATTAAATTAAATTAAATTAATTAATTTGAAATAAAATAATAATTTTTGGTAGATATTTTAGATTTTTAATGTATTTTAATGATTAAAAATATTAATAAAATAAATAAAATAAAAATAAATAATAAATAAATTAATTAATTAGTTAATTGATAAAAAAAAAGAGAGAAATCTGAAAAATGAAATTGGGGAGAGAGAAAGAGAAGAGAGAACGGAAAAAACGAAGCCAAACCGAGGAGACCACCGGCGAGCCGTCCGGCCACCAACGGCCAGGCGAAGGGCCAAAAAAGGAAGAGGAGAGGCCGACGATCTCCCTGGTACCGGAGATGAAGCCCACCGACGCCGGAATCCGGCGGATCGAGGGAGAGAAATCGACGGGGAGAGAAGAGATTTTTCCGGCGATCGACGCCGATTCGGCCCCAACCACCAGCCACCGAAGAACCCCTGCGTGATGCCGAGCCGAATGAGGGCGGAAACAGCTAGGGAAACGGCGGCCAGCGCCGGCAACGACGAGAAACGAGGAAGCCACCTACGTTGGAAAGGAGAAGAGGCCGGACCGGCCACTTTTCGACGACCTCGTGTGAAACCGAGACCAGATCCGAGCTGCAGACGACCCAGCGGAGCCACTGGCGGTGTGAGTCGATGGAGAATCGGCCGGCAAGACCCTGAATCGGAGCGAACCGGAGTGAACCGACGGTCTGAACCGGGTCTGAACCGGACCGAACCGGTTCAGCCAAGAAAGAGAGGAAAAAAGGAGAAAAAGGGAAAAAGAAAAAGAGGAAAAATTGAGGAAAAATCCCAACGATCTAATCGAGCTACGGGTAAGTCAGTAGTGGTTGAAATTGACCCGATTTAAATTTCGGAGTATTCAATTTAATTAATTTTCGATCGAAAATTTACCCGAAAATTTATGAAATTGTGTAGCTCGACAATTGGCATCCAACGAGAGCTCGAGACAGCCTTGATTTACGTACTAGTATGGAATCTCGGGTAAGTAATCTTTATTTACGATAATTTACATTGTTATGCGTGATATGAATTTAAATTCCGCATAAATTGAATTAAATTTTGGAAATTTAGATAAATTGTCGTAAATAATAAATTTAGCTATTCGAGAGTTAGAATGAGGCCCAAGGAATTGTTAGTGGGCCCAATGAGCCCAATAGGCCTCGATAATGTAAAAATTAAGTGAAAAATGGGCTTAAGGCCGATTAAGGCCCATTAAGGTGTAATCGGGCCCAATAGGGATAAATGGGCCCAATGATTTAAATTAAGCCCAGAAAGTATTAAATACAATTAAGTTGTATAATATTTGACCTGAGGAGTATTTATACGCAGTTCCGGACATTGGATTGGGAGCAGATCGACTGCGCGACGTGACATCAGAGGAAAGGTCAGACTCGACAGGAAAATAAGGTAAGGGAATTTTGCAGACTGCTAGAGGTAACTTTACGAAATTTTAAGTTCATTTGCAGTCCTTTAAAAATTATCTGAAGGGTTTAGAGGTCAAATAATAATTTTAGTGCCCCGAATGGGCAAATTACCAAAATACCCTTGTTAAGAGTAAAATTTACAAATTTAGGAAAAATTGGGAGGAGGAAGAACAAGAGGTTTCTGCTCGTTCTGGAGACATTTTAATGCATGCATGAGTAGGCTGGCTAACCTTGAAAGAAAATGCACAGCATTGCACACTTTCAACGATATAATTGTTTTGAAAACTGTTTTGAGGAAACAGAGCCGCCTACGTGTTTTTATTGACATGTGACGTGCTAGAGCTTAGCTCGCACGATGCTTTGATTTGTGTGATGCATGCATTAGTGCTGGAGCGAGAGCTCGCACTAGAGTTTTACATGCATTGGTGCTGGAGTCCAACTCGCACCAGATTCTTTTTATATGATTTTCGTGACACGGTGCTAGAGTCTAACTCGCACCAGATTTTCACATGGTTTGCATACAGAGTGCTAGAGCTTAGCTCGCACTAGTTTTACCTGATTTGATGAGAATGCTGAGCATCGCTCGAACTGATTTTATGAGAACATGCGATAAGCCATGCTTGGAGCAGCGGGTAGACTGTGTGTCACCGATTAAATAGGCTCGCACGTGCGTTTTGAGACATGGCATGAGTATAGAGACATGATATAGGTCCACGGAGTACGATGTACCATGCAAGTAGCATGGAGTACGATGTACCGTGTGGTATCTTCGGATGCGGCATCTTCGGATGCATGGGATCGGATAAGACCGACGAGATGGATTGACCCACCTCCCGGACGATTCCCGATCATGGTGAGAACCGCACACTAGGATCCGTGTAGCAGAGGAACTCCCGAGGACACATGACCATAGTCCTGGTTATTACCGATATACAGATGTTGCCTGGTCTCGCATGTTGACGACTTTGATGAGATTAAAATTGGGTTTTTAAAATCAAACGTGCATGATGATTACTTCCATGCTTTTCAAACCCATGTGTGAATGTAAATCGATTTTTATGGTTTTATGTGAGTCAGGACCACCCGAGGGATGGGTTGAGTCCTGGCCTTGTTGTGACATTGTAAACGAGAAAGAAATGATTTGAAATAATTGCATGTTGAATTTTGCCATGTGAATGGATTTACATAACATCATAACTCATATCATCTGTTTTAAAATGTGTGGAGAAAGGGTGGTTTATGCATGGCACCACGTTCATGTAGGTAGTATGGTTACATACTTGTTCGTAGGATTGCCTTACTGAGCTTGATGTGCTCACCCCTTTCACTTTCTCACACAAATAATCTCCAGTAGACGTTGAGGCGACTGAGTACTGCATTCCGGATATCCGCTGCTGCCCATCATTTAAGGTATACACACTTGTACATATTGTATCTAAATAAGCATAGCACAGTAACATGTTTGTAAGTAACTTTAGGGGATGTATAAATATTGTAAACACTTATAAATGACTGAGAAAGAATTTAAGTTATATGGTAAATGTTTGGTGGGACTGGCATTGACGCACAGCCCAATTTGTTAGTGGAGTGTGGTCACGATCAGAGGACAGATAAGCATGAAAGAAAATAACAAAACGCAAAAAATTTACTCTAATTTTTGGGTAGTTTTGGGTCGTGACATCAGTAACATCGAGGACTATGGCCATATCCTAGTGATCCCTGGCAACACGGTACCTAGTGTGCGGGGTATCACACCTGAAACGGGAGGTGGGTCGTCCTGCCCGTCAGAACATCATAACACCAGGATTGCGAGGGCAAGGCTTGCTGCCTCATGGCTAATGCCACTCCACTCTAACAATCCCCACGGTACAGCGTACTCCGCGTGATATACACGGTATAACATACTCCGTGAACCCAAGTTCAGTCAGGGGTGCCTATAATAGGTCTTATCCACCCATATCATCTCTGTCTCAGTATGCACGTATGAGCATATCATCTCACTGTGACACACAGTCTACAGGAGGCTCCAACACGGCTATATGCATGTAATATAAATCCCTGTGCGAGCGAAGCTCTTGCATGACTCCATGCATATTCATGATATCAGAAAACCTCGTGCGAGCGAAGCTCTAGCACGGTTTCATAAAAATAAGTAAAATCTGCGTACGAGCAGCGCTCTAGTTCGACTTAAACTGATTATAATTTCAAGTAAAATCCACGTACGAGTAATGCTCTAGTACGGATATGTATATAAAACTCAATGAAAACCTCGTACGAGAAAAACTCCAGTACGACATTCAAATGAATTATGAAAACCATGTAAAACTTTGTGCGAGCAACGCTCCAGCACGGTTTTATGCATAATTAAATCAAATCTCGTGCGAGTTACACTCCAGCAAGGCTTTTATGCAATTATTATATCAAAAATGGATGCGAGCTAGGCTCCAGCACCTCTCATGTACGTTAATCATAAAATCTAGTGTGAGCAATCGCTCCAGCACCATTTCATGCATACCACGTCAAAACAAGTTAAAACATGTCAAAACATGTCAAAACAGAGTGCGAGCTAGGCTCCAGCAGCTCTCATGCATATCAAATCATAAAATCAGTACGAGCAACCGCTCTAGCACATTTTATGCATATGATGTCACATAAATCAGTGCGAGCAACCGCTCAAGCACATTTATGCACATTCACAAACGCAGATATAGTGTGAACTACATGTCGGCACTATCTGTTTCCATATAAACTTGATAGTTGGCCTATTTTCCAAGGAAATTTCATTTAAATACCAATAACACTTACGTAGTGTTATTTTGGAAAACTTATGCAATTATTGGCCAAACTACCGTTTTGCTTTGCTTAAAACCACGAAATTCCCTTAAATTAGAAAATTCATAAATCATGCATTTCATGCATGTCATGCTTTCATCATCCTTAGGTGAACTTCCCTCAATATGGGTAAAATAGTCTTTTCACCTATTTCGATCCTTAAAATCATTTAAACCACTTTTAGGATCATTATACATAATCAGGGTATACATACATATTCAGTGTATAGAAAAGCTATTAAAATACGCGTAGCTATCTCTAGCTACTCACATAATTCCTTTACCTCATTTTTCTGTACAGTCTGACCTTTCCACTAATGACTCGTCATGCAGTCCGATTTGCTCCAAATCCAATCTCCGAAACTGCGGATACACATTCATCAGGTCAAATACAATACAATTTAATTGTATTTCATATTTTCTGGGCTGAATTTAAATCATTGGGCCCGTTTACCCATATTGGGCCCGATTGCACCTTAATGGGACTTAATCGGCCTTAAGCCCGTTTACCACACTTTATCGAGGCCTATTGGGCTCATTGGGTCCATCAGTATTTATTTAGCCTCGTTCTAAACTCTCAGACAGCTTATGAATTATTTACGACAATTTATCTCAATTTTTAGAATTTAATTCATTTAATGCGAAAATTAGATTCGTAATTTATCTAACACGTATAACGATGCAAAATTGTTGTAAATAAGGGTTACTTACCCGTGATATCATGATAGTACGTAAATCGAGGTTGTCTCGAGCTCTCGGTGGATTCCAATTGTCGAGCTACACAATTAAATATATTTTTGGGTAAACTTTTAGTCGATTATTTAACAATTTAAATATTCTGAATATTTAAATCGGTCAATTCGACCGCTTACCGACTTACCCGTAGCTCGATTGCATCACTAGAATTTTTCTCAAATTTTCTTCTTTTTCTTTTTCCCTTTTTCTTCCTTTTTTCCTTTTCTTTTTGGCTGAACCGGTCCGGTCCGGTTCAACCCAGTCAGATCACCGGTTCAGTGCTTTGCCGGTCAGTTCTCCATCGGTTTCCGTTGCCAGTGGCTCCGTTGGGTCGTCCGATGCACGAATCTGGGGTTGGTTTCGTTCAAGGTCGCCGAAAAGTGGCCGGTTCGGCCCTTCTCTCCTCCGGCGAAGTGGCCTTCCTTTTCTTCTCGTTTTCTGGTGATAGCCGTCACCTCACCCACCGGTGTTGCCACCAATCGCGTCGCCCACGCCTGGGGGACGCTCGGCTGGAGGTGGCCGGCCCCAGATCGACGTCGATCGTCGAATTTCTCCTTCTTTCTCCTCTCTCGGCTTTTCCTCTCTCTTTCACTGGCGATCGTTGTCGTTCGTCAGTCCTATAGGCCAAATTCTGCCCGGGGTCGACGTCGGCAGTCTTCCCCCTCGTCGGCCGCTTGCCTGAGCCGTCGCCGGTGGTCGGCCAAAGGGGCTCGGTTTTCCTGCTTTGTTTTCTGTTTCAGAATCGCGTTTCTTCGCGATTTTTTTTTTCAGTTCAATTTTTTTTATTATTTTATTTTTAATTATATTTTAATCAATTAAAATATTATTAAAATCCAAAAATATCTAAAAAATACTATTTTATTCATTTAATCCATAAATGAATTTATCAGTCCGATTTTACCTTTTTGGTATAATTTTTGATTATTTTTGGGATTATTTTTCGAGGCGAAAATTTCGATTAATTCTTATAAATTCATATCTTGATCAATTTAACCCGAAATTTAATTATTTCTTCATTAATGATCAAGATTTCTCAATCCCATATTTTTAATTAAATTTTCTTGTCCCGATGAATACCGAATTTTGGTCTTTTGACCGTTTTATCCTTGCACATGTTCGGTAAATTCCATTTCAATCCTTTTGCATTTTTAAATGCACTCAAAAATTTCTATTCGTTCCCTTTTTGCTCTTACAATAAAATCGGGTCTTACACAGCCAATTGGACAAATCGACAAGTGACATGGAAATATCTACTCTGCGGCAAATCAAATGAAGACAAGTGGCCAAACAATGCCAATTCATCTAGGATGAAAATTGTACCCCTAAGTGTGTGTATAAATAGAACATGATGGCAATTGAAAAAAAGAAGAAGTAGGAGTAGGGTAAGTAGTGTAGTTAGGGTAGAATAGGAGTAGTGTAGAGTAATTTAGGAGTGGTTTTAATTTAGGGTAGTTTGAGTTTTTGATGTTTTTATTTTAAGATTTCTGATTGTAGTTCTTTTTAGCCACCATTGTTAAAGTTTTACAAGCTTTCATTTTTTTTTATTAAAATGAAAAAGTCTCATTCTAGTAGTTAGTATTATCTTTTATCACATTTGTTTCTCATTTTCTGTTAGTTGTTCATTCGGTTTGAGAGGAGAGCATGGTGACAGCTGCTCAACCTTAAATCCTTTCCATGCTTTTCTTTACATTTTCCATTGATTACGATTTGAGTTTTGTTACAACTTTAATTTTTACCTAACCCGAGTCTCACTAGCTCCATGTAATCTTCGGTTTTCTTTCTTTGTTTTCATATTGCTTATTCATATATAGCCACAATCACTCTGGATGCTTCAATTTTTACTGCCTGTGTCTTATTCTGGTGTTTTGATGCGGGTTGGATGTTGGGTATTACTCCTGAGTTGTTGGTACACCGGAATGATGGTGACTGCTGAAGTAGAGAACGAGGAAGTGGCTGCTAAAGATGGCAGGTGTCTTCCGATCGGTTCTAAACAGTAGCAGTAGTATACTATTGCAACGTTATGGATCATTTACATTCTTTGCTTTGCTATGTTTCATGTGTTATTTACTGTTCACTTTCTTTCTTTGCTTTTGTTTTTGGTTTCATTCATTTTATGTTTTCTGTCTTTCATTCATTGCCTTAAGCTTACACGTTAACAATTTTTGCTTGTGTTTTATCTGATGTCTCGTTCTGTTTCATCTATTGTTCGTCATTTTGGTTTCATTCATTTTATGTTTTAGCTTGTGTTCTATCTTACTTCTTGTTCTGTTTTACTGAGCATTGCAGAAAGATTGGATGTACGGCTCGGCAAGATGTTGTGACAGCAGCTGTTGTGTGTGCATTTTGCTCCAGTAACAAGTGCCCAGCTAATGCAGCATTATATGACAAAATCGAGAGCAACCTAGAGCACTTGGAGCAGAGGACAAAATCGAGAGCAACCTGTAGCACCTGGAACAAGATGCTGCTAGCGCCTGATGCAGCAGTGCAGGACAGCAGTTGGGATATGCTAAGCTAAAGGCAGAAGCGGACAAAAATATGGGATGCACAGCTGAAGACAGCACCTGGAGCAGAGGACAAATCAAGAGATGTGGACAGATCGGATGCAATAGACAGCAGGCCTAGACAAACCATGAGCTCCTGGAAATGAAAATGAAACTGAAGAAGACGTGTACAGTAGTGCAATCGGGACCACTCGACTGGACATTTAGCTAGGGCCTTGTTTGGCTATTGCATTGTAGCTATTTAATTCATTTTCATGCATTTTTAGTATAGTTTAATTTCAATTTAATTTGGTAGCTTAGATTAGAGTCTTTAATTAAATTGCATGTTAGTATTCTTGCTTAGTGGTATAAAACCTAGTTTTAATTAGGTTGATAGTTAATTAAGTGTTCATTTAGAATTAGATTAGGGGTAGATTTATTTCATGTAATTTTAAGTTTGTTTCCATTTTAAATTTAATCCAAAGATATTTTTCATGCATTTTTTAGATTTTGTTTTATTGTTAGAGTTAGATTTAATTTAGGATTATTTTATAAGTAGTTAATTTCTTAGTTAGATTTATGAATTTCTTTAGGTTAGTAGATTTTTATTTTATTAGATTTTAGGTTAGTTTAATTTACAATTTTTATTAGTTTAATTACATGCATTTTTTATTTTAAGTTTGTTTAAATTTGAGTTTAATTTTATTTCTTTATTTTCATGTTTGTATTTTATTTTAGTTGCGTTAATTCATTTTAATTGTTTTAATTATCTTTCGTAGGTTGTTGCTTTTAGTTGCTTGGAGCACTGTAAATAATTTTAGCTCAGTTTTATTTTCTTTATTTTATAGTTTTTATTGTTTTCAGTACTTTTAATTTCAGCCTCGTAGATCACCCATCTTCAATTCATAATTTGCTAGAATATACTTAGGATAAGATTAACTGGTAATTAATTAGACTGATCAACTTCTTTGAGGGACGATAACTCGAGACTCAAATCCCATTATTACTTGTACGACCCATGCACTTGCGGATAATACGTTTAGATCGTATCAAGCAATTACAAATCATAAGTGTACCTTTAATAGCATTCGATAAGGTGTCAGCTATCTCTCGATCTATGGCTCGAACATGTCCCTGTGAGTCGGGTCTCTTACCCTTTTCAACAACTGTAGCTCTTCTCTGTGGAGCTGGTCTCAGAGGGATCTGTATCTATCTCCCAGTTTACCTTGGTAGTTCTCGAGGTGCATGAGTTCTCATCTGCAGGCAGTCCTTAATCTATTGCCCAACTTCGTCACATCCAAAATAAGCACCTGTAAGCCAATGACAAGGTCCAGGATGTGGTTTGCCACAATTCTTGCACTTATGTACCTCGGTGCCAGAACCACATGCAGCATCAACACTAACTACAGGGATTTTAGGCTTGTCAACCCCTGACTGAACTTTCTTCACTCTTTGCATCTTCAACTAATCTCTTCTGACTTCAAATCGGGATGTCTTGTAAGACTCGTATCTCATGTAGCTTGTTCCTTATGATTCCTATGTGTACGAACATTTTATTATGTTAGTTGAATCATAAGAAAAGTAATTACTTGAATGAAAGTGTAAGTAAAATGATTTAACACTTATAAGCTACATAAAAGCCAAATAAGGGTTATAGAAGCCACAGGCTAAACTGAGTGGATTTGAATCATTTTGACTGAAGAGAAGAACTTAAAATGAGAAAATATAGAGAGCTCATGAAGGAAAGTCAGTTTGATTTGGTCTCGAACACATATAAGTGGTGAAAACACTAAAAAGGGGTTAAACGAGTACGAAATGGTCCGTTTAAGGTGCTTTAGACATATTCGCCTGCTGGAAACAGCTAAAACATAAAGATGAGAGTGTAAACCATGGAATATGATATTTTCAAAATTTTGAAAAAAAGTCAAACGTGGTCAATGGTCAAGAAAAGTCAATGGTAGTTAAGAAAAATGGACTTTAACCATAGTTTACTAACCATGGATAAAATTTAACCTAAGTAAGGTTAAAATGTGGGAAAGAAATATTTTTGGTTAAAATACAAGATATTCATCCCCAGAAGTAGGGAAAATTTATTTAATCGAAATTCAGATTAATTTTATTGGGTAAAACGCAATGGGCCAAAGTTGGAATTTTTAAAGCCCATTAAGGTGGAACAAGTGTGGGCCGAATTTCTTAGGCCCATTAGGTCGAATTGTTGGACTGATTTGTGGGCCCAATATTAAGAAAATAAAAGGTCTAATTGGTAAGAAAAATTTCAGCCCGAAAGCCTAAAAGAAAAGCCCAAACCAAGAAGCCCAAAGCTAAGGCCCATTAGTTGAAAATTGAAGCCCATTAGTTAATTAACTTAAAGCCCAAATTGTAAACTATGACTTAAACCCATTAAGCCTAAATTTAGGATTGAATTTTAAGGCTTAATGAATAAGTTTTCTATCTAAAAATCAGCCAACACAATTGCCTTCTTCTTCCTTTAAGCTCTCGGCCAAAGAGGAAAACCATTAACAATATATAGTTCAAGCTTTCTCTATCTAGAAATCACTGAGATAAAGACATATTTGGAACTTGCAATTTTCGTGGAAGTTGTTCCAAATTGAGAGAGGATTAACATATCTTAGAATTGGCTATCAATCAACCATACTGGGAGAGACAAAAATCAAGGAAGTTTCGGCCACAAGGAGAAGTATAAGCTAGGTATAATTTCAAGCTTCCAAATTCATATATGTTAATCTATGAATTATTTTACGTTGATTGGTGTATGATTTATGCATTGAAACATATGAAATCACCATGAACTAAGGTTGACCGAAAATGGGTATTTCATTTTCTATGAATACCCATATGATTTTAAGGCATGTATAGGTTGATATGCATGTATACATGATTATGGCATAGTTAATTTTAATCAATTTGGTGTATTGGTGGATGAATTTGAATTGGCAATCAAGGTGTTTGATAAAATACCTAAATGAACTAAGTTAAGAGTTAAGACATCGCTAACCAAGTGTTTGACAAAATGCCTAAGTGAATTGGCTAGCAAATGGCCATGAGTGGCGTGGGTTGGTGTGACTGACGACATGGTGGCTCTCGACCACATGTCATGGCTAAGAAGGCCAATGGGCCAAACTGATTTGGTTTCGGCCCAATAAGTTGACATGGGCCTCGGACAAGCTCAATAAGAGTTTATGGGCCCTACAAGCCCAATAAGCTCAACGAAAATGAATAGTAAAGTGAAATTGGGCTTAAGACAGTGTTAGGCCTAACTAAAGTGATTAAGGCTCAACAAGAGTAAACGAGCCCATTAAGTGAAAGAGACTGTATTAAATGTAAAATACAATAGGTAAAGTGTAATTAACCAAATAAATGGTTATATGCAGCTCCAGAGATTATATTGAGAGCAAATCGAACTGCGGAATCGAGCAGCATTGAGAAAGAAATTTAGCTCGAAGTGATTTTAGGTAAGGGACTTTTGCGAGTAGTTAGAGATATCTGTGCGTTATTTTGTCTACTTTTACATTCACTTAAAAATCCTAAGGGTCAGAGAAAGTGAATAATATTTATAGCGACCCGATATGGGTAAATTACCATTTTACTCCAAGTAAGGGTAAAAAGTCAACTTTTAGGAAAAGTTGTAAAAAACATGAAAATCATGTTTTTGAATGCTTTTATTGTTGTTTAGCAGTAGATGAGATAATATTTTCATGATTTATGAGAAATAGCATAATTTATGGCGCTGATTTAATGTTTTGAAAATCTTCCCTTTCAAAGAGCCATCTATCGAATTATGTGAGAATAAATCTTGTTGGAACACAGCTCACACTTGATTTCATATGTTTTCCACATAAAATTAGTGTCGGAGTATAACTCGCACTAGATTTATATGATATGTATGATAGAGTACTGGAGCGATTGCTTGTACTCAGTTTTACATGTTTTATGCATAGCATGGTACTAGAGCGATTGCTCGTACTTGTTTTGAAATGTGAGCTATGCATGACCTAGTGCTGGAGTGCTACTCACACTAGAGTTCAAGTTTGTGATGTGTATGAGACAATGATTGAGCAGGGTATCGACTGTGAGTCACACTTAAGGCTCGCACTGAGACAGTGATTTGAGCAGATTGTTGGCTATATGTCACACTCAAGGCTCGCACTGCAAATATGTGATATACATGATATGATTTAAAAACTGTTGCTTTCCTCGTGTAGACTGAGTGTCACACGATGAGATGTTTGTATGTGGATTTAGAGACGTGGCATTGATTATCCATTGAGATAGGTCCACGGGTGTACGTTGTATCGTGCATGTGTAACGGAGTATGTTGTACTGTGTGTTGTTGTGTTGTTATGATGTGTGGAGTTGAGGAGTTGATAGTTGATGGTTGTGAGGATTTGACCCACCTCCCATTGCAACAGTGATTGCCCTGCACACCGAGATCTGTGTAGCCTGGGATCACCATTGTAGGATATGGCCATAGTCCAGGATATTATTGTGTTTAGACACCGAGTCTTACATGATTATATCACATGATTTTATGACACAGGTAGACTGAGGGATGGGTCGAAACCCGATTGATGTGTTGTGAATTATTGAAATGCCATATTTACTATAATTTGAATATAATTGGCATGAATTATTTAAAGGCATTGTGAATTTATAAAGATGCAGTATTTTGCATGAAATGCCTATATTTGAGAACCTAGCATGATTTCAGTACATGATATTTAATATGTACCATTACAACAGTTTTCAATTCATGCTTTTAAAAGCGAGTTAAAGAAATAATATTTTTAAGGCAAGGCATTATTTTCAACAGATAGTGTGGATGTCTACTTGCTTGCCTGGTTTCCTTACTAAGCTAGTGAGCTTACCCCTTTCATTTTCCTCCTCTCTACAGAGCATCCGCAGTAGATAGAGTACAACTGAGGATTAGTATTTTTTTTGTCCGCTGCATTCCCATCGAGCAAAAGGTATACACATTCGCTACATTTTGTATCCGAACAATGTAAAAGCACAGTGATGTAAACGTATTTAATATTGGGGATGTATTTGTATTTAATATATATGAGTACACTTATAAGACAAGAGTACTTACAATTAATAGATAGTTATGTTGACATGTATGCATGACATGGAATGAATGATAAGGTAAATATGGATGAGGTGACTAATACCGAATCACAGTCCAACTGTTGGTAAGAAGAAAGGTAAGTAAAAAGCGAAAAATTTGTAGCCATTTTTAGATGAAAGTAGGTCTGACATGTTTGAATTCTCTTTCTCTTATCCCGACTCTTATCTCTGTACTCATGTTCAGTTTGTGTCACTTCCAAGCCTTTTTCAATTTCTTGAGCCCGCCCTAGGGCATTTTTGAAGTCTGTGACCCATAATCCCAATAATCTATCCTGGATCCCTAATCTCAATCCTACCATAAACCTTTCAGTTCGACATGCAGGGTTCTGTACTGTGTTTGGGTGACACGCCCTAAGGGTACTGTCCGCAAGTGCACGGGTCGTTCAAGTAATAATGGGATTTGAGTCCCGAAATTATCGTCCCTCAGAGAAGTTGGTTAGCTTAATTAATTACCAGTTAATCTTACCCTATGGTATATCCTAGCAAATTATGAGATTAAAAGTGGGTGATCAATTAAGGCTAAAAATTAAAATTACTGGAAAGCAACTAAATAAAATAAAACCGAGCTAAAAAAATTAACAATGCTCCAAGCAATCAACCTACAAAAGAAAATTAAGACAATTAATTACGCACTCAAAATAAAATGCTAAAATAAAGAACAAAATTAATTAAGCTAAAATTAAACAAACCTAAGGTAAAATGTGAATGTAATTAAACTAATTAAGAAAATGCAATTTAAACTAACTTAAAGTCTTATAAGATAAACATCTACTTACCTAAAGAAATTCTTAAACTTAACTCTAACTAAATGCTAATAAAACAAAATTTAACTAATGCATGCAAATAAATTTAATCTAAATTAATTCTAAATATAACTCATAAAATACTAAAATAAAAATTAAATCTTAATATGTATAAACTAAAAGTAACTATTAACTAAGACTTAAAACTAAAGATTAAATTAACAACTTAAAATATTAAATTTACCTATCAATTACCACTATTCTAACTAATACTAATGAAAATAATC
Source organism: Firmiana major (assembly GCA_033439115.1). Lineage (NCBI taxonomy): Eukaryota > Viridiplantae > Streptophyta > Magnoliopsida > Malvales > Malvaceae > Firmiana > Firmiana major. Next base: position 28,370,483 of record CM065912.1, read on the forward strand.
AAACATGCAATAAAATTCCAATGAAACCATAACCAAACCTGGCCTTAAACAATTTAAATCATTTAAAGATCCCTCCAAACACTGTTCATGTTCTTCATTTCATTTTCTGGTTTCCAGCATTCTCGGTTCCAGGCGTGCTAGGTTCCAGGTGCTGCCAGGCGTGCTTCTGCTCCATGCCTCTTAGTTGTCCTCTGCCCAACTATCGCATACAGCCTGCACGTTTCTTGGTCTGCTTCAGGTGCTGTCGGAATGCCCAGGTGTGCTCTCTGTCTGCAGACGTTGACCTTGGCACCAGCTTCATTCCTCGCTGCAGCAGTAGATTCTCCCTTAGCCAGCAAGTGTACTCTGCAGTGCCAGGATAGTAATGGAATGCAGTAGCTACATCTTGCTATCCTCACTTGTATCTCTTGCAGCAGAACCGACAAACACCAGCAACTGCTCCACTCACCATGTTCGACAGCTGTTCAACATGGATCAGTCCTTCAGTATACAGCAAACGCGGGTTGCCAGCTACTCTGAGAACAGAAAATTCTACTCTTTCGGTTCAGCAAGGATAGGCACTTGAATGATCTGAGAACCCAGCTATCAACTAGCCATGTCCGGCGTCCTCTTCCTCTATCCAGTGTACCCCACCAGTAGCCACAGCCCGTCCGAACTCAATCAATCCAGCCTCCAGCAACAAAGGAGCAGCAGAGAACAAGGAGATAAGCTTAACAGAATGCAAAGAAAGGTAATTCAGTGATTAAAATAAACTAGAGGATTAACCAACTATTGAACAGTACAGATGAAAGGAAACATAGCAGAACAGAGGTGTGATGTAATCCCCGATTGCTGCCATATTGCTCTCAATCGAGAAGGGGCAACAACGGCTACAGTCACCAATATTCAATCGCTTCTCGCACCACTCGGCTACATGAAGAGATCAATATCTCGAATGAACAATAGAAAAAACAAAGAAATGAAACCGAAACTGGAAGAACCCGAGAGCAAACAAAATAAAAATAATAACTGTAAATTAAAACTTAAACAGTACAATAACAATGAATGGAAACTGAATAAATCTTAGAAGAAAATGGACAATGGTGGTTGCTATCACCAGCCGAAAAAACATAAAAAGCTTAAAGAAAAATAAAACCTAAAATAAATGTTTAACCTAAAAAAAACTAAAAACTACCCATTTTTTCAATTGACATCTTTTTCTATTTATGCGCACACTTAGGGGTACAATTGTAATATTTCCATCCTAGATGAGTTGACATTGTTTGGCCACTTGTCTTCACACCATTGGCTCTTTGAAAAATAATATTTCCATGTTATCTGTCTTTTTGTCCAATTGGATGTGCTAGGCTCGTGTTGTTCACGTGGTCCAATCTCGATTTTAGCTCAATTTCGATCCATTTTTTACTGAAATATTCAAAATTCATTCTGATTTAATTTATCTGCAAACATGAGAATTTTAATTAAATAAAGGGGATAATTAACAAAATAAATTGGGGATTTAAATAATTAATTAGGAAATTAAGCACAAATAATTCTAAAAATATAGAATTATCACAGGGTCATACCTCATCAGGGTAGTGAATCTATTCTCGTACTCATCTACTGTCAAACTGCCTTGAACCAGATTCAAAAATTTTGTTTGTATTCTCATCTGTGCTATAGGTGGGATGTATTGGGCCCGGAATGCGTCGAGGAATGCATCCCATGTGACATCTGATGGGTTATCAGCCATAACCGTCTGAGTTGTCCTCCACCAATAATTTGCCTGACCTCTCAACATATAGCTGGTCATTATTACTCTCTCTGCTTTTGAACGCCTCAGATACTAAAACACTGACTTTAGGTCCAATAGCCATTCCTCAGCCTTTATCGGTTCTTTAACCCCTGTAAACTCTGAGGGACTCATTCTCAAAAAGTTTCATAGCCTTCGGGTGTCACTTTCATCCCTAGGCTGAGGTGTTGGGGCTGTCGGAAGGTCCTATGGTAGGGGAGGAGGATTCGGTGCGGGTGCAACGATGGCATCAGTACCCGAAGTATTTACCCCGAACTGCTGGACAATTATGGCAGTCAAAGCATCTAATCCTTCCCTCATACCCTGTACAGTTTCTTCAAGCCTCCTTATTTTATCAGTACGGCTCTCAGGCTAAGGGGGAGGTGGCGAAGGAGGTTGTGCCTGTCTCCGTGGGCAGACTCTCCTACCACTCATAGTTTCAGTGATTGATTTATTTGCATGTATACCAAAACCTTAGTCATAACCTTACACATATACTTACTTTATAACCAGACAAGCCTAGACAATTTGGGATATAATCTAACTGTACTAGACGACACTGACAGTACTAGACAACACTTGCTCTGATACCACATAAACTGTAACGCCCCAGAAACTCAAAAAAATGGGCTAATGTAAACTTTTCTAAGCTCTTACTTACGTTGCATTCCTATCAGTGTCGAATACTTAACTAATTTATTTTACAAAAAAATTGGCAGCATAACGGTGTATTTTGGACTTTACTCACCTGCAAAGTGTAAACACAGTTTATATTCGCAATCCAATTGCTTTTAATCTCTTTTCATAATCATCAAGACATCTTATCATCATAACAATACTCAACGATATTAAGTTACATACATATCATTACAACTACGAAGTTATAACTCTGTTTATCAGCATTTACACCTAACTTACATCCCAAAATTATCCTTTACAATAATTGTCTACGCTTTACATAATGTCTGGAAAGTAAGTATAATATACCTTGCTTTTACAAAGGCAATCCAAAAGAGGGTCGGGTTCTCTCGTCCATGACTGCTATGCTCAAATGTAGATGCAATCATTGAAACTACTCTGAAAGGGGAAAGAAAAGGGGGATTAACTCATCTAGCTTAATAAGCAATGCATCATAAGTAGAATAAGTTGTAGTATTAGAAAACAAAAGCTTTATCAAATACTTACTAAAATATATAACAATACGATATACATTTCGAAAATCATACTTAATTCAAAGTCATATCAAATCAAAACAGAGTATAAAACTTATCATTCGAAATCAAGTCAGAGAAAAACATATAACAGAGTTTGAAACTTAACATTCGTATTCAAATCGGAATAATCATATAACTGAACTTAGTTTCAGAATCAAATTCAATTCAAAAAAGATTTCGAACTTATCACTTTTCTTTCGATTCAAACAAACAGATAGTGGAGACTAGGCAGTTACATATAATAATCATAAGTCATGATCATTCAAACAATTAGAGTACTAATGGCCATGGTAACGAGACTGCAGACTGGATCAGGGTCGAGCAGCGCCCCACGCCACTGGATAATTTTATCCAGATCAAAAACTGGCAGAATAACACACCAAGTGGCATAAAATTACCTGACGTGGTTAGACATGCACCACAAGGGACCAATCATACACCAAGTGGTATAAAGCATGCTCCACCGTGGTCCAGACTCCACTCGGGCCATACATGACAGATGCCCAGAGATTACAAATTGCCACAATCTCAAAACAGAACTTTCAAAATTCTTTCTCGGGCTTATTAACCCATAAAACCATAAAATCAAGTTTGTTTCAAAGTCTCGTATTAGTGGAAATTCCTTCATAAAAGCATATTCATATAACCGATATCTTTTTCAAATGTTTATATCTGTAACATATATCGTTTCCAAACATTTATATACAAAATGCATATCATTTTTCAAACTTTATGTACAAAATGGATATCATTTTCAAACATTTGTATACAAAATGAATATCATTTTCAAACATATGAAAGTGTCAGAAAGAACACTAAAATATGCTCAGAGAGCTCAATGGAAGGGTTTTTTTTCTTCGATTTAACGGGAAAATAGCTTTCGGGGTTTAAAAATTCACTTTTTCTAAAATCGTAAGCATGCCAAACATTTTCATAAGTCGCATAAAGCATTTGAAATATCGACACTACTCATAACACATCCCTTACCTCTTCGCCTTGGTGCAGCTCAATATTATCGGGTTTCAAAATCGTCTCAATGTACATGTTGGTTTCCTGAGCTACCCAAAACAACATCAAATCATTAAATATAGGTCAATCTTACTTTAACATATTCAAATATGCATTGACTTTCTTAAAGATTGACCAATCTTGACTTTTTAGCCAACTTTACTCATTTTCTCGGTTTTACCGATCTAAGTACCGGTTCAAGATATTCTTGCCAATGTTTTTATCCTATCTTCATATTCACCATCATAATGGTCTAAATATTCAGTCACGTTCACAATTCATGCTTATCATTAAACTCATTTTGTCAAATTTCGCACTTTTCAGTTTTTCGTTATACTAAGTTATAAATCGGACTTTTCAGTATTATTCTAAAAATTATCAATCTTAAATCAAACCACATTTCACCACAATCATAAGGATATTTGGCTGGCCAAACCTACATTCATTCTTAGAAATTCATTCAACTAATTTCATTTAACTAAAAATCCTTAAAAAACCATTAAACAAGAACATAGTTCATCACTTTCATCAGTCATCAACTTTCTCTTACCTTTGACCAAAGTTGACCACTCCAATGATTCTCAAAATCAGTCTTCAACTGTAAATCATCAATTTTATAGTTTAGATTCACTCAAAAAACACAAGAAAAACCAACTAGATTCATCAAAGATTACAACTTTAACTTACCCATGAACAGGGCAGTTTCGTCCTTCTAATTTCTCTAAGATTTCTCTTAGTAGAAGAACTCTTTTTTGGCTAGAGTTTTTATATGTTAAAGAGGACTCAAAGGGGAAGTTTTTTGTCCTCTAGGCTATTCCCTGAATCTGGCTGGAAGACCCTCAAAAAATTTTCACAAGACAAGATACACAGTACCACTTGCGGCACGAAAGGGGAAGATGGTTCTCTCGAATAGCAAAGGCTTTTCAGGTGTTTTCAAAGGCTGATGAAAGCTTATTAAGTTGACTTCATATCTGAAAAATATGGGAGCCATCAGATGTAAGACCCTTAAATTAATATGTACATACATGTACATGCTATGTGAAGCATAAATGATGTAAAGTCCATAGAATTAATATACACACTTGTATTATGAGTTTGTGATGTACGTACAAGTTTCGTTATGTATGAATAATAAGAAATGGACTTTTGTAGATGATGAATGTGAGTGGAATGGAAAATGAGTGGTGTGGTAAAATGGAATGAAGTATGCATAAGTTGCATAAATTGTTATACTCCATTTGGTTGTAAATTGTATACCTTTGGTTATACAATGAATGCTCACAAGTCTTAACATATATAAAGTAGGAATGGATGTCATTTTCAAGCCTTAAAGGTGATTGGATGAGAAAATGACTATGGAAACAAAATAAATGAAGTTTGGTGTGTGTTACTGCAGAAAATTGCAGTAAAATCTGGAAAATATGCTTAAGGGGTCGATCTCATGGGATGAGAGATTGATCTGGAAGAGCCAAAAATGCTAGAACAAGAGCAATGGAACAAGGGCAGATCAATCTCCATGGAAGCCAGATCGATCAGATAAACATTCTGTGAAAAAAGAATCGATCCCTAGAGGGCTAGATCGATTTCCTTAAGCTACTGAATTGCAACAAATTGATCTCATGCAAGAGAAGATCGATCTCCTAAAGGTTCTATTTTGTGCAGATCAATCTCATGCTAGGAGCAGATCGATCTCATTAAGCCTGAAAGGTCAATTTCAAGTGGAAAAAGTGTAGGGCAAATCGATCTCATTAGAGAGCAGATCGATCTCATAGAGACAATTCTATAAATACTGGACTTCTGCACTTCAGTTTGCATGAGAGAAACTATGCCATTCAATACCAAAAGTGTAACCTAGCCAAGAAACACTAGAAAACTTCAATTGTAATCAGTTTTGAGTGAGGTATAAGTGAGCAAAGTTGTTATTGGCAAAGAGGAGAGCAATATACTTGGAAACAAGAGATTGAGATCAAAGGTTTCAAGAGCAAGGAGGATTCTACCATTTTTGGTGAAAAAGGAAGGAAGTTTTAGCTAGGTAAGATTTAATGCACCAAGTTGATATATGTTAAACTAGGTGTATTGATGAGTAAATTGATAAATGTTTGAAATGTTGGAAATGAAAGGATAATGAAAAATCACTGTGACCTAGATATTGGTGAGAAAATGAGGAAATGATGAGGAAATGGTGAGGATAATGAAAAATCACTGTGACCTAGATATTGGTGAGAAAATGAGGAAATGATGAGGAAATGGTGTTAACATTGATTTGATGATGGAATATGCATGTATGGAAGATTATAAGGTAATCTTATGAGACACATAACTTGGAAATAAGGGGAAATAAAAATAGTTATGTGAAAATGTGATTTCCTACCATATTTGGAGAAAGTGATGAAAACTATGTATTAAATTTAGATTTGGCAAATGAAATGAGTGTATAGAGATATACTAACGCCAATAATTATAACAGCTTCAAAAATCATTGTGGAAGCTGCTCGGACTGCGAAAGTGAGTTGCACCGAGGAAGAGAGGTCACTTGACGTGATCCGAGGTAAGGAAATTTCATGAGTAGCTAGAGATGGCTACATGTATTTTAAATAGAGTTACAATATTATACTCTATATGATTTCCTTGAATTAGACATGTTGTTGTGCTAAGAATTAATGAGATAAAGTGTGTTTTATCCAAAAATAGGATAAAAATCCTTAGAAGCATGTTGTGACCCATAATTCATGAGTTGCATGATAGAATGGCTAATGTTTTCATGTATATGCGAAAACAACACATTTAAGTGCTAATTTGATTTGAATTGAGAAAGTTGTGATTTAAGTGAGCCATCTATCTGGTTTTGTGTGAAAACTATAAGTGATAGAGAAAACTCGCACTATTTTTTGAGATATGCATCACATAGTACTGGAGTATATGCTCGTATTATATTTTAATGCTATTTTATGCATGTTAGAGTACTGGGAGCATTGCTTGTACTCAGTTTGTGATTGGAGCTGGGTCAACTATTCAATCAAATGATATTGAGCATGTTTCCCATCTCTTCTCGAGAGGCAAGTGGGCTATTTCTTTGCAAAATTGTGCTCAATTTCATATGTGGCAATTCCGCCAAGATCTCTTCGTTAGTTGGGGGAAGAATCCGCACGAATCGGATTTTTTGAGGAACATATCGAGAGAGAATTGGATTTGGTTAGACAATGTATGGTTGGTAAACAGGGTGATGCATATAGAGTATTGGGAGCTTTGCTCATACTCAGTTTTACATGATAGAGTACTGAGAGCATTACTCGTACTCAGTTTTCATGATTTATACAAGACATAGTACTTGAGTGATAACTCGTACTTGATTTGAAAAGAGAATTATGCCTTAACCTAGTGCTAGAGGTTACTCGCACTAGTGTTTGATATTTTAAAATGCATACACAGTGTTTAAGAGGCGGAGTGTTGATTGTGAGTCACACTCAAGATGCGTACTGTAGTTTTTACGTGATATATATGTAAGACCCCGTATATGTATAATGGTAATGTGTGTAATTGGATCAAATAATATGAATGGACTTGTAATGTAAAGTATGATTGAAGTAAGTCCATGGATTCAATTATGTATGTGTAATATGAATTGTAATGTACATACAAGTTTCATTGAGTACGAATATGAAGAAATGAGTTCTGGCAAGTGATGGATGTGATTGAAACTCAAGATGAGTAGTGTGGTAAAATGGAATGGAGTTATGTTTCCATTTGGTTTCATGTAGCATACCTTTGGACATACAATGAATGCACACAAGTTTCAATGTGCATAAGGTATGATGGATGCCATTTTCAAGTTATAAAGGTGGATGGATGAGAAAATGGCCATGGAAATAGATTAAGGATGTATTGGTATGAGTTGTAGCAAGGAAACTACAGGAAATCTGGAAAACATGAGGGCCAGATCGATCTCATAGGATGAGAGATCGATCTGCAAGAGCCAGAATGCTCTTATTTGGGCGAAAGAATAGAGCAGATCGATCTCCAATGGAGCCAGATCGATCTCTTAAGCATTTTCGTGATGAAAAGATCGATCCTCAAGCACCCAGATCGATCTCCTTAGCTCTCTGTTTGAGACCAGATCGATCTCATGCTTCGACAGATCGATCTCATGCTTCAACAGATCGATCTCATGCTTCGACAGATCGATCTCATGCTTAAAAATGCCGTGAAAAAGAGGGATTTTAAGGGACCAGATCGATCTTCTCTTGGACCAGATCGATCTCCTCAAGCTATTTCTATATAAGGAGGGCTGAAAATCTGGAAATCTCGGAAAAACATATTAACCTCCCATTTTCAACCCAAAAACCTAACTTTTCCTCTCTAAAATCAGCCATTCTCAGTGAGATTTGAAGAGAGATCATTAGAGGCAAAGTTGTTCCTATCAAAGAGAAGAACAACATAGTGAGAGGGCATTTTCCCATTTTTGGAATTGAAGGAGTTAAGGGCATTACCATTTGGAGCAAGAAGAAAAATCATATTGGTAAGATTCTAACACTCCAATCCAAATGCATTAGCTATTTAATTGATTTTGGAGTTGGTTGGTATGAGTATTATGGATAAACTACCTAGGAATGTAGTGGAATTGGTGTGACCTAGAAATCTAAAATGGGTATAATGTGAGAATATGTGGGATTGAATGAGTTTATGATCTATGACATGCTAAAGTTGTTATTGGGGTAATGTTTATGATTTTAGATGGTTAGATGGAATTACGTGGTGAGTTGGAGGAATTGTGAAAATGGGTATGTATATGATTGATAAATGCCATAGTGAGGGGATTCATGAAATATGAACACTATGAGCTTTATGTCGATTTGATATCGATTTTGAATAAGATAATAGGCCTAAAAAGATCCATAGACTCGAGCTATGGGTAAAGTAATGAAACGAGGCCAAATAAGCTTTAATAGAGGCTATAGATTAAATTGACTATAGCAAACACAAGGGTTTCATTATATGGATCGAATATAATGCGGGATACGATTTTGTGCAGTCCCGAAGAGTTCGTTGAAGACGAATCGAACCGTACGAGTAAGCAGCTTAAGGAAGTGGAATCACGCATCGCGATTCCAGGTAAGGGAATTTTGTGAGTATATAGAGGTAGCTGCTCGTACTTTGAACTTGTGGGTGAATATTGGGTGTTTTATGAAATGCATCGTTGCTCAAATAGATGATTGATGGTATTCGTGAATGATGATGAGTATATGCGTGGTTTTGGATTTGAAGTGGATTTTATGAAATGGGATAGTAAGGCTAATAATTGCATAAATCTAATGTTTTGATGCTTTTCAAAACGAAATTGCTTGGTTTTAAGCAAGCTAGTATATGGGTAGGCTAGTATTGTATGGTTGTTGTGGAAAAGCATTTGTGAGTGCTAAACTCGATTGTCGGGATTGTTTTATTGCGCATGAGCCGCCTATCGTATTTGTTCTATGTTTTCATTTGTATGAAACGTGCTGGAGCTTAGCTCGCACCTTGATTGGAAACTATGTTGATGTTTATAAACCGTACTGGAGCTTTTGCTCGTACGTGGCATTTGAGTGGTTGTCTTATGAGTATAACCGTATTAGAGCTATGCTCGTACGCGTCTCTTTACGAGAGGATGCAGGAGTCGTGCTAGAGCTTTGCTCGCTCAAGTTTGCACATTGTGATAAGCATAAGGTTGTGAAAGTTGGTAAGATCCTTAAGCCTTACATCCTTAAGCCTTACATCCTTAAGCTAACATCTTTAAGCCCAAAGAGGCGGGGAGGCTCTGTTAGGCGGGGAGGCTCTGTTCGGTGGGGAGGCTCTCTTACGGTGGGATCCTTAAGCCAACATCCTTAAGCCCAAAGAGACGGGGAGGCTCTGTTAGGCAGGGAGGCTCTCCTACATGGGTACAGTAAGATCCTTAAGCCCTACATCCTTAAGCCAACATCTTTAAGCCCAAAGAGGCGGGGAGGCTCTGTTAGGCGGGGAGGCTCTGTTCGGTGGGGAGGCTCTCTCACGGAAGGATCCTTAAGCCCTACATTCTTAAGCCAACATCCTTAAGCCCAAGAGGCGGGGAGGCTCTGTTAGGTGGGGAGGCTCTGTTCGGCAGGGAGGCTCTCCTTCACGGAATATGGAAAACTCTTGGTATGGGGTAGATAAGACCTAGGAATGGCACCCCCAATCACGATATGAGTTACGGAGTACACTGTACCGTGTATATCACATGGAGTACGATGTACCGCATGATGGTTATGTGTTGAGAAAGTCTGGTGAGGGATAATCCATCTTCATGCCAGCGTGATACCCCGTACACCTGGATGCGTGTGGGCTTGGATGATTTATGATGTAATGGTCCACATAGGTACTTTTGATATAGTGACCTAGTTTTTATACACATGCGTGAATTGTGAAATGAAAATGTGGTTGTGATTGTGAGTTGATTTGGTGGTAATTATGTGTTGAGAAAGAGGTTTATGATGTTGGTTTAAAAAGGAGGTTTCTTAATGAATTGCCCTTTTTATGAATTTAAATGAGATTGAGCATGAGATGATTTATACATGATGTTTCTACCATGTTTTATATGCCAATGCATATGATTTTGATACATGATATATATGTATATCCACATAGCATAGTTTTATTCCTCATGCTCCTACCATAAATGTTTTATGCATAACACTATCAGCATGTAGATAGAGTAGTTATCTACCATGCTTGCATTATTGCCTTACTGAGCGTGTGGTTGCTCATCCCACTCTATTTTCCCCCTACAGAGCGTGCATAGTAGCCCAGTAAGGACTGAGGCGTGGTATTTTGGACTCCGCTGCATCTCCATTGCTAAGAGGTATATACACAGTGATTCTTTTTGTATCTAAACAATGTAAAAGCACAGTATTCTTTTGAGTTGTAATTATGGGGGATGTAGATGTCAGTAAAACATGTATTCGTATAAGTACACGATGAAATGCAAATGTATGACACCGTTTTAATTAATTGAGAATGAATGAGATGTGGTGTTTATTATTGACTCACAGCCCAACAGTGTGTGGTGAGTTTAGTTCACGACCAGGTAAGATCACAGTAAAACGTGAAAAATTTTCAGTGATTTTCGGTTAAAGAGAATGAAATTGGGTCATGACAGAGATTGGTATCAGAGCTGTGTTGGCCTGATGTGAGTCATTAATAAAACGTAGGAAAGTACATCCCATAGTACTGTGCTTTTGTTTAGATATAACTGTGTATATCATGATGGATTGAGCTTAATGAATTATTATAATACAGGAAGTTAGGCACTATGCCAGTTACACGCAATGGTAGAGGGGCGAGAGCACGTGCTAGAGGTCGTAGAGGTAGGCCTGAGAGCCGTGCGGAGCCACAGACTGAGCAGGCTCCACAGAACCCTGCTGAGAGAGCAGAGGATATAAGACTCGCTTCGCTAGGTTAGAGCGGAGTATCGAGAGTTTGGTGGAGATAGTCACGCAGGCCTTGGGCGCCGGTGACAGACGAGGTCCTGCGGGACAGCCTACTACTGAACAGGCAGCTGCAGAGGCGGAGAGACCTCAGACTGCTGAGACAGCTACAGTTACACCACCTCCAGCTTAGGATATAGCTTCTCCTATCGCTCCACAGCAGAGCGGTAGTGATTTGGGTTATGACTGCGACTTGAGCAGGTTGCGAGAGTTTCAAGCGCTAAAACCCGCAGTGTTTAGAGGGGTGAAGGACCCAGTGATTACGGAGGATTGGGTGTATGAGATGGAGAAACTATATAGGTTTTTTCGATGCACTTCAGCTGAAAAGGTAGCCTTTGCCGTATTTATGTTGAAAGGCGAGGCCGAGCATTGGTGGAGGTCCACCGAGGTTATTTTGAGGGCCAGACACTCTGAGATCTCGTGGGAGATATTTCTAGAGGCCTTCAGGAGATAGTATATTCCAGCTACAGCACAGAGGAAATTGCGAATGGAATTTATGAATTTGGTTCAAGGGAACCGAACTATAGACGAGTATGAGTCCAAGTTTATGTCATTGGGAAGATATGACCCTGACACGATGGGTAGTGAGACCCGAAAGATTCAGAAGTTCATGGATGGATTGAGATTGGCCATCCGGACTAAGCTAGCTCCCTTTGACATCTTAACTTATGAGGAGGCTGTACATAAGGCACAGTTATGTGAGCAAGACTTTGAGCGAAATGCCTCCGAGCTTGGGAGAATCAGCGTTGGAAAGAACAGAGATCGGAAGAGATCCGGGTTTGGAAGAGTGGCCAAGAGAGATGGCCAAAGATTTTTTGAGAAGAGACCTAAGATCGAGGAGGTGCAGGAGAGAGCTGCTAGACCTCCCGTATACCCAGCCTTGACTGCGCCGAGGGGCATGACTATTGGAGGACCACGGCCTACTACTGATCAGTGTAGGAGATGTGGGAGATTTCATGGGAATAGGCCCTGTCTGATGACCCCTATGGTGTGTTTTAGATGCGAGAGACCATGACATATAGCTAAGTATTGTCTCGAGAAGATGGAGATTGCCCCACAGAAGGGCAAGGAGCCTGAGGGAGTTCCAGTTGAGACAGCAGCCCCGAGGAGGAGGGCTACAGCTGAGGAAAAAGGGAAACAGGCTGCGGGTGTGAGCAGAGGAAGAGTACATGCACTGGACCAGGACACTGCAGACGCATCGACGGATGTGATTAAAGGTACCATCCGAATCTTTGATTTAGAAGCATTGGTATTATTTGATCCTGGTGCCACGCGTTCTTTCATATCACCTTCCTTTGCACATAAATTGTTGAAATATGTGAAACCAACATTGTTGGATAAAATGTTGATGATTTCCACACCCATGAATGATAGTCAATTGACTGAGCATGTATGTAGGAATTGTAAGTTAAAGATAGAGTGGAAGGAAATGATAGCCAATCTGATTTTATTGAATATGAATGACTTTGATGTAATTTTGGGAATGGATTGGTTGGCTACCAATCGTGTTGTGATGGATTGTCATGCCAAAACATTGATGTTTTCAGGATTATACAATCTTATTGTAAATTTTGATGAAAAGAAATGATATGAAACTTGTATGATTGTTGTAAATCAAGGAGTATGATTTTAAATGCATATTGCTTAGGAGATAAATTATTGTTTATGATAAATGTTGAATTTGGAGTGATGGTTTATGTTACTAACGATGGAGAGGATAATGTGAAGGGTTTATTGCATATGTGGTCGATATAGATGAGGCACACCCGGAATTGAGGGACATACCCGTAATTGCGGATTACCCTGATGTCTTTCCGGATGAATTACCAGGACTACCACCTGAAAGGGAAATGGAATTTTGCATTGAGTTAGTGCCTGGTACAGAGCCGATATCGAAACCACCCTATAGAATGGCTCCGATAGAGTTGGAAGAGCTGAAGAAACAGCTGCAAGAGTTGCTGGAGAAGGGGTTTGTTAGACCGAGTGTCTCACCTTGGGGAGCACCAGTTCTATTTGTAAGGAAGAAGGATGGAAGCCTCCGACTGTGTATAGATTACCGGTTGTTGAATAAGGGCACCATTAAGAACAAGTACCCCCTTCCAAGAATCGATGATTTGTTGGATCAGCTCCAGGGAGCCAAAGTATTTTCTAAGATAGATCTGCGGTAAGTGTATCATCAATTGAGGATCAGGAGTGGAGATATACCCAAGACAGCATTTCGTACCCGTTATGGCCACTACGAGTTCTTGGTGATGCCATTCGGATTGACGAATGCTCCCGCAGCATTTATGGCATTGATGAATGACATATTCAAGCCATACCTGGACAAGTTTGTGGTTGTTTTCATAGATGATATTTTGGTGTACTCTAAGTCCAGGGAAGATCATGAGGAGCACTTGAGGATAGTTCTGCAGACCCTCCGAGAGAGAGAATTGTATGCCAAACTCAGCAAGTGTAACTTCTTGTTGGAACAGATCTCATTTCTGGGGCATGTTGTATCAAAGGATGGGGTATCAGTGGATCCATCCAAGATAGAGGCAGTTGTACAGTGGGAACAGCCCAAGACAATTACTGAGATCAGAAATTTCTTGGGATTGGCAGGATATTATCGGAGATTTGTAGAGGGTTTCTCCAGACTAGCTGCTCCGTTGACACGCCTCACGTGAAAAGATGTTAAGTTTACATGGGATGAGGCATGTGAGAGGAGTTTTGAGGAGCTCAAGCGTCGATTGACGACTGCTCCAGTTCTCACCATTCCTACCAGCTCAAGAGGATTCTTGGTGTATACGGATGCATCACACCAGGGACTGGGCTGTGTGCTTATGCAGGATGGGAAGGTAGTTGCCTATGGATCTAGACAGTTGAAAGATCATGAGAGGAACTACCCGACACATGATTTGGAGTTAGCGGCTGTAGTATTTGCTTTGAAAATATGGCGCCACTATCTCTATGGTGAGAAATTTCAGGTGTTCACAGATCATAAGAGTCTTAAGTACCTGTTCTCGCAGAAAGAGCTGAATATGAGACAGAGGAGATGGCTCGAACTCCTGAAAGACTATGATTGTGAAATCATGTACCACCCATGTAAGGCAAATGTAGTTGCCGATGCTTTGAGTAGAAAGAACCTTGGGTTGGTGTCTTATATGATGGTACGAGAACATGAATTGTTAGAACACTTTGCGAACCTCAGTTTGGAGGTAACTCCACCTGGATCTGAGAGACTTGAGATCATGGCTAGTTTGAGACTAGAGCCAGAGTTGATTGGCCTTATTCGGCAAGCCCAGCAGAGAGATCGACGGTGTATCGATTGGCTGAGGCAGATACAGATAGGTGTGGGTATTGATTTTGAGCAGAGTGCTGATGGCTTATTGAGGTTCAGAGGCAGAGTATGCGTTCCCAGGGATCTTGAGATCAGGAGAACGATTTTATCAGAGGCTCACTCAACGAAGTATACGATACATCCGAGAAGTACCAAGATGTATCAAAACCTTTGGAAGGTTTATTGGTGGTCTGGAATGAAGAGAGACATTGCTGAATATGTCGCTAAGTGTCTCGTTTGTCAGCAAGTGAAGGTAGAGCATCAGAAGCCTGCAAGATTATTGCAACCTCTACCGATACCGACATGGAAGTGGGAGCATGTCACCATTGATTTTGTGATGGGGTTACCGAGGACCCGCAGAGGTCATGATGCCATATGGGTTATTGTGGACCGGTTGACTAAGTCCACCCATTTCTTGGCTATGAGAGCTACCGATACACTGAGTCAGTTGGCGAACCTGTATATTCAAGAGATAGTACGGCTACACGGTGTACCAGTGAGCGTTGTTTCTGATAGGGATGCCCGCTTCACTTCCCATTTTTGGGAACATTTTCAGGAAGCGCTGGGGACCCGACTGAGTTTTAGCACCGCTTTTCATCCTCAGACAGATGGGCAATTAGAGAGGACTATAAAGACCCTCGAGGATATGTTGAGAGCGTGTGTGCTGGATTTTAGAGGCTCCTGGGATGACCACCTACAGTTAACCGAGTTCGCTTATAATAATAGCTATCATGCTAGTATCGGGATGGCACCCTATGAGGCATTATACGGGCGTAGATGCCGTTCCCCTATTGGATGGGAAGAGGTTGGTGACAGACAAATTTTTGCTCCGGACTTAGTGTAACAGGCATCTGAGGACGTCCAGTTGATATGTGAGAGATTATGGATAGCTCAGAGCCGGCAAAAGAGTTATGCTGACAAGAGACGAAGACCACTGGAGTTTAATGAGGGTGAGTCGGTGTTTCTGAGGGTATCACCATCGAAGGGTATTATGAGATTTGGTAAGAAGGGCAAGCTGAGCCCTAGATATATCGGACCCTTCGAGATTTTGGAGAGAGTGGGAGATAAGGCGTATAGATTGGCATTGCCACCGGACTTGGCAAATGTCCACAACGTCTTCCACGTCTCGATACTTCGGAAGTATCACCCGGACCCGGCACACGTGATAAGATATGAGCTGTTGGAGCTCCATGAGAGTATGACGTATGTTGACAAGCTGGTTCGGATATTGGACAGAAAAGAGAAAGTGTTGCGGAATAAGACAATTCCCTTGGTGAAAGTTCTTTGGCAACACCACACGGCGGAAGAGGCCACGTGGGAATTGGAGAACTTAATACGGGAGAAGTACCCCCAACTTTTTGAAGAGTGACTTGGTTCTAATTTAGAGGACCAAATTCCTTGAAGGAGGGGAGAATGTAAGACCCCGTATATGTATAATGGTAATGTGTGTAATTGGATCAAATAATATGAATGGACTTGTAATGTAAAGTATGATTGATGTAAGTCCATGGATTCAATGTATGTATGTGTAATATGAATTGTAACGTACATACAAGTTTCATTGAGTACGAATATGAAGAAATGAGTTCTGGCAAGTGATGGATGTGATTGAAACTCAAGATGAGTAGTGTGGTAAAATGGAATGGAGTTATGTTTCCATTTGGTTTCATGTAGCATACCTTTGGACATACAATGAATGCACACAAGTTTCAATGTGCATAAGGTATGAATGGATGCCATTTTCAAGTTATAAAGGTGGATGGATGAGAAAATGGCCATGGAAATAGATTAAGGATGTATTGGTATGAGTTGTAGCAAGAAAACTACAGGAAATCTGGAAAACATGAGGGCCAGATCGATCTCATAGGATGAGAGATCGATCTGGAAGAGCCAGAATGCTCTTATTTGGGCGAAAGAATAGAGCAGATCGATCTCCAATGGAGCCAGATCGATCTCCTAAGCATTTTCGTGATGAAAAGATCGATCCTCAAGCACCCAGATCGATCTCCTTAGCTCTCTGTTTGAGACCAGATCGATCTCATGCTTCGACAGATCGATCTCATGCTTCAACAGATCGATCTCATGCTTCGACAGATCGATCTCATGCTTAAAAATGCCGTGAAAAAGAGGGATTTTAAGGGACCAGATCGATCTCCTCTTGGACCAGATCGATCTCCTCAAGCTATTTCTATATAAGGAGGGCTGAAAATCTGGAAATCTCGAAAAAACATATTAACCTCCCATTTTCAACCCAAAAACCTAACTTTTCCTCTCTAAAATCAGCCATTCTCAGTGAGATTTGAAGAGAGATCATTAGAGGCAAAGTTGTTCCTATCAAAGAGAAGAACAACATAGTGAGAGGGCATTTTCCCATTTTTGGAATTGAAGGAGTTAAGGGCATTACCATTTGGAGCAAGAAGAAAAATCATATTGGTAAGATTCTAACACTCCAATCCAAATGCATTAGCTATTTAATTGATTTTGGAGTTGGTTGATATGAGTATTGATGGATAAACTACTTAGGAATGTAGTGGAATTGGTGTGACCTAAAAATCTAAAATAGGTATAATGTGAGAATATGTGGGATTGAATGAGTTTATGATCTATGGCATGCTAAAGTTGTTATTGGGGTAATGTTTATGATTTTAGATGGTTAGATGGAATTACGTGGTGAGTTAGAGGAATTGTGAAAATGGGTATGTATATGATTGATAAATGCCATAGTGAGGGGATTCATGAAATACGAACACTATGAGCTTTATGTCGATTTGATATCGATTTTGAATAAGATAATAGGCCTAAGAAGATCCATAGACTCGAGCTATGGGTAAAGTAATGAAACGAGGCCAAATAAGCTTTAATAGAGGCTATAGATTAAATTGACTATAGCAAACACAAGGGTTGCATTATATGGATCGAATATAATGCGGGATACGATTTTGTGCAGTCTCGAAGAGTTCATTGAAGACGAATCGAACCGTACGAGTAAGCAGCTTAAGGAAGTGGAATCACGCATCGCGATTCCAGGTAAGGGAATTTTGTGAGTATATAGAGGTAGCTGCTCGTACTTTGAACTTGTGGGTGAATATTGGGTATTTTATGAAATGCATGGTTGCTCAAATAAATGATTGATGGTATTCATGAATGATGATGAGTATATGCGTGGTTTTGGATTTGAAGTGGATTTTATAATGGGATAGTAAGGCTAATAATTGCATAAATCTAATGTTTTGATGCTTTTCAAAACGAAATTGCTTGGTTTTAAGCAAGCTAGTAGATGGGTCAGCTAGTATTGTATGGTTGTTGTGGAAAAGCATTTGTGAGTGCTAAACCCGATTGCCGGGATTGTTTTATTGCGTATGAGCCGCCTATCGTATTTGTATGACATAAATCGCGCTAAAGCCTCGCTCGCGCTGGATTTCTATGTTTTCATTTGTATGAAACGTGCTGGAGCTTAGCTCGCACCTTGATTGGAAACTATGTTGATGTTTATAAACCGTACTGGAGCTTTTGCTCGTACGTGGCATTTGAGTGGTTGTCTTATGAGTATAACCGTACTAGAGCTATGCTCGTATACGTCTCTTTACGAGAGGATGCAGGAGTCGTGCTAGAGCTTTGCTCGCACAAGTTTGCACATTGTGATAAGCATAAGGTTGTGAAAGTTGGTAAGATCCTTAAGCCTTACATCCTTAAGCCTTACATCCTTAAGCTAACATCCTTAAGCCCAAAGAGGCGGGGAGGCTCTGTTAGGAGGGGAGGCTCTGTTCGGTAGGGAGGCTCTCTTACGGTGGGATCCTTAAGCCAACATCCTTAAGCCTAAAAAGGCGGGGAGGCTCTGTTAGGCAGGGAGGCTCTCCTACATGGGTACAGTAAGATCCTTAAGCCCTACATCCTTAAGCCAACATCCTTAAGCCCAAAGAGGCGGGGAGGCTCTGTTAGGCGGGGAGGCTCTGTTCGGTGGGGAGGCTCTCTTACGGAAGGATCCTTAAGCCCTACATCCTTAAGCCAACATCCTTAAGCCCAAGAGGCGGGAAGGCTCTGTTAGGTGGGGAGGCTCTGTTCGGCAGGGAGGCTCTCCTTCACGAAATATGAAAAACTCTTGGTATGGGGTAGATAAGACCTAGGAATGGCACCCCCAATCACGATATGAGTTACGGAGTACGCTGTACCGTGTATATCACATGGAGTACGATGTACCGCATGATGGTTATGTGTTGAGAAAGTCTGGTGAGGGATAATCCATCTTCATGCCAGCGTGATACCCCGAACACCTGGATGCGTGTGGTCTGGGATGATTTATGATGTAATGGTCCACATAGGCACTTTTGATATAGTGACCTAGTTTTTATACACATGCGTGAATTGTGAAATGAAAATGTGGTTGTGATTGTGAGTTGATTTGGTGGTAATTATGTGTTGAGAAAGAGGTTTATGATGTTGGTTTAAAAATGAGGTTTCTTAATGAATTGCCCTTTTTATGAATTTAAATGAGATTGAGCATGAGATGATTTATACATGATGTTTCTACCATGTTTTATATGCCAATGCACATGATTTTGATACATGATATATATGTATATCCACATGGCATAGTTTTATTCCTCATGCTTCTACCATAAATGTTTTATGCATAACACTATCAGCATGTAGATAGAGTAGTTATCTACCATGCTTGCATTATTGCCTTACTGAGCGTGTGGTTGCTCATCCCACTCTATTTCCCCCTACAGAGCGTGCATAGTAGCCCAGTAAGGACTGAGGCGTGGTATTTTGGACTCCGCTGCATCTCCATTGCTAAGAGGTATATACACAGTGATTCTTTTTGTATCTAAACAATGTAAAAGCACAGTATTCTTTTGAGTTGTAATTATGGGGGATGTAGATGTCAGTAAAACATGTATTCGTATAAGTACACGATTAAATGCAAATGTATGACACCGTTTTAATTAATTGAGAATGAATGAAATGTGGTGTTTATTATTGACTCACAGCCCAACAGTGTGTGGTGAGTTTAGTTCACGACCGGCTAAGATCACAGTAAAACGCAAAAAATTTTCAGTGATTTTTGGTTAAAGAGAATGGAATTGGGTCGTGACAATATAAGACATGTTAGTAAAACCGTGATGGTTTCCTCCGTGTAGATTGAGTGTCACACTGCTATGATGTTCGTAAGTGGATTTAGAAACGTAGCATTATTTTCATAGTATGAGGGCTAAGACTTATGGCAAGTACCCCGACTATGATGTATTTCCATGGTGTGAGGACTATGACCTATAGCAGGCATCCCGACCATGAGGAGAGTATCCACGGGTGTACGTTGTACCGTACGAGTGGCATGGAGTACACTGTACCGTGTGGTGGAGTTATGGAGTTGAAGAGTTTATAGCTGGCGGTTGTGATGTATTGACCCCCATCCCGTTACAGTAGTGATAACCCGCACACCAAGATTTGTGTTGCTTGGGATTTCACCATTATAGGATATGGCCATAGTCCAGGAGAGTATTGCATTTAGCAAGTGAGTCTCGCATGATATATCACTTGTTTTCATGATACGGTTAGACCTGAGAGAGATAGGTGGGAAACCGATTATTGTGTTGTGTTGTCAACTGCCATATTTACTGTGATTTAAAAGTAAATGGCAGGATTGTTATAAAGGCATTCCTAATTTTATAAAGATGCATTGTTTTGCATGAATGCCTACATTTGTTACTCAACATGATTTTAAATACATGGAATTTAATTTGTACTATTATTATATCATTTTAATACATGCTTTAAGAGGAGAGAAGGAAAGGCAAAGCCGTATTTTTAGTAGATAGTGCAGTTGTCTAATTGTTTACCTGATTTCCTTACTGAGCGCGTTGTTTGCTCATCCCCCTTTATTTCAACTCTCTACAGATCATCCGCAGTAGATTGAGTCCGACTGAGGTATAGCATTCCTATTGTCCGCTGCCATTTCCCATTTCATTAGAGGTATACACATCGCGTACTATTTTGTATCTGAACAATGTATAAGCACAGTGATGTACACGTTTGTAATACTGAGGATGTAATTATGCTAATGTAAATAACTTCGTTTATGAGAAATATGTATGTACAGTCAATATTTATAATGACATGTATGTATGATGTGATAAAGTGAGTATGAATGAGAAGACTAGTATCGAATCACAGCTCAACTGTTGATGAAGAGAAAGGTAAGTAAAAAGCAAGAAATTTGTAATGGTTTTTGGGTAAGTCACAGGTAGAGGTCGTGACATAATGGTATCAGAGCGTAGTTGGTCTGATGTGATGTCGGTATTAGTTTAGGAAAGTGTACATCCCCATATTACTGTACTTGTTTAGTTACAATTGTGTATACAAAATGGGAATCAGACTAATGTAAGGTTGTGAATGCAGGAATTTAGTCTATATGGCTAATACCAGCTGAGGTAGAAGGGCGAGAGGTAAGGCTCGAGGCTGTAGACGTAGGTCGGAGACCTGAGATGAGACTACTGGTCAGACTGAGGGACCAGAGACTGCTAAGGCATGCTTCACCTGGATTGAGTGTAGCCTAGAGATGATAGTAGAGTTGCTGGCATAGACTAGGTCGGGTAGATAAGGACAGGATGCAGAGATTGCGACAAGAGAGGCAGTTGCACCTGATACACATGTACAGACTGCACCTGAGATGCCACAGGTTGCAGATACTCCTACACGCCCACCAGTTCAAGATAGTAGTAGATTGGGATACAAGTGTGATTTGGATAGATTGCGACAATTCGAAAAGCTTGGACCACCATCTCTTCTATGGGTCAAGGACCCAATTATTGTGGAGGAGTGGATTGGAGAGTTGGAGAAGTTGTACGAATTCTTTAAGTGTACAACTTCAGAGAGAGTCGCATTTTTTGCATTCCTACTGAAGGGAACGGCAGAACATTGGTGGAAGTCCACCGGGCCCATATTGAGAGCTCGACATGCTGAGATTAGTTGGGAGATATTTCTGGATGCCTTCAGGAGGTAGTTTGTTCCAGATACAGCACAACAGAGGCTGCAGGCTGAATTCTTGGGGTTGAGCTAAGGAAGTCTTTCAGTGGATGAGTATGAGACTAGAATTTTAGCCTTGGGAAGGTATGGCCCCGATACCATATATAGCGAGACTGGGAAGGTCCGCAGATTCATAGATGGACTGAGACTGGTGTTAGGCCTAAATTGGTACCATTTGATATTGGTACATATGATGAAGCAGTGCGCAGGGTGCAATTATGTGAACAGGACTATGAGAGGAATGCCTCTGAGTTTGAGAAGATGAGTCGAAGCCGAGAGAAGGATAGAAAGAGGCTGGTTAGAGACAAGGGTTTTAGTTATCGAGGAGAGAGGAGACTCTTCAATAAGAGACCACAGATAGAGGAGGTACGAGAGAGATTAGTTAGACCTCCTACATACCCGGCTATAGCTCCGGCGAAGGGCATTATGATTTATGACCGAGGCCTACTACTGATCAGTGCAGTAGATGTGGTAGATACCATGGTGGTAGACCTTGTCTGATGAGTCCTATTATGTGTTTTTGATGTGGGAAACTAGGGCATATTGCTAGAGTTTTCCTAGAGATAGTTGAGACTGCCCCACAAAAGGGTAGGGAGCCAAAGAGAGCTCCAGCTGATACGTCTGCTCAGAGAAGGAGAACGATGACAGAGGAGAAAAGGAAGCAGGTTATGGGATAAGGGCGAGTACATGCCCTAGACCAGGGGATAGCTAATACGTCATCGGATGTGATTAGAGGTAACATCTTGATTTATGATTTAGAAGTACATGTATTAATTAATCCTGGTGCCACGCATTCATTTGCATCGCCTTCCTTTGCATGTAACATAGAAAAGCATGTAGAGCGTACACCTTTGAGTAAGATGATGTTGATTAGTACACCTATGGATAATAATAGTCAGCTAGTAGAGTATGTGTTAAATGATTTTAAGCTGAAAGTAGGGGAAAAGGACATGACAACCAATCTAATACTATTAAGCATGAGTGATTTTGATGTAATCTTAGGAATGGATTGGTTATCTGTAAACCATGCTTTTTTAGATTGTTATGCTAAGAAAATTATGTTTCCTAACCCTACAAAATATGTTGTAAAGTTTGGTCAAAAGTAATAAAAGTAGCATTTATAACTATACTTGATAATGTACTATGCTAACTGAGAGATGAATATGTTGAAGGTTTCATTGCATACGTGGTTGATACGGATAAGGTACATTCAGAGTTGGCAGACATTCCTGTGATGAGTGAGTTCCCAGATGTATTTCCGGATGAATTGCCAGGGTTAACACTAGACAGAGAGATGGAGTTCTGTATAGATTTGGTGCTTGGTAATAAACCTATATCGAAACCATCGTATCGCATGGCATTGGTTGAGCTAGAGGAGCTCAAGAAACAATTACAAGAGCTGTTGGACAGGGTTTTATCCTGTCACGACCTCAATCCGTGACTTACCAAAAAACGCTACAATTTTTTTTCTTTTTTTACTTTACTTACCTTTCTCTCCTCCACTGTTGAGCTGTGATTCGATATTAGTTACCCACTCACATTCATTCACAATACACATAGAATTTAGTATTCTTTTCGATAACATAAACTGTTATACAATATTTGTACATATACATCCCGACTGTACAACTGACTAGATAACTGTGCTTATACATTGTTCAGTACAAAATGTTCGAGTGTGTATACCTCTCGTAAGATGGATAGGCAGCGGATACAATGAATACTATACATCTGCCGGACTCACTCTACTGCGGATGATCTGTAGAGAGTGGAAACTAAAGGGGGATAAGCAAACAATGCACTCAGTAAGAAAATCAGGCAAGCAAGTAGACAACCGTACTATCACTGAAAATAAGGCTTTTCCTTTCCTTCTCTTATCTCAAAGCATGTATCAAAATGATATAATAATAGTACAGAATAAATTTCATGTACTTAAAATCATGCTGAGTTATCAAATGTAGGCATTCATGCAAAACAGTGCATCTTTATAAAATTCGAAATGCCTTTATATCAATCATGCCATTTACATATAAATCACAGTAGATATGGTAGTTCACAACACACACAATCATCGATTTTCAACCTATCTCTCTCTCAAGTCTAACCGTATCATGAAAACAAGTGATATATCATGCAAGACTCAGTGGCTAATGCAATACTCTCCTGGACTATGGCCATATCCTATAATGTGAAATCCTAGGCAACACAGATCTCGGTGTGTGGGTATCACTGCTGTAACGGGAGGGGGGTTAGTCCATCACAACCGCCAGCTATATACTTCTCAACTCCACAACTCCACACAACACACGGTACAGTGTACTCCATGCCACTCGCACGGTACAACGTACACCCATGGACCCTCTCCTCATGGTCGAGATTCCTGCCATAGGACTTAGTCCTCACACCATGGAAATACATCATAGTTGGGGTGCTTGCCATAAGTCTTAGCCCTCATACTATGGAAATCAATGCCACATCTCTAAATCCACGTGCGAACATCTCAACAGTGTGACACTCAATCTACACGGTGGACATTGTCACAGTTTTACCAATATGTTTTATATATAACGTAAAAACTACATTGCGCATCTTGAGTGTGACTCACAATCAACACTCCGCCTCTTAAACACTGTGTATGCATCTCAAAATATCAAACACTAGTGCGAGTAACCTCTAGCACTAGGTTAATGCATAGTTCTCTTTTAAAATCAAGTATGAGCTATCGCTCTAGTACGATATCATGTATAAATCATGAACAGTCGAGTACGAGCAAAGCTCCCAGTACTCTATCATGTAAAACTGAGTATGAGCATAGCTCCCAATACTCTTTATGCATCAATCACAAACTGAGTACGAGCAATGCTCCCAATACTCTAACATACATAAAATAACATTAAAATGTAGTACGAGTATATCCTCCAGTACTATGTGATGCATATCTCAAAATATAGTGCGAGTATTCTCTAGCACTTATGGTTTTCACACAAAACCAGATAGATGGCTTATTCAAATCACATATCACACAAGTAAATCAAATAAGTATTCACATGTGCTGTTTTCGCATATACATGAAAACATTTGTCATTCTATCTTGCAATTCATGAATGAAGGGTTACAACATGCTTCTCAAGCTTTTTATCTTATTTTTGGATAAAGTTACTGTCAAGACCCTTCTCGACTTAACCAAAACTACTACAATTTTTTTTGCATTTTAACTTACCTTTCCTCTCATCAATAGTTGGGCTGTGATTCGATGTTAGCTTCCTCACATACCATATCATCCATTATCATATATACATGTCAATATACTGTTACTGACTGTAACTTCTTTTATAATACATGTGAGATCATATAAAAACTAATACAAATACATTCCCCATAATATATATCGTATACATCACTGTGCTGTTTCTATGCTTAGATACATAACCGTACAAAATATATATACCTGTCGATCGATAGGAAATAGCAACGAACAACAGGAATACTATCCTTCAAGCACACTCGCTCTACTGCTGATACTCTGTAGAGAGATGTAAAAGAAAGGGGAATGAGCATACAACGCGCTCAGTAAGGAAATCAGGCAAGCAAGTAGCATCTACACTATCTACTCAAAATAATACTATGTCTCGAAAACATCATTTCCTTAACTTATTTTAAGAGCATGTCTTTATATATATATACTTGTACAAATTAAATCTCATGTACAGAAATCATGCTTTCTTTCTCAAATGTAGGCATGCAGTGCAAAATAATGTATCTTTATAATATCACAATGCCTTTAGATAAATCACGCCATATATATTTAAATCACAGTAAATATGGTATTTAAATTATTCATAACACAAAATCAGATTTCGACCCATCCCTCAAGTATATTTGTATCATAAATAAATCAGTCAAGCGATATATCATGTGAGACTCTGTGGTGGAATGCAATAATATCCTGGACTATGGCCATATCCTATAATGGTGATCCTAGATAACACAGTACTCGGAGTGCGGGGCAATCACTGTTGCAATGGGAGGGGGGTCAGTCCATCACAACCGCCAGCTATAACCTCCTCAACTCCACAACACCACATGGTACAATGTACCCCATTCCACTCGCACGGTACAACATACTCCGTGGACCCTACATCACAGTCAGGGTGCCTGCCATAGGTCTTAGCCCTCAAACCATGGAATATCATACCACGTCTCTAAATCCACATGCGAACCTCTCATAGTGTGACACACAGTCTACACGAGGAAATTAAGCATGGTTTTCAACATGTATTATATATCACATAAATTACAGTGCGTGTAATGACCCTTGACCCTTGAAAATCGGAGATTTTTTTTTTGAATTTAATTTATCCACTTATTCCCTTATTCACTTAGGTTGCATTCCTGCTCAGTGTCAAATCGCTTTTTCTAATTCTTAATCCGTAAATATATTTAAATTCCATATTTTGACCTATATGGTCGATAGAAATTTCGACAGCATAACGGCTTACATATGAGCCTACCCACCTGCAATTCAGTTGTTTTAACAATCCTAGATATCCACAACTACCAAGCATACTTTCCAAATCAACATTTGCAACTCGATACATTCATATCGATTAATACCAATCATCTTACAACCTAGTCCCAAGAATCATATTCTCTACATCGTTTCCTTACAAATTACATCCCAACAAAACATTCCCAATATATGTCTGTGCGTACAAATGTGTCTGGTAAAGGAATGTAATTGTATACCTTGACTGCGTGTACAAAAAGTAGCCTAGGGTAGTTCTTTCCCACCAGCCTACGTCGTGTACGCGGAAAATAGCGTCTATAGATCATTACAAATAATCTGAAAGGTAGAGGGGTGAGCTTTCGGGAAAAAGCCGAGTAAGAAACGCATTTAAAATGATCATGATAGTTAAATCACATTTAATGCATGATAAAACTAAGAGATGACGTTTCTTTACAAATATCACATAACTTCCAAGAAGCGTATATATAAAACACAATCGA
This sequence comes from Firmiana major, assembly GCA_033439115.1. Classification (NCBI taxonomy): domain Eukaryota; kingdom Viridiplantae; phylum Streptophyta; class Magnoliopsida; order Malvales; family Malvaceae; genus Firmiana; species Firmiana major. The sequence continues at coordinate 28,397,300 of CM065912.1, forward strand.
CAGAAATATAATTTCGAATGACAAATCTATTTAGTTACATCACAAACTATCGAAACATACCGAACTCCAAATCATTTCAAAACCGATAGAACTTTAAAAGCATAACTGATGCAAAAACATATATCAGAGGATCCAAATCATTTAGCATAGTTCATATCGGATGGAGACTTGGATAACTTATAGAGGGAAGTCATAAATATGCCCGAAGGCAGGATTCATATACATTCATATACGACACAAAGGTGCGCATGACAAAAATGCATTGACAGTATGGCACTTTACATCTGTAGGACTCAAGAGGTGGCCCCCCCACAGTCACACAAACTGTGTGGCACTTTGCTCCCACAGATCTCAAGAGGTCGCCCTCACGATCGTATGTCTTTGTAAACCGCGTGGCACTTTGCTCCCGACGGACTCAAGAGGTAACCCCCACAATAACATAGACTGCGTGGCACTTTGCTCCCACAAAACTCAAGAGGTGACCCCCACGTTCGCATGTCTTTGTGAATCACGTGGTACTTTGCTCCCACAGAACTCAAGAGGTAACCCCCACAGTAACATAGACTGTGTGGCACTTTGCTCCCGTCGGACTCAAGAGGTAACCCCCACGTTCACATGTCATTGTGGAAATTGCGTGGCACTTTGCACCCACAGAACTCAAGAGGTAACCCCCACAGTAACATAGACTGTGTGGCACTTTGCTCCCGTCGGACTCAAGAGGTAACCCCCATAATTCCACTATACAATGCCCTTTTTATCTTAAAGCAGAGTTTTCAAAATCTTACTTGGGTTTTTATAGCTCATTAACTCATATCGAGTAATAAAATCAAATTTCTTGAAATCTGAAAACTCTTTCATAAAATAGAAAAATGGTGTGGCACTTTGTTCCCGTAGGACTCAAGAGGTGGCCCCCACAATCGCCTTTCGAAAACAAATTTCATTTCTCAAACATATGTTCACATACCAAATTTCATTTCATTCAAAAATATAAAAGCAATTATACATAAGTCGAAACCATGATATTTATTCAGCATTCAGGTTTAAAACTATGCATTTAATCTCATATAGCATTTCTTTATCTCAAAAACATGATCAAATAAATCTTGGGCTTATTAGGTGTCGGGTTTTGTTTTACAATCAAGGGTTGCACGAGAAGGCACGAAAACACATAAATAAATCGGAGTCTAAGGGTAGGGATACCATTACCATCTTAAATTACACCCCTTACCTCGATCTATCGAAATCTCCATGCTCAAGTGGTGACGTCTCTTAGTACCTCCCTTAATTCCTTCTACGATCACCTACAACGAAATCGTACTCTTAGCACCCTATTCGTGCGAATTACCCGAATTGCGTTAAAATCGTAACCTATTTGTTACTACTGCGTGTGTACGTATTATTGTACGTACCTAAGTCAACACGCACGTTTATATATTTTTCCTTACCACATATTATTTTGTATGTACAATTATTGACATACACCTTATTATATACCTCTACAAGTATGTACACATAAATACATATATATATATACACTCCCATATGTATATATATATATATATATATATATATATATTTGTTTTCACTCTTTTCCTATCTCATATATACATTTTTTGTATATATATATATATACTAGCACAAATTCATCCTATATACACCCATATGTATATGCATCTAATATATATATGCATATATATATATATACACTCATATATATATATATATATATATATTATTGTCTTCTATTTTTTTCTTATCACATATATATATAAATATGTCCTTGTTTGTACATATACTAAAACACATTTATTTTATACAATCATTTGTATATACACCCAAGTATATACACATTTTTCATATACTCCTATATGTATATACACCTAAGTATATACTCATATTTATTTTATCATTGGCTTCCTTATTCATTATCAAATATATGTACATATACTAACATACCCTTTCATTATACATACCTATATGTACATACCCAAATATATATATATTTTTTTATTCACATAATTACATATATATATTATCACTTGTCTCCATTATTCCATATCACAAATATATATATATATATATATTTTGCCTACTTCTCATCATTCCATTTTTAATCTAATTCAAACTATACTAGCATGCTTATACATGTATCACACATATATATTCATGTACATTAATACACATATATATATGTATGTATCTTACCTCTTTTCTCTTCCTCTTTTTTTTTTTTCTTCCAATCTCATCGGATGAAAAAAATGAAGAAACCAGCAGCAATTGTTGCTGTTCCAATGCAGTCCGCAAGGTGGAACCACCGTTCTGCCACCAAGAGGCTGCCGCTGTTCTAGGGGTCCAAGGCTTCAGCCGACCCCTTCCCCTGTTTCGTCCAACTCCAGCTAAGGGGTGAAGGTCTGCAGCCCCATGCTACCGTTTTACTGCAGCTCTCGGTCTACCTCAATGGAGCTTTGATTTCCTTTCTTCCTCAGCTCCCAGTCTGCCTCAGATCAGCTCCCTCACGGTTCCTTGCTTCATCTCGCTACGTTCCTGCTCTGTTTCCGTTCCAGGTTTTACATCGATTCAATCAAGCCTCGATTTGCTCCAATCAGTCATCCCCTGCCTCTCGGTTCCACCTCCAGCAGCAACTCCCTCTTCCTCGGTCGACACCTTCCTTTCTTTCTTTCTTTTTTTCCCCCTGGTCGGCTCTCCTCCTCCAGATTTTCTTTTCGGGTTTTGCTTCACTCCTCGATCTCGGTCTGCTGCAAATTTTCCAGCTGCTCCTATTTCCTTCTTCTTCCTCGGTTCATGCTTCTTCTCCTTCCAGCTTCATTTTCTGCTTCAGTCTCCTTCCTCTTCTTTCTCAGCTGATCAGCCTTCCTCCCTTCTTTTCCTTTCTTCCCTCTTCTCTTTTCTCCCTTTGGTTTGTTTTCCCGCCCCTGCTAGCTCCTCTCTATTTTGATTTGTTTCTTTCTTTTTTTCAATTAGCAGAGACGGAATTGGCTTTCTTTGAAAGCCAATTCTGTACAACCTATTATATATATAATATTAATATATATATTATATTAACATATATATATATATATATGTTATATTATCATGTAGATAGATATTTGTTTGTTTGTATTATTATTATTATTATTTTTTTTTTTATTGTTTTGTCTCCTTTTTTAAATTCTTGTCTCATGCTTTATTTATCATTTACTAATACTTATATATTAAATAGTATACATTATATAATATATATATATATATGTTATATATATATATTATTTACCTATCTATTTAAATGTCATGTATATTTATACATACATGTACGCCCATGTATATATATATATATGTAGATATACACATCTTCTTGTAAAATTATCCAAGGGCATAATATCCATGTCTTCCATGAAACTCTCCTTATTCCGAAAATAAAATAGTATCGGGATTCCATCATTCTTCATAAATTCTCGATACAAGTGTTTACATCCACAATTTTCCATTTAACAAATTAAAATTCTCCAATCCCTCCGTACTTTCATTCGCTTTATCACTTCTTGTATCTTCGAGTTCCCGGTCCTTCACGGGCTTCTCAGTTCCTATAGTCCTCGAGCCCTACAACGAATATTCGCACTTCCATTAAAATATATTATTTTCATTTTTATATAATCTACTTAAATGTAGAAAATTTGTGGGGTTTACATTCTCCCCACCTTAAAAGAATTTGGTCCTCCAAATTCATTCAAGTCCATCTGTCTACGATCACTCAGATTGTATCATGCCCCTTTCGGGTCCTTGATAATCCCATTATGAAATCCATAGTAATGTGCACTCATTTCCAAGCAGGCACTAAAAAAAAAATCTTATGTAACTCCGCTGGTCTTTTACCGTAGGGCATCATCGTTTGAGACACCAAACCTATCACACTTTCACATTTATCCTTAATGAGAACTTATTCTTAATTTATATCCCTTGATCCGAATCATTTCACATACCAGAGATATTCGTACCTTAAATACATTTCTCATTCCAATATGACTCGTATATTCAAGATTTTTCATCAATAGACAAAATCATAAAATATATTTCTTAACTGCAAGGCTTACATCAAACTTACTAGGTAAGGAGAAGATTACAGTCTTAGAGTAGTAATCTAAACTTACACCGTTGGTGGCTAGCCAATCCATACCAAAATTTATATCAAAGCCATACATGCTTAACCAAATTAGATCTGCTAATATGATCCTATCTCCTACCTTGATTTCACAATTCTTACACACCACATCAATCATAGGCAAAGGTTCTTCCATGAGTGACAGGTTTCTTGGCTTTCTCTGCTGCGGTAGCCCGTCTCTGTGGGACTTGTCTCTAGGGAGCTTACCTATCAGGTTGTCGTGGTAGCACTGGGGACGATGGAACCTTCTTCAGTGGACAATTTTTAATTAGGTGTCCCCTCTGTCCACACCTAAAACAGCTCCCTGTGGCCCTGTAACAAATACCCTCATGGGGTTTACCGCACTCCCTACATATCGTCCCATATTGCTGCGGACCTCTGATAGTCTGTGGAGTAGGTACAGGAACCGTGGGCCTATCAACCCTAGCCCGAGACTCATCTGTCATATGTCTCTTAGGTTGACCTCTCCTGGACTCCTGCCTCACAAACTTTGTCTGCTTATTCTCATCCCTGCATTTTTCCTTAAATGCCAGCGGCTTCATTTTCGGGAGATTCCTCATTCTACCGATATCCTTCTCCTCTCTCCGAGCCTGTACAAGAGGTTGAGGTGCCATAGGTGCTGCAGGAATTTGTGGAGGAGGAGGTGGTGTTGTTTGTGGAGGAGTCGGTACCGGAGTAGAAATTGGTACCGTGCCAACTGAATCGGAAACGTTTGCCCCTAGATGCTGGGCAATCATGGTAGCTATCGACTCCAATCCTCGCTCGAGACACTGCTCCAACCGTTGTTCAAACTGAGCCATACGAGTACCAGGACTCTCTGGCTCGGGTGAAGGAGGTGGAGGTGGCTGAGCTTGCCTCCGAGTACGTCCGCGTCTTCCACTCATCGTGCAGTGATATAATACCTGCGCGTAATTCCAAAGATCAAGTCTTACATTCATTAGGTATACATTACCTACTACCAGACAAGCACAGACATTGGGATGTAATTTAATCCTTATTTTCAACACTGACAATACTAGACAACCTTCGCTCTGATACCACTTAAACTGTAACGACCCTTGACCCTTGAAAATCAGAGAATTTTTTTTTAAATTTAATTTACCCACTTATTCCCTTATTCACTTAGGTTGCATTCCTGCTCAGTGTCAAATCGCTTTTTCTAATTCTTAATCCGTAAATATATTTAAATTTCATATTTTGACCTATATGGTCGATAGAAATTTCGACAGCATAACAGCTTACATATGAGCCTACCCACCTGTAATTCAGTTGTTTTAACAATCCTAGATATCCACAACTACCAAGCATACTTTCCAAATCAACATTTGCAACTCGATACATTCATATCGATTAATACCAATCATCTTACAACCTAGTCCCAAGAATCATATTCTCTACATCGTTTCCTTCCAAATTACATCCCAACAAAACATTCCCAATATATGTCTGTGCGTACAAATGTGTCTGGTAAAGGACTGTAATTGTATACCTTGATTGCGTGTACAAAAAGTAGCTTAGGGTAGCTCTTTCCCACCAGCCTACGTCGTGTACGCGACAAATAGCGTCTATAGATCACTGCAAATAATCTGAAAGGTAGAGGGGTGAGCTTTGGAGAAAAAGCCCAGTAAGAAACGCATTTAAAATGATCATGGTAGTTAAATCACATTTAATGCATGATAAAACTAAGTGATGACGTTTCTTTACAAATATCACATAACTTCCAAGAAATGTATATATAAAACACAATCGATAGAAATATAATTTCGAAGGACAAATCTATTTAGTTACATCACAAACTATCGAAACACACCGAACTCCAAATTATTTCAAAACCGATAGAACTTTAAAAGCATAACTGATGCAAAAACATATATCATAATATCAAAATCATTTAGCATAGTTCATATCGAATGGAGACTTGGATAACTTATAGAGGGAAGTCATAAATATGCCCGAAGGCAGGATTCATATACATTCATATACGCCACAAAGGCACGCACGACAAAAATGCATTGACCGTATAGCACTTTGCATCTGTAGGACTCAATAGGTGGCCCCCCCACAATCACACAGACTGTGTGGCACTTTGCTCCCATAGATCTCAAGAGGTGGCCCTCACGATCGTATGTCTTTGTGAACCGCGTGGCACTTTGCTCCCGTCGGACTCAAGAGGTAACCCCCACAGTAACATAGACTGCGTGGCACTTTGCTCCCACAGAACTCAAGAGGTGACCCCCACGTTCGCATGTCTTTGTGAATCACGTGCTACTTTGCTCCCACAGAACTCAAGAGGTAACCCCCACAGTAACATAGACTGTGTGGCACTTTGCTCCCGTCGAACTCAAGAGGTAACCCTCACATTCACATGTCATTGTGGAAATTGCGTGGCACTTTGCTCCCACAGAACTCAAGAGGTAACCCCCACAGTAACATAGACTGTGTGGCACTTTGCTCCCGTCGGACTCAAGAGGTAACCCCCACAATTCCACTATACAATGCCCTTTTTGTCTTAAAGCAGTGTTTTCAAAATCTTACTTGGGTTTTTATAGCTCATTAACTCATATCGAGTAATAAAATCAAATTTCTTGAAATCTAAAAACTCTTTCATAAAACAGAAAAAACGGTGTGGCACTTTGTTCCCGTAGGACTCAAGAGGTGGCCTCCACAATCGCCATTCGAAAACAAATTTCATTTCTCAAACATAGGTTCATATACAAAATTTCATTTCATTCAGAAACATAAAAGCAATTATACATAAGTCGAAACCATGATATTTATTCAGCATTCATGTTTAAAACTATGCATTTAATCTCATATAGCATTTCTTTATCTCAAAAACATGATCAAATAAATCTTGGGCTTATTAGGTGATGGGTTTTGTTTTACAATCAAGGGTTGCACGAGAAGGCACGAAAACACATAAATAAATCGGAGTCTAAGGGTAGGGATACCATTACCATCTTAAATTACACCCCTTACCTCGATCTATCGAAATCTCCGTGCTCAAGTGGTGACGTCTCTTAGTACCTCCCTTAATTCCTTCTACAATCACCTACAACAAAATCGTACACTTAGCACCCTATTCGTGCGAATTACCCGAATTGCGTTAAAATTGTAACCTATTCGTTACTACTGCGTGTGTACGTATTATTGTACGTACCTAAGTCAACACGCACGTTTATATATTTTCCCTTACCACATTATTTTGTATGTACAATTATTGACATACACCTTATTATATACCTTTACATGTATGTACACATAAATATATATATATATATTTATTTATTTATTTATTTGTTTTCACTCTTTTCCTATCTCATATATACCTTGTTTGTATATATATATACTAGCACAAATTCATCCTATATACATCCATATGTATATGCATCTAATATATATATACATATATATATATATACACTCATATATATATATATATATATATATATTATTGTCTTCTATTTTTTTCTTATCACATATATATATACATATAAAAATATGTCCTTGTTTGTACATATACTAAAACACATTTATTTTATACAATCATTTGTATATACACCCAAGTATATACACATTTTTCATATACTCCTATATGTATATACACCTAAGTATATACTCATATTTATTTTATCATTGGCTTTCCTTATTCATTATCAAATATATGTACATATACTAACATACCCTTTCATTATACATACCTATATGTACATAACCAAATATATATATATTTTTTTATTCACATAATTACATATATATATTATCACTTGTCTCCATTATTCAATATCACAAATATATATTTTTTTTTTGCCTACTTCTCATCATTCCAGTTTTAATCTAATTCAAACTATACTAGCATGCTTATACATGTATCACACATATATATTCATGTACATTAATACACATATATACATGTATGTATCTTACCTCTTTTCTCTTCCTCTTTTTTTTTTTTGCTTTTCTTCCAATCTCATCGGATGAAAAAAATGAAGAAACCGGCAGCAATTGTTGCTGTTCTAATGCAGTCCGCAAGGTGGAACCACCGTTCTGCCACCAAGAGGCTGCCGCTGTTCCAGGGGTCCAGGGCTTCAGCCGACCCCTTCCCCTGTTTCGTCCAACTCCAGCTGAGGGGTGAAGGTCTGCAGCCCCATGCTGCCGTTTTACTGCAGCTCTCGGTCTGCCTCAATGGATCTTTGATTTCCTTTCTTCCTCAGCTCCCGGTCTACCTCAGCTCAGCTCCCTCACGGTTCCCTGCTTCAGCTCGCTACGTTCCTGCTCTGTTTCCGTTCCAGGTTTTACATCGATTCAATCAAGCCTCGGTTTGCTCCAGTCAGTCATCCCCTGCCTCTCGGTTCCACCTCCAACAGCAACTCCCTCTTCCTCGGTCTACACCTTCCTTTCTTTCTTTCTTTTTTTCCCCCTGGTTGGCTCTCCTGCTCCAGATTTTCTTTTCGGGTTCTGCTTCACTCCTCGATCTCGATCTGCTGTAAATTTTCCAGCTGCTCCTATTTCCTTCTTCTTCCTCGGTTCATGCTTCTTCTCCTTCCAGCTTCATTTTCTGCTTCAGTCTCCTTCTTCCTCTTCTTTCTCAGCTGATCAGCCTTCCTCCCTTCTTTTCCTTTCTTCCCTCTTCTCTTTTCTCCCTTTGGTTTGTTTTCCCGCCCCTGCTAGCTCCTCTCTATTTTGATTTGTTTCTTTCTTTTTTTCAATTAGCAGAGACGGAATTGGCTTTCTTTGAAAGCCAATTCCGTACAACCTATTATATATATTACATTAACATATATATATATTATATTAATAGGTAGATAGATATTTGTTTGTTTGTATTATTATTATTATTATTATTTTTATTTTTATTTTTTTATTGTTTTGTCTCCATTTTTAAATTCTTGTCTCATGCTTTATTTATCATTTACTAATACTTATATATTAAATAGTATACATTATATAATATATATATATGTTATATATATATATTATTACCTATCTATTTAAATGTCATGTATATTTATACATACATGTACGCCCATGTATATATATATATCTACATATACACATCTTCTTGTAAAATTATTCAAGGGCATAATATCCATGTCTTCCATGAAACTCTCCTTATTCCGAAAATAAAATAGTATCGGGATTCCATCATTCTTCGTAAATTCTCGATACAAGTGTTTACATCCATAATTTTCCATTTAACAAATTAAAATTCTCCAATCCCTCCGTACTTTCATTCGCTTTATCACTTCTTGTATCTTCGAGTTCCCGGTCCTTCACGGGCTTCTCGGTTCCTATAGTCCTCGAGCCTTACAACGAATATTCGCACTTCCATTAAAATATATTATTTTCATTTTTATATAATCTACTTAAATGTAGGAAATTTGTGGGGTTTACAGTGCGTGCCTTTGAGCGCGACTCACAGTCGACACTCCACTCAAACATTGTTTCACATCACAAACTCAAACTCTAGTGCTAGTAAACCTCCAGTAACTAGGTCAATGCATAGTTCATGTTTCAAATCAAGTACGAGCAATAGCTCCAGTACCATGCTATGCACAAAACTCATCAAATCAAGTACGAGTAATAGCTCAAGTACTATGACATGCATCTCATGTAAAATTTGAGTACGAGTTAATCGCTCCAGCATTCTATCATGTATAAGTCATATAAAACTGAGTACAAGTAATAACTCCAGCACTCTATCATGCACGTCATGGAAATCTAGTGCGAATCACAATCCAGCACTAATATATGTGAAAAATATATGAAATCAAGTGTGAGCTGTGCTCTAGTATGATTTGTTCTCACATCATTCGATAAATGGCTCTTTAAAAAGGGATGATTTTTAAAACATCAAAATGAGCACTATAAAGTGTGCTTAATTCATATCAACCTTAAAAACATTAGCCCATCTATTTATTCTTCTGCTAAACAATAGTAAAAACACTCAAAATGGTGGTTTCCATGCTTTTTACAACTTTTCACAAAAGTTGACTTTTTAACTAACTAGGGGTAAAATCATAATTTGCCATTATCGGGTCATAATAATTATTATTCATTTTCTCTGAACGTTAGAGTTTTTAAGTGAATGTAAAAGCAGACGAAAATACGTGCAGGTATCTCTAACTACTCACAAAAGTCCCTTACCTGCAATCACTCGAGAAATTTTACTTTCTCAACGCTGCTCGATCCAGCAGTTCGATTCGCTCCTCAAATAATCTCTGAAGCTGGATATAACCATTTATCAGGTTAATTATATTTTTTCAACTGTATTTCACATTAAATACAGTCTATTTCCCTTAATGGGTTTTAATAAACCTTAATGGGCCTAACTATGCCTTAAGCCCATTTCTATTTTACTATTCATTTTCGTTGGGTCTATTGGGCTTGTGGGGTCTACCAACTCTTATTGGGCTTATCCAAAACCCATTACATCACATTGGGCCTAAAATATTTGGGCTTGGCCCATTGGACCTCTCAGTCACATGCCATGGCCGAGAGCATCCTATGTCGTTGGTCACACCATGGCATGCCGTCCATATCTATTTGTTTAGCCAAATTCACTTAGGTGTTTTCACAAACACTTGGTTGGCATGTCTTAAGCCTTTCCTATAGTTCATGTTGGCATTTTATCAAACACCTTATGTGCCAATATCATACCACCATCCATATGAACAAATTGATTATAACTAACCATGCCATAATCATGTCTACATGCATATCAACCTATATATGTCTTAAAATCACATGGGTATTTATCAAAACTCATACACCAACTTTCGGCCATCACATGTTCATAGTGTTTTCATGTGTTTCAATCCATAAAACATATGCCAATCAACTCCATATAACTCATAGATTAACATATATGCAGTTAGAAGCTTGAAATTATACCTAGTATTTGTGTTCACCCTTGGCTGAAACTTTGAAGCCTCACGGTTTGCAAACTATGGCTCCTTGATAGCCAATTCCAACATATGTCACTCTCGTCTCAATTTGGAACAACTTTCATGAAGATTGCAAGTTCCAAATATGCCTTTTTCCTAGTGAGAGAAAGCTTAGAAAACTTTTCGGTTATGGTTTCTTCACTTTGCCAAAAATGAAACGATGAAGATGATTATGTGTTGGCTGGTATTTATAAGTTCATTACTTAGTCATTAAGCTAAAATCCAGCCACCTTAATTGACTTCCAAAAAGTTTAGGTAATGGTTATCATTTTAGACTTTGTTACCTTTTATTAATGGCTTTTAACTTATACTACTGGGCTTTTTAATTGGGCTTCTCGGTTTGAGCTTTCTTAATGGGCTTTTGAGCTGAAATTTTTACTACTTATTGGGCCTTCAATTGTATCAATATTTGGCCCACAAATTGGCCCAACAATTCGGCCCATTGGGCTTTCCAAATTCGGCCTATACTTATGATACCTTAATGGGCTTTAAAATTTCCAACTTTGGCCCATTGCGTTTTTAACCATTAAATTAAATTCAGAATTCATCCAAATAAATTTTTCTTACTTTGAAGGATGAATATCTTATATTCTAGCTAAAATTATTTTTCTCAATTTTTTTCTCCATACTTAGGTTAATTCCAAACCATGGTTAGTCAACTATGGTAAAAGTCCACTTGTCTTAACTATAATTGACTTTTTCCTTAATCATTGATCAAGTTGACTTTTTCTCAAAATTTCAAAAGTGTCATATCTTATGTTTTACACTCTCGTCTTTACGTTTTGGCCATTTCCGTGAAGTGAATATACCTAAAACACCTCGAACGGCTTAAAAGGTCTGTTTTGCCCTTTTTTGGCATTTACTCTACCTTTATGTGTTCGAGACCAAATCAAACTGACTTTCCTTCATGAACTTTCTATATTTTCACATCATAAGTTCTTCTCTTCAGTTAGAATGATTTAGATTCATTCGGTTTAACCTGTAGCCCTCATAACTCACATTAGGCCTTTATGTAGCTTTTAAGTGTTAAAGCATTTCACTAACACTTAAATCTAGTAAATATTCTTCTTATGATTTAAATAACTCAATACATGTCTGTACATGTATAAATCATAAGGAACAAGCTACATAAAAATATAGGTCTGACAATTACACTTATCTCATTAATCTCTATCACATACATTAGGCCTATTCATGGGAATTCATATAGAGTATAATATCGAAACTCTATTTAAAATATTGTAGCCATCTCTAGCTACTCACGAAATTTCCTTACCTCGGATCACGTCAAGTGACCTCACTTCCTCGGTTCTGCTCACTCTTGCAGTCTGATCAGCTTCCAATGTGATTTTCAAAGTTGTTATAATTATTAGCATTAGTGTATCACTTTATACTCATTTCATTTGCCAAATCTCAATTTAATACTTAGTATTCCTCACTTACTTCAAATATGGTGTAAAACCACATTTCACATAACTATAGTCATTTCTCTATTTCCAATTTATGCATTTCATAAGATTAACCTATAATCTTCCATACATGCATATTTCATCATTAAATCAATGTTAACACCATTTCCTCATCATTTCCTCAATTTCTCACCAATATCTAGGTCATGGTGATTTTTCATAATCCTTTTGTTTCCAACAATTCATATATACACCAATAATCTCATTAACACATCTAGTTTAACATATATCAACTTGGTGCATTAAATCTTACCTAGTTGAACTTTCCTTCCTTTGTCACCAAGTTGGTTAAAATCCTCCTTGCTCTTGAAATCCTTGGTTTCAATCTCTTCTTTTCAAGTATGTTGTCCTCTTCTTGCTAAGAACAACTTTGGTCAATTGTATCTCACTCAAAACTGATCACAAATTGAAGTTTTCTAGTGTTTCTTGGCTAGGTTTAGGTTTAGTTCTCAAATGGAATAGTAACTCTAAGTAAAATGAAGTGCAAAAGCCCAGTATTTATAGAATTATCCTGGTGAGATCGATTTGATACCCTAGGAGATCGATCTGCTATGCATTTTTCCTCTTGAAACCGACCTTCTAGATCACATGAGATGGATCTGAATCAACTCAGAACCTTAAAGAGATCGATCTGCTCTTGCATGAGGTCGATCTGTTGCAAGTCAGTAGCTTAAGGAAATCGATCTGGCCCTTTTGAGATCGATTCCTTCAACATCGAATGTTTAGCAGATCGATCTGGCCCCATTAGAGATCGATCTGACCTGTTCTATCGCTCAAATAAGAGCATTTTTTGCTCTTCTAGATCGATCTCTCATTCATATTTTCCTAATTTTACTGCAGTTTTCTGCAGTAAACACACACCAAACTTCACTTATTTTGCTGCCATAGTCATTTTCTCATCCATCCATCTTTAAGGCTTGAAAATGACTTCCATTCATACCTTATATACATTAAAACTTGTGTGTATTCTTTGTATATTCAAAGGTATACAATATAAACCCAAATAGAAGTATAAACTCATTCCATTTTACTTAACCACTCAAAACTCACGATATTCCTATTTCACTCATGGAATTATCCCTCTTACACTTATTCTATACTTATCAACTTGCATATATTCATTCCATACACATTTACAAACTTCACATATACATTCCTCATTATTTTCATTATTTGTGACTTATATACACATCACAAGTCATGAAGGTTACATATACAAAATTGTGGATCTTAATGTGAGACCCACTTTGTACGTACTTGTCGATACATTTCCTTATGATTCATGTGATGTACACTTCCACATATTAATTGAATCATAAGAAGAGCTTTGACTGAATTAAATTTGCAAATAGAATAAAACGAAATATTGGTGAATGTATGCAGTAGCCAAATATGGGCGAAGATGGCTATAGGTCAAATGAAAGGGATCAAAATTAAGTTGACGAAAAATACGAATTTAAAATAAGAAAAGATAGTGGATGTATAAGGAAAATAGGGTTAAATTGGCTCCGAGACAAGTGTAGGGGTAAAACGGTCAAAAGACCTAAATCCGGTATAAATACGATAAGGGAATTTTAATTAAAAATAAGGATTTAGGATATCTTAATCAATAATGAGCAAATTATACAATTTCGAGTCCAATTAATCAAGATTCAGAATTTTTAGAAATACCGAAAAGTCACTCGGGACAATATCCCGAAAATACGAAGAAATATACCGAAAAAAGGAGTTAAAAATATAATAAATTAATTAAATAAAATTAAATAAATTTATTTGGAATAAAATAATAGATTTGGTAGATATTTTAGAATATATTTGAATATTTTAATGATTATTTTAATAATAAAGTAAATTATAAATAATAATAATAATAAAAAAGAAGGCTGAAAACTCGAAATCGGGAGAACCCGAAACGGAAACCGAACTACAACCCGTGAGAAATCGAAGAGCGATCCCAGCCATCGACGATCATCAAGTTTCGACGAAGAGCCAAGAAGGAAGAGGAGAGGTCGACGAGTTTGTTGACACCGGAGACGCGCCGGTTGGAGGCCGAAAAATCGTCGATCGGAGGAGGGGAAAAACCGAGGAGAAACGGGCCGATTCCTGACGAACCAGGCAGCTGGGCGTGAACGGAGGCCACCGACGTGACCGGGAGGAGGAGGCGGTGCTTTTGAGACCGGTAGCTGCCGGTGAAACCGTCGAAAACGTCGAGGACGACAAAGAGCAAAAAACGGCACCGTTTGGCTGGAAGGAAAAGGAAGGAAAAAGGGAAGGAAAGGAAAAGAAAAGAAAAGAAAGAAAAAGGGAAAGAAAAATTTTTGGGGACGACTCGAGATTCGGGTAAGTTGACCGAGGGTCGAGATTGACCTACGGGTAAATTTCAAAAATTTAATTAATATTATATTTAATGGAAAATAACCCGAATTTACCTAATTGTGCAGTTTTTCGACAAAGCCCGAACGAGAGCCGATTGAGCTTCGATTTTTGTACCCCGCATCATATTGGGTAAGTATATTTTAATTACGATAATATGAATCCTTTAATACAGAGTTTCGATTATTTTACAAAATTTACGGATTAATTCTGTATAAAAAGGAATATTATTCAGAATTGTAACGTAATTACCGTAAATAGTATACGGGCTATCCAATGAGTTTGGAACGAAGCCCGATGATTATTGGTAAGCTGAATGAGCCCAGTAAACCCGAAGAAGGGATTTAATAAGTATAAATAGATTGAAAATGGGTCGAGACCCATCAAGGTATAATTGGGCCCAATAAAGTAAAACGAGCCCAGTACTTTAGATTGATAAGTGAATATGACATACTGATAAAGATAAGTGAATTAACCCAAATATGTGGTTATATGCAGTTCCATAGACTTGGTTGGCGCGCATTTGGATTGAGAGATCGGGTATTATCGAGACAGGATAAGTTTGCGCGTGATTCCAGTAAGGGAATTTTGTAGGTGCATAGAGATTTCTATACATATTTTGAGGTGATTTACAAGGCCCTAAAAATTCTTAAAGTATCTAGAAACGAAATAATAATTTTTGCGAAAAATCCAGGGCATGGGTGAATAAAGAAAAAGACGATATTGCCCCTGGGAGTAAAATTTACAAAAAGGGTAGTAAGGCAAATAAATTGCATGATTATCATGTTTTGATGTTTTATATGAATGTATTGCTTTGGTTTAAGCAAATTTACACATAGGTTGGTCGTTGATTTCATGAATTATACGAAAGGGTATCAGTTTGTACTGATTACGATTTTAAAAGATGTTTTATCAAGATTGAGCCACCTATCATATTTACATGAGTAAAAAGAGTATTAGAGTCTTACTCGCACTAAATTTTACTGATTTATTACTCATAAAAAGCTGTGCTGGAGCATTACTCGTATGAGAAATTTGTGTGTGTACAAAAAAATGGTGCTGGAGCTTCGCTTACACGAGATTTTAGATATCATGATATGTCACGACCCAACTATCCAAAAATCAGAGTGAATTTTTTCGCGTTTTTGTTTATTTTCTTACTTAATTCTTACCTGTCCTCGAATCGTGACCAACACTCCACTACTAATTGGGCTGTGCGTCAATGCCAGTCCCACCATACATCTACCCTAGTACTTATTTCTTCTCCAGTCATTTATAATTGTTATATTATTTATACATCCCCTAAAGTTACTTACAATCATGTTACTGTGCTATGCTTATGTAGATACAATAAGTACAAGTGTATATACCTTATGTTGATGGGCAGCAGCGGATATCCGGAATGCAGTACTGAGTCGCCTCAACTTCAACTGGAGATCATCTGTGGGAGAAAATGAAAGGGGTGAGCACATCAAGCTCAGTAAGGCAATCCTACGAACAAGTAGGTAACCATACTACCTACATGAACGTAGTGCCATGCATAAACCACCCTTTCTCCACACATTTTAAAACAATGCTATGCATTATGATGATATGTAAAATACATTTGCACGGAAAATCAACATGCAATTATCATAAATCATTTCTTTCTCAATTAAGATTTTGACAATAAAGTCAGGACTCGACCCCTCCTGCGGGTGATCCTGACTCACACAAAATCATGAAAACATTTACATCACACGTGGGTTTTGAAAAGCATGGAAATACCATCATGCAATTTAGTTTTAAAACCCAGTTTAAATCATCATAGAAATCATCAACATGCGAGACTAGGCAACGTCTGTATATAGGTAAATAACTAGGACTATGGCCACATCTGTCCTCGTGAGTTCCTCAGCTACACGGATCCTAGTGTGCGGGTTCTCACCATGATCGGGAACCGCCCGGGAGGTGGGTCAGTCCATCCCGTCAGTCTTATCCGATCCCCGGCATCCGAAGATGCTGCATCCGGAGATGCCGTATCCGAAGATACAACACGGTACATCGTACTCCATGCTACTTGCACGGTACATCGTACTCCATGAACCCATGTAATATCTCTAGGTACTCCGGCCCAATTGGCCTGCTTCCCACAGAGGTTTGTTTCTCAATACTCATGCCATGTCTCAAAACGCACGTGCGAGCCTATTAAATCGGTGACACACAGTCTACCCGATGCTCCAAGCACGGCTCATCGCATGTTCTCATAAAATCTGTGTGAGCGATGCTCAGCACTCTCATCAAAACACGTCAACTGGCAGAGCCCGCTTACATCCCCACAAGGCCGCCAACCTCATCCCTCACTCTCACCCCACCTAAGAGGTCTCTTGAGCCTGTTGGGCCTTTTGGCTGACTCCAAGGGCAGACAGCGGTACTCCACAAATCCGGTAAAACTAGTGCGAGCTAAGCTCAGCACTCTGTATATTATAAATCACATGAAAATTTTATAAATACTGGTGCGGGTTAAACTCCAGCACTCTGTCTCGAAAATCATGTAAAAATATGGTGCGAGTCAGACTCTAGCACCGTGTCACGAAAGAGCATGTGAAATCTGGTGCGAGTTATACTCTAGCACCTATGCATGTAAAACTCTAGTGCGAGCTCTCGCTCCAGCACTAATGCATGCATCACACAAATCGAAATTACCGTGCGAGCTGAGCTCTAGCACGTCATATGTCAATAAAACACGTAGGCGGCTCTATTTACTCAAAACAGTTTTCAAATCAATTTCACGTTGAAAGTATGCAATGCGGTGCACTTTCTTTCAAGGCGAGCCAGCCTACTCATGCATGCGTTGAAATATCTCCAGAACGAGCAGGAACCTCTTGTCCTTGCTCCTCCCAATTTTTCCTAGATTTTTAGAATTTTACCCTTAACAAGGGTATTTTAGTAATTTGCCCATTCGGGGCACTAAAATTATTATTTGACCTCTAGACCCTTCAGGATATTTTAAAGGACTGCATATGAATTTAAAATTGCGTACTGTTACCTCTAGCAGTCCGCAGAATTCCCTTACCTCGATTCTCGTCGAGTCTGACCTTTCTCTTTTCCAATGTAGTCCCATCGCGCAGTCCGATATGTTTCCAATCCAATGCCCGGAACTGCGTATTAATATTCCTCAGGTCAGATATTATGATTTAATTGTACTTAATCTTTTCTGGGCTTAATTTAAATCATTGGGCCCGTTTACCCCTATTGGGCCCGATTGCACCTTAATGGGCCTTAATCGGCCTTAAGCCCGTTTTCCACTTAATTTTCTCTTTATCGAGGCCTATTGGGCTCATTGGGCCCATCAATAATTTATTGAGCCTCGTTCTAATTCTCGAATAGCTAAATTTAATATTTACGACAATTAATCTAAATTTCCATAAATTAATTCAATTTATGCGTAAATTTAATCAATATCATGCATAACGAGGAAATTTTCGTAAATAGGGGTCACTTACCCGAGATTCCATGCTAGTCCGCAAATCGAGGCCGTCTCGAGCCCTCGGTGGATGCCAATCGTCGAGCTACACAATTCCATAATTTTTCCGGGTAAGTTCTCAGCCCAAAATTAATTAAATAAAATATTCCAAATTTAAATCGGTCAATTTGACCGCTTATCGACTTACCCGAAGCTCGATTGCATCACCGGAATTTTCCCCAATTTTTTCCTCTTTTTCCTTTTCCCTTTTTCTCCCTTTTTTCCCCTCTTTTTGGCTGAACCGGTTCAGTCCGGTTCGGACCGGTCAGACCGCCGGTTTTTCTCCGGTTCGGCCGGTTCACTGCCGGTTCACTGCCTTGCCGGCCGGTTCTCCGCCGGCTTCCACCGCCAACAGCTCCGCAAGGCCGTCCGCATCTCGAATCTGGGCTCGGATTCGCCCAAGGCCGCCGGAATGCCGCCGGTCCGGCCTCTTCTCTCCTCGCCGTCGGACCCATTCTCTTCCCTTGGCCGTCGCCGCCGATTCCGGCCGTCTCGCTGAGTGCCACCGGTGCCAAAAGCACCGCCGTCGACTGGGCTCTCCAAATCGGGCCTTGGTTCTGGTCGGATCGCCGCCGTTCGCCGGGACCGAGCCCCTCAATCCCGTCGGCCTTCTCCTCCTCCGATCGGCTTCCTCCGGCGTCGGTTGGCTACACCGCCGGTACCATCGTGCTCATCGGCGTCCCCTCTTTCTTTTCCGGCCCTTGGCCGGGCCGTTGGCCGCCGGACGGTGATCGGGCCTCCTTTGGTCTTCTTCGGGTCTTCCGTTTCTCTCTCCCCGATGACTTTCCTCTCTTTTTTTTTTTTTTTTCAATTCTCTCCTTTTTTTTTTTTTTTACAATTTATTATCTTATTTAACAATTTATTTTTATTTATTAAAATACACTAAAAATACCCAAATATCCCTTAAAATTATTATTTTATTCTAAATTAATTAATTTAATTTTATTTAATTTATTTATTATATTTTAACCTATTTTTCGGGTATAATTGCTCCGTATTTTCGGGATATTGTCCCGAGTGACTTTTCAGTATATTTTTCGATTATTTTCGGGATTATTTTTCTGAACTAAAAATCCCGATTAATCCCGATTAATTCCAATAAATTAATATCTTGATCAATTTAATCCGAAATAATTTTATTTCATCTTTATTGACCAAGATTTCTTAAATCCTTATTTTTAATTAAATTTCCTTATCGAATTTACTCCGGCTTTCGGTCCTTTGACCGTTTTGCCCTTACACGTGTTCGGGATTAATTTAACCCGACTTCCTTCATACTTCCTCTATCTTTTCTTATTTAGTTTTCGTATTTTTATTAAATTCGGGTCTTACAATTCTCCCCCACTTAAGGAATTTGGTCCTCCAAATTAGAACCAAGTCATATGAGTCCATATACAACTCCGGGTATATCGATCATATCATACTCTTAGAATTTATGCGACCTTCTTCGGAGTGTATTACTACCAAAGGACTTTAATTAGGGAGATTATCTTAAACCCCAATACTGTCTCTTTCCTGTTCAATGCCCGAATCAACTTTTTCAATATACTCATATTTTCATTAAACTGAACTTTTGGAGTTCATATCCTATCACCTCTGCTGGATCTGGATAGTAGTACCGAAGCATCATAAGCTGGGACACATTGTGGGTGCCTGTTAATCCAAGTGATTAACAACAACCTACAGGTCTTATCTCCCACTTGTCCAATCTCTCAAGAATTCGATCCAGCTCAACTCAATTTACTTCTTCCAAAAGTTTCGCTATGTCCTTATTCTCTTAGGACGTGTAACTTTCAACCATAATAATTCACCAAGGGTGAATTCCAATATTTTTCTATCTGTTCTGAGGTGTTCTTAATCTCTCATCCTTAACTAAACATCCTCAGAGACTTATTATCCAAAGTCAGAAATAATTTCTACCTGTCACCCACTCTTTCTTATCCAATTTGGGGAACAGCCCCTACAGCTATACACTGCCTCATATCTCGTTATCCCGATACTCAATTGCCAATTGTCGTTATTGGCGACTTCAATTAGAAATCAACTGATCATTCCAGGAGCTTATAAAATCAATGGCACACGCTTTCATCGGATCCTCCAGAACTTGTACAGTCCTCCCTGACTGACCATCTGTCTGAGGATGTAAAGCTGTGCTAATACTCAGTCGGGTTCCCATAGCTTCCTAAAAATATTCCCTGAGGTAGGAAGTGGAGCGGGAATCCCTATATGATACCATGCTCACTGGAACGCTACTTAATGTTCCACAATCTTTCTTATACCTGAATCCTCATACACACTCTGAGTATCTGGGGAGTTCATAACCAGAAGGTGGGTGGACTTAGTCACTCTATCGACTACCATCCAACTAGTCTCCTGATTTATCCGGGTCTCCTATAACCCATCACGACATTCATGGAGACTTACTCTCGTTTTTCGTGCCGTGTCGATATAGGTAGGTGCTGCAATAACTCTGCAGACTTTTAATACTCTACCTTACTCTGCTGACACACTAGGCACTTTTCTACAATCTCCACCAATATCTCTTTTCACATCTGACCACCCATACCCCTTTTGAGATTTTAATATATATTATTATTACCTTCCGCATGCACTGTATATCCCGAAGAGTGAGCTTCTGACAATATCACTATCTCATCAACTGTGGTCCTGGGGAGCACTCATACTGTCTCTGAATCCTCAGTAACTCATTATCACCCACTGTGAACTCTATCACTGTACCCTTCTGAATCAGACCCAAACTATCGACATCCGGTCGATCATCACGCTAAGCCTGGCAAATCCGGGCACTCTCATCCGGTACTAGTCATCAGGCTAGCTGTCACACAATCACTGTCATCCTCAGAAGGGATCACATCAATACTGAGGTCCACAACTGCATCTAGCAGCTCACGCTCCCTGACCATCATATGTGGTACCATCCCGAGGCTCTTTCTGCTCAAGGCATCAGTCATCACATTCGCCTTTCTTGGGTGGTACAATTCTCATAAATCAAAATCTCTCAGAAGCTCTAACCCAATATGTATTTTCATATTCGCCCCTTTCTGTGAAAACAGATACTCGGGCTCTATGATCAGTGCATATCCATAATTCCTCATCCTGTACATAATAGTACCATATCCTCGGTACAAATACTGTTGCCAACTTTAAATCATGGGTCAGATAGTTTATTTCGTGATCGAAGAGTTGTCTGACTCCAAAATTGACTATCTTCCCATTATACATCAATACACAGCTCCATCATAACTTTGAGGCATTCATACTCACTGAAAAACCTCTTGAGCTGTTGGGCATGGTGAAATTAATCATGGTGGTCAGTTCATACTTCATCACGCCAAATTCACGTCACATCTATCATCTTATTTATCATCTTATTCCAAGATCACGTTTTCTTAGTTAAACGTGTCAACAGGGTATACCATTTTAAATCTCGCAATAATCCATCTGTAAAAGCTATCTTCCAATTGTTGCTTATAATTCGCCCTAGGCTTTAACTACTCCCAGCATATCACCGTTAATGATGATTACACTCGATCTAATCCTTGACTTATTTACGCAAGGCGTACAAGATCCTTCTCAACCACTTACGTTTTCCAGGTGCTAACCTGCGCTATTTCCTTTTCTTATCTTAACGGCTCTTATCAAATTTTACTACGTTAACCTTTATAATTTGTCGAATTTTAATGTTCTTATCGTCTTAGTAAGGTAACCTAATGCTAAAGGTATTTATTACGATGATCGATTTCCCGTTATAGATTATATATATATATATATATATATATATATATAGATGCTGTCAAGTCTTCAGGCGGGGAGGTATTTTGAAATACCTTTATTAGCCTTCAGACTTAACCACAACTACCGGTTATGGTTATACCCATCTTTGTCCTTGGTTATAATTTGTATTCGCTACTAATTGTTTAACCTCAATTACTTCGCATATTAAAGGTATTCCTTATCTAGCATATATCTCTACTCCAATACATCTTGTACTTAGGATCTATCTTATCTCGAAGATTTTCTCCTTTGCGTATCAATTATAATGAAACTCTTGTCTTTATTCATTCTGTGAGTACATCCTTTACTCCTGTAATTTCAACCGTTACACCCCTGTTTATCAACTTAAAATCTCTATATCTATATTCCGTTAATTCATCCTCCTCTATTGGGGTACTCATTTACCCATATTGTAACCGATGACGTAGGCATTCATGCCTTTTACTCACTTATATGCGAATGAAGGCGGTATGAATAAATATGTGGCACCAGGATTAATGAACATATGTACTTCGTTATTCATAACAAGTGTGGTATCTTACACCACATCCATGAAACATCAATAGCATCCTGGTCCAAGACATCCACTCGCCTTCGTCCAATAGCCTACTTTCCTTTTTCTCTTCGGCTATGGCCTCCCTTTTCGTTTTCAGCTATAACAACGAAATTTTTCTCTGTCTCTTTACTTTTTTGTGGGGCGATTTCGCCCAACTCTGTGTAATCAAAATCAATGGTCCATCATACCACACTTAACGACCATTTTCATCAATACCGTGTAGGTATAGACGCTCCTTCTGTGGTATCCACCACACATTCCACAGTAATGACACTGCTACTCTGCTTCGTAGCAGGTCGGGGTCCTCCAATCACAATGCCCACAAGAGTGCCCAAAATTAGATGCACTAGGGCCTTACCAATTATCTTAGCCCATAACTCGTTACATCAGATCTTTTACCAATTACCATTTTTCCCATTTTAACATCTTTGTCATTTCTCGATTCTCTTTCTGTCTCTATTTCAGCCCTCATTACCTTTCCCAATCTCAGAGGCGTGCAATTCATGTTCTTATTTACCCAACTGTAAATATGTGCACTGCCTCGGTATAAGTAATATCTCACGGGCCAATCGAACTCTAACTGAAAATCTGAGCCCTTCCATAAACTTTTAGACATCTCGACTGTCACTTGTTCATAGTGTCGAGGTAATATCTGCCCAGAATATAATCGAGTCTCCATGCTCGTCAAAAATCAAATCCTCTGGGTCAAAGCAAGGGCTTTAATCCGAAATTTCCTTTAAATCATGTCCAGGATATCCTGTCACCGGAATACATCCATAATCATTTCTCATATCAGCTCTTAAGATGGGTCGAGCGGGTTTTCACCAATGCTCCGCTGCGCCCTCTGATCTCGTACATAATCTGAGTAATTAGCTCCTCAAAATAATCTCCACACTCCGCTCCAATCTCGCGAAGCGTGTCTCAATACTGTCCGATCTCTCTGTCGGACTCTGTGAGGCATGCTCAACATTCGCCTCTATTTCAATCTCATACTGATTTTCATAGCCAAACTCAGCACGACTTAGCAGACTCAGGTCTACCTCTACGACCTCTGCCTCGTGCACTATCTCATTTAGCGCGACTCATATTAGGCATTCCTGCATTCTCAACCATTTCTTAGTCAAGCCCATCTCGATATACACTATTGTATCTAACTAAGCACAGTAACACGGGGATGTAATTTCTTAACTTCTGACACTGACACACATCAGACCAATTACGCTCTGATACCAAAATAATTGTCACGACCCAACTATCCAAAAATCAGAGTGAATTTTTTCGCGTTTTTGTTTATTTTCTTACTTAATTCTTACCTGTCCTCGAATCGTGACCAACACTCCACTACTAATTGGGCTGTGCGTCAATGCCAGTCCCACCATACATCTACCCTAGTACTTATTTCTTCTCCAGTCATTTATAATTGTTATATTATTTATACATCCCCTAAAGTTACTTACAATCATGTTACTGTGCTATGCTTATGTAGATACAATAAGTACAAGTGTATATACCTTATGTTGATGGGCAGCAGCGGATATCCGGAATGCAGTACTGAGTCGCCTCAACTTCAACTGGAGATCATCTGTGGGAGAAAATGAAAGGGGTGAGCACATCAAGCTCAGTAAGGCAATCCTACGAACAAGTAGGTAACCATACTACCTACATGAACGTAGTGCCATGCATAAACCACCCTTTCTCCACACATTTTAAAACAATGCTATGCATTATGATGATATGTAAAATACATTTGCACGGAAAATCAACATGCAATTATCATAAATCATTTCTTTCTCAATTAAGATTTTGACAATAAAGTCAGGACTCGACCCCTCCTGCGGGTGATCCTGACTCACACAAAATCATGAAAACATTTACATCACACGTGGGTTTTGAAAAGCATGGAAATACCATCATGCAATTTAGTTTTAAAACCCAGTTTAAATCATCATAGAAATCATCAACATGCGAGACTAGGCAACGTCTGTATATAGGTAAATAACTAGGACTATGGCCACATCTGTCCTCGTGAGTTCCTCAGCTACACGGATCCTAGTGTGCGGGTTCTCACCATGATCGGGAACCGCCCGGGAGGTGGGTCAGTCCATCCCGTCAGTCTTATCCGATCCCCGGCATCCGAAGATGCTGCATCCGGAGATGCCGTATCCGAAGATACAACACGGTACATCGTACTCCATGCTACTTGCACGGTACATCGTACTCCATGAACCCATGTAATATCTCTAGGTACTCCGGCCCAATTGGCCTGCTTCCCACAGAGGTTTGTTTCTCAATACTCATGCCATGTCTCAAAACGCACGTGCGAGCCTATTAAATCGGTGACACACAGTCTACCCGATGCTCCAAGCACGGCTCATCGCATGTTCTCATAAAATCTGTGTGAGCGATGCTCAGCACTCTCATCAAAACACGTCAACTGGCAGAGCCCGCTTACATCCCCACAAGGCCGCCAACCTCATCCCTCACTCTCACCCCACCTAAGAGGTCTCTTGAGCCTGTTGGGCCTTTTGGCTGACTCCAAGGGCAGACAGCGGTACTCCACAAATCCGGTAAAACTAGTGCGAGCTAAGCTCAGCACTCTGTATATTATAAATCACATGAAAATTTTATAAATACTGGTGCGGGTTAAACTCCAGCACTCTGTCTCGAAAATCATGTAAAAATATGGTGCGAGTCAGACTCTAGCACCGTGTCACGAAAGAGCATGTGAAATCTGGTGCGAGTTATACTCTAGCACCTATGCATGTAAAACTCTAGTGCGAGCTCTCGCTCCAGCACTAATGCATGCATCACACAAATCGAAATTACCGTGCGAGCTGAGCTCTAGCACGTCATATGTCAATAAAACACGTAGGCGGCTCTATTTACTCAAAACAGTTTTCAAATCAATTTCACGTTGAAAGTATGCAATGCGGTGCACTTTCTTTCAAGGCGAGCCAGCCTACTCATGCATGCGTTGAAATATCTCCAGAACGAGCAGGAACCTCTTGTCCTTGCTCCTCCCAATTTTTCCTAGATTTTTAGAATTTTACCCTTAACAAGGGTATTTTAGTAATTTGCCCATTCGGGGCACTAAAATTATTATTTGACCTCTAGACCCTTCAGGATATTTTAAAGGACTGCATATGAATTTAAAATTGCGTACTGTTACCTCTAGCAGTCCGCAGAATTCCCTTACCTCGATTCTCGTCGAGTCTGACCTTTCTCTTTTCCAATGTAGTCCCATCGCGCAGTCCGATATGTTTCCAATCCAATGCCCGGAACTGCGTATTAATATTCCTCAGGTCAGATATTATGATTTAATTGTACTTAATCTTTCTGGGCTTAATTTAAATCATTGGGCCCGTTTACCCCTATTGGGCCCGATTGCACCTTAATGGGCCTTAATCGGCCTTAAGCCCGTTTTCCACTTAATTTTCTCTTTATCGAGGCCTATTGGGCTCATTGGGCCCATCAATAATTTATTGAGCCTCGTTCTAATTCTCGAATAGCTAAATTTAATATTTACGACAATTAATCTAAATTTCCATAAATTAATTCAATTTATGCGTAAATTTAATCAATATCACGCATAACGAGGAAATTTTCGTAAATAGGGGTCACTTACCCGAGATTCCATGCTAGTCCGCAAATCGAGGCCGTCTCGAGCCCTCGGTGGATGCCAATCGTCGAGCTACACAATTCCATAATTTTTCCGGGTAAGTTCTCAGCCCAAAATTAATTAAATAAAATATTCCAAATTTAAATCGGTCAATTTGACCGCTTATCGACTTACCCGAAGCTCGATTGCATCACCGGAATTTTCCCCAATTTTTTCCTCTTTTTCCTTTTCCCTTTTTCTCCCTTTTTTCCCCTCTTTTTGGCTGAACCGGTTCAGTCCGGTTCGGACCGGTCAGACCGCCGGTTTTTCTCCGGTTCGGCCGGTTCACTGCCGGTTCACTGCCTTGCCGGCCGGTTCTCCGCCGGCTTCCACCGCCAACAGCTCCGCAAGGCCGTCCGCATCTCGAATCTGGGCTCGGATTCGCCCAAGGCCGCCGGAATGCCGCCGGTCCGGCCTCTTCTCTCCTCGCCGTCGGACCCATTCTCTTCCCTTGGCCGTCGCCGCCGATTCCGGCCGTCTCGCTGAGTGCCACCGGTGCCAAAAGCACCGTCGTCGACTGGGCTCTCCAAATCGGGCCTTGGTTCTGGTCGGATCGCCGCCGTTCGCCGGGACCGAGCCCCTCAATCCCGTCGGCCTTCTCCTCCTCCGATCGGCTTCCTCCGGCGTCGGTTGGCTACACCGCCGGTACCATCGTGCTCATCGGCGTCCCCTCTTTCTTTTCCGGCCCTTGGCCGGGCCGTTGGCCGCCGGACGGTGATCGGGCCTCCTTTGGTCTTCTTCGGGTCTTCCGTTTCTCTCTCCCCGATGACTTTCCTCTCTTTTTTTTTTTTTTTTTTCAATTCTCTCCTTTTTTTTTTTTTTTACAATTTATTATCTTATTTAACAATTTATTTTTATTTATTAAAATACACTAAAAATACCCAAATATCCCTTAAAATTATTATTTTATTCTAAATTAATTAATTTAATTTTATTTAATTTATTTATTATATTTTAACCTATTTTTCGGGTATAATTGCTCCGTATTTTCGGGATATTGTCCCGAGTGACTTTTCAGTATATTTTTCGATTATTTTCGGGATTATTTTTCTGAACTAAAAATCCCGATTAATCCCGATTAATTCCAATAAATTAATATCTTGATCAATTTAATCCGAAATAATTTTATTTCATCTTTATTGACCAAGATTTCTTAAATCCTTATTTTTAATTAAATTTCCTTATCGAATTTACTCCGGCTTTCGGTCCTTTGACCGTTTTGCCCTTACACGTGTTCGGGATTAATTTAACCCGACTTCCTTCATACTTCCTCTATCTTTTCTTATTTAGTTTTCGTATTTTTATTAAATTCGGGTCTTACATGATATGCATAGCGTCGTATTGGAGCTTCGCTCGCACTAGACATGAGTTGACATGCATATAGTCGTACGGAAGCCTCCTGTAGACTGTGTGTCATAGAGAGTTGATTTGCTCGCACGTATACTTTGAGACATGGGTTGGTTATCGATATAGTATTGGGGTGGATAAGATCTACGGCAGGTACCCCCAGACTATGATATGGGTCCACGTAGTACGTTATACCATGTATGTCATATGCAGTACGCTTTACCGTGCAGTCATGATGACTCGATGATGTTACTTGATATTCTAACAGGTAGGATTTGACCCCACCTCCCGTTACAGTTGTGATGCCCCGCACATCGGGATCCGTGTAGCCTGGGATCACAGGGACATAATATGGCCATAGTCCTCAATTTTTCATACAGTAACCTACATACCTCACATGATATCATACGATCTGAATAGACCAGAACAGACCCGAAGGAGGGGTAATGTCTCGATTTATGTTTTTAAACGAGATGCGATTTAATGAATCAATGTATTCTCGAGGGATGGGTTTAGCCTTGATGTGATTGTTTTATAATGAAACAAATAAGTTTTAACGTGATGAGTTTATGATGAAACAAATAAGTTTTAACTTGATGAGCATGAGATGTCATACATGATAATTTTTCCATGGTTGTTTTATATGTCGATTTCATGATTTCTCTTATATGATATATATACATGTGGCATCGTTTTAGTCTTACCTCATGCTCCAAATGTAAACAATTTTATATCATGACATTATCAGCACATAGATG
Source organism: Firmiana major (assembly GCA_033439115.1). Classification (NCBI taxonomy): domain Eukaryota; kingdom Viridiplantae; phylum Streptophyta; class Magnoliopsida; order Malvales; family Malvaceae; genus Firmiana; species Firmiana major. The sequence goes on from CM065912.1 coordinate 28,425,864, forward strand.
GTATAGTTATCTACCTGCTTACATTATTGCCTTACTGAGCTAGTTATGCTCTCCCTTTCATTTTTCACCATCCACAGAGCATCTACAGTAGTTGAGAGCGGGTAGAGATTGCATTCCTAGTTGTCTGCTGCTCCCATTGCGAATCAGGTATACACATCGTACATTTTTGTATCTAAACAAATAATAGCATAGTTTTGTAATGAATATAATTATGGAGGATGTAAATATATGAAAACATATGTACATACAGTTGTATAATATATGTACTTATTATTACACTGTCTGAAATTCTAACATTATTACCATGGTAAGAATGATATGGTCAAATGGGATAAGAGTTGAGATTTTTACTGACTCATAGCCCAACTCGTTAAAAATGGAATTTGTCACGAGGAGGTAAGAAGTATAGAAAAAGAGAAAAATATGGTCAAATGGGATAAGAGTTGGGATTATTACTGACTCATAGCCCAACTCGTTAAAAATGGAATCTGTCATGAGGAGGTAAGAAGTATAGAAAAAGCGAAAAATTTGTAGTGATTTTGGTAGAACGGGTCGTGACACTTACATATCCAACCGAGTGTTTCACCATGGGGAGTACCAGTTTTGTTTGTAATAAAGAAGGAACTGATTGTGTATAGATTATCAATTGTTGAATAAGGAAACCATCAAGAATAGATATCCCCTTCCACGCATTGATGATCTGTTGGATCAGCTCTAGGGAGCGCAGGTCTTTTCTAAGATTGATCTGAGGTCTGAGTATCATCAACTGAGAGTAAGGAGTGGAGATGTGTCCAAGACAACATTTAAGACCCGATATGACCATTATAAGTTCTTGGTTATGCCATTCGGATTGACGAATGCTCTCGCAATTTTCATGGCTTTGATGAATGATGTGTTCAAGCCATATTTGGATCAGTTTGTTATGGTCTTCATCGATGACATTTTGGTATACTTTAAATATAAGGAAGAGCATGAGAGGCGCCTCAAGATTGTATTGCAGACATTATGAGAGCAAGAATTATATGCTAAACTCAGCAAGTGTGAATTTTGGTTGTCACATATCTCATTTTTTGGTACATGTTGTGTCGAAGGATGGTGTATCAATATATCCAACCAAGATTGAAGCTGTAGTTCAGTGGGAACAACCGAGGACAGTCACCGAGATCAGGAGTTTCTTGGGTTTAGCAGGATATTATTGGAGATTCGTAGAAAGATTTTCAAAATTAGCTACTCCGTTGACATGTCTCACTAGGAAGGGTGTAGCATTTGTGTGGAACGAGGATTGTAAGAAGAGTTTTCAGGAGTTGAAGAGTCGATTGACCACCGCTCCGATTTTCACTATCCCTACCAGCTCAATAGGATTTTCAGTATATACCGATGCTTCGCATCAGGGACTGGGTTGTGTATTGATGCAGGATAGGAGGGTAGTTGCTTATGGATCCAGACAGCTGAAGGATCATGAGAAGAACTATCCGACCCATGATTTGGAGTTAGCAGCAGTAGTGTTTGCATTGAAGGTATGGCGCCACTACTTGTATGGAGAGAAATTCCAGATATTTATCAACCACAAGAGCCTTAAGTATTTGTTCTCACAAAAGAAACTAAACATGAGACAGAGAAGATGGCTAGAGCTTCTAAAGGACTATGATTGTGAGATACTTTATCATCCGGGTAAGATTAATGTTGTAGTCGATGCTTTGAGCAGAAAGAGCATTGGGATGGTATCGTATATGATGGTCAGGGAACATGAGTTGCTAGAGCAATTTGCTAGCCTCAGTTTGGGAGTTATGACTTCTAACATGAATACAAACTGTGTGATTGCTAGTTTGCGCTTAGAGCAATCTATTAGAGAGGATCAGAGTGGCTCAGCAGACTGATCCGTATTACATTGACATGAGAGGTCATATACAAAAGGGCACAGTGACTGACTTTGAGATAAGTTCAGAAGGACTCTTGAGGTTTAGAGGTAGATTGTGTGTTCCCGAGGACCTAAAGCTCAAGAGATTGATATTGACGGAAGCTCATTCATCGAGGTACACACTATATCCAGGGAGTAACAAGATGTATCAGAATCTCTGAAAAGTGTACTGGTGGTTAGGTATAAAGAAGGATGTTGCAGATTTTGTGGAAAAATGTCTTGTATGTCAGCAAGTGAAGGTAGAGCATCAGAAACCTGTAGGGTTACTATAACCTCTACCTATACCAACATGGAAATGAGAGCATATCACCATGGATTTCGTGATGGGTTTACCAGGGACTCGGAGAAATCACGATGCTATATGGGTGATAGTTGATAGACTGACGAAGTTAGCCCACTTTTTAGCTATGAGAGCTACCGATACTCTAAGTGCATTGGCAGAGTTGTATGTACGCGAGGTAGTGAGGTTACATGGTATTCCAGTGAGCATTATTTCAAATAGGGATTCCCGCTTCACTTCCCACTTTTGGGAACATTTTCAAGAAGCCATGGGAACCCAGTTGAGTTTGAGCACCGCTTATCATCCTCAGATAGATGGTCAGTCAGAGAAGACCATACAGACCTTGGAGGATATGTTGAAAGCGTGTGTGCTAGACTTTAGAGGCTTATGGGATGATCATTTGCCACTAGCTGAGTTTGCCTACAACAACGGTTATCATGCGAGTATCGGGATGGCACCGTATAAGGCTTTATATGGCCGTAGATGTCGTTCCCCTATCGGTTGGGAAGAAGTGGGCGACAGAAAGATTTTTGCTCTTGATTTGGTTACACAAGCCTTTAAGGATGTCCATTTGATTTTTGAGAGATTAAGGACAGCTCAGAGTAGATAAAAGAACTATGCTGACAATAGACGGAGACCACTTGAATTCACAGTTGGTGAGTCAATATTTCTGAAGGTTTCTCCTTCTAAGGGTATAGCGAGATTTAGGAAGAGAGGTAAGTTGAGTCCTCGCTACATTGGACCCTTTGAGATACTAGACACAGTGGGAGATAAGGCATACAGATTGGCTTTGCCATCGGATTTATCAGGAGTGCATAATGTCTTCCACATTTCAATGTTGAGGAAGTATCATCCAGATCCAAATCATGTGATTTAGTATGAGCCATTAGAGCTTAAAGATGATCTAACTTATGTAGAGAAATCGATCCAGATCTTGGATAGAAAGGAGAGAGTCTTGAGGAATAAGACTATCGGGTTAGTGAAGATTCTCTGGTAGCATCACATTTCAGAGGAAGTTACTTAGGAGCTAGAGAGTCTAATGAAAGAGAGATATCCCCAATTGTTTAGAAAGTAACTTAGTTCTAATTTGGAGGACCAAATTCTTTTAAGGAGGGAAGGATTGTAAGACCCTTAAATTAATACGTACATACATGTACATGCTATGTGAAGCATAAATGATGTAAAGTCCATAGAATTAATGTACACACTTGTATTATGAGTTTGTGATGTACGTACAAGTTTCGTTATGTATGAATAATAAGAAATGGACTTTTGTAAATGATGAATGTGAGTGGAATGGAAAATGAGTGGTGTGGTAAAATGGAATGAAGTATGCATAAGTTGCATAAATGGTTATACTCCATTTGGTTGTAAATTGTATACCTTTGGTCATACAATGAATGCTCATAAGTCTTAACATATATAAAATAGGAATGGATGTCATTTTCAAGCCTTAAAGGTGATTGGATGAGAAAATGACTATGGCAACAAAATAAATGAAGTTTGGTGTGTGTTACTACAGAAAACTGCAGCAAAATCTAGAAAATATGCTTGAGGAATCGATCTCATGGGATGAGGGATCGATCTGGAAGAGCCAAAAATGCTAGAACAAGAGCAATGGAATAGGGGCAGATTGATCTCCATGGAAGCCAGATCGATCTGATAAACATTCTATGAAGAAGGAATCGATCCCTAGAGGGCCAGATCGATTTACTTAAGCTACTGACTTGCAACAGATAGATCTCATGCAAGAGAAGATTAATCTCCTTAAGGTTCTATTTTGTGCAGATCGATCTCATTAAGCCTGAAAGGTCAGTTTCAAGAGGAAAAAGTGCAGGGCATATCGATCTCATTGGAGAGCAGATTGATCTCATAGAGACAATTCTATAAATATTGGACTTTTGCACTTCAGTTTGCACGAGAGAAACTATTCCATTCAATACCAAAAATGTAACCTAGCCAAGAAACACTAGAAAACTTCAGTTGTAATCAGTTTTGAGTGAGGTATAAGTGAGCAAAGTTATTCTTGGCAAAGAGGAGAGCTGTCAGACTCGGATTTTTGTAGCTTGTACCTTATGATTCCTATGTGTATGAACACTATGTAATTATAGTTGAATCATAAGAAGAGTATTTACTAACATGCAAATGACAATTTGATAAATTAAAAATGCATGTAAGCTACATAACAGCGAGATAAGGGTTAAATTGATTCCCGAACGAGTGCAGGGGTAAAACGATCAAATGACTGACATTCGGTATAATTTCGATAAGATAATTTCATTAAAAATATGAAATTGAGGAATCTTGATCAAAATCGAGGAAAATATTTAATTTCGAGCCCAATTGATCAAGATATAAATTTATTAGAATTTATCAGAATTTTTACCTCAAAAAATGAGTTCAAAAATAGTGAAAAAATATACCGAAAAAGTAAAATCGGACTGATAAATTCATTTACGGATTAAATGAATTTAATATAATTTTTTGAGATATTTTTAGATATTTTTAGGATATTTATGGGATATTTATGGGATTTTTATTATTATTTTATAATAAAATAATAATAAAAATATATTATAAGTAAAAAAAAGAAAAAAAAGAAACGAAATCTGAAGAGGAAACACAGGGAGAGAGAAAAATGGAGAGAAACAGCGTGGAAGCCGACCCTAGGGAGAAGACCACCGGACGGCGAGCACCGGCCACCCCACGGGCAGGTAAGCTGTCGAAAAAGGAAGCCCGACACTGTGTGCACCCATCGGCACCGGTCAAGCCCTCCACCGACGCCGGACGCCGGCGAATCGAAGAGGAGAAGCCGCGGAGGAAAAGAAGAGATCCGGCGGCCACCGGCGGTGCTTGGTCTCGATCGAGCCCAGCCAAGTGTTGCCCAGGCTTAGGCGCGCCGAACTGCAGTGGTGATGCGTCGAGAACTGACCGGAATAGGCCGGCACGGCCAAAGGATGCCTGAACCGGTCGGCGGTTCAGTGAAAAAGGTTCTGTGCTGAACCGGACCGGACCGGTTCAGCCAAGGAGAAAAAGGGAAAAAGAGGAAAAAGAAAGAAAAAGGAAAAGAAAAATTTTTGGGATTTCACCGGACTTCGGGTAAGTCGATACGAGGTCAAAAGTGACCGATTTGATTTCCGATGAATTTATTTAAATTATATTTAATCGGAAATTAACCCAGAGTTAAATATAATAAATTATGCAGTTCGACGATAAATTCCGAACGGAAGCCTGATCGAACTTCGATTTGCGTACCATCACATATTCTCGGGTAAGTAAAGTTCATTTACGACAATTTATGTCATTATTGCATATTTAAGATTTATTTTACGCATTTCGGATTAAATTCCGTATTTGGTGAATTATATTCGGAATTTTGAATTAAATGCCGTAAATGATATACGGGCTATCCAAAGAGCTTGGAATAAAATCCAATGGGTATTGATAGGCCCAATGAGTCGATAGACCCTGATGAAGGGAAATAATAAGTGAAAAAAGGGCTTAATATGGATTAAGGCCCATTAAAGATTATTAAGGCCATTAAGGGAAAATAGACTGTATTAATGTGTAATACAATAGGAAAATTATAATTAACCTGAGGAATGGTTATTTACAGCTCCGGAGTTTACATTGAGAGCTGATCGGACTGCGGGATTTAGCAGCACCGAGGAAGTGAGGTCACGTGACGTGATCCGAGGTAAGGGACTTTTGCAAGTAGTTAGAGATAACTGCACGTATTTTCGTCTGCTTTTACATTCACTTAAAAACTCTGAGGGTCAGAGAAAGTGAATAATAATTATTACGACCCGATAGTGGCAAATTACGATTTTACCCCTAGTTAGTCAAAAAGTCAACTTTTGTGAAAAGTTGCGAAAAGCATGGAAACAATTATTGTGAGTGTTTAACTGCTGTTTAGCATGAAAATAAATAGATGGGCTAATGATTTTAAGGTTGATGTGACTTAAGCATACTTTATAGTGCTGATTTTAATGTTTTATAAACAATCCCTTTTAAATAGCCATCTATCATATTATGTGAGAATGAATCGTGCTAGAGCACAGCTCGCACTGGGATTCATATGTTTTCCACATACATAAGTGCTGGATTTTTATACGCACTAGATTTTCATGACATGCATGATAGAGTATTGAAGTTTTACTCGTACTCAGTTTTATATGATATATGCATGACACAGAGTGCTGAAGCGATTAGCTCGTACTCGAGTTTTACATGAGATACATGACAGAGTATTGGAGCGTTGCTCGTACTCGATTCTTCATGGTTTATACATGACATAGTACTGGAGCTATTGCTCGTACTTGATTTGATATATACATAGCATAGTACTGGGAGCTATTGCTCGTACTTGATTTAATACATGAACTATGCATTGACCTAGTTGCTGGAGATTTGCTCGCACTAGAGTTGAGTTTGTGATGTGAAACAGTGTTCGAGCGCAGTGTCGATTGTGTGTCGCACTCGAGGACGCACACTGTATGTGATATTATATACATGGTACCTATTCATGCCGCATTCTTGTGTGACTTAGTGTCACATTTTGAGAGGATGGCCAGCATGAGGGTATTTGTGAATGTGGTATAAATATTTCCATAGTTACAAGGGCTAAGTCCTATGGGAGGCACCCTGGCTGTGAGGGTCCACGGGTGTACTTGTACCGTGTCTGAGTGGCACGAGGTGTACGCTGTACCGTGTGTTACGCATAGCTGACGGCTGTAGTGGACTGACCATCCTCCCGTTGCAGCAGTGATGCCCCGCACACCGAGATCTGTGTTGCTTGGGATCACATTTCGGATATGATCATAGTCCAGGATACTATTTGCCTTTAACCACAGAGTCTTACATGATATATCACATTGATTGACTGATCTAAACTGCGGACAGACCTGAGGGATGGGTTGGACTCCGATTTTATGTTGTGAATCATTTGATGCCATATTTATTACGATTTAAATATACATGGCATGATTTACATAAAGGCATGATTTATATACGATGCATTGTTTTGCACTACATGCCTACATTTGAGAAAGAAAGCATGATTTTCTGTACATGGGATTTATTCTGTACAAGTATAAATATTATATTTCAAGACATGCTTTTTAAAGCGAGTAAAGGAAATAATGCTTTTAAGGCATAGCATTATTTTGAGTAGATAGTGTTGATATCTACTTGCTTGCCTGATTTCCTTACTGAGCGCGTTGTATGCTCACCCCCTTTTCTTTACATCTCTCTACAGAGCGTCAGTAGAGCGAGAGCTATCGAGGGATAGTGTCCCAGAGTCCACTGCTAATTCCTATCGATCGCCAGGTATACTTATTATGTACAGTTGTGTATCTAAACATAGAAACAGCACAGTGATGTATACGATATATATTATGGGGAATGTATTGGTATTAGATTTTATATAATCTTACATGTATAAGAAAAGCAGTTACAGTCAGTAATAATATATTGACATGTATGTATGAAATGGAAGATGTGGTAAGTGAGGACTCTGACATCGAATCACAGCCCAACCATTGAAGAGCGAAAAGGTAAGTTAAGAATGCGAAAACTTTTTAGTGATTTTGGTTAAAGTCATGGATTGACAAGCGGGTCCTGACAAGAGCAACATACTTGGAAACAAGAGATTGAGATTAAAGGTTTCAAGAGCAATGAGGATTCTACCATTTTTGGTGAAAAAGGAAGGAAGTTTCAGCTAGGTAAGATTTAATGCACCAAGTTGATATATGTTAAACTGGGTGTATTGATGAGTAAATTGATATATGTTTGAAATGTTGGAAATAAAAGGATAATGAAAAATCACTATGGCCTAGATATTGGTGAGAAAATGAGGAAATGATGAGGAAATGGTGTTAACATTGATTTAATGATGGAATATGCATGTATGGAATATTATAAGGTAATCTTATGAAACACATAACTTGGAAATAAGGAGAAACAAAAATAGTTATATGAAAATGTGATTTCTTACCATATTTGGAGAAAGTGATGAAAACTATGTATTGAATTTAGATTTGGCGAATGAAATGAGTGTATAGAGATATACTAACGCCAATAATTATAACAGCTTTGAAAATCATCGTGAAAGCTGCTCGGACTACGAAAGTGAGTTGCACCGAGGAAGAGAGGTCACTTGACGTGATTCGAGGTAAGAGAATTTCGTGAGTAGCTAGATATGGCTAACGTAATTTAAATAAAGTTTCGATATTATACTCTATATGATTTCCCTGAATTAGACATGTTGTGCTAAGGATTAATAAGATAAAGTGTGTTTTATCCAAAAATAGGATAAAAAGCCTTAGAAGCATGTTGTGACCCATAATTCATGGGTTGCATGATAGAATGGCTAATGTTTTCATGTATATGCGAAAACAACACATTTATGTGCTAATTTGATTTGAATTGAGAAAGTTGTGATTTAAGTGAGCCATCTATCTGGTTTTGTGTGAAAACTATAAGTGCTAAAGAATACTTGCACTATATTTTGAGATATGCATCACATAATACTGAAGTATATACTCGTACTATATTTTAATGTTATTTTATGCATGTTAGAGTACTGGGAGCATTGCTCGTACTCAATTTGTGACTGATGCATATAGAGTTTTGGGAGCTTTGCTCATACTCAGTTTTACATGATAGAGTACTGGAGCATTGCTTGTACTCAGATTTCATGATTTATACTTGACATAGTACTTGAGTGATAACTCGTACTTGATTTGAAAAGAGAATTATGCATTAACCTAGTGCTAGAGGTTAATCGCACTAGTGTTTGTTATTTTGAAATGCATACATAGTGTTTAAGAGGTAAAGTGTTGATTGTGAGTCACACTCAAGACGCGTACTGTAGTTTTTACGTGATATTTAAGACATGTTAGCAAAACTGTGACGATTTCCTCCGTGTAGACTGAGTGTCATATTGTTGAGATGTTCGCACGTGGATTTGGAGACGTGGCATCAAACTCTAGTGGTCTCCGTCTCTTGTCAGCGTAACTCTTTTATCGGCTCTGAGCTGTCCATAATCTCTCACATATCAATCGGACGTCCTCAAATGCCTGCTGCACTAAGTCAGGAGCAAAAATCTATCTGTTAACAACCTCTTCCCATCCAATAGGGGAACAACATCTACGTCCATATAATGCCTCATATGGTGCCATCTCGATACTCTCATGAAAACTGTTATTATAGGCGAACTCTGCGAGTGACAAATGGTCATCCCATGAGCCTCCAAAATCCAACGTACACACTCTTAACATATCCTCTAGGGTCTGTATAGTCCTCTCCGACTGACCATCTGTCTGAGGATGAAACGTGGTGCTAAAATTCAACTGGATCCCCATCCCTTCTTGAAAATGTTCCCAGCAGTGGGAAGTGAAGCGGGAATCCTAATAAGAAACAACGTTCACTGGAATTCCATGTAGCCTCACTATCTCGCGCACATACAAGTTCGCTAACTGGATTAGAGTATCGATAGCTCTCATAGCTAGAAAATGGGCTGACTTCATCAACCGATCCACCATCACCCATATGGCATCATGACCTCTCCGGGTCCTCAGTAATCCCATCACAAAATCCATGGCGACGTGTTCCCACTTCCAAGTCGGTATCGGTAGAGGCTGTAATAACCTGGCAGGCTTTTGATGCTCTACCTTCACCTGTTGACAAACGAGACACTTAGTGACATATTTAGCAATGTACTTTTTCATTCCAGACCACCAATAAACTTTACGAAAGTTTTGATACATCTTAGTACTCCCTGGACGTATCATATACCTCGATGAGTGAGCCTTTGTCATGATCAATCTTCTGATCTCTGCATCACCAGGAACACATATCCTACCTTTGAACCTCAACAATCCATCAGAACTCAACTCAAAATCAGTCTCTGTGCCCCTCTGTATCTGCCCGACAATATCACTGCACTGCTGATCAATCCACTGAGCCTATTAGATTCAATCTACTAGACCCGGTTCCAACTGCAGGCTAGCTACCATAACACCACCATCAGCACTGGGCGGGGTCACATCCAAACTGAGGTTCGTGAACTATTCCAACAGCTCGTGTTCCCTGATCATCATAAATGATACCATCCCAAGATGCTTCCTACTCAATGCATCAGCAACCACATTTGCTTTACCCGGGTGGTACAGGATCTCACAATCATAATCCTTTAAGAGCTCGAGCCATCTCCTCTGTCTCATGTTTAACTCTTTCTGCAAGAATAAGTATTTAAGGCTCTTGTAGTCTGTAAACACTTGGCATTTCTCTCCATAAAGGTAGTGGCGCTATATCTTCAGCTCAAACACCATCGTTGCCAACTCCAAGTCATGGGTCGGGTAATTCCTCTCATGATCCTTCAACTATCTAAACCCATATACAACTACCCTTCCATCCTGCATCAATACACAACCCAGTCCTTGGTGTGAAGCATCCGTATACACCAAGAAACCTCTGGAGCTGGTAGGAATGGTGAGGATCGGAGCTGTAATTAATCTCCTCTTCAACTCCTCAAAACTTTCCTCACACCTATCTTCCCACACAAACTCCACATTCTTTCTTGTGAGTCGTGTCAAAGGAGCAGCTAACCTTGAGAATCCCTCCACAAACCATCGATAATATCCAGCTAAACCCAAGAAACTTCTGATCTCTGTTACTGTATGGGGTCTCTACCACTCAACCACGACCTCAATCTTAGATGGATCCACTGACACTCCATCTTTTGATACTATGTGACCCAGAAAAGAGATCTGTTCCAGCCAAAAGTCGCACTTACTGAGTTTAGCATACAGCTTCTTCTCTCGGAGGGTCTGTAGCACTATCCTTAGATGTTGTTCATGCTCCTCTCTAGATCTTGAGTACACCAATATATTATCAATAAACACAACAACAAATCGATCCAAATACTGGTGAAATACCTTATTTATTAATGACATAAAAGCTGCAGGAGCATTCGTCAACCCGAATGGCATAACCATAAACTCATAATGTCCATACCAGGTGCGAAAAGCTGGATTAGGTACATCTCCACTCCGTATCTTCAACTGATGGTACCTTGATCTCAGACCTATCTTGGAAAAGACCTGAGCTCCCCTAAGTTGATCCAACAAGTCATCGATGCGTGGAAGGGGATACTTATTCTTGATTGTGGCCTTATTCAATAACCGGTAATCTATACACAGTTGGAGGCTCTCATCCTACTTCCTTACAAACAGAACCAGTGCTCCCTAAGATGAGACGCTCGGCTTGATGAACCCCTTCTCCATCAACTCTTGCAGCTGTTTCCTTAGTTCTTCCAACTTAACTTGAGCCATTCTGTACGGTGGCTTGGATATTGGTTCTATACCAGGTGCCAAGTCTATACCAAATTCCATCTCTCTATCTGGAGGTAACCCTGATAATTCATCTGGAAAGGCATATGGAAATTCCCTAACCACTGAAATGTCTCCTAATTCTTGACGTACCTTATCCGTCTTAATCACATAAGTGATGAACCCTTCACATTATTCTTTCCACCGTTAGTAAGTATAAATCATCATATCAACTTATATAGTTTGTAAATTAGATTCATCTATAAATTATCATGTAACTAGATTATACTATTCTCAATTGCAATAACATATTCTTTCATTTCATTTCACCAAATTTACCACAAGGTTGTCTATCTTTGGAAATATCAAAGTTTTTGCATGACAGTCCATAACAACATGATTGGCAGCCAACCAATCCATTCCTAGGATCACATCAAAATCACTCATATTTAATAAAATTAAATCGGCTGCCATTTCTTTACCTCCTATCCTCATCTTACAATCTCTATACACATGCTCAGTCAACTGACTATCATTCATAGGGGTAGATATCATCAACATTTTATCTAGTAGTGTGGGTTTTACATACTTCAACAGTTTACATGTAAAGGATAGCGATATAAAGGAATGTATGGCACCAGGATCAAACAGTACAAATGCTTCTAAATCAAAGATTTGGATGGTGCCTTTTACCATATTCGAAGACTGATCTGTATGTCCTGGTCCAGTGCGTGCACTCATCCTCTGCTCACACCCACTGCCTGCTTCCCCTTTTCCTCAGCTGTGGCCCTCCTCTTTGGAGCAGCTGTCCCAACTGGAGCTCTCTTCGGCTCTTTGCCCTTTTGTGGGGCTCTCTCAGTCATCTCTGGGCAATCTCAGATTATGTGTCCTGGCTTCCCACATCTGAAGCATACTGCAGGAGGTCCATAGCATGGTCGAGTTTTGCGGTACCTACCACACTTGCCGCACTACTCTGTAGTAGGCCATTGCCCTCTAATCATAATTCCCTTAGCAGGAGCTATGGCCGGATACATGGGAGTATTAACTGTCCTCTCCCGGATCTCCTCGATCCTCAGCCTCTTTCCAGAAAATCTCTTGCTTCCCTTATGACTAAAGCCTCTATCCATCACGGGTCTCTTCTTATCTCTGTCCTTCATCTTACTAACCTTCCCAAAGTCTGAGGCAATCCCATCAACATCTTGCTCACACAATTGCGCCCTGCGTACTGCCTCCTCGTAGGTTAGTATATCCGGGGGAACCAATCTAACCTAATGGCCGGTTTCAGTCCATTCATAAAATTTTGCATTTTCTTAGCCTCATTACTAATCGTATTGGGATCATACCTACCCAGAGAGATAAAGGTCATCCCGTACTCATCCACTGCCCTACTCCTTTGGGTCAGTCCTAAAAATGCCATCTTCATCTTTCTCTATGCAGTATCTGAAACAGACTGTCTCCGAAAGGCCTCTAAAAACACATCCCAGTTGATCTCTCTATGTTGGCTCTCAGAATAGGCCTGGTGCACTTCCACCAATGTTCTGCTGATTCTTTCAGCATAAACGTGGTAAACGCTACCATCTCTGTAGTAGTGCACTTAAAGAACCCATATAACTTCTCAATCTCATTGATCCAATCCTTAGTAGCTACTGGGTCCTTTACGCCACTAAAAGACGACGGTCCAAACTTCTGGAACTATCATAGCCTATCCAAATCACAACCATATCTCCAACCTCTACTGCCTGGTGTAGCAACCAACGTAGGCACATCCTGTGTGGGTGGGGTATCTGTCGTCTGAGGTCTCTGAGCTGGTCGTGCCCGTGCCTCAGGAGCTACCGCCTACTCGGCATCACCCTGTGTAGCGGGACTCTGTCTACTGCCAACTCCAGATAAAGATTCGGTGACCAACTCTAATATCATCTCTACGCTCCGCTTAATCCTAGCGAAGCGAGCCTCAGTACTCTCAGGCCTCTCCTCTGGACCCTGTGGAGAATGCTCAACCTCTACTTCCACCTCAACCTCATCCTGAGCCTCGTGTGTTTCTAGCTGAACACGACCCCCAAGCCTACCTCTATGGCCTCTAAATTGTGCCCCCGCCCCTCTACCACGACTGGTATTAGGCATAATGTTTCACTTCCCTGCATACACATCGATTTCTTAGTCAACCCATCGACAGAAACACAATTGTATCTAAACAAGCACAGTAACATGGATGTAATTTTTCCAACTTATTAAGTAATTTAGACATTGACACACGTCAGACTAACCGAGCTCTGATACCAACTTTTGTCACGACCCTCAACTTACCAAAATCAGTGTAAATTTTTCAATTTTCATACATTAATTATTTCTCGTCCTTACCTTACCTCGATCGTGATCAGCTAAGCACTTAACAGGTTGGGCTGTGTGCCAATGTCTACCTCATCTATCCATAACAATTTAATTCACAACATAATTTCAGAAGTAAACACTTTTATATATACATCAGAGTTACTGTTTGCAAGTGTTTACGTTGCTTTACATCCCCAATGTTTACATACAAAATGCTACTGTGCTATGTCAAGTTTAGATATAAAATAATTCAAGTGTGTATACCTTACGCAATGGGATGCAGCAGATACCAAAAGGGTAAGCCTCCAGTCGCTCTCAATCTAATCTCAAATCTCTGTAGAGAGGGGAAAATAAGGGGTTGAGTAAACCAGACGCTCAGTAAGGCAATCATGCGAATAGGTAGATATTGCATTATCTACGTGATCGTGATGCCATGCTCAAAATCATTTAGTTCATCATTTTATCTCAAAACATGAGTGTATGATTGTGTTAATGGTATGTAAAGCAATTCGGGCTATTAAAATTTAGTGCATAAAACTCATTCAAAGCATGGCATTAACCATCATGCATATTTTATAAGGAAGGCATGGCATTAATCATCATGCATATTTCATAAGTAGGCATGGCATTAAACATCATGCATCAGTGCACTTTAAAAACCATTAACATACTTCTATATCAAAAACAATTCAACTCTAGTCAGGATTCGGTCCCTCCCTCAGACTATCTTGGCCTACAAAATATTTCAAACATAGATTTATTCACAAAGCAAATGACATGTGAGATAGGCAATACAACAAGGGAAAATCCTATAGGACTATGCCATATCCTGTGATATCGGCTACACGGATCAGGTGTGTGGGTCATCACTACTATCTGTTTCCACACGGGAGGTGGGTCAAATCTTGCCCATCGGTCCATAGCAGATCTCGTCTGAAGACAGCATATCAGATCTCAATACGGTACAATGTACTCTATGCTACCTTTATGGTATAACATACTCCGTGGACCCATATCAACACATCATATCACGCCACATCTCAAAAATGCACGTGTGAGCCTATTTAATCAGTACGACCTCTTGTCTACCTGAAGCTCCTAACACGGCTATCAACATGTCAAAACAATGCATGTACAAGCCTATTTAATCTGTGTGACACCCACTCTACCTGAAACTCCAAGCACAGCAACAAGTAAGGTAGGCATCTAATGTAAGCTATGCTCCAGCACCATGCCAAAACAAGTATAAAAATCCATGTGAAAACTAGTGTGAGCTAAGCTCCAGCACTCACATCAAATCTCGTGCGAGTCATACTTTAGCACACTTTCAGTCTCACGAAAATCATGTAGGTGGCTCAATTCTTTGCAAAGTATGGTTAATAAACCAAAACAACTCATTTCTTTTGCAAATCATTTCAAATGTCAGCCAACCTACTAAATCATTTGCGAAAAAGCAATAAAACATGATTTTCAAAGCGTTATGCTTTTGTTTTCATGCACTTTTCTCAAAACCCAACTCTTTGCCCTTCAATCACCCAATTTTATTTCCTAGTTTCTCATGCATTCTAGCAAAGCATTTAAGCGCCCAAATTGCGCACAAATATCTCTAAGAGTCCACAATATTCCCTTACTACAATTTACTTGAGTGCGACTCTTTTCCTCTTAGCTTCTTGCGCTTTAAGCTCAACGTGTTTCGGTGTATCCTCGTGAGCTACGATTCATTCACCAATTCACTTGAGTTAATGTCGCTAACTCACATTTTGACCTCACTATTCAATATAATCCATTTATGCATTTTACTTAATCCATATTTTACCCATTTTTGGTAAATCTCACAATCTATTCACTAGCACCAACTTAAAATCATACCCATAACCTTATTATCCTCAATACACTCCATTTTCTCATACTAGACCATTTCTAGGTCATAATCATTCCAATACATTTTAGATAGTTTCTAACAATACTAAGCACCATAATCAATCCCCAAACATTAATAGCTTAACAATGTACTTAGGTATTTGCATTAAAAACTCACCTAGCTTGATTTCCTCTTTGCTCCAATGGAAATGCACCTTGTTCCTTAAATCCAATGAATGGGGAAAATGCCTCCCAACTATGTTATTCCTCTCTTTGATGTGATCAACTTTGTCTCTAATAGTCTTCCCTCAAATCTCCTTGAAAATGGTTGGATTTAGAGAGAGAACGCTAGCTTTTTGAGTTGAAATGGAAAGGGTGAAGTGTTTTCCCCGAAATCTGCAGATTCACTGCTTCTATTTATAGAATTTTCTTGATGAGATCGATCTGGTCCCTTTAAATCCCTCTTTTTCATGATATTTTAAGCATGAGATCAATCTGTCGAAGCTTAAGATCAATCTGCTCCAAACAGAGAGTTAAGGAGATCGATCTGTATGCTTAAGGATTGATCTTTTCATTATAGAATGTTTAAAAGATCGATCTGGCTCCATTGGAGATCGATCTGCCATATATCGTTGCCCAAATAAGAGCATTCTGGCTCTTTTAGATCGATCTCTCATCCTATGAAATTGATCTGGCCTGCATAATTTCTAGATTTTACTGCAGTTTTCGACAAAAACTTACCCTAAAACATCCTTAATTTGATGCCATAGTCATTTTCTCATCTAATTACCTTTAAGACTTGAAAATGGCATCCATTCACACTTTGTTCACATTAAAACTTGTGTGAAATCTTTGTATAACCAAAGGTACATGATATAAACTAAATGAAAGTGCACAAATTTATGAAATCTTCCTTCCATTTTACCATACCACTCATATTCCATTCTACTCACATTCTTCACATGTTTAAGTCCATTTCTTCATATTCATATATAATGTAACTTGTACGTACAATCACAACTCTTATTACAAGTGTGTACATTAAACTTATGGACTTACATCACATATACTTCACATTATAAGTATATCACCATACTTATGATTTCATTTACATTTCTATGTACATATACTCAATTATACATATATGGGGTCTCACATAAGACCTATGGCAGGATCCCTGACCATGAGGAGAGGGTCCACGGGTGTACGTTGTACCGTATAAGTGGCATAGAGTACACTGTACCGTGTGGTGGAGTTGTGGAGTTGAGGAGTAGTTGGCAGTTGTGATGGACTGACCCCCCTCCCGTCACAGCAGTGATAACCTACACACTAAGATCTGTGTTGCTTGAGATTTCACCATTTTAGGATATGGACATAGTCCAGGAGAGTATTGCATTTAGCCACTGAGTCTCGCATGATATATCACTTGGTTTCATGATACGGTTAGACCTGAGAGAGATAGGTCAGAAACCGATTATTGTGTTATGTTGTGAACTGTCATATTTACTGTGATTTAAATGTAAATGGCAGGATTGATATAAAGGCATTCCTAATTTCATAAAGATGCATTATTTTGCATGAATGCCTACATTTAATACTCAGCATGATTTTAAGTACATGGAATTTATTCTTATTATTATTATATCATTTTGATACATACTTTGAGATGAGAGAAGGAAAGGCAAAACCTTATTTTCAGTAGATAGTACGATTGTCTATTTGCTTGCCTGATTTCCTTACTGAGCGCGTTGTTTGTTCATCCCTCTTTATTTCCACTCTCTACAGATCATTCGCAGTAGATTGAGTCCGGCTGAGGTATAGCATTCCTATTGTCCGCTGTCATTTCCCATTTCATTAAAGGTATACACATCGCGTACTATTTTGTATCTGAACAATGTATAAGTACAATGATGTACATGTTTGTAATACTGGGGATGTAATTATGTTAATGTAAACAACTTCATTTATGAGAAATATGTATGTACAGTCAATATTTATAATGACATGTATGTATGATGTGATAAAGTGAGCATGAATGAGAAGACTAGTACTGAATCACAGCCCAACTGTTGGTGAAGAGAAAGGTAAGTAAAAAGTGAAAAATTTGTAATGGTTTTTGGGTAATTCACGGGTGGAGGTCGTGACATCAGATGTGAGGAGGGTCATCTAATCCAAGGGTTCACATAAGTTGGTCTCCTGACTTGGACTGGGCAGATTTTTTGCCCTGTTTTGTAAAATCATTAAAAATTATTTCTAGTCTAATTTCTTTCAAAATTACACTTCTCCAATGTCCTATTATGTCTCTTGTATCTCTTATAAAAATTTTGGGGTCACTTGTTTAAGAACGCTTCCCTGATTGAGCTCCTTTTACTCAATTCGGTCAATACCAAGCAAATGGCTTAAAGCTTTTGGTTTACTTTAAAAAATCATTTTATCCCCGAAACCTCCATATTTCCTTTTGATTTTAATTTCCCAAGTCAGTCTTACCTTATACTAACTTCCCATGGTCTCTGAATAATTTTCTTGAATTTTTATAATTTATTCCAAATTTATTTCCTTCACTAGGCCATTTTTTTCTCGGTTTATCGTAAACTCAAGTTTTATAAACTTTTTCACTTCCATATTTTTCACTTCCCAACATGATTTTTTGAACATATATACAATTCTTATGCAGACTCTTGGGCTCAGAGCATTTCCTTGATTTTTGTGCCATCGGGCTCCGTTCCATAATCCTGAGCGCTTTTATCACTTGAGGTCTGCATACATTATTTCGAGCACTTAGTTATTTCTTAACTTTTAATTACTTACTAATATGGAAATTTTTGGTTTTACACTTGGGGTCACTGACTATGGCCATACATCCATTGTATTATATCGGGGTCCACGGAATACGTTGTACTGTGTGAACATACATTGAGTACGTTGTACCGTGCATCGAGTCTTCAGACTATTGTATCATATTAATTGACCGATGGGCTGGACTGACCCATCCCCCTGAGGTATATGCTACCTACGCACACCTGTTCAGTGATACTTGAGGTCACTGACTGGGGCCATACGTCAATTGTTTACTGTATATCCCTGCCTAGTCTCCACTGTTAAAGTATTGAAAGAATTACCGATTAACTATTTATGTTGTTACTGTACTGTACTGAATTGTAAATTTACTGAATTGAATTGGAAGCCATTTGTTTTACTGAAGGTTTCTTTAAACATTGCATGAAGTACTGTTATTGAATCGTTTGTTTACTGTACTGAACCGAAATTATTTTACACTGAATAAGTTTTACATATATACATAGCAAATATTACTATCTGTTTTATTGTTACTGTTCTCAGAATGGTACCGTTTTTCTGCATAAGCATGGCATTTTAAGCATGATTGTTGCCCCTGCTAACGGAGATGATAATCGTTAGTAATAGAGTCCCAACTAAAGAGATAATAATAGTCAGTAGTGTCCCTGCTAACATGTTAAAATAGTTAACAAAAGATAATGTGAAATACGATTCAAGTTGTGAAATATGTTTTCGAAATAAGTACTATGTTATTGAAATGTGAAAAGAGTTTGGGATATGAAATATGGTTTGTTTATAAGGATTATGTTACGGATGTAAATATGTTTCGGATGTGAGACCTATTCCAAATAAAGAAATTGCTCTAATATAGATGATGTTTGAAATAAGACAAGTTTTGAAGTGTAATAAGTTTCGAATACAGGTTATAGTCTGAATAATAAGTTTCGGATACTGGTTATAATTTGAATAAGTGATGTTTTCAATATAGGAATACCTGATATGTGGTATGATTTGAAATTAAATGATATGATTTGAGAATGGTTGTGTCCGAAGGATGAATGAGGACTACAATAAGTTTTAGTTTTCTGCTTTCGACGTTGATTCCGAAGGATGAATCAGGACTACAATAAGTTTTGGTTTTCTACTTTCGACTATGTTTCAAATTTTGAACCCCTATAACTATTATTAGTTTGGGTGGTCAGGTTTGATGACTAATTAAGGTATTTTGAAATACCTCCCAGCCTAAAAAACTTGACAGCATCTAGATAGTAGTCTAATCAAAAAACCCAAAGAGAAGTGTGATCATCGATAAGTTTCGAACTGCAAAGTATGTTTGGGATAAGGTATGTTTTGAAATATGATAATTATCAGATTGTGATTCAGATAAGAAATAAGAAAGAATGATTGAATGGAAATAGTTAGTCATGCATTAGAAATTTAGTATCGTGTAGGTTATTACCTTTGTGCTTGTGTGGTTTACTTACTGAGCTTTCCCAAAGCTCACCCCTTCTTCTTTCCATCATAAGTTCAGACTAGAGTTGTATTGACAATGATATCGGTATCAGCTTCGAAGTAAACGCTTCGAGATTTCATAACTCATAACAAAACAATTACTTATACTATTTAATTGTACTTTTTCAAACAGTTACTTTACAGTGTATGTGTCAGGATGTATATTAAATTAAGAAATGATTACAAAAGTTAATAAGAAGTTAGACTGAGACCTTAGGTTCATAACATCAAACCAAGCTAGCTAGTTTGAGACCTATAAATAGTAGACTGTACTCACATAACAAACAATGTATGGAAAGAAAAATGAAAAAAAATAGGTCACATTTTTACACTTCTGTAATAAACTACAAAAAGGTTTACAGTTTCGGGTCGTGACAACCTGGGACAAAGGTAGATTAGACATGGCCATTAATACTCCTAATGTGGGAGATAGGTCTTATGCCGGACCTATAATGGATTTTGTATAGATCTACGATTACTATCAAATGAATCTATACTGTGGATTGAAAAGGATTAGTACCCCTATGACCCCTATTAATACATTACGGATCGATTTGAGGGTATTAAAGGAATAATACCAAGCCCTTAAATTAATTAAGATTAGGCAAAACTCCCTGACAGTGATTAATAAAGACTTAATCATAGCTACCTAAGATGAAGGTAGATCAGACATGGCCATGAATACTCCCATTGTGGGAGATAGGTCTTGTGCTAGACCTATAATGGATTTCGTATAATTTACGACTATTATCAAATCTATACTACATAAGCAGAAATGTCATCATGAGATGCCTTGTGTCCTTGAAATCCTATTGATAAATCAGCGAGCCATATCTACCCGGGACAAAGGTAGTTGAACCTAGATATGAGTATTCCCAATATAGGAAATAGATCTGGACCGAACCTATAGTGGGTTTTGTATAGATCTATGACTATTGTAGGACCTATACTTCCTAAACGGAAAGGACATCATAAGATGCCTTAAGTCCCATATTGCTTTATTGATCGAATAACCTTAGAAAGTGTCATTTATCTCTTGTACACAAGTTCATATACTTTAGATCACATATGGCCATAGATCCATATTCTTCCATCCTAGGGATTAGCTCAAAACTGGAACCTATCACAATGATTGTCGGACAATTCATATTTGCCCTTATAAAAGTATAATACTCAGCTGTAATTTGCCCATATAAGAGTAAATATTCAATAGTATAAGAGTATAAATACTAGGTTGTACTTTGCCCATATAAGAGTTCAAATACTCAATTGTAATTACCCATATAAGAGTACAAATACTTAGTAGTAATTTCCTATATAAGAGTATAGTACTCGGTAATACTTTGTACATACGTTACACATCATTTCATATACGAAAACTTATTTTATATTCGAAACAAAATTCATATCCAAAGCATAATAGTAGTGAGATTTTAAAGCTAATCAGCTTGTAGAAAATATCTATGTAAGCCTTTACAACCTCACATAAACCTTAGTCCCCGAGACTTATAGGTTTCACTTCTTGCAATATGATCAAGCTGTATAGTCTCATTACCTAGACCTGCATAAAAATTCATATCACATACCCAATCTGATATTCTTATCACAATCACCACATACTCTTATACGTTTATCTTATCACAATCAATACCATATACGTATCACAAATCTTATTCAATTGATCACTTATATTTATCACACTTATAGTCCTTAAACATTATTCGATTTCTTTTCTAGGACCCGATTTACTCCATATGATGTTACCTAGCATCTATAGATTTAACTTATACTTTCTAAGTCCAGAATTACCCCGTACGATGTTGTTTCACATCTTATTGAAATTTGCTTATAACTTATGATGCTACCTTGCATCCTAAATGATAACTTACCAATTCGATATTCTTATTCACAATCATGTAAACATACACTTATATATATATATCACCTACAACCATGGGCTACCATGTCACGACCCAAAACTACCCAAAAATCAGAGTAAATTTTTCGCATTTTGTTGTTTTTTTTCATGCTTACCTGTCCTCTGATCGTGACCACACTCCACTAACAAATTGGGTTGTGCGTCAATGCCAGTCCCACCATACATTTATCATATAACTTAATTCTTTCTCATTCATTTATAAGTGTTTACAATATTTATACATCCCCTAAAGTTACTTACAAACATGTTACTGTGCTATGCTTATTTAGATACAATATGTACAAGTGTATATACCTTAAATGATGGGCAGCAGCGGATATCCGGAAATGCAGTACTGAGTCGCCTCAACTTCAACTGAAGATTATCTGTGTGAAAAATGAAAGGGGTGAGCAAATCAACCTCAGTAAGGCAATCCTATGAACAAGTAGGTAACCATACTACCTACATGAACGTGGTGTCGTGCATAAACCACCCTTTCTCCACACATTTTAAAACAGATGATATGAGTTATGATGTTATGTAAATCCATTCGCATGGCAAAATTCAACATGCAATTATTTCAAATCATTTCTTTCTCGTTTAAAATGTCACAACAAGGCCAGGACTCAACCCATCCCTCGGGTGGTCCTGACTCACATAAAACCATAAAAAAATCAATTTACATTCACACATGGGTTTGAAAAGTATGGAAATAATCATCATGCACTTTTGATTTTAAAAACCCAGTTTTAATCTCATCAAAGTCATCAACATGCGAGACGAGGCAATATCTGTATAACGGTAATAACCAGGACTATGGCCGTGTGTTCTCGTGAGCCCCTCTGCTACACGGATCCTAGTGTGTGGGGTCTCACCCTGATCGGAAACCATCCGGGAGGTGGGTCAATCCAACCCGTCAGTCTTATCTGATCCCACGCATCCGAAGATGCCGTATCTGAAGATACCCCGTATCCGAAGATACCGTATCCAAAGATACCCCGTATCCGAAGATACCACACGGTACATCGTACTTCATGCTACTTGCACGGTACATCATACTCCATGGACCCATATATCATATCTCAATACTCATGCCATGTCTCAAAACGCACGTGCGAGCCTATTTAATCGATGACACACAGTCTACCCGATGCTCCAAGCACGGCTCATCACATGTTCTCATAAAAATCAGTGGGGGGTGCGAGCGATGCTCCAGCACTCTCGTCAATTCAAGTAAAAACTAGTGCGAGCTAAGCTCTAGCACTCTCATCAAATCATGTGAAAAATCTGGTGCGAGTTAGACTCTAGCACCCTGTCACGAAAATCATGTAAAATCTGGTGCGAGTTAGACTCTAGCACCGTGTCACGAAAATGCATGTGAAATCTGGTGCGAGTTAAGGACCAGGGCCTACCCTCTTCCCTCACTCTCACCCCACTTAAGAGGTCCTTTGAGCCTGTTGGGCCTGTTGGATCTGGTTTCCTGCCTCACTCACCCGTATTGTCCGTTTTAGGCCGAAGCCTGCACGGTTTTGTTTCATTTGGGGTCATCCTTGCTTAAGGGCCTTTTCCCCTCAGAACGCGTCCCTTATACTCTAGCACCTATGCATGTAAAACTCTAGTGCAAGCTCTCGCTCCAGCACTAATGCATGCATCACCCAAATCAAAACATCGTGCGAGCTAAGCTCTAGCACGTCACATGTAAATAAAAACACGTAGGCGGCTCTGTTTCCTCAAAACAGTTTTCAAAACAATTATATCGTTGAAAGTATGCAATGCTGTGCATTTTCTTTCAAGGTTAGCCAGCCTACTCATGCATGCATTAAAATGTCTCCAGAACGAGCAGAAACCTTTTGTTCTTGCTCCTCCCAATTTTTCCTAGATTTGTAAATTTTACCCTTAACAAGGGTATTTTGGTAATTTACCCATTCGGGGCACTAAAATTATTATTTGACCTCTAGACCCTTCAGATAATTTTTAAAGGACTGCAAATGAACTTAAAATTTCGTAAAGTTACCTCTAGCAGTCCGTAGAATTCCCTTACCTTATTTTCTTGTCGAGTCTGACCTTTCCTCTGATGTCACGTCGCGCAGTCTGATCTGCTCCCAATCCAATGTCCGAAACTGCGTATAATTATTCCTCAGGTCAGATATTATACAACTTAATTGTATTTAATACTTTCTGGGCTTAATTTAAATCATTGGGCCCATTTATCCCTATTGGGCCCGATTGCACCTTAATGGGCCTTAATCGGCCTTAAGCCCGTTTTCCACTTAATTTTCACATTATCGAGGCCTATTGGGCTCATTGGGCCCACTAACAATTCCTTGGGCCTCATTCTAACTCTCGAATAGCTAAATTTATTATTTACGACAATTTATCTAAACTTCCAAATTTTAATTCAATTTATGCGGAATTTAAATTTATATCACGCATAACGATGTAAATTATCGTAAATAAGGGTTACTTACCCGAGATTCCATACTAGTACGTAAATCGAGGCTATCTTGAGCTCTCGTTGGATGCCAATTATCGAGCTACACAATTTCATAAATTTCTGGGTAAATTTTTGATCCAAAATTAATTAAATTGAATACTTAGAAATTTAAATCGGGTCAATTTCGACCACTACTGACTTACCCGTAGCTCGATTACATCGTCGGGATTTGTCCTCAATTTTTTCTCTTTTTCTTTTTCCCTTTTTCTCTTTTTTTCCTCTCTTTCTTGGCTGAACCAGTTCGGTCCGATTCAACCGGTTCGGACCGCCGGTTCACCCCGGTTCGCTCCGGTTCAGGGACTAGCCGGCCGGTTCTCCGTCGGCTTCCACCGCCAGTGGCTCCATTGGGTCGTCCGCATCTCAGATCTAGGGTCGGCTTCGGTCGAGGTCGCCAGAAAGTGGCCGGTCCGACCTATTCTCTCCGCCGTCGGTACCCATTTCTGGGCTTGGCCATCGTCGGCGATTCCGACCGTTTCGCCGACAGCTACCGGTCTAAAAATGACCGGCTCCTCCTCCCGATCACGTCGGTGGCCCCCGCTCACGCCCAGCTGCCGTGGATCACCGGGGCCGAGCTTTTCTCTCCCGTCGGTCTTTCTCTCCCCCGATTCGCCAGATTCCGACGTCGGTGGGTCGTGCTGCCGGTACCAGGGAGATCGCCTGAAGCTCCTCTTCCTTTTTCCGGTGGTCGTGGCCCCTCACTCGGCGTCGGTGGTGGCTCGTCGATGATGGTTTCCTTAGTGGTTTTCCGTTTCTCTCTTCCTTTCGCGATTTCAGTCTCTTTTTTTTTGTTTCCAGTTTCCCCCTTTTTTTTAATTTTATTAATTATTTTTATTATTATTTTAATGATTAAAATACATTAAAAATACCTAAATATCTCTTAAAATATCCTTAAAATTATTATTTAATTCTAAATTCATTTATTTAATTTTATTTAATTTATTTTAACCCTTTTCGGTATATTTTTCGATTATTTTCGGGATTATTTTTCGGAGTAAAAATTTCGATTAATCCCGATTAATTCCCATAAATTGATATATTGATCAATTTAATCCAGAATAAATTTATTTCACCTTTATTGACCAAGATTTCTCAATCCATTATTTTTAATTAAATTTTTCTTCTTGAATTTATACCGGCTTTCGGTCTTTTGACCATTTTACCCTTGCACGTGTTCGGGATTAATTTAACCCGACTTCCTTTCACGAACACTCACTCACTTCGCATTTTAAATCCTTATTTCCAATCCGAATCCCATTCAGTTAACTTTTTAACCATTTTCATCCCTCATAAAAATTTACGATTTAATTTCGGGTCTTACAAATCTCCCCCACTTAAGGAATTTGGTCCTCCAAATTAGAACCAAGTCATATAAGTTCACATACAACGTCGGATACATCGATCATATCATACTCTAAAATT
This sequence comes from Firmiana major, assembly GCA_033439115.1. Taxonomy (NCBI): domain Eukaryota; kingdom Viridiplantae; phylum Streptophyta; class Magnoliopsida; order Malvales; family Malvaceae; genus Firmiana; species Firmiana major. Next base: position 28,451,721 of record CM065912.1, read on the forward strand.
CTCATGTGACCTTTTTCGAAGTGTACCAAAGGACTTTAATTAAGGAGATCATCTTAAACCTCAATACTTTCTTTCCTGTTTAATGCCCGAATCAACTTTCAATATACTTATATTTGCATTAAGCTGAACTATTGGATCTCAAATCCTATCACCTATGCTGGATCTAGATAGTATTTCCGAAGCATCAAAAGATGGGACACATTGTGGGTGCCTGCTTATTCAAGTGGAAATGCCACCTACATGTCTTATCTTCCACTTGTCCAATCTCTCAAAAGATTCAATCCAGCGAAACTCAATTTACCTTCTTCCAAAAGTTCGCTATATCCTTATTCTCTTAGGACAAGAAACATTTCAACCATACTAATTCACTCTCGGTGAATTCCAATACTTTTCTATCTGCTCTGAGGTGTTCTTAATCTCTCACTCAACTGAACATCCTCAGAGACTTATTATACTAATTCAGAAGAAATTACTATCTGTCACCCATTTTTTTCTTATCCAATTTGGGGAACGACCCCTACAGCCATACACTGCCTCATATCTTGTTATCCCGATACTCAAGTGACAACTGTCACTATTGGCGAATTCGATTTGTAATAACTGATCATCCCAGGAGCATAAAAAAAATCAAGGGCACACGCTTTCATCTGATCCTCCAGAACCTGTACAGTCCTCTCTAACTGACCATCTGTCTGAGGATGGAAAGCTGTGCTAATACTCAGTCGGGTTCCCATCGCTTCCTAAAAATATCCTCAAAGGTGGGAAGCGAAGCGGGAATCCCTATATGATACCATGCTCACTGGAACGCTACTTAATGTTCCACAATCTTCCTTACACATAAATCCTCATATACACTTTGAGTATTTGGGGATCTCATAACCAGAAGGTGGGTAGACTTAGTCACTCTATCGACTATCATCCAAATAGCCTCATAATTCACCTGGGTTCTCTGTAACCCATCACGACATTCATGGAGACTTGCTCCCATTTTCGTGCCGTGTCGATATAGGTAGAGGCTGCAATAACCCTGCAGACTTTTAATAATCTACCTTATTTTGCTGACATACTAGGCACTTTTCCACAATCTCTACCATGTCTCTTTTCATATCTGACCATCAATACCCTTTCCGAGATTTTGATATATATATATATATTCATTACTTTTCGTATGCACTGTATATCCCGAAGAGTAAGCTTCTGACAAATATTAATATCTCATCAACTGTGGTTCTGGGGAGCACTTATACTGTCTCTGAACCTCTCAGTAAATCATCGACACTCTCTGTGAACTCTGTCATTGTACCCTTCTGAATCTGACCCAAACCATCGACACCATGTCGATCATCACGCTAAGCCTGTCAAATTCGGGCACTCTTATCCGGTTCTAGTCTCAGGCTAGCTGTTACACAATCACTGTCATCATCAAAAGGGATCACATCACTATTGAGGTTCACAACTGCTCTAGCAGCTCACGCTCCCTGACCATCATATGTAATACCATCCCGAAGCTCTTTCTGCTCAAAGCATCAGTCATCACATTAGCCTTTCCTAGGTGGTACAATTTTCACAATCAAAATCTCTCAGAAGCTCTAACCCACTATGTATTCTCATATTCGCCTCTTTCTTTAAAAAACAGATACTCGGGGCTTTATGATCAGTGCATATCCAAAATTTCTCACCCTGTACATAATAGTACCATATCCCCGGTACAAATACTACTGTTGCCAACTTAAAATTATGTGTCAGATAGTTTATTTCATGATCAAGGAGTTGTCTGACTCCATAATTGACTATCTTCTCATTATACATCAATACACAGCTCCTTCATTATTTTGAGGTATCCATACTCACTGAGAACCTCTTGAGCTGTTGGGTATGGTAAAATTAATCACGGTGGTCAGTTCATACTTCACTACACCGAAATTCATGTCACATCTATCATCTTATTTATCATCTCATTCAAAGACCACGTTTTCTTAGTTAAACGTGCCAACAAAAAAATATACCCTTTTTAGAACTCGCAACAACCATCTGTAAAAGTAATTTTTCCAATTGTTGCTCATAATTTTCCCTGGACTTTAACTACACTCAACATATCATCAATAAGGATGATGACAAATCGGTCCAGGTAAAGTTTAAATAACTCATTGTAGTTAAGCTCCACTACTTATTTCAATCGTCCATATCCTTGACTTATTTACGCATAAGCGTATAAGATCCTTCAAAATCGCTTACATTTTCAGGTACTAACCTGCGTCATTTCCTTTTCTTATCTTAACGGCTCTTATTAAATTTTTACTATGTTAACCTTTATGATTTGTCGAATTTTAATATTCTTATCGTCTTAGTAAAGGTATCCTAATGCTAAAGGTATTTATTACGATGATCGATTTCACGTTATAGGTTATATATATATATACTTTTAGACGTTGTCAAGTCTTCAGGAGGGGAGGTATTTTGAAATACCTATATTAACCTTCAGACTTAACCACATAGACTGGTTATGGTTATATCCATCTTTATCCTTGGTTATAATTTATATTCCCTACTTATCACTTAATCCCAATTACTTCGCATATTAAGGGTATTCCTTACCTAGCATATGTCTCTTACTCCAATACATCTTGTATTTAGGATCTATCTTATCTTAAAGATTATCTCCTTTAGTATATCCCTCATGACAAAACTCTTTCATTATTCATTCCATGAGTACAATCCTTTACTCCTTTAATTTCAACTGTTGCACCCCTTTTTATCACTTATCAACACTTACAGTATACTTTTCAGTGATGTTTTCACTCATGTTTTCAACTTAAAATCTCTATATCCATATTCCGTTAATTAATCATCCTCTATTGGGGTACTCATTTATCAGTATTGTGCCCAATGATGTAGGCATTCATGCCTTTTACTCACTTATATGCGAATGAAGGCGGTATAAATAAAGGTGTGGCACCAAGATCAATGAACATATGTACTTCATTATTCATAACAAGTGTGGTATCTTACACCACATCCATGAAACATCAATAGTGTCCTGGTCCAAGACATCCTCTCGCCTTCGTCCGGCAGCCTACTTTCCTTTTTTTTCGGCTATGGCCTCCCTTTTCGTTGCAGCTATACCAACAAAGTTTTTCTCTGTCTCTTTACTTTTCTGTGGGGCAATCTCACCCAACTTTGTACAATCAAAATCAATGGTCCGTCTTACCACACTTAACGGCCATTTTCATCAATACAGTGTAAGTATAGACCCTCCTTCCGTGGTATCTACCACACATCCCACACTGCTTACAGTGCTTACACTGCTACACTGCTTCGTAGCAGGTCGGGGTCCTCCAATTACAATGCCCCTCAAGAGTGCCAAAATTGGATGCACTGGGACCTTACCAATTATCTTACTCCATGACTCATCAAATTAAATCAAATTAAATCTTTTACCAATTGCCATTTTTCCATTTTAACATCTCTGTCATTTCTCGATTCTCTTTTCTGTCTCTATTTCAGCCCTCACTACCTTTCCCAATCTCAGAGGCGTGCAATTCATGTTCTTATTTACCCAACTGTAAATCTGCGTACTGCCTCGGTATAGGTAATATCTCACGGGCCAATCAGACTTATTGAAAAGTTGAGCCATTTCATGAACTTTTAGACATCTCGATTGTCACTTGTTCATAGTGTCGAGGTAATATTTGCCCAGGAATATAATTGAGTTTCATACTCATAAGCATACTCATCAATAAATCAAATCCTCTGGGTAAGAGTAAGGACCTTTATCTATCATTTCTTTTAAACAGTGTCCGAGATATTCTATCACCGGAATACATCCAAATATTTCTCATATCAACTCTTAAGATGGGTCGAGCGGACTTCCATCAATGCTCTGCTGCGCCCTCGAATCTCATTCATAATCTGAGCAATTAGCTCCTCAAAATAATCTCCACACTCCGCTCCAACCTCGCGAAGCATGTCTCAATACTGTCCGATCTCTCTGTCGGACTCAGTGGGGCATGCTCAACATTAGCCTTCATTTCAATTTCATCCTGATTCTCACAGGTCAACTCATCACGACTAGCAGACTCAGGTCTACCTCTATGACCTCTGCCTCGTGCACTATCTCATCTAACGCGACTCATATTAGGCATTACTGCATTCTCAACCATTTCTTAGTCAAAACCCATCTTGATATACACTATTGTATCTAACCAGGCACAGTAACACGGGGATGTAATTCCTAATTACTGACACTGACACACATCAGACCAATTGCGCTCTGATACCACCTTTATATGTCACGACCCAAAACTACCCAAAAATCAGAGTAAATTTTTCGCGTTTTATTGTTTTCTTTCATGCTTACCTGTCCTCTGATCGTGACCACACTCTACTAACAAATTGGGCTGTGCGTCAATGCCAGTCCCACCATATAACTTAATCTTTCTCAGTCATTTATAAGTGTTTGTAATATTTATACATCCCCTAAAGTTACTTACAAACATGTTACTATGCTATGCTTATTTAGATACAATATGTACAAATGTATATACCTTAAATGATGGGCAGCAGCGGATATCCGAAAATGCAGTACTGAGTCACCTCAACTTCAACTGAAGATTATCTGTGTGAGAAAATGAAAGGGGTGAGCACATCAAGCTCAGTAAGGCAATCCTACGAACAAGTAGGTAACCATACTACCTACATGAACGTGGTGCCCTGCATAAACCACCCTTTCTCCACACATTTTAAAACAGATGATATGAGTTATGATGTTATGTAAATCCATTCGCATGGCAAAATTCAACATGCAATTATTTCAAATTATTTCTTTCTCGTTTAAAATGTCACAACAAGGCCAGGACTCAACCCATCCCTCGGGTGGTCCTGACTCACATAAAACCCTAAAAAAATCGATTTACATTCACACATGGGTTTGAAAAGTATGGAAATAATCATCATGCACGTTTGATTTTAAAAACCCAGTTTTAATCTCATCAAAGTCATCAACATGCGAGACGAGGCAATATATGTATAACGGTAATAACCAGGACTATGGCCGTGTATCCTCGTGAGCCCCTCTGCTACACGGATCCTAGTGTACGGGGTCTCACCCTGATCGAAAACCACCCGGGAGGTGGGTCAATCCAACCCGTCAGTCTTATCCGATCCCACGCATCCGAAGATGCCGTATCCGAAGATACCCCATATTCGAAGATACCACACGGTACATCATACTCCATGCTACTTGCATGGTACATCGTACTCCATGGACCCATATATCATATCTCAATACTCATGCCATGTCTTAAAACGCATGTGCGAGCCTATTTAATCGGTGACACACAGTCTACCCGATGCTCCAAGCACGGCTCATCGCATGTTCTCATAAAAATCAGTGGGGGGTGCGAGCGATGCTCCAGCACTCTCGTCAATTCAAGTAAAAACTAGTGCGAGCTAAGCTCTAGCACTCTTATCAAATCATGTGGAAAATCTGGTGGAGTTAGACTCTAGCACCCTGTCATGAAAATCATGTAAAATCTGGTGCGAGTTAGACTTTAGCACCGTGTCACGAAAATGCATGTGAAATCTGGTGCGAGTTAAGGACCAGGGCCTACCCTCATCCCTCACTCTCACCCCACTTAAGAGGTCTTTTGAGCCTGTTGGGCCTATTGGATCTGGTTTCCTGCCTCACTCACCCATATTGTTCGCTTTGGGTCGAAGCCCGCACGGTTTTGTTTCATTTGGGGTCATCCTTGCTTAAGGGTCTTTTCCCCTCAGAACGCGTCCCTTATACTCTAGCACCTATGCATGTAAAACTCTAGTGCGAGCTCTCGCTCCAGCACTAATGCATGCATCACCCAAATCAAAACATCGTGCGAGCTGAGCTCTAGCACGTCACATGTAAATAAAAACACGTAGGCGGCTCTGTTTCCTCAAAACAGTTTTCAAAACAATTATATCGTTGAAAGTTTACAATGCTGTGCATTTTCTTTCGAGGTTAGCCAGCCTACTCATGCATGCATTAAAATGTCTCCAGAACAAGCAAAAACCTCTTATTCTTGCTCCTCCCAATTTTTTCTAGATTTGTAAATTTTACCCTTAACAAGGGTATTTTGGTAATTTGCTCATTCGGGGCACTAAAATTATTATTTGACCTCTAGACCCTTCAGATAATTTTTAAAGGACTGCAAATGAACTTAAAATTTTATAAAGTTACCTCTAGCAGTCCGTAGAATTCCCTTACCTTATTTTCCTGTCAAGTCTGACCTTTCCTCTGATATCACGTCGCGCAGTCCGATCTGCTCCCAATCCAATGTTCGAAACTGCGTATAATTATTCCTCAAGTCAGATATTATACAACTTAATTGTATTTAATACTTTCTGGGCTTTATTTAAATCATTGGGCCCATTTATCCCTATTGGGCCCGATTGCACCTTAATGGGCCTTAATCGGCCTTAAGCTCGTTTTTCACTTAATTTTTACATTATCGAGGCCTATTGGGCTCATTGGGCCCACTAACAATTCCTTGGGCCTCATTCTAACTCTCGAATAGCTAAATTTATTATTTACGACAACTTATCTAAATTTCCAAAATTTAATTCAATTTATGCGGAATTTAAATTTATATCACGCATAACGATGTAAATTGTCGTAAATAAGGGTTACTTACCCGAGATTTCATACTAGTACGTAAATCGAGGCTGTCTCGAGCTCTCGTTGGATGCCAATTATCGAGCTACATAATTTCATAAATTTCTGGGTAAATTTTCGATCGAAAATTAATTAAATTGAATACTCCGAAATTTAAATCGGGTCAATTTCGACCACTACTGACTTACCCGTAGCTCGATTACATCGTCGAGATTTTTCCTCAATTTTTCCTCTTTTTCTTTTTCCCTTTTTCTCTTTTTTTCCTCTCTTTCTTGGCTGAATCGGTTCGGTCCGGTTCAACCCGGTTCGAACCGTCGGTTCACTCTGGTTCAGGGCCTTGCCGGCCGGTTCTCCGTCGGCTTCCGTCGCCAGTGGCTCCGCTGGGTCGTCCGCATCTCAGATCTGGGGTCGGCTTCAGTCGAGGTCGCCAAAAAGTGGCCAGTCCGGCCTGTTCTCTCCGCCGTCGGTACCCATTTCTGGGCTTGGCCATCGCCGGCGATTCCGGCCGTTTCGCCGGCAGCTACCGGTCTTAAAATGACCGGCTCCTCCTCCCGATCACGTCAGTGGCCCCCGCTCATGCCCAGCTGCCGTGGATCGCTGGGGCAGAGCTTTTCTCTCCCGTCGGTCTTTCTCTCCCCCGATTCGTCGGATTTTGGAGTCGGTGGGTCGTGCTGCCGATACCAGGGAGATCGCCTGAAGCTCCTCTTCCTTTTTTCGGTGGTCGTGGCCCCTCACTCGGTGTCGGTGGTGGCTCGTCGGTGATGGTTTCCTCGGTGGTTTTTCGTTTCTCTCTTCCTTTTGCGATTTCGGTCTCTTTTTTTTTTCTAGTTTCCCTTTTTTAATTTTATTAATTAATTTTATTATTATTTTAATAATTAAAATACATTAAAAATACTCAAATATCTCTTAAAATATCCTTAAAATTATTATTTAATTCTAAATTCATTTATTTAATTTTATTTAATTTAACCCTTTTCGGTATATTTTTTGATTATTTTCGGGATTATTTTTCGGAGTAAAAATTTTAATTAATCTCGATTAATTCCCATAAATTGATATCTTGATCAATTTAATCCAGAATAAATTTATTTCACCTTTATTGACCAAGATTTCTCAATCCATTATTTTTAATTAAATTTTTCTTCTCGAATTTATACCGGCTTTCGGTCTTTTGATCATTTTGCCCTTGCACGTGTTCGGGATTAATTTAACCCGACTTCCTTTCACGAACACTCACTCACTTCGCATTTTAAATCCTTATTTCCAATCCGAATCCCATCTTTTTGACCATTTTCGTCCCTCATAAAAATTTACGATTTAATTTCGGGTCTTACATACCATGCCCCTACTAGGTAGTATTTGCTCGTTCAACATAGATATAAGTAGAATACACAGATCAATCACTTATACTTATATGCTTATCCTATCGAAAATAATAATATATATTGGCCTTTAAACATTATTCAAATTCTGTTTTAGAACCGAATTATTCCATATGATATTTATTCGCATCCTATAGGATTACTTACACTATGTGATACTTCCTTCTATCACGAATGGTCACTTACCATTCTAATAACCTTATCCACAATCAAACCATACATTCTTATAAGAATCTCTTACGCTGTAGGATGCTACCTTACATCTCATAAGGTTAAATTACCCTATATGTTATACCTATTATATCATTGTACAGTCTACTTGCACTTACAATCCTGATAGGCCTTTTTCAGAATTCGATTACAATTTTCACAATCGAATTCATTACTTATGAATTTAACTTGCAATACAGGCAAGTTACTTACACAGTATGATGCTACCTTGCATCTCACACCGTTGGCTCACACTATATACTATAATTATTGTAGCAAGTATGATTTACTTACCTCGTATAATATACGCATTGTACAAGTGAGGTTCACTTACCATTAACATTATGTTGGTTCGCCCTTCAAGGCTAAGACGAAAGCCACCACATATCACAAATGGTTCTAAAAACCTATAATATGGCACATATTACTTAGTAATCACTTCATATCACATTCACACTTGTAATATCTCTTATATATTACACTTTCATATAGAATTCACTTATGTCACCATTAGTAGTAAAGTGACAAAAGCTATTAACTCTTACTTTTTTATCATACTTTTTGATCATTCTAGTTACACCAATCACATTTAGACATGCTTAACACTTACTTTACACAAAACTTACACTGAAAAGGTAAAATTATCGTAATACTTTTCTCTTGGCCGAAGCATAAACATGCCATATGCTTAGCATTTCATGGTTCTTATTCCATTATATCATAGTTTTTTTGCTCAATTACATGAATTTCACAACATACATCAAAAGTCCCATGATTTTCCATGAACTTTCACACTTTCTCACTCTAAACCCTAAGTGCCAAATCCAGCTCATCATCATACATTATGCCTACTTCAATTTGACATTATACACCATCTTACTGTATCATAGACATTAACATATATCAAATTGAAGTATTGAATACAAGCTTACCCTATGGAATCCAAAATGGCTTAATGGTAAGGATGATCTTAGAGGGACTTTTGCTTCAATCTAAATACACACAAATACTCCACATTAGTCCTCAATTAACATATATGAAGCTTGGAAATCGAAAGAACTCAAAACCCCTTAAATATTACCAAAACTAAAACTTACCCACTTTTTCCATAAGGATTTTGCATATGCAAACCGAGGAATTAGGCAACCAAATTTTAGTATATTGTAGAGGAGATGATGTAGAACAATTTTGTAGAGAAAACTAAGACAGAAAATGCCTGGAAATGGCCAAAGAAATGGTAGTAAGCTTGGTAGTTTAAGAATGGCGATTTCTTTCTCTTTTCCATCAGTTTCTCTTTATTTCGTGAAATGTTTTGGGATTAAATGAAGCTGGCTGATATGGTGGAGCACTCTGAGGCAACCAATCTAACCTTAAGCCTAGGTCAAAGTTAGGTCAAAGCTTTCAATGATTTTAAATCAATTTCCTCTGATTTAGGTTATTTCGGTACTTTTTCAATTTTATCCTAATACTTTTAGATAAAAAGGCTAAAAAATCAATTTAAGAGCTTGATATTATTCCTTTAATACCCTTAAATGGATCCACATTATCCATTTAGCCAGTATGGAAATATGACTTGTGGACAAAATCGTTGTTTTCTTATTTGTTGCACGTTTTTTCAAGATAAGTCGTAATCATAATCTTATGGATCTGGATGGCTTACCCTGTGAGAACCTAAAATTTTATACATTTATGTCTAAATGACTGTGATAAGTGTAGAATAAGTTATGTTTAATATGTGAGAAGTTTGAAGTAAGATAAGTTTTGGATGTGTGATAAGCTCTGAATATGGTTAGAGGGGAGTTGTTGGGTAAACCTATGAGACCCCGTATATGTATGGTTGTAACGTGTGTAATTGGATCAATGAATGCTAATAGACTTGTAATGTAAAGTATAATTGATGTAAGTCCATGGATTCAATGTACATATGTGTAATATGATTTGTAATGTACATACAAGTTTCATTGTGTATGAATATGAAGGAATGAGTTCTTATAAGTGATGAATGTTAATGGAACTCAAAATAAGTAGTGTGGTAAATGGAAGGAAGTTGCATGAATATAAATGCTTCTATTTGGTTTTATATAGTATACCTTTGGATATACAAGTAATGCACACAAGTTTCAATAAGAATAAGGTATGAATGGATGCCATTTTCAAGTAATAACGGTGGATGGATGAGAAAATGACTATGGCAGCAAATTAAGGATGTTTGGGTGTGTATTGCTGCAGAAAAACTACAAAAAATCTGGAAAATATGAAGGCCAAATTGATCTCATAGGATGAGAGATCGATCTGGAAGAGCCAAAATGCTCTTATTTGGGCAATGGAATAAAGCAGATCGATCTCCAATGGGGTCAGATCGATCTTATAAACATTCTGTAATGATAAGATCAATCATTAAGCATACAGATCGATCTCCTTAGCTCTCTATTTGGGAGCAGATCGATCTCAAGCTTCGACAAATCGATCTCATGCTTAAAATACCGTGAAAAAGAGGGATTTAAGGGGACCAGATCGATCTCCTCCTAGTGCAGATCAATCTCCTTAAGCTATTTCTATAAAAGGAGCATTGAAAATCTGTAGATTTTGGGAAAAACATCACCCTTTCCATTTTCAACCCAAAACCTAGATGATCTCTCTAAAATCAGTCATTTCCAGTAAAAATTGAAGGGAGGCTATTAGGTACCAAGTTGTTCATCTTGAGGAAGAGAACAACATAGTTGAAACCTAAAATCCCATTGTTGGTATTGAAGGAGCTAAGGACGTTGTCATTTGGAGCAAGAAGAGAAATTTGATTTGGTAAGTTTCTAAGACTCCAATCCAAGTACATTGTCTATTTTATTGATTTTGGAGTTGATTGGCATGTAAATGGATGATTGAAACCATTTAGGTAGTATTGGAACTAATATAACCTATAAAATGGATATAGTCTAGAGTGAGAAAGTGTAAATTTGGTATGTTGATGATTTATAGGATTGGTTGAGTTGTCATTTGAGTAATGTGGGTGATTTGAAATGGTTATGTGGAGTTATATTGTGAGTTTAGAGAAGTTATGAAGATGGGTATATGAGATGCTTGATAAAATGCCATAGTGAGGAAATCAATGAAATATGAACACTATGAGCTTAATATCGATTTAATATCGATTTGGAATGAGTTAATAGACCTAAAAGGAATCCATAGACTCGAGAAATGAAACAAGGCCTTATGAGCGTTAATAGAAACTATAGGTCGAATCGACTATAGTGAACGCACGATGTCCTGTTATATGGATCGAATATAATGTGAAATATGATAGTGTGCAGTCCCAAAGAGTTCATTGAAGATGAATCGGACCGCACGAGTGAGCAGTGCTAAGGAAACAAAATCCCGCGTCGCGATTCCAGGTAAGAGAATTTTGTGAGTTTGTAGAGGTAGCTGCTCGTAGTTTGTGAGTATATAGGGTGTTGTAAATTTGCATGATGGTTTGGAAAAGTGGTTGAGGATGTATGTGAACAATTATAAGTACGTATATGATTTGGTTTATATGGATGTATAAAAAGGGATAGTAAGGCTAATAATTGCATAAATCACGTGTTTTGAATGTTTTCACAAAACACAATGCTTTGATTTGAGCAAATAAAAGGATAGGCTAGCTAGTACTTGAATGATGTTGTGAAATAGCCCATGTGAGGCGCTAAACATGTTTTGAGATGTTTTGAATGTATGTGAGCCGTCTATCGTGTGTATGTGATTTAATTCACGCTGGAGCCTCGCTCGCGCTAGATTTCGATGTTTTCATTTATATGAAACGTGTTGGAGCTTAGCTCGCACCTTGATTTGGAAACTATGATAATGGTTATAAACCATACTAGAGCTTCTGCTCGTACGTGACTTTCGAGTGGTTTTTCTTATGAGTATAACCGTACTAAAGCTATGCTCATACGTGGTCTCTTTATGATAGGATGCATGAGTCGTGCTAGAGCTTTGCTCGCATAAGTTTGCACATTGTGATACGTATGAGGTCGTGAAAGTTGATAAGATCCTCAAGCCCTACATCCTTAAGCTAACATCCTTAAGCCTGAGGAGGTGGGGAGGTTATGTTAGGTGAGGAGGCTCTGTTCAGTGGGGAGGCTCTCTTACGAAAGGATCCTTAAGCCCTGGAGGGGCGGGGAGGCTCTGTTCGGCAGGGAGGCTCTCCTACATGGATATGGAAAATTCTTGGTATGGGGTTGGTAAGACCTAGGAATGGCACCCCCAATCACGATATGAGTCCGCGGAGTACGCTGTACCGTGTATATCACATGGAGTACGATGTATTGGGCGATGGTTATGTGATGAGAAAGTCTGGAGAGGGATAATCCACCTTCGTGCCAGCACGATACCCCGCACACCAGATGCGTGTGGTCTGGGATGATTTATGATGTAGTTGGTCCACATAGGCACTTTTAATATAGTGACCTGGTTTTTATTACATATGTGTGATTGTGATTGTCCAATGTAGACCCGAGGGAAGGGTCGAGCCTTGTGGGATTTGATTTGTGAAATGGTAATGATGTTTGTGAGTGAGAAAATGGTTTGTGATGGGATTGTATGTGTTTGAGAAAGAGCTTTATGATGTGATTTTTTAAAAAAAAAGATGTTTCAAGTGAATTTCCCTTTTTATTATGTGATTTGACAATTGAGCATGAGATGGCTTGTACATGATGATTTACCATGTTTTATTATGTCAATTTACATGATTTAAATACATGATATATGTATACGCATATGGCATAGTTTTGTTTTCCTCATACTCCGAACTATAAACGATTTATGCATTCACTATCAACATGTATATAGAGTAGTTATCTACCATGCTTGCATTATTACCTTACTGAGCGTGTGGTTTGCTCATCCCTCTCTATTTTCCCCCTCTACAGAGCGTACATAGTGGCCCAGTGAGGACTGAGGCATTTTGGTTAAGACATTCGCTGCATCTCCATCACTCAGAGGTATATACACAGTGATTCCTTTTTTGTATCTAAACAATGTAAAAGCACAGTAGCCAATTGAAATGTAATTATGGGGGATGTAGATGTCAGTAATCATATTTTGTATAAATGAATGATTGACGTTCAAATGTATGACATCGCTTTTATTAATTAAGAATGGATATTACGAGTGGATTATTATTGACTCACAGCCCAACTGTGTGTGGTGAGTTTGTTCACGATCGAATAAGGTAACAATAAAATGCGAAAAATTTATAGTGATTTTCGATAATAAGAGGATAAAATGGGTCGTGACAAAACCAGGGTAAAGATACCCATAGAGATCGATTCCCTTTGATTTGGTCTCAATTTTGTAAGAAATAAAGTCAATTTTGGCCTGGGGAACCTAAGGATCTATCCATTATGCAATGGATCGATCCCTACCTGATAAAATGTCAAACTTGGTGTAAACCGACTTAAAGATCAATCCCTCCTTAAATAGAATACAAAATTTTGTTCCAAAAGGTAGAGGAATCGATTACCTCAACTAAGAGATTGATCCCCTCAGTGCTTTTTATATATATGCTCCACAAAAATTTTTGAGAAATAGAGGAGAGAGAGTTTCCCCCTCTGTTTCTCTCCATTTTTCCCATGTTTTCACTATTTCTAGCCCTCTTTTGCTTCTGATTTACTTCTGCAAATTTTCTCTACTTCATTCCCACTACAACATACTAAAAAATGGAGGTCAGTTATAGAGAAATGAGCGAGAAAAGCCTTTAGGAGCAAAAATTGGGTAAGTTGTAATTTTTTTAGATTTGTGAAGATTTAGTTTCAATCAATTTATGGTTCTTATACAGGTTGAATAATGATTAATATGGAGCATTTCTATGCTTTTAGATCGAATCAAATGGCTTCCAAGCTTGTCTTCCACAATTAACCAAATTGGGTCTAATATGGGAAAGATTGGTTTTGCTTGGTTTTAATGCTCCATTACGGTAAATGTGAATGTATAGAATTGATAAAGATAATATATGGAGTTAGTTTGAAATAAATGTCCATAGATCATGTTTAATGAATTGTGGTCATTAGAGTTTTACTAGGGAAGTATTTAAATTCTAAGGGATTAATTTTTTTGGCTTAGAATACATGTAAGTAGATAAAAAAATAACAACCAATTGCATAAAAGTGTAGGTTATGGAAACCTATGATGACATGTGATAGCTTTCGACTTTACCTTGAGATACGTGCCTACATTGTGTTAAGGTAAATGCTCCTCACTTGCTATGGATTTGTAGCATATAGTACGAATCGCTTAATGCTTAACTGGTAGCTAGGTGCATGTTAGGAAAACAAACTTACAAAGGCTACTAAGTAAATTCATAAATAATGAATTTAAATGTAAAAAGCAATAATTCATTACCGCATAAGTAAAACTGATTCAATTATGGCTCACTATACTGTGTGATATAACCAAAATCGAATAAGGAATAGAATGATGAGTTAGTAGAACGTGTGAATTAATAAGGAATAAGAACGATAAGGAAAAATCAATGAATCAACTATTTTGGGATTATAAATTGTTTTTGTGTTGTAGACTGGGTAATAAGTAAGTGTTACTCGGTCTTATTATAGAAATTTCATAAATCATTCATGTTGAGAATCAAGAAAACGTAATTAATTTTGGATAAGGTCATTAGAAGGATTAATGACTTTGTATGAGGTAAGGAAGCATCATAGGGTGTAAGTAATCCTATAAGATGCAAATCAACGTCGTAAGGATTAAATTAGGTCCTAAAACTTAAATCGAATGATGTTTAAAGACCATCAACATGATATTTAAAAGATGGATTCGAAAGGTTTTAAAATAAGTTAGAGGTTAAGAAATGTGCGAAGAGGACCGATCCCTCTAAAGGGTAGGATCGATCCCTATTTAGTAATACACCATAAGTAATTATGGAATGAAAGAGAAGATCGATCCCCATGAGTATAAGATCGATCCCATGATGATTTTGGCTTGTCTTCACGGAATCTGGAGGTAAATGATTGATCCCAAAGAGGCATAAGATTGATCCCCTAAAGTTGAAAGCATTCAAAGGTTATGTCTTCTAGTTCAGAGAAGCAAACTGCATTTGATATATCACTCACCTCATATGTAGGTAAATGCCTGTATGGAAGACAGTATAACTAATCGATATGATGATGATGATGATGATGATGATGATGATGATGATGATGATGATGATGATGATGATGATGATGATGATGATAATAATAATGGAAATGGTGGTAGTGATATGATTAAGAAGATAAAGATGTGTGCTCATGTGAACCATGGTTTTTGTATCACTTGCATTTTTATGCATAAAATCAGTTTGGTGGGATTTAGAAAGCTTTAAGAATCTCACTGATGACATGTTTTGGAAATTGGAGACATATGTCTCTATGTTTTCGGATTAAGCATATTTTTCTTTGAATTCAAAATGATTTAATATGATTTCAAACATGCACAGAAATAGCTTTTCAAGGCTTCACTGTTTTACCTTCGCTAACAGGCGAAATTAATTGGCCATGACCATAATGGCCCTAGCTGACAGGCCTTATAATAGTAAGTATGATGTCCTTAGTTGATAGACCATATAATAGTTGGTATCTACGGCCTTGTTAACGAGCCTAATAACATTAAGCAATATTTTAGACCTTATTGACGAGTTATAATAGTTAACAATGTTTATGGCCTAGTTGACGATCGATAATAATTAGTATGTACGCCTAAGCTGTGACGCCCCGGAAGCGCGAAAAACAGGGCAAATTTAAATTTTTATTTACATCAATACACATTTATGGGTGCATTCCTGCATAGTGTCATGCATCAATATTTGTATATATATATCATAAACCACACCTCAGGGTCTAATCATCACATAATTAAATATATCAAATCAAATACATTCCTCAACTCAGATTGAGTTATCCTAATACATCTCATACATCATAGTACATCAAGTGTTTGTAAATACAATTATAGTCTGGTTACATGAAATAATAAAATGTACCTCAACTACAATACGTGGCCTGGAGCTCGAGTCCTCTACTGGCCACTAATCTGTACGTCACAGGAAAATTTTCTTCACTTGAAGAAGTCCGGGGAAAAGATAAAACAGGGTGAGCTTCTAAATCGCTCAGTAAGAGGATAAGGGATTCATTAATAAGAAAATGATTTTCACCGCACAATCATTTTGTTTTACATGATAAACTCAATAAACTCAGTGGAAAAGGTAGCATGAATAGTTAAAACATCATCTCAAAGCCCATGTAAAAACATGATAATAAATGGCTCAATTCAAGGTTACAAGCATGTAGAAATCAAGATGCGATAATGGCTTTTCTCTTTAAAACATGATGAAAATCACTGCAATAGTGATACACGTGGCACAACCACTAAATAAAATCTACACGTGGCACAGCCACTAATTAAAATCCGCACGTGGCACAGCCGCCAAACACACGTGGCACAGCCACCAAATACATGTGGTAGGTAACCAACACTACCATAGTAGGGGTCATCTCTCGTTACCAGAACGGAGGAATATCAGACTTACATGCTACTGGAGCAATGCCCGATGTGTATTCAAAATGACACACCTAAGTCTCAATCAATAGCCATTATCATAAAAATTGTTTTGCCTTCACGTAAAACTCATAATGGTTTTCTCTCATAAAACTCATTTCAAACCGTTTTGTACTCAACACAAAACATGTTAAAACCGAGCTTCAACAGATAAAACCACGCACACATTTTCTCAAACCTCAGTACGCCTTAACATAGGGCCCAAAACACTTTTCACATTTTAAACACAAAATGGTTATAAAACGTTTTCACGTACAGTTTAAAACTCATAAAAGTTGGGCCCCAACCGGCTATAAAATCGCATGCAATTCTCATTCACAACACATAAAACATACTTGTTTTCTCAATCGAAAATCATGCTACAATATTTCACAAAACACATACACAAATTAGTTTAGTTTTCCCTTACCTCTTTGCACCTCGTATAGTGCAATCATTCCCCCGTATCACGGACTAGCCTCGGATTCCACTCTAGAACTCCCGAGCTGTCCAAACGATGTTAAAAATATCAATATCTCGACTCAATTTCACTATCGAGCATACATTTGCTCATATTTCTCACTAACACCTAAATCTCTCAATTATCCCATTGCTCATGACTCTATCACAATACGTCATCTCATCCACTACATCTGAAAATTCTACATTTCTCATGCATAATACCCATACTAAAATCACCTCATTGCCTCAATTTCCAATTTATAGAGAAAAATCCCAATTTACCACAATTTACTTAATATCATCATCACTCCAATAAAATCACAATTTCATCAATCTCTAACCATCTCCTAGCTATTTCATCACAATGCCTATGCTCACAATCACCAAAAATCACTTTCAAAATCCAAGATTGAAGTTTAGAGATTACCCAAACTTGTGGAGTGCTCAACTCCCACCTCGATTCGATTCGTCCTTCGGTTTCCAAGTATGTTGTTCTCCTTTGGATAAGGAACAACTTTCCCTCTTGCCACGACCTTCGATTTGGACAAAAATGAGGACTTTGAAAGAGAGAGAAAGCTAGGGTTCGGCCGAAATAGAGGTTGGAAGAGAGAGAAAAGATGAAATGCAGGAAAACACAAGGGTCTTTCTATAGGCCTAGGGTAGGAGATCGATCTCGCTCTTGATGAGATCGATCTGCATTTGAATTTAGGGACAATTTGGGGTAATTTTATGCCTAGAAGATCGATCTATCGTGGGGTGAGATCGATCTCCTAATTGCTTTATGAGATCGATCTGCTCCAATTATGAGATCGATCTCTAGTTTACAGAATGCTTCATGAGATCAATCTGCTCCTTGAGGAGATCGATCTTCTCCTTAACAGAAACATTTTGAGATCGATTCCTTCCTCATGAGATTGATCTCTTCATTACAGAATCATAAGGAGATCGATCCTCTTCCATTAGAGATCGATCTGCTCACTTAAATTCCTCCTTCTTTGTCATTTTTGACCTACCAGATCGATCCTCTCTTCTCCAAGATCGATATGGCCCCATAGTTTCACACTTTAACATAAAATCTCATTTATAACTCATTCATCACTTAAAATTTCATTCCATACCACCTCGATATATGAATACATCATATTTAGTTCAATTAATTACACTTCATGTTCTTATTACATAATTTGATATGTGTAAAATTCTCAGATCTCACATAAGCTGACATGAATTATAATAGTTAGTATGTATGGCCTAACTGACAATCGTTATGGATAGAAATTGTCATGAATACTATGATTTTAGTATAACTATGATCAAGGGTTAGAATAGTGATTATTTTTATACAAAATAGTTTTACCAAACATGGTTTTATGAAAAAAAAAATGTGTTTTTGATATGAAAATGAAACGAGATGTTTTACAAACATGAAAAGGGTTCACAAAACACGTCATATCAATATGACATGAATATGATGCAGCTTATTCTAATGGGATTATAATAGTTAGTGATATGGTCCCTGCTGACGAGATATAAAGTCAATGATACCCCTATTGATAGAATATAATAGTCAATGATGTCTCTGCTAACGGGTTAAATAGTTAGCGACGATCTTATGTAAGATGTTCAAATGATGAAAGTACGTTATGTTTTGGATTATGTGATGTGACTTACGTTTTCAGATTTTGAAAGTACGTGAGATGACAATGTAGAATACGTTTTGAACTTTAAAAATGTTCTGATGTATAAAATATGTTTTGAGATGCGATGTATGTTTTGGACTATGTGATGTATGTTTCAGATGATGGGGTATGATTTCAGAATAGGGATATGTGATTTAAACAAATTCGATGAAAATGGGCTTTAATGTTGTGAATGTGCAACAAAATTCAATTTTCAGCACTTGACTATATTCCTAAATTTTAAACTCACACGTGTATGTGTATTCAATTTTCGGGCGATCAAGTTTAATGGCCAATCGAGACATTCTAAAATACCTCTCCGCCTAAAAAACTTGACAGCATCTAGATACTATTCAAGTTCAAAACCTAGGAAGTTATGATGTTGATAAGGTTCGAAATATGATACAAATGTATGATAAGAAAGATAATATGAAGGAGGATGTGTTAGTCATGCATTTGGATTCAGTATCCGCATGTTACTATTTCGGTACTTATGTTGGTTAATTACTGAGATTTCCTCAAAGCTCACCCCACTTACTTTCTATCACAGATTAAGAGGAGTGGTGCATTGGCCTTGACATCAGTGTCCAGCTTCGAAGTCAAGGCTTTGGAGATCTCACAGCGTATTTTCGGTACTTGTTTAATTTAAACAATTTATCTTCTATACATGAGTCAAGATGTGTACTAAGTTAAATGAAATCACTTATGTAAAGTTTTATGTATAACAATGTAAATGAAATATGTATTGGGAAAAAAAGTAAAAAGTTATGACATTAAGTCAATAGTGTGTTTTAGACTGGGGCCTTAAGTAAATTACCTTAAAGTGTGTAAGAGAAAATATCAATTAGATACTATTATAGGATTGTGCTTACAACACAAACGAACGTTAAAGAAAGATAGAAAAATGAAAATTTAGCCCAAAATTCTGTACTTTCGTAGTGAAGTTCAACCAATTTCATAGCCTCCGAGTCATGACATACGTGAGGTCATATATCATCATTTTATGATGATTTAGATATTTTTGGGTAGGTGCACGTAACTGTGGGGCCCACGAACCTCTCTATACATAAGCTGCCCCTTTTAACCTAAAAATCAAAAAATTACTATTTCGTGATTTCTTTCAGTTCACTTGATCTCATAACTGCCCAATTGGGTCTTATACATGTCAAATATATAAATATTAAGGTTCTCACAATTAATATTTTCAAAAATAATTTTATCAAATTTGAAGTTTGATTCAACATGCAACTAAACAGAGTCAAACTGGCTTCCTAGTATTGTTTGATGGCTAAGAATTATACTTTTGTTTATGAAATGATTGCACATGCCAACTTTTCTAAATGAATATTTGAGGATTTGGATTATTCTAG
Source organism: Firmiana major (assembly GCA_033439115.1). Lineage (NCBI taxonomy): Eukaryota > Viridiplantae > Streptophyta > Magnoliopsida > Malvales > Malvaceae > Firmiana > Firmiana major. The sequence continues at coordinate 28,472,029 of CM065912.1, forward strand.
TGATTTTATTTTATTTTTCTTAATATTATACAATAAGGCATGACGTTCCTCATTTAAGATGACCTAGCATCTCATGTCAGAGGATCACTTACACTATTGACACATGGCAACGTATTCTATAGACACATAAGTGACACCACCAATTGAACTCCCATTTCGGGTCATGTTTAGTAAACTTATTCTTTAATAAGCACCCATATGTTATCCTCAAATATCACTATATTACAATTTATGAGAACAATTGCTTCTTTATATGTAAGGAGACTTAGCACATACTGATCTTTGAGCACTGTCAATACCATACTCGATAGTACAATAACTATAAACAGTTTTTAGGAACTAAGGTTTAATGTATAAGGATTCTCATAATTGTAACTATATTATAAATCTCTTGCAATGTTTATGTTGCTCTATGGACTTCACCTTATCTTAAAGTCATTTTTGTAGGTTTCTTAGGTCATGAATAGGTGGATTATACATATAAATCAAAATATACGCAATGGAATTAAAAATCTTACAACAAAAAAACCATTCTTAATGGATATCTTTGATTAAGGACATTCGAATACGTAAATGTATATCAAAAATCATAAAGATGTTTCAAGAAACATACCTGAGCTTTAGATATTGTAATCTAAGGCTTACTCATTGTTAATTATACTTGATCTTCTTGTTTGAATTACAAGGTATGCGATCTATGTATCCAGCGTCTAACGATAATTCACATGAGTAGAAATGGAGCCTTCGGGAAGGTTGGATTGTATCACAAACATCACCATACTAGTGGCTCGAGTCGAGTTTTATAAACTCACATCCATCCATCTCTTCGTCTTTTGAAGATCAAAAACCATGAAAAAACAATTTTTTTTTCTTGATCAAAAGAAGAGGAAGAACAAAAACTAAAGAAGGGGCGATAATGGGCAAAAGTTACTCTAGCTTTGCCACTTACTCTATTTTTCCCTTAGGGTTGAGGCCGTCCACTACAAGTTATTAGAGGTTAGGGTATTCCCCAATTCTTTTAGTGTTTGGACTTGTTAAAAATATATGTTTAATCTCTATCTAATATACTCTTTAATGATAAAGGGGCCCACAACTTAATTAAACCCTTTAAATAAAGTTCTGATAATTTAATTAACTATTTAATTAAATCTATTAATTATTTAGGCATATTAATTTAATTAAACTCTTTAATTAAATCAGATAATTAATTTCTCCTCTTTAATAAGTTCATGGAAAATTCCAAATTCTCGTAAACCTTTCCAATGCAATTTAATCCATTCACTACTTTTTTCTGTGTGATCCATTATGCCCTTTATTTATTTTTAGATCAAGCGTGACATCTAGCATACATTATGATCCCCAAATGTTAAAGAGGTTAAGAGTGATTCTCAACTTGAAGCCTTTTAGTGATTAGTCTCTCAATTTATTTAATATTCTTCTATCAACTATATCTCAAGGAATAAATAAGCATGGTAGAGTGTCTACTTATTTAAATCCTCATATTAGTTCTTGTAACTTCAAAATTTGACTTAAATGAATCTAAGTAAACTTCACAATTCAACTTAATTCAATGTACCATGGCCATGGATTTAATCAAGTCAATTCCAAGTTAAGAACAACTGAGATATATCCCCTAATTTCATTTAGAGTGATGGATCCTTTCTGAACCACTTAACCACCTTCATATGATCTGGGTTACACTCAAAAGCACCTGTTTTAAGGCATTTGGCTTTTCCAATCCTATAAGGATGAAATCAAAGTGTGATGTTTCACTTATAAGATAACCTGGTGTCACAATTCAATGGATCACTTATGTCACGACCCTCAACTTACCAAAAACAGTCACAAATTTTTTTTTCTTTTTATACATTATTTATTATTATCCTTACTTCACATCGATCGTGATCAGCTGCACTCTCAACAGTTAGGCTGTGTGTCAATGTCTACCTCATCCAACCATAACAATAAAATTTGCATTAAAATTTAGAAGTAAACACTTTTATAAATAATCAAAGTTGTCATTTACAAATGTTTACATTGTTTTACATCCCCAATGATTACATTCGAAATGCTACTGTGCTATAGAAAGTTTAGATACAAAATTATCCAAGTGTGTATACCTTACGTGATGGGATATAGCAGATACCAAAAGGGAAAGCCTCCAGTCGCTCTCAGTCTATACTCAAAGCTCTGTGGAGAGGGGAAAATAAGGGGGGTGAGCAAACAACATGCTCAGTAAGGCAATCATGCGAACATGTAGATACTGCATTATCTACATGATCGTGATGCCATGCTCAAAACCATACATTTTCTCATTCACACCTCAAAAGCATTAGTTCATGCTTGTGTTAATGGCATGTAAAGCAAATCATGCTAATTAAATTCAGTGCACAAATCAAGTTCAAAGCATGGAAAACCATCATGCATATTTCACAAATAAGGCATGGAAAAATCATCATGCGTAAGTGCACTTTAAAACCATTATCATGCTTTCACATCTCATAAAATCAACACTTGTTAGGACTCAGCCCCTCCCTCGGACTATCCTGACCCACAAAACATTTCAAACATGAATTTATTCATAAATAATAGATATGTGAGATAGGCAATATAATAGGGAAATCTCCTCTAGGACTATGGCCATATCCTGTGATCCCAAGCTACACTGATCAGGTGTGTTGGGTATCACTACTATCTGCTTCCACACGGGAGGTGGGTCACATCCAACCCGTCGGTCCATAGCAGACCTAAACATTGTTCGAAGAAGGCACATCACAATCTCAACACGGTACAATGTACTCCATGCTACCTCCACGGTACAGCGTACTCCGTGGACCCATATCAACACATCATATCCACGCCACATCTCAAAATGCACGTGCGAGCCTATTTAATTGGTGCGACACCCAGTCTACCCGAAGCTCCTACCACGGCTATCAATTATGTCATAAAACCACGTGCGAGTAATCTCAAGCACGACAACAAGTATGATGGGCATCCAATGCGAGCTATGTTCCAGCACCATGCCAAAACCAGTATAAAATTTGTGCGAGCTAAGCTCCAACACAACATCATAGAAATCCATGTGAAACTAGAGCGAGCTACGCTCTAGCACTCATGCGTATGAAAACAAATCAAATCTCGTGCGAGTTATACTCTAGCACGCTTTCATTCTCACGAAATCCATGTAGGTGGCTCAATTCTTTGTAAAACATGGTTATCAACCAAATCAAATCATTTCTTTTGCAAATCATTTCAAATGTTAGCCAACCCACCAATCACTTGCTAAAAAGCAACAAAACAAGGTTTTCAAAGCATCATGTTTTTGTTTTCATGCACATTTCTCAAAACCTAACTCTTTGCCCTTTAATCACCCAATTTCATTTCCTAGTATCACATGCACTCTAGCAAAACATTATGCTCCCAAACTGTGCACAGATAGATATCTATAAGAGTCCATACAATTTCCTTACCTCGATTTACTCGGGGTGCGACTCTCTTCGTCTTAGCTTCTCACGTTTTTTGCTCAACTTGCTTTCGGTGTATCCTCGGGAGCTGCAATTCATTCATCCAAACACTTGAGTCAATGTTGCTAATTCTCATTCAACTATGCATTTTACCCAATGTCTTAAATACTCATTTTACCCTTTTTGGGTAAGTCTCACAATTCATTTCATAACATCAGCTTAAATTTATTCCCACAACACCATTATCACCTAAAAATATCTCATTCATCATTAATACCTCTACATTTCACTTTCTCACACTAACCCATTTCTAGGTTATAATGGTTTCATGGCATTCTAGGTGGTTCTACCATTAATATGCACACCAAATCAACTCCAAAATCAATAACTAAACAAATGTACTTGGATTGGTGCACTAGAAACTTACCTCTTTGGATTTCCTCTTTGCTCCAAATAGAAATGTCCTTTGTTCCTTAAATCTAACAAATGAGGAAAATGCCTCCAAATTATGTTGTTCTTCTCTTTGATGTGAACAACTTTATATCTAATAGCCTTCCCTCAAATCTTACTAGAAATGGAATGATTTAGAGAGAGAAAACTAGGTTTTTGGATTGGAAGATAGAAGAAATTGGTTGTTCCCATGAAATGCAAATTCCACTGCTCCTATTTATAGAAATTTCTTGATGATCTGGTCCTCTTAAATCCCTCATTTTTCTCGACATTTTGAAGGCATGAGATCGATCTGTCGAGGGCAGAGAGTTAAGGAGATCGATCTGCTTGCCTTAAGGATCGATCTTCTCATTACAGAATGTTTAGCAGATCGATCTGGCCCTATTGGAGATCGATCTGTTCTATTCCATTGCTTGAATAAGAGCATCTTTGGCTCTTCCAGATCAATCTCTCATCCTATGGGATCGATCTGGCCTTCATATTTCCAGATTTTTTTGCAGTTTTCTGCAGCAACTCATACCAAAACATCCTTAATTTGCTGTCATAGTCATTTTCTCATTCAACCACCTTTAAGACTTGAAAATGACATCCATTCGTACTTCATACACATTAAAACTTGTGTGCATTCATTGTATAACCAAAGGTATACATTACATAACTAAATGGAAGCACAAAGATTATATCACTTATGCAACTTCATTACAAGTACATCACCATACTTATGAATTCATAAATACTTGGTCCAAAATCATCCATATCATATTTCCATTTACATATATACAAGGTTATACATGTATGAGGTCTCACAACTTACATGGCTATCACATGAGAATATTTCCATAAACACTCGAGTGAATACTGTTAAATGGAATTCTCATATCCACTTTGAACCTTTCTTCCAGTTACTTGTCTCTTTTTCTTTTTTTGATTTCTAACTATGCATTCAACAATGACACTTTCAAATCCCAATAATGTAAGCAGTTAGAGATACAAATGCATAACAAAATATATAAAAAGTAATGGCATCCATAACCAATAAATTTAACATTCAAATACATCAAATTATTGTCTCAACACTCAACAAATGAAATCATACATCAAATAACAAAACATAACAATTGTCTTTACACTGAATCATTAAAATCATACATTAAATAGCATAATACAACAGTCATCCTTAAACACTTGATGCAATCCAACTAGTGAACATATTTTCTTCCAACTTGTCTCTCTATTCAGTCCAAGGATCATTGAGATAACAATGCTTGATCAACTCTTCTTCATCATTCTTTTCTAGTTCATTACCATTTACTTCGTTAGTATCACTTTCAATATGGTCAATTCTCATCTCAGACCTAATAAAATTATGGAGAAGACAACAAGAAAAAATGATTCTAAATTGTGTTTCAACTATATAAAATGAGTTGTCCCTTAAAATTGCTTATCTATCTTTTAGTATACCTAAACATTTCTTAATGCAACTTATTAGAGTGTTTCATATTGAAGTATTCGTACCATATAGTTGATAACTCTTAAAACATCACTCTTTCTATGAGATTTTGACGGAAAAAGGATTCACTGGTACATAATAGTAGGGGAGTAAATGAGTCAAGGTATGCGTGAGTTATTCAAGTTTGACTCGATGATTACTTGAGTCTAACTCATTTATTTTCAAGTTGAGCTCAAACTACTCGAGTAACGAGTTAAATTGAATTCGATTATCTTATATCAACTTTTTTTAATATTTTTAGTATTTTATTATTAATTTTTATCATTTTACTCATAATGTACAATTGAAAAATAATAAATCGAGCTTATTGAGTTGAGTTCGAGCTTATAGATTCAAACTTGAATGGTTTAAATATTGTGTCGAGTCAAGCTCGAACTTAAAAGATCAAACTCAATCGAGTTCGAATCGAATTTTGAATATCAAGATTTTGAATCAAATCAAGTACGAACTTAATACTACCATTCGACGCGATTTCGGTCATAAGAGTAGTATCATTAAAAGTTGTTGAGAATCCTTCCTTTGTTTAATCTTCGGTATTCAATATTCATTCAACTAACCTTTTTACCTAATTGTTATACTTCAAAACAACTCCTCTTTTTCTTTCCAACTTTTTCTTCCACTTGAAATAGAAATAGTAGTAATCATAGAGTATAGTATTGAAAAGTTTCAAAGTTAAGTCATCTTCGGAAATGTAGTACATGAATTATCTTCACTTTTGATTACCCATTTTTCCTGCCTTTTCGCTCCGACGATTGAGTTTATTATTGGGGACTTTCCACAAGCACAAGAAACTGACAAAGATTGTCATTTTCCTATGAAAAAGTGAATTCGATAATGGTAGAAATCAGTAAGCGAAGTAAATTATATAGACATGAGCACATGCTCCCATTATTCTTTTCATCTTATTTCTTACATTTTGTTTCATTTTTCAAGATTCCTTTTTGTCTTTATTTATAAGTTGCTTATTCTTGGGGTTTTTCCTTTCAGTGTGTAATCCAATGGATCAATGAGGCTGCCCTGCTCTGCCCATATTAGCTGTCAGGCCGAGGTGTGCTTTAAAGTTTGTGTCTTGAGGTGGTAATTCAAGTTTGGATCTTCTTGGTATCTTGAGAATTAATGGTGAATCAATAGTAGATGCTCCAAATAAACAAGTGAAGTTACTCAAGTTTTGTCCCTTTGATCTGGAAAAAAGTAGGCCCATTTGTTTTTAATTCAGCTTCCAATATTGTTTTTCGAATTTAATTTTGTTTATTATCGATTGTTGACTGAATTTGCACTTGATAATTGCATCAATTCCATGGCTTTTTCGTTTGTGGGTGTTACTATGAGTTGTCATTCTGTTATTTGCTTCAGAATATGCTTCAATTTCTGTTTTTTATGCCATGTAAAGTTGTAAATAGATTGGAGAGATGGCTTCTTCAAATCCTGCTCTTGAAGTCTCAGTCTCGTTTGGTAGATTTGAGAATGATTCACTTTCTTGGGAAAAATGGTCACCTTTCTCGCCTAATAAGTACTTGGAGGAGGTTGAGAAGTGTGCAACTCCGGGATCAGTAGCTAAGAAAAAGGCTTACTTTGAAGAACATTACAAAAAAGATTGCTGCAAGAAAAGCTGAGCTACAGGCACAGGAGAAGCCACTGGAATGTAAATCCTTCAACTACGATGATCAGAATTGTGGAGATCTGGTTGGTAATGAAGAAGATAAGCAAGAAACTAACTTGGTAAGTGAGGTGAATGACGTCCACTATGATGAGCCGAATGAGGAGCCTAAAATTGCAAAGGAATGTGAAAACTCATTGGTTGAGGAAGTGAAAGAGAAAATAGATAGCACAGTGGAAAGTCCAAAGTTAAAGAAACCGGAAGAAACTGCTGCAGATGAAGCCGCTTTGGTAAAACAAGAAGTGGAAACTCTTTCCAAGGGGCCTCAAGATGTGAAGGAGTTACCACAGAACTCTGAAAAAGACATAGAAAACACTCCCAAGATCAAAGATAAAAATGTGAACTTGGTTCATTACGAAAAATATCATAAGGTTAGTTCATCATGTTCTTGAACTGATTTCTTAAATTGGAAAGCTTGGCTCAAGTGAACTAGTTATGTGTGTCTTCAAATTCTGGCGTATGATGCTTTCTTGTTTCACTTTGATTGTCTAGATTACACCAGTGAATAAGGAGAGAAATGAGATGAGGATAAAGAGGAAACCAGCCTGCCCTGTGAAAAAAACACCACAATTTTCTACAACTAGAGCATCAAAGCCAACATCAACTCCTACTACATCTTCTGCATCAGGAACCCCATCAAAAACAGGAAGAACTTCATCTTATTCCTTACCACAGACCAAGAATTATGTGGCAGAATAAAAGAAAATGGCTCCTAGATCCTTGTGCATGTCCGTTAGTTTAGGTCCCTCTGATTCTGTCCCAGCTTCCCTTGCAGGAACAAGAAAATCTTTAATTATGGAGAAAATGGGAGATAAGATTTAAGACATTTAAGAGTAATTATAACCAATTGAAACCTTCGAGTCAGGAAGAATCTCCAGCAACAAAACAGGTATTATGTTAATCCTTTAGTTCTAGCTGACATCTCTATTTCTAGTAGGTAAATTCACATTCATGGAACTTTTCTGTACATTTTTCTTGGGCAGGTGCCAGGTTTTCCACTTTGACGACTCCACAAAAGGAGAATGGAGGGTAAGGTTCTGAGTTTAAAGATTTCTACTGACAAATGCATGCATGCTTGCGTCAGTGGATTTGCATACAAGTTGAGTCCTAATATGGATTTGATATAAGATGCAGACAACATATGTGTATTTGCTACCTTTTTTTTTGGGGGGGATAACTGGGTATTTGCTATCATCTATTACATTCACATTAGACCTATTTTTGAGGCTTAAATTATTTCCTCTGTTAAAACTAATATGAATAGGGTCATGACAACGTGCAAAATACGGAAAAAAAAAAAAACCCATCAAGAATGTGAGAACTCAAATATCCTGTGTAGGATGTAGTGATTTTAGTTTCTGAGATATCTAGTATCTTAGCCATAAACCTGGTAGAATTAATCGTCTTTTTTTTCCCTTTTTTGTACAAAGAATGGCCAACCTACTAATTAATTGTCGTTTTCATTTTTGACTTTTGAAATTTTACTTCTAGTTATTGGTTAATTGATTAGCTCATATTTGAAGTTAATAAATCATCATAGCTTAATGTGTTGCTCATAATTGAAGGGAGTTTGAAAGAGAGTTATTGTTCAATGGCTACATATACATATTTGACAGTTAAGAGGATTGGTGCTTTTTCTTTTTCTTCTATCAATTACATCTCCCCTTTTTCCAACTGAAGTACTGATTATCATATTACTACCAATCTTTGTCATTTCTGTAAGTCCTCTGTTTTCTCCCTCCCTCCTTTTTCTGCAACTTTCATTTTTGAGGCTGAAAATACTAAAGGAAAAAATGGAGCTGCGGGGGGTGGGGGATTCAGCAATTAACAAATTCTAGTTGTTGGATCACTGATATTTAACCAATTGGATAATACCACTTGAAATGAACATTCTTGTTAGAAAGCTCATTTACTTCAAGAACAATTAGTTCTTTATGGCCTTAAATTTGTAGGCCTGCATGAACTTACCTTAATTTAAAACTCATACTATCAGTTTCTCCACTTCTTTTTCAGGTCCGGGATTATATTAAAATATCAATTCCAATACTTGTAAAGTTATGCTTGTGCCTAAAGCAACATCATCTTAAAATTTCTTCATTGTTGCATGAATTGATTTGTGACAGGTCTTCTAGAGTTTGTGGTATGGAGAAAAAGAATGCTAAGGCCGCTCCATCTTATTTTGGCTTGAAAAACGATGCAAGGGTGGAGAGAAGAAAGGAGGTATCCATTGAAGACTCCTTGCTCATCTTTTATATCACATGCACAATTTCTTTCTACATTGATGTACCTCGTCTTTAATTAGAATCTCAGCCTCCCGTATCCTTTATTTCAGTTCTCCTTGGAACAAAAATCCAGTGGTAGAGAAGCAGAGAGGAAATATCTGCAGACAAAATCAAAGGTACTGTTAATTTTCTTTTTTAGGACAATCCTGCCATCAATTGATACAGCTAACATACTCATAAATTCTCATAATGAGTCATACATAACATAAGAGACAAAATGTCTTCACTCTTAAGAATATACTTCCTGGCATATGATTTACCTAGTTTAGACAATGGGCATTGCTCAACATTGTTCAATTGACACAGGATAACAAAGAAGCAGACATGAAAAAATTAAGTCAGAGCCTTAATTTTTTAAAGCTACACCCCTTCCTGGTTTTTATCATGGACCGAGAACATCAAAATGCCCTCTTGATAAGGTATTTCCTGCAGTTTTTTCCTTGTTTTGAATTTCGCATAGTTTGTTTGTGATCTAACATAAACTTTTAATGCTGATCATCTTAAAGCCTGCTTTTCCATCACTTTTTGAGGCATATGTACATTCATTTTCCTTTCACTTTGGTAAAAATTAAGTTTGTTGATATGCCAAGATCGTTGATATATTGATATTTGGATCATGCCTGTAATCTTGTTATTTTAACTGCAATGCTTAATGTGGAATCCTTTTTGATTGCAAGGAAACACTAAACTTTTGAGGAGCTTACTAGTGACAGTAAAGTTATAGCCAGTCTGGTAGAGGTAGTGATGCCTGTGGTTATATTGCTCTGTTGTTTTAAGATTGGTGTCTGTCTGTTGTGAGCACCATGATGTGTGTGTTATAGGACATAATGAATATGTTTGCCTCTCACTCTCAAGTCTTAACCTCATCACGACAATTTATATTTTTGTAATTGTACAAATTACTAAAAGATTTATCATAATCATGTTACATGAGATATCCTTTGGTAATTCGATCCATCCAATCTTAGTTCAGAATTTGTTTTACGTATCATCATCATCGTCATCATCAATATCATCATCATCTTAATATTTGTCTGTAATTTCACAGATAGGTACCGAGATTGACATCCATCAATAACCTGGCTCACTTAGGTAAATGAACCATGCATCATCTACAACTACGGAGTCAAGAATGTTCAATATGAAGAACATTTGGAAAAGAGACATAAGAAATACATCAAGTAAGGAGGCTAACTACATCACTGGGCGAGGAAAGGTATATTTGAAGGCATGGTTTTTCAATGGGCAGACCCATGCCGTGATATTATTGGTTTATTGGTAACCCAACTAGAATCTGTCATTGATGAGTCGTGCTGCGTATTTGAATGCCTCAACCTTCTCGTCAAGGTAGGGTATTCCAATAATGGTGCAGGAGACATCGAAGAGGTTGGGGCTTTTCCACTGATGATGAAATGTTATTTCCCGCACCTTTCCCCACCATATGGTAGTAGAAAAATTTATTGTAGCTATTCAAATGCACAATGAACATTTTAATAGTATGTAAAATGATATTGGAGTTGGGTTTATTGAGCCCGCATCAGTGATTTCAATTTAGTCTTCATTTATTAAATGCAGATAGAAGGAACCACTAATGCTTCTTTATGTATCGAATTCTGCTTGCCAACCGTGATTGGATCAACCAAAGTTACAGCAACCGCAACTTCACATTGTTTGAGATCGTTTTCTACGATTTCTGCTTGGGATATACTGCTAACAGCGCAATCAGTCCACAGCTGAGATTGATATGAGCTTGTTTCTAGTTTCAACTACCACGTCTGTTGAACAATCTAAATCCGAGTCCTGATCTGCCCTTTTTGAACAAAAGTCCATCTAATTTAACACCCTAACTGAAGTCAGATCCTGCCAACTACCATAAACCAAGTCCCTGTCCAACCACTCGATACTCCAGTTATACAAAGTATGGTAATCATAGTATGAAAACGTAGGCCGTGACGGGAAGAGACTGCCGCTCAAATACAAGTCAGACAAAACATATCTTCAGCTTGGACTTCACACAGTTTCTGTTGTGGAAATTGGCAATGGCAGCATCTCAAGGGAAACGTAGGATTTGGTGCTTAAGTCTCTCCTGCCTGCTGTTGATCACTATTTTTGATTTCGGGCGTTGGCTAGAATCCACTGCTCTTTTTCCTGCTATCATGACACTACCATGATTGAGACTTGAGACGGTCAACAGCCCTTTTCTCCCAAATGTGGAAAAAGCTAAAAATAATAAACAAAGAAAGGCGCTATCTTTTCATAGGAGAATTAACATTTAACAGCCAATGTAGGAACTGATAAGTGACACAAATGCAGTGTATTTCTTTGACATTCCTCAAATGAAATTGAGACGGGATTTACAGCTTGGTGGTTCTTCTGATAAGGTGATGTCATAATACTACTTGAGACGCACCAAACTCCCAAGAAAATGGTAAAAGTGAAAATCATTATTCTAAAAATTTGAGTGGGTGGGCAGCATTTTTGTTTAATTTCATTGGCCAGAGGATAAAGTTTGGCATTTGGATCAAATAAATGATTCTGTGCATCGCATGAGTCATACATAGTTTTAATTTCTAATCTTACTGCTGAGTGGTCTCTTTCCTGCCTAAACATTTTACACTTTCATTGGATTCACTTTACTATTATAATTAGAGCAGATTGGTTTGGTATTGGATTTAATAAATATGGCTTATTTCTTGTAGCTTTGGATTATGACAAATATGGAGTCCTATTCGCGAAGACTACCAGGGGCAAGGGCCATCTGATAATATCAAAATAACTTTGTAATTTCGTTGGACGTAATCGCCTGGATTCACTTAACTTTCCTCCTCTTTTTATTAAAAGGAAGAAACTTTCTTCTTACTTAGCTACACCAACTTGCCATGGTGGACATTAGCTAGCTTTTCTAGCAGTGTTCTTGTATGAGGGGAAATACTGCCCAAGTTACAAGCAAACAAGCGTGAGGGCTGTTATTGCGTGTGTTTGATTGCAAGAGAGAAAGCTATACTTATAAGCAATGTTCAATGAGATGCTCAGTCATGGCTTTTTTTTTTTTTTTCTTTCTTTTTAAATTGATATTCAACAATAGATGCCCATTCATAAGACGGTGAAACCTTTTTTTTATAAGTTATCAAGAAGAAATTGTGGATGTTGGCACTAATTTTCTGCACTGGAAAAGATGATATAACTCTTAGCAGATAACTGAAACTGTGAAACGTTGGTTAATATATAGTAGAATTTACCCAATCAAAAGCAGTGTTCTCTTCTGCTCTGAATATAGCTTGTACCTGCAGATATTAGTTTTATGTTTATGATAATATAACTGTATGATTAATGTATTATCTGCCTATAATTCAATGCTTAAAGCTATTATGAAATATTTCATGGCAGATGTAAGTAATCTAATATTAGCTTTACTAATTCACGATCCTTCTTTCTGTTTGATCATGTAGATTATCTTTAACTCTTTTTCCGGTGCCTACTCAATGGAACAAGTTCAAATTTTAAATCAGAAAAATCAGGCTTCAATAATCATTTTGCTATACCTGTTGCGAATCTAGATTTTTTCTCTGCAGTATATGTACATTGCCTTTGTGATGAAGACTTGTTCGTGTCATGAATCTACGTCCGATTCCCTAGAATTATTCCTGGACTTGCCTGTCATGAAATTTGCAGGCAAGATTGGGAACCTCATTTTGGTTCTTGATTCATGAGAATTTGGTGATTGTGATCCATGATTTACAGTAGCTGACTTCCCCTGTTGGTTCCTAGCTATTTGTACACAGACCTGGTCGACCATACCAAGAAAGTCCCTAACTATAACAAATACTTGGAAAGAATCCTTTGAAGCGCCTGCTTGATAGTACTCTGTGGTTCTTTTTACATGATCCATCACTCTTTTTTGCTCCTCTCTTATAACCTTCAGTTCCTCTTCAGCATCATCAATAAACCCTTTCATTTCTTGCACAAATCCCCCTTTTCCATCAGCCATACTTCGCAATACAAGCTGTTTAGTTTCTGTTACACGAGCAGTAAGAGCTGAGCAAGTGCCAGAGAACGTGTTGAAATCAAATGCGGCTGCTTTCTTCACATTAGTGAACTCAGCACTGAGGCCTCCTACCACTGGTAATCCAAGTGTTATATATTCCTTCTCTATGTCCCCTTTTGATGTTGAATGATCAAAGTTACTATTGCTGCTCCAGCTGCTGCCGTTGCGATTCAGGCTACGGCTTCTGCTGATAAAACATTTCCTTCCCTCAGACCGGACTACTTCTTCTACCACAAAGTGGAGTAAAGTAGTCTTTGCATCAGTGCTCTTAACGTCAGACAGCTTAAGTAGAGAAGTAAGATTAAAAGCTTGAGCATTCCCTCGAGCGGTTCCAGCATTCATGCGATTGCCAGCCTTGAGTATTGCTTCTAGGAGTTTCATAAACAGTCTTTGAGAGCGAAGCTCCTTGCACCCCAAATCTAGTATTTGTAAAGACTCCTTCATGTGCAGAACTTCAAAGTCATAGTTTGCTCTAAATTGCATGGCATTAAGACGTGTGAAGGCTGATGGAATAGCTTTCAAAATGTGGAACAAAAAGGATTCAGCATCGGCAAGTCTTGTCGGATCTCCATTAAAATCAAGGATTTGGGATAGTTCTTCTTCTGTGGGGGCAATTCTCATGAGCTTTTCAACAGTATCTGCCTCAAGCCCTTGGCCTTCATTTAGGGCTTCAAGGAGTTCCCTACGAGACAGAGCCAGAGATTTGAGCACAATAGCTATGTTCTGGGATTTTCGGGCATCAAGAACCATGATTTTTGATGGTGAGCTAGTGTTAGCACTCCTTGAATTCATTGAGTTATTACTACTGGTAGGGGATTTTCTATTTGTTGCAACATATCCAAATAAAGCTTCCATAAGATCACCATCAAACCTGAAGAATCAATTGATAAAAAACTTCAGAATCGGCAAAAATAAAACGTTGCTTTTTTTTTATCAGAATAAGAATGAAGTTTGCTTGAAGTTGTTTGAGAAATAGTTGAATTGAATTTACTTAAAAGACCCGCCATTGATTTTGCTCCACACCATCGAATCATCAGCATTGTTGTTCACCTTAGCCCAGTGCAACGGCTTCAATTTCACCTGATAATTTCCGTTTTCTGTTGCACCATCTTCAGAGGACTCCCCTGGTTTACTCCTAGTAGACTTATCTCTGGCAGCTAATGCTGGAGGAGGTTTCAAAGACGTAACCGAACCACCCACTTTAAGAGATGCTGGAACCAGTGAAGGTGGCGGCGGAGGTGGCGGAGGTGGAAGCGAATGTGTTATTGGACTTTTATTGGTTTCAATGGGTGGAGGTGGCATTGACGCTGGAAGCCAAAATTTTGATTGGACCGATTCTTCCCTTATCTCAACAGCTTCTAGTACAATCCCATGAGATGCAAGAGTTAGAGGACCTCTAGTTTCGGCTGAATCATTATCTTGAGGAGGAGGAACATGGGAAGTGGAAGACTTCCCACGAAGCAGAGGAATTTCCTGTACAGGCTCTACCTTCTTGCTTCGACTTCCTTTTCGAACCATTCCTCCTCCTTCTCCTCCTCCTTCTTCATCCTTTGGACTATGAAAAATCTGTTTTAGAAACTCGTTTTTGTTTTCGCCGTTTTGAAGCTGTCTCCAATAGATCACGTCCAAACCATTCTCATCTACAATTAACCCCTTTATATTGCCATTTACTCTTGCAAACTCATCTGGAGGCACTCTAGGCTGAGCTCCCTGGAAACCATCCCCAACTCTCTCTCTTTGGCGTCTAGCAAGAACATACTTTCTAATGAAAAGGAAGAATATCCCTGCAATGACTATAGTGCTTGCAGCAGTTGCAGCTACTGCCTTTGCAATAGTACTATTGTTGTCATTCGATGAAGAAGAAGATGCCGGCGACGGTTGTGAATCTGGTAGCCTTTCTGGACTTGGAAGAGTAGCTGTAGGTTTTGGTGAAATTGGCCCTGGAGCAGGTGACGGGGTTTCGATTGGGTAGAAAACTTCAATATTTTGAGGAGAACCTTGGGACGGTAAGACAGAAATGAAAAACGCAAGTACCAGTTCGAGAAAAAACAGTGTCTGAAACTTAACAGCCATGACAGCGTTGGATTGTAGAGAAGATCAGAAAAGAATAAATGTTTTGATTTGTTTAATGGCGAGGACTGAAATATTATGTTTTTGTCGTGTGCTTTTTGGTTTTGGTAAAC
This sequence comes from Firmiana major, assembly GCA_033439115.1. Lineage (NCBI taxonomy): Eukaryota > Viridiplantae > Streptophyta > Magnoliopsida > Malvales > Malvaceae > Firmiana > Firmiana major. Next base: position 28,487,623 of record CM065912.1, read on the forward strand.
TAGGCCGATGACATTTTCAAAAGAGTGGGTTACTACTCGTTTTCCATTTCCATTTTGGTTCCTTCCTTCAAGGGCTTCCACGCTTTCAGCATTTTAAAACTGGGATTTGGTTTCGAGTTTTCAATATGATCTTTAATTACAAGTACTGAATAGTAAGTACAATTCTATTGAGCTCTCCAGCTGGATTGTGGACAAAAACGGTTGTTTACCCTTTCAGAACAGTTGAATTTGTAAATTATAAAACCTTGAACGAGTTGTGAATATGTGAAAAAGTAATCTTTGAAGTATTTTAATAGAATTTTCGCAAAACGTTTATTACCTTTGAAAGGTAATCAAAACAAAGAAAGAAGACTCCATCAAAATTTCATTGTAACATAACAGAAATTTCTCCTCCACAATTCCATACCCTTTTTTTTTTTCAAAAAAATATTTAATAATTCGAAATTAAATTGAGATTGATTGTATTTAAATTTAAACTTTACAATATATCATAACTTTTTATTAACCACTCAATCAAGTTGTTTGACATATAATTCCAAACTCTATGTATTTATATATATATAATATATATAAGATTATTATTCAATACACTATAAGAAATTTTTTAATTTTATAAATAGAATTAAAATCATAACACATATTCCACTTTTTTATTTTTTTTTAAATTTTTAAGTAAAATATTTATTATCATTTTAATTTTACTTAAAAAACTTTATCGATATGATATTGAATATATAAATATATTTATGAACAAAGCAAAGATTGAGAAAGAACACCTTTTAATTTACAATTTGAAAATTGTTGTTCATCTCAACTGCACAAATATATATTATTTATATATAAGCAAAAGTCAATTTGAATCTATTAATTAAATTAAATAGAACCCAAAATTTTAATTTAATTTATAGGAGGGGACGGTGGCTCACCAAATTATATAATCTAATTTGGTGAATATTTTGACTTCATCTTCTTGTGTAATTGTAGCAGTTATAGAAACAACTCCAGACGCGGTCATGGGGCCTTTCTTTCCATAATCATGTCAAAATCTACGCATGACATAAACTGGTTTTGTTGTACTTTATTGCTCTCGTAGATGTCTGAGGGAGGGATTTCCTCGGTCCCTCCAAGCGTAGCTACCAAGTTTGAAAAATGGCATTTCATTTCGTTCAGATTGTACACTTACGTTATCTTTATTTTCACATTTATTTTTATTAGATATCATAAATTCCTTGTTGACTTCTACGAATCTGTAAACTGAACTGGAATTGCAATCGAAAATGGAATTGGAGTCCGGAAAAACCAGAAAAATTGGCTTTTTTTTTTTTTTTTTTCAAAGTAAATTGACCTATGAAGTCGTTGGGGCCTTGGAAGAGTGGGGTCAGGGCCAAAACTTTTCTGGCTTTACTAACCGCAAAAGTTCTGGAGTCAAGACCAGAATTTAAGCTAAAAAATTCGAACGGCGAGCGCAGGCAGGCAAGGCTCACCCGCTTCTATGAAGTTTACCATCATATATATGTCCGAGAAACAAAAAACTTTTTAACTTTTACCATCACAATCATGGACCGTCTCGAAACTTGGAGGAACATTTCAATATCTAACCAACAATATACGTTCCTATTTCCACCCAAAAAACCCACAACATGCTCGAATGAAATTTTTAGTCTTTTGGCAAGGATTTTTTTTCTTAATTTCTAGTACATTAACATGAGAGAATCAAGTTTTTCTTATTTCAAAAAACAGTTTTTTTTTGTCGATTATTGTTTTACTCACTTGAATATTTCTTTCATAGCATGTTTCTAAATTAGTTGGGACCAGCTAAACTGAATTGTTCAATTGGGCATTCGATTTACTATTGTATGTCTAATCTTTATCTTTCCTCAATCTTTTTACTTACGTGACATTTGGTTCACGAATAAAATAAAGAGAATGAAAAATATATTTTATAAAAATATAAAAAATATAAAAAAAATATATTATGTAGTTTCATTGGTAGAATTCTAAGCTTTTTTTTTATTTAATTAAAAAGAATAGCAGCAAAGAATCAAGAAAAAATAGATTGAAATTGTCCAAAATGCCCTTTTATCTTAATTTATCATCTTAATTTATCAATTTTTTTTTACCTATTTCCTTATTTTTTAAAATCTTAAGAAAATGTCCAAAATACCTTTGAGGAGGCAAATTTTTATGTAGTGGTCAGCAAGAACCAAACGAACAACAAATATTTTTCATTATCATTCTTGCCTAGTCGTATCAAGCAAAAGATTTTGCACCGTAACCGAACATTCCATAGTCACAACGGAGAAAATGAAAAAGAAAAACAAATGGGGAGGCAACAAATAAAACTTCATTCGGGTGGGCTAACAAGAAATATGAAGGAAAAAAAAAAAAAATACAAGGCTGGCTGACAGCAACCGTTCTCATGTTTCGGCCCAATGAGGGTCTCTAAGCTGCCATTCGTGCCCACGTAGTGAGGCAATGATTTGTTTTTCTTTCCTCCAATGTGGGCTTTCCTTACGCATGTCATGGGAATTATAATTTCCTTTTCTCTTTTTATTAATTATTCAAATAACATGTTAGTTCTTCTTCCAATAGGACCATATTAGCATGATAACGAAAATTCTTTTTTTTTTTTTTCTTTTTGAATATATGACCATCAGTAAACTTGAAACGCATGCATATCAAATAGTACTTGTTGAGGAAGATGTTAATCTTGAGTACTACTTTTTTTATTATATATATTTTTATTCATTTTACTACATAAAAATGAAATTATACTAATTTTATTTATTAAAACCTTTTCAACAATTACAATTTCAATATTTAAATTTTATTCAAATACTAAATACTAAATAATCCGCTTTCACTTTTTTTTTTTCAGCCAACCGTAGATAATACTATTTATTTACCGGTACTTTTTTTTTTTGGTGTAAATTTACCAGCACATTTTTGTTTCCATTATAAACATAGACAAAAAGCTCCTGCCTGTCTCCCATGTTAAAGTTGTTGTATGAACAATGAGACTCTCACAGCCGAATGTAGGGCCCAAAGATCTTTCCAGTATCAGCTATGGCCAATCGTTGTAGGGAAGTAACAGGGTAGTGGGTCCCCCCTTGACTGCCCAGCAAAATACCTCTCTGTGTGAGACAGCCAGACACCACTGGCAAGCCCCTTCTACAAGGAACAATATTTCCTCCCAAATATTCCCTGCTTTCTCTCCCAGACAACAACACCTGCCCCTCCTCCCACCCTATCATCTAATATCAAATTATTGCTGCTTACATTGTATTTTCAAATTCAAAACCCAAATCCATCTGAATTTAATTGAATTTAATCAGAATTCAGAATTACGATTTGCGACTCGATTATATCACATTATAAACTAACAAAAATAAATCAAGAGGACAAAATGGAGGGGAAAGGCTTGAATGATTGCAAAATGAAAAACAACCGTTAAAATATTAACGGAGAATTACAGTGCAGGGGAGAACTGGAGAAGGCTTGGCTTTGCTTCTAAAGGTTTTAGTAGTAATGTTTGAAGTCAGAGCTTGTCATTTTGAGAGACGTCTGGTGGCAGAATCTAGTGCTTATACATTACGGTGATGGAGATGATGATGATGATGACAAAATAGACGATGGAGATGCGGAGAGATCAGAGCTGTCTCTCAACTTTCTCTTGCTGATTCCTCTTCGTCCTCCGTCTCCCACTCTCACCCCCCTCGTCATGTAATCTTTTATACGTTTAACATCCGATAATTTCACCGGCTTCAGTATAAAATCCTCTGCTCCTTCCTCTAAACATCTGTTCATCAAAAATTCAGATAAACCCGTCAATCATCGATTATTCTGACTGATTTAAAAAACAATCTGCCAATTTCATTTATTCATATACCTGTCAATTCGAGCTAAAACATTCTCAGATGACATTATTACAATTGGGATTTCTCTAAAAGCAGAAGATTCCTGTTCCAGAAACAACAAATTTCATATAACATTAAGCTCTGCTTCGAATACCACTGAAAGTTTCTTTCAAAACTGAGAATCCGAAATTGCAGGTTTCTAACCTTAATTTTTTTGAGCAATTCGTAGCCAGTCATTCCAGGCATACAATAGTCGGTAATAATCAGATCAACTTTCAAACCCTGAAATCACAATAAAAGCTAAGAGTCAGCTGAAATTATCTTTAAAGAATCAGTGCAGTCATTTTGAACAAATATACTCACATCAAAACTATTATTGTTGTTCTCCTCGTCCAATCCCAGGAATTGCAAAGCTCTCCTCCCACTGTCCACTGCCGTCACTGCACCAATCCAAGCCCAAACCTCATTCAATTCAAATCCAAAGGAAAACACAATAAAGAAAAAAAGGCAGCAACTTCGAAAACTAATGGAATTAGGGAATCACGGCGACCAACCTTTACAAGAGGAAATTTTAAGCAACCTTTCAATAACTTTTCGATCAACGTGACTATCATCAACGGCAAGAACATGAACTTCCTCGGTATCAGACAGTGAAAGATCGAAGCCGTCAATCTTTTCCGTCCTGCTTCGCCACGTAATGGCTCCGGTTCTCGCCATCATAAGGAGAAGAAAAACAACTAATATTTTTGGAAACCTCGGGAAAAAATTAAAAGAAAATAAAAAGATGGTAAAATTTGTTAGAAGAAAGGCCTTTCCCGTGTTCCGTGGCCTTGCTTTTGTACGCAGTATTGTGCAATGTCTATCTCTTCCGTTTTAAGTTTCTTGTTTTTTATTTATTTATTTATTATTATTTGATTTTCTCTCTCAAATCAAATCTTGCTCTTTCTAAAAAATCCCGCAAATCTACTTTTGTTTTCTTTTTTTAATAGAGGCTTAATTGATTAATTGTTGCGGGAATTCTAAATTCCAGTTCAGTGCCCAATGCCCTTTCGATATCTCGCTCATAGGATCATTTTATCGGAGAAGCGAGAAATTGGTCAAATATCGGGAAACGTGCAAGTGAAGGGCCAGGATGGAAGGGGGAAGTTGACCGGAAGTCAATGAATGAACTCGCCGTCAAATCCGTTTAAGGAAATGACACTGGCGCGGCTCCCGAACTGGCGGATTAAAAAACCGGTAAAAATGCCTTTTTTTTTTTTTCTTTACTGTGTTTGTAAAAAGTGAAAGCATTGAACAGCTGCATATTTACTATTCCGGAAAGGATATGGTTATTTTCGGTCTCACACGTGCGACATCATGTTCTGTATGGCTGTATAATTTTATTTTATTTTTTAACCTTTTTTCTCCCTCTACTTTTTCAGAAAAATTTAAGAAAGGTACGTTGGAGTAAAAATAGTCATTGCTCATAGCAGTGGGAAGTCAAGTGTAACTTTTATAGTAAATTTATGCTACTACTTAGTGATTCTTATATACAATTAATTTAAATTATTAATTAGATTTTTGAAATTAAAATAAATATTAATTTCATAATTTATTCAATTAATTTTACAAATTATTATTAAATATTAAATATAAATAAAAAAATATACTAGATTATTATCAATTTAACTTCTATTTATCTCCAAAATTATTGCAAACTTTTATTTATCTTAAATTGAAATTGATACTATGTAAACTAATTTATAAATTATAGTTCATACAAACAAAGTGAACAAAAAAAATTTTTTTGGTATTTCAAAAATCGATAATTACAACAGAAATGTTAATATCTTTAATATATTTTCCAAACAAACTTGGAAGTTCCAAAAAGATCAAAAACCATGTTCAACTATAGAGTACCAGATATATAACACCTTATAATATTAACTGCGTTAAGAAAAGCCTTGATATTTGCAACGATTGCTTACTCGAAGAGGTGACTGAAACCCATATCCTGCATAAAATGGAAATTAAAATTAATGGGCAACTCTATCATGTCATCATCATGCTCCTTAGGAGGGGAACACCATTCCCCCTTGAACTGCAGGCCAAGAGAACCATCACTAAATATAATTTTTTAATATAATTTTTACCTTTTCAAGGGGCAGCCGACTGCCTTAAGTAGCAGTTGACTGCCCGCGTAAATAAATATTTTTATTTTAGTTTATTTAATAGGCAATTGGATGTTATTATCAAGTATTTGACTGTTAATGTAAATCAAATTAATATTTTGTAAAATTAAAAAATTAATCGTAAAATTGATTGTAATCTTTGTAGAATTGATAAGAATAAGCATAAAAATACTAAAATAAAGATAAAAATATGATAATTAATCATAAAATTATAATATTTATTATAAATTTTATGATATTTATCATGAATTTTATGAAATTATTGTAAATTTTATGATATTTATCGTAAATTTTATGATTTGAATTTATCGTAAGATTTATGACATTTATCGTAAAATTTATAATATTTATAGTAAATTTTATGAGATTTATAGTAAAATTTATTAAATTTATTGTAAAATTAATAAAAATAAATATTTTTGTTTCGAATTCTAAATTCAAATTTTATAGGAGCAAATAATATATAAAAAATGATAGAATTAATGTAAAAACAAAACCATTAATATCAATCGATGTAATATTGGTACAAAACAATTAAACGAAAAATTATTATAATTAAATTATTGTTAAACAAAAAAAAAATGTGATTAAAAAGAACTTGACAGACTTAACCAATCTAAAACCTCAAACTATCGCTAATGAGTCTTCCATCAATGCACGAATTGACATGATATAATCATTTTCTATGCAGACTATTCATATATTTGGTTATAATTATGGTATAATGTGTTTAAGGAATTGATGTTGACATGATATAATTGTGTTTATAGGATTAAATAAATTACTTTTAGCGAAGATTTTGATGTTGTCCTGCATATATAAGCATCAAAGATTTGACATCCTATTGCTGTTGATTGTCATGTTTAAAAAAATATTTTGTATTATTTTATTTAATGAGCAATCGAATGTTATTTTTGGGCACCCGTTGCTCATTAAATTAAACTTAAACTTAATATATTTAAAATATATTTATAAATATTATCATAAAATAAATAAAAATAAACAAAAAAATTATATAATAAATATAAAATTATAATAATTAATCATAAAATTAATGAAAACAAATGTAATAACAATAGAATAAGTATAAAATTATGATATTATAAAGTAAATATAATAATAGATAATTGATTACTTGAAAATAGTAATGAATTGTCTTTATTACAATGTATAATCTAATGTAAAAATATTTAAAATTTTAATGTCATATAATTTCTTTTTATACTTGTAAGAGATAAAAATGTAGTTTTAATTATTTATGAATGGATAAAAATATAATTTAAATATTTTGTTACTTTTTTAAATCAATAAAAATATAATTTATATTATATTTCATTAAAATAAAGTTTACCTATTAACCTATTAAACTATTATTTAATATTTTTTTAAATTTTATTATTTATTCAATTTCTCATAAAAATATTAAATATATCTTAGGATCTTACGACCTTACGGTAAGATCAATATTTTGCGACCTTACTGTAGACAAACCCAAAAGGTAATTACTATAAAAGAAATGAAAATTTTGAAATGAGTAATAAGGAAACATAAATGAGCATTTAACCCTTGTTTGTCTTTTTTATTGTATATATGTAAGACCCACTTTTTATTTCTTGTTGATGCATTTCTTATGATTCATATAATGTACACTTCCACATATTGATTGAATCATAAGAAGAGTTTTGACTGAATTAAATTTGCAAATAGAATAAAACGAAATATCGATGAATGTATGAACTAGCCAAATAAGGGCCGAGATGGCCATAGGCCAAAAGAAAGGGATCGAAATTAAGTTGACGAAAAATACGAATTTAAAATAAGAAAAGATAGTGGGTATATGAAGGAAAGTCGGGTTAAATTGGTTTCGAAACAAGTGCAGGGGTAAAACGGTCAAAAGATCGAAATCCGATATAAATTCGATAAGAAAATATTAATTAAAAATAAGGATTTAGGACATCTTGATCAATAATGAAGAAATTATCAAATTTCGAGTCCAATTTATCAAGATTCAGAATTATTTAGAATTACCAAAAATTCACTCGGGACAATATCCCGAAAACACGAAAAAAATATACCGAAAAAGGGTTAAAATACAATAAATAAAGTAGATAAATTAAATTAATTAATTATTAATAAAATATAGAAATTAGTAGATATTTTTAGAATTATATTATTATTTTAATGACTATAATAATAATAAACTAAATTATAAATAATAATAATAATAATAATAATAATAATAATAAGAAATCGAAAATTGGTCGGGGAGAGAGAAAAAACAAAAGAGCTGAAAATCGAAAAATAGAGACCCGCGCGTGACTGAGCGACCCACGGCCACTGGCAATCGACGGCCCAAACGAAGACCGGAGGAGGAAGAGGAGAGGTCGGCGAACTCCACAGCACTAGAAACGTGCCGTCTAGACGCTGAAAATCGACGAACAGAGGAAGAGAGAACCGCGAGGAAAATGGTCTGATTCCCAGCGATCTAGGGCAGCTGGGCTCGAACGGTGGGCACCAGCGTGATCGGGAGGAGGAGGCAGTCCTTTTGAGACCGGTAGCAACCGACAAAACCGTCGAAAACGTCGACGACGACAAAGGCCAGAAAACGGCACCATTTGGCCGGAAGGAAAAGGAAGGAAAAACGGAAGGAAAGGAAAAGAAAAGAAAAAAAAAGGGAAAAAAGAAAGAAAAATTTTCGGGGACGACTCGAGATTCGGTAAGTTGATCGAGGGTCGAGATTGACCTACGGGTAAATTTTAAAAATTTATTTAATATTATATTTAATGGAAAATAACCCGGATTTACCTAATTGTGCAGTTTTATGACAGAGCCCGAACGAGAGCTGATTGAGCTCCGATTTTTGTACCCCACAAAACATTGGGTAAGTGCATTTTAATTCCGAAAATTTGAGTCCTCAATGCAGAGTTAAGATTATTTTACGGATTAATTCTGTATAAAAATGAATATTATTCGAAATTTTAAAGTAATTATCGTAAATAGTATACGGGCTATCCAATGAATTTGGAACGAAGCCCAATGATTATTGGTAAGCCGAATGAGCCCAGTAAACCCAAAGAAGGGATTTAATAAGTAGAAACGGGCTGAAAATGGGTCGAGGCCCATTAAGGTGTAATCGGGCCCAATAAAGTAAAACGGGTCCAGTACTTTAAATTCAACCAGTAGGTGTGACATACTGATAAATATAATTGAATTGACCCAAACATGTGGTTATTTGCAGTTCCGTAGACTTGGTTGGCGCGAATTTGGACTGAGAGATCTGATATTATCGAGAAGGGATAAGCTTGTGCGTGATTCCAGGTAAGGGAATTTTACGGGCTGCTAGAGGTAACTTTACGCAATTTCGACGTCATTTACATCCCCTAAAATTGTCTGAAGGGTCTAGATTTAAGATAAAAATTTTAGTGCCCCGGATGGACAAATTACCAAAATACCATTGTGAAGGGTAAAATTTTTAATTTTAAGAAAAATTGGGAGGAGCAAGAACAAGAGATTCCTGCTCATTCTTGAGGTGTTTTGACACATGCATGAGTAGGCTGGCTAACTTTTAAATAAAAATGCACAGCATTGCATATTTTCAATAATGTGATTCTGTTTGGAAATTGTTTTGAGATAACAGAGCCGTCTACGTGATTTTAGAGACATGTGACGTGCTAGAGCTTAGCTCGCACGAGTTTTGATTTGTGTGATGCATGCATTAGTGCTGGAGCGAGAGCTCGCACTAGAGTTTTACATGCATTGGTGCTGGAGTCTAACTCGCACCAATTTTTTACATGATTTTCGTGACACGGTGCTGAAGTTTAACTCGCACCAAATTTTCACATGATTTGAATACAGAGTGCTAGAGCTTAGCTCACACTAGTTTTACTTGATTTTATGAGAGTGCTAAAGCATCGCTCGCACTAGTTTCCTGAGAACATGCGATGAGCCGTGCTTGGAGTGTCGGGTAGACTGTATGTCACGCCGATTAAGTAGGCTCACACATGCGTTTTGAGACAGGGCATGAGTATGGATATGAGATATGGGTCCACAGAGTACGTTGTATCGTGCAAGTAGCATGGAGTACGTTGTACCGTGCTGGGATTGATTATGTGGCATCTTCGGATGTTAGTGGCATCTTTGGATGCGTGGCATCTTCGGATGTGAGTGACATCTTCGGATGCGAGTGATCGGGCAGGACCAACGGGATGGACTGACCCACCTCTCGGGACGGTTCCCGATAGTGGTGAAACCCCGCACACTAGGATCCGTGTAGCAGTGGGATCATGAGAACATATGGCCATAGTCCTAGTTATTTGCCTGAGATATACATATATTGCCTAGTCTCGCATGTTGATGATTTTGAGAAACACATTTTGTGGATTTTTATGTGAGTTTAGATCACCCGAGGGAGGGGTTGAGTCTTGACTGAGATGTGATTGTGATGAGAATAAAACTATGATTTAAACTCTTACATGTTACCATTGCTTTGAAAAACATTTTATTTCATGATTTTATGTGAGTCAGGAACTCCCGAGGGATGGATTGAGTCTTGGCTTTGTTATGAAATTTTAACGAGAATGAAATGATTTAAAAGGATTAGCATGTTAAGTTTTCATGCCCTTTGAAAATCATATGTGAATTGTTTTACATTACATCATGAATCATAACATCTGTTTTGAAATGTGTGGAGAAGGGGTGGTTTATGCATGGCACTACGTTCATGTAGGTTGTATGGTTATCTACTTGTTCATAGGATTGCCTTACTGAGCTTGATGTGCTCACCCTTTTCATTTTCTCACATAGATTTCTTTCTGTAGACCTTGAGGAGACTGAGTACTGCATTCCAAACATCCGCTGTTGCCCATCTTTTGAGGTATATACACGTTGTATAAATATTGTATCTAAATAATATAAGCACAATATTATATTTTGTATTGACACTGAGATGTATAGACTGGGTAGATATTGTAAAGAAATGAAAAGAAATTAGTGCATAACGTATGAGTTAATATTTTAATTTAAATTGTGCACTATCTATAAAATGTATGGTGATGATATGGGCACTGACACACAGCCCAATTATTGGTTGTGGTTGGTCACGATCAGAGGTCAGGTAAGTATAAAAAAGAAAAATGAAAAATTTACTCTGATTTTTAGGTAGTTTTGGGTCGTGACAAATGGTGGTATCAGAGCGAAATTGGTCTGATGTGTGTCACTGTCAGTAATTAGAAAATTACATCCCCGTGTTGCTGTGCTTGGTTAGATACAATCGTGTATTTGAGATGAGTTTTAACTAAGAAATGGTTGTGAATGCAGGAATATAGGCATTATGCCTATTACCCGTAGCGGTAGAGGAGGTCGGGCACGAGGCAAAGGTCGTAGAGGTAGGCCTGCACTTACTGATGTCACGACCCATTTCCATTCTCTTTAACCGAAAATCACTGAAAATTTTTCGCGTTTTACTGTTACCTTACCCGGTCGTGAACTAAACTCACCACACACTGTTGGGCTGTGAGCCAATAATAATCACCACATCTCATTCATTCTCAATTAATTAAAACGATGTCATACATGTGCATTTAATCGTGTATTTATACGAATATATGTTTTACTGACATCTACATCCCCATAAGTACAACTCAACAGAATACTGTGCTTTTACATTGTTTAGACACAAAAAGAATCACTGTGTATATATACCTCTTAGCGATGGAGATGCAGCGGAGTCTAAAATAATACGCCTCAGTCCTCACTGGGCTACTATGCACGCTCTGTAGGGGGAAAAATAGAGTGGGATGAGCAACCACACGCTCAGTAAGGCAATAATGCAAGCATGGTAGATAACCACTCTATCTACATGCTGATAGTGCTATGCATAAATCATTTATGGTAGGAGCATGAGGAATAAAACTATGCCATATGAGTATACATATATATCATGTATCAAAGTCATGTAAAATTGGCATATAAAACATGGTAAAACATCATGTATAAATCATCTCATGCTCGATCTCATTTAAATTCATAAAAAGGGCAATTCATTAAGAAACCTCCTTTTTAAACCGACGTCATGAATCTCTTTCTCATCACATACAATCACATCACATCAATTCACAATCACAACCACGTTTTCATTTCACAATTCAAATCCACGAGGCTCGACCCCTCCTTCGGGTCTACCTTAAACAATCACAATCACACTTAGAGATTTAAAATCACGTGGTAGTAAGTAAATCAAGCAAGGAGACAGGTTACTATATCTCAAGTGACTACATTGGCCAATCGTCACATATCATCCCAGACCACACGGATTCCGATGTGCGGGGTATCATGCTGGCACGAAGGTGGGTTAGTTCTCCGCCAGACTTTCTCAAATCAAGTAACCACCACGCGGTACATCGTACTCCATGTGATATACACGGTACATCGTACTCCGCGGACCCATAACAAGGTTGGGGGTGCCTGCCATAGGTCTTATCTACCCCATGCCAAGTGTAACCTTTATAGTCTCAAGAGTGCGTGGGAGTAACCGCAATACCAGGTCCTAGCCCCTCATGGCCTTGCTCGCCCCTGTTGGGTTCCCTGATCCAGGTCCTAGCCCCTCACCCTCACCCCACCTAAGAGGTCTGTCAGGCCTGTTGGGTTCCCTGGATGGATTATGTCAGGTCCTAGCCCCTCACCCTCACCCCACCTAAGAGGTCTGTCAGGCCTGTTGGGTTCCCTGAGTTAATCCGTATCTCTCACCACGGCCTCATACATACCACAGTGTGAAAACCAGCGCGAGCTACGCTCTAGCGCGAATTCATGCATCAAAACCAATCACTTCGTACGAGCAACGTTCTGGTACGGCATTTATGCATAAAATATGAAGAAACCATGTACGAGCATAGCTCCAGTACAGTTATATGCATAAGAAAAACCACTCAAATCCACGTACGAGCATAAGCTCCAGTACGGTTTATAAACATCATCACAATTCAATTTCAAAGTGTGAGCTAAGCTCAAGCACGTTTCACACAAGTGAAAACATAGAAATCTCGCTCGAGCGAGGCTCTAACGCGAATTATATCTCATACACGCGATAGGCGGCTTACATGCATTCAAAACATCTCATAATATGCTTAGTGCCTCATATGGGCTATTTCACAACATCATTCAAGTACTAGCCAGCCTATCCTTTTATTTGCTCAAATCAAAGCATTGTGTTTTGTAAAAGCATTCAAAACACATGATTTATGCAATTATTAGCCTTACTATCCCTTTTTCATAAAATCCACATCAAATCCAAAACCACGCATATACTCATCATCATTCACGAATACCATCAACCTTTATTTGAGCAATCATGCATTTCATAAAAACACCCGATATTCACCCACAAGTTCAAAGTACGAGCAGCTACCTCTATATACTCACAAAATTCCCTTACCTGGAATCGCGATGCGTGATTCCACTTCCTTAAGCTGCTTTCTCGTACGGTTCGGTTCGCCTTCAACGAACTCTTCGAGACTGCACAAAATCGTATCCCGCATTATATTCGATCCATACAATGCAACCCTTGCGCTTGCTATAGTCAATTTAACCTATAGCCTCTATTAACGCTTATATGGCCTCGTTTCATTACTTTACCCATAACTCGAGTCTATGGATCTTCTTAGGCCTATTAACTTATTCAAAATCGATGTTAAATCGACATTAAGCTCGTAGTGTTCATATTCCATGAATTCCCTCACTATGGCATTTATCAATCATGTACATATCCATTTTCACAATTCCTCCAACTCACCAAGTAATTCCATCTAACCATCTAGAATCATAAATATTACCCCAATAACAACTTTAGCATGCCATAAACCATAAGCTCATTCAATCCCACATATCCTCACATTATACCCATTTTAGATTTCTAGGTCACACCAATTCCACTACATTCCTAGGTAGTTTATCCATCAATACTCATATTAATCAACTCCAAAATCAATTAAATAGCTAATGCATTTGGATTGGAGTGTTAGAATCTTACCAATATGATTTCTCTTCTTGCTCCAAATGGTAATGCCCTTAACTCTTTCAATTCCAAGAATAGGAAAATGCCCTCTCACTATGTTGTTCTTCTCTTTGATAGGAACAACTTTGCCTCTAATGATCTCTCTCCAAATCTCACTGAAAATGGCTGATTTTAGAGAGGGAAAGTTAGGTTTTTGGGTTGAGATTGTAAGGTTAAATGTTTTTTCGAGATTTCCAGATTTTTCAGCTCTCCTTATATAGAAATAGCTTGGGGAGATCGATCTGGTCCAAGAGGAGATCGATCTGGTCCTTTAAAATCCCTCTTTTTCACGGCATTTTTAAGCCTGAGATCGATCTGTCGAAGCAATGAGATCGATCTGTCTAGGCATGAGATCGATCTGTCGAAGCATGAGATCAATCTGCTCCCAAACAGAGAGCTAAGGAGATCGATCTGGGTGCTTGGGGATCGATCTTTCCACTACAGAATGCTTGGCAGATCGATCTGGCTCCATTGGAGATCGATCTGCTCTATTCTTTCGCCCAAATAAGAGCATTCTGGCTCTTCCAGATCGATCTCTCATCCTATGAGATCGATCTGGACCTCATGTTTTCCAGATTTCCTGCAGTTTCTTTGCTGCAACTCATACCAACACATCCTTAATCTATTGCCATGGCCATTTTCTCATCCATCCACCTTTATAACTTGAAAATGGCATCCATTCATACCTTATGCACATTGAAACTTGTGTGCATTCATTGTATGTTCAAAGGTATGCTACATAAAACCAAATGGAAGCATAACTCCATTCCATTTTACCACACTACTCATCTTGAGTCTCAATCACATCCATCACTCGCTAGAACTCATTTCTTCGTATTCATGCTCAATGAAACTTGTATGTACGTTACAATTTATATTACACATACATACATTGAATCCATGGACTTACATCAATCATACTTTACATTACAAGTCCATTCATATTATTTGATCCACGTACACACATTACCCTTATACATATACGGGGTCTTACATTCTCCCCTCCTTCAAGGAATTTGGTCCTCCAAATTAGAACCAAGTCACTCTTCAAACAGTTGGGGGTACTTCTCCCGTATCAAGTTCTCCAATTCCCACGTGGCCTCTTCCGCCGTGTGGTGTTGCCAAAGCACTTTCACCAAGGGAATTGTCTTATTCCGCAACACTTTCTCTTTCCTGTCCAATATCCGAACCGGCTTCTCAACATACGTCATATTCTCATGGAGCTCCAACGGCTCATATCTTATCACGTGTGTCGGGTCCGGGTGATACTTTCGAAGCATCGAGACGTGGAAGACGTTGTGGACATTTGCCAAGTCCGGTGGCAATGCCAATCTATAAGCCTTATCTCCCACTCTCTCCAAAATCTCGAAGGGTCCGATATATCTAGGGCTCAGCTTGCCCTTCTTACCGAATCTCATAACACCCTTCGATGGTGAAATTCTCAGGAATACCGACTCACCCTCATCAAACTCCAGTGGTCTTCGTCTCTGGTCAGCATAACTCTTTTGTCGGCTCTGAGCTGTCCGTAATCTCTCACATATCAACTGGACGTCCTCAGATGCCTGCTGCACTAAGTCCGGAGCAAAAATCTGTCTGTCACCAACCTCTTCCCATCCAATAGGGGAACAGCATCTACGCCCATATAATGCCTCATAGGGTGCCATCCCGATACTAGCATGATAGCTATTATTATAAGCGAACTCGGCTAACTGTAGGTGGTCGTCCCAGGAGCCTCTAAAATCCAGCACACACGCTCTCAACATATCCTCAAGGGTCTGTATAGTCTTCTCTGACTGCCCATCTGTCTGAGGATGAAAAGCGGTGCTAAAACTTAGTCGGGTCCCCAACGCTTCCTGAAAATGTTCCCAGAAATGGGAAGTGAAGCGGGCATCCCTATCAGAAATAATGCTCACTGGTACACCATGTAGCCGTACTATCTCTCGGATATACAGGTTTGCCAACTGACTCAGTGTATCGGTAGCTCTCATAGCCAAGAAATGGGCGGACTTAGTCAACCGGTCCACAATAACCCATATGGCATCATGACCTCTACGGGTCCTCGGCAACCCCATCACAAAATCCATGGTGACATGCTCCCACTTCCATGTCGGTATCGGTAGAGGCTGCAATAATCCTGCAGGCTTCTGATGCTCTACCTTCACTTGCTGACAAACGAGACACTTAACGACATATTCCGCAATGTCTCTTTTCATTCCAGACCACCAATAAACCTTTCGAAGGTTTTGATACATCTTGGTACTTCCCGGATGTATCGTATACTTTGATGAGTGAGCCTTTGATAAAATCGTTCTCCTGATCTCAGAATCCCTGGGAACGCATACTCTGCCTCTGAGCCTCAATAAGCCATCAGCACTCAGCTCAAAATCAATGCCCACACCTGTCTGTATCTGCCTTAGCCAATCGATACATCGTCGATCGTTCTGCTGGGCTTGCCGAATATGGCCAATCAACTCTGGCTCTAGTCTCAAACTAGCCATGATCTCAAGTCTCTTAGATCCAGGTGGGGTTACATCTAAACTGAGGTTTGCAAAGTGTTCTAACAATTCATGTTCCCGTACCATCATATAAGACACCAACCCAAGGTTCTTTCTACTCAAAGCATCGGCAACTACATTTACCTTACCCGGGTGGTACATGATTTCACAATCATAGTCTTTCAGGAGTTCGAGCCATCTCCTCTGTCTCATATTCAGCTCTTTCTGCGAGAATAGGTACTTAAGGCTCTTATGATCTGTGAACACCTAAAATTTCTCACCATAGAGATAGTGGCGCCATATTTTCAATGCAAATACTACAGCCGCCAACTCCAAATCATGTGTCGGGTAGTTCCTCTCATGATCTTTCAACTGTCTAGATCCATAGGCAACTAACTTCCCATCCTGCATAAGCACACAGCCCAGTCCCTGGTGTGATGCATCCGTATACATCGAGAATCCTCCTGAGCTGGTAGGAATGGTGAGAACTGGAGCAGTCGTCAATCGACGCTTAAGCTCCTCAAAACTCCTCTCACATGCCTCATCCCATGTAAACTTAACATCTTTACGCGTGAGGGTGTCAACGGAGCAGCTAGTCTGGAGAAACCCTCTACAAATCTTCGATAATATCCTGCCAGTCCCAGGAAACTCCTGATCTCAGTTACTGTCTTGGGCTGTTCCCACTGTACAACTGCCTCTATCTTGGATGGATCCACTGATACCCCATCCTTTGACACGGCATACCCCAGAAATGAGATCTGTTCCAACCAAAAGTTACACTTGCTGAGTTTGGCATACAATTCTTTCTCTCGGAGGGTCTGCAGAACTATCCTCAAGTGCTCCTCATGATCTTCGCTGGACTTGGAATACACCAAAATATCATCTATGAAAACAATCACAAACTCGTCCAGGTATGGCTTGAATATATCATTCATCAATGCCATAAATGCTGCGGGAGCATTCGTCAATCTGAATGGCATCACCAAAAACTCGTAGTGACCATAACGGGTACGAAATGCTGTCTTGGGTATATCTCCACTCCTGATCCTCAATTGATGATACCCTGACCGCAGATCTATCTTAGAAAATACTTCGGCTCCCTGGAGCTGATCCAACAAATCATCGATTCTTGGAAGGGGGTACTTGTTCTTAATGGTGGCCTTATTCAACAACCGGTAATCTATACACAGTCGGAGGCTTCCATCCTTCTTCCTTACAAATAGAACCGGTGCTCCCCAAGGTGAGACACTCGGTCTAATAAACCCCTTCTCCAACAACTCTTGCAGCTGTTTCTTCAGCTCTTCCAATTCTATCGGAGCCATTCTATAGGGTGGTTTCGATATCGGCTCTATACCAGGCACTAACTCAATGCAAAATTCCATTTCCCTTTCAGGTGGTAGTCCTGGTAATTCATCCGAAAAGACATCAGGGTAGTCCGTAATTACGGGTATGTCCTTTAATTCCGGGTGTGCCTCATCTATATCGACCACATAGGCAATGAACCCTTCACAATATCCTCTCCATCGTTAGTAACATAAACCATCACTCCACATTCAATATTTATCATAAACAATAAATTTATCCCTCCAGCAATATGAATTTAAAATCATGCCTCTTCATTTACAACAAACATGCTAGTTTCATATCATTTCTTTTCATCAAAATTTACAATAAGATTGTCTAATCCTGAAAACATCAATGTTTTGGCATGACAATCCATCACAACACGATTGGTAGCCAACCAATCCATTCCCAAAATTACATCAAAATCATTCATATTTAACAAAATCAGATTGGCTATCATTTCCTTCCCCTCTATCTTTATCTTACAATCTCTACATACATGCTCAGTCAATTGACTATCATTCATGGGTGTGGAAATCATCAACATTTTATCCAATAATGTTGGTTTCACATATTTCAACAATTTATGTGCAAAGGAAGGTGATATGAAAGAATGCGTGGCACCAGGATCAAATAATACCAATGCTTCTAAATCAAAGATTCGGATGGTACCTTTAATCACATCAGTCGAAGCATCTGCGGTGTCCTGATCCAGTGCATGTACTCTTCTTCTGCTCACACCCGCAGCCTGTTTCCCTTTTTCCTCAGCTGTAGCCCTCCTCCTCGGGGCCGCTGTCTCAACTGGAGCTCCCTCAGGCTCCTTGCCCTTCTGTGGGGCAACCTCAATCATCTCAGTGCAGTACCTCGATATATGTCCTGGCCTCCCACACCTAAAACACGAAACAGGGGGCGCCTGACATGTTCTAGTCCCATGGTATCTCCCACATCTCCTACACTGATCCGTGGTAGGTCGTGGTCCTCCAATAGTTATACCCCTCGGCGCTGTCAAGGCTGGGTACACGGGAGGTCTGACAGCTCTCTCCTGCACCTCCTCGATCTTAGGCCTCTTCTCGAAAAACCTTTGGCCACCTCTCTTGGCCACTCTTCCAAACCCGGATCTCTTCCGGTCTCTGTCCTTCCTGACACTGATCCTTCCAAGCTCGGAGGCATTTCGCTCAAAGTCTTGCTCACATAACTGAGCCTTATGTACAGCCTCCTCATAAGTCACAATGTCGAAGGGAGCTAGCTTAGTCCGGATGGCCAATCTCAATCCATCCATGAACTTCTGAATCTTTCGGGTCTCACTACCCATCGTGTCAGGGTCATATCTCCCCAATGACATAAACTTGGACTCGTACTCGTCCACAGTCCGGTTCCCTTGAACCAAATTCATAAATTCCATCCGCAGTTTCCTCTGTGCAGTAGCTGGAATATACTGTCTCCTGAAGACCTCTAGAAATATCTCCCACGAGATCTCAGAGTGTCTGGCCCTCAAAATAACCTCGATGGACCTCCATCAATGCTCGGCCTCACCTTTCAACATAAATACGACAAAGGCTACCTTCTCACTTGAAGTGCATCGAAAAAACCTATACAGTTTCTCCATCTCATACACCCAATCCTCCGTAATCACTGGGTCCTTCACCCCTCTAAACACTGGGGGTTTCAGCGCTTGAAACTCTCGCAACCTGCTCAAGTCGCAGTCATAACCCACATCACTACCGCTCTGCTGTGGAGCGATAGGAGAATCTGTATCTTGGGCTGGAGGTGGTGTAACTGTAGCTGTCTCAGCAGCATGAGGTCTCTCCGCCTCTGCAGCTGCCTGTTCAGTAGTAGGCTGTGCTGCGGGACCTCGTCTATCACCGGCACCCAATGCGTGCGTAACTATCTCCACCAAACTCTCAATACTCCGCTCTAACCTAGCGAAGCGAGCCTCAGTATCACCTGCTCTCTCAGCAGGGTTCTGTGGAGCCTGCTCAGTCTGTGACTCCGCACGGCTCTCAGGCCTACCTCTACGGCCTCTAGCACGTGCTCTCGCCCCTCTACCTTTGCGTGTAACTGGCATAGTGCCTAACTCCCTGTATTATAATAATTCATTAAGCTTAGTCCATCACAGTATACACAGTTATCTCTAAACAAAAGCACAGTACTATAGGGATGTACTTTCCTACAGTTTATTAATGACTCACATCAGGCCAACACAGCTCTGATACCAATCTCTGTCACGACCCATTCCCATTCTCTTTAACCAAAAATCACTGAAAATTTTTCGCGTTTTACTGAACCCTTACCCAGTCGTGAACTAAACTCACCACACACTGTTGGGCTGTGAGCCAATAATAATCACCACATCTCATTCATTCTCAATTAATTAAAACGATGTCATACATGTGCATTTAATCGTGTATTTATACGAATACATGTTTTACTGACATCTACATCCCCATAAGTACAACTCAAAAGAATACTGTGCTTTTACATTGTTTAGACACAAAAAGAATCACTGTGTATATATACCTCTTAGCGATGGAGATGCAGCGGAGTCCAAAATAATACGCCTCAGTCCTCACTGGGCTACTATGCACGCTCTGTAGGGGGAAAATAGAGTGGGATGAGCAACCACACGCTCAGTAAGGCAATAATGCAAGCATGGTAGATAACCACTCTATCCACATGCTGATAGTGCTATGCATAAATCATTTATGGTAGGAGCATGAGGAATAAAACTATGCCATATGAGTATACATATATATCATGTATCAAAGTCATGTAAAATTGGCATATAAAACATGGTAAAACATCATGTATAAATCATCTCATGCTCGATCTCATTTAAATTCATAAAAAGGGCAATTCATTAAGAAACCTCCTTTTTAAACCCACGTCATAAATCTCTTTCTCATCACATACAATCACATCACATCAATTCACAATCACAACCACGTTTTCATTTCACAATTCAAATCCACGAGGCTCGACCCCTCCTTCGGGTCTACCTTAAACAATCACAATCACACTTAGAGATTTAAAATCATGTGGTAGTAAGTAAATCAAGCAAGGAGACAGGTTACTATATCTCAAGTGACTACATTGGCCAATCGTCACATATCATCCCAGACCACACGGATTTCGGTGTGCGGGGTATCATGCTGGCACGAAGGTGGGTTAGTTCTCCGCCAGACTTTCTCAAATCAAGTAACCACCACGCGGTACATCGTACTCCATGTGATATACACGGTACATCGTACTCCGCGGACCCATAACAAGGTTGGGGGTGCCTGCCATAGGTCTTATCTACCCCATGCCAAGTGTAACCTTTATAGTCTCAAGAGCGCGTGGGAGTAACCGCAATACCAGGTCCTAGCCCCTCATGGCCTTGCTCGCCCCTGTTGGGTTCCCTGATCCAGGTCCTAGCCCCTCACCCTCACCCCACCTAAGAGGTCTGTCAGGCCTGTTGGGTTCCCTGGATGGATTATGTCAGGTCCTAGCCCCTCACCCTCACCCCACCTAAGAGGTCTGTCAGGCCTGTTGGGTTCCCTGAGTTAATCCGTATCTCTCACCACGGCCTCATACATACCACAGTGTGAAAACCAGCGCGAGCTACACTCTAGCGTGAATTCATGCATCAAAACCAATCACTTCGTACGAGCAACGCTCTGGTACGACATTTATGCATAAAATATGAAGAAACCATGTACGAGCATAGCTCCAGTACAGTTATATGCATAAGAAAAACCACTCAAATCCACGTAGGAGCATAAGCTCCAGTACGGTTTATAAACATTATCACAATTCAATTTCAAAGTGCGAGCTAAGCTCAAGCACGTTTCACACAAGTGAAAACATAAAAATCTCGCGTGAGCGAGGCTCTAACGCGAATTATATCTCATACACGCGATAATCGGCTTACATGCATTCAAAACATCTCATAATATGCTTAGTGCCTCATATGGGCTATTTCACAACATCATTCAAGTACTAGCCAGCCTATCCTTTTATTTGCTCAAATCAAAGCATTGTGTTTTGTAAAAGCATTCAAAACACATGATTTATGCAATTATTAGCCTTACTATCCCTTTTTCATAAAATCCACATCAAATCCAAAACCACGCATATACTCATCATCATTCACGAATACCATCAACCTTTATTTGAGCAATCATGCATTTCATAAAAACACCCGATATTCACCCACAAGTTCAAAGTACGAGCAGCTACCTCTATATACTCACAAAATTCCCTTACCTGGAATCGCGATGCGTGATTCCACTTCCTTAAGCTGCTTTCTCGTATGGTTCGGTTCGCCTTCAACGAACTCTTCGGGACTACACAAAATCGTATCCCGCATTATATTCGATCCATACAATGCAACCCTTGCGCTTGCTATAGTCAATTTAACCTATAGCCTCTATTAACGCTTATATGGCCTCGTTTCATTACTTTACCCATAACTCGAGTCTATGGATCTTCTTAGGCCTATTAACTTATTCAAAATCGATGTTAAATCGACATTAAGCTCATAGTGTTCATATTCCATGAATTCCCTCACTATGGCATTTATCAATCATGTACATATCCATTTTCACAATTCCTCCAACTCACCAAGTAATTCCATCTAACCATCTAGAATCATAAACATTACCCCAATAACAACTTTAGCATGCCATAAACCATAAGCTCATTCAATCCCACATATCCTCACATTATACCCATTTTAGATTTCTAGGTCACACCAATTCCACTACATTCCTAGGTAGTTTATCCATCAATACTCATATTAATCAACTCCAAAATCAATTAAATAGCTAATGCATTTGGATTGGAGTGTTAGAATCTTACCAATATGATTTCTCTTCTTGCTCCAAATGGTAATGCCCTTAACTCTTTCAATTCCAAGAATAGGAAAATGCCCTCTCACTATGTTGTTCTTCTCTTTGATAGGAACAACTTTACCTCTAATGATCTCTCTCCAAATCTCACTGAAAATGGCTGGTTTTAGAGAGGGAAAGTTAGGTTTTTGGGTTGAGATTGTAAGGTTAAATGTTTTTTCGAGATTTCCAAATTTTTCAGCTCTCCTTATATAGAAATAGCTTGGGGAGATCGATCTGGTCCAAGAGGAGATCGATCTGGTCCTTTAAAATCCCTCTTTTTCACGACATTTTTAAGCCTGAGATCGATCTGTCGAAGCAATGAGATCGATCTGTCTAGGCATGAGATCGATCTGTCGAAGCATGAGATCGATCTGCTCCCAAACAGAGAGCTAAGGAGATCGATCTGGGTGCTTGGGGATCGATCTTTCCACTACAGAATGCTTGGCAGTTCGATCTGGCTCCATTGGAGATCGATCTGCTCTATTCTTTCGCCCAAATAAGAGCATTCTGGCTCTTCCAGATCGATCTCTCATCCTATAAGATCGATCTGGACCTCATGTTTTCCAGATTTCCTGCAGTTTCTTTGCTGTAACTCATACCAACACATCCTTAATCTATTGCCATGGCCATTTTCTCATCCATCCACCTTTATAACTTGAAAATGGCATCCATTCATACCTTATGCACATTGAAACTTGTGTGCATTCATTGTATGTTCAAAGGTATGCTACATAAAACCAAATGGAAGCATAACTCCATTCCATTTTACCACACTACTCATCTTGAGTCTCAATCACATCCATCACTCGCTAGAACTCATTTCTTCGTATTCATGCTCAATGAAACTTGTATGTACGTTACAATTTATATTACACATACATACATTGAATCCATGGACTTACATCAATCATACTTTACATTACAAGTCCATTCATATTATTTGATCCACGTACACACATTACCCTTATACATATACGGGGTCTTACAACTGAACGTGCCGAGTTGCCTCACGAGACTTAGGAAGAGGCTGAGGTAGAGATCGGGGTTGAGCATGTCCCACAGGGTCTTGCAGGGAGGGATACTGCAGAGAGACCTGTTGAGACGATCAGGGCGCGTTTCGCTAGGATAGAGTGGGAGCCTCGAGATGATTATGGAGTTATTTACATAGTCAGTGTAGAGAGTTAGAGGTGGATAGGGTGATGCTGGACAGGCAGCTGCTCTTGATGCGCCTGCTCAGCCAGTTCAGGATACGGATACTCCTACACCTCCACCAGTCCAGGACACGGATTCTCCTATTGCCCCACAGCAGAGTACTAGAGATTGGGGTTATAGTTGTGACATGGATAGACTGCGACAGTTTCAGAAGTTCAGACCGTCGACATTTAGCGGGGCGAAGGACCCAGGGGTAGCTGAGGATTGGTTGAGTGAGATGAAGAAGCTATACGGGTCTTTGAGTGTACCCCTACTGAGATGGTAGCCTTCGCTGCATTTATGTTTAGGGGATCGACGAAACATTGGTGGAAGTCCACCAGACAGATTCTTAGAGCCAGACATACAATAATTAGTTGGGAGGTATTTCTGGAGGCCTTTCAGAGGGAATACGTCTCGGATACAGCGCAGCGAAAGTTACAGACTGAGTTTTTGAGCTTGACCCAGGGGAGTAGATCGATAGATGAGTATGAGACGAGGTTCATCTCCCTAGGCAGATATGATTCGGACACTATGGGTAGTGAGGTTAAGAAGGTCCGAAGATTTATTGATGGATTGAGGCCAGCGATCAGATCTAGATTGGTCCCTTTGGTTGTCTCGACTTACAAGAAGGCAGTGAGTAGGGCTCAGTTGATAGAGCAGGATTTTGAGAGGACTGCCTCAGAGTTCGAGAAGGGGTATGCAGAGTTAGAGAGAGGAAGAGACCAGTGGGAGACAGAGGGTCTGGTTATAGAGGGGGCAGACGGTTAACTGGGAAGAGGCCGAGGATAGAGGAGATTCGAGAGAGGCCAGTTAGACCTCCAGTTTATCCGACTATTACTTCTGCTCCACAGAAGGGTATTGTGATAGGGGGCCACGGCCTACGACTGAGAGATGCAGTAGGTGTGATAGATATCACGGCTGTAGACCCTGTTTTGGTACCACAGTGGTATGCTTCAGATGCAGGAAGCCCGGACATGTGATTAGAGAATGTCCAGAGATAGTTGAGAGTGCCCCTCAGAAGGGCAAGGGTTCAGAGAGAGCTCCTGGTGATACATCTGTGCCGTGGAGGAAAGAGACAGCGACAGAGAAGGGGAAGCAGGTGATTGGTACAGGGCGAGTGCATGCTCTAGACCAGGATACAGCAGATCAGTTGTCAGATGTGGTGAAAAGTACTATTCTGATCTATGATTTAGAAGCATATGTGTTAATAGATCCTGGTTCTATGCATTCATTTGTATCGCCTTTGTTTGCATGTAAATTATGTAATTATGTAAAACCTACCCTTCTAAGTAGTAAGCTGTCGATAATTACACCCATGAACACTAGTCAATTAATGGAGTATGTATTGAGAAATTGTGAGCTGAAATTAGGTGGTAGAGTGATGACAGCCGATCTAATCTTGATGCACATGAGAGACTTTGATGTAATCCTAGGAATGGATTGGTTGGCTGCTAATCGAGCTGTTTTAGATTGTTTTGTAAAGACAGTCACATTTCATAATCCAAAAAAATGTATTGTACAATTTCCTTGAAGTTAATGTATAAGAGTATGAATGAATGATGTACTAATTGGATGAATGATGTTTTGAAGGTTATATTGCGTACATGGTAGATACAGCTAAGGCACGTCCAAAATTGACAGACATTTCAGTAGTCAGAGAATTTTTAGATGTCTTTCTGGATGAGTTACCAGGGTTACCGCTAGTGAGGGAGACAGAGTTCAATATTGATTTGACACCTAGTACAGAGCCGATATCTAGACCACCGTACAGGATGGCTCCAGTTGAGTTAGAGGAGCTGAGGAAACAGTTACAAGAATTATTAGAGAAGGGGTTCATCAAACCAAGTGTGTCACCGTGGGGAGCACCGGTTCTGTTTGTGAGGAAGAAGGATGGGAGCCTTCGATTGTGTATCGACTACCGATTGTTGAACAAGGCTACCATCAAGAACAAGTATCCCCTTCCGAGGATTGATGATTTACTGGATCACCTACGGGGAGCACAAGTCTTTTCTAAGATTGATCTGAGATCTAGGTACCATCAATTGAGAGTTCGGGATGGAGACGTACCCAAGACAGCTTTTCGCACCCGTTATGGTCACTTTGAGTTTATGGTTATGCCATTCGGGTTGACGAACGCTCCCGTAGCTTTTATGTCATTGATGAATAAGGTGTTTCAACCTTATTTGGATCGATTTATGATAGTGTTCATCGATTGATGGAGGTCCACTTGATGGAGGTCCATTTTCTCGTGATGTTCATGATGATCGTGATGCCAAGGATCCATGGGTCATCCAAGAAGGTCCAATTACCCGAGCTCGAGCTAAGAAGATGCAACAAGCCCTGACCTCATTGGTTTGTCAAGGAAGCTTCCATGAAAAGTTCCCAGCCACCTATATTTATTTGGAAGCCCAAACGACATGAGTCTTAGTTTAGTAATAAGTTGGGTTAAGTGTTTAAATAGCCCACATTTGAGTTTTATAGAGTTTTAGACCAATTATCCTATGTAACTAGGCTTATGCACGAATTTAAGTTTTAGTCTTATTTTTTGTTTGGTGTTAATTTCAGCCCACTTGTTTAAGGGCATAAGTGCTAGATATTATTATAAATACATTGTAAACTCTCTTGAAGAATAGGACAGATCAGATTGAATTTTTAAAAATTTGAGTGTGCCTCTTTCTAGGGTTCTCTCTCAACTAGGCTTATCAAGGTCTTCTTCCTTGTGACGCCTCCCTCTTTACCAACCACCATTGTTATACCTTAGGTTCTCGAATTTTATATTCGTAGGGTCAAGGTCCAATACCTTTGGTTCAAGTTTCTTTAGACTTCGGATCTAGGTTGATATTCTGTTTTCCATTCAAAGTCCTAAATCATCTTCTTGTACGTGCATATCAGTTTGGTATCAGAGCAAGGTTTCAATTTTTTGGTTGTGCGTCTTCCCCTTCATCTCTAACACTAAGTCAGTGTAAAAAAAAAAGAAACTGTGTATGGTTCAAACACTGTTAAAAAAATTTGTTGAGTTACGAGACGCACGAGTATATGTTTTAAAGAAAACGACGAAATACAATGAACTCGTGAATTTTATTCACGGGCCCCACCCTCTCTTAGCCAAATTCCATTGTTTTCCTATAGTTTTAGGCATTTTTGTTTGTTTTTCTGGTGATTATTTCTTTGAGATTCTTGTTGTGTTTGAGTTGGACTTCTGAAATTTTGTTTCAAGTCAGTATCTTAGCCACACTAAAACTCTTCCTCACCACCCTAGCCACAAATCAGATTAGTCTTTGTAAAAAAAAAAAAATCCTACACTTAGTTGTAGTGTTTGAGTTAGATTCTACACTTAGTCCTTGTGTTTGAGTTGGACTCTATAGTTAGTTGTTGTGTTTGAGTTGGATTCTACACTTAGTCGTTGTGTTTGAGTTGGACTCTACACTTAGTTGTTGTGTTTGAATTGGACTTCTGAATTTTTGTTTCAAGTCAGTCTCTTAGCCACACTAAAACTCTTCCTCACCACCCTAACCACAAATCAGATTAGTCTTTGTAAAAAAAAAAAAAAGAGAAAAAAAAGAAGCAAAAAAAAAGAAGAAAAAAAATATACTTGGTGAATTGGTTGATCTTTCGAGGTTGAATCATTGACTGAGTCTCTAGTACGATTTAGAACCTATAGAGTTGAGATAGAGTAAGGGAAAAAGGCATGAGTGTGCGAGAAACATTGTAGAGAAAAGTCGAATTACTTGAATGAAACACGAGTGTTAGTGCCCCATCTTGAGTGAATTGAGTGTAAACATGTGAGGTTATCACTTGTGAGGTTCTTTGTTTTCTGTTATCACTAACGTTTCTTGCAGGTTAAAGATGTCTTCTGAAGGAGATAAGTCAGACTTTAAAAAAATTGAGTTCATGCTCCAGACAATGCAACAACAGTTGCAACGGAAGGACGTGAAATTCAATGACATTTATGATAAGTTGGACCGACATGAAGCTCAGTTTGCAAGGATCTAACAAGGTGATTCTTCCCGTATAAAAAGTAAGATTGTCACCAATGAAGAGTATGATGATAATGTTGGGTATGATTTGGAAGAAGAGTTTGAGACAGAGAGACATCATAGAAGGCATCATGAGTATAGAGATAGAGATCGAGTTGATAAAGCCCGTGATAGAGGCAAAGAGAACATGGATAGAAACCTGGGCAGCATAAAATTGAAGATTCCTCCTTTCCAAGGCAAGAATGATCCCGAGGTATATTTAGAGTGGGAAAGGAAGATTGACATGGTATTTGACTGACACCACTACTCTGAGGTAAAGAAGGTTAAACTTGCTGCAGTAGAGTTCACAGAATATGCTATGGTATGATGGGATCAGCTGGTCTCCAATAGAAGAAGATGTGGTGATCCTCCAGTGTCTACATGGGATAAGATGAAGTGTATCATGAGGAAAAGATTTGTGCCTAACCATTATTACAGAGAGCTGTACCAAAAGCTCCAAGGTCTCACCCAGAGTTCAAAAAGTGTTGACGATTATTACAAGGAGATAGAGATAATCATGATCTGAGCCAATATCCAGGAGGATGCAGAAGCTACTATGGCTCGTTTTCTCCAAGGTTTGAATCTTGAGATTTCCAATGTTGTAGAGTTGCAGCATTAGATGGATTTAGAGGAGATGCTGCATGTGGCCATCAAAGTGGAAAGGCAACTCAAAAGGAAAGGTACATCCCGTTTCACTCCTAGTTCAGTTCCTGTTTGGAAATCTAACACCTTTCGTAGGGATGATAAGCCTGTGTTTAAGCCTAAGTCAGAAAGTTTTATTAAGCCAAAGTTTGAGGACCCTCCAAAGCCTAAGACTGAGCCTGCCCAAGCATCCCAGAGAAGTACACTTGACATAAAGTGTTTTAAGTGTTTAGGTCGTGGACATGTTGCCTCTTGGTGTCCTAACCGTAGAGTGATGCTCTTGCTTGAGAATGAAGATGTTGAGAGTGAAGGTTCTGATGTTGGTATTGAAGATGAGATGCCTGTGTTAGAAGATGCTGAAGAAGAAGAAGTTGTTTAGTTTGCTGCTTATAGTGAAGCACTTGTTGCCAAACGTGCTCTTAATACTCATGTGAAGTTTGAGGATGAGGTATAACGTGAAAACATCTTCCATACAAGATGTCATATTAGTGACAAGGTATGCTCTGTGATCATTGATGGTGGGAGCTGTACTAATGTTGCTAGCACATACCTTGTTGATAAGCTAAAATTGCCCACTACCAAGCATCACCGCCCATATAAGTTGCAGTGGATTAATGATTGTGGTGAAGTGAACATGGTGAAGCAAGTCTTGGTTCCTTTTCGTATTGGAAGGTATCAAGATAAAGTGTTGTGTGACGTGGTACCCATGCAAGCTAGCCACCTGTTGCTGGGTAGACCATGGCAGTATGATCGGAGAATCATCCATGACGGTTATACTAACCGTTACTCCTTTTTTATGGATGGCAAGAAGATCACTCTTGCTCCCCTTAGCCCGAAGGAGATTTACGAGGATCAATTAAGGCTGAAGGAGTAACATAACGAGCAAAGGAAGCTAGCTAAAGAAAAGAAGGGAAGCAAGGAAAGCAAAGCAGTGAGCTACTATACCAACCCCTGAGATGTGAAGACTGCATTTATTGCTAAGTCTCATATCCTTTTGCTCTTATTTAAAGATTCTTGTTTCATTGATACTGAACTCCATGATACTTTGCCTACTGATGTTGTCTCATTATTTCAGGAGTTCGAGGATGTATTCCCTGAGGAGATCCCAAATGGACTACCACCGATTCGTGGGATTGAGCATCAGATTGACCTTATCCCTGGAGCTGCCATACCTAACCACCCAGCCTACAGAAGTAATCCAGAGGAAACGAAGGAGCTTCAAAGGTAAGTTGAGGAGCTCATGAGGAAAGGTTATGTGAGAGAGAGCATGAGTCCATGTGCCGTGCCCGTATTGCTTGTGCCTAAAAAGGATGGGACGTGGAGGATGTGCATTGACTACCGAGCGATCAACAAAATCACTGTAAAGTATCGCTATCCTATTCCTAGGCTAGATGACATGCTCGATGAGTTGCATGGCGCATGCATATTTTCTAAAATTGATTTAAAGAGTGGATATCACCAAATTCGTATGAAGAAGGTGATGAATGGAAAACCGCATTTAAGACTAAACACGGTATTTATGAGTGATTAGTTATGCCTTTTGGCTTGACCAACGCACCCAGTACTTTCATGCGCTTAATGAACTATGTTTTACTTGCTTTCATTAGTAAGTATGTGGTTGTCTACTTCGATGACATTCTAATTTACAGTAAGAGTCTGCATGAGCATGTTGAGCATCTTAGGAATGTTCTTACTGTTTTGAGGAATGAAAGTTTGTATGCCAATTCTAAGAAATGTACATTCTGCACTGATAAGGTTGTTTTCCTTGGGTATGTAGTTTCTTCACATGGCATTTTTGTTGATGATGAGAAGGTAAAGGCAATTAGAGATTGGCCTATACCTAAGTCTGTTTTTGAAGTGCGCAGTTTTCATGGCTTAGCTAGTTTCTATCGTCGATTCGTTAGAGACTTTAGCACTATAGCCGCACCTTTGATCGAAGTGGTCAAAAAGAATGTTGCATTTCATTGGGGTCCTGCACAAGAGCATGCTTTTAATTTGCTCAAGGATAAACTTTGTTCTGCTCATTTGTTAACTCTGCCTGACTTTACTAAAACTTTTGAGATTGAGTGTGATGCCTCAGGTGTAGGAATTGAAGCTGTGCTCATGCAGAAAAATGCCCAATTGCCTTCTTCAGTGAGAAGTTAAGTGGGACAGCACTTAACTATCCCACATATGACAAGGAGATGTATGCGTTAGTGAGGGCCTTGGAGACATGGCAATATTACCTGTGGCCCAAAGAATTCATCATCCACACCGATCATGAGTCCTTAAAGCATCTGAAAGGACAGAGTAAGTTGAACAAGCATCATGCCAAGTGAATGGAGTTCATTGAGGAGTTCCCGTACGTGATCAAGTACAAATAAGGTAAAGAGAACATCGTAGCTAATGCGTTGTCTTGTAGGTATACTCATATCACAACTCTTGATGCTAAGCTTTTAAGATTTGAGTATATCAAAGATCAATATGCTGATGATGCTGATTTTGGTAATGTTTATGATGCATGTACGACATCTGGTTTTGGCAAGTTCTATAGGCATGATGGGTTCTTATTTAGAGAGAATAAGTTATGTGTGCCTATGAGTTCTTTGCGTGAGCTGTTAGTTAGAGAAGCCCATAGTGGAGGGTTAATGGGTCACTTTGGAGTTAGAAAAAATCTAGATGTTTTGCATGAGCAATTCTTTTGGCCTAACATGAGAAGAGATGTAGAGAAGTTATGTGATAGATGCATTTCATGTAGGCAAGCTAAATCTAGAGTTCATAATCATGGCTTATATACTCCTTTACCCATTCCTACTACGCCGTGGACTGATATCTCTATGGATTTTGTTTTGGGCTTGCCTAGAACAAAACGTGGTAGAGATTCTATTTTTGTTGTGGTTGACAGGTTCTCCAAGATGGCTCATTTCATTGCTTGCCACAAGACGGATGACACAAGCAACGTTGCTGACCTTTTTTTTTAAAGAGATAGTACGTCTACATGGTGTGTCGAGGACTATTGTCTCCGATCGTGATGTTAAGTTCCTCAGTTACTTTTGGAAGACGTTATTGGGAAAATTGCGAACTAAATTGTTATTCTCCACCACTTGTCACCCCCAAACTGATGGACAGATTGAGCTGGTCAACCAAACCCTATCTACATTATTGAGGTCTGTCATACAGAAGAATTTGAAAAATTGGGAAGAATGCTTGCCACATGTTGAGTTTGCCTATAACCGCAGTGTCCACTCTATTACGAGTTGCTCTCCATTTGAAGTTGTTTATGGCTTCAATCCTCTTACTCTTTTGGATTTGTTGCCATTACCTAGTGCCGAACAGAGTAACTTAGATGGAGAACAGAAGGCTAAGTTTTTGAAGCAACTCCATGAGAAAGTGCGTTAAGCTATTGAAAGGAAGACTGAGCAGTATACCACCCAAGCCAATAAGCACCGCAAGAAAGTAGCCTTTGAACCTGGTGATTGGGTTTGGGTACATATGAGAAAGGAGAGGTTCCCTACTCAGCGACAACTAAGTTGCATCCCCGAGGAGATGGACCATTCCATGTCATTGAGAAAATCAACGATAATGCCTACCGATTAGATCTTCCTGGTGAGTATGGTGTATCTTCTACTTTTAATGTTTCTGATCTTTCTTCTTTTTCTTTTAATAAAGGTACATGCGATTTGAGGACAAATCCTTTAGAGGAGAGGGGGAATGATGGAGGTCCACTTGCTCGTGATGTTCATGATGATCGTGATGCCAAGGATCCATGGGTCATCCAAGGAGGTCCAATTACCCGAGCTCGAGCTAAGAAGATGCAACAAGCCCTGGCCTCATTGGTTTGTCAAGGAAGCTTCCATGAAAAGTTCCTAGCCACCTATATTTGTTTGGAAGCCCAAACGACATGAGTCTTAGTTTAGTAATAAGTTGGGTTAAGTGTTTAAATAGCCCACATTTGAGTTTTATAGCGTTTTGACCAATTATCCTATGTAACTAGGCTTATGCACGAATTTAAGTTTTAGTCTTATTTTCTGTTTGGTGTTAATTTCAGCCTACTTGTTTAAGGGCTTCAGTGCTAGATATTATTATAAATATATTGTAAACTCTCTTGAAGAATAGGACAGATCAGATTGAATTTTCAAAAATTTGAGTGTGCCTCTTTCT
This sequence comes from Firmiana major, assembly GCA_033439115.1. Classification (NCBI taxonomy): domain Eukaryota; kingdom Viridiplantae; phylum Streptophyta; class Magnoliopsida; order Malvales; family Malvaceae; genus Firmiana; species Firmiana major. The sequence continues at coordinate 28,520,397 of CM065912.1, forward strand.
AGGGTTCTCTCTCAACTAGACTTATCAATGTCTTCTTCCTTGTGGCCCTCCCTCTTCACCAACCACCATTGTTATACCTTAGGTTCTCGAATTTTATATTCGTAGGGTCGAGGTCCAATACCTTTAGTTCAAGTCTCTTTAGACTTCGGGTCTAGGTTGATATTCTGTTTCCCATTCAAAGCATATCATCGATGACATCCTGATTTATTCGAGGTCCAGAGAGGAGCATGAGCATCACCTGAGGATTGTATTACAGACCTTCCGTGAGAAGAAGTTGTATGATAAACTCAGTAATTGTGACTTTTGGCTTGAGCAGATCTCCTTTCTGGGACATATTGTGTCGAGGGATGGTGTGTCAGTGGACCCATCCAAGATAGAGGCGGTAGTTCAGTGGCAGAGGCCTACGGAGATCAAAAGCTTTCTGGGTTTAGCTGGATATTATAGACGGTTTGTGGAGGGGTTTTTGAGGTTGGCTGCTCCGTTCACACGTCTCACTTAGAAGAGTGTTGCATTTGAGTGGGACGACACTGCTCCGATTCTCACCATTCCTACCAGCTCAGAAGGTTTTTCTGTTTACACAGATGCTTCTTACCAAGGACTGGGCTGTGTATTGATGCAAGACGGGAAGGTAGTCTCTTATGGATCCAGGCAGCTGAAGGATCATAAGAGGAACTACCCAACCCATGACTTAGAGTTGGCGGCCGTAGTGTTTGCATTGAAGATATGGCGCCACTATTTGTATGGTGAGAAATTTCAGATATTTGCTGATCACAAAAGCCTCAAGTATCTGTTCTTGCAGAAGGAATTGAATATGAGACAGAGAAGGTGGCTTGAGCTTCTGAAAGATTATGATTGTAAGATTCTATACCACCCGGGTAAGGCGAATGTAGTGGCTGATGCGTTGAGCAGGAAGTATCTCGGGTTAGTTTTGTATATGATGGTACAGAAACACAAGTTGTTAGAGCAGTTTGCGAGCCTCAGTTTGAATGTGACCTCGCGTGATACTGATAGTGGGTATATGATTGCTAGCCTGCGATTAGAACCAAATTTGATGGATCAGATCCGACAGGCTCAACATGATGATCAGCAGTGTATTGAGATAGTCAGGAAAATGCAGAGGGGTATTGAGACTGAGTTTGAGTTGAGTTCGGATAGATTACTGAGGTTTCGAGACAGGATATGTGTTCCCGAAGATCCTGAGATCAGGAGGTTGATCTTGACAGAGGCTTATTCGTCGAGGTATACCTTGTATCCGGGTAGACAAAGATGTATCATAATCTTCGAAAGATATACTGGTGGTTGGGAATGAAGAGAGACATAGTAGAGTTTGTTGCGAGATGTCTTATCTGTCAGCAAGTGAAGGTAGACCATCAGAAGCCTGCAGGGTTATTGTAGCCTTTACCTATACCGACTTGAAAGTGGGAGCATGTCACCATGGACTTTGTGATGGGTCTACCAAGGACTCATAGAGGGAATGATGCCATATGAGTGATAGTTGACAGATTGATGAAGTCAGCACATTTTCTAGCTATGAGAATCACCGATACTCTGAGTAGATTGGCGGAGCTATATGTGTGCGAGATTGTGAGACTGCATGGTGTCCCAATGAGTATTGTGTAGGATAAGGATTCCCGCTTCACTTCTCATTTTTGGGAACACTTTCAGGAAGCTATGTGGACCCAATTGAGATTCAGTACAACTTTCCATCCTCAGACAGATAAGCAGTCAGAGAGGACTATACAGACCCTCGAGGATATGTTGAGAGCTTGTGTACTTGATTTTAGAGGCTCCGGGGATGATCACCTACCACTCGTAGAGTTCGCCTATAATAACAGTTATCATTCGAGTATCAGGATGGCACCATATGAGGCCTTGTATGGCCATAGATGTCATTCTCCTATAGGATGGGAGGAGGTTGGTGACAGGCAGATATTCGCTCCTGATTTGATACGTCAGGCCTCTGAGGATGTCTAGTTGATTTGAGAGAGGTTAAGGACAGTTCAGAGTCGACAGAAGAGTTATGCTGACATGAGACGTAGGCTGTTAGAGTTTACAGCAGGGGAGTCAGTATTCTTGAAAGTTTATCATTCCAAGGGTATTACGAGATTCAAAAAGAGAGGGAAGCTGAGCCCTCGCTTCATAGGACCTTCTGAGATACTCGAGAGAGTGGGAGATCGAGCTTACAGGCTACCGTTGCCACCAGAGCTAGCAAATGTCCATAACGTCTTCCACGTCTCCATGCTTCGGAAGTATCAGTCGGATCCGTCGCATGTGATCAGATACGTGCCACTGGAGCTCAGTGAGAGTATGTCCTATGTTGAGAGACCGATCCAGATTGTGGATAAGAAGGAGAAGGTATTGAGATCGAAGATGATTCCCCTGGTGAAAGTACTACGGCAGCATCACACTCCGGAGGAAGCGACTTGGGAGTTAGAGAGTTTGATGAAAGAAAAGTACCCGGAGTTGTTCAAAGACTGATTTAGTTCCAATTTGGAGGACTAAATTCTTTTTGTGGGGGAGATTATGTAAGACCCACTTTTTATTTCTTGTTGATGCATTCCTTATGATTCATGTGATGTACACTTCCACATATTGATTGAATCATAAGAAGAACTTTGACTGAATTAAATTTGCAAATAGAATAAAATGAAATATCGGTGATTGTATGAAGTAGCCAAATAATGGCCGAGATAGCCATAGGCCAAACGAAAGAGATCGAAATTAAGTTGACAGAAAATACGAATTTAAAATAAGAAAAGATAGCGGGTGTATGAAGGAAAGTCGGGTTAAATTGGTTTCGAAACAAGTACAAGGGTAAAACGGTCAAAAGATTGAAATCCGGTATAAATTCGAGAAGAAACTATTAATTAAAAATAAGGATTTAGGACATCTTGATCAATAATGAGAAAATTATCAAATTTCGAGTCCAATTAATTAAGATTCAAAATTATTTAGAATTATCGAAAATTCACTCGGGACAATATCCCGAAGATACGGAGAAAATATACTGAAAAAGGGTTAAAATACAATAAATAAAGTAAATAAATTAAATTAATTAATTATTAATAAAATATAAAAATTAGTAGATTTTTTAGAATTTTTTTCTTATTTTAATGAATATAATAATAATAAACTAAATTATAAATAATAATAATAATAAAAAAAGAAGAAATCGAAAATTGGTCAGGGAGAGAGAAAAACAAAAGAGCTAAAAATCGAAAAATGGAGACTGGCGCGTAACTGAGTGACCCACGGCCACCGGCGATCGACGACCCAAACGAAGATCGGAGGAGGAAGAGGAGAGGCCGGCGAACTCCACGGCACCGGAGATGTGTCGTCTAGACGTAAAAAACCGGCGAACGGAGGAAGAGAGAACCGCGAGGAAAATGGCCCGATTCCCGATGATCCACGACAGTTGGGCTTGAACGTTGGGTACCGGCGTGATCGGGAGGAGGAGGCGGTCCATTTGAGACCGGTAGCGGCCGGCGAAATTGCGGGAAACGCCGGTGACGGCAAAGGCCAGAAAACGCCACCGTTTGGCCGAAAGGAAAAGGAAGGAAAAAGGGAAGGAAAGGAAAAGAAAAGAAAAAAAAGAGGAAAAATGAAAGAAAAATTTGGGGGACGACTCAAGATTCGGATAAGTTGATCGAGGGTCGAGATTGACCTACGGGTAAATTCTGAAAATTTATTTAATATTATATTTAATGGAAAATAACCTAGATTTACCTAATTGTGCAGTTTTACGACAGAGCCCGAACGAGAGCCCATTGAGCTCCGATTTTCGTACCCCACAAAACATTGGGTAAGTACATTTTAATTTCGACAATTTGAGTCCTCAATACAGAGTTAAGATTATTTTACAGATTAATTATGTATAAAAAGGAATATTATTCGGAGATTTAAAGTAATTACCGTAAATAGTATACGGGCTATCCAATGAGTTTGGAACGAAGCCGCATGATTATTGGTAAGCCGAATGAGCCTAGTAAACCCGAAGAAGGGATTTAATAAGTAGAAACGGGTTGAAAATGGGTCGAGGCCCATTAAGGTGTAATCGGGCCCAATAAAGTAAAACGGGCCCTGTACTTTAAATTCGATCAGTAGGTGTAACATACTGATAAATATAATTGAATTGACCCAAACATGTGGTTATCTGCAGTTCCGTAGACTTGGTTGGCACGAATTTGGACTAAGAGACCTGGTATTATCGAGAAGGGATAAGTTTGCGCGTAATTCCAGGTAAGGGAATTTTACGGGCTGCTAGAGGTAACTTTACGCAATTTCGACGTCATTTACATCCCTAAAATTGTCTGAAGGGTCTAGATTTAAGATAAAAATTTTAGTGCCCCGGATGGGCAAATTACCAAAATACCATTGTGAAGGGTAAAATTTTTAATTTTAGGAAAAATTGGGAGGAGCAAGAACAAGAGATTCCTGCTCATTCTTGAGGTGTTTTGACACGTGCATGATTAGGCGGGCTAACTTTTAAATAAAAATGCACAGCATTGCATATTTTCAATAATGTGATTCTGTTTGGAAGTTGTTTTGAGATAACAGAGCCACCTACGTGATTTTATAGATATGTGACATGCTAGAGCTCAGCTCGCACGAGTTTTGATTTGTGTGATGCATGCATTAGTGCTAGAGCGAGAGCTCGCACTAGAGTTTTACATGCATTGGTGCTGGAGTCTAACTTGCACCATATTTTTACATGATTTTTGTGACACGGTGCTGGAGTCTAACTCGCACCAAATATTTTTACATGATTTTCGTGACATGGTGCTGGAGTCTAACTGGCACAAGATTTTCACATGATTTGTATACAGAGTGCTAGAGTTTAGCTCTCACTAGTTTTACTTGATTTTATGAGAGTGCTGGAGCATCGCTCACACTAGTTTTTTGAGAACATGTGATGTGCCGTACTTGAAGCGTCGAGTAGACTGTGTGTCACGCCAATTAAATAGGCTCGCACATGCGTTTTGAGACAGGGCATGAGCATGGATATGAGATATGGGTCCATGGAGTACGTTGTACCGTGCAAGTAGCATGGAGTACGCTGTACCCTACTGGGATTGATTATGTGGCATCTTCGGATGCGTGGCATCTTCGGATGCGTGGCATCTTCGGTTGCGTGGCATCTTCGGATACGAGTGGCATCTTTAGATGCGAGTGATCGGGCCGGACCGACGGGATGGATTGACCCACCACCCGGGGCGGTTCCTGATAGTGGTGAGACCCCACACACTAGGATCTGTGTAGCAGTGGGATCATGAGGACATATGGCCATAGTCCTAGTTATTTGCCTGAGATATACATATATTGCCTAGTCTCGCATGTTGATGATTTTGAGAAATACATTTTGTTGATTTTTGTGTGAGTCTGGATCACCCGAGGGAGGGGTTGAGTCCTGACTAAGATGTGATTGTGATGAGAATAAAACTGGGATTTAAACTCTTACATGTTACCACTGCTTTGAAAAGCATTTTATTTCTTGATTTTATGTGAGTTAGGAACTCCGGAGGGATGGGTTGAGTCCTGGCTTTGTTATGAAATTTTAACGAGAATGAAATGATTTATAAGGATTAGAATGTTAAGTTTTCATACCCTTTGAAAACCATATGTGAATTGTTTTACATGACATCATAAATCATAGCATCTGTTTTGAAATGTGTGGAGAAGGGGTGGTTTATGCATGGCACTACGTTCATGTAAGTTGTATGGTCATCTACTTGTTCGTAGGATTGCCTTACTGAGCTTAATGTGCTCACCCCTTTCATTTTCTCACACAGATTTCTTTCAGTAGACCTTGAAGAGGCTGAGTACTGCATTCCAGACATCCGGTGCTGCCCATCTTTTGAGGTATATACACGTATAAATATTGTATCTAAATAACATAAGCACAATATTATATTTTGTATTGACACTGGGATGTATAGACTGGGTAGATATTGTAAAGAAATGAAAAGAAATTAGTGCATAACATATGAGTTAATATTTTAATTTAAATTGTGCACTATCTGTAAAATGTATGGTGATGATATGGGCACTGACACACAGCCCAATTATTGGTTGTGGTTGGTCACGATCAGAGGTCAGGTAAGTATAAAAAAGAAAAACGAAAAATTTACTCTGGTTTTTGGGTAGTTTTGGGTCGTGACAATATCTTTTTCTCTTACGCCTCGTTTGAATCCAAACGGGGTCATGGTTTGTGTGGTCAGATTTTTTATCGCATTGCACTTATAATTTCACTTTTTATTTTTTTATTCTAATATAATTTTTTTAATACTCATTTTGTTTTTTTATCTTATTGTTACTACTGTGATTGAATTCAAACGCATCATCATTTGACATCAATCTCACAACTATTGTTATTTTCAATATTATTGAAACCAATCACAACTAATTTGACCACCTATTCAAACTAACCCTTAATCCACTCAAACATATACATCAAGCTTCATTCACTGGCATGAGATTTAAGTTTGTCTTTAGATCATTGCCTTTTGCTTTATCTTAACAAATAAAACACCAATTTTGTTTTACTTAAGAGAAGATTTTAGTTTCGACGCATATTATAGTAGTTGCTCTTTTGTTTAAAAATTAAATTTGGTTTTAATAAATAAATTAATGAAAATCTACTTTAAGATAATCAATTAGAAAATTGCCCTTGTTTTACTTTGGGAATTATTTTTTTATATTTTTTTAAGATCTTATAATTTTTTTATTGTTTACGAAGTTATATATATATATATATATATATGCATACAATCAGCAAGTTGCAGGATAATAAAATATGCAAGTAAAAATAAGTTTTGAAACCCTGAACACACAGTCACTAATGCACCGAGTGCTCAAAGGAAGCTATTTTCGAAACTGTACTTTCCTCGATTCAGATTTAGGAAGACAACCTTCTTTGGTGTGGAGGAGTATATGGTCTGCAAAAGCTATCTTCCTAAAAGGAGTTCGATGGCCGGCTAGTGACGGAAGCATGATCAGCGTGTGGAAGGATAAAAGATTGCCTTTTCCAGATTCTTTAAAGCCAACTACACCCATGGGAAATTGGGATGAGAATGAGATTGTAGCGGCACTACTGGATACAGACATAGGTAGAAGGAACTTGACTGCTCTCTAAGATAGATTTCAAGAGGTGGCTAGCAAAATATGAAGGCTACCGGTTGGAAAGTGAGGACTCCCTGATCGATTAGTTTGGCATTATGAGAAGTTAGGCAAATACTCGGTGAAGAGCGGGTACAAACTTCTGATACAATCGAGCAGCTCTAAGGGACAAACAGGAGAAAGATCCTATTTATGGAAGATGGTGTGGTCTGTAAAGGCTCCAACTGTTATGACTAAAATGAAATAAGAAAAAAAGGAAAAAATAATATATTACATGTCATTATTATAATGCGCCACATGTCATCATTATAAAGCGTCACGCGTCACATTACAATTGAACACAGTTGAAGAGAAGGCTCTATGCTCAAATTTACCTGGACAATTTTGTCCTTGAATATCTTTGTTTAATGTAGACGGTCAAATATGTAATTAAAGAGGGGATTACTCCCTATAAATAGGGGTTATGTATGATTTATGAGTAAAATCAATTCTTCATTTTTCTACTTTACTGAAATTCTGTCTAAATTTGGTTCTGACTTAAGCATCGGAGTGCTTACGCAAGGAAAAACCCCTGCGTCCCTCTGACTATTCCTGTTCTTGCAGAGTTTTCGGTAACACGTGGTAGAAAGATTGAAGCGAAGACGTCAGCAGTACATTATCATTGTGATTGGTAACAACAATTGGCGTCGTCTGTTGGAATCAAAAGAAAAGTTTTTTGCTCTACAACAATGGTACGGACACGGTCAGCAGCAAGGATGAATGATGAGAATGAGGATATGACAAACTCTCCATTGAACGACTTTGGGGAGGAAGCTCGGGGAGAGAGAGAGTCAAATATGATGATAATCCCTTTAGCAGAATTTGAAACTATGAGGAAGCAGGGAGAGACTACCTAAGCTTTACGCGCAATGATTAATTTGTTTAAGGGTGCTTTCCCAGAGTTGAATCTGTCGCTAGCCGTTCAGAACTTAGTGGAGGAAAGAACATAGAGAAGGAATACTTCGGAGGCTGGGGAGCTTGGACGTGAGACTGTGGAGAGCTTAAGGCATGAGGGTGCTGAAGACCTTGTGCGTCTGGCTACAGAAGATCTTATGCGTGAGGCTGCGGGAGGCTTGAGGCGCCAGAGTACGCGAGACACCCTGCATGAGAGTACGTAAGACCTTTGCCGCCAGAGTACGTGAGAGCATGGGTAAGACCTTTGCCACCAGGGTACGCCAGACCATATGCGCGAGGGTTCGAAAGACATTGGCCGCTAGGGTGAGCGACAGCCTATGCAAGACCTTTGCCGCCAGGGTGCACGAGAGCATGCGCAAGACCTTTGCCGCCAGGGTGCATGAGTGCATACACAAAACCTTTGCTACCAGGGTGCGCAATACCATATGTGCGAGGGAACGGGAGACTCTGGCCGATAGGGTGCGTGAGACCCTGCGGAAGACCTGTTGCGCGAGAGTGTTCGAGACCTATATCACCAGGGTTCGCAAGACCTTGCGGAAGACTTAACACGCCAGGGTGCGCAAGACCTTAGGCACGAGTTTGCGGGAGACTTTAGCCGCCAGGGTAGGCGAGACCCCATGCTCGAGGGTGTGGGAGACCTTTATCGCCAGCATTCGTAAGACCCTGCAGAAGACTTGATGGGCCAGGGTGCACAAGAATCCATTCGTAAGGGTACGAGAGAGTTTGGCCGCCATAGAACGCGATACTTGGGACGCTAGAATACGCGAGACCCCTTGCGCGAGAGTGCAGAATATCTGAGACGTCAGGGTGCATAAAATCCCTTGCATGAGGCTGAAGGCTTAAGACGTCAAGGTACGAGAGACGCTGCACGGGAGATCGTTAGGGACCTGCGACGCCCGAATGTCGAAAATCTTGAAAGTTCAATTGGAATAGATGCTGAATACATGGATAGTAGAGGAGGTGATGAAAATGGCACCGAAATGGTTCAAGATCGACCTGCACCCGCAGCACAAGAAGCCATGGACATGAAGAAAATGGTTGAACGAATCTTAAAGGAAAAAAGGTTGGTTCCGACTAAAGAGAACTAGAGAAGAAGAATCACATTCAGTGCAGCGATCATGGGAAAACCACTACCCCCAAAGTTTAAGATGTCGCAGATAACAACATATGCCGGGAAAACTGATCCTTTTGACAATGTTGAAAATTACGAGTCGTTAATGCTACTACATGGTTGGGAAGATGAGATTATGTGTAGGGCATTCTCCCTAACCTTAACTGGCCACGCACTGAAATGGTTCAACAACTTACCGGAAGGGTCTATCTCGTCTTTCAATCAGTTGAGGAGTGAATTTTTGAAGGCCTTTGCGATAAATAGCCAGAAAAGGAAGGAGGCTACTTATTTGCTCACCTTAAGACAAAGGAACAAAGAATCACTAAAAAGTTATGTCGATCAGTTTCGTGATGCTACTCTTGAGGTACGTGATCTACAAGTTGGGGTAGCGGTGACAGCCATGCTATAGGGGACTAGGTCTGAAAGGCTTCAAGAATCATTATCTTTGAATCAACCAATGACAGTTTCAGACTTATTCTCTAGAGCAAACAAATATATTGCTTAAGAAAAGGTGATGAAAATGATACTAACGCGGGACATGAAGGAAGGAAGGAAACAGGAAAGAGAGCCCGATGATAAAAATGCAGGAAGATCAGATAAAGCCCTAAAATTGAAATATGATAATTACACGCGGTTTATCGAACCACGTGCTTCAATTTTAGCAGCGATAGAAAGAATTGGGATGCTTTAATTCCCAATGAGAGGTGAAGAGAATTTAGGACGAGATCATGGGTCCCACTGTACTTTTCATTCTGCTTTTGATCATACATCCGAGAAATGTCGGGAACTGATGAACCAGTTTGAAAAGTTGGCTAAAGAAGGGAAGCTAGACCGTTATGTGTGGAGGAATAAAAGGATTTGATACCCCGCTCGTGGTTGAGGAGACAATAAATTGCGTGATAGACACTACAATGACAAAAAATATGAGGAGAAACGAAGAAAGAGGAAATAAGGTAAGAAGGGGAGAACGTAGGAACCAACAGATAGACAATGAACCAACAAAAGCCACCATTCATGTCATCTCTGGTGGAGAATACATAGTTGGTAGCTCATCTGCTTCACAGAAGGATTATGTTAGACAAGTGTATCATGTTTATTCTGTGATGAAAGCAGCTAAAGATGAAGAGGCAATTACTTTCACGCCAGCAGATCAGGGAGATGTTATTATTCCACATAGTGATCCTATGGTCATATCGGTAGTTGTGGCTAAACATCCGATAAGTCGAATTCTAATAGATAATGGAAGCTTGGTGAACCTTATCTATTGGGATTGTTTCAAAAAAATGAATCTGAGTGAAGACAGATTGAAGCCCATAACTACCCCCTGTTTGGCTTCATAGGAGAGAAAGTAAAGGTGGCATGGTCGATTGAACTAACTGTTACTTTGGGAGAATATCTTAAGAGTGTTACAAGACAAGTCTTATTTATGGTGGTCAAATCAACATCTCTAGCTTATAATGTTATTCTCGGACGGCCATTATTGAGTGATATGAGAGTCGTACTCTCCCCATGTTATCTGCTGATGAAGTTCCCGACTCCCAGAGGTATGGGGCAAGTCCGAGGAGATCAAAGGAAAGCGAGAATGTGTAATATTGCATCAACTACAGGCAAGGAAGTTCAAAGAAAAGGAACCCTCACCAACGTCAGGGTACCTAAGCCATATCAAATGCCCAGAAGGAAGATGAAAAGTTCATAAGACTAGGAGATAGCAAAAACGTGAAATACCAACCACTTGAAATTACAGTAGCAGTGAGACTTTAATTTATTTAATGTTGTTTCTTGTTACTAAACCATGGATTGAAATTTCATTTATTGAATTATGATTTATTAATATTTTATTGCCTATTGAAATTTTTAGCCATATTAAGTGCAATAGCTTGAAGCGAAAAGTGCGCGAGGTAAGCTAAGCACTCAGACAAGGGCTTGAAGCGAAAAATGCATGAGGTAAGCCACGCACCCAAAACAAAAGGCTTGAAACGAAAAGTGCGCGATGTAAGCCATGAAGGAAAAAGTGCAAAAGCTTGAAGCGAAAAGTGCGCAAGGTAAGCTAAGCACTTAGATAATGGCTTGAAGCGAAAAATGCGCGAGGTAAGCCACGAAAAAATGTACAAGGGCTTGAAATGAAAAATGGGCGAGGTAAGCCACGCACCCAAAACAAAAAGCTTGAAGCGAAAAGTGCGCGATGTAAGCCATGAAGAAAAAAATGCAAGAGCTTGAAGCGAAAAGTGCGCGAGGTAAGCTAAGCACTCAGCAAGAGCTTGAAGCGAAAAGTGCGCGAGGTAAGCCATGAAGAAAAAAGTGTAAGACCTTGAAGCGAAAAGTGTGCAAGGTAAGCTAAGCACTCAAATAAGGGCTTGAAGCGAAAAATGTGTGAGGTAAGCCACGAAGAAATGTGCAAGGGCTTGAAGCGAAAAATACGCGAGGTAAGCCACATACCCAAACGAAGGGCTTGAAGTGAAAAGTGCACGATGTAAGCTATAAAGAAAAAGTATAAGAGCTTAAAGCGAAAAGTGCGTGGGTAAGCTAAGCACTCAGACAAGGGCTTGAAGCGAAAAATGCGCGAGGTAAGCCACGAAGAAATGTACAAGGGCTTGAAGCGAAAAATGAGTGAGGTAAGCCACACACCCAAACAAAGGGCTTGAAGCGAAAAGTGCGCGATGTAAGCCATAAAGAAAAAGTGCAAGAGCTTGAAGCGAAAAATGAGCGAGGTAAGCCACATAAAAATAAATAAAACTCAAAGAATATGCTAGACAAGCTATAAAGAAAGCATAAAATGAGAATATGCTAAATAAGTTGTCTTAATAACGCGAGAAAGTACATGAAATAATTGGTACTTTAGAGAAAAAGTAAAACATCCTATGCATGTACTCAAATTCCTAGTACAGATAAAAGAATGTTGGCAACATGAAAAAAGAAATAGAAAGAACTAAAAATATTCCTCAGTTGGTAGGGAAGCGCCCTCGCCCGAAGAAACTGACTCGTCGCAATCCAAATTGCCTAAAGCGTCAATCACTCCCGATTGCTGATGAGGTACCTAGGGGCTCGAAAGGTTTGAAAGATCGTAATGGGCCCCCTTCTCCAGATAAGTCTAAAAATCCTCATTATTGGGCTCATAATGTGTCCAACCTTTAAATTCACTGGTATAACCCTTCAACTGTCTCGACCGCTATAATTCAGGAAACGTTTCTCCTGATCTCTCCTTTTCTAGCCAAGAACGTGTCATGTAGAAACCATATTTCACGAAGCTGATAGAGAATAAGAGCTTCCTGTCATGACAGTCTTGTGATAAACGATATTCTTTAACAGCTTCAGAACGAATCTCGTTACACACATCCTGGCTAACTGAAGAAGATGAAGGTTCTTTACGAAGGTTAGAAACTTCTTCTTCCAACCTCCCGTGATCAGACTTCAGCTTATCATAACTGGTTTGGAGGTCTTGCAACTTTAACAGAACTGAATCATAGTTGGACTTGAAAGAATTTAGCTCTTCTTGGGTCACAGTATAAGACTTCTTATATTGTTTAAACTTCTCTTCCTCCTTAGTAAAATCCTCTTAAAGGCGGGAATAGTTGAGGCTCAAATCCTCTTTCTCTTTCCTCAATCGGTTGAGTTGCTCAGGAAGCCTTATGTACTAGTTCCTTTCAGTGAGCCACTCAGACTTTTCGGCCCTCAATTGGTAGAGCTCAGCATCAGCCTGAGTCTTATATGCCCCATACCGCGCATTGCAAGCGATTACTTGCTGAGCTGTTTGAAAGGGCATAAAGATTAAAAAGTTAGCCAAGAAAATAAAGAATAAAAAGAGAAAGGGAGGAAACACAGACAAAGAAGATACCGTCATAACTAAATAATCTGCTCAATCCTCGGGTTGAGGAAAACCCTTGAACAACTCTGCTTCATCTCTTCAGAGAATGGTCGACCAACCTAAGCGAGATGCCACTCCAGGATCATGGATTGAGTCATTATCATTAACGCTTGGATATACTACGAAATTTTACCCATGGACCGTCTCTCCACCGTCCACCCGATATCTAGAAAGGTTAAGCTTAACAACTGAAGGGAACACTGGCTTATCTCTCATGGCCGACTTGATATACAAACATCGCCTCCCAATGCGAGATGGGCGAGCAGTGTTGTACTCCGCCCGGTTAGCACGATGATATTCTTCCAATTCAGGATCTAGAAGCTGGGGCTCCACAGCGGGCTGTTTCCCCTATCTTGATTACAAGAGTTGGACCCCTCAGGATGAGACAGAAGAGGAGCTTAAGGAGACCCTGATCTTTCATCTCGAGAGGCTGGAGTAGAAGTACGACCATGACTTCGAGACTCTCGAGCATGGTCCCTCTGGCATCTACGTTTGTGAGGACGAGCGACTCTAGTAGCATCCTCACCGCTATCCTGTCCCTCGTCGCCTTCCCGTCAATCAAAAGCCCTCTTAAGTTTGTCCATTCCTGAAAGAAAAATAGAAAAATAAAAGTCAGAACAAACAAGAGGGAAGTAAACAATTATTTACATTGTGAAATACAATATGAAATCACTCGGATCTAAATAATCATCAAGAGAATGGATGTTAGCAAGGCTCTCATCCGAAGGAAACTCAAGAAATGGGCTCCCAAAAGCCTCGCCTTGCCCCTAATCCAAATCCTCCTCGATATCTTCCTCCGAGGAATCGGTGGGATTTCCCACACCTTGATTTCCTCCGAGGTGACTAGAGGGTAAGGCAGGCTCATGTGCTGGAACCGGACCAACAGGAAGGCATCCCCAACCAGCAGCAATTATATTCTCCGAAGTTAATAAAGATAGTAAAGCATCCTCGTCATCCACTTGTAGTTGGGAGATAAGGGGACCATACACATCCCTTAAATTAGATAGAGGACTAAGGTTGGATGGTCTGTGACAACCCCACCGGGTAGGAATATTTAAAGACGAAGGGACCTCAACAACAAGCCAATTTGAAGCATAATTATGTAATTTGGATGGAGGCCTCCCAAAAAGTTTATTACTCTGTTCCCTCCCAAAAATATTTTGTACAAAAAAACGTGTCGAACTACGGACACTACGAACTCTGAAAAAGGAGTTGAACAAAGGAATGGTGGGCCTGACATTAAGTCTATGACATATAATTGTAAACCCTACAACTTGTGCCCATCCATTAGGGTGAAGTTGGGCAGGGACTATGCCATAGTGTTGAAGAAAAATAACTTCGAAGTCTGAAAGGGGAAAACGAAGCCCAAATTCTAACGAGGCTCGATGAATAGAAACGCTGCTACTGGCACATTGGGGAACGCATTTTACTGTGGTGGGGAGCCTATAATAATAACCCTCGGGAAGAGGATAGGTATTACAAATATACTCGAGATCAAACTCTCTAAGTCTAGAATAAGGATCTAGAATTATTTGTTTACCACTACCTTGTCCAGCCATTGAAGAAACGAATCAATACAACAAATGCTATAAGACAATAGAGACTCCATCTACCTTAAGTGTAGCAGAATTTTCGTGAGAGTCTGATGCCGCGAGGGTAGTGCCACAAGGGTCAAATGCCGCAAGCATCTGCCACGAAGGTCTGATTCCATGAGAGTAGTGTGTGTGGGTACTGCCGTGAGAGTCAAATGCCGTGACATTCTGTCGCGAGGGTCTAATTCTGTGAGAGTAGTGCCGCGAGGGTACTACCACGAGAATCTACTATTGCCATGAGGATCCCGCGTTTTCTGAGATGCCGTAAGGGTCTGGCGCAAGAGTGAACCGCAAGAGTGTGCCGCGAGAGTATGCCGTGAGAGTATGCGGGAGGAAAATGAAGTGCGAGTCATGTTCTTATGACATATATATATATATATACTGTCGAGAGATGAAAACAAGGTACTCTTCCTCGGAGTATAACTTACAAAAGAGTGGGAAGCAACTGTTATGACTAAAATGAAATAAGAAAAAAGAGAAAAAATAATATATTACGTGTCATTATTATAATGCGCCACATGTCATCATTATAATGCGCCACATGTCACATTACAATTGAACACACTTGAAGAGAAGGCTCTATGCTTAAATTTACTTTGGACGATTTTATCCTTGAATATCTCTGCTTAATGTAGACGGGCAAATATGTAAATAAAGAGAGGATTACTCCCTATAAATAGGGGTCGGGTATGATTTATGAAAAAAAATCAATTCTCTATTTTTCTACTTTACTAAAACTCTGCCGAAATTTGGTTTTGACTTAAGCATCGGAGTGCTTACGCAGAGAAAAACCCTTGCGTCCCTCTGATTATTCCTGTTCTTTCAGAGTTTTTGGTAACACGTGGCAGAAAGATCAAAGCGAAGATGTCAGCAGTACATCATCGTTGTGATTGGTAACAACACCAACCAAATTGAAGACCTTTCTGTGGAGAGTTGTGACGCCTCAGAAGTGTGGAAAACAGGGCAAATTTAAAACTTTTTATTCATCAATTCACTATTAAGGGTGCATTCTTGTGCAATGTCATACATCATGATATATAAATTATAAAGTTACACCTCAAGATCTTATCATCTTATAATTATGTATCATACCGTATAAATTACTCAATTCAAGGTTAATTAATCCTAATACATCCCATACATCATTGTACATCAAGTGTCTGTAAATTCAATATTAGTATAGGTACATGAATGATAAATTATACCTCAAAGTACACTATATGGTCTAGTGCTTAAGACCTCCACTAACCACTATTCCGTACGTCGCAGGGAAACTTTCTTCACTTGAAGAAATCTCGGGGGAGATAAAACAGGCTGAGCTTCTAAATCGCTCAGTAAGGGGGTAAGGGACTCATTGAAAAATAATGATTTGCACAGCACAATCATTTTATTGTGTGGGTGGAAACCCAATAAACTCAGTAGAAAAGTGTAGCATGAATAATTAAAGCATCATCTCAACTCATTTCTCATAACTCAGGTAGAAACATGATAATAAATGGCACAACCATGATTACAAGCATGTATAAAATAAGATGCGATAATGGCTTTTCTCATAAAACGTGATGAAAATCACCTCAATAGTAATGCACGTGACACAGCCACCAAACACAAACTCATGTGTAAAATGAGATTAGGCAAATAAAACTCTTATAAAAATTCATCATGGCACATGAAAACGATTGAACTCGTCCCCTAGGTGGACATCCCCAATCTAGGGATTTCGTCGATAATAATTCACCCATGGCCATGGTTCACTGTAGAGTTGATCAGAGTCGTATAGTCGTCGATCTTACATGCTATCAAAGCACGACCCGGTCTTACATGCTATCAGAGCAATGCCACCCATCGCTGCCGCGGAGCGAGGTCATCTCACGATACCAGAACGAAGGAGTCGATCTTACGTGCTGCTAGAGCACTGCTCGATCTTACATGCTACAAGAGCAAAGCCTGATGTGTATTCAACATGACATGCCTAAGTCTCAATAATAGCCATTATCAAATAAAACGTTTTGCCTTCACGTAGCGCTCATATGATTTTTCTCATAAAACTCATCTCAAAACCATTTTGTACTCAACACAAAACATGTCAAAACTGAGCTCAAACCGGAAAAACCATGCACACATTTATCAAATCTCAGTACACCTTAACGTAGAGCCCAAATCACTTTTCAAACTCAAAACGGTTGTAAAACAATTTCATATTTAGTTTACAACTCATAAAAATTGGGTCCTAACCAGCTATAAAACCGTGTGCAATAACTCATTCTCAACTCATAAAAACATGCTTGTTTTCTCAAATCACATTTCATGCTACAATATCATCACAAAATCGAATACACAAATGAGTTTAAGTTTTCTCTTACCTCGTTGCACCTCGTATAGTACAATCGTTCCCCCAAACGACGGATTAGCCTCGTATTCCTCTCTGGAACTCCCAGGCTGTCCAAACGATGCTAAAACATCAATAATTCATCTTAATCACATCATCGAGCACATATTTGAGATATTCTTGTTAAATACTACAAACCTCATTTTTCTCATATTCCTATCCTAATTCACATTCTCATCCACTACATTTCAAATCCTATATTTTTCATGTGTAATATCCATGCCAAAATCACCTCATTGCCTCAATTCCAATTTATAGACAAAATCTCAAAAATCACCACAATTGTATAATATCATCATCACTCCCAACAAACTCACAATTTCATCAACTCTAATCATTACCTAGCCATTTTATCACAACACCTATAGTCACAATCACCAAAATCACCTCAATGTCAAAGATTAAAGTTTACAAATTTACCCAAAACTTATGGAGAGCTCTATTCACATCTCGATTCGATTTGTCCTTCGATTTTCAAGTATGTTGTTCTCCTTTGGATGAGGAACAAGCTTCTTGTCACAACCTCTGATTCAAATGCAAATGGGCGATTTGGAAAAGAGAGAAAGCTAGGGATTTCGATTTTTAAAGAGAGAGAATGAATTTCTAGAAAAACACAGGGGTCCTTATATAGGCCAAAGGTAGGAGATCGATCTAGTCCTTGATGAGATCAATCTCTCTTTGAATTTGGAAATGTTTTGGGGCAATTTTATGCCTAGGAGATTGATCTGTCGTGGGGTGAGATCAATCTCTTAATTGCTTGATGAGATCGATCTGCTCCTTGAGGAGATCGATCTTCTTTTTACATAAACATTTTGAGATCGATTTCTTCTTCATGAGATCGATCTCTTCATTACAGAATCATAAGGAGATCAATCCTCTTCCCTTGGAGATCGATCTGCTCTCTTAAATTCCTCCTTCCTTGTCACTTTGGCCTACCAAATCGATCCTCTCTTCTCCAAGATCGATCTGGCCTCATAGTTTCACACTTTGGTTGTACATTTAACATAAATTTCCAAATATAATTGCCATAATTTACTGCATTGATTAAATTCTCATTCATTACTCATTCATCACTTAAAATTTCATTCCTTACCACCTTAATATACGAGTACATCACATTTAGCTCAATTAATTACACTTCATGTTCACATTACATAATTAGATATGTATAAAATTCTCAAATCTCACAAGAGCAATTCACGGAAGTCTCCCAATAATGTTTAATCTAGTGAGGAAGAAGATCGTAGAGGAGGTACCCTATGTGATTTGTAAGGATGGGGCTGAGACTACTTTACATGCTCTTGTCATATGTCAACTGGCTAAAGAAACTTGAAAGCTTCTTGGTTTTTGATATGACTACGCCCACTCTAAATTATCCAGACGTGTTAACCGCAAGTGCACGAGTCGTACAAGTAATAATGGGATTTGAGTCCCGGATTATCATCCCACAGAGAATCTAATTAGCCTAATTAAGTATAGGTTAATTTTAACCTAAGTATATCCTAGCAAATTATGAGAATTTAGTGGGTGATCTACTAAGTTTAAAATTAAAATTACTGGAAAACAATAAAAACAATGAAAATTATAAAACAAATAAAACAGAACTAAAATTACTTACAGAACTGCGAGTAATAAAGAGCGTTAACCTACAAGATAATTAACAAAGCTAAAATTAATTAGTGCAAATAAACTAGAATGCAAATAAGAAAAATAAAGAAATAAAAATAACTTGAATATAATTAAACAATCCTACAAAAATGAAATGTGCATGCAATTTATCTAATTATCAAAAATGAAGATGCAAACTAACTTAAAATCTAATGAAATAAAATTCTAAAAAGTTAAGAAAATTCCTAAATATAACTATAAGTCTAAATGTCTAAAATAGTGCTTCTAAGTTAATCCTAACTATAGCTAATTACTAACTTAACAATAAAATCTAAATAATGCATGAGAAATAAATATTTTTGGATTATTAATTTTAAAATGAAGATTAAATTAAAAATGCATGAAATAATTTTACTCTAATTTAATTCTAAATGCAACACATAAACTCTACACTAAAATTTTAAACTAATAGGCAAAAACAATTAATGAACATGCAAATTAATTTAAAACTATTTTTACCTAAGCTAACAAATAATAATAAGAGGCATAAAAATATTTAACAAAGAAAACATGCTAAACAAATTGTAACAATTAACAATGGCCAAACATGGCTTTAACCAAATTCCCAGCCAGCACTGGTCCTGTGTACTAGTACTGTGCACTCTTCACCCTTCTCTGCTCTAGGCGCTGTCCTGCACCACGTTCCTGTACTGGCACAACCCAGCAGCTGATGTTGTACTGCCATCGATCCTCTGCTCCTGCTTTGCTGTGAAACGCTGCCCACTGTCTTCAGCTAGTACTCGCAGTAAATAAGACAGCACTGGTTATTGGAGCAAGATGCACACACAGCAAGCTGTTGTCACCATGTCCTGCCGAGCAGCACATCCACTCTTTTCCTACTATACTCAGCAAAGCAGACCAAGGAATCAGATAAAACATAAGCAAAAATTGTTAAAATTCAAGTTTAAGGTAGTGAATGAAGAACTTAAAATGGCTGAAATTAAGAGTTAAAGCAAAATGAGAAAATGAACAGTAGATAAATCATGAAACAGAGGAGAACAGAGGATGAACTTTTGCTTACCATTTTCATAGCCAAGCTCACGGTTTGGCTAAGTCCACTCTGCCCAGTTCAGCTAGCACACCAGCAAGTTCAGTTCTGCCACATTGCTCTTCTGCTTCATTCCCGATCACTGGAGTACGCTATACAATCCCAGCAACTCCATGTCCAGTAGTGGCAACACAGCTTCAGCCTCCTTTGCTCGTGCTTTAGTTATACATCCACACACCAACTCCTCGGCACCACACAAAAATACCAATAAATGAAGTCTAAACCGAGAGGTATAGAAACTGTTGAAAGCTAACACTAGGGGAAGACAAATGAATAAAAGCAGTAACTAAAATCTAAACAAAAACTAGAGAAAGCTTTAACACAAATATACAAAATCCCAGTGGCCTCGGGTTGCTTCAGTTTCTGCTCCTACCACCGTGGTTCCTCCATGCCATTGATGAGAAAACAATGCTCAACACCAAATCCGCATCAAAGCACCAGAACTAAGTATGGCAGTAATGAAGGAAGCTTAATCATCCGAATGAGCAGTGGAAAAAATAAAGAAGGAAAAAAATATAGCAAGCAAACCGAGAGCTTGCTTGCTATCTGTCACCCACTTCTTCTTATCCAAATCGGGGAACAACCTCTATGACCATACAATGCCTCACACAAAGTTACCCCGATACTCAAGTGATAACTGTCACTATTGACGAATTCAATTAGTAGTAACTGATCATCCCAAGAGCTTATAAAATCAAAGCATACACTCTCATCATATCCTCCAGAACCTGTACAGTCCTCTCTGACTGACCATCTGTTTGAGGATGAAAAGCTGTGCTAACACTCAATCGAGTTCCCATAGCTTCCTGAAAACGTTCCCAGAAGTGGGAAGTGAAGCGAAAATCCCTATCTGATACCATGCTTACTGGAATACTACAAAATGTTCCACAATTTTCCATACACATAAATCCGCCTACACACTCAGAGTATCTGGGGATTTCCATAGTCAGAAGGTGGGTAGACTTAGCCAATCTATCGACTATCACCCAGATAGCCTCATGATTCATCCGGGTCCTTTGTAACCCATCATGAAATTCATGATAACTTGTTCCCATTTTCGTATCAATATAGGTAGAAACTGCAATAACCCTGTAACTTCTTTTGGTCTACCTTAATCTGCTAACATACGAGATAGTTTTTTTCGCAATCTCTACAATGTCTCTTTTCATATCTGACCACCAATACCATTTTCTAAGATTTTGATATATTTATTACTTCTCGGATGCACTGTATATCTCGAAAGTGAGCTTCTGACAATAATTATCTCATCACTGTGGTCTTGGGGAGCACTTATACTGTCTCTGAACCTCAGTAAGCCATCATCACTCTCTGTGAACTCTGTCACTATACCTATCTGAATCTGACCCACACTATCGAGACCATGTCGATCATCACGCTAAGCCTATCAAATCTGGTCACTCAAATTTGGTTCTAATCTCAGGCTAGCTGTCACATAATCACTGTCATCATCAAAAGGGATCACATCACTACTGAGGCTTACAACTCCTCTAGCAGCTCACGGTCATTGACCATTATATGTAATACCATCCCGAGGCTCTTTCTGTGAAAATAGATACTTAAGACTTTTATGATCAGTGCACGCCATCCCTTAGTGCATTACTACGGCTACCAACTTTAAATCATGGGCCGGATAATCCTTTCATGGTCCTTAAACTTTTTGGATCCATACGTGACTATCATCTCGTTTTGCTTCAACACAGCCCAATCTTGGTTTCAAGACATCCATATACCCTGAGAAACCTCTTAATCTGTTGGGTATGGTGAGAATAAATGCGGTTGTCAGTTCATACTTCAGTACACCAAAACTCCTGTCACGTCTATCATCCCATTCAAATACAACTTTTTCTAAGTTAAACGTGTCAACAGAGTAGTCCATTTTGAGAACTCTCAACAAACCATCTGTAAAAACAATTTCCAATTGTTGCTTATAATTTTCCCTGGACTTTAAATACACCAAAAATATCATCAATAAGGATGATAACAAATCGGTCCAGGTAAAGTTTAAATACCTCATCGTAGTTGAGTTCCACTAAATATTTCAACCACCCATATCCTTGACCTATGTACGCATAAACGTATAATGTCATTTCGAAATCGCTTTTGTTCAAGATACTAACCCGCGTCATTTCCTTTTTATTATATTAACGATTTTTTGTTTTTTATTTTTTAAATTTTTAATTGTTTAAACCTTCATGATTAATCGAATTCTATATTTGTTTATCGTACAAGTAAAGGTACCCTAATTTTAAATGTATATATACGACTGTGATTTCAATTTATAGGTTGTGTATACTTTTTGACGCTGTCAAGTCTTCAGGCGGGGAGGTATTTTGAAATACCTTTATTAACCCTCCTCCTCTTATCCTTGGCCGCAATTCATATTCACTACATATCGCTTAATCCAAATTACTTTACATATCAAAGATATTCTTACCTTGCATACGCCTCTTATTCTAATAGATCTTGTATTCAGGATCTATCACATCTCAAAGCTTATCTCCTTTCGTATAACACTTATAACAAACTCTGTCATTACTCATTCCGTGAGTACAATCATTTACTCCTTTAATTTCAATTGCTACACCCATTTTTATTACTTGTCAAAACTTACAGTATACTTTTCAGGGGTAAACATATCACTATCTTAGGATAGAAATCTGAACAGTATAGTTTGCAGCCGACCAATTTATTCTCAAATATTACTTCAAATTATTCATTTTCCATTCAATAAAATTGGCTGACTTATACTTCTTCCCCCGTTTTCGACTTATAATCTCTTCATAATTATTCCGTTAGTTAACCCTCCTTCATTGGGGTACTAACTATCAGTTTTGTACCCAATGGTGTAGGCATTTATGTCTTTGACTAACTTATATACAAATGAAGGCAGTATGAATAAATGCATAGTACCAAGATCAAGTAACATAATTACATCTTTATTCATAACCAGTGTGGTATCTTTCACCACATCATATGAAACATCAGTAGTGTCCTGGTCCAAGGCATACACTCGCCCTCGTCCAACAACCTACTTTCCCTTTCTCTTCGGCTGTGGCCTCCATTTTTTAGTGCAGAGATACCATAGTTTTCTTTGTCTCTTTACCCTTCTGTGGGGCAATCTCACCCAACTCTGAGCAATCATTAAATAATTGGTTTGTCTTACCACACTTAACGCCTATTTTAGTCAATAAAGTGTAGGTGTAGACCCTACTTCCGTGGTATCTACCACACATCCTACATTATTCCGTAGCAGGTCGGGGTCCTCCAATCACAATATCTGTGTAAACGCTGAAATTGGATACATTGGGGCCTTACCAATCATCTTACCTCGTGACTCAATAGCTCTAAGCTTTTACCAAACTACCTTTTTCCCGTTCTAACATCTCTGTCATTCTTTATTCTTTTCTGTCTCTATTTCAGCCCTTACTACCTTTCCCAATCTCAGAGGCGTGCAACACATGATCTTATTCATGCAACTGTATTCTGCGCACTATCTCGACATAAGTAATGAGCCAATCGGACTCTAATAGACAATTTGAGACCTTCCATGAACTTTTGGACTTTCCGACTCTCACGCCCATACTGTCGGAGTCATGTCTACCCAGGAATATAAACTTAGTTTCATACTCGTCAATCAACCAGTTCCTATGGGTCAGAGTAAAGAATTTCTTCTGTAATTTCCTTTAAACAATATCCGGGATATTCTGTCATCGAAATACATCCAGAAATATTTCTCATGTCGGCTTTGGACATCTAATGTAAACCCCACAAATTTCCTACGTTAATTTAATTATATAAAAATGGAAATAATATATATTAACAGAAGCGTAAATATTCGTTGTAGGGATCGAGGACTATAGGAACCGAGAAGCCCGTGGGATGACCGGGAACCCGAAGATACAAGAAGTAATAAGGCGAATGCAAGTACGGATGGATTAGAAAATTTTAATTTGTTATTCGAAAAGTGTCGATGTAAACACTTGTATTGAGAACTCATGAAGAATGATGGAATCCCGATATTATTTTAATTTCGGAATAAGGAAAATCTCATGGAAGGCATGATATTATGTCTTTGGATAAATTATATAAGAAAATGTATATATATAGATATGTACATATGTGAATATGTATGTATATATATATATATATATATATATATATATATATACATATGTACTAACATTTAAATAAAAGGAAAGGTATATGTATATATATATATATATAGGTATAATATATGTATATATATATACTAGACAATTTAAAATGGAAAAAATGATGATATACATATATATATATATATGACAAATATATATATATTTATTGTAAAGTATAATGTATAAGACACTTAATGTAATAATAATAATAATAATAATAATAATAATAATAATAATAATAATAATAATAATAATACACAAACAATATATTAATACTAATATAATGTATAAATATACATTGATACATTATATAAGAATGGGTATAAAAATATAATAACCACACAAATACATAACAATTAACACCTACATACTAATATAATATATATATATTAAACTAATATATATATATAAATATATTATGGCATGTACGGAATTGGCTTAGAAAAGCCAATTCCGTCTGCCACTGTTGCAATTGGAAAGGAAAATCAAACAAAAAACAGAGGAGGCTCGGGCGGGAAAAAAAGAAAAGAGAAAGGAAAGGAAAGAAAGGAAAGAGAGGCCTGCCGGGGAAGAAGAAAAAGGAAAGGAAAGAAAGGAAAGAGAGGCCTGCCGGGGAAGAAGAAAAAGGAAAGGAAAGAAAGGAAAGGGAAGCAGTCCGCCGGGGAAGAAGAAAAAAGAAAGGAAAGAAAGGAAAGGGGAAGCAGTCCGCCGGGGAAGAAGAAAGGAAGGAAGAAAAGAAAATAGAGGGACTGTTGGCCGAGGAAGAGAGGGGAAGAAAAAGGGAAAAGAAGGGAGGAGAGAAAAAAAAAGAGGAGAGGACTGATCGGGAGAGTGAAATCGGGAGAAGGGAAGAAATTGCAGCAGAGCAAAGTCGAGAGAAGGAGAAGAAATTGCTGCTGGAGGTGAAACCGAGAGAAGGAGAAGAAACTGTGGAGCAGACCAAACTAAGGCTGAAAAGGAGGAAGGAGCATAACTGAATCGAAGCTGGAACAGAGGCAAGGGGGGAGGAGATTGAAACCGAAACAGGGACTGAAGAGGCAGCACCGAGAGCAGAAAATCTGGAAACAGAATCGGGCTTGAATGGATAGCAGAACAGGGGCTGGAAATGGAGGCTGTAACTGAGACCAAGCAGGGGAAACCGTGAGGGAGAAAGGGGCTGGAATCGAAGGAGAAAGGGAGGAAGTAGGGCTGACCGAGAGGAAAAGGAGAAAAAAAAAGAAAAAAAAAAGGAGAAAAGAGAAAAAGAAAGGGAGGTAAGATTTATGTATATACAGGCATATTTAATTTACATGTATATATATAGATTGAATTATACGCATGATTAGTATAAATTTAAATGGTGTAAAAAAAAAAAGGGGTAGTGATGAATGATGGGTAAAGGGAGAGGTAATGCATGTATGTATATATATATATATATATATATTTATATTTATGTGAGGGTGCATAAATGGAAACAAGTAAAAATGATATATATATATATATATACACGTATCCATGTGGGTATGTATGAGTATACATATACATATATTGAGTATTTACTTAGGTGTACGTATAAAGGAATGTATGAGAGATGTGTATATACTAGGAGGTATATACAAATGAAGGTATAAGATAAGAATGTGTTTTAATATATGTACATACATGGGATGGATACATGTGATGAGGAAAAAAATGAAAACAAATAATGAGGCATATATAGGAATATATATACATACATACTCGCTAGTATATATATGTAGTTGTATATAATAATAGGTATACCGAGGTGTGTACGTACAAAAATAATATAGGGTAAGGAAAATATATATACGTACGTGAATAGCCTAGGTACGTACGATTAAACGTACACACGAGGAAGAACGAATAGGTTACGATTTTAACGTATTTCGAGTGACTCGTATGAATAGGAAGCTAAGTAAACTACCTTCGATGTAGGTAAAACGTAGACGAATTGACGGAGGTGTTGGAAGGCGTCACTTCGCGAACGTGAGATATCCGATACATCGAGGTAAGGGGTACCATTTAACTATGTCCTGATAATGCATATTGTTTTTACCGATGAATGACTTTATGAAAAGAGCATGTGATTTCGAAATGATTTATAGATGCTTTTATACCTGTACAATGATTATGTAACACGTTTTAAATATGTTAAATGTCCCCCGAATACTTTACACGGCATGAAATAAATTTTTCCAAGGGTATGAAGCATATGGATGTTTTACATTTATTTATGTTTTTATATCCATATCGTTAAAGAAACTTTTGACAATTTTAAAAGTATGTAAGAAAAGAAATTTGTTTTCGAAAGGGGATTGTGGGGGCCACCTCTTGAGTCCTACGGGAACAAAGTGCCACACAGTCTTTCGGTTTTATGAAAGAGTTTTCAGATTTCAAGGAAATTCGATGTTATTACTCGATATGAGTTTACGAATTACAAAACCCAAGAAAGATTTTGGAAACTCTGTTTTGAGACTATAGGCTTCATGCTTGGCTACTTCTCATGGTGTTCCGGCTCCACCACTTGAGGTGCCGGTACGTAGGCCCCTGTAGCACTTGACTCTACCTGTGTGGTAGATGCCACGCTACTTGTGGTTTATGATGATGATGTTTTGGTAGTATCTCGTGCCCGCGCAGCACGCAATTATGTTGCCCACACGGAGAGTGCTATTAGTGCCCGTGTCCTAGCTATGTGCTAGTGAAAGTATGTAAGATGGATACTACCCATGTTTTATGAAAGAGCTGTACGACCCTGATCCAGTCTACAGCCACTTACCATGGCCATAGGTAACATGTTTAGCTCTCTACGGAGAATGACACGTATCGCATGACTTATTTATAGCCTGGTCTCCATGAATTAGTTATGAATGATAAATGTGGCAACGAATATGTGCCTTATGAATTTCAATGATTGGTTATGAACCAACCCGTTTATGTAATGTTTACAAAGTAATTATGAAATGTTTCATGAAAGTTTCACAAAATGTTTATGGCATGTTTACGAAAGTAAAACGAGATGATTATGCAATGTATGCGAAAAGCTTATGAAAGAATTTATAGCATGGTTGAGCATGATTCTTGCTTTGAACTTGCATGCGTTATGACTTTTACGATGAATTGCATGAAGTGATGATTTAAGTTTTTCCTTTTACTTAAAGTATGGTCTTACAAATAATTTTTACATGCTTTTCATATATATATCAGGATTAATTTAAAGGTACTATCTTACTGGGCTTTTCCCCAAAAGCTCACCCCTCTACCTTCAGATCTTTTGCAGTGAATCTATAGGCGCTACCTGTCGCGTACACGACGTAGGCTGGTGGGAAAAGCTACCCTAGGCTACATTTTGTACACGCAAGAGGTATACATTTACATTCCTGTACCAGACATAATCGTATGCACAGACACGTGTCGAAGTTATCAGTTGGGATGTAATTTTGTAAGGATGATGTAAACATTATTATTTTGGGATAATATTTGAGATGACTGGTTTTAAATTGAAATAGATGTCTGAAGTGGTAAGGATGAATTGGAAAGTATGCTTGGTAGTTGTGGATATCTAGGTTTGCCAAAAATAAATGACTTGCAGGTGGATAGGCTCACATATAAGTCGTTGTGCTGCCGAAATTTTTATCGGCCACATAAGTTAAAATATAGAAATTAAATTATAATTACGAGTAAAGTATTAGGAAAAGTATTTTGATACTGCACAGGAATACAACCTAAATGAATAAGGGAATAAGTGGGTAAATTAAATTCAAAAAAAATTTATCCCGATTTTCAAGGGTCAAAGGTCGTTACATCTAACTCTTCAGATGGGTCGAGCGAACTTCCACCAATGCTCCGTCTCGTCCTCCAACATAAATGTATTTAAAAGTCACTTTCTCAGTCGACATACACCGAAAGAATCCATACAACTTTGCTATCTCATTCACCCAGTCCTCAGTAACTATTGGTTTCTTTACTTCGCTAAATACCGGAGGGGTGTGGGAATCTCTATAGTCTGAGGCATCTGTTTAGGCTTTATCCTGCCTATTCTCAACTACCTACATAGACTGAGTAAACAACTCCAAAATATTTTTTACACTCCACTCCATCTTCTTGGATCGTGTCTTAATACTGTTTGGTCTCTTTATAGGACCCTGTGGAGTATGCTCAACATCAGCCTCCACCTTACTCTCATCTTAAGTCTCATGTGACGACTCATTCGACTCTCGGGCCTACTTCTTGGCCTTGAGCTCGTGCACTCGCCCCTCTACTAAAGCGGCTATCAGTTATAAAAACTATATTCTTGCATTCGAAACTAAATTCTTAGTTGCACTTTCACCTTGATATACACAATTATATCTAAACAATGCACAGTACATGGAGATGTAAATTTACTTAACCACTAACACCTACTCATATCAAGCCAACACAGCTCTGATACCACCTCCGTCACGACCCATTTTTCCTAAAAACCCTACAAATTTTTTGGTTTTTCATTTCCTTACCTGTATTGAACAGCTTCACTACTAAGAGTTGGGCTATGAGTCAATGTTAGTCCCTCCTGTCATGTTACTTACCTTAATGTCTATTTTCCATATTTCATTTACATATCAATTCATTTTAACTAAATACATCCCAATATTACATCCGTGTATAGTACTGTGCCTCTATATGTTTAGATACAAATATTATACGAATGTGTATACCTGGTCTTGATAGGAAGCAGCGGATAATCGAAATGCAAGACTAGTGTCACTCTCTTCTACTAAATGTACCTTGTAGGGTGGAAAATGAAAGGGTGAGCGCAACTTGCTCAGTAAGACAATAATGCAAGTAGGTAGCTAACTACACTATCTACATGCTGGTAAAGGCATGACATGTAACACATTTATATCTTGAGCATGAGACAATTAAAACGATGCCATGTATGAGTATATCATTTATCGTAAAACATGAATCGACATGTAAAACATGAAAAACATCTCATGTAAAACTTCTCATGCTCTATACAGTAAAACTCATCAAAACAATCCCAAAGGGATCTAACACATCTTTAAAATCATTAATATCCTTATAAAACCCATCAATTTCTCATTTAATACCACATTTCATGAAAATCGCCACAAATCGGGCTCGACCCCTCCCTCGGGTCTACCCTGGTCTAACAAGAGCAATCAAATATATATCATGTGAGACATGCAGGTTACTGTATGGAAACAATCGAGGATTATGTCCCTATGATCCTAGGCTACACGGATTCTAGTGTGTGGGGTATCACAACTGAACGGGAGGTGGGTCACCCTACCCGCCAGAATATCACATCACGTGAATACAATACTCATGACTACATGGTACAATGTACTCCGTGTGACATATACAGTACAATGTACTCCATGAACCTAATATCACAGTCTGGGAAGGCTTGCCATAGGTCTTATCCCACTCCAAACCATGTCGATAACCAACTCATGTCTCAATCTACACGTGCTAGCATATCTTCTCACTGTGACACACAGTTTACAAGAGGCTCCAACACGATCATATGCATGTCATAAAATTCCTGTACGAGTGAAGCTTCAGCACGGCTCCATGCATATTCTTGATATAAAAAAAACCCTCGTGTGAGCTAAGCTCCAGCACGATTTCATAAAAATCAATGAAATCTGCGTACGAGCAGCGCTCCAGTGCGACTTAAAAATAATTATCAATCTAATTTAAATTCACATACGAGCAATGCTCTAGTACGGATGCATAAAACCAAGTAAAATCCACATACGATTTAAAACTCATAAAAACATGATAGGCTGCTCAATTTCACTATAACAATTCAAAAATCACAACTTGCACCTAACTCGTGCCCTTTCATATAAAAACATGAAATAAACAGCCAGCCTATCCATAATTTGCTTAAATTAAAGCAATATAATCATAGGAATATCAAAAACATGAAAATCATGCAATTTCATAGCCTTACTACCCTTTTTAAAATTTTCCTAACTATGGGTAAAATCGTAATTTGCACATATAACACGATTTTTGTAAAAATTATTATTCTATTTCTAGATACCTTATGAAATTCTACGTAATGTAAATAACCCCAAAAATACATGCAGATATCTCTAAGCGCTTACAAAATTCCCTTACCTCATTTTTCTGTACGGTCTGACTTTCCTAACTTTATCGATCACCTGATCCGTTTAACTCCCAATATGTACTCCGGAGCTGCAGATAATCATTTATTGGGTTAAATCCAAGTATAATTATTCATATTTCACTTTTACTGGGCTTAATTTAAATCATTGGGCCCGTTTTACTTTATTGGGCTCGATTTCATCTTAATGGGCTTCGACCCATTTCCAGCCCGTTTCCAATTATTAAATCCTTTCTTCGGGTCTATTGGGCTCTCAATACCTATTGGGCTTCATTCCAAACTCTTTGGATAGCCCGTATATTATTTACGAAAGTTAATTCAAAAATACGAATATAATTTATTTTTATGCAGAAATTAATCCGAAATCTGCAAAATAAATTCCAATTGCGTAATAATCATATTGTTGCCATAAATGAGCTTTACTTACCCGAAATTATGTGATGGTGCATAAATCGAGTTGATCGGCTCACGTTAAGAATTTATCGTCGAACTTCACAATTTTATATTTAATTTCGGGTTAATTTTCGATCAATATAATTTAAATAAATTTTTTGAAAATCAAATCGGTTACTTTTGACCTCTTACCGACTTACCCGAAGTCCGGTGTATCCCCAAAAATTCTTTCCCCTTTTCCTTTTTCTCTTTTTCTCCCTTTTTCCTCTCTTTCTTGGCTGAACTGGTTCGGTCCAATTCAACCCAGTTCAGACCGGTTGGTTCATCCCGGTTCACTTCTTGCTGAACCGGTCCGTACCGGTTCAGGCTTTCCTATCGTCGTTCTTCTCTTTTACGATCGGTTCTCGGGCCGTTTCTGGCCCCAATCGGAGCGGTTGGAGTAGGGGAACATTCGGCTAGGGTCGAGGTTGGCCGAATCGACGCCGGTGGCCGCCGATTTCTCTTCTCCCTCTGCGGCACTCTCTCTCTCGATCCGTCGAATTTCGTCAGTTTCTGCGCGTGTCGTCGGTACCAGTGGAACCGCAAGGTTGTCCGCTCTCCTCACCCGCCCTCACCTGCCCGATTGGTCACCGGACGATCGTCGGGGCAGTCTTTTCTTCCTTGTCGGTCTTCTTCGCATTTTCTTTCCTCTCTCTTCGCGCGTTTCAATTCTTGATTTCTCTTTTTTTTCTTTCTTTTTTCCTTTTTTTCTATATATTTATATTTATAATTTATTTTAATAATATTTTAATCATTAAAATATTCTAAAAATCTCAAAATATCCTTACAAAGTTATATTTTATTCAAATTAATTTATTTAATTAATTTATTGTATTTTAACCATTTTTCGATATATTTTCTTCGTATTTTTCGGGATATTGTCTCGAGTGAATTTTCGATTAATTCTAATAAATTCATATTTGGGATTTCTTCAAAATTTAATTATTTTTTCGTTATTGATCAAGATTTCTCCATTCCATATTTTAAATGAAATTTTTTTATCGAATTTATATCGAAATTTGATCTTTTGACCGTTTTACCCTTACATGTGTTTGGGACCAAATCAGTCCAACTTCCCTTAACGAACACTCACTCATTTCGTGTTTTAAATCCCCATCTTCAGTCCGAATCCCATTCGTTTAATATATTGCCATTTCAATCCTTCATAAGAAATTACGATTTAATTCGGGTCTTACATCACCTATCAGGTGTGCAGGATATCATAGCCTAGGGAGGTGGGTCAATCCAATCCTGTCAACTAGACAAATTAGTTCAAAAGTTTGAAGACTAAAACACATGGTATAACAAACTCTATGTTGCTGCACGATACAATGTACTCCGTGAAACCCAAATACACATACAAAATAGCTGGGAGTGCCTGGATTAGCCAAGGTCTTATCATCCCACTATCGAAAATCACTCGATGTCGGTGTCTCAAATCACATGCGAGCAAGTCACTGTGACACACAGTCAACACGAGGGTTCAAGCACGGTTCTCCTCAGATATCACATCTGATGGCTCAAAATCACGTGCGAGTAAGTCAGTGTGACACACGGTCAACATTAGGGCTCAAGCACGGTTCTCCTCTGATATCACATCTCATGTCAAATACCTCAAGGAGGTGGGTCAATTCATCCCGTGGGTAAATCAGAAGTTCAAAGACTAACAGAAGTCCGAAGACTATACGGTACAATGTACTCCATGTCTCATCACACGGTACAACGTACTCCATGGATCCCAGAATATTAAGGGAACCGAGTAATCTCAAGGTATTACCACCTCAATATCAGTATCACAATCCAGTGCGAGCATGTCAGTGTGACTCACTGTAAGACCCGAAATTTTTCACCTCGGGAATTATTTAGGGAATATGAAAAAATATTTCCAAGAAAATAAAAATAAATAATGATGTTATATATACGCATAAAATATATATAGAAAAAAAATTTGGGTGTTTAAATATATACGTGTGTACGTGGAAATCAATGTATATATATAATACATTAGAATAATATTTTTATAACAATAATATAAACAATATGGGATATTTATTATTGTATTATTATTATAATAATATTTATATCTATGTATTAAATTAAATTAAATTATATTATATTATATTAACAATATAATATTATATATATTTTAAAAAAAAGAAAACGGAGTAGAAAAAAAAAGAAGCAACGTAAAAAAAATGAAACAGAACTGAAAACGAAAGGAAAAAGAAAGAAAGAAACGAAATAGCCCCGCCCCCCCGATTCAACCCCAATCGGCGAGAGAAAGAGAGAAAGCAAGCGAACGACGATCGGAGGAAGGGAGAGCGTGTTGCCATCGGCTAGAGGAGAGTTGAATCGCCATCGTCGACAGCCCAGAAATGCCGATCGGCAGGAGAAGAAACGACAGCGAAGCCGAGGGGAGAAAAGGTCAGACCGACCACTTTCTAGCGAGTTGAGACTCAAAAACCGCCAAATCCACGCATTACGAGGCCCCGCAGATCTGCTGGAAGTGGAAAACGACGAAGAACTGATCGAAAAAAGGAAAAAATTCGATGATGCCTTGGGTTTAAGGAAAAGTCGGTAAGTAGTCGAAATTGATTGATTAAATTTTGAAAAATTTATTTGAAATTATATTTGACCAAAATGGACTCGGTTTAAATATATAAATGTGTAGCGCTACAATAAGCGATGAAAGTGAATTCGATCGAGTTTTGATTTGCGCGTCATCACAGAAACTCGGCTCCAAAAGGCATATTGGAGTCGGAATGAGCGGGTTACTAGAAATTGGAAAGATAAAAGCGAAATCGACTAGGAATCCAGGTAAGGGGTTTATGATTGCTATAGAGATAGTTATACGTATTTTATAAATCCCTGCATAAGAATAAATAGTATGGAATATATACAGACTGAAAATCTAGGAAAGAGCCTAGTGATAAATAAATTACGATATTACCCTTGTTATAGGGAAATGCATACCGTTGAGCATCGAAAATGCAAGATATTGAAAAAATGCATGAATTGCATATTTTTTATGTTTTCACTATAAAACACTGCTTTTTAGCATGTATATGGATAGATTGGCTATTAGTTACATGATTTGCATCATGACAGCATGCTATTTATACTGGACTCTGATTTTGAGTCATTTTAAATGAAAATAGAGTCATCTCTCAAATTTGTGAATGAAATAAATGGTGTTGGAACGCGTGTTAACTAACGGGTTAAACGATCCTGCTCGCATGAAATTTTAAATGGTATTCATAATGAAATTGTGATAGAGCTGCGTGTTAACTAACGGGTTACACACTCTTGCTCGCACATAATTTTTATGTTATTGATGATGAAACCGTGCTGGAGCCCTTGTGTTGACTGTGTGTCACATTGACTTGCTCGCATTGGTACATGAGACAAGGTTATGGTTGATGATTAATATCAAGGTCGTAAAAGCTTGTCTACCCTCAGGTAGCCTCGAGCATACAGTATATTGATAGAGTCCATGGCGTAGGGTGTATGGACATGGTCCACGGAGTACGTTGTACCGTGTGATTGTCCACGGAGTACGTTGTACTGTGAGACGATACATGGAGTACCTTGTACCGTGTTGATGTCTTCGGACATATGATAGAGTAGAGATAAGCTGATGGGTTGGATTGACCCACCTCCGTAGGTGACTGACACCCTTACACGCCTAGCTAGCGATTGCTTGTGGTCACTAACTATGGCCATATGTCAACAGATGATTGTATATCCTTACCTTGTCTCAAAATGATCTCAATGGTTTCAAAACTATGATTTGTGATTATGACAGAATCACATATTTCCAGTATCAGAGGAGTACTGATTTCAAAAATGAAAAGAGAGAGAAATGTGATGATTTGAAATGTGTTTAAAGTGAAATGAAAAAGCTTTCTATCAAATTAATGAATTCTGAATAGATTGCTATGGTTTGTCAAATGCAATTGCCTTGAGATGATATTAAGCATGTATTATAAGCACGTAGATAGTATAGTTATCTGTCTGGTGTCATGTTTTCCTTACTGAGCGTGTTAGCTCACCTCTTTTCCTCTTCCTCTACAGATCAGGCTCAGTAGAGCATATTGCAGTCACCCCTGCTATTTCTTTTGTTGTACAACTCTATTTGCTGCGCAAAGGTATATATATGTACACATATTTTGTATCTAAACACTAAATCGCACAAAAATGAACTGTATAAATTACTGGGGATGTAAAGGATGAGAAACGATTATATAAATAGATGTACATAGTTCATGAGATGTACAATTGTGATTTATATTTGATACATATAAATGAATAGAAATGATTAACATCGACTCACAGCCCAACCAAATCTTATGAATGAAAATGAAAAAGCTCAGTGATAACGGTCGTGACACTCACTATCTACACAAGGCTCCAGCACGACTCTATCAATCACGTGCGAGGGTCAGTGCAACACACAGTCTACACAACCTCTCCAACACGACTTTATCAAATCTCGTGCGAGGGTTAGTACAACACACAGTCTACACGACATCTCTAGCACAACTTTATCAAATCTCGTGCGAGGGTCAGTGCAACAACAATCTACACGACGTCTCCAGCACAGCTCTATCAATCACACATCACAACAGAATCTAGTGTGAGCAATGCTCCAGTACGGTCTGTTTATATGTCATACCACATCAAAATCCAGTGCGAGCGGATCTGGATAAATCCACAGATCTCATCATAGCTCCAGCACGATTTCATTCACATATCATATCCAAACCCAGTGCAAGCATATCTGGATAACTCACAGATATCATAATAACTCCAGCACTGTTTCACAGACATTTCACATAAAATTTTGTGCGAGTCGATCTGTGTATTCATAGAAAATCTGAAGGCTCCAGCACGATTTCACATACAACATTGACAGATTGCTCAAATCTGGTGAAAATGGTTCTCAAAATCGAGTTCAGCATGAAAATGGTACAAAATAGAGTAAGAGGAGCGACTTCCCAATTGGTCACCCATCATGGGATTTCTCTCACTTAAGCATGCTTAACTTTGGAAAACGTATATTTTAATGCAGACTATAAAATCTTGAGCCAGTCTATCATTATACACTTACAAAACAACTTTTCACGATAAAGACACTGAAAAATGCATTTCATGCATTTATGCTTTTTCAGTAATTTACAGTATAATTTCATCTGTAAATTTGGTCATTTTAGGAATTTCCTCTAATTTGATTTTCAGGTAGATATATCAATATCTATATACTCTACAGTATTTATATGCATACAGAAGGTAAGAAATATATGTATAACTATCTTTAATAGCTTGCATAAATCTCTTACTTAGAATCTAGTCGAATGCACTTTTCACTTTTTTCACTTTTCGTATATCGGTCTATCTGGCTCCGTATATATCTCTGGGAGCTACAGATAATCATCAATCACATCACTTAACTTTATTAACTCGTATTCCACTTTCAGTGCGGTTAATTTAAAGTATTGGGCCCGAATACTCTTATTGGGCCTTATTACTCCTTAATGGGCCTAACTCTGTCTTAAGCTCATTCTCACTTTACTATTCATTCTATCAAAACCCATTGAGCTCACCAGGCCCATTAACTCTTATTGGGTCAGCCTTAAGGCCCATCAACACAATTGGGTTAATTACACCATGTGCTTGGCCCATGAACTATTTTGGCCATGTATGGTGTGCCGAACACCATCACGCCTAGCCATGTCGATTTGCCATCACCATGGCTTACCTAGCTCACTTAGGCATTTCGACAACCACTTGGTGTGCTTTCCTTAAGCTTTTCACTTTGTTCATTAAGGCATTTCATCAAACACCTTATATTCTTAAGTCATAAACATATCCAATTTTACAAATTGGTTTCACTTAAACACACCATTATCATCTACACATCATAACCAACACATACATGCCATTAAACATCATGCATGTTCATCATAAATCAAATACCCATTTTCGACCAATCTTGGTTGACCAATTTAGGTGATGTTTTGTCATGCAAACCAATCAACTCCATATAATTCATAGATCAACATATATGAGATTGGTGGATTGAAAACATACCTAGTTTATTGTTCTTGCTTTGGCCGAAACTTATGGAGGAACTTGACTTCTCCAATTCCACTTCTTAGGTGCTAGCTTTTGAGTATGTTACTCCTCTCATAATATGGAACAACTTTGATGAAGAACATTTGTTCCAAATATGTCTCTAGGTAGGTGATTTCTAGAGAGAGAAAGCTTGAAAACTATTTGGTTATCGTTTCTTCACTTTGCCGAAAATGAAAGGATGAAGATGATGAAGTGTTGGCTGATATTTATAGCCTTAAAACTTAATCATTAAGTCATAAATTCAGCCACCTTATTTGACTTTTAAAAGGCATAGGTGATGGTTACCAAATTAGATTTTGCTAACCTTTTGTTAATGGGTTTTAACTTATGCTAATGGGCTTTTCAACTGGGCTTTCGGTTTGGGCTTTTCCTTTGGGCTTTTGGACTGAAATTTTTACTACCTATTGGGCCTTCACTTGTCTCAATATTGGGCCTACCAAATGGCCCAAAAATTCTGCCCTTTGGGCTTTCCAAATTTGGCCCACACTTGTTTATACCTTAATGGGCTTTAAGTTTCCAACTTTGGTCCATTGCATTTTTACCCATTTAATTTAATCCAGAATTCATCCAAATATATTTTCCTTACTTCAGGGGATGACTATCTAGTATTTTAACAAAAAATATTTCTTCCCCACTTTTAACCATACTTAGGTTAAATTTTAACCATGGTTAGTCAACTATGGTCAAAGTCCACTTTTCTTAACCATTGACCACGTTTGACTTTTTCTCAAAAATCCAAAAGTGTCTCTTTCCATGGTTTGCACTCTCATCTTTATGTTTTGGCCATTTTCAAGAGGTGAATATATCAAATACACCTCAAACGGACCATTTCGGACTCGTTTAGCCTCTTTTTGGCATTTTCACTTCTTCAACCTTATCGAGACCAAACCAAACCAACTTTCCTTCTTAGACCATCTATATTTTACTATTCTAAGTCCATATCTTCAGTCGAAATGGCCAGAATCTCTATAGTGTAGCCTGAGCTCACTTTAGCTCACAATTGGCTCTTTAATGCTTTTAAAGCATTTTCTACTTTTACTTGGACTTGGAATTGTAATACCCTATTTCTAATGATTCCTATAACATATATCAATGTCCAAAATGTTGAATCATAAGTAGTACAATGAAAAATTACGGGTCTTATAATTCTTCGCACCTTAAGAAATTTGATCCTCCAAATTAGAACCAAGTCAATCCTCAAATAACTGTGGTCATTAGGAATGTAAATTTGACCTCTGAACCTCAGTAGGTCATCATCACTAACTGTGCACTCAGTCACACTATCCATCTGTATCTGACTAAACAGATCAACACATTACTAGTCATCATGCTAAGCCTGTCGTATCTGATCAATCAATCCAATTCTACTCATAGGCTAGCTATCACATAATCTCTGTCAGTATCAGGAAGGTTTATATCTAAACTGAGGCTAGCAAATTGCTCAATCAGTCCGTGTTCCCTGACTCTTTGGCTTTCTGTGGGGTTATCTCAGCTAACTGTGGACAATCTCTTACAATATGCCCTGTCTTGCCATATTTGAAACATACTTCAGTCAATATGTGGCATAGTCTACTACCGTGGTATCTAACACATACTCTACACAAGTCGGTAGTCGGTTAGGGTCTTCCAATTACTATACCCTTTGTTAGAGTTGAGACCTAATACACTGGGGTTTAATCATCCTACCCCGTGACTCATCGATCCTCGATCGTCTAACAGATGGCCTCTTCCCCTCACGTCCTTATCAAACTCAGGGACGTGCATCTCGTATTCTTGCTCACACAGTTGAGTTCTACACAATTTTTATTGTCACGACCGTGTGGCACTTTACTCCCGCAGGATTCAAGAGGTGGCCCTCACAATCTCACTTATCGTGTCCAAACTCTACTCTAATCTCGAGACGCAGACATCAAAAGTCTCAACAAAACCTGATGGGACATGATCACATGACAATTCACTAGGCCTCTCAGACCTATCACAACGTCTCTAGGACCTATCTCTGTGGTCATGAGAACGCAAACTTTTCCCTCGGCTGCGATGACTATCAAACATCCTAATCATCCTACATGCACAGTTAATTTCTTAATATATCCATAGCATGGTATACACAATTGTATCTAATAATGTACAGTGATATGGGGATGTAGACTTTCTAACAATAGACATGACTCATATCAGACCAACCTTTACTCTGATACCATTTCTATCACGACCCGATTTCTTAAAAATGACTACCAATTTTCTTAAACTTACCTTACTTCAAATGGTTGGGTTATGAATCAATGTCCGTCACTCCATCTCATACATAATAAATATATATCAGGCAATACTTTCATCACTGGCACTAATATTGTGGAAGCTCATAAAATTATCTTTCGTAAATAGAAAGCTGTTTATATTGCCTTACATATACATCCCCATAATTACTTGTTTACATCACTGTACACTATTATTCAGATACAATTATCACATAAGTGTATACCTCTATACTGCTGGGTCACTGTATGCAAAAGAGCGCAGGGGGGACGCAGCTGACATACTTTTACTGAAAGTTTCTCTGCAGAGGGGGAAAAATAAGAGCTACAACACGCTCAATAAGAAATATATGAAAGCAGGTAGATAACTATACTATCACGTGCTCATAATGCATGCTTAAAATCATTTCAAGGCAAATGTATTCAATCATCACTTTTCAAATAGACTCATTTATTTTGCAAAACATTTGCATCCAGGCATCACCTATCAGGTGTGCAGGATATCATAGCCTAGGGAGGTGGGTCAATCCAATCCCGTCAGTCAGATAAATTAGTTTAGAAGTTCAAAGACCAAAATACACGGTACAGCATACTCCGTGTTGTTGCACGGTACAACGTACTCCGTGAAACCCAAATACACATACAAAATAGTTGGGAGTGCCTGGATCAGCTAAGGTCTTATCATCCCACTATCGAAAATCACTCGATGTCGGTGTCTCAAATCACGTGTGAGCAAGTCAATGTGACACAGTCAACACGAGGGCTTAAACATGGTTCTCCTTAGATATCAAATGTCATGGCTCAAAACCACATACGAGCAAGTCAATATGACACACAGTCAACATGAGGGCTCAACCACGGTTCTCCTCTGATATCACATCTCATATCACATACCTCAAGGAGGTGGGTTAATTCATCCCGTGGGTAAATCAGAAGTCCGAAGACTACACGGTACAGTGTACTCCATGTCTCATCACATGGTACAATGTACTCCATGGACCCCTGAATATTGAGAGAACCGAGTAATCTCAAGGTATTACCACCTCACTATTAGTATCACAATCAAGTGCGAGCATGTCAGTGTGACTCACGGTCTACACGAGGCTCCAGCATGGCTCTGTCAATCATGTGCGAGGGTAAGTGCAACACATAGTCTACACGACGTCTCTAACACGGCTTTATCAAATCTCGTGCGAGGGTAAGTGCAACACACAGTCTACACGACATCTCCAGCATGACTTTATCAAATCTTGTGCGAGGGTCAGTGCAACACACAGTCTACACGACGTCTCCAGCACGGCTCTATCAATCACACATAAGAACAGAATTCAGTGCGAGTAATGCTCCAGCACGGTCTGTTCATATGTCATACCACATCAAAATCAAATGCGAGTGGATCTAGATAAATCCACAGATCTCATCATAGCTCCAGCATGATTTCATTCACATATCATATCCAAACCCAGTGCGAGTATATTTGGATAACTCACAGATATCATAATAACTCCAGCACTGTTTCGCACACATATCACATAAAATTTTGTGCGAGTTGGTCTGTGTAACTCATAGAAAATCTGACAGCTCAAGCATGATTTCACATACAACATTGACAGATTGCTCATCTGGTAAAATTGATTCTTAAAACTGAGTTCAGCATGAAAAATGGTGCAAAACAGAGTAAGAGGCACGACTTTCGTTTGGTCACCCATCATGGGATTTCTCCCATGCAAGCACGCTTAACTTTAAAAAACGTGTATTTTAAGGCGGATAGTAAAATCTTGAGCTAGTCTATCATTATACACTTACAAAACAACTTTTCACGATAAAGACACTGAAAACATGCATTTCTTGCATTTATGCTTTTTCAGTAATTTACAGTATAATTTCATCTGTAAATTTGGTCATTTTAGAAATTTCCTCTAATTTGATTTTCAGGTAGATATATCAATATCTATATACTCTACAGTATTTATATGCATACAGAAGGTAAGAAATATACGTATAACTATCTCTAATAGCTTGTATAAATCCCTTACATGAAATCCAATCAAATGCACTTTTCACTTTTTTCACTTTCCGCATATCGATCTATCTGGCTCCATATATATCTTCGGGAGCTGCAGATAATCATCAATCACATCACTCAACTTTATTAACTCGTATTCCACTTTCTGTACGGTTAATTTAAAGTGTTGGGCCCGAATACTCTTATTAGGCCTTATTACTCCTTAATGAGCCTAACTTTGTCTTAAACTCATCTCTCTTTACTATTCATTCTATCAAAACCCATTGAGCTCACTAAGCCCATTAACTCTTATTGGGTCGGCCTGAAGGCCCATCAACACAATTGGGCCGATTACACCATGTGCTTGGTCCATGAACCATTTCGGCCATGTATGATGTGCCGAACACCATCACGCCTAGCCATGCTAATTGGCCATCACCATGGCTTGCCTAGCTCACTTAGGCATTTCGGCAACCACTTGGTGTGCTTTCCTTAAGCTTTTCACTTTGTTCATTAAGGCATTTCATCAAACACCTTATATGCTTAAGTCATAAACATATCCAATCTTACAAATTGGTTTCACTTAAACACACCATCATCATCTACACATCATAACCAACACATACATGCCATTAAACATCATGTTCATCATAAATCAAATACCCATTTTTGACCAATCTTCTTTACCACTCTAGGTGATCTTTTGTCATGCAATTCATACATTAATCAACTTCATATAATTCATGGATCAACATATATGAGATTGGTGGATTGAAAACATACCTAGCTTATTGTTCTAGCTTTGGTCAAAACTTATGGAGGAACTTGACTTCTCCAATTCCACTTCTTAGGTGCTGGTTTTTGAGTATGTTACTCTACTCATAATATGGAACAACTTTGATAAAGAACACTTGTTCCAAATATGTCTTTAGGTAGGTGATTTCTAGAGAGAGAAAGCTTGAAAACTATTTTGTTATGGTTTCTTCACTTTGTCGAAAATGAAAGGAAGAAGATGATGAAGTGTTGGCTGAT
The DNA here is from genome assembly GCA_033439115.1 of Firmiana major. Taxonomy (NCBI): domain Eukaryota; kingdom Viridiplantae; phylum Streptophyta; class Magnoliopsida; order Malvales; family Malvaceae; genus Firmiana; species Firmiana major. The sequence goes on from CM065912.1 coordinate 28,562,310, forward strand.
ATTTATCACCTTAAAACTTAATCATTAAGTCATAAATTCAGCCACCTTATTTGACTTTTAAAAGGTTTAGGTGATGGTTACCAAATTGGATTTTGCTACATTTTATTAATGAGTTTTAACTTATACTAACGGGCTTTCCAATTGGACTTTCAGTTTGGGCTTTTGGGCTGAAATTTTTACTACCTATTGGGCCTTCAATTGTCTTAATATTGGGCCCACCAAATGGTCCAACAATTCGGCCCATTGGGCTTTCCAAATTTGGCCTACACTTGTTTATACCTTAATGGGCTTTAAGTTTCCAAATTTGGCCCATTGCGTTTTTACCCATTTAATTTAATTCGAAATTCATTCAAATAAATTTTTCTTACTTCAGGGGATGATTATCTAGTATTTTAACAAAAAAATATTTCTTCCCCACTTTTAAACATACTTAGGTTAAATTTTAACCATGGTTAGTCAACTATGGTCAATGAATAAAATAATAATAAAATAAATTATAAAAAAAGAAATTGGAAATCGCGAAATGCGATTTCTAGAAAGAAAACGTAACAGGCGAACCAAGGGAGAATCCGACGAAGCACTGGCGACCACGAACCCCAGGCGAGGGCCGGTGAAGGGCGACGATCATCGTGGGAACCACCAGCAACCGCGACATGTGCCGACATCTCTGGAGAACGCCAGATCAAGAATGAGAGACCGCGGGAGAGAAGATGGGATTGGCGGCCATCGGCGTCGTTTCGACCCACCCCGAGGCCTGTCGAAGGTTCCCTTCACGATGGCATGCTGAACAACACCGAAAATGGCCTGGAATTGACCGAAGACGCCGTGAATGGTAAAGATAAGCCTGAACCGATACGGATCGGTTCAGTAAAGTGCAAGTATGCTGAACCAGATCGGACTAGTTCAGCCAAAAAAGAAAAGAAAGAAAATAAAAGAAAAAGGAAAAGGAAAAAAATGAAAAATTGAGAAAAATTTCAGTGATGCAATCGAGCTATGGGTAAGTCGGTAAGCGGTCGAAATTGACCGAGTTAAATTTTAGAATATTTAAATTGATTAATATTCGACTGAAATTTTACCCGAAAAAATATGTCATTGTGTAGCTCGACAATTGGCGTCAAATGAGAGCTCGAGTCAGTCTCGATTTGCTTACTATCATGGAATCTTGGGTAAGTAACCCTTATTTACGATAATTTGCATAGTTATGCGTGTTAAAAATTTACCGCATAAATTATGGATTAATTTCGTATAAAATGAATTAAATTCTGGAATTTGAGATAAATTGTCGTAAATAATTAATTGAGCTATCCGAGAGTTTAGAACGAGGCCAAATAAATACTGATTGGCCCAATGAGCCCAATAGGCCTCGATAATGTGAATAGTAAGTGAAAAATGGGCTTAAGGCCGATTAAGATCCATTATGGTACAATCGGACCCAATATGGGTAAACGGGCTTAATGATTTAAATTAAGCCCCAAAAATATGAAATACAATTAATTATATTGTATTTGACCTGATGAATATTTATATGCAGTTCCAGAGATTAGATTGGGAGCAAATCGGACTGCGTGACGAGACATCAGTGAAAATGTCAGACTGTACAGAAAAATGAGGTAAGGGAATTTTGTGAGTAGCTAGAGGTAGCTACGCGTATTTTTAATAGTTTTTGTATACACTGAAAAGGTATAAAGATTCTAGAAATGGATTAAAAAATTTTAGGGACCCGAGATGGATAAAAGACTATTTTACCCCTACTGAGGGAAAATTCACCTAAGGATGGTGAAAGCATGACATGCATGAAATGCACAATTTGAAAGCTTTTTGTGAATTTTTAGCAAAGTAAATTGGTAGATTGGCCAGTATTTGCATAAATTTCACAAGATAACACTACGTAAATGTTATTTAGATTTAAATGAAATTTCTTTGGAAAATGAGCCAACTATCAAGTTTATATGGAAACAGATGGTGCTGGAGCATTTCTTTACACTATATCTGAGTTGGTGAGTGTGCATAATAGTGCTGGAGCGGTTACTCGCATAGATTTATGTGACATCATGTGCATAAAATGTGCTAGAGCGGTTGCTCGCACTGATTTTTTTTATTGTGAAATGCATGAGAGGTGCTAGAGCCTAGCTCGCACCCTGTTTTGACTTGATATCCATAAAAAGGTACTAGAGCGATTGCTCGCACTAGTTTTAATGATTTGACATGCATGAGAGGTGCTGGAGCTTAGCTCACATCCTGTTTTGATATGATAATTGCATAAAAGCCGTATCGGAGCCTTGCTCATTCGTGATTTAATCGATTTAATTGCATAAAAGCTGTACTGGAGTATAACTCACACGAGATTTGATTTCTTTATGCATGAAATCGTGTTGGCGCGTTGCTCGCACGAAGTTTTGATTTACTTGAGCATTCATTCGCGCTGGAGCTTACTCGTACGTGATTTTATATGGATTTATAACTCTTTTAAAGTTATACTAGAGTGCTGCTCGTACGCAGATTTTGCTGATTTTTATGAAAATTTGTTGGAGCTTCACTCGCACGAGGTTTTCAGATATCATGAATATGCATGGAGCCGTGTTGGAGCTTTGCTCTCACAAGGATTTATATGACATGCATATAGCCGTGTTAGAGCCTCCTGTAGACTGTGTGTCACAGTGAGATTATATGCCCACACGTGCATACTGAGACATGGGTTGGGTGGATAAGACCTATGGCAGGCACCCCCTGACTATGATTTAGGTTCACGGAGTACGTTGTACCGTGTATGTCACGCGGTGTACGCTGTATCCTGGGGATTGTTGGCGTGGAGTGGCATTAGCCACGGGGTTGTAAGCCTTGCCCTTACAATCCTGGTATTTATGTTGTTCTGGTGGCAGGACTGACCCACCTCCCGTTTTAGGTGTGATACCTCGTACACTAGGTACCGTGTAGCCAGGGATCACTAGGATATGGCCATAGTCCTCGATGTTACTGATATAGTCACCTACATGTCTCACATGATATAACTTTTGATCTCGATAGACCAGGGTAGACCTGAGGGAAGGGTCAAGCCCCCGATTTTGTGATTTTCACTGAGATGTGATTTTCTACTATGATGATAGATTCTTCAGAGGATTTTATGACATGTGACCCTAAAAGAAGGGTGATTTTCTAACAGAATTTTATAATGAATTTTTAATGAGTTTGAGATTGATTTATGAAATGATTTACCCGAAGGGGTTATTTTATACTGAGCTTTAATGAAGTGATTTAAATGCAGTAGCATAAGGAGTTTTTCATGCTTTAATTAAAAATTCATGAAAAGAATTGTCTCTCATGATTTGTTTTACATGACATGAAATAATGCATGATCTTGAATTACTTCATGCAAATTATAATTTTACATAAAATGCCATTGATGCATGAGTTGTATGATTTCTATATGCACGAATAGTTTTTATAAACTATGACAATTGATGTGTGCATGATTTCGTTCGTGAGATTTAAATGAAAAGAAATGGATTTAAGGGCATGGTATTATAAGAATGTAGATAGTGGAGCTATCTACTTACTTGCATGATTGCCTTATTGAGAGCGTAGTTTGCTCACCCCCCCTTATTATCCCCTTTTTTTTCAGAGCACTCGCAGTAGTTAGTGAGTAGCTGAGGACTTGCATTCTTAGTATCCACTGCGTCCCATCGAGAGTCAGGTATATACATTTATATAGTTTTGTATCTAAATATGTAAATGCACAGTACTGTAAATGTATATGATGTCGGGGATGTAAGGTTAAGTAAATCCAATTGTGAATGTATGAGTTTAAATCAAAGGATAGAGAAAATCCTAATGTGTAAATGTAACATGGAAATGGAATGGTAAGTAGTGTGAGGTGACTAATACCGAATCATAGTCCAACTGTTGGTAGGATGGTCACGATCAAAGAAAGGTAAGAATTAAATAACAAACGAAAAATTTGTAGTGATTTTTAGGTAATTTGGGTTGTGACAGTCAATCATCACGCTAAGCCTATCGTATCTGGTCAATCCATTTACCTTGATGAAAAATTTTAACACTTGAATTTTCATACACATCTTACAAAATTTAACAAAAAAAGTCGATTACATCATATATATATATATATATATATATATATAACAGTAATCTATCCAAAAGAGTCTATATTATATACAAATGACAATCATATATTTTAAAAAAATCATTAAATTAATTAATTTAATCATTTAATTATTAATTTTAAACATAAAAAATAAATCAAATTAGCGAATTATGTGTATTACATACAATCAAAAGCAATTTTTTTTTTAATATTTTTGACAAGTGTAATTCATACTATCAAAGCTAATCTTACACATATAAAAGAACGAAAGCCAAGAATCATCGCAATTTTCAGTGTAGAAAACAAAAGCAACTAAGTTAGTAATGTCAAAGAGAAAATTACCACACTTGCCCTTAAAATCATCTAATATTCCTTGAATTACTTGGCATTCAATTAGGCAGAAATTAGACTTCAATTGAACAATAGTAGATGTCTTCACTTTTAATTAATATATATATATATATATATATATAGATATATATATATATATATATATATATATATATATATATATATATATATATATATATATATATATATATATATATATATATATATATATCAAGACAAAATGGTCTTATTCTATTTGATTCGGAATAAGTGTACATATGCAACATATCAAATATACATATGTTATCATAAAATGTATATGTTTTTCGTATAAAGCTTTGTATATAGGTATTTGAATGTCTTTTTCTATCTCTAGATATTCAAATGATCAAGATTAATTTCTCAATTGTAAGAAACATAAATATGATATGATGATGTAGATATAATTATCATAAAATACTTATTTTTATAAAGATTTGTACATATAGGTATTCGAATGTTTTATTGTAAGTATTTAAATATTGAAAATTAATTTCTCTTTTGAAAGAGTATATCAAAGAATTTATGATAAAAAAATATTGAATTTTTATTAAAAATTGTTGTGCGAACTGTTTTACAACTGCATAAGTGGTAGTTTGTTTTATTCTTATTTATTGATTTAATAAAGTCTTAATATTCAAATTATATATGGTTGAAAATATTTTTATATCTACTTTCTAATGAATTAAACAAAATTAAAATCAAAGTTTTCTATAAAAATATATTGAATTTTTACTATAAATTGTGTAGGCTCTCTAGCAACTACACAATGGGTAAATTTGAAAGTAAAGTACATCGTTTTCACATTAATTCACATTTGATCTCTATAGGCATGAAAATATAATTAAATCTTGTTTCCAAAACTTTAAATGGAATATATATTTTAGTTTTATAACTCAAGATATAGTCAATTTAACATGTAATACATTCCAACAAAGAAATTAATACCGGACATTGAAATACTTATATGTAAAAATTATATATATATAGTAATAACTATTTGCACATCATGATAATAAACATATGTATATTTCTTACAAGTGAGATATTAGTTTTGAACATTTAAATAAATCTTATGATATCTATCCATACATTTGATTTATAATATATGTACATATCTTTATAGAGCTATATAAACATATAATATTGATTATAATAAAAAATTATTTATTTTTTGAAAACAATTTGTAATGATTCATTATTAAATACATAATGATTACTAATTATTCTTAATTAATATTTAATTTTTATTTAATATTTACTATTCCTTTTATAAATATTAAAAATCAATTGTTGTGCATGATAAAAAAATAATAAAAGTACGCCATGCGTCACGTGGCTCACGAAGAATGCACCACGTGACGCACGAAGAAAACATATGGGAAATGATACAAGCTCTGAGTAAGATAAAAGGGCAAAAAAGTAATTAATGACAGAGAAAATCCCTATAAATAGGGGTCAGGTACGATTCTTTAACATAATTCTCAATTTTCCTACTGAAACTCTGCCCAATTCTCTGGCTGACTTAAGCATCGGAGTGTCAACGTAGGGAACAACCCCTGCGTCCCTTTGATCATTCTTTTTCTTGCATAATCTTTAGTGGCACATGGCACAAAGATCGAGGCGAGGACGTCAGCAACACGTCACCGTTGTAATCGAGCAAGAACAATTGGAGCCGTCTATGGGAAATCGAAAGAAAAGCTATGGTAACAACACGTTCAGGAGGGACAAGAATCGATGGATAATACGCAAAAATCAAAATTAGAGGCTAAAACGATGTTTTTTTGGATGAAATCCCAAAAAATCCACCTTTGGTGGTTTGCCATTGCGTAGATCTCAAAAAGTTACATGAATTCAAAAAAACAATCACCTCAATTGAACCACCGAACACAAAGTTATGGCCTTTCGAAGTTTCGAGCACAAGGGGAGCGAGGTGCCGCGAGGGTCCAAGCCTGCCGCGAGGGTAAAGCTACGGTGAGAGCCGAATGCCACGAGGGTCCAAGCCTGCCGCGAGGGTTTTACCGCGAGAGTTTGTGACTACCGCGAGGGTCAAGCTGCCGTGAGAGCCGAATGCCGTGAGGGTCTAAGCCTGCAGCGAGGGTTTTACCGCTAGAGTCTATGACTGCCGTGAGGGTCAAGCTACCGTGAGGGTCCGAGCTTCCCACGAGGATTTTACCACGAGAGTCTGTGACTGCCGCGAGGATCAAGCTGCCACGAGAGCCGAATGTCGCGAGGGTCCAAGCTTGCCTCGAGGGTTTTGCCGCGAGAGTTTGTGACTACCGTGAGGGTCAAGCTGTTGCAAGAGCCGAATGCCACGATGGTCCAAGCCTGCTGCGAGGGTATTACCGAAAGAGTCTGTGACTGTCGTGAGGGTCAAGCTGCAACGAGAGCCAAATGCCGCGAGGATCTATAACCGTGAGGGACCAAGCCTGTTGCGAGGGTCTAAGTTTCGGGAGGTATTACCGCGAGGGTCCAAACTGCCGCGAGGTTCCAATGTCGGCCACGCGGGTCTATCTATGCCGCGAGACCTAAGCTTTGCTGCCAGTGCCACGAGTGACACGAGATGTGTAAGTGTTGTTTCGAGTACCGCAAGCTATAGTTATGCCGCGAGTACCATGAAGGGAATGAGTGCCGCGAGAGAAAAAGGACGTCGTGAGGGTGTAATGTTAATGTTGTGAAAGTGAAGTTACCGGGAGGAGCGCGAGACTCTGACCCAGGCGCGGGAGGAGTACGAGACCCTGGAGACAGAGGCTCACGAGACCCAGGTGCGGGAGGTGTGCGAGACCCTAGCGCAGAAGACCCTGGTGTACGAGGTGCGTGATACCCTCTCGGTACAGCCGCAAGAGACCTGTTACATGAGGTTGCGGTAAACCTAAGACGGCAAGCCACAAAAGACCCCGTGCGCGATACTCCAATAAATTAGGGACATTAGGGCATTGAAAAAATGTGGTGTCATGGTACAAGGAATCCAACACGAGAGATTGTTGGTGGCCAGAGACACCAAAGTACTAAAAACCTTAAGGGTCCGACTATGATAGATTCTGGATATTTGGACACGGAAGATCCTTGGCCCCAGAACACAAATGACCTACCAAACAATAGAATCAAAGGTCTGAGAATGACAAGGTCTCATGTTTGGAGAGACTCAGAAATAGATCCAACACGGAACCTTGAAACTAGAATTACAAACTTTCAACCTCTGACTCGTCAAAACCGAACTCAGGGTAACGTGAGAGAAACTATGAACTGCGACCAAATTGATTCATATGATACTAAGAAAGTGCAAAATAGACTTGCGTCCAAGGCACAAGTTGCCACAAACATGAAAAGAATGGTTAAACAAATCGTAGAAGAGAAAAGGTTGGTTCCAACCGAAGAAAACCAGAGGAGGAGAATCATATTCAGTACAACGATCACGGGAAAGCTGCTACTCCCAAAGTTCAAGACGTCGTAGATGACAACGTATACGGGAAAGACTGACCCTTATGACTACATTTAGAACTATGAGTTATTGATGCTATTACATGAATGGGGGGATGAGATTATGTGTAGAGTATCCCCCTTAACTTTAACTGATCACGCATTAAAGTGGTTTAACAGTTTTTCGGAGGGGTCTATTTCGTCTTTCAATCAATTAAGAAGCGAATTCTTGAAAGCCTTTGTGATGAAAAGCCAAAAAAAGAAGGAGGCCACCTATCTACTTACCTTAAGGCAGGGGAGCAAGGAATCACTCAAGAGCTATGTGGATCGATTTCGTAATGTTACTCTTGAAGTACATGATCTACAAGCTGGAGTAGCTGTGACAGCTATGCTATAAGAGGCAAGATCTAAAAAGTTACAAGAATCGCTATCTTTAGATCAACCGACGATGATCTCAGACTTGTTCGCTAAAGCAGATAAGTATATCACTCAAGAAAAAGTGATGAAAATGATACCGACGCTAAACTACATATAAGAAAGTTCAAAGAAAAGAAACCCTTACCATCGTCGGGCTACCTAAGCCATCACCAATGCCTTGAAAGAAGATGAAAAGTTCACAAGGCAAGAGGATAGTAAAAACGTGGAATATCAACCACTTGCAACGTCTCTAATGTAAAAAACTGATTTTCCCGTTTGGCGTCATATACTTGGTTTCTTCTGAATACTCTCACTTTTCGAATATAATAGGCTTTATTCTCTATTTCGACTGTGCTAAACATCAATCTGTCAAGGTCCTCTCCTACTCTTGCTGTCCTGCCCCAGTTTGCGCGAATCTTGTTACAACAAATGCGATAAAGAGGCAGATTGCCTCTGCTACAGTTTTTAAAGAAAAAAAATAAAAGAAAGAAGGAAGAGAAGAGAACTGTTTGCTGCAATCGGAAGCTGAAGACCGGAGTGGAAGGCAGATAAGTGAAGTAGAGAAGCCTCTGTTGAGCTGTCGGATATTGAGAAAAAAAAAAGAAAGAAGGAAGATTTACCAACTGTTTGCTGTAATCAGAAGCTGAAGACCGGAGTAGAAGGCAGATAAGCAAATTTAATCAGTCAAGAGAAAAGGTTTGTTTTTTGTGTGACTGATTGATCCCTTTGTTTTATCTATTACACTTTCCATTTCCAGTAAAGTATGAAAGGAATAGCGCGACAATCTTTGTTTGAAGATTAACCTACCCCCTCTTCCGCTTAGCGCACAAAGATGGTAACTGTTGGGACTTTTAAATGAGTTCCCCTTCTTCTGCTACCCCTTTGTTTTTCCTCTGCCTTTTGACTATTCCCTTGGTTGTCGCCTGATTGTACTTTATTTTTATATCGGGTTTTATTTCCTTCCTTTTGGAGTAACTGGTTTTCCAAAACCTTGCTTCGCTTCGCAGACAAGAGTGTGGATAGTATACTTCATCGCCTCTACTAATGCAAGTACAGTTCTCGCTGCTCCAGTATATAGAGGGGGCTTTTCTTCGTCTCGCGAAAGTAGCTTTCCTTTCGGGTTTGACCAAGATTCTTCCATGTCTTCAGCCAAAACACTTGTCAGATATGGAAATTGACAAATGTAGGACGTTTTGAGGAAAATTTGATGTACTTGCCTTGTCCCTAGATTCAAAGATCCTTCAGTACAAATATATTTTCTATACTCTTGCTTTGGCTCTGATTATCAATAATGATAATTATAAAAAATAAATATGCTTTTAGCAACGAAAATCCGTCTCTAAAGCTATTTAGCTACAAAATAAATTGATAAAATTATAAAAAATAATTATACTTTCAGCAACGGAATTCCGTCTCTGAAATACTTCAGCTATGGATTAATTCATAAAATTTTAATAAATAATGTGGAATTCAACAACAGAATTTCGTATTTGAAACAATTCAGAGACGGAATAATTTAAAAAATTTAAAGAAATATATTATATTTTCGGCAACGAAATTTCATCTCTACAGGTCTTCAGCAACGGAATATTAAATTGAAAAATCAATAACTTTTAGTAATGGAATTTCGTCTTTAAAAGATTTCAGTAACGGAATAAATTTTATAACTTGTACCGACGAAAATAGCAACGGATTATGTATCTGCAACGGATAACTTTTAGCCACATCGAAAATGGCAACGAAATTAGCGACAGATTTTCTATTGCTAATTCCGTCTCTAAGTGTGATTAGCAACGAAAATATTATTTTTGTGATGGAAAATCCGTCACAAAATCCATTACTGAAGGTATGTTTTTTTGTAGTGTTAGGTAAAAATGGGTCGTGAAAGAGGTGGTATCAGAGCTGGGTTGGCCTGAAATGAATCGGTATTCGTAAGTAGGAAAGTTACATCCCCATATTACTGTGTTTTGTTTAGATATAAATGTGTATACCGAGATGGAATTAAACTAATGAATGGTTATGGATACATAAATTTAAGCATATGTCGGTCACCCGCCATGGTAGAGGGGCGAGTTTAAGTGCTAGGGGTCATAGGGGTAAGCTTGAGAGCCGTGCAGAGCCATAGACTGGTCAGGCTCCGCAGGACCCTATTGAGAGACCAGGGGATACTGAGGCACGCTTCGCTAGGATAGAGCATAGTATTGAGAGCCTTGTTGAGATAGTCACGTAGACATTAGGGGTTGGTGATAGACGAGGTCTAGCTGGACAGCCTGCTACTATTGGACAAACAGCTACGGAGAGACCTCAGACGACAGAGACCATTACACCGCCACTAATTCAGGATACAACTTCTCCTATCGCTCCACAGCTGAGCGGTAGTGATCTGGGTTATGATTGTGAGTTGGATAGGTTACAACAGTTCTAGGAGTTCAGACCTTCAGTCTTTAAAGGAGTGAAAGACCCGGTTATTACAGAGGATTGGATATATGAGATAGAGAAGTTGTATGAGTTCTTCAGGTGTATATTGATTGAAAGGTTTGCCTTTGTCGTATTTATGTTGAAGGGCGAGGCAGAGAACTGGTGGAGATCCACAGTATCTATCCTGAGAGCCCGACACCCAAAGATTACATGGGAGATATTTTTAGAGGCCTTTAGGAGGCAATATATTTCGGCCACTACACAGCGAAAGCTGCAAATGGAGTTTATGAGTTTGGTTCAGGGGAACCGCTCCGTTGATGAGTATGAGTCGAGGTTCATATCTTTGGGGAGGTATGACCCGGATACGTTGAGCAGTGAGACTCAAAAGATCTAAAAATTCATGGATGGATTGAGACCAGCCATCAGATCTAGATTAGCTCCGTTTGATATCCCTACTTATGAAGAGGCGGTGCACAAGGCACAGTTGTGTGAACAGGACTTTGAGTGGAATGACTGTGAGTTTGGAAAGGTCAGTAGTAGGAATGACAAAGACCGAAAGCGATCCAGAGGTGATAGAGATATCAAGAGAGGAGGTTGAAGACTGTTTGGGAAGAGACCTCAGATTGAGGAGGTACAGGAGAGGACTGTTAAGCCTCCTGTATATCCGACCTTAACACCACTGAGAGGTATAGTCATTGGGGGACCTTGCCTACTACCGAACAATGTAAGAGATATGGTAGATATCATGGTACCAGGCCTTATCTGATGACCCCCGGTGTGGTACAGATGTAGGAAGCCAGGGCATATCATGTGGTATTACCCAGAGATGATTGAGACTACACCACAGAAGGGCAAAGAGCCAGAGAGAGCTCTTGTTGAGACTACTGCTCCGAGAAGGAGAGCTACAACTGAGGAGAAGAGGAAGTAGGTTATGGGTAGAGAGCAAGTACATGCATTAGACCAGGACACCGCGGACGCTTCAGCGGATGTGATTAAAGGTACTATCCTGATTTTTGATTTAGAAGCATTTGTGTTATTTGATCTTAGTGCCACACACTCCTTTATATCGCCTTCATTTGTACGTAAGTTATCGAAGCATGTAAAGCCTACATCATTAGATATAATGTTGTTGATTTCTACACTTATGAATGATAGTCAACTGACTGAGTATGTATATAAGGACTGTAGGCTGAAAATAGGAGGAATGGATATGTCAGCTGATCTTATCTTACTGAATATGAGAGATTTCGATGTAATTTTAGGAATAGATTGGTTGGTTACGAATCATGCTGTCTTAGATTGTTATGCTAAGACAGTAACGTTTTCAAGGATAGATAGCCTTACTGTAAGTTTTCCTGAAAAGTGTACTGTAAGTTTTGCTAAAAAGAAATGAAGGAACATGATTATTGCAAATGGGAAGATTATAATTTTAATTCATCATACTTGAGAGATGAATTTGCTTATTAATCATGAATGTTAATATGATGACCTATGTTACTAATGGTGGAAAAGGATAATTTGAATGGTTCATTGCATACATGGTTGACACAGATAAGGCACGTCCATAATTGAGAGACATTCCAGTGATTACAAAGTTTCCTGATGTCTTTTCGGATGATTTACCAGGATTACCACCCGACAGGGAGATAGAGTTTTATATAGAGTTGGTACCAGGTACAAAGCCGATATCTAGACCAACGTATAGAATGACTCTAATTAAGTTGGAGGAGCTAAAGAAGTAGTTGTAGGAGTTACTAGACAAGGGGTTTATTAGACTGAGTGTCTCATCTTGGGGAGCTCCGATCTTGTTTGTGAGGAAGAAGGATGAGAGCCTCCGACTGTGCATAGATTATCGGTTGCTGAATAAGGCTACCGTTAAGAATAAGTATCCTCTTCCAATTATTGGCGATCTATTAGATCAGCTTCGGGGAGCATAGGTCTTTTCTAAGATAGATTTACGATTTGGTACCATCAGTTGAGGATACAAAGTGGAGATATACCCAAGACAACATTTCGTACTCGTTATAGCCACTACGAGTTCTTGGTTATGCCATTTGGAATGACGAATGTCGTCGTAACATTTATGGCTTTGATGAATGATGTGCTTAAGTCATACCTGGACCAGTTTGTGATAGTGTTTATCGATGATATATTGGTTTATTCTAAGTCCAGGGAAGATCATGGGCAGCACTTGAGGATAGTTTTGCATAGCCTCCGTTAGAAGAGTTGTATGCTAAGCTCAATAAGTGTGACTTTTGGTTGGAGCAGATCTCATTTCTGGGTCATATTGTATTGAGGGTAGGGTATCAGTAGATCCATCCAAGGTAGAGGTAGTTTTTCAATGGGAGAGACCCAAAACGGTTATAGAGGTCCGTAATTTTTTAGGTTTGACAGGTTATTACCGACGGTTTGAGGAGGGATTCTCTAAGCTGGTTGCTCCGTTAACACGCCTCACTTGGAAGAATGTGGCATTTGAGTGGGATGATCAATGTGAAAGTAATTTTTACGAGCTGAAGTAACGACTAACCACTGTACCTATTCTCACCATACCCACCAGCTTAGGAGGCTCTTCAGTGTATACAGATGCCTCGAGACAGGGACTGGGTTGTGTGTTGATGCAGGACGAGAAGGTAGTCGTTTATGGTTTTGGACAGCTTAAGAACCATAATAGAAACTACCCGACCCATGATTTAAAGTTGGCAGCCGTGGTATTTGCATTGAAGATATGGCACCACTACTTATACGGTGAAAAATTTCAGGTGTTTACAGATCATAAGAGCCTCAGATATCTGTTTTCACATAAAAAGTTGAATATGAGGTAGAGACGGTGGATAGAGCTTCTGAAAGATTATGATTGCGAGATATTGTACCATCCGAGAAAGGTTAATTTTGTGGTTGATGCCCTGAGCAGGAAGAGCCTCAGAGTGGTATCGTACAAGATGGTCAGGGAACATAAGCTGCTTGAGCAGTTTGCTCACCTCGGTTTGTATATAGGCTCTCTTGATGTTGACAGTGACTATGTGATTGCAAGCCTATGAGTGGAGCCAGATTTGATTGACCAGATATGATAGGCTCAGTATGTCGATCCGTTATGTGATGATTGTGCAAGTTATGTTCAGAAAGGTGATGTGGTCGATTTCTTAAAGAGTGGTGATGGCCTATTGAGGTTTAGAGGCAGGATTGCGTTCCCAATGACCCAGAGATGAAGTGATTAATTTTAATGGAAGCTTATTCATCGAGATATATATTGTATCTGGGGAGCAACAAAATGTATCAGAATCTCCAGAGAGTGTATTGGTGGTCAGGGATGAAGAGGGATATTGCAGAGTTTGTGGCAAAGTGTCTCGTATGTCAGCAGGTGAAGGTAGAGCATCAGAAGCCAGTAGGGTTATTACAACCTCTACGGATACCGACATAGAAGTGGGAACACATCACCATGGATTTTGTGATGGGTTTACCTAGGACCCGCAGAGGTCATGATGCCATCTAGGTGATTGTGGATAGGTTGACAAAGTCAGCCCATTTCTTAGCTATGAGAGCTACCGATACTCTGAGTACATTGGCAAATCTATATGTGCATGAGATAGTGAGGTTACATGGTGTCCCAGTGAGTATTGTTTCGGATAGGGATTCCCGCTTCACTTCCCACTTTTGGGAACACTTTTGAGAAGTGATGGGGACCCCAGTTGAGTTTTAGCACCACTTTTCATCCTTAGATAGTGGTCAGTTAGAAAGGACAATACAAAATCTGGAGGATATGTTGAGAGTATGTGTGTTGGATTTTAGAAGCTCCTGGGATGATCATTTACCACTAGCTGAGTTCGCCTATAATAATAGCTATCATGCGAGTATCGAGATGACACCATATGAGACATTGTATAGTCGTAGATGTCGTTCCCCTATTGGATGGGAGGAGGTTGGTGACAGACAGATCTTTGCTCCTGATTTTTTAAGACAAGCCTCTGAAGTTGTTCAGCTAATATGTGAGAGATTGAAAACAACTAAGAGCAAATAGAAGAGTTATGTTGACATGAGAAGGAGGATACTGGAGTTCCCTGTAGGTGATTCAATGTTCTTGAAAGTTTCTCCTCGAAAGGGATTATGAGATTTGGTAGGAAGGGTAAGTTGAGCCCTCGTTATATCGGGCCATTTAAGATACTAGAGTGAGTGGGAGATAAGGCCTACAGGCTCTCATTGCCACCAGAGACAGCAGGTATTCATAACATCTTCCACGTATCGATGCTTCGAAAGTACCATCCAGATTCGACCAATGTGATTCGGTATGACCCATTGGAGCTCAAGGATGATCTGTCATATGTAGAGATACCGATCCAGATACTGGATAGAAAGGAGAAGGTGTTACAGACCAAGACTATTCCAATTGTTAAGGTGCTCTGGCAACACCACACTTCAGAGGAGGCTACATAGGAGTTGAAAAGCCTGATGTGGGAAAAGTACCTCTGACTTTTCGAGGAGTGACTTGGTTCTAATTTGGAGAATCAAATTTTTTGAAGGAGGGGAGGAATGTAAGGCCTGTGGATTCTATGTACCTTTTTATGATTCCATGTTATACACACAAGTTACATAATATGTGAATCATGAGAAATGGACCATTATAAGCTCTAAGTGTGAATAGAATCCAAAATGATCAGTGAAGCATTTAAAGGCGATCTTTCCTTTGAGATTATGAAAAAATTAGCAATTGGAATCCTGCAGATGAATGCGAGATCAATCTCCTTCATGATAGGATCGATCTTGTAATTCCAGAATGAAATCACAAAGGTTCTATAGGTAAGCAGATCGATCTCGAGGTGATTATGCATAGAGAGGATCGATCCCTACCCAAAAACAGATCGATCTCCAATGATTTCTGGCAAGAAAGGATCAATCCCTTCCTAAGAGTAGATCGATCCCACAACTTACTTACTAAATATTTATGTAGTTCAACCGAAGGAAGATTAATCTCTCACCCTAGGAGATCGATCTCATAATGCCTATTTCTATTTAAAAGCTCGACAGACGAGCCTTCTTCTCCAAATTAACAATATCTCTCCATTTTAGCAAAGTGAGCAAGTTTTCTCACTTTAAAATATCATCACCTTCCAAACAGATTTGAGAAAGGTTGCTTTTAGCAAAGTTGTTCCTTGTGATGAGGAGAACAACATAGTCAAAAACTAGTAGTTAAATTTCTAGATTGAAAGAGCAAGGTGTTTTCTCAATTTTAGCCAAAAGAGAAAGGTTAAGCTAGGTGAGTTTTCAATACACCAACTTCAGTTATGTTAATCTAGACATTTTTATGAGTTGATTGGTGTATGTATTGTTGGCTGAAACATCTTTGAGCATGCTTAATCATCCATAACTGAATATGGGTTTAGCATGAAAAAGTGAGTTATGGTTGATTTAATGATGAATTAATTCTACTATGGTGTTGGTGATGTTATATGCATGATTTTGAGATGGTTTTGTGAAACCAATATGTTGGAATAGATGATGATTTAAAGTAGGCATAAGAGGTGTATGATGAAATGCCTTAGTGAAGGAAAGTGATGAACTTAAGGCAAGCACACCAAGTGTTTGCCAAAATACCATAAGAGCTAGGCAACCGTGGTGTCGACCATGGCTAGGCGTGGCGCACCATGTGTGATCGAATGATCAAGTGGATCAAGCATTTAGTATTCGGCTCAATAAGGCATTGTCGGCCTAAGGCCGGCCTAATATGAATCAGTAGACTTGATGGACCCAATAGATTCTCGAGAAATAAATAGTACAATCGAAATGGACTTAAGAGAAAGTAAGGCTCAATAAGAGTAAATAGGCCCAATAAGTTAAATCGACTGTAGTGAAAGTGAAATAAAGATAAATAAATTGTATTTAATATGGTAAATAATTTTGTGTAACTCCGGAGATTATATTGGGAGCGAATCGGACTGCACGATCGAGCAGCTCTGAGGAAGTGAAATTACTCGACGCGATTTCAAGTAAGGGAATTTTGTGACTGCCTAGAGGTAACTATACGTATTTTGAGGGTATTTACAGGGAATTTATTTTGCCTGATTACCTAGAAAATAAATAATAATTTTTACGAAAAAAATCGGATATAGGTGAAAAAGACGATTTTACCCTTGGGAGCAAATTTTAAAAAAAGGGTAGTAAGGCTAATAAATTGCAAGAATATCTTGTTTTTGATTTTTTTATGAAATATATTGCTTCGATTTAAGAAAATTTAAGGATAGGCTGTTTATTGATTTCATAATTTCATGAAATAGCATGAGTCAGATGCTAACTTTGATTTTGAGCGTGTTTTGTTGAAATAGAGCCGTCTATCAGATCTATATAAGTTTAATTGTGCTGAAGCTTTGCTCGCACTGTATTTTGATATTTTAACATGCATGAAATGTGCTAGAGCCTAGCTCGCACCATATTTTGAGTTAAGATGCATGCAAACCGTACTAGAGTTTTTACTCGTACGTGGGTTTCATTTATTTCTTATGCATATAACCGTGCTGGAGCTTTGTTCATACATGATTTTACCATTATTTATTTTACATAAAGTCATACTGGAGCGTTACTCGTACAAGGATTTTTACAAATTGTGCATGAAATCGTGCTAGAGCCTTGCTCGCACTGGACTTTTCACACTGTGATATGTAATGAGTCATACTAGATACCTCGTGCAGACTGTGTATCACATGGATGAGATGCTCGCACGAGCTGTGCTGGATGCCTCGTGTAGGCTATTAGTCACACGGATGAGATGCTCGCACTGCAATTGAGACTGAGTCGATTATACATGGTATGGGGTAGATAAGACCTATAGCAGGTACCCCCGACCGTGATATAGGTCCATGGAGTACGTTGTATCATGTATATCACATGGAGTACGTTGTACCATATGGTGATGATGTTGATTTATATTCTGGTGGGTAGGATTGACCCACCTCTCGATACAGCATGATGCCCCATACACCGGGATCTGTGTAGTCTGGGATGATAGTGACATAGTTGGCTAACAGAGTCCTCGATTGTGTATAGTGACCACCTATCACACATGATATCACATGATTTTTATATGCACTAAACATGATTTGTGTTATCTAGGGTAGACCAGAGGGAGGGGTCGAATCTTGTGGGATATTTTTAAAGGATGATATATTTATACACATGCGGTATAGTATTATCTACTTCCTTATGTTTAAAACGAAATGTGGTTTTAATGATGTGTTGGTGAATTTTACTAAGTTTTGATAAGGTGTTAAACCTTGAGGGGTTGTTTTATGATGAATTTTTCAATGTGTTGAGCATGAGACATTGACATGATGATTTTCCATGTTTACATGCCTATTTTCATGTTTTCAGTACGTGATATATGTATATACATCTGGCATAGTTTTAATTATACCTCATGCTCTGGATATAAATGATTTTTATATCATGACATTAAAAGCATGTAGATAATGTAGTTATCTACATGCTTGCATTATTGCCTTACTGAGCTAGTGAGCTCATCCCTTTCATTTTCCCCCTCTACAGACCGCACACAGTAGTTAGTGAGTGGCTGAGGAGTTGCATCCTGATATCCGCTGCTTCCCATAACCAAGAGGTATACACACTGGTATCTTTTTGTATCTAAACATGTAATAGCACAGTAATCATTTTGGAATGTAATATGGAGGATCTAAATATTAGTAAACACATACAAGGATTGAACCTCAATTATAAAGTATGCGTGTTCGCTTTTGAATAAATTAAAAGATAGATGACATAGTTGATGGTAAAAAGGAACAAATACTGACTTATAGCCCAACTGTTTAGTGGTGAGAATGTTCACGATTGGGAAAGGAAAGAAATAAGCGAAACATTTGTAGCGATTTTAGGTAAAAATGGGTCGTGACATAAATATGGCATTTCAGCAAATAAATCATATCAATCAGGTTCCAAGCCATCCCTTAGGTCTACCCGAATTCATAAAAAAATCATGTGATATAATCATGTGAGACTCGGTGGCTAAATGCAATAATATCTCGGACTATGGCCATATCCTATACTGTGATCCCAGGCTACACGGATCCTAGTGTGCGGGGCATCACTGCTGCAACGGGAGGTGGGTCAAATCCTTACAATCGCCAACTATCAACTCCACAACTCACTCCAAACAACACACGGTACAACGTACTCCATGACACATACACAGTATAACGTACACCCGTGGACCCTATCTCAATAGATAATCTATGCCACGTCTCTAAATCCATATGTGAACATCTCAAAAGTGTAACATGCAATCTACACGAGGAAATCAGCATGGTTTTAAACATGTCATGTCTATCACATCAAAGTTACAGTGCGCGCCTTGAGTGCGACTCACAATCGACGCCCCGCTCAAACACTCTTTTACACATATCACAAACTCGAACACTAGTGCGAGTAACACTTCAGCACTAGGTCATGTGTGACACCCCGGAAGCGCGAAAAATAGGGCTAATTTAAAACTTTTTTACTCATTAATTCACAATTAAGGGTGCATTCCTGTGCAGTGTCATACATCATCATAATTATCATGCCTCAGGATCTCATCATAATATAGTATATATTGTATCATATACATTACTCAATTCCAAGTTAATTAATCCTAATACATCTCGTACATCATTGTACAATAAGTGTCTGTAAATATAACTCTAGTCTGGGTACATGAATATTAAATATCTACCTCAGTACACAAAATACGGCCTGGAGCTCAAGTCCTCCACTAGCCTCTAACCCGTACGCCACAGGGAACTCACTTCACTTGAAGCGATCTGGGGGGAAGAGAAAACAGGGTGAGCTTCCAAATCGCTCAGTAAGGGGTGTAAGGGAACTCAGTTATATAAACCATATCACACTTCACAAATATGTATTTGTTTATGAAACTCATTTGAAATCGTAGCATGAAAGTTCTCAAAACATCATCATCTCATAACTCATAAATCATGTGAAAACATGAAGATAAAAAGGCTCAATATCGAGCACTCACAAGCATGTGTAAATATATACGATAATGGCTATTCTCAAAATACGTGATAAAAATCACCTCAGTAAATAGCACGTGACAAGGTCACAAAACACAACTCATGTGTAAAATGAGACTAGGCAATAAAACTCAATTAAAACTTGTCATGGCACATCAAATGTGTAATCTCCTCTGGGTACGCATCCCAGGCATCCTCATATAGAGGGAACGTCGACAATATGATCGTATGCATGGTATATTGGACTTATATGTTACCAAAACAAGGCCCGGCCTTACATGCTACCAGAGTAATGCCTCGCCTCATGCACACTATCACGTAGTCCCTGGGTCGGTTCCCAAGCGGCCCACTCTCTCAGTCTTACATGCTACCAAAGCAAGCCCACCCAGCGTTACCAGAACGGGGGTAATCTCACGTTACCAAAACGGAGGCATCTCTCGTTACCAAAACGGATGCATCTCTCGTTACCAAAACGGAGGAATATCAGACTTACATGCTACCAGAGAAAGGCCTCCCAACGCTACCAAAGCGGAGGAATAATCGGACTTACATGTTACCAGAACAAGGCCTGTGGTCCCTGGGTCGGTTCCCAGGCGTCCCACTATATCGGTCTTACATGCTACCAGAGCAAAGCCCGATGTGTATTCAACATGACACGCCTAAGTCTCAATCATTAGCCATTATCTTATAAAACGTTATGCCTTCACGTAGAACTCATAATGGTTTTCTCTCATAAAACTCATTTAAAACATTTGTGTACTCAACACAAAACATATTAAAACCGAGTTCCAACCGGTAAAACACGCACACATTTTCTCAAATCTCAATATCGCCTTAACGTAGAGCCCAATTTACTTTTCACGCAAACTCAAAGGTTTATAAAGCAATTTCACACTCAGCTTATAAACTCATAAAATAATGGGCTCCAACCGGCTATAAAAATCGTGTGCAATTATATCACAACACAACACCAAACATGTTTGTATTCTCAAATCATGGTTCATGCTACAACAATTCATCAAAACACATACACAAATGGTTTAGTTTTCCCTTACCTCTTTGCACCTCGTATAGTGCAATCGTTTCTCCCGTATCACGGACTAGCCTCGCATTCCACTCTGGAACTCCCGAGCTGTCCAAACAATGTTAAAACATCAATACTCATTATCATATTAACCTCAATTCTCAAAATCGAGCATAATTGCTTATAACTCCTCAAATTTCTCAATTCTCATAACTCCATCACAAACCACAATCTCGCTCACGACACCTCAACATTCTATATTTCCTATGCCACAATATCTATGCTAATACACCACATTGTCTAAATCTCCATTTATAGCTCAAAATTCCTAAATTTACCAAAGTTGCCAAATATCATCATCACTCCAACTACATTGTAATTTTATCAATCCCTAATCATTTTTCAGCTATTTCAACACAATGCCAACAACTATCATCACCAAGATCATCTCAAATATAAGGATCGAGTTTAGAAATTACCCAAAACTTGTGGAGAGCTTATCTGTTGCCTCGATTCGATCCGTCTTTCGATTTCCAAGTATGTTGTTCTCCCTTTGATGAGGAACAACTTTTCTTCTTGCCACAACTTCTGATTTGGACGGAAATGGGTGCTTTGGATGAGTGAGAAAGCTAAGGCTCGGTGAAAATGGGGGTTGGAAGAGAGAGAAAGTGAAATTGCAGGAGAAAGCAGGGATTCCTTATATAGACTGAGGGTAGGAGATCGATCTGGCTCTTGATGAGATCAATCTGCATTTGAATTTGGGGACGATTTGGGGCAATTTATGCCTAGGAGATCGATCTGTCGAGGGGTGAGATCGATCTCTTTATGGCTTTATGAGATCGATCTGCTCCTTGAGGAGATCGATCTTCTCCCAAACAGAAACATTTGGAGATCGATCTCTTCCTCATGAGATCGATCTTCTCTCAAACAGAATCATAAGGAGATCGATCTTCTTCCATTGGAGATCGATCTGCTCCTTAAATTACTCCTTCCTTGTCATTTTTAACTCACCAGATCGATCTCCTCTTCTCCCAGATCGATCTGTCCTCATAGCTTCATACTTATTTTAAACACTTAACATATAAATCTCTAATTATCATTCCCCAATTCACTTAGCTCAATAAATTATACTTCAAGTTCATATTACATAATTAAAATATGTCTGAAATTCTCAGATCTCACATCATGCATATTTCTCATTTCAAATCAAGTATGTGCAATCGTTCCAATACTCTGTCACGCATAAATCATGTAAAACTGAGTACGAGTATTACTATAGTACTCTATTATGTATAAATCATAATTAAATCAAAAACGAGCAATCGCTCTAGTACTATGCTATGCACAAACTCAATAAAATCAAGTACGAGCAATACTCCAATACTATGCCATGTATGTCATAGGAAATCAAGTGCGAATAATCACTCCAATACTTTTCAAGTAGAAAACATATAAAATCAAGTGTGAGCAGTGCTCTAGCATGATTTGTTTTCACATAAGTTGATAGATGGCTCCTTTAAATAGGGATATTTCAAAACTATAAAATCAACACCATAATTGGGCTATTTTGTGTATTTCACAAAATCATTGGCCATTCTATCTATTCTTCTGCTAAACAGCAGTAAAAACATTCGAAAATGTCATTTCCATGCTTTTTGGAACTTTTCCTAATTGTTGACGTTTTACCCTTAATAGGGATAAATTCATAATTTATCATTTTCAGGTCTCTATAATTTTTATTCACTTTCTCTAACCCTCAGATTTTTTAAGTGAATGTAAAAGCAGATGAAACTATGTACAGATATCTCTAACTACATGCAAAATCTCCTTACCTGAAATCACTCAGAGTGAAATCGTTTTCTCAACGCTGCTCGATCACACAGTCTGGTTTGCTCCCAATATAAACTATGGAGCTGCATATAACCATTTATCAGGTTAATTTCACTTTTTCCCCTATATTTCTCATTTAATACAATCTATTTCACTTAATGGGCCTGTTTACTCTTATTAGACCTTAACAACTCTTAATGGGCCTAACACTGTCATAAGCCCATATCACTTTACTATTCATTTCAGTTAGGCCTATTGGGCTTATGGGGCCTACCAACTCTTATTGGGCTTGGTCCGAAGTCCACCAATCCTTATTGGGTCGAGACCACATCAGCAAGGCCCACTGGCCTCTCGACCGTGGCATGTGGCTGAGAGCCATCTCGCCACACCATGCCGAGCACCACGCCACTATGGCCAATAGGCTAGCCTTTCACTTAGGCATTTCCTCAAACATCATGTGTGCATGCCTTAGACTTAGTTTATGTTCACTTAGGCATTTTGTATGCCCTCTTCAATTCACTCACCAATTGATCAAATTGATTTAAATTAACTATGCCATAATCATGCACACATACATACCAACTTATTCATGTCTAAAAATCAATTGGGAATTCATCAATTCACAAATACCCATTTTCGGCCATCACTTGTTCACGGTGTTTTTGTGTGTTTTGATCCATAAAACATACACCAATCAACGTGAATTAATCTATAAATAAACATATATAAGATTGGAAGGTTGAAATTGTACCTAGCTTGGTGTTTCCCTTTCTAGCCGAGACTTTGAAGAATTCTTCCTCTCTCAATGTCACGACCCTCTATACCAGTCCATGACCTTTATCTTACCACTTACCTCTTACAGTTGGGCTATGAGTCAATATCCAATCCACGTCTCATATAAATTCATTTTAATTAAATAGAATAGAAACTGGATTTTTATAAATATGCAGAAGCGTATCCATCGGT
Organism: Firmiana major; assembly: GCA_033439115.1. Taxonomy (NCBI): domain Eukaryota; kingdom Viridiplantae; phylum Streptophyta; class Magnoliopsida; order Malvales; family Malvaceae; genus Firmiana; species Firmiana major. Next base: position 28,585,861 of record CM065912.1, read on the forward strand.
TTCTATAAACTATACATCTCTTACGTACAAAATATCACTAGACTGTGCATTAATTTACAGGATACAAAACATTTCTCATCACAAGTGTATACCTCTCTATACTGCTGGAGAACTGGAGAACACCTTAGCAGGGGCGACTGCAGTACTCACTACTGCATAGTATCTATGGAGGAGGAAATAAGGGGGCGAGCATAACACGCTCAGTAAAGAAAATGTGCAAGCATGTAGATAACTACACTACCTACATCCTAAAATATATATATGTTCATTTTCCTTATAAAAAAATATGCATGTTCGTTAAAACTACTTCCATCAATGCGAAATCGTTTATTCGCTAGATGACTATATGCATATTCCCATAGTAGCACACAGCTTTTCACATAGATCATCTTTCAAAAACCACACAGGTTCAAACCACATAGGTTCACATAGCATAATCTATTCACACAGTCATATATAGAAAATACTTTATTTTACACCACACAGGTTCATTTATAAATCTCTTTGCCCACAACAAATCAATGTTCATATGAGACATAATCATGGGTTATCACACATCCCCAGATACATAGCAAGGGAAATATGTCACCTCACACAGTAGTGACAATATCATATATCACATAGATATAGAAGACTTGTGGCCATAGTCAGATTCCAGGCTACACTGATCAGGTGTACGGGAACCCTACGCTTAGGGAGGTGGATCAACCATCCCATCAGCTCAACTCAATCACGACACATCTTACCCCAAGGCTAACGCTCACGGTACATCGTGCTCCTGTGGATCCTTATTACCCATTTCTTTTGTTTCAAAATCTTATGTGAGCAGGTCAGTGTCAGACACACAGCAGTACACGATGGCTCAAGCATGGTGTTGTACTCAATACATCACATTCACAAACCTCGTGTGAGCAGGTCAATACAAGACACATAGCAATACATGACGGTTTTAACACGATTTTACTCAACACACAACACAAACATGAAAACCTCGTGCGAGCAACTCAGTGTAAGACACACAGCATACCTGAGGCATCGAGCACGGTATAGTGGAATTTACATGCGAGCAGGGTCAGAGCAATACACAGAGTAATACTCGAAGGCTCTAGCATGATTCCCTAAAATCTAGTGCGAGCAGCTTGAGTGGAACACACATCATCACCCGAGGCATCGAGCACTCTTTAACTTTTCTTAAAAACACTTAAAAATATTATGCGAGTGGGGCAGGTCAATCTACCGTTGCCACTAGGCTCTAATACAATTTCACACAAAAAATAAATAGAAGGAATCCATGCATAGTCACGAGTGAGAGGGCAACTCTCCCTTCAATCATTCCTTAAAACCATTTCACACAATAGTTAAACCGGGAGCCCGTCTATTGTTATTCTTTCTCAAAACATTTGAAAAACCTCTTTTCACAACAATCATAGAAGTCATGCAAATCTCATACTATCAACTTATTTTCATAAGTAGTTTTCTATCTAGCCATATCAATATCTATGTATTTATCGCATACATGTGCATTGAACAGGTAAGAAAACATACGTATAGCTATCTCTATAGCTCACATAAGTCTCTTACCTCGAATCACGCTTGAATCGTCTTCCTTGATTCCAATAGCTCGTGATCCGATCTTGTCAACTTTGACTTTATCTTCTGGAGCTGAAATTGTGTATTACAGACATCAGTATGTCGTCATATACTTCATTGCACGTGCATAATACTCAAATCAATGTATTTAGCCATTTATATTTCATTTGGCCTCTTTATACCATTATTGGACTTTATTCTTCCTTAGGTCTATTTCACTCATTTTATTTGTTACTTGAAAATCCATTAGACTCCTCGAGTCCATTGATTTCATATTGAATCAGCATTTAGCTCCCCATGCCATTAGTTCATCATTTCATTTCCTTGAGGCATTTCATCGAACACCTCATATACTCCAATTTCAACCTTTATCCATTCTAACTTATGGATATTATATGCTCAAATCATCCTCAAATCCATGCCTACTCAACAAACCCTCATTTTGGCACATTTAACCATTTTATAGGTCATGGAGAGTTTGGCATGTTATAAGATGTTTTAATCATAAATCTATATACCAATCTACTCACACAAGTATATAGATTAACATATATGAGATTAGAGTATTGAAATCTTACCAATCTCAACTTTTCTCCACTTTGCACAATTTGAGGGAAAACTCCTTTTCTCCTTTAATGGCTCAACTCAACCTCTAACTTCCAACTATGTTGTTCTCTTCCTCTATAGGAACAACTTCACTTAAATGAGTTTCTCTTAAATCTCTATGGAAAGTGTTGAGAATCTTTAGAGAAGTTTCAGGTTATTTTTGTTTCAAAAACGGAAGGGGATGGTTGTTTCTCGTGAAAATGCAGTTCAGTAGGTCCTGTTTTATAGAAAATGCTTGGTGAGATCGATCTCCCAAGGTTAAGGATAGATTTTCCCCTGTTTTTAGCCTTTCAGAATGCCATTTTAAGCCTATGAGATCGATCTGTCGAAGCATGAGATCGATCCGCTCATTGCTATGAGATCGATCTGCTTTATGGGGTGAGATCTATCTTCTCCAGGCAGAGAGCTAAACAGATTGATCTGGCATAAGGATGAGATCGATTTGCTCTTAGCCAAGAGCTAAAGAAATCGATCTGCTTGCATTAAGGATCGATCTCCTCAAACATTCTCTTCGTTTTGGGGAAATGAGATCGATCTCCCTTGCATTGAGATCGATCCCCTCTTGTTCTGCAGCACACTTAGTTGCATTTTTCCCAACTTTCAACAGAATACTTGCATTAAATTTGCTGCACTACTCATTTTAAGTTCCATCACATTCATTACTTATAAAAGCCCATTTCTTCATATTCATACATAATGAAACTTGTGTGTACATTCCCAAACTCATATTACAAGGGTGTACATCAATTTTATGGACTTTACATTACTTATGATTCACATTACATGTACATATGTATTACTTATGAATTCACAAGGTTAACAAAAAAAAATACATGCCTTACATTCCTCCCGTCCTTAAAAGAATTTGGTCTTCAAAATTAGAACCAAGTTATTCTTCAAAAAGTTGGGGGTATTTCTCCCGTATCAAGTTCTCTAACTCCCAAGTCACTTCCTCTGAATTGTGGTGTTGCCAGAGAACCTTAACAAGTGGAATCGTCTTGTTTCGTAACACTTTTTCTTTCCTATCCAGTATTCGGATCGGTTTCTCTACATATGTCAAGTCATCTTTGAGCTCCAATGGTTCATACCAAATCACATGACTTGGATCTGGATGGTACTTCCAAAGCATCAAGACGTGGAAGACGTTATGAATACTTACCAACTTCAGTTGCAACGCAATTCTATAAGCCTTATCTCCCACTCACTCTAGTATCTCAAATGGTCCAATATACCGAGGGCTCAACTTACCCTTCTTACCGAACCTCATAATCCCTTTCGAGGGAGAAACTTTCAAAAATACAGAGTCACCCACAGTGAACTCTAGTGGCCTTCGTCTTATGTCAGCGTAACTTTTTTGCCTGTTCTGAGCTGTTCTCAATCTCACATATCAACTGAACAACCTCAGAGGCTTGCTGTACCAAGTCAGGAGTAAACATTTTCTTTTCACCCATTTCTTCCCAACCAATAGGGGAAAGACACCTTCTACCATATAATGCTTTATATGGTGCCATCCAGATACTTGAATGATAACTATTATTGTATGCAAATTCGGCTAATGGCAGGTGATCATCCTAGGAGCCTTTAAAATCCATAGCACTCGCTCTCAGCATATCCTCTAGCGTTTGGATGGTTCTCTCTAATTGACCATCAGTTTGAGGATGGAAAGCAGTACTAAAAGTTAATCGGCTTCCCATAGCTTCTTAAAATTTTTCCCAAAAGCGAGAAGTGAAGCGGGAATCCCTATCCGATACGATGCTCACTGGTACACCATGTAGCCTCACTATCTCCCGTACATACAACTCTGTTAAGCTACTTAAGGTATCTGTAGCTTTCATAGCTAAAAAGTAGGCAGATTTCATCAATCTATCGACCACTACCTAGATAGCATCATGGTTTCTCTTAGTCCTCGGCAATCCCATGATGAAATCCAGGGTGACATGCTCCCATTTCCAAGTTGATACTGGTAGAGGCTGCAACAACCCTGCAGGCTTCTGATGCTCTACCTTCACTTACTGACATATCAGACATCTTGCCATAAACTCTGCGATATCTCTTTTCATTCCTGACCACCAATACACTTTTCAGAGATTTTGGTACATTTTGTTACCTCCCAGATGTAATGTGTATCTCGATGAATGAGCTTCTATCAAAATCAGTCTTTTTAGTTCTGGGTCATCGAGAACGTAAATCCTGCCTCTAAACCTTAGTAGGCCATCATCACTCACAAAGAAATCGGCCACATCACCCCCTGATTCTGACTTACACGATCCTCACACAGTAGATCGACATGCTAAGCCTGGCGTATCCGGTCAATCAAATCCGGTTCCACTCGCAAGCTAGCTATCACATAGTCTCTGTCAATATCAAGAGGGTCTATATCCAACCTGAGGTGAGCAAACTGCTCGAGCAGCTCATATTCCCTAACCATCATATGCGATACCATTTCGAGGCTCTTTCTACTCAAGGCATCAGCCACAACATTAGCCTTTCCTTGATGGTACAATATCTCGCACTCATAATCTTTTAGAAGCTCTATCCATCGTCTCTACCTCATATTCAACTTTTTCTATGAAAACAGATATCTGAGGCTCTTATAATCTATAGACACCTGAAATTTCTCACCGTATAAGTAGTGGCGCCATATTTTCAATGCAAATACTACGGTCGCCAACTCTAAGTCATGGGTCGAGTAGTTCCTCTCATGGTCTTTAAGTTGTCTGGATCCATAGGCTACTACCTTCTCATCCTGCATCAACACACAGCTCAGTCCCTGTCCCGAGGCATCTATATACACTGTATAACCTCCTAAGCTGGTGGGTATAGTGAGAATAGGTGAGGTGGTCAGTCTGTTCTTTAACTCGCAGAAACTTTTCTCACATTTATCATCCCACTCGAATGCCACATTCTTTCGGGTGAGACGTGTCAATGGAGCAGCCAGCTTAGAGAATCCCTCGACAAATCATCGATAATAACCTGCTAAACCTAGGAAACTACGGATTTCTGTAACCATCTTGGGTCTATCCCATGGTATCACAACCTCTATCTTGGACGGATCCACTGATACCCCATCTCTCGAGACTACGTGACCCAAAAACGATATATCACTCAGCCAAAAATCACACTTATTGAGTTTAGCAGACAATTCCTGATCTCAGAGGGTCTGTAATACTGTCCTCAAATGCTGATCATGCTCTTCCCTCGACTTCGAGTACACCAAAATGTCATCTATAAAGACAATGACGAATCTGTCTAGGTATGGTTTGCATACATCATTCATTAGAGCCATAAATGCTGCAGGAGCATTCGTCAACCCAAATGGCATAACCAAAAACTCATAATGGCCATAACGGGTCCGAAATGTTGTCTTGGGTACATCGCCACTCTGAATCCTCAACTGATGATACCCAGACCTCATATCAATCTTCGAAAAGATTTGTGCTCCTTGCAACTGATTCAATAGATCATCAATCCGTGGAAAAGGGTATTTATTCTTGATGGTAGCCTTGTTCAACAACCGGTAATCTATACACAGTCGGAGACTCCCATCTTTCTTCTTTACAAACAGAACCGGTACTCCCCATGGTGATACACTCGATCTGATGAACCCCTAGTCCAACAACTCTTACAATTGTTTCTTTAGCTCCTCCAATTCCACTATAGCCATTCGATATGGTGGTTTGGATATCAGCTCGGTTTCAGGCACCAAATCAATACAGAATTTTATCTCCCTATCTGGTGGCAACCCTGGTAATTCTTCTGAAAAGACATCAAGGAATTCTCTAACCACAGGGATGTCAACCATATCTGCATACTCCTTATCCAAATCAACCACATAGGCTATAAAACCTTCAACATATCACAATCACATTTGATTAGTAAAATCATCTGTCTTTGGACATAATTTACTACTTCTTTCATTACTTTGCAAGGCTTACAACATGCTTTTCAGGGGTAGGAAACATTACTGTCTTAGCATAACAGTCTAAGACAGCTTGGTTTGCAGCTAACCAATCCATCCCTAATATTACATCAAAGTTTTTCATGTTTAATAGAATGAGATTGGCTAACATCTCCTTTTCCCATACTTTTAGCTTACAACCATTATAGACATACTCTATCATTACATTCTCTCTAAGTGGAGTGCTTATAAGAAAAGTCCTACCTAGAGGTACAGGTATTACATGTTCAATCAATTTACATGCAAAAGTAGGCGATATGAATGAATGCGTGGCACTAGGATCAATCAATGTTAATGCTTTAATATCAAAGACTAGGACGGTACCTTTAATCACATTCATAGAAGTCTCTGCATAAGCTTGGTCCAAAGCAAACAGTCGCCCACGACTAACAGCTTGTTTCCCTTTCTCTTCAACTGTAACTTTCCTCTTAGGTGTAGGTGTTTCAACCGTAGCCTTCTCTAGCTCTTTACCCTTCTATGGTGCTGTATCAATCAACTCTGGGTATTCTCGAGCTATGTGCCCTGGTTTACCACACCTATAGCATGATCTAATAAAAAATGGGCATGGTCTACCCCCATGATATCTACCAAATGTCCTGCACTGCTCTGTGGTAGGTCGAGGTCCACCAATAACTACTCCCTTTGATGTTAGATGAACTGGATACACTGGAGGCTTCACTGGCCTCCCTCGTATCCCTTCAATCTTAGGCCCCTTACCGAATAACCTTCGGCCTTTTTGGAACCCTCTATCATCCACCGACCTCTTTCAGTCTCTATCTCTGCCCTTACCACTCTTACTCAACTCTGAGGCATACAACTCATAATCTTACTCACATAGCTGAGCTCTATGTATTGCCTAGTCATAAGTGTTAATGTCCAGTCGAGCTAGTTGAGCTCTAAGAGAAGGTCGCAGTCCCTCAAGAAACTTCTGAACCTTTTTGTCCTCAAGGCTCATCGTGACTGTATCATATCTACCTAGGGATGTGAATCCAGACTCATACTCATTCACTGTCCGGTTCCCCTGAGTCAATGTCATAAATTCCAACTGCATCTTTATCTAAGCAGTAGTTGGAATGTATTGCCTCCTGAAGGCATCTAGGAATATATCCCATGTCACAACTGGGTGTCGTGTACTCAACATCGATTGTGTGGCCATCCACCAATGCTCGGCCTCATATTCTAATACGAAAGCCTCAAAGGTGACCTTCTCTGTGTCGGAGCAATGGAAGAATCTGTAGAGCATCTTCATACTGCGTATCCAATGCTCAGCTGACATTGGGTTCTTCACCCCATTAAACGAAGGTGGTCCAAACTTTCGAAACTCTCTCAATCTACCCAGATCACAATCATAAATTTCCTCTCCACCAACCTGTTGTGGAACTACAGGATCCTAAACTGGTAGAGGAATGTCCTGAACTGGGGAGGTGCGGTATCTCAGCCTGTGCATCTCGAGGTCTCGCTGCAGTCTATGCTGGCTCATCTCTCTCAGGTGCAACAGCCTGACCAATAGGGTTTTCCTGTCTACCCTCCATTCAGACCATTTCCTGTGTAAACATCTCCATAACTGTGTCTGCACTGCGCTATACGGGCCTCAGCGGCCTCATTAAACTCTGGTGGATCTCTACGAGAACTAGACCCACTACGCCTTTTGGGCTCATCTTTATGCCTCTAAGAGTGCGAACTCTCTTCTCTACGAGTACGTCGTCTATCAGACATCTTGCATACTCAAAATAAGTGTCTCAGTCACATTTCCAGCTTGGTATACACATTTGTATCCTAATAATGCACAGTACTTTAGGGATGTATAATTTCCTAACTGTGGATATGACTCATATCAAACCAACTCAGCTCTGATACCATTAATTTTGCCACGACCCTCTATACCAATCTGTGACCTTTATCTTACCACTTACCTCTTACAGTTGGGCTATGAGTCAACATCCAATCCACATCTCATATAAATTCATTTTAATTAAATAGAATAGAAACTGGACTTTTATAAATATGCGAAAGCGTTTACATCAGTTTCTATTAACTATACATCCTTTACGTACAAAATATCACTAGACTGTGCATTAATTTACATGATACAAAATTTTTATCATCACAAATGTATACCTCTCTATACTGCTGGAGAACTGAAGAACTGGAGAACACCATAGTAGGGACAACTGCAGTACTCACTACTGCGTAGTATCTATGAAGGAGAAAATAAGGGGGTGAGCATAACATGCTTAGTACAGAAAATATGCAAGCAGGTACATAACTACACTATCTACATGCTAAAATACATATATGTTCATTTTCCTTATAAAACAATATGCTTGTTCGTTAAAACTACTTCCATCAATGCGAAATCATTAATTTGCTAAATGAGTATATGCATATTCCCACAATAGCACACAACTTTTCACATAGATCATCTTTCAAAAACCACACAGGTTCAAACCACATAGGTTCACATAGCATAATCTATTCACATAGTCATATATAGAAAATGCTTTATTTTAAACCACACAGGTTCATTTATAAATCTCTTTGCCCACAGCAAATCAATGTTCATATGAGACATAATCATGGGTTATGACATATCCCTAGACACACAGCAATGGAAATATTTATCACTTCAAACAATAGTGATAATATCATATATCACATAGATATAGAAGACTTATGGCCGTAGTCGGATTCCAGGCTACACAGATCAGGTGTATGGGAACCCTACGTTTAGGGAGGCGGATCAACCATCTCGTTAGCTCAACTCAATCACAGCACATTGTACCCCATGGCTAACGCTCAAAGTACATTATGCTCCTGTGGATCCTTATTACCTATTTCCTTTGTCTCAAAATCTCGTACGAGCAGGTCAGTGTCAGACATACAGTAGTACACAACGGCTCAAGCACGGTGTTGTACTCATTACATCACATTAACAAACCTCGTATGAGCAAGTCAATGCAAGACACACAGCAATACTTGACGACTCTAACACGGTTTTACTCAACACACAGCATAAACATGAAAACCTCGTGTGAGAAACTCAGTGTAAGACACACAGCATACCTGAGGCATCGAGCACGGTATAATAGGAATTTACATGCGAGCAAGGTCAGAGCAAGACACACAGCAATACTCGAACGCTCTAGCATGATTCCCCAAAATCTAGTGCGAGCAGCTCAAGTGGAACACACATCATCACCCGAGGCATCGAGCACTCTTTAACTTTTCTTAAAAACACTTGAAAATAATGTGCAAGCGGGGCTGGTCAATCTACCATTGCCGTTAGGCTCTAGCACAATTTCACATAGAAAAGAAATAGAAGGACTCCATGTATAGTCACGAGTGAGAGAGAAAATCTCCCTTCAATCACTCCTTAAAACCATTTCACACGATAGTTAAACCGGGAGCCCGTCTATTGTTATTCTTTCTCAAAACATTTGCAAAACCTCTTTTCACATCAATCATAGAAGTCATGCAAATCTCATACTATCGACTATTTTCATACGTAGTTTTCTATCTAGCCATATCAATATCTATGTATTTATCGCATACATGTGCATTGAACAGGTAAGAAAACATACGTATAGCTATCTCTATAGCTCACATAAGTCCATTACCTCGAATCACGCTTGAATCCTCTTCCTTGATTCCAATAGCTCGTGATCCGATCTTGTCAACTCCAACTTTATCTTCTGGAGCTGAAATTGTGTATTACACACATCAATATATCGTCATATACTTCATTTCATGTGCATGGTACTCAAATCAATGCATTTGGCCATTTATATTTCATTTGGCCTCTTTATACCATTATTAGACTTTATTCTTCCTTAAGTCTATTTCACTCATTTTATTTGTTTCTCGAAAATCCATTAGACTCCTCGAGTCCATTGATTCCATATTGAACCGACATTTATGTGAAACCCAAAATTTTCCCACTTTATATATTATTTGGAAAACTAAGAAGTAATTAAGAACTCAGAATAAGATTGTGCAGGCCCGAAACCACCGAAGCATTTGGGTTAGTGGCATGGGGCCCGCTGGCATGTAAATCGAGGTAAGGTTCTAAGCTCGAGAATTACTTAAGAATTACATGTTTCAACTTGAAATGATATTTAGAAATGATATTTGCACTAAACCGAGCAAATGGGCTCGGAAAAGAGAATAAATTCGGATTAAATTCTAGAATTTCCAAAAATTATTTTGAGGCCTTAGAAAATTAACATAAGGTGAAATTTACTTGATAAATTAAAATCAAGTGGAAATTGGAGGTTTCAGATATCAAATTATTTTTAAAGTAAATTGAAAACTTTGAGCCATTCTGCTCAGTATTGACCAAATCGCGCAGAATGGGCTCAATCGGGGAATGTTTCTTAAACAAGTGACGTCCAAATTTTTATGGACAATACTAGACACATATTATAACACTTGAGAATTGGAAATTTGGGGAAAATTGGACTAGAATGATTTTTTTTGGATTTTCTAAAATCAAGACAGAAATCTGTCCCCTTCAGCCTGCCGACCAAGCCTCCATTTTTGTCAAATTTGGGGACTTTAGGGTATTCAATTCTAGCCAAGTTTTTCAAGCCTGAAAATAGACTTATTTATCTTTTAGGGGCATAAAGTTCAACCCCAAAGGACTTCTGCCGAGAGAAATTCCCTCCCTTTCATTCCAACGGGCGTCCACCCTTTCCCCTTATTACGTAATTTTTTCAGTGACCTTCCAGCCAGATTCAAGTGTTGGCTAAGAAGGATCAAATCTTACGTATCCATTTCTCTATAACATATAACAAATTCAGCAACAAATAAGTTCATTTTCTAGGTGAAACACTTGAAATAAAAAAAGTGGACAGATCTGGCCTGTTTTTGGTAAGTGAAGAACTTGGAGTTTTTGATTCTTTGGTTGGATTTTCTTGTAGTTTTTGATGATTCTAAGCTCTATACATGTTAAATTACAGTTGAGGATCAATTTTGAGGAAGAAAAACATAGTCAACCTTGGTCAAACCCAAGGTAAAGTTTATGAATGATGATATTCATATATGTTGTTGTTTGGTGTTTTTAGAAGGTTTTTAGTTAACTGGAATTGGATGATTTAATTTATATGGATGATTTGGGTTCTGGAAATCAAGGTCTTGATGTGTTTGTGATGAAAATTTGATGGACCTAAGGTTGTTAACAGTTAAATTTATACCGAGAAAGCCCAATTTATAGCTTAACTCAATATAAAACCGAAAAATGAAAGAATTAAAATTTAGCAAAGTGATTAGTATGATTTATGAACTTAAATGAGTCATAAGGTTAATGAAGTAATGAAATGAGAAATTAGAATAATGAAATTGGCCAAAAATAGCACTAAATCGTTAAAATCGAGAAAACCAAAAAAGTTGACCGAAAAGTCAAAATTGGTTAAACTTCGAGAAGATAAATCAAAATTGAGTATGTTAAGATGAAATTGAGCAATATATGATAAATTGTTATCGTTTTGGATAGTTCAGGAATTCAGCATGCTAATCGAGGTAATCTCGAGACTCGACAAGTTTACGCTGCCCTACGATCTACGAGGTAAGGGATATGATTCAAAGTAGTATTGGTATTCAAATACCTTACTTTAGCTTAAAAATGTGTTGAGCATATTAGTTTTTACGAATAATATTTTCGAACCCAGAAAAGTTACTATGCCTCAAAAATCGAGAAAATTGAAAGAAAAGCCCTATTTTTCGATCTCTTCAAAAATGTACTTTTGATATCTGTGGCATGTTTTAAACAAAATTTGTTACGTGAAAATGAAAAATATGATTTCTACGAGTTTACAGGTGAAAGGACCCGAAATATGATTTCTACAAGTTTACGGGTGAAAGGACCCGAATTATGATTAAAAATATGATTTCTATGAGTTTACGAGTGAACGAACTCGAAATATGATTAAATCATTATTTCTATGAGTTTACAGGTGAAGGGACCCGAGAAATGATTAAAAATATGATTTCTATGAATTTACGGGTGTACGGACCCGAGATATGATTTTCTATCAATTTACGGGTGTACGGACCCAAGATATGATTTTCTATGATTTTACGGGTGAACGGACCCGAGAAATGATTTCAAAGAAATGTTTTGAGACTGAGACTATATGTAAGCTATGAGAGCTATCTTAAATTGTCATGTGGGGTCTGGACCATCGTGAAACATGCCTCATACCACCTGGTGTACGTTTAGTCCCATGTGGGGCATGTTGAACTGCATTGGGTATTTGTACCACTCGGTTCGATGTTTACGCCACTCTCTGTTAAAGGAAATATATGTTTAGTGGCGAGGGGCTTTGTAAGACCCTGATCCAGTCTGCAGTCCCTTACCATTGCCATTAGTACTATGTATAAGTGAATCATCTATGCAAATTTCCTATGTGAAATGCATACATGAATACAACTTGTGTCGTAATGAAAATCTACCTAATCTCCATGAAAAGAATTAGTATTATTTGAAAGAAATAGTACTAAGTTTTATGATTTAAATATTATATACTCTGACTTGATTTGCCCTTTAAATGAGCCACGTGATTTATGCTATGTGAAATGAATTCCTACGGGATATGTATTAAATGATTTACATGCTACGTGATTTATAAGTTGCATGATTTACAAATTGCACGCTATTAGTCATGATATCACAAGTGTTTGACTTGAGTTTCGAAACTAACTATGTTTCAGTTAATATTCACGTGCATGATATTTTATAAAGCTTATATCACAATATTTTGCATTCACATGTTTTAGTGCTAAGACTGCTTTAAATGCATGTCTTACTGGGCTTGAAGAGCTCACCCCTTTATTTTTACCTCATAGATTATCTTAAGTAAATTGTCACCCCTATCTGTCGTACAATAGTCATGGACAGGCGGACTCAGCCCTTTCCACGCTATCCTCAATACTAGTAAGGTATATTTTTACTTTATCTACCAGACTTCCTATAAAGCATAGACAATGTTGTAATAATGTTTCAGGATGTAAAATAAGAAATATGAATGTAACTAAAGTTGTAGTAACGCAGTTTAAACCTCACTGTATATTCTTGATATGTAAAGAATGGGAATGAGAATAGATGTACTGATAAGCAGAGGAAAGAAATTAAAATCGACTGGTTACGATTATAAACTTCGTTTCTGTACATTAACGAAAGATTAAGAAATTGACACTGATGGAATACAACTTAAGTAAAGGATATATAAAAAAAAATTAGCTCGTTTTCCGCATTTCTAGGGCGTCACAGTTTACTTGGTATCAGAACAAAAGTTGTCTAGTACCTTCAATGTCAAATAGAAAAGTCAGACTAGATCCCAAATTATCTATGCTTGTCTGGTTGTAAAGTAAGTATATCTGTTAAGTCATGACAAAAATTTTGGTGTACGTGTGGGTAAACGATTACTGAAATTATGAGTGGTAGGAGAGGTTGTCCAAGGAAACAGGCACAACTTGCTCTGCCACCTCCCCCTCAACTTGAGAGCCCCACTGAGAGAATAAGGAGGCTCGAGGAAACAGTACAATGAATTAGGGAAGGCATAGATGCATTGGCTGCCATTATTACCCAATAGTTTGGGGCAAACACCTCTGGTGTTGATGCCACTCCTGCACCAGCACAAGTTCCTCCTCCCCCACCACAGAATCCTCCGGTAGGCCCAATACCTCAGCCTACAGCTCCACAGCCTAGAGATGTAAGAGACACCCAGAGGCTGTGAGAATTTTTTAAAATGAGTCCCCCAAAATTTACAGGAGTAAAGGATCCGATTAAGGCTGAGGGATGGTTAATAGACATTGATACGGTATTTCAATATTTGGATTGCACGGATAAAGAGAAAGTGACTATGGCTAGCTATATACTTAAGGTAGAGGCCAAATTTTGGTGGAGGACCACACAGAAGACCTTAGTTGATAATCCAGCAGATATTACATGGGAGGCATTTCTAGATGCATTCAGGGCCCAATATATTTCGCTTATGGCACAAAAGAAGATGCAGGCGAAATTTTTCAATCTGACTTAAGGCAGTTCGACTATTGATCAGTATGAAAGTCAATTCACTACCTTTTTGAGATATGATCCTGACACCCTTAGGGATCTAGCGCGCCGAATTGAGAGATTCTTGGCAGGTCTGAGATCAGGGATCCGAGACAAATTATTGGGATTCTGATTTATGGATTTTAAAGATGCTTTAGGTCGGGCTCAAGAAGTTGAAAGAGGCTTAGATGTGACCCGAACTAAGCATGGGTACAAATCCAAGGATCGAGATAAAGGAAAGGGGATACAAGCATCCCGATTTGATATGAGAAAGAGCCAACCGAAGAGGTAGAGAACGGATGAGCCTCAGACAGGGGCTGGGAAGCCCAAGATCGCTATGGGTAGTGTTGCCACTGCTCGAAGCCCTGTGACAGTAGCTCCACAGTGCAAGAACTGTGGCAAGATACATGTTGGTGAATGTCGTTGGGCTACTAATGTCTGTTGTAGGCGTGGAGAGGTAGGGCACATGATTAAGGATTGCCCGATAATGAGACCTTATAAATCTTGGGAACAACCAAAACAGCCTAAGAGGCAAGTACAGATTTCCCTGAGACAGGTTCCGCAATGGAAAGCAACAGCTGCAGAGAAGGGTAAGAGGCCCATTACACAGGGACATGTGCGAGCGATAGATAGAGAGACAGCTGACATCTCCTCTGATACTATCAGAGGTACGCTTATGGTTTGTAGTTGCTACGAACATGTTTTATTTGATTCTGGTGCTACACACTCTTTTATCTCCCCATAATTTACATGTAAATTGCATTCAGAACCTGAGTCCTTAAATCACATGTTACGTATCAGTACACCTATGCATGAATCTCAATTGACGAATATGATATGTAAAAATTGTGAAATCGTGGTAGGAGGTAGAAAGTTGTTAGCAGATCTAAGTTTATTGAATATGTCGGGTTTTGATGTAATTTTGGGTATGAATTGGCTAGCTGCTAATCGTGTAAGTTTAGACTGCTACACTAAGACCCTAACTTTCTCCTTACCCGAAAAGTTTGATGTATTTTTTGTTAAGAATAAATAAAGTGTATGGTGTTAAATTTTACGAAGATATTGGTTACTAAATTAAAAAGTTGCTAACAATACGATTCATATGAAGGTTATATTGTCTTTATTTCTGACAACAGTCGAGAGCCACCAAGTATTCAAGATATTTCGGTTATATGTGAGTTTCTCGATAGCTTTCCAGAAGATTTATCGAGGCTACCACCAGAGAGAGAAGTTGAATTTGCAATTGATCTTGTGCCCGACACTCAGCCTATTTCCAAGCCACCTTATCGAATGGCATTGGTCGAATTAGAGGAATTGAAAAAGTAGTTACAAGAATTGCTCGATAAGGGATTTATTAGGCCGAATGTGTCTCCATGGGGTGCTCTGGTATTGTTTGTTAGAAAGAAAGATGGCAGTCTTCGTCTATGTATTGATTATAGAATGTTGAATAAGGAAACGATAACGAATTAGTATCCTCTACCAAGGATAGATGAGTTATTCGATCAATTAAGAGGGGCCTCAATATTCTCCAAAATAGATCTGAGATTGGGTTATCATCAGTTAAGGATTAAAGAGGATGATGTACCGAAGACAGCCTTTCGGACCCGATATGGGCACTATGAATTTTTGGTGATGCCTTTTGGACTGACTAATACCCCTATTGCCTTTATGAATTTGATGGATGATTTTTTTTGAGAATATTTGGATAATTTTGTAATTATGTTCATTGATGACATACTCATTAATTCTAAGTCTCGGGAGGAGCACAAGCAGCATTTGAGGATTATGCTCCAGACTCTTCGGGAAAAGAGACTGTATGGAAAATTCAGTAAATGTGTATTCTAGTTGGAGCAGATTGCCTTCCTCGAACACATAGTATCTAAGGATGGGGTGTCTGTGGATCCGTCCAAGGTGGATGTAGTATTAAAATGGGAGAGACCGAGGACAGTGACAGAGGTTCAGAGTTTCCTGGGATTAGCAAGATACTACTGAAGGTTTGTCGAAGGATTTTCTCAGATTGCAGCTTCATTGTCTAAATTGACCCGTAAAAATGTCCCATTTGAGTGGTCTGATCAGTGTGAGCGGAACTTCCAAAAGCTCAAACATCGGTTGACCACAGCACCAGTCTTGACCATTCTGAGAGGTTCAGGAGGATTTACAGTTTACAGTGATGCCTCCTACCAGGGTTTGGGCTGTGTGCTAATGCAAAATAGTAGAGTGGTTACTTATGGTTCTTGCCAGCTAAAGGACCATGAGCGTAACTATCGTACTCATGACTTGGAGTAGGCTGCAGTAATTTTTGCACTGAAGATATGGCGACATTACTTGTATGGTGAAAAATTTCAGATTTTCACTGACCATAAGAGTCTCAAGTATATTTTTGATCAGAAGGAGCTGAATATGAGACAGCAGAGATGGATAGAGCTCCTGAAGGATTATGACTGCGAGATTTTATACCATCTGGGGAAGATGAATGTGGTAGCAGATGCCCTCAGTAGAAAGGGTATGGTGTCCTATATGATGATTAGAGAATGGGACTTGTTAGAACAGTTCGCCGAGCTTAGACTCAGTGTTGATAAGGTTAAGGATGGGTTTATGGCTAGGCTACAGACAAAGCTCGGTATATTGGATTAAATCAGAGCATGACAGAGGAATGATCAAAAATTACTAGATATGGTTAGTCAGGCTGTTGAGAGATCACAGTCAGAATTCTTGGTCAGTGACGATGGGTTGTTGAGATTTCAGGGCCGTATATATGTACCCCATGATGACACCCTGAGACAGAGTATTTTGAAAGAGTCTCATTATTTTTGATTCACCATGCATCCAGGTAGTACTAAGATGTACCATGATCTCTGAAAAGTGTATTGGTAGATAGGAATGAAGAAAGATGTGGCAGATTTTATGGCTAGATGTTTAGTCTGCCAACAGATTAAGGCTAAGCACCAGAAGCTAGCAGAACTGCTTAAGTTTTTACCAGTGCCTACTTGGAAATGGGAGGATATTACTATGGATTTTATTATGGGTTACCCAGGACCTAGAGAGGTCATGATGCAGTCTGGATGATTGTGGACAGACTGATAAAGAGTGCCCACTTTCTTACCATTAAGAGCACTGATTCTCTGGATAAGCTAGCAGAATTGTATGTCCAAGAGGTGGCACGATTACATGGAGCCCCTGTAAGTATTACTTCTGATAGAGATTCCTAGTTTACTTTGAGGTTCTGGACTCGTTTTCAGGAAGCCATGGGATCTCGACTGAATTTGAGCACCTCCTATCATCCTCAGACAGACGATCAGTCCAAGCAGACTATTCAGACCTTAGAGGATATGTGATGGGCATGTGCACTAGATTTTAAGGGCTCATGGGATGATCATTTGCCTCTCGCTGAATTTGCTTATAATAACAGTTATCATACTAGCATTGGTATGGCTTCTTATGAAGCTCTATATGGCAGGAGATGTAGGTCCCCGATTGCATGGGAAGAAGTGGGTGATAAGAAAATACTTGCTCCCAAACTAGTTGAACAGACAGCTAAAGGTGTTCAGTTAATCTGTGATAAATTGAGGATAGCACAAAGTAGACAAAAGATGTGACGCCCTGAAAACGAGAAAAATATGGCAAATTTAAAACTTTTTACTCATTAAATCACAATTAAGGGTGCATTCCTGTGCAGTGTCATACATCATCATACTTATCATGCCTCAGGATCTCATCATAAATTAGTATATATCATATCATATACATTACTCAATTCCGAGTTAATTAATCCTAATACATCCCATACATCATTGTATGACAAGTGTCTGTAAATATAACTCTAGTCAGGATACATGGATATTAAATATCTACCTCAATACAGAAAATATGGCTTGGAGCTCAAGTCCTCTACTAGCCTCAAATCTGTACGTCGCAAGGAACTCACTTCACTTGAAGAAATCTGGAGGGGGAAGAAAACAGGGTGAGCTTCTAAATCGCTCAGTAAGGGGGGTAAGGAAACTCAGTTAGATAAACCATATCACACATCACAAATATGTATTTGTATATGAAACTCAGTATACTCATTTGAAATCGTAGCATGAAAGTTCTCAAAACATCACCATCTCATAGCTCATAAATCATGTGAAAACATGAAGGTAAAAAGGCTTAATCTAGAGCATCCACAAGCATGTGTAAATATATGCAATAATGGCTTTTCTCAAAATATGTGATAAAATCACCTCAGTAAATAGCACGTGACAAAGTCACAAAACACAACTCATGTGTAAAATGAGACTATGCAATAAAACTCATATAAAACCCATCATGGCACATCAATTATATAATCTCCTCTATATGTGCATCCCAGGCATCCTCGTAAGAGGGAACGTCGACAATATAGTCGTATGCTTGGTATATTAGACTTATATGTTACCAGAACAAGGTCCGGCCTTACATGCTACTAGAGCAATGCCTTGCATCATGCACACTATCACGTGGTCCTTGGGTCGGTTCCCAGGCGGCCCACTATATCTGTCTTACATGCTACCAAAGCAAGGCCTCCCAACGCTACCAAAGCGGAGGAATAATCGGACTTACATGTTACCAGAACAAAGCCACCCAGCGTTACCAGAACGGGGGTCATCTCACGTTACCAAAATGGTGGCATCTCTCGTTACCAGAACAGAGGAATATCGGACTTACATGCTACCAGAGCAATGCCTGTGGTCCTTGGGTCGTTCCCAGGCATCCCACTATATCGGTCTTACATGCTATCAAGCAAGGCTCGATGTGTGTTCAACATGACACGCCTAAGTCTTAATCATTAGCCATTATCTTATAAAACGTTTTGCCTTCACGTAGAACTCAGAATGGTTTTCTCTCATAAAGCTTAATTAAAACATTTGTGTACTCAACACAAAACATATTAAAATCGAGTTCTAACCGGCAAAACACGTACACATTTTCTCAAATCTCAACATTGCCTTAACGTAGAGCCCAATTTACTTTTCACGCAAACTCAACGGTTTATAAAGCAATTTCACACTTAGCTTATAAAACTCGTAAAACAATGGGCTCTAACTGGCTATAAAAATCGTGTGCAATCTTATCACAACACAACACTAAACATGCTTGTATTCTCAAATCATGGTTCATGCTACAAATAGTTCGTCAAAACACATACACAAATGGTTTAGTTTTCCCTTACCTCTTTGCACCTCGTATAGTGCAATCGTTTCCCCGTATCACGGACTAGCCTCGCATTCCACTCTGGAACTCTCGAGTTGTCCAAACGATGTTAAAAACATCAATAACCCAACTCAATCGCATTATTGAGCACACATTTGCTCATTTTCTCATTAACACCTTAATTAACTTAAATCTTCACAATTCTATCACAACTCATAATCTCACCCACTACATTTCAAAATTCTCATTTCTCGTACTATATTCCATGCTAAATTCACCACATTGTCTCAATTCCAATTTATAGCCATAATTCCCAAAATTACCATAATTGCATAATAACATCCCTACTCGAACAAAATCATAGTTTCATCAATCCCTAATCATTTCCCAACTATTTCATCACAATGCCCATGCTCACAATCACCAAAGATTACTTCAAAATCAAAGATCGAGGTTTAGAGATTACCTAAACTTGTGGAGTGCTCAATTCACACCTCGATTCGATTCATCTTTTGATTTCCAAGTATGTCGTTCTCCTTTGTGTGAGCAACAACTTTCCTTCTTGCCACAACTCTTGATTCGGACGGGAATAAGCGATTTGGAAGAGAGAGAAAGCTAGAGCTCGACTGAAATGGAGGTTTGAAAGAGAGAGAAAAGATGAAATGCAGGAAAACATAGGGGTCCTTTTATAGACGGAGAGTAGGAGATCGATCTGGCTCTTAATGAGATCGATCTGCATTTGAATTTGGGGATGATTTAGGGTAATTTTATGCCTAGGGGATCGATCTATCGTGGGGTAAGATCGATCTCTTAATGGCTTCAGGAGATCGATATGCTCCATTTATGAGATCGATCTCTAGTTTACATAATGCTTCATGAGATTGATCTGCTCCTTGAGGAGATCGATCTTCTCCCAAACATAAACATTTTGAGATCGATTCCTTCCTCATGAGATCGATCTCTTCAATACAGAATCATAAGGAGATCGATCCTCTTCCATTGGAGATCGATCTTCTCACTTAATTTCCTCCTTCCTTGTCATTTTTAACTTACCAAATCGATCCTCTCTTCTCCAAGATCGATCTGGCCCTATAGTTTCACACTTTAACATATAAATCTCCAAATGTAATTTCCACAATTCACTACCTTGATTATTTCTCATTCATTACTTATACATTTCACTCAGCTCAATAAATTACACTTCACGTTCATATTACATAATTAAAATATGTCTAAAATTCTTAGATCTCACAAAAGAGTTATGCAGATGTGTGAAGCCGTCCTCTGGAATTTCAAGTTGGAGACTCTGTATTTGTAAAGGTGTCTCCGATGAAGGGTGTCACACATTTCGGGAAGAAAGGGAAGCTCAGTCCTCGCTTCATTGGTCCATTATTGGAGAAAGTGGGAGACGTTGCATATCGACTTGCTCTACCCCCACAGTTGTTGGGTATACATGATGTCTTTCATGTTTCCATGTTGAGGAAGTATTATCTGGACCCTTCTCATGTCATAGAGTACAAACCATTGGAGATTCATGAAGACATGAGTTATATTGAACAACCAATCCGGATCCTCGACAAAAAAGAGAAGGTACTTCGATCTAAGACAATTCCACTGGTAAGGGTTCTCTGGAGACACCACTCAACAGAAGAAGCTACGTGGGAGCTAGAGAGCCACATGAGAAAGTACCCGCAGTTATTTGATGGACCAGTTTGAATTCGGATGACCGGATTCCTAAAAGGTGAGGAGAAAAGTGAAACCCAAATTTTTTCCACTTTATTTATTATTTGGAAAACTAAGAAGTAATTAAGAACTCGAAATAATATTGTGTAGGCCTAAAACCACCAAAGCACTCGGGTTAGTGGCGTGGGGCTCGCTGACACGTAAATCGAGGTAAGGCTCTAAGCTCGAGAATTACTTAATAATTACATGTTTGAGCATGAAATGATGTTTCTAAATTAAAACTAAGGGATTGAAAGTGAAAAAGTTAGTAAGGTTTGGGTTTTGCACTAAACCGACCAAATAGGCTCGGAAAAGAGAATAAATTCGAATTAAATTCTAGAAATTCTTGAAAATTATTTCGAGGCCATAGAAAATTAATATAAGGTGAAATGTACTTGATAAATTAAAATCAAGTGGAAATATAGAGGTTTTGGAGATCAAATTTATTTTTAAAGTAAATTGAAAACTTTGAGCCATTCTGCTCGATATTGACCAAATCGCGCAAAATCGGCTCAATCGGGGAATTTTTCTTAACCAAGTGACCTCTAAATGTTTATAAAAAAAATACTAGACACATATTATAACACTTGATAAGTGGAAATTTGGAGAAAATTGGACTAGAATGATTTTTTTTGGATTTTCTAAAATCAGGATAGAAATCTGTCCCCTTCAGCCTGCCAACCAAGCCTCCATTTTTGTTAACTTTGGAGAATTTAGGGTATTCAATTTGATACAAGGTTTTAAAGTCTTAAATCAGACTTATTGAGCTTTCAGGGGGCATAAAAATCAACTCCAAAGGACTTCTAGGCAGAGAGAAATCCCCTCCCCTTCATTCCCGCAGGTATCCTCCCTTTCCCCTCATTTCGTGATTTTTTCGGCACCCTTCCAGCCAGATTCATGTGTCATACAAGAAGGATAAAATCTTCCTCATCCATTAATATATAACATATAAAAAATTAAGCCACAAATAAGTTCATTTTCTAGGTTAAAAACTCGAAAGAAAAAAGTGGACAGATCTGGCCTATTTTTGGTAAGTGAAGAACTTTGAGTTTTTGATTCTTTGGTAGGATTTTCTTGTAGTTTTTGATGATTCTAAGCTCTATACATGTTACATTACAGTTGAAGATCAATTTTGAGGAAGAAAAACATAGTCAACCTTGGTCAAACCCAAGATAAAGTTGATAGATGATGATGTTCATATATGTTGTCGTTTGGTGTTTTTAGAAGGTTTTTAGTTAAGTGGAATTGGATGATTTAATTTCTATGGATGATTTGAGTTCTGGATAGCAAGGTGTTGATGTGATTTCTATGTGTTTACGGGTGAACAAACCTGAAATATAATTAAATCATTATTTCTACGAGTTTACTGGTGAACAGACCCAAAATATGATTAAATCATTATTTCTACGAGTTTACGGGTGAACGGATCGAAGAAATGATTAAAAATATGATTTCTATGAATTTACAGGTGTACGAACCCGAGTTATGATTTTTTATGAATTTACGGGTGTATGGACCTAAGATATGATTTTCTACGATTTTACAGGTGAACGAACCCGAGAAATGATTTCAAAGAAATGTTTTGAGCTGAGGTTATATGTAAGCTATAAGAGCTATCTTAAATTGCTCTGTGGGGTCTGGACCGTCATGGAACATTCCTAATACCACTTGGTGTACATTTAGTCCCTTGTGGGGCATGTTGAACTGCGTCGGGTATTTGTACCACTCGGTGCGATGTTTACGCCACTCTTCGTTAAAGAAAATATATGTTTAGTTGGCGAGGGGCTCTATAAGACCCTGATCCAGTCTACAGTCCCTTACCATGGCCATTGGTACTATGTATAAGTGAGTCATCTATGCAAATTTCCTATGTGAAATGCATACTTGAATACGACTTGTGTCGTAATGAAAATCTGTCTAGTCTCCATGAAAAGAATCAGTATTATTTGAAAGAAAGAGTACTAAGTTTTATGATTTAAATATTGTGTACTCTGACTTGATTTGCTCTTTAAATGAGCTAAGTGATTTATGCTATGTGAAATGAATTCCTACGGGATATGTATTACATGATTTACTTGCTACGTGATTTATAAGTTGCATGATTTACAAATTACATGCTTTTTAGTCATGATATCACAAGTGTTTGACTTGACTTTCGAAACTAAATATGTTTCAGTTAATATTCACGTGCATGATATTTTATAAAGCTTATATCACAATATTTTGCATTCATATGTTTTAATGTTAAGACTACTTTAAATGCATGTCTTACTGGGCTTGAAGAGCTCACCCCTTTATTTTTACCTTACAGATTATCTTAAGTAAATTGTCACCCCTGCCTGTCGTACAATAGTCGTGGACAGGCGGACTCAACCCTTTCTAGGCTATCCTTAGTACTAGTAAGGTATATTTTTACTTTATCTACCAAACTTCCTGTAAAGCATAGACAATGTTGTAATAATGCTTTGGGATATAAAATAAGAAATATGAATGTAATTAAAGTTGTAGTAACACAGTTTAAACCTTACTGTATATTCTGGATATGTAAAGAGTGGGAATGAGAATAGATGTACTGATAAGCAGAGGAAAGAAATTGAAATCGACTAGTTACGATTATAAACTTTGTTTCTGTACATTAACGAAAGATTAAGAAATTGGCACTGATAGGAATACAAATTAAGTAAAGGATATATAAAAAAAAATTAGCCCGTTTTTCGTGTTTCCAGGGCTTCACAATTTAGCTCCCCATGCCATGAGTTCATCATTTCATTTCCTTGAGGCATTTCATCGAACACCTCATATACTCCAATTTCAACCTTTATCCATTCTAACTAATGGATTTCACCACATCAGTTTACAAGCATCAATACATGCTTAATAACATCTATACATGCTCAAATGATCCTCAAATCCATGCCTACTCAACAAATCCTCATTTTGGCACATTTAACTATTTTATAGGTCATAGAGAGTTTAGCATGTTATAAGATGTTTTAATCATAAATCTATATACCAATCTACTCACACAAGTATATAGATTAACATATATGAGATTGGAGTGTTGAAATCCTACCAATCTCAACTTTTCTCCACTTTGCACAATTTGGGGGAAAACTCTTTTTCTCCTTCAATGGCTCAACTCAACCTCTAGCTTCCAACTATGTTGTTCTCTTCCTCTGTAGGAACAACTTCACTCAAATGAGTTTCTCTCAAATCTCTATGGAAAGTGTTGAGAATCTTTAAAGAAGTTTTAGGTTACTGTGATTCAAAAACGGAAAGGAATGGTTGTTTCTCGTGAAAATGCAGTTCAACAGGTCATGTTTTATAGAAAATTCTTGATGAGATCGATCTCCCTAGGTTAAAATCGATCTTCCCCTGTTTTTAGCCTTCCAGTATGTCATTTTAAGCCTATGAGATCGATCTGTCGAAGCATGACATCGATCTGCTCATTGTTATGAGATCGATCTGCTCTATGGGGTGAGATCGATCTTCTCCAGGCAAAGAGTTGAACAGATCGATATGGCACAAGGATGAGATCGATCTGCTCTTGGTCGAGAGCTAAGGAAATCGATCTACTTGCATTAAAGATCGATCTCCTCATTCCAGAATGCTCCATTCTCTTCGTTTTGAGGAAATGAGATCGATCTTCCTTGCATTAAGATAGATCCCCTCTTGTTCTGCAGCACACTTAGCTATATTTTTCCCAACTTTCAATAGAATACTTGCATTAAATTTACTGCACTACTCATTTTAAGTTCCAATCACATTCATCACTTATAAAAGCCCATTTCTTCATATTCATACACAATGAAACTTGTGTGTACATTCCCAAACTCATATTACAAGGGTGTACATCGATTTTATAGACTTTACATTGCTTATGATTCACATTACATGTACATATGTATTACTTATGAATTCATAAGGTTACAACAAAAAATACAGGCCTTAGACTCAATATGGCTCCTTGATAGCCAATTCCAAGATATCTTAATCCTCTCTCAATTTGGAACAATTTCCATGAAGATTGCAAGTTCCAATTATGTCTCTAGCTTAGTGATTTCTAGTGAGATAAAGCTTGAAACTAGGTTTAGCTATGGTTTCCTCTTGTTGCTGAGAATAAAATGATGAAGATGATGGTGTGTTGGCTGATTTTTAAGCTAATAAACTTAATCATTAAGTCACAAATTCAGCCATTAAATTAGGCTTGAAAGGGTTTGGGCCATAGTTACCAAATTGGGCTTAAATTTCATTTACTAATGGGCTTAAGTTTCACTATTGGGCTTTTCGATTTGGGCTCCTCGGTTTGGGCTTTTCATTTGGGCTTTTGGGCTAAAACTTTTTCTACCAATATGGCCTTGAATTGACTTGATAATGGGCCCACCCATTGGCCCAACAACTTGACCTAATGGGCCTAAGAAATTCGGCCCACATTTGGTATACCTAAATGGGCTTTATAAATTCCAACTTTGGCCCATTGCATTCTACTCGTTTAATTTAATCCAGATTTTGATTAAATTAATTTTTCATACTTCAGGGAATGATTATCAAGTGTTTTAACCAAAAATATTTCTTCCCCATTTTTTTTAACCTTACTTAGGTTAAATTTAACCATGGTTAGTCAACATGGTTAAAGTCCAATTTTCTTAACTACCATTGACTTTTCACTACCATTGATCACATTTGACTTTTTTTCAAAATTTTGAAAGTGTCGTATTCTATAGTTTACACTCTCTTCTTTACATTTTGGCCATTTTCAAGAGGTGAATATACCAAATACACCTCAAATGAACCATTTCAGACTCGTTTAGCCCCTTTTTTACGTTTACTCTACTTTAATGTGTTTGGGACCAAATCAAATCGGCTTTCCTTCATGAGCTCACTATATTTTCACATTATATGTTCTTATCTTTAGTCAGAATGATTTAGATAATCTCTATTTAGCCTGTGGCTCTTATAGCCCTTATTTGGCTTTTATGTAGCTTATGTGTTTTTAATCGCTTTACTTTCAATTTCATTCTAGTAAATACTCTTCTTATGATTTAACTAACACAATTTAATGTTTGTACATACAAGAATCATAAGGAATAAGCTACATCAAAAAAATTCAAATCTTACAAGTATACATTAACATGTACGAAGGTAGCATAGGGAGAGTGTCGTATCCACCAGCGTACGTCAATTACACGACATGTGTAGAAAGATCACTGCAAATAATTTGTAAGAGTAGAGAAGGGGGGTGATATGAAAATCGAGATGCTTTTAAAATGCATCTCATACATTAAATCACTTTCGAATACTTTTTGTAACACCCCGGAAGTGCGAAAATAGGGGTAACTTTTTCCTTTAAATCTTATTTTTCTACTTAGGTTACATTCTTGTACAGTGTAGTCTTTTAGCCATTTAATTTTACCAAAAATTTCGACAGCATAATCTTTTATAATATATGTAAGACCCGAAAATTATATCGTAATTTCTTATAAAGAATTGAAAATGGTGCCAAATAAAACGAAACGAGATTCAGACTGGAAATAAGGATTTAAAATGCGAAATGAGTGAGTATTCGTGAAGGGAAGTCGGGTTAAATAAATCCCGAACACGTGAAGGGCAAAACGGTCAAAAGATCGAAAGTCGGAATAAATTCGATAAGAAAATTTAATTAAAAATAATGGATTTGAGAATCTTGATCAATAACAAAGAAATAATTAAATTTTGAGTCCAATTGATCAAGATCCGAAATTTTTAGAAATACCGAAAAGTCACTCGGGATAATATCCCGAAAATACAAAGAAATTATACCCGAAAAATGGTTAAAAATATAATAAATAAATTAAATTAAATTAAATTGTTTGGAATAAAATAATATAATTATAGATATTTTAGAATATTTTTGACTAAAATAATGAATATAATAATAATAAACTAATTTATAAATAATAATAAATAAAAATAATAAAAATTGTAAAAAAAAAGAATCAGAAAACTGTCGGGGAGAGAGAAGGAAATGGGAAATCGAGGGAGACGACCCGCGCGTGGCCGATCGACCCACGGCCACTAGGCACCGATGGCTCCAACGAAGGGCTGAGGAGGAAGAGGAGAGGCCGACGAAGCTTTGGGCACCGGCGACGCGCACCAAGGATAGCCGAATCCGGAGAACGGAGGAGGAGAAACCGACGAGAGAAAAGAACTCGATCCCGACGATCCACGGCAGCTGGGCTCGAACGGTGGGTACCGATGTGATCGGGAAGAGAAGCCGGTTCTTTTGAGACCGGTACCGACCGACGAAACCGTCGAAATTCGTCGGATCGAGAGGTGACAGCCGCGGGGAGAAGGAAAGATTCACCGGCGATGGTGCCGTTTCAACCCACACCGAGGCCCGATTTTGAACTCCCAGGTGATGGCACGTCGAATGGAGCCAGAAACGGCCCGAGAACCGGTCGAAAACGCCGTGAACGGCGATGGGAAGGTCTGAACCGGTACGGACCGGTTCAACAAAGAGATGAACCAAACTGAACCGGCTGAACCGGACCGGTCTGAACCGGGTTTGAACCGGACTGAACCGGTTCAGCCAAGAAAGAAAGGAAAAAGGGGAGAAAAAGAGAAAAAGGAAAAAGGAGAAGAATTTTTGGGGATACACCGAACTTCAGATAAGTCGGTAAGAGGTCAAAAGTGACCGAATTGATTTTTGAGAAATTTATTTAAATTATATTTAATCAAAAAGTAACCCGGGATTAAATATATAATTGTGCAGTTGTACGACAAAGCCTGAACGAGAGCAGATTGAGCTCTGATTTTCGTATCCCGCATCACATTGGGTAAGTATATTTTAATTCCGACAATTAGAGTCCTTTAATACAGAGTTTCGATTATTTTACAGAAATTACGGAATAATTCTATATGAAAAGGAATATTATTCAGAATTTTACAGTAATTATCGTAAATAGTGTATGGGTTATCCAACGAGTTTGGAACGAACCCCAATGATTATTGGTAAGCTGAATGAGCCCAGTAAACCCGTAGAAGGGATTTAATAAGTAAAAATGGGCTGAAAATGGGTCGAGGCCCATTAACGTGCGATTGGGCCCAATAAGAGTAAATTGGCCCAATTAGTTAAATCGACTATAGTAAACAGAAGAATTATATTTATTGGGGTAAATTGACATGATAAGTAATTATCTGCAGCCCCAGAGACTGGATTAGCAGCAAATCGGATCGGATGAGCCTCCGACAGTGGAATTTAGATATGCGCTCGACGAGAATCGAGGTAAGGGAATTTTGTAGGTGCATAGAGATGCCTATACCTATTTATTGAGGGGATTTAAAAGGGCCTAGAATTTCTTTAACTATCTAAAAAATGAAATAATAATTTTTACGAAAATCGGGGCTTAGGTGAATAAAGATAAGACGATTTTGCCCCTAAGAGCAAAATTTACAAAAAGGGTAGTAAGGCAGATAAATTGCATGATTTCATGTTTTTATTGCTTTATATGAATATATTGCTTTGATTTAAGCAAATATGCACATAGGTTGGCTGTTGATTTCGTGATTTATACGAAAGGGTACCGGCTTGGACCGGTTACTATTTTAAAAGATGTTTTATAAAGATTGAGCCACATATCGTATTTACATGAATAAAAAGAGTGCTAGAGTCTTTCTCGCACTCAAGTTTACTGATTTATTTCTCATGAAAAGTCGTACTGGAGCATTGCTCGTATGAGAAATTTGTGTGTGCAGAAAATCGTGCTGGAGCTTCGCTCGCACGAGATTTTAGATATCATGATATGCATAGCGTGGTGCTGGAGCTTCGCTCGCACTAGATGTGAGTTGACATGCATATAGTCATGCGGAAGCCTCCTGTAGACTATGTGTCACAGAGAGTTGAGATACTCGCACATATACTTTGAGACATGGGTTGGTTATCGACATAGTATTGGGGTGAATAAGACCTACGACAAGCACCCCCAGACTATGATATGGGTCCACGGAGTACGATGTACCGTGTATGTCACACGGAGTACGTTGTACCATGCAGTCATGATGACTCTATGATGTTACTTGATATTCTGACGGGTAGGACTTGACCCCACCTCCCGTTGCAGTTGTGATGCCCCGCACACCGAGATCCGTGTAGCCTGGGATCACAGGGACAAAGTATGGCCATAGTCCTCGATTTTCATACAGTAACCTACATGCCTCACATGATATCATATGGTCTGGATAGACCAGGACAAACCCGATGGAGGGGTAAGGTCCCGATTTATGTTTTTAAACGAAATGCGATTTAATGAATCAAGGTATTCTCGAGAGATGGGTTTAGCCTTAATGTGGTTGTTTTATAATAAAACAAATGAGTTTTTAAAGTGATGAGTTTATGATGAAACTATTAAGTTTTAATGTGACGAGCATGAGATGTCATACATGATGATTTTTCCATGTGTGTTTTATATGTCAATTTCATGATTTTTCTTATATGATATATACATACATGTGGCATCGTTTTAGTCATTCCTCATGCTCAAAATATAAAGGATTTTATATCATGACAATTATCAGCACGTAGATAGTATAGTTATCTACCTGCTTACATTATTGTCTTACTGAGCTGTTTATACTCACCCTTTCATTTTCCACCCCACAAGGTATATTCAGTAGAAGAGAATGACAATAGTCATATCCGCTGCTTCTTATCAAGACCAGGTATACACATTTGTATAATTTTTATATCTGAACATATAGAGGCACAGTACTGTACATGGATGTAATATTGGGGATGTATTTATTTAAAATAAATTGATATGTAAATGAAATATGAAAATAGAATGGTAAATAGATGAGAGGTGACTAACACCGAATCATAGCCCAACTGTTTAGTAGTGTAACTATTCACGACGGGTAAGGAAATGAAAAAGCGAAAAATTTACTTTGATTTTTAGGTAATTTGGGTCGTGACAGAAAAGATGGTATCAGAGCCGAGTTGGCCTGATATGAGTCGGTGTTAGTGGTTAAGTAAATTTACATCCCCATGTACTGTGCATTGTTTAGATACAATTGTGTATACCAAGATAGAAGTGCAGCTAAGAATTTAGTTTCGAATGCAAGAATCTAGTTTTTATAACTGATATTCGCTATGGTAGAGAGACGAGTACACATGCTCGAGGCCGTAGAGATAGGCTTAAGAATCGAATGAGTCGTAACATGAGACTCAAGATTAGAGTGAGGTGGAGGCTGATGTTGAGCATACTCCACAGGGTCTTATAAAGAGACCAAACAGTATTGAGATACGCTCCAAGAGGATGGAGTGGAGTGTAGAAAATATTTCAGAGTTGTTTACTCAGTCTATGCAGGTAGTTGAGGATAGGCAGGGTAAAGCCTAAACAGATGCCTTAGACATAGAGATTGTCACACCCCTTCGATATATAGCGAAGTTGTATGGATTCTTTCGGTGTATGTCAACCGAGAAAGTGACTTTTAAATGCATTTATGTTAGAGGGTGAGACGGAACATTGGTGGAAGTCCGTTCAACCCATCTGAAGAGTTAGACATCCAAAGTCGACGTGAGAAATAATTTTGGATGTATTTCGGTGATAGAATATTTCGGACATTACTTAAAGGAAATTACAGGTAAAATTTCTTACACTGACCCAGAGACACTGGTTGATTGATGAGTATGAAACTCAATTTATATCTTTGGGCAGGTGTGAACCCGATATTGTGGACAGTGAGAGTCGAAAAGCCTAAAAGTTCATGGAAAGGCTCAAATTATCGATTAGAGTTCGATTGGCTCATTACCTATGTCGAGGCAGTGCGTAAATTACAGTTGCATGAAGAAGATCATGTGTTGCACGCCTATGAGATTGGGAAAGGTAGTAAGGGTCGAAATAGAGACAAAAGAGAATAGAAAATGACATAGATGTCAGAGTGGGAAAGAGACCAGTTGGTAAGACATTAGAGCTGATGAGTCACGGGGTAAGATTATTGGTAAGGCCCCAGTGCATCCAATTTAACACTTATGAGGGGTATAGTGATTGGAGAACCCCGACCTGTTACGAAGCAGAGTAGCAGTGTAAGCAGTGTAGGATGTGTGGTAAATACCATGGAAGTAGGACCTACACCTACATATTATTGATGAAAATGGTCGTTAAGTGTGGTAAGACGGACCACTTAATTAATGATTGCTCAGAGTTGGGTGAGACTGCCCCACAGAAAAGCAAAGAGACAGAGAAAATCGTGTTGATATCTCTGCACCGAAAAGGGAGGCCACAGCCGAAGAGAAAGGGAAAGTAGGATGTTGGATGAGGGCGAATGTATGCCTTGGACCAGGACACTATTGATGTTTCATATGATATGGTGAAAGATACCACACTAGTTATGAATAAAGAAGTAATTATTTTAATTAATCCTGGTACCACGTATATATTTATACCGCCTTCATTTGTATATAAGTTAGTAAAAGACGTGAATGCCTACACCCATGAGCACAATGCTGATAGTTAGTACCCCAACGAAGGAGGGTTAACTAACGAAATAATTATGAAGAAATTGTAAGTTGAAAATAGGGGTGAAAACATCACTGGAAAGTATACGGTAAGTTTTAACAAGTAATAAAAGGGGTGTAGCGATTGAAATTAAAGGAGCAAATGATTGTACTCACAGAAATGAATAATGGCAGAGTTTTGTTATAAGTGATATACGAAAAGAGATAAGTTTTGTGATAAATCCTAAATAAGAGATAGACTGGAATAAGAGGCGTATGTAAAGTACGAATATCTTTGATACGTGAAGTAATTTAGATTAAAGCAATTAGTAGCGAATATGAATTGTGACCACATGGACTACTATGTAAAGTAATTGTGGTCAAGTCTGAGGGTTAATAAAGGTATTTCAAAATACCTCCCCGCCTGAAGACTTGACAGCGTCTAAAAGTATACACGTAACCTATAAATTGAAATCGACAGTCGTAATAATATACATTTAAAATTAGGGTACCTTTACTGGCACGATAAGAAATATAGAATTCGATTAATCAGGAAACTTTAAAAATTTAAAATTTTATAAAAGTCGTTAAAAAGGAAATGACGCGGGTTAGTAGCTTCAACAGAAGCGAATTCGAAATGGCATTATACGTTATGCGTACATAGGTCAAGGATATGGGTAATTGAAATATTCAGTGGAACTCAACCATGATGAGGTAATTAAACTTTACCTGAACCGATTAGTTATCATCCATATTGATGATATTTTGGGTGTATTTAAAGTCCATGGAAAATCATAAGCAACAATTGGAAACTGTTTTTACAAATGATTTGTTGAGAGTTATTGGAATGGACTACTTTATTGACACGTTTAATTTAGAAAAAAGTTGTATTTGAATAGGATGATAGACGTGACAGGAGTTTTGGTGTACTAAAGTAATAAACAGACCACCGCATTTATTCTCACCATACCCAACAGATTAAGAGGTTTCTCATGAGTCTATGAATACCTCAAAATAATGAATGAGCTGTGTATTGATGTAAAAGGGGAAGATAGTCGATTGTGGATCCAGACAACTCAAGAATCATGAAAGAGACTATCCGACCCATGATTTAAAGTTGGCAGCGATAGTGGTTGTATTGAGTATATGACACTACTATGTATACGGTGAGAAATTTTAGGTATGCACTAATCATAAAAGCCCCGAGTATCTGTTTTCACAGAAAGAGTCGGATATGAGAATACATAGTGGGTTAGAGCTTCTGAGAGATTTTGATTGTGGAAAATTGTACCACCCAAGAAAAGCTAATGTGATGGCTGATGCCTTGAGCAAAAAGAGCCTCGGGATGGTATTACATATGATGGTCAGGGAGCGTGAGCTGCTAGAACAGTTGTGAGCCTCAGTAGTGATGTGATCCCTTCTGATGATGACAGTGATTGTGTGACAGCTAGCCTGAGACTAGAACCAGATGAGAGTGCCCGGATTTGACAGGCTTAGCGTGATGATCGACATGGTATCGATAGTTTGGGTCAGATTCAGATGGGTACAGTGATAGAGTTCACAGAGAGTGATAATGACTTACTGAGGTTCAGAGATAGTATAAGTACTCCCCAGGACCACTGTTGATGAGATAAAGTTATTATCAGAAGCTCACTCTTCGGGATATACAGTGCATCCGAGAAGTAATAAATATATCGAAATCTTAGAAAGGTTATTGGTGGTCAGATGTGAAAAGAGACATGGTAGAGATTATGAAAAAGTGTCTCGTATGCCAGCAGAGTAAGGTAGAGCAAAAGAAGTTGTAGGGTTATTGCAATTTCTACCTATATTAACATGAAAATGGGAACAAGTTATCATGAATTTTGTGATGGGTTACAGAGGACTCGAATGAATCACGAAGCTATCTGGGTGATAGTCGATAGAATGACTAAGTCTACCCACCTTCTGGTTAGGAAATCCCCAGATACTCTGAGTGTGTAGGCGGATTTATGTGTATGAAAAATTGTAAAACATCAAGTATTTTTCTAGTGAGCATTGTATCATATAGGGATTCTCGCTTCACTTCTCACTTCTGGGAATATTTTTCAAGAAGCTATGGGAACCCGACTGAGTGTTAGCACAGCTTTCCATCCTCAGACAGATGGTCAGTCAGAGAGGACTGTATAGGTTCTGGAGGATATGATGAGAGTGTGTACTTGATATGATAAGCTCCTGGGATGATCAGTCGTTACTAATTGAATTCGCCAATAATGACAATTGTCACTTGAGTATCAGGATGACTTCAGATGAGGCATTGTATGGCCGTAAGGGTTGTTTCCCCGATTTGGATAAGAAAAAGTGGGTAACAGACCTCTGAGGATGTTCAGTTAATTGTGAATGATTAAGAACACCTCAGAGCAGATAGACAAACTATGCTGACAAGAGACAGAAACCATTGGAATTCACCGATGGTGAATTAGTATTGTTGGAAGTTATTGGTCCTAAGGACGTAACAAGATTCGGAAAAAGATTGGACAAAGTGGGAGACAAGGCCTGTAGGTTGGCGTTACCACCTGAATTAGCAGGCATCCACAATGTGTCCTATCTTATGATGCTTCGAAAATACTGTCCGGATCCAACGTATGTGATCAGGTACGAGCTTCAACAGTTTAGCTCAATGAAAGTATAACGTATGATTGGAAAATCGATTCGGGTATTAGATGGAAGGAGAAAGTGTTGAAGTTTAAGATGATCTCCCTAATTAAAGTCCTTTGGTAGTAGTATACTCCGAAAAAGTCACAAGGGAATTATAGAGTATGATATGTGTGAAATATCAGGAGTGATCTACAGACTAACTTGGTTCTAATTTGGAGGACCAAATTTCTTAAGTGGGGGAGATTATGTAAGACCCGAAAATTATATCGTAATTTCTTATAAAGAATTGAAAATGGTGCCAAATAAAACGAAACGAGATTCAGACTGGAAATAAGGATTTAAAATGCGAAATGAGTGAGTATTCGTGAAGGGAAGTCGGGTTAAATAAATCTCGAACACGTGAAGGGCAAAACGATCAAAAGATCGAAAGTCGGAATAAATTCGATAAGAAAATTTAATTAAAAATAATGGATTTGAGAATCTTGATCAATAACGAAGAAATAATTAAATTTCGAGTCCAATTGATCAAGATCCAAAATTTTTAGAAATACCAAAAAGTCACTCGGGACAATATCCCGAAAATACGAAGAAATTATACCCGAAAAATGGTTTAAAATATAATAAATAAATTAAATTAAATTAAATTGTTTGAAATAAAATAATATAATTGTAGATATTTTAGAATATTTTTGACTAAAATAATGAATATAATAATAATAATAAACTAATTTATAAATAATAATAAATAAAAATAATAAAAATTGTAAAAAAAAAAAGAATCAGAAAACTGTCGGGGAGAGAGAAGGTAATGGGAAACCGAGGGAGACGACCCGCGCGTGGCCGACCGACACACGGCCACCGGGCACCGACGGCTCCGACGAAGGGCCGAGGAGGAAGAGGAGAGGCCGACGAAGCTTTGGGCACCGGCGACGCGCACCAAGGATAGCCGAATCCTGCGAACGGAGGAGGAGAAACCGACGGGAGAAAGGAGCTCGATCCCGGTGATCCACGGCAGCTGGGCTCGAACGGTGGGTACCGATGTGATCGGGAAGAGAAGTCGGTTCTTTTGAGACCGGTACCGACTGACGAAACCGTCGAAATTCATCGGATCGAGAGGTGATAGCCGCGGGGGAGAAGAAAAGATTAACCGGTGATGGTGCCGTTTCAACCAACACCGAGGCTCGATTTTGAACTCCCAGGTGATGGCGCATCGAATGGAGCTAGAAACGGCCCGAGAACCGACAAAAAACGTCGTGAACGGCGGTGGAAAGGTCTGAACCGGTACGGACCGATTCAGCAAAGGGGTGAACCGGACTGAACTGGCTGAACCGAACCGGTCTGAACCGGGTTTGAACCGGACTGAAACGGTTCAGCCAAGAAAGAAGGGAAAAAGGGAGAAAAAGAGAAAAAGGAAAAAGGAGAAGAATTTTTGGGGATACACCGGACCTCAGGTAAGTCGGTAAGAGGTCAAAAGTGACCGAATTGATTTTCAAGAAATTTATTTAAATTATATTTAATCAAAAAGTAACCCGAGATTAAATATATAATTGTGCAGTTGTACGACAAAGCCCAAACGAGAGCAGATTGAGCTCGATTTTCGTATCCCGCATCACATTGGGTAAGTATATTTTAATTCCGATAATTAGAGTCCTTTAATACAGAGTTTCGATTATTTTACGAAAATTACGGAATAATTCTGTATAAAAAGGAATATTATTCGAAATTTTACAGTAATTATCGTAAATAGTGTATGGGCTATCCAACGAGTTTGGAACGAACCCCGATGATTATTGGTAAGCTGAATGAGCCCAGTAAACCCGAAGAAGGGATTTAATAAGTAAAAACGGGCTGAAAATGGGTCGAGGCCCATTAACGTGCGATTGGGCCCAATAAGAGTAAATTGGCTCAATTAGTTAAATCGACTATAGTGAACAGAAGAATTATATTTATTGGGGTAAATTGACATGATAAATAATTATCTACAGCCCCAGAGACTGGATTAGCAGCAAATCGGATCGGACGAGCCTCTAACAGTGGAATTTAGATGCGCGCTCGACGAGAATCGAGGTAAGAGAATTTTGTAGGTGCATAGAGATGCCTATACGTATTTATTGAGGGGATTTGAAGGGCTTAGAATTTCTTTAAGTATCTAGAAGATGAAATAATAATTTTTACGAAAACCGGGGCTTAGGTGAATAAAGATAAAGACGATTTTGCCCCTGAGAGTAAAATTTACAAAAAGGGTAGTAAGGCAGATAAATTGCATGATTTCATGTTTTTATTGCTTTATATGAATATATTGCTTTGATTTAAGCAAATATGCACATAGGTTGGCTGTTGATTTCGTGATTTATATGAAAGGGTACCGGTTTGGACCGGTTACTATTTTAAAAGATGTTTTATAAAGATTGAGCCACCTATCGTATTTACATGAATAAAAAGAGTGCTAGAGTCTTTCTCGCACTCAAGTTTACTGATTTATTTCTCATGAAAAGTCGTACTAGAGCATTGCTCGTATGAGAAATTTGTGTGTGCACAAAACCGTGCTGGAGCTTCGCTCGCACGAGATTTTAGATATCATGATATGCATAGCATGGTGCTGGAGCTTCGCCCGCACTAGACGTGAGTTGACATGCATATAGTCGTGCGGAAGCCTCCTGTAGACTGTGTATCACAGAGAGTTGAGATACTCGCACATATAATTTGAGACATGGGTTGTTTATCGACATAGTATTAGGGTGGATAAGACCTACGACAGGCACCCCCAGACTATGATATGGGTCCACGGAGTACGATGTACCGTGTATGTCACACGAAGTACGCTGTACCATGCAGTCATGATGACTCTATGATGTTACTTGATATTCTGGCGGGTAGGACTTGACCCCACCTCCCGTTGCAGTTGCGATGCCCCGCGCACCGGGATCCGTGTAGCCTGGGATCACAAGGACAAAGTATGGCCATAGACCTCGATTTTCATATAGTAACCTACATGCCTCACATGATATCATATGGTCTGAATAGACCAGGACAAACCCGATGGAGGGGTAAGGTCCCGATTTATGTTTTTAAATGAAATGCGATTTAATGAATCAAGGTATTCTTGAGAGATGGGTTTAGCCTTAATGTGGTTGTTTTATAATAAAACAAATGAGTTTTTAATGTGATGAGTTTATGATGAAACTAATAAGTTTTAATGTGGCGAGCATGAGATGTCATACATGATGATTTTTCCATGTGTGTTTTATATGTCAATTTCATGATTTTTCTTATATGATATATACATACATGTGGCATCGTTTTAGTCATTCCTCATGCTCAATATAAAGGATTTTATATCATGACAATTATCAGCACGTAGATAGTATAGTTATCTACCTACTTACATTATTGCCTTACTGAGCTGTTTATGCTCACCCTTTCATTTTCCACCCCACAGGGTATATTCAGTAGAAGAGAACCACAGTAGTCATATCCGCTGCTTCTTATCAAGACCAGGTATACACATTTGTATAAGTATCTGAACATATAGAGACACAGTACTGTACATGGATGTAATATTGGGGATATATTTATTTAAAATAAATTGATATGTAAATGAAATATGAAAATAGAATGGTAAATAGGTGAGAGGTGACTAACACCAAATCATAGCCCAACTGTTTAACTGTTCACAACGGGTAAGGAAATGAAAAAGCGAAAAATTTACTCTGATTTTTAGGTAATTTGGGTCGTGACAATATATCCTATCCCCCTGCAGGTAAATGCAGTTTATATTCGCAAGGCAGTTGATTTTATTTCTTAAACTTATTACTTTCAACTCTACATTTTTACTACTACAACTTCCATATCCATACTCAATATCAACGACATTTCATTCACTTCCTAAAATGTTTACATAATAATCCATAAAACAACTGATTACATCCCAAAAATATTTATATACAATCCAGTATCTGTACAATATATATGTCTGGGAATAAATATCCAATGATATACCTAAGCGAGTACTGAAAGTAATTTGGGAGGCACTGAATCCACCAGCTACTCACGTACTTGTAAATAGTTGAATAATCTCATTGCAGGTACTCTGAAATGGGAGATGAGAACGGGTGAGCTTCTAGGAAAAGCTCAGTAAGGTATGCATTTAAAACAATTCTAACCATTTAAAAACAATTAGAAAATCAGAATAAACATACTTTCATACATACATACTTAGGAAACCATTTTACATGCTTACTTTAAAATACATCATACTTCATCAAAACGTTGTACGTACTTTCATATACTAAAACATCATACATACTTTCTTCATTAAAACATTATACATCAAATCATGGAGACTAGGCTATTTCAACATAGTTATCATGCAACATATCATATCCTCAGTAGAGGTAATAATACCTATGGCCATGGTAAGGGCTGTAGATTGGATCAGGGTCGTACAACGGTTCCAATATAGTATCTCAATCACACTAGCACACAGCTAGGGCACGGGCACCAGTGGCATACATCGTGCAGTCATAAGATACTTCGAAAATAGACACCACGTGTAGGGAAAAACAACACCACTAAGGCGGAATAGACACTACACTGGTGAATCTAAACAAATACTACGTGTGGTGGAGCCAGGACACCACAAGTAGCAGGCATGATTATGCACTCCGCATATACTAATAGTAACTTGACGTCTCAAAATCCTTACTTTCATACTTACTTACTTACTTTCATATGGAAACTTTAATCATCAAATCATGTCATAATTCATACAAAATATGTATATCTATTTTATTTATACAAAATAAGCGAAAACCGTGATTTTAGTATCTAAAAATGATTTATTATTCCTTTCGGACTTAAACCGAGAAAGTATGGTTTTCAAACAGATTTTTTTCTACGATTTTCAAGTCATTTATGAACAATAAAAAGATATAGGAGGTTAGTACTATTTTAAATTATATCCCTTACCTGAACGAAGCTAAAACAGTGTTACTCTGTCGGGGTCTAAGTTTACCTCGTTTTGCGTGCTAGATTCTTGACCTGCCCAAAATGATACCAAATTATCAAATATTGTTTGATTTCATCTCAGCATATCCAAATATGTATTTATCTTCTTAAGAGTTGACCAATTTTGACCTTTTTGTCAACTTTTCCTATTTTTTTTGGTTTTACCGATTTAAGTGCCGATTTAAGCTATTTTATCCAATTTAATTATTCTAACTTCATAGTCACTATCTTAATAACCTACATACCCATTCACATCCATAATCCACACTTTATCAATCCAATTCTTACCAATTCTCACACCTTTCGATTTTTCACTAAATTAAGCTATAAATCGGATTTTTTGGCATAAATTTAACTGTTAACAACCTTGAATTCATCCAAAATTCATCATTTCCACAACTTAAGCATGCTGATCAGAACTACAAACTTTCATATAAATTATTTTTTAAAATTTTACTTAACTAAAAACCCTTAAAAATCATCAAACATAAATATATCTCATCCTCTTCATCATCCATCAAGTTTCTCTCACCTTTGACCAAAGTTGACCAAGTATTTGTGTAAGACCCGATTTTATTGTAAGAGCAAAAGGGAATGAATAGAAATTTACGAGTGCATTTAAAAAAGCAAAAGCACTGAAATAAAATTTTCGAACACGTTGAAGGGTAAAATGATGAAAAGGCCAAAAATCGGTATAAATTCGATAAGAAAAA
Source organism: Firmiana major (assembly GCA_033439115.1). NCBI lineage: Eukaryota > Viridiplantae > Streptophyta > Magnoliopsida > Malvales > Malvaceae > Firmiana > Firmiana major. Next base: position 28,625,784 of record CM065912.1, read on the forward strand.
TTTATTAAAAATAAGGGATTGAGAAATCTTGATCAATAATGAAGAAAAAATTAAATTTCGGGTTAAAGTGATCAAGATATGAATTTATGGGAATTAATCGGAATTAATCGAAATTTTTACTTCAAAAAATAATCTCGAAAATAATCGAAAAATATACCGAAAAGGGTTAAAATAAATTAAATAAATTTAATAAAAATTAAATAAATAAATTTAGAATAAAATAAGATATTTGTAGATATTTGTAGAATATTTGTGAATATTTTAATGATTAAAATATAATAAAAATAAATAAATAAATAAATAAATAATAATAAATAATTAATTAATTAATTAATTAGTTAAAAAAAAGAGGAAGGAATCAGAAAATGGATCGGGGAGAGAGAAATGGGAAAACGGAGCTGAAACCCAAGGAGAAGATCGGACGACCACCGACGACCCAATCGGCCAGGTGAGGGTCGAAAAAGGAAGAGGGTGTCGGTGCGACCTCCCTGGTACCGACGACGAGCCACACCGACGTCGAAGGAGGCCAAAAACAGAAGGAGAAGTAGCGAAAAGGGGAAGCGAAATCGGGGGCTATCGGCGCCGATTTGACTCCGACCACTGCCAACCGAAGCTTCCCCATTTGATGGCGCACCGATGGGAGTGAAAAATGACTGGCGAAACCGACGAACGGTGCCGAAAATGGCGGAAAGAGGAAATGGGTACCAATGGTGGAGAGAACAGGCTGGACCGACGACTTTTCGACGGCCTTGGACGAAACTGAGGGCAGATTCGTGCTGCGGACGGCCCAACGGAGCCACTGGCGACGGAAGTCGACGGAGAACCGACCGGCAAGGCCGTGAACTGGTCGAACCGGAGTGGACTGATAGTTCGAACCGGGTCTGAAACGGACCGAACCGGTTCAGCCAAGAAAGAGGGGAAAAAATGAGAAAAGAGAAAAAGAAAAAGAGAAAAAATTAGGGAAAAATCCCAGTGATGTAATCGAGCTACGGGTAAGTCAGTAGCGGTTGAAATTGATCGATTTAAATTTTAGAATATTTTATTTAATTAATTTTTGATTGGAAATTTACCAAAAATTTATGAAATTGTGTAGCTCGACAATCGACGTCAAACGAGAGCTCGAGATAGCCTCGATTTACGTACTAGCATGGAATCTCGGGTAAGTAACCCTTATTTACGACAATTTGCATCGTTATGCATGCTTCGGATTTAATTTCCGCATTAATTAAATTAAATTTTGAAAAGTCGGATAACTTGTCGTAAATAATATATTAAGCTATTCGAGAGTTAGAACGAGGCGTAATAAATTGTTGGTGGGCCCAATGAGCCCAATAGGCCTCGATAATGTGAAAATTAAGTGGAAAATGGGCTTAAGGCCGATTAAGGCCCATTAAGGTGCAATCGGGCCCAATAGGGGTAAATGGGCCCAATGATTTAAATTAAGCCCAGAAAATAGGAAATACAATTAAATTGTATGATATCTGACCTGAGAAATATTTATACGCAGTTCAAGACATTAGATTGGGAGCAGATCGGACTACGTGACGAGACAGCAGTGGAAAAGGAAAGGTCAGACTCTACAGAAAAATAAGGTAAGGAAATTCTACGGACTGCTAGAGGTAAACTTTACGAAATTTCAAAGTCATATGCAGTCTTTTAAATTATCTGAAGGGTCTAGAAGTAAGTTAATAATTTTAGTGCCCCGAATGGGCAAATTTCTAAAATACCCTTGTTAAGGGTAAAATTTACAATTTTAGGAAAAATTGGGAGGAGCAAGAACAAGAGGTTCCTACTCGTTCTGGAGGTGTTTTGATGCATGCATGAGTAGGCTGGCTAACCTTGAAAGAAAAATGCACAGCATTGCATATTTTCAATGATTAAATTGTTGTGAAAACTGTTTTAAGGAAACAGAGCCGCCTACGTGTTTTTATTGACATGTGACGTGCTAGAGCTCAGCTCGCACGATGTTTTGATTTGTGTGATGCATGCATTAGTGCTGGAGCGAGAGCTCGCACTAGAGTTTTACATGCATTGGTGGTGGAGTCCAACTCACACTAGATTCTTTATATATATATATATATATAATTTTCGTGACACGGTGCTAGAGTCTAACTCGCACCAGATTTTACATGATTTTTGTGATAGGGTGCTAGAGTCTAACTCGCACCATATTTTCCACATGATTTGATGAGAGTGCTAGAGCTTAGCTCGTACTAGTTTTACTTGATTTGATGAGAGTGTTGAGCATCGCTTGCACTGATTTTATGAGAACATGCGATGAGCCGTGCTTGGAGCTTCGGGTAGACTGTGTGTCACCGATTAAATAGGCTCGCACGTGCGTTTTGAGACAGGGTATGATATATAGGTCCACGGAGTACGATGTATTGTGCAAGTAGCATGGAGTACGCTGTACCGTGTGGCATCTTCGGATGCGTGGTATCTTCGGATACGTGTGGCATCTTTGGATGCATGGTATCTTTGGATACGTGTGGCATCTTCGGATACGTGTGGCATCTTCGGATGCGTGGTATCTTCGGATACGTGTGGCATCTACGGATGGGTAGGGTCGGATAAGATCGACGGGATGGAGTGACCTACCTCCCGGGCGGTTCCCGATCAGGGTGAGACCCCGCACACTAGGATCCGTGTAGCAGAGGGGCTCACGAGGACATACGGCCATAGTCCTGGTTATTATCGATATACAGATATTGCCTAGTCTCGCATGTTGATGATCTTGACGAGATTGAAAATGGGTTTTAAACTAAATTTGCATGATGTTATTTTCATGCTTTTTAAATCCATGTGTGATGTAAACTAATTTTCATGGTTTTGTGTGAGTCAGGATCACTCGAGGGATGGGTTAAGTCCTGGATTTGTTGTGAAATTTTAAATGAGAAAGAAATGATTTGAAATAGTTGCATGTTGAATTTTCCATGCAAACTTGTTTTACATGACATCATGAATCATAGCATCAATTTTGAAATGTATGGAGAAAGGGTGGTTTATGCTTGGCACCACGTTCATGTAGGTAGTATGGTTACCTACTTGTTCGTAAGATTGCCTTACTGAGCTTGATGTGCTCACCCCTTTCATTTTCTCACACAGATAATCTCTAGTAGATGTTGAGGCGACTGAGTACTGCATTCCAGATATCCGCTGCTGCCCATCATTTAAGGTATATACACTTGTTCATATTGTATCTAAATAAGCATAGCACAGTAACATGTTTGTAAGTAACTTTAGGGGATGTATAAATATTGTAAACACTTATAAATGACTGAGAAAGAATTAAGTTATATAGTAAATGAATGGTGGGACTTGCATTGACGCACAGCCCAATTGTTAGTGGAGTGTGGTCACGATCAGATGACAGGTAAGCATGAAAGAAAATAACAAAACGCGAAAAATTTACTCTGATTTTTGGGTAGTTTTGGGTTGTGACATATAAAGGTGGTATCAGAGCAGAAATTGATCTGATGTGTGTCAGTGTCAGTAATTAGGAAATTACATCCCCGTGTTATTGTGCTTGGTTGATACAATAGTGTATATCGAGCTGGGTTTTAACTAAGAAATGGTTGAGAATGCAAGAATGCCTAATATTAGTCGTGATAGAGGAGGTAGAGCACGAGGCAGAGGCCGTAGAGATAGGCCTGAGCCTGCTAGTCGTGCTATGTTGACCTAGGAGAATCAAGATGAGATTGAAATGGAGGTTTATATTGAGCATGCCTCACAGAGTCCGACAGAGAGATCAGACAGTATTAAGACACGCTTCGCGAGGTTGGAGCGGAGTGTGGAGAATATTTTGGGAGCAAATTGCTCAGAGTATGCATAAGATTTGAGGGCAATTCGAAGCATTGATGGATGTTCGCTCGACCCAACTTAAGAGTTAGACATCCAAAACTGACATGCGAAATATTTTTGGATGTATTCTGGTGATAGAATATCCCGGACACTGTTTAAAGGGAATGATAGATAAAATCCTTACTCTGACCTAGAGGAATTGATTTATTGATGAGTATGGAACTCAGTTTATATCTTTGGGCAGGTATTACTTCGACATTATGGGCAGTGAGCGTCGGAAAGCCTAAAAGTTCATGGAATGGCTCAAATTGTCAATTAGAGTCCGATTGGCCCATGAGATATTACATATGTCGATGCAATGCGTAAACTACAGTGGTGTGAATAAGATTGTGAGTTGCACGCCTCTGAGATTGAGAAAGGTAGTAAGGGCCAAAATAGAGACAGAAAGAGAATCGAGAATGATAGAGATGGTAGAACGAGAAAAAGGGGTAGTTTGGTAAAAGATTTGATTTGATGAGATATGGGCTAAGATGATTGGTAAGGCCACAGTTATCCGTTTGTAGCACTTTCGAGGGGTATTGTGATTGGAGAACCCCGATCTGTTACGGATCACTGTAGAATGTGTGGTAAGTACCACGAAAGTAGGACCTAAACCTATACAGTATTGATGAAAATGGCCGTTAAGTGTGGTAAGACGGACCATTTATTATGATTGCTCAGAGTTGGGCAAGAATACCCCACAGAAAGGTAAAGAGATAGAGAAAACTCAGTTGAGATAGCTGCATCGAAAAGGTAGGCCACAACCGAAGAGAAAAGGGAAGTAGGCTATTAGACGAAGGCGAGTGTATATTTTGGACCAGGACACTACTGATATTTCACAGGATGTGGTGAAAGATACCGCACTGCTTATGAATAAAGAAGTAATTGTATTAATTGATCCTGGTACCACGTATTTCTTCATACCACCTTCATTCGCATGTAAATGAATAAAAGACATGAATGCCTACACTCTTGGGCATAATGTTGATAAATGAGTACCCCAATAGAGGAAGGTTAACTAACAGAATAATTATGAAGAGATTTTAAGTTGAAAACGGGTGAAGAAGTATAAGTCAACCGATTTTATTCAATGGACTATGAAAAATTTAAAGTAATATTTGAGAATAAAGTGGTCGGCTGCAAGCTATGCTGTTCGGATTTCTATCCTAAGATAATGCTGTTTTACCCCTGAAAAGTATATTGTAAGTTTTGACAAGTAATAAAAAGGGGTGCAACGGTTGAAATTAAAGGAGCAAATGATGGTACTCACGAAATGAATAATGACAGAGTTTCGTTATAATTGATATACGAAGGAGATACTCTTTAAGATATGTTTGATCCTAAATACAAGATGTACTGAGTAAGAGGCATATGCAAGGTAAGAATGCCCTTAAAATATGAAGTAATTTGGATTAAAGCGAATAGTAGCGAATATGAATTGTGACCACAGGGACTGATATGTAAAATAATTGTGGTTAAGTCTAAGGGTTAATAAAGGTATTTCAAAATACCTCCCCTCCTGAAGACTTGACAGCGTCTAGAAATATATATAATCTATAACTTGAAATTGACCGTTGTAAGATATAAAGTTAAAATTTGGACACCTTCACTGGTACGATAAAAAACTATAAAATTCGATAAATTATGAAGGTTAAAATATTAAAATTAAATAAAAGCCGTTAATATAAGAAAAATGAAATGACGCGGGTTAGTACCTTGAACGAGAGCAATTTTGAAGTGATATTATATGTTTATGCGTACATAGGTCAAGGATATGGACGATTGAAATATGTAGTGGAGCTCAACTACAATGAGTTATTTAAATTTTACCTGGACCGATTTGTCATCATCCTTATTGATGATATGTTGGGTGTAGTTAAAGTCCAAGGCAAATTATAAGCAACAATTGGAAAATTGCTTTTACAAATGGTTACTGCGAGTCCTAAAAAGGGTATATTTTGTTGGCACGTTTAACTTAGAAGCGTGGTATTTGAATGGGATGATAGACGTGATAGTAATTTCGGTGTAGTGAAGTATGAACTGACCACCGTGATTATTTTTGTCATACCCAACAGCTCAAGAGGTTTCTCAGTGTGTATGGATACCTCAAAATCATGAATGAGTTAGGTATTGATACAAAAAGGGAAGATAGTCGATTGTGGATCCAGACAACTCAAGGATCAAGAAATAAACTATCTGACCCATGATTTAAAGTTGGCAGCGGTAGTACTTGTACTGAGGATATGGTACTATTATGTACATGGTGAGAAATTTTGGGTATGCACTAATCATAAAGCCCTAAGTATCTGTTTTTACAGAAAGAGGCGAATATGAGAATACATAGTGGGTTAGAGCTTTTGAAAGATTTTGATTGTGAAAAATTATACCACCCAAGAAAGGCTAATGTCATGGCTGATGCCTTGAGCAGAAAGAGTCTCGGGATGGTATTACATATGATGGTCAGGGAGCGTGAACTGCTTGAGTAGTTGTGAGCCTCAGTGGTGATGTGATCTCTTCTGATGATGACAGTGATTGTGTGACAGCTAGCCTGAGACTAGAACCGGATGAGAGTGCCTGGATTTGACAGGCTTAGCGTGATGATCGGCATGGTGTCGATAGTTTGGGTCAGATTCAGAAAGGTACAGTGACAGAGTTCACAGAGTGTCGATGATTTACAGAGAGGTTCAGAGACAATATAAGTGGTCCCCAGGACCACAGTTGATGAGATAGTAATATTGTCAGAAGCTTACTTTTCGGGATATACAATACATACGGAAAGTAACGAATATATATATATATGAAATCTCTAAAAAGGGTATTGGTGGTCAGATGTGAAAAGAGATATGGTAGAGATTGTGGAAAAGTGCCTAGTATGTCAGCAGAATAAGGTAGAGTATTAAAAGTCTACAGAGTTATTGTAGTCTCTACCTATATCGACAAGGCACGAAAATGGGAGCAAGTCTCCTTGAATTTCGTGATGGGTTATAGAGGACTCAAATGAATCACGAGGCAGTGTATAGCTGTAGGGGTTGTTCCCCGACTCAGACAAAAAAAAGTGGGTGACAGATAGAAATTTCTTCCGAATTAGTATAATAAGTCTCTGAGGATATTCAGTTGAGTGAGAGATTAAGAACACCTCAGAGCAGACAAAAAGTATTGGAATTCACCGAGGGTGAATCAGTATTGTTGAAGTTATTTGTCCTAAGGAAATAACGACATAACGAGACTCGAGAAGAAGGCAAATTGAGTTTTGCTGAATTGAATTTTTGAAAGATTGGACAAGTGGGAGATAAGACTCTTTTGATACTTCAGCAATACTACCCAAATCCAGCATAGGTGATCGGATATAAACTCCAACAGTTCAGCTCAGTGCAAATATAAGTATATTGAAAAAGTTGATTCGGGCATTAAACAGGAAAGAGAAAGTACTGAGGTTTAAGACGATCTCCCTAGTTAAAGTTCTTGAGAAGTAATACACTCCGGAAAAGTCACAGAAGAATTAAAGAGTATGATATGAGAAAACATACCCGGAGTTATATATGGACCCATATGACTTGGTTCTAATTTGGAGGACCAAATTTCTTAAGTGGGGCAGATTATGTAAGACCCGATTTTATTGTAAGAGCAAAAGGGAATGAATAAAAATTTACGAGTGCATTTTAAAAAATGCAAAAGGACTGAAATAAAATTTCCGAACACGTTGAAGGGCAAAATGGTCAAAAGACCAAAAATCGGTATAAATTCGATAAGAAAAATTTATTAAAAATAAGGGATTGAGAAATCTTGATCAATAACGAAGAAATAATTAAATTTCGGGTTAAATTGATCAAGATATGAATTTATGGGAATTAATCGAAATTAATCGAGATTTTTACTTCAAAAAATAATCTCGAAAATAATCGAAAAATATACCGAAAAGGGTTAAAATAAATTTAATAAATTTAATAAAAATTAAATAAATGAATTTAGAATAAAATAAGAAATTTGTAGATATTTGTAGAATATTTGTGAATATTTTAATGATTAAAATATAATATAAATAAATAAATAAATAAAAATAATTAATTAATTAATTAGTTAAAAAAAGAATTGGAAAAAAAAAGAGGAAGGAATCAGAAAATGGATCGGGGAGAGAGAAACGGGAAAACGGAGCCGAAACCCAAGGAGAAGACCGGACGATCACCGACGACCCAATCGGCCAGGTGAGAGCCGAAAAAGGAAGAGGGTGTCGGTGCGACCTCCCTGGTACCGACGACACTCCACACCGACGTCGGAGGAGGTCGAAAACGGAAGGAGAAGTCACGGAAAGGGGAAGCGAAATCGGTGGCCACCGGTGCCGATTTGACTCCAACCACCGCCAACCGAAGCTTCCCCATTCGATGGCGCACCGATGCGAGCAAAAAACGACCGACAAAATCGACGAACGGCACCAAAAACGGTGGAAAGAGGAAATGGGTACCGACGGTGGAGAGAACAGGCCGGACCGGCGACTTTTCGGCGGCCTTGGACAAACCGAGGGTAGATTCGTGCTGCGGACGGCCCAGCGGAGTCACTGGCCACGAAAGCCAGCGGAGAACCGACAGGCAAGGCCGTGAACCGGGCGAACCGGAGTGAACCGACGGTTCGAACCGGGTCTGAACCAGACGAACTGGTTCAGCCAAGAAATAGGGGAAAAAAGGAGAAAAGGGAAAAAGAAAAAGAAGAAAAATTGGAGAAAAATTTCGGCGATGTAATCGAGCTAAGGGTAAGTCAGTAGCGGTCGAAATTGATCGATTTAAATTTTGGAATATTTTATTTAATTAATTTTCGACTGGAAATTTGCCCAAAATTTTATGAAATTGTGTAGCTCGACAATCGACGTCAAACGAGAGCTCGAGACAGCCTCGATTTACGTACTAGCATGAAATCTCGAGTAAGTAACTCTTATTTACGACAATTTGCACTGTTATGCGTACTTCAGATTTAATTTCTGCATTAATTAAATTAAATTTTGAAAAGTCGGATAAATTATCGTAAATAATAAATTAAGCTATTTTTGAGTTAGATTAGGCCCAATAAATTGTTGGTGGGCCCAATGAGCCCAATAGGCCTCGATAATGTGAAAATTAAGTTGAAAATGGGCTTAAGGCGGATTAAGGCCCATTAAGGTGTAATCAGGCCCAATAGGGGTAAATGGGCCCAATGATTTAAATTAAGCCCAAAAAATAGGAAATACAATTAAATTGTATGATATCTGACCTGAAGAATATTTATACGCAGTTCCGGACATTGGATTGGGAGCAGATCGGACTGCGTGACGAGACAGTAGTGGAAAAGAAAAGGTCAGACTCTACAGAAAAATAAGGTAAGGGAATTCTACGGACTGCTAGAGGTAAACTTTACGAAATTTCAAAGTCATATGCAGTTAATAATTTTAGTGCCCCGAATGGGCAAATTTCTAAAATACCCTTGTTAAGGGTAAAATTTACAATTTTAGGAAAAATTGGAAGGAGCAAGAACAAGAGGTTCCTGCTCGTTCTGGAGGTGTTTTGATGCATGCATGAGTAGGCTGGCTAACCTTGAAAGAAAAATGCACAGCATTGCATATTTTCAATGATGAAATTGTTGTGAAAACTGTTTTAAGGAAACAGAGCCGCCTACGTGTTTTTATTGACATGTGACGTGCTAGAGCTCAACTCGCACGATGTTTTGATTTGTGTGATGCATGCATTAGTGCTGGAGCGAGAGCTCGCACTAGAGTTTTACATGCATTGGTGCTGGAGTCCGACTCGCACCAGATTCTTTATATATATATATATATATGATTTTCATGACACGGTGCTAGAGTCTAACTCGCACCAGATTTTACATGATTTTCGTGACAGGGTGCTAGAGTCTAACTCGCACCAGATTTTCCACAAGATTTGATGAGAGTGCTAGAGCTTAGCTCGCACTAGTTTTACTTGATTTGATGAGAGTGCTGAGCATCACTCGCACTGATTTTATGAGAACATGCGATGAGCCATGCTTGGAGCTTCAAGTAGACTGTGTGTCACCGATTAAATAACTCGCACGTGCAGTCTGAGATAGGGTATGATATATGGGTCCACGGAGTACGATGTACTGTGCAAGTAGCATGGAGTACGCTGTACCGTGTGGCATCTTTGGATGCGTGGTATCTTCGGATACGTGTGGCATCTTCGGATGCGTGGTATCTTCGGATACGTGTGGCATCTACGGATGTGTAGGGTCGGATAAGACCGACGGGATGGAGTGACCCACCTCCCGGGCGGTTCCCGATCAGGGTGAGACCCCGCACACTAGGATCCGTGTAGCAGAGGGGCTCACGAGGACACACGGCCATAGTCTTGGTTATTACCGATTTACAGATATTGCCTAATCTCGCATGTTGATGATCTTGACGAGATTGAAAATGGGTTTTAAACTAAATTTGCATGATGTTATTTCCATGCTTTTTAAATCCATGTGTGATGTAAACTGATTTTCATGATTTTGTGTGAATCAGGACCACCCGAGGGATGGGTTGAGTCCTGGATTTGTTGTGAAATTTTAAATGAGAAAGAAATGATTTGAAATAGTTGCATGTTGAATTTTCCATGAAAACTTGTTTTACATGACATCATGAATCATAGCATCAGTTTTGAAATGTGTGGAGAAAAGGTGGTTTATGCATGGCACCACGTTCATGTAGGTTGTATGGTTACCTACTTGTTCGTAGGATTGCTTTACTGAGCTTGATATGCTCACCCCTTTCATTTTCTCACACAGATAATCTCCAGTAGATGTTGAGGCGACTGAGTACTGTATTCCGGATATCCGCTGCTGCCCATCATTTAAGGTATATACACTTGTTCATATTGTATTTAAATAAGCATAGCACAGTAACATGTTTGTAAGTAATTTTAGGGGATGTATAAATATTGTAAACACTTATAAATGACTGAGAAAGAATTAAGTTATATGGTAAATGAATGGTGGGACTGGCATTGACGCACATCCCCATGTTAGTGGAGTGTGGTCACGATCAGAGGACAGGTAAGCATGAAAGAAAATAACAAAACGCAAAAAATTTACTCTGATTTTTGGGTAGTTTTGGGTCGTGACAATTTGATCTTCCAAACAAATCCTCAACTGTAATTCAACATGTATATAGCTTAGAATAATCAAAAACTACAAGAAAAACCAACCAAAAACTTTCAAAAATGAAACTTTCTCTCACCTCGGAACAGGGCAGATTCTGTCCATGTTCTTCTCTCTAAGTTTTCACCTAGTAAATAAACTTCTTTATGGCTGAATTGTTAATATGTTAATATTTCATCCTTCTTGGCTAGAGTCCAATTCAGCTTGGAAAGGGGTCGAAAAAATTCAAGAAGGGGAGAGGTACAGTAACGCCTGCGAAACGTTCGGGAGTGAGGGGAAGGCGCGTGGGAGACTCTTTTGCGGTGTTTTCAGAGCCCTCTGAAAGTTATATAATTCTAGTTTCATATTACATAAGGCTGATTCTAAATACGATCTGTAGATAGGTCAAAATTGGGCTTTTACTGATAGGAATCCAGTTCACTGGGTTGCGGCAGCCCACTGGTCAGTTTTAGAAAATCCATGAAAAATAGTTCTGGCCCATTTTCTTCCAAATTTCTACTTCTCAAGTGTGATACTATGTCTCTAGTATCTCTCATAAAAATTTGGAGTACACTTGTTGTAACGACCATGTGGCACTTTGCTCCTGCAGGATTCAAGAGGTGGCCCCCACAGTCTCACTCATATGTACTGTCCGCTTTGGAAGCCCCACAGGCCCCTCACAGCTTTATCGAGGTAAATACCCCAATTCGCATCCTCAGAGGTTCGAACCCAAGACCTTAAAGTTTTTTTTCTGACAAAGATGATAATTGGTATCATTTGTGTAAGAACAAAGACTTTAAGGTCTTGGGTTCGAACCTCTGAGGACGCGAATTGGGGTATTTACCTCGATAAAGCCGTAAGGGGCCTGTGGGGCTTCCAAAGCGGACAGTACGTATGAGTGAGACTGTGGGGGCCACCTCTTGAATCCTACGGGAACAAAGTGCCACACAGTCGTTACACTTGTTTAAGAAACTTTTCCCGATTGGGCCCATTTTACACAACTTAGTCATACTGAACAATGTAACTTAAGGTTTTTGGTTTACTTTAAAAATCATTTGATCACCGAAACCTCCATATCTCCACTCAATTTTTATTCCTCATGTAAATTTTGCCTTATACTAATTTCCTATAGCCTCAGAATAATTTTTGTGAATTTCTAGAATTTATTTCGAATTTATTTCTATTTCTAGGCTCATTTGCTCGGTTTAGTGTAAACCCGAGTTTTACTAACTTTTCCACTTCTAATGTATTAGTTTCACTTTCTAATCATCATAACATACTTAAAATCATACTTTATTGAAAAGTACTTAAATTCAAGATCTTACCTCGAAACACGTGTCTCGGGCTTTGTACCACTATCTCGAGCATCTCGATCTTTCTGAGCCCTACATAACATTTACATGAGTCTTAAACTTCTCGATCTGTCTTAAAATAAACAATAGCATGAAAATTCAGGTCTCACACTTTTGTACAAAGTTTCGGCAGAGCAAATATATATCGAAACATGCTTAGCTTCAGAAACCAAAATCAAATATATTCGGATAACATATATCATACATCACAAAACTTATCATATTACTTTCAAAAATCATACAAAATATCATGGAGACTAGGCAAAATCCATATAGCTAACATGGGTCATAATCATACGAACTCAACCTCTAAAAAGGGAAGCAAACGAACAAACAGAGTACCGATGGCCATGGTAAGAGGTTGCAGACTGAATCAAGGTCGTACAGCACCCTGCATCACTAAAGACCAAAACGAGCAATGTACGAAGTGGTGGAAATCAAGCACCGACTGGGCATAATATGCACGAAGTGGTTAAACATGCACCACAAAGGACCAGATATGCACGATGTGGCGTAAGGCATGCACCACAAAAAACCAAGCTCCACATGGGCCATGCATGAAAAATATCATAGACTACTGGATACCTTTTGTCTCAAATCGAAACTTCCAAATTCCTTTTTTTGGGCTTATTAACCCACATACTAATAAAATCGAGCTTATGTCAAATTTCCATTCTTCTGAAGCATATTCATAAAATACATTTTCACATCAAAACTTACTTTTCAAAAACATTTTACATATGTAAAGAAAGTACACTCGGAGGTTTTGGTAACATTTGTCTTTCTCTGGGTTTCGTTTATACGTAAATAGTATTTTTCAGAGATTGAACACTTTTCATAATCGCAATAATACTTCAAGCATTTTTTATATTTTTAAAAGCACGGTAACAAGATACCATTACGATTATAAATTACATCTCTTACCTATCGAATCTCAGGATAGTACAAAATCGTCAAGTATCAGGCTTACCTCAATTTACGTGTCAACACCTCGCGCTGCCTAGGATAATTTCAAAACCATCAAAAAATGTTTAAACTCATCTTAATATACTTGAACATACGCCAACTTAGATAAACTTCATTAAACTTGGACATTTTTTGCCAACTTTGTTATTTACTCGGTTTTATCGATAAACGCATCGGTTTAAGCTATTTTGATAATTTTTTTCTTTTAACTTCAAACTTATCAACTTAATAACTTAAACACTTATTCAAGTCTCTAGTCAATACATTAAAACTTATCAAATTGCCAATTTCCACACTTTTATAGTTTTCCACTAAACCGAGCTATAAATCGAACTTTTCAGTATTAAACTAACATTCCACAACACATAATACAATCAAATTTCATCTTCTCCATAACAACCAAGGGCTGGCTGAATTCTAAACATACCCTAGGAATTGTTTCTTCTATTTCTACTATAGTAAAAATCTTCTAAAACCATTAAACAACAACATATATCACAATCATCATCTTCCATCAACTTTCTCACTTTGTTGACCAACTTTTACCACTCTTTCTTTCTCCAAAAGTGTTGCTCAGCTATAGATACATATGTATACAACTTAGAATCATCTTAAAACAAGCTTAAAAACCAACCAAGAAATAAAAAACTTTAAGGTTTCTCTTACCTCTGAAACAGGGCAGATTCTGCCCCTATTCTTCTCTCTAGCTTTTCACCCACCAAATCAACTTATTTGTGGCTGAATTTTTTATCTGTGTTAGAGAACCTAAGAAGAAATATTTTGTTCTTATTAGCTGACTTCTAAAAATGATTGGAAGGTGGTCAAAAAATTTCCACAAACAGACTTTGTGAAAGACGCCTATGGTAAGAAGAAAATGAGAGAACTTTTTGGTTTTAAGTCGGTTCTGGATGGTTTTTGCTTTCTAGAAAGGTCTCTAAATGAACTTTAACATGGAAAAAAATCAGGCTCAAACGCCATCTAGAAACACTTCAAATTGAGCTTTCTTGTTGAGCCTGCAATGTGGTAGGCATGGGCTTACAGCAGCCTTGTTTTCATAAAATCTCTAAAAATTATTACCAACCTAATTTCTTCCAAATTTTCAATTCTTGTGTTCTATACTAAGTCCATAGTATGTTCCATAAAAATTTTTTACCCACTTGCTTAAGAAAAATTTCCCATTGGGGCCCATTTTTACCTGATTTAGTCATTATTGATGAAAATTTCTTGAGGTTTTCGATTTACTTTAAAAATTAGTTTAACCACTGAAACCTCCATATTTTCACTAAAATTTCATTCTCCAAGTCAAGTGTACCTTATATTAATTTCCTATGGCTTCGAAATAATTTTCTCAAATTTACGAAATTTATTTCAATTACTAGGCTCAATTTCTCGGTTTAGTGCTAATTCAACTTTTTACTAGCTTTTTCACTTTCGATGCTTTAGTTTAACCTATTAATCACCAAAGCATACTTATAAATGTAATCTCTTGAGAAATACTTTATTGCAAAATCTTACCTCGAGTTTCATGCCCCGAGCTTTGTGCCACTAATTTGGGTGCTACGGTTATTCTGGACCTTGCATAATATTATTTCAAATCTCTTATTTGCTCTCTAGTTTCCAAATAACTAATAAAACAAAAAAAATGGGTTTCACAAGACAAAAATATAAGTGTTCTAAATGGAATTATTCATAAAACTATAATTAGGCTTTAAAATAAATGATAATACTAATTATCAATTATATTGAAAACAATTATTAATAGTTAATAAAAGACAAAATAGAACGCCATGGTTTTAAATATGGATATTTAATATATTTAACCATAATTTAAATATTTACAATATGAAGTTTGCAATAATTTTTATTGAAAAATAATTAAAATATTTGTATGCTTGTAATTATTGGAATTATTATTAGTTTTATTATTTTAACTTGATTTGTTATAGTTGAAAATTCAAAACTATATTTTTTAGGGTTTTGAGAAACCCCTATTTATAGTAGTCTCAAATCTAAAAGGTAAGTAAAGAAAAAATGTAAATGAAAATAAATATATTCATATTTAAATATTTAAAATTTGAATCCATTTAAAATAATTAAATAAGATAAGATAATTATCCTATACACCACCAGTAGAGTTTTTTGACTCCACAAGCGGGTTAGAATAATCATAAATGTTTTATTTTATTAGTTTTTTATTTTTTTAATATTTTTAAAGGACATATGTGTAAACCCCACGAATTTTCTACGTTTAATTAGATTATATAAAAATAAAAATAATATATATTAATGGAAGTGTGAATATTCGTTGTAGGACTCGAGGACTATAGGAACCAAGAAGCCCGTGGGATGACCGGGAACCCGAAGATACAAGAAGTGATAAGGCGAATGCAAGTACGGAAGGATTAAAAAATTTTAATTTGTTAATTGAAAATTGTTGATGTAAACACTTGTATCGAGAATTTATGAAGAATGATGGAATCCCGATACTATTTTATTTTATTTTCAGAATAAGGAAAATCTCATGGAAGGCATGATATTATGTCTTTGGATAAATTATACAAGAAAATATGCGTAGAGACATACATAAGTGAAAATGTATATATATATATATATATATAACAAATATATATATATATATATATATATATATATATATATATATATATATATACACACATATATACTAGGCATTTAATTAAAAGGAAGTGTATATGTATATATGTATACATAGGTATAATATATACATATACTAGACAATTTAAAATGGAAGAATGATGATATATATATATATATATATATATATATAACAAATATATATATAAATATATATTGTAATGTATAATGTATAAGATATTTAAAATAAAAAATAATAATAATAATAACAATACATATACATAAACAAAAAAAATACCTACATACCAATATAATATATATACATATACTAAACTAATATATATATATATATATATATATATAGATTGGCATGTACGAAATTGGCTTAGAAAAGCCAATTCTGTCTGCCATTGTTTGCAATTGGAAAAAAAATTAAACAGAGGAGCTGGGCGGGAGAAAGAGCAGAAGAAGAGAAGAGAAAGGAGAAAGGGAAGAAGAGGGGCTGATCGGCTGGGGAGAAGAGGAAAGGAAAGAAGAGAAAGGAGAAAGGAAGAAGAGAGGCTCGGTCGGCTGGAGAAGAAGGGAAAAAGAGAGAAAGAAGAGAAGGGAAGGGAGAGAAGAGGAGAAGGAAGCTGAGTCTGCCGAGGAAGAAGAGAAAGGAAAAAAAAAGAGGGGAAACCGAGAGGAAGGAAAGGGGGATAGCAGCACCGAGAAGAAGAAGAAATCGAAGCTGTTGGGAGCAGAACAGGGGTGCATGAATGAGTCCGAAGCTGTTGGGAATAGGAGCTGAACAGAGTAGCTTGAAGCAGTAGCAGCCAGGAAGTGATGATAATAGGGGAGAAAAGGAAGCTGGGAATTGGGAATTGAGGGAGACCGAAGGCAGCACCGAGAGCAGGAAATCTGGAAACAGAATCGGGATTGAAGGGATAGCAGAACAGGGGCTGGAAATGGAGGCTGCAACCGAGAGCAAACAGGAGAAACTGTGAGGGAGAAATGAAGGAAGAAGAAGAGCAATCGAGATAGTGAGCAGCTGGGCTAACCGAGAGGGAAGAAAGGAAAAAGAAAGAAAAGAAAGAAAAAAAAAAAGAAAAGGAAGAAAGAAAAGATAAAATACATGTAAGTATAATGTATATTGATGGACATGTATATATATGTATTGTATGTGTATAGCATGTTAGTTATAGATTAAATTAGACAAAAATGGAAAGATGAGAGGTAGGCAAAAATATATATAAGTGATACTGAATAATGGAAACAAGTGATAATATATATATATATATATATATATATATATGTATTTATGTGAATATATATATATATATATATATATATATATATATCTTTGGGATATACATATAGGTGTGTATAATGAAAGGGTATGTTAGTATATGTACATATGTTTGATAATGAATAAGGGAAGCCAAGGATAAAATAAATATGTGTATATACTTAGGTGTATATACATATAGGAGTATATGAAAAATGTGTATATACTTGGGTGTACATACAAATGAGTATAAAATAAATGTGTGTTTTAGTATATGTACATACAAAGGATGGATACATGTGATAAGGAAAAATGGAAAACAATGATATATATATATATATATATATATATATATATATATATATATATATATATATATAAAGGAGTGTATATATATATATATATATATATATATATATTTATTTATTTATTTATTTATTTATTTAGGTGCATATACGTATGGATGTACATAGGATGAATGTGTGCTAGTATATGAGATAGGGAAATATGAAAAACAAATAAAAGTATATATATGTATATACAAAGAATGTATATATGTGAAATAGGAAAACATGAAAACAATAAAAGTGTATATATATAAATATATATTTATGAGTGTATAGATGAGGATGTATATAATAAAGGTATATGTTAATAATACTAGTAGGAGCAAATATATAAATAGTGAAGAAATATATAAACGTGCGTGTCGGCCTAAGGATATACAATAATACGTACACACGCAGTAGCAACGATAAATTATGAATTTAACACAATTCGCATGAATAGGGTGCTAAGTCTACAATTTCGGTGTAGTTGATTGTAGAAGGGATTAAAGGATGTACTAGGAGATGTCACCGTTCGAATTTGGGATATCCGATAAATCGAGGTAAGGGGTATTATTTAACTTAGTTCTGATAATGCATCATTGTTTCACTTATAAATGATTTTATGAAAGAGCATATGATTTGAAGTGGTTTATCAATGCTTTTATGCTTGTGAAACTGTTTACGATGCATGTTTTAATTCATCGAAATATTTTTCGAGTACTTTCCATGTTGTGAAATGAATTTCCTAAGGTATGAAGTGTATGGATGTTTTACATTTATTTATATTTTTATATCCATACTGTTAAAGAAACTTTGATAATTTCAAAAGTATTTAAGAAAAGAAATTGTTTTCGAAAGGGGATTGTGGGGGCCACCTCTTGAGTCCTACGGGAACAAAATGCCACACAGTCTTTCAGTTTTATGAAAGAGTTTTCAGACTTCAAGGAAATTCGATGTTATTACTCTATATGAGTTTATGGGTTATAAAACCCAAAAAAGATTTGAAACTCTGTTTTGAGACTATAGGCTTCATGCATGGTTACTACTTGTGGTGTTCTGGCTGCACCACTTGGGGTGCCGGTACGTTGGCCCCTTTAGCACTTGACTCAACCTGTGTTGAAGATGTCGTGCTACTAGTGGTTTATGATGATGTTTGGTAGTATCTCGTGCCCACGCAGCACGGATGAATGTTCCCCGCACGGTGAGTATCACAGGTGCCCGTGCCCTAGTTATGTGGTAGTATATGATAAGAAATAAGAAGATACTACCCCTATTTATAATTATTATTGTTGTACGAATCTGATCCATTCTACAGCCCCCTTACCATGGCCATAGGTATGATGACTCTCCAATGGAGAATGACACGTATCGCATGACTTAGTTATAACCTAGTCTCCTCGATTTGATTATGAAAATCGACTATGATGAATGAATATGTGTTTTCATGATTACGAAATATTCATGAAATGTTTACGAATGATTATGAATTATTCATGAAATGTTTACGAAATGATTATGAATTATTCATGAAATGTTTATGAAATGATTATGAAATATGCATGAAATGTTTACGAAATGACTATGAAATATTCATGAAATGTTTACGAAATGATTTATGAAATGTTCATGAAAGGTTTATGAAAAGTTGCAAAACGGTTAAGTATGTGATTTGTTTTAAAGACACGCATGCTTTATGACGATTACACATGAAATAGAAATTTATGTATTGCATTAAGTTTCGTTCTATGAACAATTTCAAATGCTTTTATATATCAGAACTGTTTTAAGAATATTATCTTACTGGGCTTTTCCCCAAAAACTCACCCCTCTACCTTCAGATCATTTGCAGTGAATCTATAGATGCTCCCTGTCGTGTATACGACGTAGGCTCGTAGGAAGAGCTACCATAAGCTACTTTTTTCTACATGCAGGAAGGTATACATTTACATTCCTGTACCAAACATATATGTACGCACAGACACATATAATAGAAATAATTTGTCGGGATGTAATTTGTAAGGAAATAATGTAAATAATATAATTCTTTGGATTAGGTTGTAAGATGATTGTATAAATCGATATCGATATATTGAGTTGTAAAAGTGGATTGAGAAAGTATGCTTGGTAGTTGTAGATATCTAGGATTGTTGGAAAGCATGCTTGGTAGCTGTGGATATCTAGGATTGTTGGAAACGACTGAATTGCAGGTGGGTAGGCTCATATATAAGTCGTTATGCTGTCGAAATTTCCATCGGCCATATAAGTTAAAGTATGAAAAATTAATTATAATTACGAGTAAAGAAATAGGAAAAGTGTTTTGACACTACACAGGAATACAACCTAAGTGAATAAGGGAATAAGTGGGTAAATTAAATTCAAAAAAAAAAATTTCCCTACTTTTAAGGGTCAAGGGTCGTTACAATATGTAATCATCCTAACCATGTTTGTGGAGTCAAAAAACTCCACTAGAGGTATATAGAATAATTATCCAATAAGATAAATATACATGTCAAAAGAATAGATCATGACCATCCACACACACACACACACACACATACACACACAGAGATATATATATATATTATATCAAAATTTTTAACAAATTTTTTGGTTGATACTTCAAAGGGCCGAACAGATTCGAGCCTTATAAAAACCACTAAATCAAGTTTTGATTGTTAAAAATTTATTTTTTATATATTTATATAAGATACTTATATAAGATATTAGTTTTTCTAAAAGGAACATTTTACAAAATAATTAAGTAATCTTATCGTAAAATGTAATTGATAAACTAATAATATTTTGAAGTAAAACATATTTCAAAAGATAAATAGAAAGGGTGCCAATTTTAAAATTTTCAAAATATAAATCAATTTAACTAAATGATTTAAATTAAAAATAATTCAAATTCAAGATAACTCACCTTAAATATTCTATCCTACAAAGCCATTTAAAAATAACATAAGTACAAATAATCAAAATTTAACTTAATGGTTATTACTCCTTTTTAAAAGGGAATAGGTCCAATATTTGAATCTCTCCCCACCTTTACCTCCATATGAATAAAAAAAAAAACATGGCACAACCTAAATAGTCACATCAATTAAAACCACAAATCCAAAACTTCTAGAAGTCTTTTTTTTTTGGTAAAAAAAATTAAACCATTTTCACATAAAAGAGTAAATGAGTTTTTATTTTTGTAAGCTGAGTTAGGTTTGAGAATTATTAGCTTAAGTGGTTCGAGTTATAAGTTGAATATTTTAATATTTAATTTGAATAGTTAATGATTTTATTCTTTTTTATTTTTTATATTTTTATAATTTATTACTATTATGTATAAATAATATTGTAATTATCTATTTATAATTTTATCCTCATATTTAAAAATGTTTTAATTTTCTCTTGATTTAAACTTAAATTGTTCGATTTTTGTGAGCTAAAATAAATTCGATTTGATTATTTTAAATTGAATTTTAAGTTTCAAATTTCTAATCAATGCAAATTACATCGCAAATTACATCATTTTTCTGGCACTTCATTGGATGTAATATTTTTTTTTTTGAAATAAGGTTGTAATCTATTAGGAGGATGAGGTCTTGTTTTAATTTTAATTAGGAAAAATTAATGTTTAATGGCTAAAAAAAATTGTTTTAAATCTAATGACCACTTCTATAATTTAACCAAAAAAAAAACAGTACTTCTACATAGATTTCCCCCTTTTCGTGTGTTCAGTAAGGGGTTATATTTTTCACCTCATATAAGGGAGTGTCGCGTAGGTGCATGATAATTCTATTTTTAATAGAATTATTTGTACTTAATTTCTTAATTAATTATTTAATCCCTATATTATTTTATTAATTATCCACTTTATTTAATTAAAATTCTTTAATGCATAGATAAATTAAATCAGATGAAACTCAGTCGTTTCAATAAAAAATGGGCTGAAAACGGGCTAAAGGAGACTGGATCACTTCCAAATTGCAGACCGAGTTACCAGTCATCTGGACACGCATGATGCCAGGTGTCTGTATTTTATTCACTCCGAAACGATAAGAACGATGGACACCGTGCCAACCTTCTGGAAGACACACGCCGAGCCACATCGCACAACCAATTGGACAAAAAGACGGGTGACGTGGAAATATCTACTCTGCAGCAAATAAAATGCAGATAAGTGGCTAAACAATGCCAACTCATCTAGGATGAAAAATTACCATTGTACCCCTATGTTTGTGTATAAATAGAACATGATGAGCAATTGAAAATGTGTAGTTTTAGGGTAGAGGTAGCCTAGGGTATAATAGAAGTAATTTAAGAGTAGTTTTAGTTTTAATTTAGGGTAGCTTTAGTTTTATTTTTCCTTTAAACTTTTTCGATTAGCTTTTTCAAGCCACCATTTTTATTTTATTCTTGTTTAGCTACTGTTCATATTAATTTTCTGTTCATGTTAATTTTCATTTGTATTTTGTATGAAAAGCTCCATTGTTTCAACTTATTTTAGTAGTTCACATTATGTTCATCACTTATGTTTTGCATTCTCGATTTCACAAGTTTATTTTTGTCCATGTTTAAGTTTTTGCCAATTTATTTTTCTGCAAAGTTCCATCTTCGTAATTAGTTTATATTCCTCTTTTTCCTTCTCAAGTTCTCGGCTTTGCATATTTTGGGCAGAACCGAGAGACCTATTTGCCACATGAAGCATCATTTCACTGCTACTTTCCAGCTCTTATGCTTTCTTACATTCGGTATTCTTGTTACTCTCTACATGGTGAACTGCATGATGATCGGGCATGAAGCAAACGGTATTGGTTAAGGCTGAACCGAGAAGAATGCTAGATAGTGGCCACGCGATTTTGTCTTCCTTGTTTACTACTCTTTTCAGTTTATTTTGGTTTAAGATTTAGCTGTTAGTTAAGACTATTTATGCGTTTATTTTTCTGTTGTCTTTTATTTTACAGAGGCTGAGTGGCGTGAGGAAGCTGCTGGTCGGATGGACTGCACTGAACAGAAAACTGTCACGACCCAAAACTACCCAAAAATCAAAGTAAATTTTTCGTGTTTTGTTATTTTCTTTCATGCTTACCTGTCCTCTGATCGTGACCACACTCCACTAATTAATTGGGCTGTGTGTCAATGCTAGTCCCACCATTCATTTACCATATAACTTAATTCTTTCTCAGTCATTTATAAGTATTTACAATATTTATACATCCCCTAAAGTTACTTACAAACATGTTACTGTGCTATGCTTATTTAGATACAATATGAACAAGTGTATATACCTTAAATGATGGGCAGCAGCGGATATCCGGAATGCAGTACTCAGTCGCCTCCACATCTACTGGAGATTATCTGTGTGAGAAAGTGAAAGGGGTGAGCACATCAAGCTCAGTAAGGCAATCCTACGAACAAGTAGGTAACCATACTACCTACATGAACGTGGTGCCATGCATAAACCACCCTTTCTCCACACATTATAAAACAGATGATATGAGCTATGATGTTATGTAAATCCATTCACATGGCAAAAATTCAACATGCAATTATTTCAAATCATTTCTTTCTCGTTTAAAATTTCACAACAAGGCCAGGACTCAACCCATCCCTCGGGTGGTCCTGACTCACATAAAACCATAAAAATCGATTTACATTCACACATGGGTTTTGAAAAGCATGGAAATAATCATCATGCACGTTTGATTTTGAAAACCCAGTTTTAATCTCATCAAAGTCATCAATATGCGAGACGAGGCAATATCTGTATAACGGTAATAACCAGGACTATGGCCGTGTGTCCTCGTGAGCCCCTCTGCTACACGGATCCTAGTGTGCGGGGTCTCACCCTGATCAGGAATCTCCCGGGAGGTGGGTCAATCCAACCCGTCAGTCTTATCCGATCCCACGCATCCGAAGATGTCGTATCCGAAGATACCCCGTATCCGAAGATACCGTATCCGAAGATACCCCGTATCCGAAGATACCACACGGTACATCATACTCCATGCTACTTGCACGGTACATCATACTCCGTGGACCCATATATCATATCTCAATACTCATGCCACGTCTCAAAATGCACGTGCGAGCCTATTTAATTGGTGACACACAGTCTACCCGATGCTCCAAGCACGGCTCATCGCATGTTCTCATAAAATCAGTGCGAGCAATGCTCAGCACTCTCATCAAATCAAGTAAAACTATCAGAGCCCGCTTTACATCCCCGCAAGGCCGCCAACCTCATCCCTCACTCTCACCCCACTTAAGAGGTCTTTTGAGCCTATTGGGCCTTTTGGCTGACTCCAAGGGTAGACAGCGCTACTCTCAACAAATCCAGTAAAACTAGTGCGAGCTAGGCTCTAGCACTCTATATATGAAT
Organism: Firmiana major; assembly: GCA_033439115.1. Classification (NCBI taxonomy): domain Eukaryota; kingdom Viridiplantae; phylum Streptophyta; class Magnoliopsida; order Malvales; family Malvaceae; genus Firmiana; species Firmiana major. Next base: position 28,649,646 of record CM065912.1, read on the forward strand.
CACATGAAAATCTTATAAAATCTGGTGCGAGTTAAACTCCAGCACCCTGTCTCGAAAAAGCATGTGAAATCTGGTGCGAGTTATACTCCAGCACTTATGCATGTAAAACTCTAGTGCGAGCTCTCGCTCCAGCACTAATGCATGCATCACCCAAATCAAAACATCGTGCGAGCTGAGCTCCAGCATGTCACATGTAAATAAAAACACGAAGGCGGCTCTGTTTCCTCAAAACAGTTTCCAAAACAATTATATCGTTGAAAGTATACAATGTTGTGCATTTTCTTTCAAGGTTAGCCAGCCTACTCATACATGCATTAAAATGTCTCCAGAACGAGCAGAAACCTCTTGTTCTTGCTCCTCTCAATTTTTTCTAAATTTGTAAATTTTACCCTTAACAAGGGTATTTTGGTAATTTGCTTATTCGGGCACTAAAATTATTATTTGATGTAAGACCCGAATTTAATTAAAATATGAAAAGTAAATATGAAATAAAGGAGTATTTGTGAAGGGAAGTCGGGTTAAATTAATCCCGAACACGTGTAAGGGCAAAATGGTCAAAAGACCAAAGGTCGGTATAATTTCGATAAGAAAAATTTAATTAAAATATGGATTTGAGAAATCTTGGTCAATAAAGATGAAATAAATTTATTTTGGGTTAAATTGATCAAGATATTAATTTATGGGAATTAATCGGGATTTTTAGTTTGGAAAAATAATCCCGAAAATAATCGAGAAATTATACCCGAAAAAGAGGTTGAAATATAATAAATAAATTAAATAAAATTAAATTAATTAAATTAGAATAAAATTATAATTTTAAGGATATTTTAGGGGATATTTGGGTATTTTTAATGTATTTTAATGATTATAATAATAATAATAATAATAATTGATAAAATAAACAAAAAAAAAAGAAAGAAAGAAGCTGAAAAAAAAAGGGGGAAAACGGGTCGGGGAGAGAGAAGCAGAGACGAAGAAAACGGAAGCAGAGGCCGAGCCCCTGCCGGCTGCCAGGCGACCAGGCGAGGGTCGGCGAAGGCCAGCCCGACCCCGGACTACCTCACAGTGGCGACGACGCGCCACGGGGAACGCCGGAGAGCGGTGAATCGATGGGAGAAAAATCGCGGAAGAGGAAAGGAAACGGCGGCCGATCGGCGTCGATTCAGGCCCGACCGACGGCCACCGATCGTCCCCGAGGTGCAGCTGAGCAGATTGGTGGCAGTGGACGGCGCCGAAAACGGCGGATGGCGCCGAAAACGGTGAAAAAGCAAAGGGGTACCGACGGAGGAGGAGAATGGCCGGACCGGTGACTTTTCGGCGGCCTTGGGCGAAGCCGAGCCCAGATCTGAGGTGCGGACGACCCAGCGGAGCTGCTGGCGGTGGAAGCCGACGGAGAACCGACCGGCAAGGCAGTGAACGGGTGGTGAACCGGCCGAATCGGAGAAAATCGGCGGTCTGAACCGGTCCAAACCGGACTGAACCGGTTCAGCCAAAAAGAGGAGGAAAAAAGGAGAAAAAGGGGAAAAGAAAAAGAGAAAAAAATTGGAAAAAATTCCTGTGATACCATCGAGCTTCGGGTAAGTCGAAAAGCGGTCAAATTGACCCGATTTAAATTTGGAATATTTTATTTAATTAAATTTCGACCGAAAAGTTTACCCGAAAATGTAATTAATTGTGTAGCTCGACGTTTGGCATCCACCGAGGGCTCGAGACAGCTTCGAATTTTGTACTAGCATGGAATCTCGGGTAAGTGACCCTTATTTACGATAATTACCTCGTTATGCGTGATATTGATTTAATTTACACATAAATTGAATTAATTTATGGAAATTTAGATTAATTGTCGTAAATATTAAATTTAGCTATTCGAGAATTAGAACGAGGCCCGATAAATTATTGGTGGGCCCAGTGAGTCCAATAGGCCTCGAATAAAGTGGAAATTTAGTGAGAAACGGGCTTAAGGCCGATTAAGGCCCATTAAGGTGCAATCGGGCCCAATAGGGGTGAACGGGCCCAATGATTTAAATTAAGCCCAGAAAGTATTAAATACAATTAAATTGTACGTTATCTGACCTGGGGAATATTAATACGCAGTTCCGGGCATTGGATTGGAAGCATATCGGACTGCGCGACGGGACTACATTGGGAAAGAAAAAGGTCAGACTCGACGAGAATCGAGGTAAGGGAATTCTGCGGACTGCTAGAGGTAACTTTACGCAATTTTAAATTCATATGCAGTCCTTTAAAGTATTCTGAAGGGTCTAGAGGTCAATTAATAATTTTAGTGCCCCGAATGGGCAAATTACTAAAATACCCTTGTTAAGGGTAAAATCTAAAAATTTAGGAAAAATTGGGAGGAGCAAGGACAAGAGGTTCCTGCTCGTTCTGGAGGTATTTCAACGCATGCATGAGTAGGCTGGCTCACCTTGAAAGAAAATGCACCGCATTGCATACTTTCAACGTGAAATTGATTTGAAAACTATTTTGAGTAAATAGAGCCGCCTACGTGTTTTATTGACATATGACGTGCTAGAGCTCAGCTCGCACGGTATTTTCGATTTGTGTGATGCATGCATTAGTGCTGGAGCGAGAGCTCGCACTAGAGTTTTACATGCATAGGTGCTAGAGTATAACCGCACCAGATTTCATATGCTTTTTCGTGACACGGTGTTAGAGTCTAACTCGCACCATATTTTTACATGATTTTCGAGACAGGGTGCTGGAGTTTAACCCGCACCAGAATTTATAAGATTTTCATGTGATTTTTATACAGAGTGCTGCGCTTAGCTCGCACTAGTTTTACCGGATTTATGGAGTACCGCTGTCTGCCCTTGGAGTCAGCCAAAAGGCCCAACAGGCTCAAGAGACCTCTTAGGTGGGGTGAGAGTGAGGGATGAGGTTGGCGGCCTTGTGCGGATGTAAAGCGGGCTCTGCCAGTTTTATTTGAGTCGATGAGAGTGCTGAGCATCGCTCGCACAGCTTTTATGAGAACATGCGATGAGCCGTGCTTGGAGCATCGGGTAGACTGTGTGTCACCAATTTAATAGGCTCGCACGTGCGATTTGAGACATGGCATGAGTATTGAGAAACAAACCTCTGTGGGAAGCAGGCCAATTGGGCTGGAGTACCTAGAGATATTATATAGGTTCACGGAGTACGATGTACCGTGCAAGTAGCATGGAGTACGATGTACCGTGTGGTATCTTCGGATACGGCATCTCCGGATGCAGCATCTTCGGATGCCGGGGATCGGATAAGACTGACGGGATGGATTGACCCACCTCCTGGGCGGTTCCCGATCATGGTGAGAACCCGCACACTAGGATCCGTGTAGCTGTGGAACTCCCAAGGACAGATGTGGCCATAGTCCTAGTTATTTACCTATATACAGACGTTGCCTAGTCTCGCATGTTGATGACTGTTATGATGATTTAAACTGGGTTTTAAAACTAAATTGCATGATGGTATTTCCATGCTTTTCAAAACCCACGTGTGATGTAAGCCGTTTTCATGGTTTTGTGTGAGTCAGGATCACCCGCAGGAGGGGTCGAGTCCTGACTTTATTGTGAAAATCTTAATTGAGAAAGAAATGATTTATAATAATTGCATGTTGATTTTCCGTGCAAATGTGTTTTACATATCATCATAATGCATAGCATTGTTTTTAAATGTGTGGAGAAAGGGTGGTTTATGCATGGCACCACGTTCATGTAGGTAGTATGGTTACCTACTTGTTCGTAGGATTGCCTTACTGAGCTTGATGTGCTCACCCCTTTCATTTTCTCCCACAGATAATCTCCAGTTGAAGTTGCGACGACTCAGTACTGCATTCCGGGTATCCGCTGCTGCCCATCAATATAAGGTATATACACTTGTACTTATTGTATCTACATAAGCATAGCACAGTAACATGTTTGTAAGTAACTTTAGGGGATGTATAAATAATATGAACAATTATAAATGACTGGAGAAGAAATAAGTACTAGGGTAGATGTATGGTGGGACTGGCATTGACGCACAGCCCAATTATTAGTGGAGTGTTGGTCACGATTCGAGGACAGGTAAGAATTTAAGTAAATAATAAAACGCGAAAAATTAACTCTGATTTTTAGGTAGTTTGGGTCGTGACATATAAAGGTGGTATCAGAGCACAATTGGTCTGATGTGTGTCAGTGTCAGTAATTAGGAATTACATCCCCGTGTTACTGTGCTTAGTTAGATACAATAGTGTATATCGAGATGGGCTTGACTAAGAAATGGTTGAGAATGCAGGAATGCTTAATATGAGTCGCGTTAGATGAGATAGTGCACGAGGCAGAGGTCGTAGAGGTAGACCAGAGTCTGCTAAGTCGTGCTGAGTTGACCTGTGACAATCAGGATAAAATTGAAATAGAGGCTAATGTTGAGGATACCACACAGAGTCCGACAGAGTGATCGGATAGTGTTGAGACACGCTTCGCGAGATTGGAGCGGAGTGTGGAGATTATTTTGAGGAGCTAATTGCTCAGATTATGTATGAGATCAGAGGGCGCAGCGGAGCATTGCTGGAAACCCGCTCGACCCATCTTAAGAGTTGAGATGAGAAATATCTTAGATATGTTCCGGTGACAGGATATCCCGGACATGATTTAAAGAAAATTTCGGATTAAAGCCCTTGCTTTGACCCAGAGGATTTGATTTAATTATGAGTATGAAACTCGATTCTATTCTGGGCAGATATTACCTCGACACTATGAACAAGTGACAGTCGAGATGTCTAAAGTTTATGAAAATGACTCAACTTTTCAATTGAGTCCAATTGGCCCGTGACATATTACTTATACCGAGGCAGTGCGCAAATTTACAGTTGGGTAAATAAGAACATGAATTGCACGCCTCTGAGATTGGGAAACGTAGTGAGGGCTGAAATAGAGACAGAAAGGAAAATCGAGAAATGACAGAGATGTCAAAATGGGAAAATGGTAATTGGTAAAAAGATCTGATTCGACGAGTTATGGGCTGAGATAATTGGTAAGGCCCTAGTGCATCCAATTTTGGCACTGTTGAGGGACATTGTGATTGGCGGACCCCGACCTGCTACGAAGCAGTGTAGCAGTGTGAGCACTGTAAGCAGTGTGAGATGTGTGGTGGATACCACGGAAGGAAGGTTTATACCTACACGGTATAGATGAAAATGGCCGTTAAGTGTGATAAGACGGACCATTGATTTGATTGCACAGAATTGGGCGAGATCATCCCACAGAAAAGTAAAGAGACAGAACAACTTCGTTGGTATAGCCGCAACGAAAAGAGAGGCCATAGCCGAAAAGAAAAAGGAAAGTAGGTTGTGGGATGAAGGCGAGAGGATGTCTTTGACCAGGACACTATTGATGTTTCATGGATGTGGTGTAAGATACCACACTTATTATGAATAATAAAGTACATATGTTTATTAATCCTGGTGCCACATATTTAATCATACTGCCTTCATTCGAATATAAGTGAGTAAAAGGCATGAATGCCTACATCATTGGGCAATACTGATAAATGAGTACCCCAATAGAGGAGGATTAATTAACGGAATATAGCTATGGAGATTTTAAGTTGAAAACAGGGGTGCAACAGTTGAAAATCAAAGGAGTAAAGGATGTACTTACGAAATGAATAATGACGAGAGTTTCATTATAATTGATACACTAAGGAGATAATCTTTAAGATAAGATAGATCTTAAATATAAGATGTATTGGAGTAAGAGATATATGCTAGGGAAGAAATACCCTTAATATGCGAAGTAATTGGGATTAAGCAATTAGTAAGGAATATAAATTATAACCAAGGATAAAGATGGGTATAAACATAACCAGTAGTTGTGGTTAAGTCTGAAGGTTAATAAATGTATTTTAAAATACCTCCCCGCCTGAAGACTTGACAGCGTCTAAAAGTATATCTATATAACCTATAACATGAAATCGATCATCGTAATAAATACCTTTAGCATTAGGATACCTCTACTAAGACAATAAGAATATTAAAATTCGACAAATCATAAAGGTTAACATAGTAAAAATTTAATAAGAGCCGTTAAGATAAGAAAAGGAAATGGCGCAGGTTAGTACCTGAAAACGTAAGCGATTTTAAAGGATCTTATACGCTTATGCGTAAATAAGTCAAGGATTGAATCGAGTTGTAATCATCATTATTGATGATATATTGGGTTTAGTTTAAGTCCAGGGCAAATTATAAGCAATAATTGAAGATGGCTTTTACAGATGGATTGTTGCGAGTTCAAAAAGGATATACCTTGACGACACGTTTAACTAAGAAACGTGGTCTTGGAATGAGATAATAAATAAGATGATGGATGTGATATAAATTTCGGTGTAGTAAAGTATGAACTGACCACCGTGAATAATTTCACCATACCCAACAGCTCAAGAGGTTCTCAGTGAGCATGGATACCTCAAAGTTATGATGGAGCTGTGTATTGATGTATAATGGGAAGATACCCATGATTTAAAAATTGACAGCAGTAGTACTTGTACCGAGGATATGGTACTATTATGTACATGGTGAGAAATTATGGATATGCACTGATCATAAAGCCCAAGTATCTGTTTTCACAGAAAGAGGCAAATATGAGAATACATAGTGGGTTAGAGCTTCTGAGAGATTTTGATTTGTGAAAATTGTACCACCCAAAGAAAGGCTGATGCTTTGAGTAGAAAGAGCCTCGGGATGGTATTACATATGATGGTCAGGGAGCGTGAGCTGCTAGATGCAGTTGTGAGCCTCAGTATAGATGTGATCCCTTCTGATGATGACAGTGATTGTGTGACAGCTAGCCTGATGATTAGAACCGGATGAGAGTGCCCGGATTTGCCAGGCTTAGCGTGATGATCGATCGGATATCGATAGTTTGGGTCTGATTCAGAAGGGTACAGTGATAGAGTTCACAGTGGGTGATGATGAGTTACTGAGGATTCAGAGACAGTATAAGTGCTCCCCAGGACCACAGTTGATGAGTTAGTGATATTGTCAGAAGCTCACTCTTCGGGATATACAGTGCATACGGAAAGTAATGATTATATATTAAAATCTCGATAAGGGTATTGGTGGTCAGATGTGGAAAGAGATATTGGTGGAGATTGTAGAAAAGTGCCTAGTATGTCAACAGAATAAGGTAGAGTATTAAAAGTCTGCAGAGTTATTGCAGCACCTACCTATATTGACACGGCACGAAAACGAGAGCAAGTCTCCATGAAGGTCGTGATGGGTTACAGAGAACCCAGGTGAATTACGAGGCTATTTGGATGATAGTCGCTAAGTTGTCTACCCACCTTCTGGTTATGAACTCCTCAGATACTCAGAGTGTGTATGAGGATTTATGTATAAGAAAGATTATGGAACATTATGTAGCGTTCCAGTGAGCATGATATCATATAGGGATTCCCGCTTCACTTTCTACTTCAGGGAATATTTTAAGGAAGCTATGGGAACCCGACTGAGTATTAGCACAGCTTTCCATCCTCAACAGATGGTCAGTCAGAGAGGACTGTACAAGTTCTGGAGGATCTGATGAAAGCGTGTGCCACTGATTTTATAAACTCCTGGAATGATCAGTTGATTTCTAATTGAAGTTGCCAATAACGATAGTTGGCAGTTGAGTATCGGGATAACAAGATATGAGGCAGTGTATGGCTGTAGGGGTTGTTCCCCAAATTGGATTAGAAAAAGTGGGTGACAGGTAGAATCATTTACGACTTTGGATAATAAGTCTCTGAGGATGTTTAGTTAAGGATGAGAGATTAAAAACACCTCAGAGCAGCTAGATAAGTATTGGAATTCACCCTTGGTGAATTAAGTATGATTGAAATATTTCTTGTCCTAAGAGAATAAGGACATAGCGAACTTTTGGAAGAAAGTAAATTGAGTTGCGCTGGATGGAATATTTTGAGAGATTGGACAAGTGGGAGATAAGACCTGTAGGTGACATTTCCACTTGAATAAGCAGGTACCCACAATGTGTCCCAGCTTTTGATGCTTCAGAAATACTATACAGATCCAGCATAAGTGATAGAATATGAACTCCAAAAGTTCAATCTAATGAAAATATAAGTATATTGAAGAAGTTAATTCGGGCATTAAATAGGAAAGAGAAAGTATTAAGGTTTAAGACGATCTCCTTAATTAAAGTCCTTTGGTAGTAATACACTCCGGAGAAAGGTCATGTAAGAATTTAAGAGTATGATAGATCGATGTACCCGGAGTTGTATATGGACTCATATGAATTGGTTCTAATTTGGAGGACCAAATTCCTTAAGTGGGGGAGAGTTGTAAGACCCGAATTTAATTAAAATATGAAAAGTAAATATGAAATAAAGGAGTATTTGTGAAGGGAAGTCGGGTTAAATTAATCCCGAACACGTGTAAGGGCAAAATGGTCAAAAGACCAAAGGTCGGTATAATTTCGATAAGAAAAATTTAATTAAAATATGGATTTGAGAAATCTTGGTCAATAAAGATGAAATAAATTTATTTTGGGTTAAATTGATCAAGATATTAATTTATGGGAATTAATCGAGATTTTTAGTTTGGAAAAATAATCCCGAAAATAATCGAGAAATTATACCCGAAAAAGAGGTTGAAATATAATAAATAAATTAAATAAAATTAAATTAATTAAATTAGAATAAAATTATAATTTTAAGGATATTTTAGGGGATATTTGGGTATTTTTAATGTATTTTAATGATTATAATAATAATAATAATAATTGATAAAATAAACAAAAAAAAAGAAAGAAAGAAGCTGAAAAAAAAAATGGGGAAAACGGGTCGGGGAGAGAGAAGCAGAGACGAAGAAAACGGAAGCAGAGGCCGAGCCCCTGCCGGCGGCCAGGCGACCAGGCGAGGGTCGGCGAAGGCCAGCCCGACCCCGGACTACCTCACAGCGGCGACGACGCGCCACGGGGAACGCCGGAGAGCGGTGAATCGACGGGAGAAAAATCGCGGAAGAGGAAAGGAAACGGCGGCCGATCGGCGTCGATTCAGGCCCGACCGACGGCCACCGATCGTCCCCGAGGTGCAGCTGAGCAGATTGGTGGCAGTGGACGGCGCCGAAAACGGCGAACGGCGCCGGAAACGGCGAAAAAGCAAAGTGGGTACCGACGGAGGAGGAGAACGGCCGGACCGGTGACTTTTCGGCGGCCTTGGGCGAAGCCGAGCCCAGATCTGAGGTGCGGACGACCCAGCGGAGCTGCTGGCGGTGGAAGTCGGCGGAGAACCGGCCGGCAAGGCAGTGAACCGACGGTGAACCGGCCGAACCGGAGAAAATCGGCGGTCTGAACCGGTCCGAACCGGACTGAACCGGTTCAGCCAAAAAGAGGAGGAAAAAAGGAGAAAAAGGGGAAAAGAAAAAGAGAAAAAAATTGGAAAAAATTCCTGTGATGCCATCGAGCTTCGGGTAAGTCGAAAAGCGGTCAAATTGACCCGATTTAAATTTGGAATATTTTATTTAATTAAATTTCGACCGAAAAGTTTACTCGAAAATGTAATTAATTGTGTAGCTCGACGTTTGGCATCCACCGAGGGCTCGAGACAGCTTCGAATTTCGTACTAGCATGGAATCTCGGGTAAGTGACCCTTATTTACGACAATTGCCTCGTTATGCGTGATATTGATTTAATTTACGCATAAATTGAATTAATTTATGGAAATTTAGATTAATTGTCGTAAATATTAAATTTAGCTATTCGAGAATTAGAACGAGGCCCGATAAATTATTGGTGGGCCCAGTGAGCCCAATAGGCCTCGAATAAAGTGGAAATTTAGTGAGAAACGGGTTTAAGGCTGATTAAGGCCCATTAAGGTGCAATCGGGCCCAATAGGGGTGAACGGGCCCAATGATTTAAATTAAGCCCAGAAAGTATTAAATACAATTAAATTGTACGTTATCTGACCTGGGGAATATTAATACGCAGTTCCGGGCATTGGATTGGAAGCATATCGGACTGCGCGACGGGACTACATTGGGAAAGAAAAAGGTCAGACTCGACGAGAATCGAGGTAAGGGAATTCTGCGGACTGCTAGAGGTAACTTTACGCAATTTTAAATTCATATGCAGTCCTTTAAAGTATTCTGAAGGGTCTAGAGGTCAATTAATAATTTTAGTGCCCCGAATGGGCAAATTACTAAAATACCCTTGTTAAGGGTAAAATCTAAAAATTTAGGAAAAATTGGGAGGAGCAAGGACAAGAGGTTCCTGCTCGTTCTGGAGGTATTTCAACGCATGCATGAGTAGGCTGGCTCACCTTGAAAGAAAATGCACCGCATTGCATACTTTCAACATGAAATTGATTTGAAAACTGTTTTGAGTAAATAGAGCCGCCTACGTGTTTTATTGACATATGACGTGCTAGAGCTCAGCTCGCACGGTATTTTCGATTTGTGTGATGCATGCATTAGTGCTGGAGCGAGAGCTCGCACTAGAGTTTTACATGCATAGGTGCTAGAGTATAACCGCACCAGATTTCATATGCTTTTTCGTGACACGGTGTTAGAGTCTAACTCGCACCATATTTTTACATGATTTTCGAGACAGGGTGCTGGAGTTTAACCCGCACCAGAATTTATAAGATTTTCATGTGATTTTTATACAGAGTGCTGCGCTTAGCTCGCACTAGTTTTACCGGATTTGTGGAGTACCGCTGTCTGCCCTTGGAGTCAGCCAAAAGGCCCAACAGGCTCAAGAGACCTCTTAGGTGGGGTGAGAGTGAGGGATGAGGTTGGCGGCCTTGTGCGGATGTAAAGCGGGCTCTGCCAGTTTTATTTGAGTCGATGAGAGTGCTGAGCATCGCTCGCACAGCTTTTATGAGAACATGCGATGAGCCGTGCTTGGAGCATCGGGTAGACTGTGTGTCACCGATTTAATAGGCTAGCACGTGCGATTTGAGACATGGCATGAGTATTGAGAAACAAACCTCTGTGGGAAGCAGGCCAATTGGGCTGGAGTACCTAGAGATATTATATGGGTTCACGGAGTACGATGTACCGTGCAAGTAGCATGGAGTACGATGTACCGTGTGGTATCTTCGGATACGGCATCTCCGGATGCAGCATCTTCGGATGCCGGGGATCGGATAAGACTGACGGGATGGATTGACCCACCTCCTGGGCGGTTCTCGATCATGGTGAGAACCCGCACACTAGGATCCGTGTAGCTGTGGAACTCCCGAGGACAGATGTGGCCATAGTCCTAGTTATTTACCTATATACAGACGTTGCCTAGTCTCGCATGTTGATGACTGTTATGATGATTTAAACTGGGTTTTAAAACTAAATTGCATGATGGTATTTCCATGCTTTTCAAAACCCACGTGTGATGTAAACCGTTTTCATGGTTTTGTGTGAGTCAGGATCACCCGCAGGAGGGGTCGAGTCCTGACTTTATTGTGAAAATCTTAATTGAGAAAGAAATGATTTATAATAATTGCATGTTGATTTTTCGTGCAAATGTGTTTTACATATCATCATAATGCATAGCATTGTTTTTAAATGTGTGGAGAAAGGGTGGTTTATGCATGGCACCACGTTCATGTAGGTAGTATGGTTACCTACTTGTTCGTAGGATTGCCTTACTGAGCTTGATGTGCTCACCCCTTTCATTTTCTCCCACAGATAATCTCCAGTTGAAGTTACGACGACTCAGTACTGCATTCCGGGTATCCGCTGCTGCCCATCAACATAAGGTATATACACTTGTACTTATTGTATCTACATAAGCATAGCACAGTAACATGTTTGTAAGTAACTTTAGGGGATGTATAAATAATATGAACAATTATAAATGACTGGAGAAGAAATAAGTACTAGGGTAGATGTATGGTGGGACTGGCATTGACGCACAGCCCAATTATTAGTGGAGTGTTGGTCACGATTCGAGGACAGGTAAGAATTTAAGTAAATAATAAAACGCGAAAAATTAACTCTGATTTTTGGGTAGTTTGGGTCGTGACATTTGACCTCTAGACCCTTCAGATAATTTTTAAAGGACTGCAAATGAACTTAAAATTTCGTAAAGTTACCTCTAGCAGTCCGCAGAATTCCCTTACCGGGAATCGCGCGCAGCCTTAGCCTGTCTCGATGATACTGAATCTCTCAACCCAATGCGCACCAACCAAATGTACGTAACTGCATATAATCACACTATTGAGGTCAATTCAATTATCCTGATCAGTATATTGCATTTACTGACCAACTTTAAAGTATTGGGCCCTATCTACCTTATTGGGTCTCGGCCCATTTCAGCCTTTTATATTTATTAATTCCCTTCTTCGGGTATACCGGGCTTATGCAGCTTACTAATAATTATCGGGCTTCGATCCAAATTCATTAGATAGCCCGTATATCATTTACGGCAATTATATTACAACTCCGAATAATATTCCTTTCTATGCGAAATTAATCCATAATTTCGTAAAATAATTAAAACTCTGTATTTAAAGAACTCATATTGCCGAAATTAAACTGTACTTACCCGATACGATGCGGGGTACAAAAATCAGAGATCAATCGGCTCTCGTTCGGTCTCTGTCGTAAAGCTGCACAATTAGGTAAATCCGAATTATTTTCCATTAAAATAATATTAAATTAAATTTTTGAAATTTACTCGTAGGTCAATCTCGACCCTCGGTCAACTTACCCGAATCTCGAGTCGTCCCCGGTAAATTTTCTTTCCTTTTCCCCCTTTTCCTTTCTTTTCTTTCCTTTTCCTTTCTTTTCTTTTCCTCTTTCCTTCCTTTTCCCTACTTTTCCTTCCCTTTCCTTTCGGCCAAACGGTGCCGTTTCCTGCCACTTGCCGTCGCCGGCGTTTTCGATGGTCTTGCCGGCCAAGACCGGTCTCAAAAGAACCAGTTCCTCCCCCTGAATGCGTCGGTGGCCTCCGTTCCAGCCCAGTCGCGGTGGTTCGTCGGGAATCGACCCGTTTCTCCCTCGATCTTCCTTCGCTCCGATCGGCTTCCTCTGGTCACCTGACGGCGCGTTTCCGATGCCCACTTGATCGCCGGCCTCTCCTCTTCCTCCTCGTGGCTTCGTCGGAGGCTGACGGTCGCCGGTGTGCTGGGATCATCGGTGGGGGTCGCGGGTCATTTTTCGGTTTCCTGTTTCGGGTTTATCCCGATCCTTTTCTCTCTTTTTTTTTTCAGATTCCTTTTTTTTTATTATTATTATTATAATTTATTTAATTATTACACTATTCATTAATATAATCTACAATAATCCAAAATATCTACAACTTATATTATTTTATTCTAATTTAATTTAATTAATTTAATTTAATTTATTAAATACATTTTTCTCCAATTTTTGATATTTTTCCCTCGTAATTTCAAGGTATTGCTCCGGGTAATTTTTTGGTATTTCTAAAAATTTTGGATCTTGATCAATTGGACTCAAAATTATATAATTTCCTCATTATTGATCAAGATATTCTAAATCCTTATTTTTAATTAAAATTTTCTTATCGAATTTATTTCGACTTTCAATCTTTTGACCGTTTTGCCCTTACACGTGTTCGGGATTAATTTAACCCAACTTCCTTTCATGAACACTCACTCACTTCGCATTTTAAATCCTTATTTCCAATTCAAATCCCATTTAGTTAAATTTTTGACCATTTTCATCCCTCATAAAAATTTATGATTTAATTTCGGGTCTTACAAAAACGTTATGCACTATGGCAGTGGACCGAACCAGTAACCCACCCCTCTGTTCTCCCCTATTTCTAAATCATTTACTGTTCATTTTGTTTTCTTTTGTTTTAGCCTCTAGTTTCAATTTGTTTAAGTTATTGTGCTCCATTTAGCTTCTAGTTTCATTTTACATATTTTCTCTGCTTGTGTTTCTGTTGTTCTGCATTATTTTTGTTTATTGATGATGTATAGGACCGTGACTTAGCCATTCGTGAGCAGCACTACATTGGTGTTAAAATAGAGCTGCAGCTGGACGGAAGTTGTGCAGGACTGGAGGCTGTGATGCTCGGGTGTGAGTGCTGGTACAAGCAATGCAAGGCAAACCTGAGGAAACGACACAGGACAACAGCCTGGATGCAGAACACCTGCTGTGTGTGCAGTACCGTTGCACTTCGGGACCGCATGGTGGTGATGTGCTGCAGGATGTGGAGCTGAACCAGGACAGCGCTTGAGCAGAATAGGCTGAGGACGTGCAGCAGATGGTAGGAGCGAACAGACCGAGAGCAGAGCAGGACAACATCTGGGCAGCACTTAGACAGGCCGAGAGCAGCACCTGGAGAAAAAACATGAACAGTGCAGTACAGTCGGGACCACGAGGCCAGCTGGGACATTTCGTTTAAGGTCATGTTTGGCTACATTTACTGTTTACAATTTAATGTTTAATGCATTTATATTGTTTTGATTGTTTTCATTCCTTTTATTAGTTGTTAAATTAGGTAAATTGTTAAATGAAAATTGTAGGTTAGTTCTAGTGTTTTTGTTTGTTAATTTAATTTTTAGTTTTAATTTATGTTAATTGTTGATTTTATATCATAGGTTTTAGGACTTAATTTTAGTGTAGAATTTATGAATTACATTTAGAATTAATTTAGATTAAATTTGTCTCATGCATTTTTAATTTAGTCATCATCTTAAATTGAAAAATCCAAAATTATTTCTCATGCATTATTTAGATTTGTTTTGTTAAGTTAGAATTTAGATATAATTAGGATTAATTTTAGATTTCTTAGTTTAGACATTTAGATTTATGGTTATTTTCTTGGAGTTTATTGCATTAAATTTTAATTTAGTTTAATTTGCATATTTAGTAATTAGTTTAATTACATTCATATTTTACTTTAGGGTTGTTTAATTTTAGTTGAATTAATTTTGTTTTTTTATTTTCATATTTTGCATTTTAGTTTATTTGCATTAATTAATTTTAACTGTTTTAATTATCTTTTGTATGTATTTACTTTTAATTGCTCAGAGCTTTGTAAGTATTTTTTGCTCTGTTTTATTTTCATTAGTTTATAATTTTTATTGTTTTCAGTATTTTTAATTTCAGCCTTGTAGATCACCCATTAATCATTCATAATTTGCTAGGATATACTTAGGGTAAGATTAACCGGTAGTTAATTGGGTTAATCAACTTCTCTGTGGGACGATAATTCGGGACTCAAATCTCATTATTACTTGTACGACCCATGCACTTGCGAATACACGTCTAGGTCACTTAGAGTTGACATAGTCGCTATCAGTGCATAGGTGATTACTGATGAAGTAAATTTAGGTGATTGCCGATGAAGTAAATTTACGTGATAAATGGATCAGATATGACATAACACATTGAAGGTTGAAAAAAGAAATCATAAAGGTTAAGATAGTACAAACAATATACATTGTAGTTGTTGTGAATGATAATAAAAATAATAAATATATATAAAGGAAAAAAAGAGTAATTGACGTTGGATTCAAACTCAACCTCATCTACATGGTTGTAACATTATCAAAGTAAAACTCAGAATATACATATAGATAAGGAAAGAGAGTTTCAATCAGGTACAAACTCATATCTTTAAAAGCACAATCACCATCAACAAGTAGGGGGCGACAAGTATGATTTGTGAAACTAAGTCTTTATTTTCTTTACAGAAACTCTATCGAATTCTCTATCTGACTTAAGTATCGGAGTGCTTACGCAGAGAAAAACCCTTGCATCCCTCTGATTGTTCTTTTTCTTGCAGAACTTTCGGTAGCACATGGCATGAAAATTAAGGTGATGATGTAAGCAATTCGTAACTATTGTACCCGAGCTACAACAATTGGTGCCATCTGTGAAAATTCGACTCTATCTTTTGTTTTGATTTTTATATGCTCTATTTTACATGCTCTGTTTTTTCCTTTGGATGAACCAATTTTGTGTGCAACTATAACCTCGCAGTGAAGATGAACACTGGTTCTGAAGTGCTCTTAACGGCCACATGCTTATGATTCCTAGTTGTGGTAGTCTCCATTATTTATGCTAACTAAAGATAAGCCTGTTATGCAAGAGGCAGACAAGATCTTTTTACTCGGTTTTGCAATCTTTACATGATATTATAAAACAGAATGAGGCTAACAATTGCATATGCAGGGCATAGATTATTTCTCAAAACAAGTGAGATATGAGCCAGTCATGTTGTAACGACCCTTGACCCTTGAAAATCGGGGGAAAATTTTTTTTTTAACTTAATTTACCCACTTATTCCCTTATGCACTTAGGTTGCATTCCTGCTCAGTGTCAAATCAGTTTTCCTAATTCTTAATCCGTAATTATATTTAAATTCCATATTTTGACATATATGGCCGATAAAAATTTCGACAGCATAACGGCTTATATATGAGCCTACCCACATGCAAATCAATTGTTTTCGATAATCCTAGATATCCACAACTACCAAGTATGCTTTCCAATAATCCTAGATATCCACAACTACCAAGCATACTTTCCAAATCCACCTTTACAACTTAATACATCTATTTCGATTTAATACTAGTCAACTCAAAATATAATCCCAAAATAATATTGTTTACATCGTTTTCCTTACAAATTACATCCCAACAAAAATATTCCCAACATATGTGTCTGTACGTACAGATATGTCTGGTACAGGAATGTAAATGTATACCTTTCTGCGTGTACAAAAAGTAGCCTAGGGTAGCTCTTCCCACCAGCGTACGTCGTGTACGCAGCAAGTAGCGCCTACGGATTACTGCAAATAGTCTGAGAGGTAGAGGGGTGAGCTTTTTGGGAAAAGCCCAGTAAGAAAATGTATTTAAAACGGTCCTAGTAATTCAAATATGTAGAAAACATAATAGTATGTATAATGATTACTTTCTGAAACTAATATCAAGGACATTCAATGATTAAGGAAAATTGGAAAACATCAAGATTCAAAGCATAATTCTTTAAGTATGTGAACTTAACATATATTACGTAAACTTTTCGTACATTCAAAATTCCAAAACAGGAATACATGTCAAATCACATACTATAAAATCAGATTCTGAAAACAGAGTTAAATTTTCAAATAGAGACTACATCGGCCCATATAATTATCATGCGATAATAACATATTCGTCATGCGGCAATATCCAAGTCATCCTCTGTAGAAGGAATTCAGAATCTATGGCCATGGTAAGGCTATAGCTGGGATTAAGGTCGTAGAGTGTTCAAAACCCGAAGGTGAAATTCAGACACCACAAGGGCGAAGTTCAAGCGCCACGAAGGCGAAGTTCAGGCGCCACGAGGGCAAAGTACAGGCAACACGAGGGTGAAGTACAGACGCCACGAGGGCGAAGTTGACATGCATAAGTATACAACATAAATGGCCCTTAGTCTCAAAACATACTATAGTTTCCATATGCGAAAACATCGAAATAAAATCTTCTTATTCGAAAGATCATTTCAGAAGACATGCTCTTATTCAGAAGTAAAATTCAGAAATATGCAATTATTCAAAAACACAAATACAGAGAGCATATTCTTGATCAGAAATATAAATTTAGAAACATGCATGAAAATCATACTTCATGTCTTTGTAAGCTTTCCTTAATCATGGTTCAGAAAGTAACTATTACCGTTTTAAATTATATCCCCTTACCTCGATCTATCGAAATTCTCGAATTCGAATGGTGACGCCTCCTAGTACCTCCTTTAATTCCTTCTACAATCACCTACACCGAAATTGTATACTTAGCACCCTATTCATGCGAATTGTCTGAATTGCGTTAAAATCGTAACCTATCGTTACTTCTACGTGTGTACGTATTATTGTATATACCTAGGCCAACACGCACGTTCATATATTTTCTTTACTATTTATATATTTTGTACATACAAATATTAACATATACCTTTATTATATACACCTACATGTATATACACATAAATATATATATATATATATACACTCCTATATATATATATATATTTTCCATTTTTTCCCTTATCACATGTATACATTCTTTGTATGTACATATACTAAAACACACATTTATCTTATACACCAATTTGTATATACACCTAAGTATATACACATATTTATTTTATCATTTAATTCCTTTTTCCTTATCAAATATATATACATATATATATATATATATATCTATATATATATATTTTGTCTATTATTCATCCCTCCCATTTTTATTCTTATTTCACATCTAATTTAAAATCTACACTATCATGCTATATACTTACAATACATATATATACATGTACATCAATATACATATATATGTATATGTATTTTACCTCCTTTTCTTAGCTCTCGGTTTGCTTTTCAATCTCCATTTTTCTCTTTTCCTTTGTGGTCCTCGGTTCCAGCCTTCACCGCTTCAACTTGCTTCAATTTCCAGCCTTGTTTTCTGCCTTGCTCATCATCTCCTGCTTCACCGTGACTCTCTGCTCCAGTGTCTTTGCTTCTGCCCTTGTTTCCAATAGCTCCTTCACTCAATCTCCCCTGCCTCAAGTCTGCTTCTCTTCAGCCTCTGTCTTCTTCTTCAATTTCCCTTTTTTTTGTTTCAGTCTCCCATCATTTCATCTTCATTCGGTCCTCATTTCTGCTTCAATTTCCAGCTGCTTCAACCTCAGTCCGTTTCCATTGAAGCCTCGGTTCCAGATTTTTCCTGCTTTCGTTTCTTCTTCAGTTGCTCTGCTTCTCGATCAGCTGCTGTTTCCCAGCCTTTCCTCTCGGTTTCAGCCTTGGTCCTCTTCTCTTCTTCTTCTCCTTCCCTTCTCCCTCGGCCTTCCAGCCTTCTCTTCCTTTTTCTTCCCTTTCTCTGTGAGATCTAAGGATTTTAGATATATTTTAATGATGTAATAAGAACTTGAAGTGTAATTTATTGAGCTAAGTGAATTGTGGAAATTATAATTGGAGATTTACATGTTAAGTGTTTAACCTAAGTGTGAAACTAAGAGGTCAGATCGATCTTGGAGAAGGAGAGATCGATCTGGTGAGTTAAAAATGACAAGGGAGGAGGAATTTAAGGAGCAGATCGATCTCCTTATGATTCTGTTTGAGAGAAGATCGATCTCATGAGGAAGGGATCGATCTCCAAATGTTTCTGTTTGGGAGAAGATCGATCTCCTCAAAGAGCAGATCGATCTAACCCCTCGACAAATCGATCTCCTAGGCATAAAATTACCCTGAATCATCCCCAAATTCAAATACAGATTGATCTCATCAAGAGCCAGATCGATCTCCTACCTTCAGTCTATATAAGGAACCCCTGCTTTCTCCTGCAATTTTATTTTCTCTCTCTACCAAACCCCATTTTCACCCGAGCCCTAGCTTTCTCACTCATCCAAAGCACCCATTTTCATCCAAATCAGAGGTTGTGGCAAGAAGGAAAGTTGTTCCTCATCCAAGGGAGAACGACATACTTGGAAATCGAAAGATGGATCGAATCGAGGCAAGAGATAAGCTCTCCACAAGTTTTGGGTAATTTCTAAACTTCGATCTTGATATTTGAGATGATTTTAGTGATAATGGTTGCTGGCATTGTGTTGAAATAGCTGAAAATGATTAGGGATTGATGAAATTACAATGTAGTTGGAGTGATGATGATATTTAGCAACTTTGGTAAAGTTGGGAATTTTTTAGCTATAAATGGAGATTTAGACAATGTGGTGTATTAGCATAGATATTGTGGCATGAGAAATATAGAATGTTGAGGTGTTGTGAGCGAGATTATGGTTTGTGATGGAGTTATGAGAATTGAGAAATTTGAGTTGTTATGAGCCATTATGCTCGATTTTGAGAATTAAGATTAATGTGATGATGAGTATTGATGTATTAACATCGTTTGGACAGCTCGGGAGTTCCAGAGTGGAATGCGAGGCTAGTCCGTGATACGGGGGAAACGATTGCACTATACGAGATGCAAAGAGGTAAGGGAAAACTAAACCACTTGTGTATGTGTTTTGATGAATTGTTTGTAGCATGAACCATGATTTGAGAATACAAGCATGTTTAGTGTTGTGTTGTGATATACTTGCACACGATTTTTTTATATAGCCGGTTGGAGCCTATTATTTTATGAGTTTATAAGCTGAGTGTGAAATTGCTTAATAAACCGTTGAGTTTGCGTGAAAAGTAAATTGGGCTCTACGTTAAGGCAATATTGAGATTTAAGAAAATGTGTGCGTGTTTTGCCGGTTGGAACTCGGTTTTAATATGTTTTGTGTTGAGTACACAAATGTTTTAAATAAGTTTTATGAGAGAAAACCCTTATGAGTTCTACGTGAAGGCAAGACGTTTTATAAGATAATGACTAATGATTGAGACTTAGGGGTGTCATGTTGAATACACATCGGGCCTTGCTTTGGTAGCATGTAAGACCGATATAGTGGGACGCCTGGGAACCGACCCAGGGACCACAGGCCTTGTTCTGGTAACATGTAAGTCCGATTATTCCTCCGCTTTGGTAGCGTTGGGAGGCCTTGCTCTGGTAGCATGTAAGTCCGATATTCCTCCGTTTTGGTAATGAGAGATGCCTCCGTTTTGGTAACGTGAGATGACCCCCGTTCTGGTAACGCTGGGTGGCCTTGCTTTGGTAGCATGTAAGACTGAGAGAGTGGGCCGCCTGGGAACCGACCCAGGGACCACGTGATAGTGTGCATGAGGTGAGGCATTGCTCTGGTAGCATGTAAGGTTGGGCCTTGTTCTGGTAACATATAAGTCCAATATACCATGCATACGACCATATTGTCAACGTTCCCTCTATACGAGGATGCCTGGGATGCGCACCCAGAGGAGATTACATATTCGATGTGCCATGACGAGTTTTATATGAGTTTTATTGCCTAGTCTCGTTTTACACATGAGTTGTGTTTTGTGACCTTGTCACGTGCTATTTACTGAGGTGATTTTTATCACGTATTTTGAGAAAAGCCATTATCGCATATATTTACACATGCTTGTGAGTGCTCGATATTGAGCCTTTTTACCTTCATGTTTTCACATGATTTATGAGTTATGAGATGATGATGTTTTGAGAACTTTCATACTACGATTTCAAATGAGCTTCATAAACAAATACATATTTGTGATGTGTGATATGGTTTATAAAACTGAGTTCCCTTACCCCCTTACTGAGCGATTTGGAAGCTCACCCTGTTTTTTCCTCCCCCAGATTGCTTCAAGTGAAGTGAGTTCTCTGCGATGTACGGGTTAGAGGCTAGTGGAGGACTTGAGCTCCAGGCCGTATTTTGTGTATTGAGGTAGATATTTAATATTCATGTATCTAGACTAGAGTTATATTTACAGACATTTATTGTACAATGATGTACGGGATGTATTAGGATTAATTAACTTGGAATTGAGTAAAGTATAAGATACGATACATACTATATTATGATGAGATCCTGAGGCATGATAAGTATGATGATGTATGACACTGCACAGGAATGCGCCCTTAATTGTGAATTAATGAGTAAAAAGTTTTAAATTAGCCCTATTTTCCGCGCTTCCGAGGCGTCATATTCTCCCTTCTCTTCTTTCTTCCTTTCTCTTCTTTCTTTCCCTTTCGGTCGACCAGTCCTCTCTTCTTTTCTTCTTTCCTCTTTTCTTTCCTTTTTCCTCGGCCAGCCATCTCCTCCTTCCTTTCGCCTCTTCTCTTCTTTCCTTTTCTTCTTCCTCGGCAAAACCAGCTCTCCCATTCTTTCTGCTCTTTTCCCGCCCAGCTCTCCTCTGTTTTCAATTTGTTTCAATTGAAACAAAGTGATGGAATTGGCTTTCTTTGAAAGCCAATTCCGTACAACCTATATATATTATAATAATATATAATGTATTATATTAATATATATATATATGTTTTGTATTAATATATATATTTATATTTTGTTTGATTAGTGTTATTATTATTTTTTTGTTTAAATGTTTTGTGTTCCATTTCATTTCTTATATATTGTATGTTATACATTACAATATATATATATATATATTCGTTATATATATATATATATCATTATTTGT
Organism: Firmiana major; assembly: GCA_033439115.1. Classification (NCBI taxonomy): domain Eukaryota; kingdom Viridiplantae; phylum Streptophyta; class Magnoliopsida; order Malvales; family Malvaceae; genus Firmiana; species Firmiana major. Next base: position 28,671,656 of record CM065912.1, read on the forward strand.
CCATTTAAATTTGTTCCTAGTATATATATATATATACATATACATATATATATATATATATATATACATTTTCTTCTCATAAAATTATTCAATGACACAATATTCATGTCTTCATGAAATTCTCATTATTTCGAAAATAAAATATCCTTGGGATTTCATCATTCCTCAGAATCCCGATATAAGTTTTACATCCAAAATTTTCAACTAATAAACCAACATTTTTCAATCCCTCCTTGCTTGCATTTGCTTCATCACTCCCTATATTCTGGGTTTCCCTGTCATGCAAGGGCTTCACAGTTCTCATACTCCTCGAGCCTTACATCGAATATTCATAGTTCCATTAAAATATATCATTTTCATTTTTTATATAATCTAATTAAATGTAAAAAATTTGTGGGGTTTACACATGTAAAAGTATGTGTATAAGTATATTTAAATTGTAAGAATTCAGTTATTTTCCTTGAGACAACGGGAATTTTAAGTTTTTGACTGCTTTTATTTTGATAAGGAAGATACATTGGATTCCTCCAGTCATATAGCTGATGCAAATTTTGTGTTATCTTATCAGCTAATTTATGTTATCTTGAGTCACGAGGTTCTTTCCGATGCATTTGAAAGAGAAACTTTGAGATTTTAAATACAATAAAGAAACAAAAAGAGGAATAAGAAAATTTCTAGAGGTGTACTTGGTGGTGCAATAGCGTTATGGGTTCTCTGGTTTGCCAAATATTGATACTCTCTTTAGCAATTCTTTTCTTGTGGTCCAACGCCTCTAACTTTATCAACAAGTCTCCACCTGACATTCCAGAAGTTGTACTTCCTGAAAAGTGTGTCCTTGAAGTTGCATCTGCTCTGAGAATAGAAATTAACCGAGCTCTGGATGTTGTGCGGGACATTGCATCTGGAAATGATTTAAAGACATTTCTTGGTGTTATTACTGGATTATGGATTCTGTCAGTTGAGGGCAATTGCTTTAACTTCTTAACGTTGTTCTACATAGTATTTGTTCTGCTACACACTGTACAGGTGTTTTATAAGAAATATGAGGACAAGGTCGACTCATTTTCTGAGAAGGCAATAATTGAGATCAAGAAGCAGTATGCAGTATTTGATGAGAAGGCTCTGAGTAAAAATCCTAAAGGGCTATTGAAAAAGAGGAAGAAAGATTAGATGATATGAAGCCATTTGGTTTTTACGAAAATCAATTTATGTATCCTTCAAGACAGCGGTGATAAAGCTCCTTTAGTGAGGCTTATTTTTGCTGGAGCAACTTTCATGAATGAGTTTTAGGTCTTTTCATATATCGAAACAAGTTTCTTATCCTTTTTGGATGTATCCAACTCTTCCCTTAACCGGTTCTGCTTTTTAGCTAATACGAAAAGACTCAAACATTTGGATTAGAGCTCTAATATCATTGAGGATGATTTAATCAAACTGATTGTATGTATTGGAGCAAGTCTGAAAAAAGTCTAAATCTAAGCAGCACAAGAGTTAGTTCAACTGAGATAGGGATTGTAGCTGGACATGTTCCCAAACTTGAAATTTTTTTCTTTATCTCGCACATCGATAGATGACGTAGCCTTATCATATATCAGTTTGATGCCTTCTCTTAAAGTTATAGACCTAAACAACACAAACATTAAAGGTTTCATTCACCAGCCAGCACAGAGTCACATATGCATAGCACGCTAGCAGCACTTCAAAATCTTAGTTATTTGGAAAGCTTAAACTTGGAGCATACACAAGTTAGGGATCTGGGTTTGTACCCTTTATCAAGTTGCAAAGAACTAAGCCATTTATCTCTCAGATGTGCTTTCCTTACAGATGCCACCTTGCATCACCTTTCATCTCTCCCAAAGCTGACATACCTTCATGTATGTGAAGCTGTGGCCTGGACGCATTTACCCCGCCAATGACACTGAGAGTACTGAACCTGATGGGTTGTTGGCTCTTAACCAAAGATGCTATCTCATCTTTCTTGAGGAAACATCCTCAAGTTGAAATCTGGCATAAAGTTCAAAACCTTTCAACGGAGCAGCAAAATACTTCTAATTGCCCATCCCCATCACAGCAATCTTGGAAGACTTCGCGAGGGAACAAAAAGCAGGGAAAATCACCCATCTCTTAGTTTTTGTAGATCAAAGGATGAAATATAGCAAAACGGATCTACTTGCACTATAGTTTTCACCATTATCTCTCAATTGCTCCCCCGCATTGCTTCAAGCTACTGTCCTGAGCAGTCGCCTCTGTGTTGGTTCCTATATCCATCATCTTCACTGTTGTTGTTCTTGCATAATCTTGTCAATGGCATTCCAACTTGTGTTGATCCTGTTCTTTTGAAAAAAATATATAAAAAAATAAAAAAAAATAGAGAAGAATGGAAGAAAAGGATATGGACTGGAAATTTCAAGCAACAGTCCTGGGAATCAATTCCAATGACTATCTTAGGAAAAACAAAGCCTTGGATGATATGCAGGTTCTGGTGGAAATCCCTCAGTATGCAGTGAAAGCTGCAGAGCAAGGACTCATCCCAAAGTTTGTTGAGTCCTTAAAGGACAATAGGCTTAACACCATGGTAGCAGTGAAACGCCTTCATTGCTTAGCTAAATACTGTGATGACTGTAAGCAATAAATTGTTCATGCAGGAGTTGTTCGCCGTATTATGAAGCGAATCTCAAATGGTGAAACGAAATTCGATACAATTTCCATATGGTTCGAACTGTCTAATACAGAAACTCTTGTAGAGCAAATAGGGAACACCAAGGATTGTATTCCTCTCCTAGTTTCTTTGCTCAGTAACCCAAACCGTGATATCTCAATGAAAGCTAAAAACATATTGCAGAATCTTTCCTCCAACACAAACTTTGCTGTGAATATGGTTACTTTCAGTCATTTGTTGCTCGATTCAACCAAGGACACTAAGAGACCCGAGCATTGATGGCTGCTGCCTTGGTAAAGATGCAACTTAAACAAAACAACATAAGTGACTTGGAAGATAAATTATTTGTTCAAAATCTAGTTCACATGCTATCCTCCAACTCCCAAGCATGCAAATCTGCTTGCATTAAATATGTCAAGAGGCTCGTACAATACCCTGAGATGGTAAAACAGTTCTTATCAAACCCAGCAACTATACCACATTTACTTAATCTCATCTCATTCAGGTCAGATCCTCTCCTTAAACAAGAAGCTGCTAAGATTCTAACTCTGTTGGTAGAAGCTTGTCAGCATTGTCAATTCCAGATGTATCAAGGACTACAGGAGCTTCAGTCAGAGCATAATGTTAGTCTCTTTTTGTAGCTTGTTACAAATTTTGATCCTCAATTAAAGATTCAGTTCTTACACCTACTGGTGAAGCTTAGTAATAAGTCAAAGACAACTCAAAATCTGATACTTCTTTGATGAATGTTGAATTGTTTCTTCCTAATTGCATAAGCAATGTTGGGCTCTCAATCTGTTAGGATCAAGACATGTGAATTGGAAATTTAAAAATGTAAGAACTTATTTTCATGCAGGCAGCTAATCAAGCTTAAGGATCATCCTCCAAAAACACATCTGAACAGCTTAGTCGTGTTGAAAAGCAAATGGAGCAAGGACCATCGTCTACTTTTGACCAAAGAAATGAGCCCAAGCCGCCTAGCCAGGCAACTGTTATTAGACAATTAATGCTTGGAAATGTTTTAAGGGCCATGCAGGCTCAACAAGCTCAACAATCTGTTCAAAACATGGGAAACAATCAACTTGTTATGGCTGTGCAATTGCAGGCATGGGCACTTGAATGTAATATTGATTTGTCGCAATCTGCAAATGCCAACTTGATGGCGCAGCTCATTCCACTCACGCAATCTAGGATGGCTGCCCAGCCAAAAATAAATGAAAGCAATATGGGTTCTCAGTCATCACCTGTGCCTGTGTCCAAGCCACAGGTCACTTCTCCATCAGTTCCAAGTGAGAGTTCTCCTTGAGCAATTAGCTATTCATGGCCGAGATAACCAAGTGCCTCTTAGATAGCCAGTTGTGCATGGAAATGGGATGCCTCCTATGTATCCTCCACAGTCATTATCAAATACTAGCCAGAATGTTGATCCATCTTTTCCAGAAAAAATTCATTAGGTGGCACAGAAACAGTGCAAATGCAGTATCTTAAACAATTAAATCATTCTTCTTCAAAGCCTACTGCTCCTAATGATAGAGGATCAGTCAACAACTTACCATCACATGGGGGAGCAGCTAACCAGATGCCACAACAACATTTTGGCTTCACTAAACAACCGTTTCATGTTCTTAAAGAACAAATGTTGGCATTTAGGCGCCTGAAGAAAGGCATTGATGCTATCCTACAGCTGTTTACCTTGCCTTTAATGCCTCTTTCAGCATCAGTTGGGCAGCGCATTTCTGTTGCCTTCAAGAACTTTTCGCTTCAACATTCTGCATCTCTAGCTTCGGCACTTGCTTTATCACTTGGACATTCACCGGAGACATAGAAAGTTGACAGTGTTGACAAGCCAATGGATGTCATGATAGAAGAAGGGCAGCTCGCAGAACCTCCAATTGATTATATTCTTAGTGCTTCCGTGAAGTTATTCTAGAGTGGTGATAATATGGCATTTTCATTACCAGACTTACTTGTAACACTTTACAATCATAACAAAGGAGAAGACCATCCAAGAGCACTATCCTTTCTTATACAGCAGCTGAAGCTCTGTCCACTGGATTTTTCCAAGGATTCCAGTGCATTGTTGTGAGATCTGAGGATTTCAGACATATTTTAATTATGTAATATGAACTTGAAGTATAATTTATTGAGCTAAGGGAATCGGGGAATGATAATTGGAGATTTATATGTTAAGTGTTTAAAATAAGTATGAAGCTATGAGGACAGATCGATCTGGGAGAAGGAGAGATAGATCTGGTGAGTTAAAAATGACAAGGAATGAGGAATTTAAGGAGCAGATCGATCTCCAATGGAAGAGGATCGATCTCCTTATGATTTTGTTTGAGAGAAGATCGATCTCATGAGGAAGAGATCGATCTCCAAATGTTTCTGTTTGGGAGAAGGTCGATCTCCCCAAGGCGTAGATCGATCTCATAAAGCCATAAAGAGATCGATCTCACCCCTCGACAGATCGATCTCCTAGGCATAAATTGCCCCAAATCGTTCCCAAATTCAAATGCAGATCGATCTCATCAAGAGCCAGATCGATCTCTGACCCTCAATCTATATAAGGAATCCCTGCTTTCTCCTGCAATTTCACTTTCTCTCTCTTTCAACCCCCATTTTCACCAAGCCCTAGCTTTCTCACTCATCCAAAGCACTCATTTATGTCCAAATCAGAAGTTGTGGTAAGAAGGAAAGTTGTTCCTCACCCAAGGGAGAACAACATACTTGGAAATCGAAAGACGGATCGAATCGAGGCAAGAGATAAGCTCTCCACAAGTTTTGGGTAATTTCTAAACTTCGATCCTTATATTTGAGATGATTTTGGTGATGATAGCTGTTGGCATTGTGTTGAAATAGCTGAAAAATGATTAGGGATTGATGAAATTACAATGTAGTTGGAGTGATGATGATATTTAGCAACTTTGGTAAATTTAAGAATTTTGAGTTATAAATGGAGATTTAGACAATGTGGTGTTTTAGCATAGATATTGTGGCATAGGAAATATAGAATGTTGAGGTGTTGGGAGCGAGATTGTGGTTTGTGATGGAGTTATGAGAATTTAGAAATTTGAGGTGTTATGAGCAACTATGCTCGATTTTGAGAATTGAGGTTAATGTGATAATGAGTATTGATGTTTTAACATCGTTGGATAGCTCGGGAGTTTCAGAGTGGAATGCGAGGCTAGTCCGTGATACGGGGGAAACGATTGCACTATAGGAGGTGCAAAGAGGTAAGGGAAAACTAAACCATTTGTGTATGTGTTTTGATGAATTGTTGTAGCATGATCCATGATTTGAGAATACAAGCATGTTTGGTGTTGTGTTGTGATATAATTGCACACGGTTTTTATAGCCGGTTGGAGCCCATTATTTTATGAGTTTATAAGTTGAGTGTGAAATTGCTTTATAAACCTTTGAGTTTGCATGAAAAGTAAATTGGGCTCTACGTTAAGGCGATATTGAGATTTGAGAAAATGTGTGCGTGTTTTGCCTGTTGGAACTCGGTTTTAATATGTTTTGTGTTGAGCACACAAATGTTTTAAATGAGTTTTATGAGAGAAAACCATTATGAGTTCTACGTGAAGGCATAACATTTTATAAGATAATGGCTAATGATCGAGACTTAGGCGTGTCATGTTGAATACACATCGGGCCTTGCTCTGGTAGCATGTAAGATCGATATAGTGGGACGCCTGGGAATCGACCCAGGGACCACAGGCCTTGTTCTGGTAGCATGTAAGTTCGATTATTCCTTCACTTTGGTAGCGTTGGGAGGCCTTGCTCGGTAGCATGTAAGTCCGATATTCCTCCGTTTTGGTAACGAGAGATGCCTCCGTTATGGTAACATGAGATGACCCCCGTTCTGGTAACGCTGGGTGGCCTTACTTTGGTAGCACGTAAGACCAAGAGAGTGGGCCGCCTGGGAACCGACCCAAGGACCACGTGATAGTGTGCATGAGGCGAGGCATTGCTCTGGTAGCATGTAAGGTCGGGCCTTGTTCTGGTAACATATAAGTCCAATATACCATGCATACGACCATATTGTCGACGTTCCCTCTATACGAGGATGCCTGGGATGCGCACCCAGAGGAGATTACATATTTGATGTGCCATGACGAGTTTTAATTGAGTTTTATTGCCTAGTCTCGTTTTACACATGAGTTGTGTTTTGTGACCTTATCACATGCTATTTACTGAGGTGATTTTTATCACGTATTTTGAGAACAACCATTATCGCATATATTTACACATGCTTGTGAGTGCTCGATATTGAGCCTTTTACCTTCATGTTTTCACATGATTTATGAGTTATGAGATGATGATGTTTTGAGAACTTTCATGCTACGATTTCAAATGAGCTTCATAGACAAATACATATTTGTGATGTGTGATATGGTTTATATAACTGAGTTCCCTTACCCCCCTTACTGAGCGATTTGGAAGCTCACCCTGTTTTCTCTTCCCCCAGATCGCTTCAAGTGAAGTGAGTTCCCTACGGCGTACGGATTAGAGGCTAGTGGAGGACTTGAGCTCCAGGGCGTATTTTGTGTATTGAGGTAGATATTTAATATTCATGTACCCAGACTAGAGTTATATTTACAGACACTTATTGTACAATGATGTACGGGATGTATTAGGATTAATTAACTTGGAATTGAGTAATGTATATAATACAATATATATTATTATAATGAGATCCTGAGACATGATAATTATGATGATGTATGACACTGCACAGGAATGCACCCTTATTTGTGAATTAATGAGTAAAAAGTTTTAAATTAGCCCTATTTTCGGCGCTTCAGGGGCGTCACAGAGTTTTCTTAGTATCAGAGCTTAGGGTGTTTAGTACTGTCAGTGTCGGTTAAGTGAAATAGAATACATCCCAAGTGTCTGTAATAGTCTGGTCATGAACTGAATCTGAGGATTGAGATTTCAATCAATTTTGATATGTATGCGCAGGAGATGAGTTGAGATAGAGAATGAGTAAACGACGAGGTCGTTCGAGGAGGCAGGCAGAGTCCTCTCCGCCACCTGTCCCACAACCAGAGAGTCCTAACTCTCGATTTAATCGGATTGAGACCGATGTGAGGCAAGATTTTGAGCAGATGGCAGCGTTATTCGCGTAACACTTTTGGAGTTAATGCCTCGGGTACTACTCCTACACCACCACAAGGACCTCCCATACCCTCAATGCCTCCCGTCACTCAGCCTGATGACAGAAGTATGGTCCGACTGAAGGACTTTTTGAAAATAAATCCACCTACATTTAGGGGAAAGAAGGATCCTACAGAGGCTGAGGAGTGGTTGACGGAGTCGAGAGTTATATTCGACTATCTGGGGTGCACTGATGCTGAGAGGGTCAGTATGAGTGCCTATATGTTGAAAGGGAGAGCTTGAGATTGGTGGGGTACTACTCAGGGTATTTTGATGTCCCACCAGGATGTGATTGGTTGGGAAGAGTTCCAGACAGCCTTTAGAGCCCAATATGTACCACGAGCTGCCCAGAGAAGGAGGCAAGCAGAGTTTTTGAGTTTGGTACAGGGTGACATGTCTGTAGATGATTACGAAAGCCGATTTACCGCTCTGCTGAGATATGATCCAGAGACTTTCAAGAATGAAGAGCTCCGCACAGAGAGATTTGTGTATGGATTGAAGCCCATCATCAGAGATCGATTGATTGGGCTGTGTATTACTAAGTTTGGAGATGCTCTGAGACGAGCACAAGAGATTGAGAGGGGAATTGAAATTGTACAGTCCCAGAATGAGTTTGGAGCAGTGATTAGGGACAAAGGCAAGAGGCCAACGATGTCTCAAGCAGATGTTCGGAGAGGTTCCTTCAGGAGAGGAAGGATTGAGGTACAGAAGGGCAGATTAGAGAGACCTAGAGCTTATCCTATTATCAAGGAGACCCCTCGATATGACAGGCCAAAAATAAGGGTTTGTAGAGACTGTGGCCGATCGTATGAGGGAAGTTATACTGGGTCAATTCGTGGATGTTTTAGATGTGGTGACATGGGTTATAGAGTGAAGGACTGTCCTCAACCTCAGATACCACATGCTCCAGAGCCTACTAGACAGCAGCCTCAGAGAGTGAATCCCTAGAGACGGGCCACTGCTATAGAGAAAGGGAAGAAACCTGTGACACAGGGACGTGTGTTTACCCTGGATAAGGAAACTGCGGACACTTCAGCAGAAACTATAAGAGGTACACTTTCTGTCTGTAATCATAAGGCTCATGTATTGATAGATCCAGGATCCACGCATTCGTTTATTTCAGAGCATTTTGCATGTGGTTTAAATTTGAAGTTTGAACCTCTAGAGTATGTACTACATGTAAATACCCCTATGCGTGAATCCCAGAGAACTGAGTTAATCTGTAGAGGATGTGAAATAAAGGTGGGAGATAGAGTGATGTTAGCAGATCTAATCATGTTGAATATACATGGATTTGATGTAATTCTGGGGATGGATTGGTTGGCAACCAATCGAGTGAGTTTAGACTGCTACACTAAGATTGTAACTTTCTCCCTACCTGAACCTTACAGTGTACGGTTGAGATATTAAAGAAATGAATATGTGGAATTCTAGTAAGTAATTTGAGAATTTTAATATTATTTTTGAGAGTATTAAATATGATTGTTCATGTGAAGGTTACGAAACACTCATCTCAGACGATGAGCGGGAACATCCGAGGATTGAGGATATACCTGTGGTGTGTGAATTCCCGGATGTTTTCCCAGATAAGCTGCCTGGTTTGCCACCAGAGAGAGAGCTGGAGTTTACCATTGATTTAGTACCAGATACTCAGCCGATCTCTAAACCTCCCTACAGGATGGCATTAGTGGAACTTGAGGAATTGAAGAAACAACTACAGGAGTTATTGGATCAAGGGTTCATTAGGCCCAGTGTTTCACCATGAGGAGCACCGATTTTATTTGTCAAGAAGAAGGATGGTAGTCTCAGATTATGCGTAGACTACCGACTATTGAATAAAGCCACGATGAAGAATAAATACCCACTGCCCAGGATTGATGATCTACTTGATCAACTAAGAGGGGCCTCAGTCTTTTCTAAGATTGATTTGAGATCGGGTTATCACTAATTGAGGATCAAGGAAGAAGATATTCCCAAGACGACCTTCCGGACAAGGTATGGCCATTATGAATTTTTGGTGATGTCCTTTGGATTGACGAACGCCCCTGCTGCATTTATTAGGTTGATGAACGAAGTGTTCAGAGACTATCTAGATAAATTTGTGATAGTCTTTATTGATGATATCCTGGTATACTCTCGGTCGTATGAGGATCATGCACAGCATTTGTGGTTAGTACTTCAGATACTCTGAGATAAGCAATTATATGGAAAGCTTAGTAAGTGTGAGTTTTGGCTGAACTGGATAGCTTTCCTTGGTCATATAGTCTTAGAGGAAGGAGTATCAGTGGATCCAAGTAAAGTAGCAGCTGTTCTTAGTTGGGAGAGACCGAGGACAATTACTGAGGTGCGAAGCTTCTTTGGTTTGGCAGGGTATTACAGAAGATTTGTGGAAGGATTTTCAAGGATTGTCGCTCCTTCGACTAAACTCACGTGTAAGGAGACTCCGTTCATATGGACTTATCAATGTGAGCTCAGTTTTCAGGAGTTAAAAAGGAGATTGACAACGACACCTGTGTTAACTATTCCTAAGGGATTAGGAGGATTTTCGGTGTATAGTGATGCATCTCATCAAGGATTGGGGTGTGTGCTTATGCAGCACGGAAGAGTGGTCGCATATGGATCGCGACAGTTGAAAGACCATGAGCGGAATTACCCCACGCAAGATTTGGAGTTAGCCGCTGTGGTATTTGCTTTGAAGATCTGGCGACACTACTTATATGGGGAAAGATTCCAGATCTTCACTGATCACAAGAGTTTAAGATATCTCTTTGATCAGAAAGAGTTAAACATGAGACAAAGGAGATGGATGGAACTCCTTAAGGATTATGACTGCGAGATTCTATATCATCCGGGTAAGGCGAATGTAATTGCTGATGCCCTGAGCAGGAAGAGTATGATATCTGCTATGATGATCAGAGAATGGGATTTGTTAGAGCAGTTCGTCGAACTTCGAATCAGAGTTAAAGAGGTAGAGACTGGATTTTTGGCTAGCTTGCGGATAGAGCCCAGGATCATGGATCAGATTGGAACTGGGCAGCGTAGTGATCAGAGGTTGATAGATATGGTTAGCCAAGCTGAACAGAGTTCGCAGTCGGATCTCATAGTCAGTGAGGATGGATTGTCAAGATTCAGAGGACGGATTTGTGTACCGGACGATGATACCCTGAAGAGACAGATACTGAGAGAATCCCACTGCTCGCGATACACCATGCACCCAGGGAGTACTAAGATGTACCGAGACTTGAGAAAGGTGTACTGGTGGAGTGGTATGAAGCGAGACGTGGCAGAGTATGTGGCCAGGTGTTTAATATGCCAGCAAGTGAAAGCTGAGCATCGGAAGCCTGGAGGGTTACTACAGCCCTTACCTATACCTACATGGAAATGGGAGCATTTCACCATGAATTTTATTATGGGTTTACCGAGGACCCGAAGAGGTTGTGATGTGATATGGGTCATTGTGGATAGATTGACCAAGAGTGTCCACTTCCTTGCCATCAAGAGCACAGATACTGTGGATGCCTTAGCTGAGCTGTATGTCAGCGAGATAGCTAGATTACATGGGGCTCCAGTGAGTATTACTTCTGATAGAGATTTTCGGTTTACTTCCAGATTTTGGACCCAGTTTCAGGAGTCCATAGGATCTCGATTGAGTTTTAGTACCACCTATCATCCTCAGACAGATGGTCAGTCAGAGAGGACCATTCAGACCCTAGAAGATATGTTGAGGGCGTGTACGATGGATTTTAAGGGATCATGGGATGATCACCTGCCCCTAGCAGAGTTTGCATACAATAACAGCTATCATGCAAGTATTGGAATGGCACCCTTTGAGGCTCTATATGGTAGGAGGTATAGATCCCCTGTAGCTTGGGAAGAAGTTGGTGACAGAAAGATAAATGCTCCCGAGCTTGTTGAGCAAGCTGTACAGAGTGTGAAACTCACATGTGAGAGGCTACGGGCTGTATAGGGTAGACAGAAAAGCTACACGGATGTGCGTAGACGGTCACTCGAGTTTGATGTTGGTCATGCAGTATTTCTGAAAGTATCACCGAGTAAGGGTAACGTGCGATTTGGGAAGAAAGGAAAATTGAGTCCTCGATACATAGGACCATTCGGGATTCTTGAGAGAGTGGGAGAGGTAGCCTACAGATTGGCATTACCCCCACAGATGTCCGGAATACACAACGTCTTTCATGTGTCTATGTTGAGGAAGTACCACCCGGACCCTTCTCATGTTATAGAGTAGGACGAGATGGACATACAGGAGGACATGAGCTATACTGAGGAACCCGTCCGGATTCTCGATAGAAAGGAGAAGGTACTGAGAACCAAGAGCATCCCATTAGTGAAAGTTCTGTGGAAACATCACTCAAGGGAAGAGGCAACGTGGGAACTAGAGAACCTCATGAAGGAGAAATACCCCAATCTCTTTGACTAGTTGAGTTGAATTTGGAGGACCAAATTCTTTTCAGGTGGGGAGGATGTGAGATCTGAGGATTTCAGACATATTTTAATTATGTAATATGAACTTGAAGTATAATTTATTGAGCTAAGTGAATTAGGGAATGATAATTGGAGATTTATATGTTAAGTGTTTAAAATAAGTATGAAGCTATGAGGACAGATCGATCTGGGAGAAGGAGAGATCGATCTGGTGAGTTAAAAATGACAAGGAAGGAAGAATTTAAGGAGCAGATCGATCTCCAATGGAAGAGGATCGATCTCCTTATGATTCTGTTTGAGAGAAGATCGATCTCATGAGGAAGAGGTCGATCTCCAAATGTTTCTGTTTGGGAGAAGATCGATCTCCCCAAGGCGCAGATCGATCTCATAAAGCCATAAAGAGATCGATCTCACCCCTCGACAGATCGATCTCCTAGGCATAAATTGCCCCAAATCGTCCACAAATTCAAATGCAGATCGATCTCATCAAGAGCCAGATTGATCTCCTACCCTCAGTCTATATAAGGTATCCCTGCTTTCTCCTGCAATTTCACTTTCTCTCTCTTCCAACCCCCATTTTCACCGAGCCCTAGCTTTCTCACTCATCCAAAGCACTCATTTTCGTCCAAATTAGAAGTTGTGGCAAGAAGGAAAGTTGTTCCTCACCCAAGGGAGAACAACATACTTGAAAATCGAAAGACGGATCGAATCGAGGCAAGAGATAAGCTCTCCACAAGTTTTGGGTAATTTCCAAACTTTGATCCTTATATTTGAGATGATTTTGGTGATGATAGTTGTTGGCATTGTGTTGAAATAGCTGAAAAATGATTAGGGATTGATGAAATTACAATGTAGTTGGAGTGATGATGATATTTAGCAACTTTGGTAAATTTAAGAATTTTGAGCTATAAATGGAGATTTAGACAATGTGGTATATTAGCATAGATATTGTGGCATAGGAAATATAGAATGTTGAGGTGTTGGTAGCGAGATTGTGGTTTGTGATGGAGTTATGAGAATTGAGAAATTTGAGGTGTTATGAGCAACTATGCTCGATTTTGAGAATTGAGGTTAATGTGATAATGAGTATTGATGTTTTAACATCGTTGGACAGCTCGGGAGTTCCAGAGTGGAATGCGAGGCTAGTCCGTGATACGGGGGAAACGATTGCACTATACGAGGTGCAAAGAGGTAAGGGAAAACTAAACCATTTGTGTATGTGTTTTGATGAATTGTTGTAGCATGAACCATGATTTGAGAATACAAGCATGTTTGGTGTTGTGTTGTGATATAATTGCACACGGTTTTTATAGCCGGTTGGAGCCCATTATTTTATGAGTTTATAAGCTGAGTGTGAAATTGCTTTATAAACCTTTGAGTTTGCGTGAAAAGTAAATTGGGCTCTACGTTAAGGCAATATTGAGATTTGAGAAAATGTGTGCGTGTTTTGCCGGTTAGAACTCGATTTTAATATGTTTTGTGTTGAGTACACAAATGTTTTAAATGAGTTTTATGAGAGAAAATCATTATGAGTTCTACGTGAAGGCATAACATTTTATAAGATAATGGCTAATGATTGAGACTTAGGCGTGTCATGTTGAATACACATCGGGCTTTGCTCTGGTAGCATGTAAGACCGATATAGTGGGACACTTGGGAACCGACCCAGGGACCACAGGCCTTGTTCTGGTAGCATGTAAGTCTGATTATTCCTCCGCTTTGGTAGCGGTAGGAGGCCTTGCTCTGGTAGCATGTAAGTCCGATATTCCTCCGTTTTGGTAACGAGAGATGCCTCCGTTTTGGTAACGTGAGATGACCCCCGTTCTGGTAACGCTGGGTGGCCTTGCTTTGGTAGCATGTAAGATCGAGAGAGTGGGCCGCCTGGGAACCGACCCAGGGACCACGTGATAGTGTGCATGAGGCGAGGCATTGCTCTGGTAGCATGTAAGGTTGGGCCTTGTTCTGGTAACATATAAGTCCAATATACCATGCATACGACCATATTGTCGACGTTCCCTCTATACGAGGATGCCCGGGATGCGCACCCAGAGGAGATTACATATTTGATGTGCCATGACGAGTTTTAATTGAGTTTTATTGCCTAGTCTCATTTTACACATGAGTTGTGTTTTGTGACCTTGTCACGTGCTATTTATTGAGGTGATTTTTATCACGTATTTTAAGAGCAGCCATTATCGCATATATTTACACATGCTTGTGAGTGCTCAATATTGAGCCTTTTTACCTTCATGTTTTCACATGATTTATGAGTTATGAGATGATGATATTTTGAGAACTTTCATGCTACGATTTCAAAAAAGCTTCATAGACAAATACATATTTGTGATGTGTGATATGGTTTATATAACTGAGTTCCCTTACCCCCCCCCCCTTACTGAGCGATTTGGAAGCTCACCCTGTTTTCTCTTCCCCTAGATCGCTTCAAGTGAAGTGAGTTCCCTGCGGCGTACGGGTTAGAGGCTAGTGGAGGACTTGAGCTCCAGGCCATATTTTGTGTATTGAGGTAGATATTTAATATTCATGTACCAGACTAGAGTTATATTTACAAACACTTATTGTACAATGATGTAAAGGATGTATTAGGATTAATTAACTTGGAATTGAGTAATGTATATAATACAATATATACTATATTATGATGAGATCCTGAGGTATGATAATTATGATGATGTATGACACTGCACAGGAATGCACCCTTAATTGTGAATTAATGAGTAAAAAATTTTAAATTAGCTCTATTTTCCGCGCTTCCGGGGCGTCACAATTGTATACGATATCTCATATTGTAGCACTGCTTCTTTCAGAGGATGCTAATACACATGAAATTGCTGCCCAAAATGGTATAGTACCTGCTGCCATCTGGTGCACTTCAAGGCTAAAAATGAGTTGGGGAATGAAATTATGGTACCAAAATGTATCAATGCTTTACTGTTGATCTTGAATAACTTGTTGCAGTCCCGTCCAAGAATATTTTCTGAGACGGTGGAGGGTACTCAGACAGTATCTCAGCCTGACTCAAATGGGGAGAATGTGTGTTTGTTAATTCTCGAATCAGTGACAAAGAAAATGTGTAAGGGCTTGAAGTGAAAAATGCGTGAGGTAAGCCACGCACCCAAATAAAGGGCTTGAAGCGAAAAATGCGCGAGGTAATCCACAAAGAAAATGAGTAAGGGCTTGAAGCGAAAAATGCGCGAGGTAAGTCACGAAGAAAATGTGCAAGGGCTTGAAGCGAAAAATGTGCGAGGTAAGCCACACACTCAAATAAGGGTTTGAAGCGAAAAATGCGCGAGGTAAGCCACGAAGAAAAAGTGCAAGAGCTTGAAACGAAAAGTGCACGAGGTAAGCTATGCACTCAAATAAAGGGCTTGAAGCGAAAAATGCGCGAGGTAAGCCACAAAGAAAATGTGCAAGGGCTTAAAGCGAAAAATATGCGAGGTAAGCCACGCACTCAAATATGGGCTTGAAGCGAAAAAAATGAGCGAGATAAGCTACGCACTCAAACAAGGGCTTGAGAATTGGATAGCTTGAGAATTTGATGTCTAAGTCTAATTTGAGAATTCGACTTTAGAGTCTAACGTGAAAACTTGACCTGAGGCTATGATGTGAATATATATACTCTTCCACAAGATCATACCTAGCGAAAGAGTGGGGAGCAATTGTTGTGAATGATAATAAAAATAATAAATATATATATAAAGGCAAAAAAAAGTAATTGGCGTTGGATTCAAACTCAACCTCATCTACATAGTTGTAACATTATCAAAGTAAAAATCAAAATATACATATAGATAAGGAGAGATAGTTTCAATCAAGTACAAACTCATATATTTAAAAGCATAATTACTATCAACAAGTAGGGGGCGACAAGTATGATTTATGAAACTAAGTCTTTATTTTCTTTACAGAAACTCTGTCGAATTCTCTGTCTGACTTAAGCATCGGAGTGCTTACGCAGGGAAAAACTTCTGCGTTCCTCTGATCGTTCTTTTTTCTTGCAGAGCTTTCGATAGCACGTGGCATAAAAATTAAGGCGATAACGTAAGCAATTCGTAACTGTTGTACCCGAGCTACAACAGTAGTAATTAAGAAGCAAAATCATCTTTTCATAGACTTCAAATCTGAGAAAAAGCAATGACCTCTTATTTTGCTTATTTGTCCAAGTTTGAGGTTTTTTTAATTTATATAAATCATGAGCATATTATATCACATTGGGTATGAGATTAATTATCATTTATGTTTCATGTTTAACGTTAGATTAAGAAAATTTGATTTGGTAAGAATTTGAATATGAAACTTACCATTATGAATCGTTTTCATTCGAAAACTTAATAAATCTTTATACCACTGAATCAACACTTTAAATTAAGGACATTGTTTTTATAGGAGTCGAGGTGGGGATCTTTTCTTTCTTCCCTTTTGCCTTTCGCCAAACTTCTTTCCCTTATTTTGAAACACTAGCAAGCACTGAAAGCCCAAAACCAATTAAGGATACATTATTAAAAGAGCATTTATGTCAATCAAGATGCCTTGGGATATCATATAACATAATTGCATTGAAAATTCTACTAAATTATAACCATATCAGTATTTTATATACAATTTTTATTAGGTGCACGGTGAAATTCTTCATATAAATGCCTTGTTACGCATGTGTAATCTCAAGATGTTTAGGTTAGGTTTGATTTTTAGGAAGTGGATATCAATCTTTGCAAACCTTATGTGATTGATGATCTAAGGAAGAATGGACAATCTTTTGCTTGTTGACTCATCCCCATAAAAAGCTTAGCGTAAATTATATAACGAAGATTTGATAATTTTTTTTTACTAGTAAAAGCATATTTGAGACAACTTGGCCAAAACATCTTTTGGTTTAATGGCTAAAAAAAAAAATTCCTCGTCCACAAACCTATGAGGAGAAATTCAATTGGTTAAGGCTTCAAATTCAGGCTTCAGAATTTTTACTTTTAAGATTCAAACAACATGAATATAAAGCAGAACATAGGTGACTAGATATTTATTTTTCGTCATTTAAAAAAAAATTCCATCTATAAAGGTTCAATGATAAGATTATCAAGCTTCTACCTTTACTTAAAAAACAAATATTCCTTAACAGGGTAAGACAAAATTCAAATTTCTTTAAAGATTAATTATACAAAAAATATATATAATATTGAAAATTGTAAATGATAAACAAATAATAGAAAGACCTAATTTTAGATCAGACTGAGTTTTAAGTAGGTTATAAATTGACTTCAAATGGTTTCAAGCTTAGTTTGGTTGCCCAATTCTTTGTGTTGGATTTTCATTCCAAACCCATTCATACATATAAACAAAGAGTTCCCACCTATTTAGAGATGTAAATGACGCATTTAAACTCGCAAACTATTTGTGTTTGGTTTAAACAAAAATTTGAAATTGGCTTTGTTATTGTGGAGTCGAGCTTGAGTAGTTTGAGTTATTGAGTAAATTAATTTCGATTATTTCAATATTCCGCTTACATAGCTTGCAAGTATAATTGAAATTTTCTATTCCAATACATTTTTTTTAATAAGTATTTTACAATTTTACTTTAAATGCATTTATAAAATATTCATAAAAAATATCAATTCAAAATTGAGTATAAACAATCTAGTATGAGAATCAAACTTTTTTTTTTTTTTTACTTGGTAAATAAGCCTAATCGAGTTAGTTTGAATAACTTGAGTTCTAAAACGAGTCAAGTTCAAACTAAAAAAAAAGAGCTCGTATGAGCTCAAATCGAGTTTAAAACACCGAATTTGGAATAAAGCTCGAGCTTGAACATCACAATATATCGACTTGACTCGACTCGGTCATAGTTTTACTTAAGGAGAATGGTTTAAACATTGTTTTTCACACCAAAAAGTAGCAATAAATATTTAATGAGCATCACAGTAATCAATATATATATATATATGTATATATTAAAACCAAAGACATGCATAGAATTTAATTGAACTCTATTTTGTGCCTAATTCATTAACAAGTAATACAAGGGTTTCAAGTTGATTTCAAGGGTAATTGTGGTTAATTTGTTCTCTTTTAGTTGCTTAATTGCATGGAGTTGTTGCTTTGTGTCACACAGTCTTCAATGGCAGTGACGAGTCCTGTTCAAGGCAGTGAAGTAAATAGAAGAAGAAGAAGATAAGACCAGAAAGAAATAGAAGGAGGAAAGAAAATCAGTAGTTTCTATTTTGAATATTTCCTGTTACATTGGTAGCTATATATTTGTACCGCCAAAGACGTGTGACCTAATCAATACATTAAGGACAAAGGACAGCTACTGCATCAGCCTAATGATTATTTGCCACTTTAGTAAGTTCGTTACTCATACTCCTCTCTTAGCATTTAGCGCGTGCTTGCCTCATGTCTGCTGTCAGCTCACCTTGGCTACAGCTTGGCTTCCCATCCACAGCTGGCTCTTTCTTCAGCTTCATTTCCTCCTTTCCAATTGACTCAGCTCGTGGCTTACCTCTTTTTTTCCCAATTTTACTACCCAGCTACTTGCCAACAGTCTCTGTATTCATCCAATTCATCACATTTCCCCCCTTCAGTTGATACTTGTCCCCATGGATCGAAAGATGGAAATTGAGCTTTCAAGACTGAATAATCTTCCCATGTAGCATTCTCCGCGTCCAGATTAGACTAGATTAACGGTAGTTGAGTAACACCTTGGTTGTTCCTCTTTACCATCCTTTTATCAGGTATAGCAGCAGAGTAGACTAAGGGTTGACCGTCCGCCCCTTCCTTTGGTGGAGCCAGTGTAGGAACCACCTTGGATCCAATTTTTTTCTTCAGTAGGCTCACATGGAACACCGGATGGATTTTTTGCTAGCAGCCTCAACTTATAAGCTACTGGACCAATTCTAGCCACTATAGGATATGGGCCATAATATCGAGAAGATTGCTTTGAGTTCTTTCTGAAGGCAAGAGATAACTATATGTAGGGATGCAGCTTAAGGTAGACTTCATCACCAACCTGGAACTCCCTCTCACTCATTTTCTTACCTGCAAAATACTTCATCCTCTGCCTGGCTTTCTATAGCTGATCTTCCAAAAGCTTACTCACATGTTCCTTGTTCCTTAACACCTCTTCTGCAGTAGCCACCTTAGCATTACTATTAGCATCCCACACTAGATTAGGAGGTTTGTATCTATACAAAGCTTGGAATGGAGTCATTCCTATAGCAGTATGATGGCTGGTATTATACCCCCATTCTGTTAAAGGCAACCAGTGAGCCCTCCTTGGTTTCAAGGAGCACGTACACCTAAAGGTATTGCTCTAAACATTGATTCAACCTCCCGGACTACCCATGAGATTCTAGATGGTATGCAGTTGTAAGTTAGACAGTAGTACCAAGCAGCTTCATTCACTCCTGCCAGAACAGGCTAGTAAATATTTTGTCCCTGTCTGAAATAGCAGTTTTAGGTGCACCATGCAACTTGTGAACTTGATCCAAATACAGAGGCTGTAAATGGGTGGCTGAGAGGCAGAAAATGAGCATATTTTTGAATTTGTCTATCACAACCAAAATACAATTGAACTTCTGAGAAATTGGCAGCCCTTTGATGAAGTCCATTGTAATCAACCCCATGATTGTCTAGGTGGTGGTATAGGTTGCAAGAGTCTAGGATGAGCTATTTGTTCATCCTTGTTTCTCTGACAAACCTCACACTGCTGCACATATTCCTGGACTTGTCTCTTCATCCTTGGCCAATAGAAATAAAGCCTTGCTCTAAAATAAGTTACTTATACTCCCGAATGGCCTCCTTGAGGTGAATCATACAAGGCTTTCAGTAACTACTCTCTCAACTGCCCATTACTACCCACATACACTTTACTGTTCTACCTTAGTATTCCATTGCTAAAGGAATACTTGGAAGTGTCTAAGGGTATAACTCTCACAGCTTCAATCTGCTTGAGCCATTTCATCATCCATATAGCTGTTTTTAATTTCCTTCACCCATTCTGGAATGATTGCGGTGCAATGCAAACTGTGACAGTGAGCTACCTCTTCAAATTGTCGAGAAAGTGCATCTGCCACCATGTTACTCTTCCCTTTCCTGTACTGAATGGTGTAATCTAACCCTAGTAACTTAGTTAGGCCTTTCTTTTGAATTGTGGTGGTCAATTTCTGTTCCAAAAGATGCTTCAAGGGTTCATGATCTGTCTTGATAATAGATGGCCCTCCTTCAAAATAATGCCTCCATTTTGATACTGCCATTAGAATGGCCAAGTACACTTTTTCATAAATGGACAGATCAAAGTGTCTTGGACCTAAAGCTTTGTTGAGATAAGTTATAGGTCTTCCCTCTTGAGTCGACACAGCTCCAATTCCCATACTACTGGCATCTGTTTCCAAGCAAAAAGGCTTACTGAAATCTGGTAACACAAGGACAGGTGCAGTTTGCCTTAAGCTGATTTGAAAGCTGCTACTGCTTTGGGTGTATTCTACTTTTAATAGAATTATTTGTACTTAATTTATTAATTAATTATTTAAATCCTCAATTTATTTTATTATTTATCCCCTTTATTTAATTAAAATTCTTTAATGTGCAGATAAATTAAATCCGGATGAAACTCAATTGTTTCAGTCAAAAATGGGCTGAAAACGGGCTAAAGGAGATTGGACCACTCTCAATTTGCAGACCAAGTCACCAGTCATCTGAACACGCTGATGTCAGGTGTCCGCATTTTATTCGCTCCGAAACAATAAGATCGACGGACACCGTGCCAACCTTCTAGAAGACACATGCCGGGTCACATCGCACAACCAATTGGATAAAAAGACGAGTGACGTAGAAATATCTACTCTGCAGTAAATAAAATGAAGACAAGTGGCCAAACAATGCCAACTCATCTAGGATGGAAAAATTACAATTGTACCCCTAAATGTGTATATAAATAGAAAATGATGGCAATTGAAAATGGGAGGTAATCTAGGGTAGAATAGTTTTAGGGTATTTTTAGGATTTATTTTCATTGTTTTCAAGCTTCTCTTTTCCGTTTAGCTACCATTTATTTTTATTGTTCACAACAATGTCCATTTTTATTTAAAAGCTTTTCAAGTTAGTTTCTCATTTTCTTGGCAGCCACCATTTATTTTAATCTTTGCAAGTTTCCATTCTTTTGAGATTTAGCATGATTTAATATTATGAAGGAAAAAGTATTTTGTTTTTGTTCTTGCTCATTTTTACTTCTCGGTTTCCTTTGCATCTCAACTTTTTTTTACTATCTTGAAGGATTACATTTTTGTATTTAGAATCAGTTGTGAGAAGTGAAGCAGACGTGAAAATTGCATCCTGCGTAGTTGTCTCGGTGAAGCAATGTGGCAGAACCAAGAAGGCTACATGACACGGGAAGCTTGATCACACTGCTACTGCATTCTCCTAGCTTATAAATTTGCTTATATTTAGTTATGTATTAATCTATAGTAATGATGATATATTGTATCACTTGGTTAGCTCTCCAGTAGTTTCAGCATGTTGCTTTTAAGTTTAAACCATATTTAGTGTCTTTGCTAGTTATGATTATGCCGAGCCAGTTTATAAAGCAAACGTGGTACTGAGAGGTGAGCTCCTGCTGGTGACTGCTGAAGTAGAGAAGGAGGAAGTGGCTGCTGAAGACACCGTGTGTCTTCCGTTCGGTTCCAAGCAGTAGCAGGAGTGTACTGTTGCAACGTTATGGATCATTTACATTCTTTGCTTTCCCCTGTTTCATGTGTCATTTACTATTCATTTTCATTTTTCTGGTTATGTGCATTTTCTTTCATGTTGTTGATACTTTAATTTCTACTAGTGTGTTGTACTGTTATCTCCTAGCTGCTTTAATTCTAATTTATTCATCTTGTTTCTAGATTTACATTCGGTTAACAGGAAAGTGGAGTAGCTGCTGCGTGTAGAGGACTCGGTTGCTGCAGTTGCTGGTTTTAGTTGATAGACGGTCACTGGTGCACCCCGTTCTGTTGCAAGGTAGGCATGTGATGTAAGCTGGTGGTGATTGAAGCAGGAGCAGAGGACAAGCGCGGGGATGGCGTAACGTTGCAAAGCAGTGCAGCTGGAGTAGGTTGCTGGATGACAAACGTGGGGTTGGCATGTTGGAGCTTGGTTTGCTAATGAATGAAACTTGAAGTAGTTGGAGTTGTGCAGGGAATGGAGCTAAGCAGGAACCGAGAGAAGGAGTCGGTGGAAGTTGCAGAAGATTGCAACCAAACCTGGAAATGCTGGAAATGCAAACTACACAGTTGGCTATATTGCAAACCGACCAAGGCCATGTTTGGCATTTAACTTTTGCAATAATCCATTTTTTATGCATTTTAGAATAGCCTAATCTCAATTTAATTTGTTAGCTTAAGGAGTAAAATTCTAAACTTAGTTGCATGATTAGTTATAGTCAATAGTTTGATTAGTTCATGAATTAGATTTAATTATGTCCTTAGTTCATTTCTATTTTATCATGCATTATTAAGTTATCATACATTAGGATTAATTTAGAATTTATCATGCAAGAGATATTTATCATGCATTAGTTAAATTTTATTGTTAAATTAGTAATTAGATATAATTAGGAGTAATTTAAAATTAATATTTTAGACATTTAGGCTTGTCGTTATTTTCTTAATTTTTCTAGGATTTTATTTCTTTAAATTTTAAGTTAGTTTAATTTGCATTTTGATTAAGTGGTTTAATTGCATTTTAGGTTTGTTCAATCTTATCTTAATTAATTTTGCTTCTTTATTTTAACATTTTATTTTAATTGCGTTAATTAATTTTAACTGTTTTAATTATTTTTGTAGGTTTTTGTTTTTAATTGCTCGAAACACTATAAGTAATATTAGCTCGATTTTATTTTATTTAGTTTATAATTGTTATTGTTTTCAGTAATTTTAATTTCAGCATTGTAGATCAACCCTTAACATTTCATCATTTGATAGAATATACTTAGGGTAAGATTAACCGATACTTAATTAGGCAATTCAACTTCTCTGTGGGACGATAATTCAGAACTCGAATCTCATTATTACTTGTACGACCCGTGCACTTGCGAAAATACGTTTAGCTCGTACCAGGTGCAGTTTGCCTTAAGCTGATTTGAAAGCTGCTACTGCCTTAGGTGCCCATTTAAAGCCATTCTTCGTAAGCATGTTGGTTAAGGGCCTACTAATGACACCATAACCTTGAATAAACTTTCGGTAATACCCAATTGGACCCAAGAATCCTCTGAAGGATTTAAGGTCTTTAGCTTGCTGCCACCTTTGATTTGCTTCTACTTTAGCAGGGTCAGTTGCCACACCTTTTTTTGAAATTATGTACCCCAAATATTCAACTTGCTTCTATCCAAAGAAGCACTTCTTTTTGTACTCAAAGGATGCTTCCTCAACAGCTGAAAAACGGTGTGCAAGTGTTCTACATGGCTATGCAGGTTAGCACTATAAATGGGATGTCATTAAAAAAAAAAAAAACAAAAACAAAATAGGGACCAAATATTTCGTTCATCAAAGATTGAAATGTGGCTGGGGCATTGGTTAAGCCAAAAGGCATTACCTTGAACTCATGGTGCCCTTGATGAGTCCTAAAAGCTGTTTTTGGTATATCCTCTGCCCTGACCTGAATCTACCAATAACCTGATCTCAAGTCCACTTTTGAGAAGTAGCAAGCTCCCTTTTATTCATCTAAGAGGTCTTCCATCACTGGTATAGGAAATTTGCTTTTTATGGTCATGGCATTTAACTCTCTGTAGTCCACACAAAGCCTCCATGAGCCATCTTTCTTTCTGATCAAGGGGCAAGGTGATGCAAAAGGGCTACTACTGGTCTGAATTACAGATGAAGAAAGCATCTCTGAAATCTGCCTCTCTACCTCAGCATTTTGGTGGTGTGGAAATCAGTAGGGTCTCAAGTTTACTGGTTAGGATCCAGGTTTTATAGGGATGCTATGATCATGCTTCCTCTCGGGGGGTTAGCCTACTGGTTCTCTAGATACATCCTCATAATCAGAGAGCACAGCCTTAATTTTTGGAGGTGTGTGAGTTTCATCACAATCCACACTCAACATGTATAATTCTCCAGCCAGGTCTTGATCTTTCCTTGCTAGCTTCTGCAATCGACCCTCTGAAATTACTTTGAGATTGTCCTTATGGTTACTTCCTTCAAAGTAATTTGCTGCCCATCTTTACTAAAGGACATAGACATCTACTTTAAGTCAAATAGTAAGGGACTATACTATTTCATCCAGTTCACACCAAGTACCATATCACTACCACCAAAGGGTAAAACCCTGAGATCATGCATGAATTTGTGCCCCTGCATCATCCACTCCAATTGCCCGCACTTAGTTGTAATGTACAGCTTATCTCCATTTGCAACAGTGATGGCCAAAGGAGTTGTGCACATGAGTTTAACACCTTCTTTTGTCCAACCAGGGTGACAAAGCTGCGTGTTCTTCCATTATCTATCAACGCATTGAGAGGTTTACCCTTTAGGCTTCCTTTTATCTTCAAAGTATTATGCCTAACAGTTCCAGTCAAGGCATTAAGAGAAATCTCCAAATTCTCTTCAGCAGCTTCCTCCTCTCCATTCACAGTTTGCCCAACTTCTATTAACTCATCTCCATTATCCCCAAGTTCTCTGGAAGTTCCTCAGCAGTTACCACATTTAGTTGCTTGGTTTTACATACATGGCGGGGTATGAATTTCTCACTACATTTGTAACTTAGGTTCTGTGCCTTTCTTTGTTTTATGAGGGTAGGTTTGTGGGTTGTAGGTGTATTCACAGCAGGATTCTTTTGAGTATGTGTCCAAGGGGTGTAAGTGTCTCGGGCATAGGTAGGATTGTTGGAAGTAAGGTTTGGTTTCATTGTCTGTTTGTGTTTTTTACTCTCTATAGTTCGTGTAATTTGGCTTGTCTGTATGCAACAATGAGGGATTGGGGTTGAATGGCCTTAACTCTAAGCTTAAGGTCTTCCTTTAGTCCACTAACAAAGCTTGACACAAAATACTTTTCTCCTAGGTAGAGGTTGAGTTGAAGCATGTAAGGTTTTAGCTTCTCAAACTTCTCCTGGTAATCTTCCAAAGTTGACCTCCGTGTTAGCTTATTAAGCTCCTCCACAATGTCAACACAGTTCCTATCTCCAAACCTTAGATACAAATCTGGCAAACTCTTGCCATGTGACCCTATTCTATTGCATAGCATAACCGTCATACCAGATTACAGCCCTTCCAGTTAAATACATAACTGCTAATTCCATCTTCTGATTCTCAGCTATGCCAAAAATGGAAAAATATTTTTGGCACTTT
Organism: Firmiana major; assembly: GCA_033439115.1. Taxonomy (NCBI): domain Eukaryota; kingdom Viridiplantae; phylum Streptophyta; class Magnoliopsida; order Malvales; family Malvaceae; genus Firmiana; species Firmiana major. The sequence goes on from CM065912.1 coordinate 28,697,251, forward strand.
CTCAACCAACTCATCGGTTTATCACCCTCAAACATTGGCAACTCTATCTTAGGTTTGGGTGAGAAGGCATTTAAGCCTACGGTGGCATTAGGTACTAAAGCAGATTCATCATTCTTAACAGATAACATATTCTCAAGAGGATTCAAAGAAAAATGCTCCTGTTGGCCGTTGGACAGTATACCAGGCTTATCAAGCTTGTAGTTAAACTCGCCATTTTCATCAATAACAGTTATCTCAATGGGATTCTTACCTTCTCTCCTGGTTGGTTGCACAGGTGAAGGTTGAGAGCTACTGGAAGTTGCCATGCCCCCCGGATCAGGCCGGATATGAGAAGTTACTTTCATGATCAATGTCTCGAGCATCTTGTTGGTACAACTCTGGTTCTCAGCAAACTTGTCTTTGATTCCTCGCCTTTGTTCTTCCCACCATCGTGGTACTGCATTCTCAGCAGCCTTCAAGGTTTCCAGTTGGCTTTGTATTGCTTGTATCTGCTCGTGTAAGGAAGTAAGTCTCGTGCCTTCTGCCTAGCTCTCTACTTGCTCTTTTTACCCTGCTTTGCTCGAATGGATTCCAACTACTCTGATAACAAATCTGTCACAGTCTTCAATGGCTGTAACGAGTTCTGTCCAAGGCAGTGAACAAAATAGAAGAAGAAAAAGATAAGACCAGAAAGAAATAGGAGAGAAAATCAATAGTTTGTATTCTGAAAATTCCCTGTTACTATGGTTGCTGTCACGGGGTTATTTCGGACTAAGCCTTTCCGCACCTCGTGATGGCACTAAGTCTCGCACTTAGTCAACCAACCAACACACCACTCGAACACAATCACAAGCAATAGGGCTAATGTGCAAGGAAACGCTCACTTACAGGAATCCCCAACCTTTATATTCACAATTTACAAAGGAAATAGGTTTGCTGCAGGGACACAACAACAACTCACACAAGGAGGTATGTGTCTCACTGCCTTTCTCAACCAACATTATATAGGCAAGCACTGGCTGACACCCCCAGCCAGAAAAGGAAAGCATTAATGCACTGAATCCCACTGATCACGACCAGATTGCCTCTGAGATCTTGCCCCAGATATGGCAAGTCAACTGTCTCAGCACGGATCCTGCCGGATTCTCACGGATTCTCCCGAGATTCTTGCAATCTCCCACAATCATGTCCGACCATCAATGAGCCTTGATGCGCGCCTGAAAATCCACCGACGCGTATCAATCCGCATTCAGTGCTCGTCAACTCTTTCAATGCCTATCAAGAGTGAAGTCCGCCCCACGCAGATTTGGCAGCAGCCAACTGCCATCTTGTGTCAAGCCCCCATCTAAGGCCTGCTCGATGCCACCGAGTGCCAGCTTGCGCACAATCCCGCATCCTGCGCGCGCACATCGCGCACTGCGGCATATCTCGCACGCTGCGCAAATCTCGCACGCTGCGCGCAAATCATGCGCGCCCCGCGCGCATCCAGCTCACGAGGGTGTGACAAACTCTCCCCCACCGGATGGAGCCGACGTCCTCGTCGGGAGGGTTTCCAAGTACGCCTGCACCTGGTCTTCAAACTGCCACAGTGTCACATCCCTTTTCCCATGACTCACTTCCATCTTCCCATCGAACAAGAAAATCAGTGCGCCTATTCTTACTGCTCACGCCCTGAGTGTTGTGAGCGAGAATCTCCTTCAACTTCTTTTGGAACTCTTTTCGGATAGTTGGAGGAGCTCTCTTCCCTTGCTCACACGTCTCATCTTGATGAAATGGCTTGAGGAAGCTCACATGGAAGGTCGGATGGATCTTCATGCTCGCGGGTAGTTCAAGCCGATAGGCTACATTCCCAACTCGCTTGACTACCTTGAATGGCCCATCATATTTTTGGACAAGACCTTTATGGTACCGCTTGTTCATCACCTTCTTCCATATCTGAGGTGTGAGTTTCAAGAGCACAAGGTCCCCTTCTTGAAACTCCAAGGGCCGTCTATGTCTATCTGCATACTCCTTCATCCTCTGCTGTGCCATAGCCAAGCTGTCCCGTGCCTGATCAATGAGCTCCTGTTTATCACGGGCAAATCTGTATGCAGCTGGGCAGCTTCCTTGCGTTTGCTGCTTGACTACCTCGGCAGGTGTTAAGGGTTGACGCCCAAATGCTAGCTCCGATGGGCTCAATCCTGTTGCAGAAGACTTATGCAGATTGTAGCAAAATTGGGCAACATCAAGTAAACTTACCCAATTTCGCTGACTTGCAGTCACATAGTGCCGCAAGTACTCCTCCACCAAAGCATTCACCCGCTCGTCTGGCCATCTGTCTGCGGATGGTTTGCGGTGGAGAACTTCAATTCTGAACCAAGCAGTTTGAACAACACTGTCCAGAATTTACTAGTGAACCGAGCATCTCGATCGCTCACAATGTCTCTAGGGAGTCCAAATACTTTCACCACGTATTTGAACATCAGCTCCGCGGCTAGTTCTGCAGTACAAACTTGAGGCGCTGCAATGAAGACTGCATACTTAGAGAATCGATCGACCACTACCAAGATGGATCCCATTCCATCTACCACTGGCATGCCTACTATAAAATCCATAGAAAGAGACTCCCAAGGTCCCTCTGGTATTGGCAGCGGTTGAAGCAGCCCAGCCTGCTTCCTCTTCTCGGTTTTGTCTAGTTGGCACACTAGACAAGTGCGGACATACAACTCAATGTCCTCCAACATCTTTGGCCAGAAGTAATTCCTCGATATTAAGGCAAACATCCTTTCCACACCCGGATGTCCTGCCCATTGCGGATCGTGGGTCTCTTTCAACAACTCGCGCCTCAATCCCCCGCCCTTAGGGACATATAATCTACCTCCTTTTGCATAGAGGAGATCATTTTCGACCCAATACTTCCGAACAACACCATCTAAGACTTGTCGTCTGGTCTTGCAGTAGGCAACATCAGCCTCAGCAGCCAACTTTATCCGCTCGACAAAATCGGACTGGACCAAGGTCAAGGAAGCCACAAAGGATTGCACCTCCTTTCGACTCAATGCATCAGCCACCCGGTTCTCTCATCCCGCACGATGCAACCAGGTGAAGTCAAACTCAGCAAGAAACTCCTGCCACCTTGCCTGCTTGGCCGACAGGTTCTTCTGTGTTTTGAAGAAAGTGTTGGCAACGTTATCCGTCACCACAGTGAACCTGGTTCCCAACAAATAGTGCCTCCAAACACTCCGGCAATAAATGACAGCAGTCATCTCTTTCTCATGCGCCGAGTAGCGCTGCTCCGCTTCCTTCAACTTCCGACTTTCATAGGCTATGGGGTGGCCCTCCTGGATCAGCACTCCCCCTATAGCCTTATCCGAGGCGTCTGTGTGTACCTCAAAAGGGCTCTCGAAGTCTGGCAGTCTAAGCACAGGCTCGGAGGTCACCGCCTCCTTGACTTTCTCGAAGGCTTCTTCACACTGGACTGTCCACTCCCATGGTTTCCCCTTCTTTAACAAATCTGTGAGGGGACTGACCAATTTGGAAAATCCTGCGATGAACCGTCGGTAGTAATTAGCCAAGCCTAGAAACGATCTCAACTCTGACACCGTCTTTGGGAAGGACCACTCCACAATTGCTTGGATTTTTCTCTCATCCATGCGGATCTTTCCCTTACTCACCTTGTGCCCGAGAAACAAGATCTCCTGCATGCCAAACTCACATTTTTCCTTTTTGACATATAACGAGTGCTCCCTTAGTTTAGCGAACACCTTCCCAAGGTGCTCCACATGTGCCTCAAGGGTCTCACTGTACACCACAATGTCATCAAGGTACACCACAACAAAGTTATCCAAAAACTCGTATAGGACGTCGTTCATGAGGTTACAGAATGTAGCTGGGGCATTTGTTAGACCGAAAGGCATCACCAAGAACTCAAACGATCCATATCTCGTCACCATGGTCGTCTTTGATTCGTCCCCAGGGGCTATCCGGACTTGCCAGTACCCTGACCGCAAGTCTAGCTTGGTGAAATAGGCCGCCTTGGTCAACTTGTCGAACAAATCTGCTACATTTGGTATAGGATACTTGTTCCTTATCGTAACCTTGTTCAATGCCCGATAATCTACGCACATTCGAAGGGACCCATCTTGCTTCTTTTGAAAGAGCACAGGGGCACCATATGGGGCCTTCGATGGCTGAACAAGACCAGCCTCCAGCAACTCGTTGAGCTGTTTCCTCAACTCTGCCAACTCCTGTGGGGGCATCCGATAAGGTGCCTTTGCTGGTGGTCTTGCTCCTGGTTCCAACTCGATCCGGTGATCAACATTTCGCCGCGGTGGCAACTCCTTAGGCAATTCGGGTGGCATCACATCGCGAAATTTCTCGAGCACATTCGCGATGCAGTCAGGCACCTCCACAACATGGTCTGGTTTGATCTCAACCAGAGCTGCGAGCATAGTGGTCTCACCACGCTTTACTCCTGACTTGAGTTGCGAAGCCGATTGCATCAATGGCTTCTCTGCCACTCGTCCCTCATATTCTGCTGGGACAAAACCCGGATGCCCTTCATCACCAATCTATAAGCCATGATGGCTAGGTAGAGGCGCGGCCTTTGCCTCTACAAAGAACTCCATTCCGAGTATAATCTCGAAATCATCAAGGGGCACGACCATGAAAGAGCATGACTTCTCCCAATCACCAACTCTCAGCACTGTAGTCGTGACTCCTTGCACTGGCTGAGCTCCAGAATTCACTGCCTTGATTCTGCTAGAGCTCTTGGACAAAACTAGTCCAAACCGATTCACTACTCGTTGCGCTATGAAATTGTTGGTCGCGCCAGTATCCAACATCGCGCGCGCCACTCGACCATTCACCAACACTGGGACATACATCAGGCCCTTGTAGACAGTCCGCTTGTCTACGGTGATGGCATTCAGCAGCCGCAATGGGTTGAGTCGAGGGTTCTCCTCTTCTGACTCCGAATCCTCCTTAGCGATCAAGGCTGAAAGTCTTTCCCTTCGGGGATAATCTCTCGCACGGTGAGGTCCATCACATAGGAAGCACCCTGTCTTCTTACCTTGGGGTGGATCCGTCCCCTTTGGCTTTGATGGCTCACCATCCCTCTTCTTATCCCACCGACCTTTCCTGCCTTGTCTCTCGATTCGCTTCCCATCGGTTCTAGTCTTCCTCTTGTCAACATTGGAGGAGGTAGTTCCATGTTTAAAGTCGTTGAGGCTATCTGCCGCAGCAATGGCTGAAGGCAGGTCCGTCACCTTCAGTCGCCTCAACTCAGCCTGTGCCCAAGGCTGGAGCCCTGACAAAAAATTGAAGACTCGATCCTCCTCGAACATGTTGTTAATTTCCAGCATCAAGGAGCTGAACTCCTTGACATAGTCTCGCACAGCTCCTGTGTGCTTCAGTTTCTTCAACGATTCCCTCGCTAGCCACGCTGTGTTCATCGGAAGGAATTGATCCCTCAACTCCTTCTTCAACGCATCCCACGTCTGGATTGGGGTGCGCTCATTTCCCGCATCATCATCTAGCCGAGTCCGCCACCAGAGCTTCGCATCGCCACTGAGATACATGCTAGCGATGGAAACCTGCTCATCCGCATCCACTCGAGCAGCCTTGAAGTACTGCTCCATATCCCAAATGAAGTTTTCGAGTTCCTTAGCATTCCGACTCCCTTGGAATTGCTTAGGCTCGGGCACCTTCAGTTTGGATTGCGGTTTCTCCCCATTGTTTCCGCCATGATGCGAGTTACCAACGGCCAACTTCAGCAAGTTGACATCCGTGTCAATGTCACCTACTCGATCGGACAACGACTGGATCTGCTCCATCAAGTCAGTGACGCGATCGATGAGATCACTTTGGAAGTCACTCATCGCTCGCTGAAGATCTGCAATGGCTTGCGAATGGAGTGCAGCCTGCTCCGACAGTGAGGTAGCGTCTGGCGCAGGCGCACCGATCAGCTCCTCTAGGACGGCAACTCTCTTGCTCAACGTTCCGGCCATCGAAACACGGGCTCTGATACCAACTGTCACGGGGTTATTTCGGACTAAGCCTTTCCGCACCTCGTGATGGCACTAAGTCTCGCACTTAGTCAGCCAACCAACACACCACTCGAACACAATCACAAGCAATAGGGCCAATGCGCAAGGAAACGCTCACTTACAGGAATCCCCAACCTTTATATTCACAATTTACAAAGGAAATAGGTTTGCTGCAGGGACACAACAACAACTCACACAAGGAGGTCTGTGTCTCACTGCCTTTCTCAACCAACATTATATAGGCAAGCACTGGCTGACACCCCCAGCCAGAAAAGGAAAGCATTAATGCACTGAATCCCACTGATCACGACCAGATTGCCTCCTGAGATCTTGCCCCAGATATGGCAAGTCAACTGTCTCAGCACGGATCCTGTCGGATTCTCACGGATTCTCCCGAGATTCTTGCAATCTCCCACAATCATGTCCGACCATCAATGAGCCTTGATGCGCGCCTGAAAATCCGCCGACGCGTATCAATCCGCATTCAGTGCTCGTCAACTCTTTCAATGCCTATCAAGCGTGAAGTCCGCCCCACGCAGATTTGGCAGCAGCTAACTGCTATCTTGTGTCAAGCCCCCATCTAAGGCCTACTCGATGCCACCGAGTGCCAGCTTGCGCACAATCCCGCATCCTGCACGCGCACATCGCGCACTGCGCGCATATCTCGCACGTTGCGCGCAAATCTCGCACGCTGCGCGCAAATCATGCGCGCCCCGCGCACATCCAGCTCACGAGGGTGTGACAGTTGCTATATATTTGTACTGCGAAACACGTGTGACCTGACCTATACAATAAGGACAAAGGACAACTACTGCATCAGCCTAATGCTTATTTGTCAGCTCAGCAGGTTCTTTACTCATGCTCCTCTCCTTGCATTCAGCGCTTGCTTGCCTCGTGTCTGCTGTCAGCTCAGCTTCGCTGCAGCTTGGCTTCCCATCCACAGCTGTCTCTTTCTTCAGTTTCATCTCCCTCTTTCCAATTGACTCAGCTCGTGGCTTACCTCTTTCTTCCCAATTTTACAACCCAGCTCCTTGCGAACAATCTTTGTATTCATCCAATTCATCACACTTTGGTAGTGAATTGTGGTAAACATGCAGGTGCATATTGTTGCATGGTTGATATGTGACTATTGCTTTTCTTTTTTTTGGACAGAGGATTTAAATTTTTAGTCTTAAGAAGTTTCTCCTATCTTTTCCTCTCTCTCTTTCCCTGTCCTTTTTCCTTTCCAGTTTTTTTTTTTAACCATCAGGCTTCTTTATTTTTATTTTATTTTATTTTATTTTTGCTGTTATTTTCAATCCCGATTCTCCTCATTCCGTTTCCCTTACTTTTTGTCTTTTATCTCATGCTTTGGATCTCAGATTCCGTCTTAATTTATCAAAATGTTGATGTTTCACGCATCTTTCTAGTTTTCGAATTTAATGAAAATCAGGAACACAAATTGAGAAAAAGAAACATGGAAAAAAGGAAGCTTTGGGTAAATCTTTGTACATTTATTCATTAATTTATTTCATTCTCTTTTGAATAATTTCTCTAATTTTAATTATGTCCACAGAAAAATTGAAGCGGATGGTCAGAGGATTGTCTTTATTTTGGCAATCAGACCGCGACCCTTAACTTGGGAATAAAGAGGGGAAAGATAGCATGCCACAAGAGCGAGGCTAGGTTTGGAACCCTACAGCGAGAGGGACGGCTCACGAACCGGGCTTCTAAAGATGAGGCCTTTTGGCGAAGCCAAGTAAATTTCAGGCCACCAAACCCTGCAACTGATGAGAAGGCCCTATGGAGCAAAGCGAAGCACGTACGTTGTCACACTCTCTGCCTTCCAGAGGTGTCTATAGGACAGGGCAAACGCAACGGAGCGCGACAGTTCGGGAGCGAATCCCCCACTGGCGGGGTGACAAGAGACGGCCATTTTGAGGCACATCATGACCTACAGGCAACACCGGCGAGACCTAGGAAGGCAACCGATTGGGAGTGCAAGAAAGGGTAATGGAAAGTTGATCTTCCAATAAGAGAGTGGATGGAGAGTGTTCGGATTGCATTGGGTATGTATTCAAATTTTAATTTTTTTCTATATTATTATTATTATTATTATTATTTTTGGAGAGGAAAAGGTCCTTGGGAGCTTTGTTAAACTTCTTTCTTGGAGCATTTACATCTCATTTTTTCAAATAAAATAAATGTAGTAAGTTATCCTTGCAGTAACAGGACTTTATGTAATCCTTTTCTGCATGTTTGGAAGAAGCAACTCCAAAGAGAGAGAGGACTGAGAGCCTTCGTCAAAGATGTGAGAGAAAAAATACTTGCTTGGCTAAGAAGATGGTTGAGATCTTCGCAATAAGCAAATGGATCTTCCTTTTTATGCTTATCTATGCTCATTTCTCTACTGCATGTACTATCTTTTCTCCATTTGCATATATTGGTCCTATTATCTCTGTTCCACTTGCTTACATAAACTTCATTTCTCTTATTTTAGGTTTTAATCTTTTCGTGTTCTTACATTGCTTTTGGATTATGCTTCCTGGGTTTTTGTTATTTTCGAGATCTGTTAATTGCATTAGCTACATTTACTTGGTAAATCTGTTGTCTCATGTTGGAGATTTTGGTTTGTTTATTTGCTTTTTATGTTTTTGACACTAAACAATGTTTATCAAAAGTTGAATCGGATTTCAGTTAGTTTAGTTAAGAGCTTGATTTGACCAATGTTCAAGGTTGAGTTCGTCTAATGTTTTGTCACTCCTTGATTCCTTCAAAGATTGGCGACAAACATTTTAATTCCCGTATATTTCAATGATCATTCCATTCTATTCCATTCAATTTACTGCAAATGCCCACATCAATTTCCAACAAAGATTCCTATCTCTTTTTTTGCCCTTTCTAGCTATAATAAACTCGATTTACTTCATATTCTTTGATAAAGCCATTAGGTCACCGCCAGTAAATTGTCTCTGTGTACCTTTAGTAAAGAGTGAGCTCTACTTAAGCTTCAACAGAGCCGGTATAGAGATTTTGTGCCTTAATAACTTTGTACAACTCAAGCTGATTTGATTTTTAATTAAAAGTCTAAAAGTGTGGCTTCAATGTGTACTTGGGTTTTTTTTCTTTTCTAAATTCCAAGTTCAATCTATCAGTTAGCGACTGGTCATAATTTGAAATAGGCTTTGAGTGTTGATGATGACAACCTTTTGCAAAATTTATTTTTTCTTCCTCTTTCTATTATTCTGCATTGCACATTTTAGCTGTCTAACTTTGGTTTGCATTATTCCAGAATCTCCAGACCTATCACTTATGATTCATAACAAGGGAGAAAGGCCTCTTACCATTAAAATATCTTCTCCTGCTTTTGTTCAGCTGGATGAAACAGATGTTGAACTCAAAGAGATACAAGACAAAAAGGTATTTGTAAACAATACTGTAAGTTATGTGCAAGCTTCAAGGTTAGGATCACTAATTATGGCTCATCAAAGGTCTTAGGTTTTTAGAATTAAGACCTTCTTTTGCACTGCAACTCACATTAAGGAAAAATGTAGCAAAAAAAAAAAAAACTACTAATGTTTACACGTTAATGGGGACTTCATAGAATCCTTTTGAGCATGTTTGTAGCTCAAGACTATGGAACAAGTTATGTTTGTATCTTGATAATTGAAAGAAGATAGAAGTGATAATCAAGGACTGTGAGTCAGTGGCAAGGTTAAAGGCAAGGAAGCAGGTTGATATATATATTTATATGAAAATTGATATCTTTTATGAACTTTTTGTTTCATATTGGAAAACTGAAAAGGAAAGTACATAAGTTATGTGGTCTTAATAATATGTACCTGTTTATTTGGTAATGGTATGTAGGCTTATTCCAATCAATTGGAGCTTCAAGTAAATTAATTAACTGGCTCAAAAGGTACAAGGTGCCTTACTTGAACCCTTTTCGTAAAGAAAGAATATTTTGCGTATTTCTTTTTACATTAGTGTCCAAATACCTCAATCATTGTTTGCAATGCAGTTACAGGATTATAAACCATCTCCTTGGCTTGGATAGTGACATAAGAATATGGTTGTTGCTCCATTATACAATTTTAGAGTTGTGAATTTCTATCTTTGTTAGTAGTGTCTTCTTGATTCGCTATTTGCTTGGTTAACTACAAAAATAATAGTCTTTGCACCAAATAGACACCGAAGTTTAAAATAATAGCAAAAAATGTTTATGACTATGTGAATATCTTTAAATAGACACCAAAGTTTAAAAGCATTTTTGCACATCTGATGAAGTAGGATAAACAATGTCTTGATTGGTTAACGGAAAAAATATTATGCACTTCATATATAACACTTAAGCAACTGTTCTATAATCTCATCATGGTTTCATCCAATGTAGACAAGAGTTTTCTTTCAATTAAACTAATTTATTTTCTTAATTGAAATTTCTTTCTCTTAATGCAGATAGAAGACGAGTTTTCTTTTAAGGGGTTGCAGCTGTTTATTCAACGTAAGTAACTTCTTAATTTTCCGAAGTTCACAGATATTTATTTAATTTCTTCACTTGCTTCATTTTCAGTGTTGAGAATTGGAATGATCTAAATCACAGACACTGTAGTGAACAAAAACAGCCAACGAAGGGATCAACATATCCAAGGGCTTCTGTCCTAGGGAAAAGTGTACTAATCAGTGTATTAAGTCAAATAACTAAGCCTGCCTATTTATTTGACATCACTTTGCTAGCACAGCTAAGACAAAAATTGTTGGTTTAATGATTTGTGCACAAAGTCTGTTGTTTCGAAGTCTCAAGCTCGAAAAATTTCAGGTATTTTTTTTTATTTAAGAGTATTTCTCATGCATTGGATAGACGAAAAGCAAAAACATTTTATGTAGTAAGAAATGCGGTCTAAGGGTTGTAATTGCGTTCCATTCACATATTTGTTCCTGAACAAGAGACTAAGAGAGGAAAGTGGATTAATTCCAAGTCACTTGCTGTTAAGGTAGGTTGTTAATTTCAGGTAAGTGTTGCTATTTAAAATCTCACATTTACTGATCTTTTGTTTGGGAATTAACCCTTGGTGGTGAATTGATTTGCTTTCCAGTCTGCTCATCATTCAATGTGGTGGAACAAGTTTGTGAATTATATGCATCCATGGGTACCCTTTATATTGAAAAATGTGGTTGGTATTGAAGATTATGAGATTTAGCATCCATTCTAGAAACTAGATTGCTATTAGTAACTGTTCAAGTTGTTATTTTTGAAATCTCAATCTCATTAATCTGTTGGACAATTGAAGAACTAGGTTTGGATCCTTCTATGGTATCATATCCATCCCAAACTATGCCATAATATTAAGGTCCTATGTTTCTATGTTGGAAGATTAGTTTCGTTTTGGGCTTGAAACTGTAGAAAAGATAGACATTTGTAGCAATAGTATTCTATGTTATTGTTCTGATTTATTAAACTATTCCATCTTTCTCTCAGTTATCAGCTTTAGGTTGTTCTTTTGGTTTGACTAAAAATATGGACTATTGTGTTTGAGTTGATCCTTGATATAGGTAGGTAGGAAGCCTTCTCAGACACAGGATAGTATTTGCAAATGTTGATAGAAAGATGTTAGAAATGAAAATAAAGTTACTCTTCCCATGAATCAAAATGAACTATGGACTACCTAACTCCTATGGGGATTACAAAGTTTGTCATGGTTCTGTCTTGGAATGTCAATGGGCTTAGAGAATTGATGTCTTGTGTTTGCAAAAGACTAACTTGCAAGCTAAGTATAACATTTATCATTAAAACTTTGAATGTCAGTGGTTTTAGAGTATTGATGTAGTGTATTGGCAAAAGAGTAATCTGCAGGAAAGTATAAAATTTATCATTTTATAACCAAGAAAATTTCAATTTTCTACTTTATCATGTGTCATGTTTAATTTGTTTTCATTTATTCATTTTTTCCAGATTATTTTGGTGGGTCACAACAGTGGACATCCATGCCTTTCTCTTGCATTGCAGCATCCCCAGAAAAAATCTCCAAAGAAATTTTCCTTTGTCCTACAATGATGTCTAATGTTCAGAGACCTTTAGATGCCTTCGCTGAAAAGGTATAGTATCAATGCAAGCTGCCAATTGTTGGACTTTTCGAGTAATTACACTGATTTACCTGATTTTGAGTTCCATTCAATGATTACTCTTGTGATCATATCATTAATTAAAAGACGACAAATTAGAATGAATTGTACCTGCTCATTTACAGTCTTACTCTTGGGATAATAGGTTGATATCTCCTGCTGTTCTACAAAGCACATTTTTATTTTTGGTATGAATCTTATATCTCCTGTTAGCTAGACTTGAAAAGAACAATCATTCTGTCTGAGATATTGACCAAACATGTGAAAGAACCAATTTTGCTCCAACATTACTCCAATGGTAGCTATCATTGCTGAATCTTTGTGGTTAAGGTTCACCTACAATTTTCATTGCTCTTAACTATCTGGTTTACTTGGGCTTATAAAAATAATAATAATAATAATACTTGAAGCTTGCTGCTGCTGAATGTTTCATGCAACAGTCAGTTTTTTATTTATGCAGTGAATGTTCTACACCTATTATGTTCTGATTTTGTATGATAAACAAATGAAGTTCTTAGTAGGATCTGTAAAACCGGTCTATTGTATGAACATTATTTAGTTCCGTCTTTCTTTTTGGTTTACTTTCTCCATATTAGTTCCACTTTTTAATTTCATTTGCTAACAATATCTACGGTTATAAATGCATATGAATAAATTGATAAGTTCTAGAATGAGGCAATTAAGCTTGCTGACTTGCATCATCACAATATTATGTCGTTCCATGGTGGTGTGCTTGATGGTCCTGGTAATTCCACGCCAACTGCGATAGCTTTTTGCATAGTTACTTAATTCTTAGTTAATTTTCTGCCCAATTGAGTTAAATAGGTATTGGATTAAAGGAGTTCATGAGGTATTTGTTGAACTGTTATGAAATAATTTTTTTCTGGGTTTCAATTTACTCTCAAGTTGTGCTCTGTTTTGCTTCAATCCTACTTTGATCAATTGTGGCTACTGTTTAGGTCTGTTTAGAAGTCAATTTGGGTTAGTTTCATGCATCAAAATCATTAGATAATAGGTATAATCAATTTGGAATTAAAGTAAGTAAACAGTAGTAGGTTTATGCATATGGCTTCACGGTTTTGCAATTTTTCATGCATGTATTTCATGGCTGCTGTTGAGTCATAGTTTTTAGTTTAAATTAAGTTAAAGAATTCCAAACTCTATGTTTATTAAGTTAACTAAAGTCTTGGCTTAGTTACTTGGTTTAATTACTCATATAGCTTAAGGTTTCCATGGGAATTTATGCATTTGTTTCTAGTTTTGCATGTGTCACGGGTTTTGGATGTTTGCATTCAATTCTGACTTGCTTCAATTGAGGTGGCTGTTAAGGGTAGTTTTAGGACATATTTCATGCATTAAATTCATTAGGCATTTGGCTTAGTTAATTGGGCATTTGAACAATTAAAAAGCATTAGTTTAAGTCTCTTGTAGTTCTCGGTTTTTACATAGTTTCATGCTTAGTTTAGATTTTGTTCTGGGTCACTTTTTCATGATTAATTTGTGCTAAAAAAATTCCAGAATTTAAGTTAAAATACTTTAGATTTAGTTTAGGTCGTAGGATTACATAGTTAATCAAAGTATAGGTTAGCGTTAAATTGTTGCTTTAGATTTTAGTTTCCATTTGTCACGGTTTTCAGTCAAACCGCATTCAAATTTCCAGATTTAAATTCAGTTTTAAGTTAAGTTTTAGCTCACTTTAGCATTAGGAATCAAGGTTTTAAGGTCTCGTTAAGTTTAGGTTCAGTTTAAATTAATCTCTTGTGCACAGCTGAGATTTTTATGTATTGGGAAGCAGCAAAAAGGTATACACTATATATATATATATATATATATATATATATATATATATATATATATATATATATAGGTTTACGAATGGAATAGAAGAGAAATAAAAAATGTATTCTGCAAAATAAAAAAGAGAAGGAACATATGTATTTTGTTGTTTGGTTGGTGGAATGGAATAATTATTCTGAACTAGTTTCTTGTTTGGTTGACAAGAATAGCGATAAGGAATTAAGGAAGAATATATCTAAAATGTTCGAGATACCTTTTATATTAATTTATCAAAATTTTTAACATTTTTCTACCTATTTCCATTTTTTTAACCTTAAAAAATTCCAAAATATCTTTATTTATCAAATTTGTTAAATTTTCTTTATATATTTGTTTCATCCATTTGCTTTTTTTAATCCTACAAGAATATCCAAAAAGCTCATATTTATCTAGCGCACAAGAAAAAAAAAATACTCATATTTATCAAATTTATCAACTTCTTTTTATATATTTTTACACATTTTCTTATTTTTTTTTAATTTTAAGAAATTGTTCGAAGTAGTGGCCGAAGCATACCGTAGTATTTGAATGCTCTAAAATGGCATAGGAATACTCTTCAAAATTACCAAGTCTGTTAAGAAAATACAGGATTTCACTGACAATTAAAAAGAAGCTACGTGGACTAAATTTGCTGCTCATTTTTAGCCAAAAAAGAACTATTGTAAATCAACTTACAACCAGCGGCTACTATTTTGAGGCACCAGCATAATTCTTTCATAAAGCTGCCTCACTTATGTTAGCAGAAGAATTCATTCACGCAGGAAGTTCTAAAGCAACAGAAAATGAAACAAGTGGCAGAGAAAACAACAGCAACTGTATGTCAAATAGGTTCTTTCCCATCCCTCTTTTATCCAAGTAACCTCTTTCTTTCTAAATGCTCAAAAGTTTTCAATCAAACCTGATAGAGGTGATTTACCTCAAGTTCAATCGCGCGTCTGAGCCTCCGAATACAAAAGACTCAAAATAATAAAATTTTGTGCTCAAATAACTATGAGTCCAGAGTTTATTGAAGCCACACAGTGGATATCTATAAATACCCTATAGGTATGATAAAAAAATCTTAAGCTCTATTTTGTTAACAGAAACTCTACTTAAACATTTTTTTTTACTTAAGCATCGGAGTGCGCGCGCAGGGACAGATCCCTGCGCCTCTCTGACATTTACTGTTTTTGCAGAATCTTCAGTACATTTGGAGAAGACGACAAGGAAGACTACATCAGCATCATTTCATTGTTGTTAAGAGCAACAACAATTGGCATCGTCTGTGGGAAACAAACATAAAAGCTAATTCTTTTAGTAAAATGGTGAGAACACGTTCAACAGCAGCAGCGAACTTAGGGGAGGATAATTCTGTGAGTCCTCCCAACGGATCTGTGAGAAGACAGGAGCATATTGTAGATGGAGAGGGGGCTGCCATAGTTTACCTAGAGGAGTTTAAGGCTTTGAGATGTCAGAATGAGGAGGTTACTTAGGCACTCCAGCGTCAAAATAATCAGACAACTGCAGCCTTAAGAGCCATGGTGGATTTCTTCAATACTGCACTGGCACAGTTCACTCTACCCCCAGAAGTGCAGCAACTGGTGAGAAAGAATATCCCACAGCACACCCATGAAGAAGGTCAGCCCTCTGTAACTGCGAATTCGGGACAACTACAATGGGAGCCGACGGGCAACATGCAGCACATTACTCAGCAGCGGCAAGACTCTGCCGCAGGGTTTCAGGAGCAACACCCCACCGCAGCTCTGAGGGAGTACCCTGCAGCAGGTCTGAGGGAGAACTTTGCCGTAGGGGTCAGGAGCCAAGACCCTGTCGCATCTCAGACGGAGAACCCTATCGCAGAGGTGAGGGAGGTTAGCCCTGTCGCAGGTCTGAGAGAATTCAACCCAACCGCAGCTCTGAGGGAGTACCCTGCCGCGGGCCTAAGGGAGAACTCTGTCGCAAGGATCAAGGGCTAAGACCCTACCGCAGGTCTAAGAGAGTTCAACACTGCCGCATCTCAGAGGGAGAACCCTGCCATAGGGGCGAGGGAGTTTAGCCCTATCGCAGGTCTGAGAGAGTTCAACCTTGTTGCAGCTCTGAGGGAGATAAACCTTGCCGCGGGTCTGAGGGAGAACCCTACCACAAGGGTCAAGAGTTAAGACCTATCTACATGTCTGAGAGGGTTCAACCCTGCTGCATCTTTGAGAGAGAACCCTACCGCAGGTCTGAAGGACAACCCTGTCGCATCTTTGAGGGAATACCCTGTCGCAGCTCTGAGGGAGATGAACCTTGCCGCAGGGGTTAGAAGTCAAAACCCTGCCGCAACACTGGGAGAAGACACTACCGTTGGGTTGATGCAAAATCTTGTCACAACACTGGGAGAAGACACTACCACTGAGCTGATGCAAAACCCTGCTGCAAATATCAGGTGTCGAAACCCTGCCGTAAATATCAGGTGTCGAAACCCTGTCGCAAAGGTGAGGGAATTAAACCCAACCGTAGAATTCAAGAGGCAGACTTCTGCCGCAGAATTTGAACGACATGATTTTGAAGCTCACGGATCTGGGGAGCTGCAGAGACAGAGTCCTCCTTTACTAGGTGGAATGTAACAAATTAGTGGATAGAATAGTCATGACTCCCAAAACTATTTCAAAGATCCAAGGTCGAATTATGGAATGGGAGGTGTAGGAAGAAGGGATACAATGCAGGCTCCTAGAGGGAGGGAAACTGTGGACGATGAGGAGATTTCTAACTGGGGAGCGAATCGTGTGCAGAATCCTCGAAACAGAGAAAGAAGGGATTCTTATTACTCAGACTCTTCTAGTGCCGAAGAAAGGGGAGCACACTCTACCCGAGGGTCGAAAAACGTTGAGAAAATCGTGGAAAGGATTCTGGAGAGGAAGAAGTTAGTGTCTCTCGAGGATAATCAGAGAATGAGAGTTCCTTTCAGTCCCAAGATTATGGACAAATCACTGTCGAAAAAGTTCAAGATGCCTTCTATGGCTACTTATTCCAGTAAAACTGACCCATATGACCATATACAGAGTTATGAATCCCTTATGTTGCTACATGGATGGGAAGACGAAATCATGTGCAGAGCCTTCTTGCTCACACTGTTGGGGCATGCTTTAAAATGGTTTAATTGGTTAAATGAGGGTTCTATCTCGTCCTTCGACCAATTACGAAGTGAATTTCTGAGAGCCTTCATGATCAACAGCCAACGAAAGAAGGATGCCACTTATTTACTTACCCTTAAACAAGGGAACAAAGAATCGCTGAAGAACTATGTAGATCGTTTTCGAGATGCGACCTTAGAGGTGAAAGATCTACTGGTGGGAGTAGCCATGGCAGCAATGCTGCAAGGGACGAAATCTGAGAAGTTACAAGAATCCTTGTCCCTTGATCAGCCAACGACTCTTTTCGATCTACTTACTAGAGCAAATAAATACGTTGCTCAAGAGGAAGTGATGAGGATGGTACAGTCTTGGGAGGCAAAGGAAGGAAGGAAAAGAGAGAGATGTACTTGAAAGAAGTTCTTCAAGACCTGACAGATTGGACAAGACTTCTAGGCTTAGGTATGAAAACTATATTAGGCTAAATGAGCCTTGTGTCGCTATTCTTGTCGCTATTGAAGGAACTGAACTGTTGGAGTTCCAAAAAAAAAAAGATTAGAGATTTGGGTCGAAATGTTGATGCTTATTGTGACTTTCATTCCGTTCATGGTCATCCTACTGAGAGATGCAGAGATCTGATGGATCAGTTAGAAAAATTGGCTTGAGGTGAGAAAATTAATCGCTTCCTGTGAAGAAGTGAAAGGCCTCGTTACCCTCTGCAAGATCGAAGGGATGATCGTCCGCGGAATATAAAAAATAATGATAGAGGGAGAAACAGGTCAAGAAATGGAGAAAAAGCTAGGCCAAATCCATGAGGCTACTGGCTGGATAATGAACCCATTAGCTCGACTATAAATGTTATTGTAGGGGGAGAATCGATGGCAGGAAGTTCTTCTGCTTCTCGTAAAAGTTGCGTGAGACTAACATATCAGATTCATACTGTGATGGAGGAAAAGGCGGATGAAGAACCTATTATGTTCACTCCGGCAGACAGGGGTGATATCGTCATACCTCATGACGATCCAATGGTGATATCAGCGGTGGTGGCAAAATATCCAGTGAGCAGAATCTTTGTAGACAATGGAAGTTCGGTGAACTTAATCTATTAGAATTGCTTCGAGAAAATGAATGTATCAGAAGATAGATTAAAACCCGTTATGACGCCACTGTACGGATTTACAGGTGAGAAAGTGAAGGTCGCCGGGTCTATAGAGTTACCTGTGACTCTAAGGGAAAGCCCAAAGGATGTGACTCGACAAGTATTCTTTATGGTTGTAAGATCAACCTCAGCTGCTTACAACATGATCTTAGGAAGGCCTCTACTAAATGATATGAGGGTGGTAATATCTTCTTGCTACCTATTAATGAAGTTCCTTACTCCCAATAGAGTCGGGCAAGTATGAGGAGATCAAAAGAGGGTTTGCACATGTTATATCGCCTCTACTGCCGAAAAATGGGTACAAAGAAAGGAGACATTGTATGTAGCTGACCCTCCTAAGCCTCAGCCTGTTGAGGAAACAAAAGCCATTGAGCTGATAAAAGGAGATGAAGAGAAGAAGGCATTCATAGGGACTAAACTGGATGAACAAACAAGGAGAGAGATAGCAGAATGCCTACAGAGAAACTTTGATGTCTTGGCTTGGACCCTGACTGATATGCCCGAGATTAATCCAGAAGTGATTTGGCATAGACTTAATGTTTCACCCGGGCATAAGCCTGTCAAACAAAAGAAGAGAAATTTTACCCCGAAAAGACAAAAGGCGATCACTGAGGAAGTTAATAAACTTTTAGAAGCTGAATTTATTAGAAAGATTTACTACCCTGAGTGGTTGGCCAATGTAGTAATGGTGAAGAAATCTAATGGGAAATGGCGAATGTGTGTGGATTTCACCGATTTGAATGAAGCTTGCCCCAAAGATTCGTATCCTTTGTCCCGAATTGATAAGCTTATAGATGAAACATCAAGGGTATGAACTCTTCAGTTTTCTAGATGCTTTCTCCGGGTACCATCAAATTATGCTTCATCCAAAAGATGAAGAGAAGACTTCCTTTATAACTGACGATGGAACATATTGTTATCGGGTAATGTAATTCAGTTTAAAGAACGCTGGGGCCACATATCAGCGAATGGTTAACAAAGTCTTTAAGATTCTCCTGGGAAACACAATGGAAGCCTATGTGGACGATATGATTATTAAAAGCAGAGCAGAAGAGTCTCACACTCATCAGATATCTAAGGTGTTTGATGTGTTGAAGGAATTCAGTATGAAGCTAAATCCCAACAAATGTTCATTCGAAGTTAGGTCTGGAAAGTTCTTGGGATTCATGATCACTAATAGAGGGATTGAAGCAAACCCCGAAAAGGTGCAACCAATCATAGATATGAAGCCACCAACCACAGTGAGAGAAGTTCAAAGACTGACAGGCAGAATAGCAGCTCTAAACCGATTTTTGTCAAAATCTGCAGAAATAAGCTTGTTGTTCTTCAAAACTCTACGGGTTGGAAGGAATTTCAAGTGGGCAGATGATTGCCAAAGAGCTTTTGAAGACTTGAAGGAATATTTGAAGCAATTACCTTTATTAACAAAGCCTTTGGAAGGAGAACATTTGTATATGTACTTAGGAGTCGGTGAATTTGTCGTCAGTGCGGTACTGCTGAAAAAAGATGAAACAGTGGATCGTCCCATCTATTATGTGAGTAAGGTCCTGCTAGACCCAGAGACCCGTTATTCCTCTAGCCGAAAAGCTAGCACTGGCCCTTGTGATGGCCTCTCACAAATTGCGTCCTTATTTTCAAGTGCACCCTATTTCTGTCCTAACGGATCAACCGTTAAGGCAAATTCTTCAGAAGCCTGAACACTCTAGGAGATTGGTGAAATGGGCAGTAGAACTCAGAGAGTATGATATCACGTTCCAGCCTAGGCAAGCCATTAAGGGCTAAGCTTTAGCAGATTTCATAGTAGAATGTACTAGCCCGAGGGGCAACATTGAAAAAAAAACTCGGTTGTGGGTACTGTATGTTGACGGAGCGTCGAGTGCAAATGGTAGTGGGGCCGATATAGTCTTAGTGTCACCAGAAAGGAGATCTTTAGAATATTCTTTGCGCTTTGGGTTCCCTAGTTCAAATAATATAGCTGAGTATGAGGCTCTTGTTGCTGAAATGAAGTTGGCAAAGAGGTTGCAAGTTCGCCACCCAATGGCGCATAGTGATTCTCAATTAGTGGTGAACCAATTCCATGAACAGTATGAAATCTGAGAGTCAATGTTGGTCCCTTATCTAAAGAAAGTTCAATCACTACCTCAAACTTTCGAAAACTTTCAATTGATATGAATTAACCGATCTGAAAACATACATGCAGATTCATTATCCAAATTAGCTTCTTCTAATGAGACCGAAGGAAGAACGGTGAAGGTGGAAAAACTTAAGCGACCTAGCATTGAAGAAGTCGAAGTGTGCAGCATTGAGATGGGGGACGATTGGAGAATCCCATTCAAACAGTATTTCATTGAAGGTACGCTCCCACAATACAAGGAAACAACTCGTCGTTTAAAGATACAAGGGACGAAATTCACACTAATAAACGGGGAATTGTACAAGAGGGGGTATTCATCACCCTTGTTAAAGTGCCTGAGGCCAGAACAAGCAAACTATGTCTTAGCTAAGGTACATGAAGGAATTTGTGGTGAGCACTTGGGAGCTAGAGCCCTTGCCTCTAAGATATTACGGTCGGGATTCTATTGGTCGACGATAAAGAAAGACGCGATGGATAAAGCCCGCAAGTGTGACAAGTGCCAAAGGTTTGCACCAATAACAACGGCCCCAATGGCTTCACTCCAGAGTATGGTACAACCAGCTCCCTTTGCACAATGGGAGTTAGACATTCTAGGACCATTTCCATTACCTACGGGTCAAAGAAAGTTTCCGTTGGTAGCTACCGATTACTTTACAAAATGGATTGAGGCAGAACCTTTAACTACAATCACATAGAAGAAAGTTGAAGCAATGGTATGGAAAGATATTATCTGTCGGTTCGAAATCCCACACGTCTTAAATACTGACCACTAAAAGCAGTTTAACTGTAACGCCTTTCGTGAGTTCTGCAAACACCTTGACATTCAACTAAGGATTTCCTCTGTTTCATATCCTCAAGCTAACGGACAAGCCGAAGTTAGCAACCGAACCATTCTTCATGGGTTGAAGACCAGACTGGATAAAGCTAAAGCAGCATGGGTGGATGAGTTGCCTAGTGTCTTATGGGTATATCACACCACTAGTCGAGTATCAATTGGAGAAACGCGCTTAGTCTGGTATACGACACTAAAGCATTGATTCTCGTGGAAATTGTAGCACTTTCACTCAGGGTAGTACCTTTAATGGAAGAAGAGAATTCGCAAGGGCTAAGGGAAAACCTAGATCTACTTGATTAGCATAGAGAGGCTGCAGCTATCCGACTGGCATCCTACCATCAAAGAGTAGCCAACTACTATAACAGTCAGGTTAAAGATAGACCGATGTCCGAGGGAGATTTGGTGCTTAGGAAGTCGCACATCACCAATGCCTTGAGGGAGGATGAAAAGTTCAGAGCCAATTGGGAAGACCCATATCGAATCAAACAGAGGATTGAGCCCACCACCTGCATCCTGGAAACTCTGCACGGGAAGAAAATAGAGAAGACATGGAACTCAAACCACTTAAAATTATATTGGAGTTAACTATTATGTCTTCTTTCCAAATCTTTATATTCTCGCATTATTATCTGTTTATTTTAAATGCATTGTCACAAGATACTATTATATGATCATTATGCAAATTACTTTTTTATTTTCCTATTATATTTTCAACATTTATGAATATGAATCTTGTGACAGAAAACAGATAAGCCGTAAGAGCTGAGGCGTGATAGCATCACTATGGCCAAGCATTGGAAACGTATAAGCAGTAAGAGCCTGAGGCGCGATAGCGTCATTGTGGCTAGGCGTTGAAGACAGATAAGCCGTAAAAGCCTGAGGCGCGATAGCGTCACTGTGGCTAGGCGTTAAAGACAGATAAGCCGTAAGAGCCTGAGGCGCGATAGCGGCACTGTGACCAGGCGTTGGAAACGTATAAGCCATAAGAGCCTGAGACGCGATAACGTCACTGTGGTCAGGCGTTGAAAACGTATAAGCCGTAAGAGCCTGAGGCGCGATAGAGTCATTGTGGTCAGGCATTGAAAATGTATAAGTCGTAAGAGCTTGAGGACAGATAAGTCGTAAGAACCTAAGGTGCGATAGCATCACTGTGGCCAGACGTTGGAAACGTATAAGCCGTAAGAGCCTGAGGAGCAATAGCGTCACTGTGGCCAGGCGTTGAAGATAGATAAGCCGTAAGAGCTTGAGGCGCGATAGCGTCACTGTGGCCAGGCATTGGAAATGTATAAGCCGTAAGAGCCTGAGGCGCGATAGCGTCACTGTGGCCAGGCGATGGAAACATATCAGCCGTAAGAACCAGAAGCGCACTCACGTCACGGTGGCCAGGCATCAGAAAAAGGTATGTTTACATGTGTAATTCTTTCAAATGTTTACAATATTAAGAATTTGGGGAGCATATATATATATATTTATTTATTCTTTTTAATAATAAATATTTATTCTTTTTAATAATAAATATTGTTTACTTCTCTTTTTTCTTAATGCATGTATATATATATATATATATATATATATATATATATATATATATATATATATATATATATATATATATATATATATATATATATATATATATATACGACGTATACATATAGATGATGATAGTAAGAATCAAATGAATACATGCATTAAGAAAAAAGAGAAGTAAACAATATTTATTATTAAAAAGAATAAATAATTTTTATTAAAATCTAAAAAATTCGTAACAATAGAATGATTTATTACAATAAAAAATTAAAAATTAAAAATAAATCAATCTCCTTGATCAGACTTCTGGCACTGGTGGCTCCTCACCATATAATCCATCAAGGGCACCAATTAGCTCAGGAGCATTATCTGGGCTCAGAGGCGGCAAAGGTCCAGTCAGGTTAGCCAAGTCATCCTGAGCAGCTTTCTTCAAAAACTCATCTGCTGGCTCAGCATCGGGCTCTTATTTAGTCCAATCAGGAGCCTCGAACAACATAGCTTCCGACGTATATAGGAGCTCGGGAAACTCTTCGCCCTCCCTGTGCTTCTCTAGCCAAGATCGGGCGAGATAGAAAGCATACTTCACAAACCCCGCAGAGTAGTCCTCTTTTCACCTAAAGTAATCTTTAGAGAGTTAATAGTCCCTCACGGCTTCTACCCTTATATGATCAATCTCTATTTGGCCAAAAGAAGCAGAAGGTCGACTCTCCAAATCCGTGATATGTTGCTCTCTGATACGATCAATCTCTATTTGGCCAAAAGAAGCAGAAGGTTGACTCTCCAAATCTGTGATATGTTGCTCTAACTCCTGATTGCGTTCAGCTAACCCGTTAAAACTGGTGAAAAGGGAATCATATTTGACTGCAAATTGTCTAGCTCAGTTTGCTTCTGTTGAAGATCGCCATTAAGTTTGTTAGACCTAGCTGTCTCAACGGTAAAATCCCCTTTGGCGAGCGTCAAGTCTTAAAGAGCCTTTGAAAGCTGTTCTTCCAAATCTCGCACCACCCCTGGTAGCCCAGATAGTTGATTATTAGCGTTCGCCAATTCCATGTTCCTATCCCTTAGTGCCTGGAGCTCTTTTTCAGTCTGATCGCGGTAAGCTCGATGTTGAGCATTATTAACGATGGTCCTTTGAGTAGCCTGAAAAGAAACATGAAAAATTAAAACTCAAAATAAGGCGAAGAGAAATATAATGAATGAGAATCGAAAGATTACCCTCATTAGCTTTAAATCAGCTACGTCCTCTCTCTCTGGAAAATTCCTAAATAATTGAGGTTCGTCTCTGGGAAGGATGATGGCTCGGCCCAATCGAGATGCTACCCTTGGCGTTTCCAAAGTATCATTGTCAAGCACTCTAGGGTATACTCGAAATTCTGATCCCTCCATCGTGTAGCGACCATCCACTCGGTATGACCTCTTATCTACAGGACCTATCTTAGGGAGAATATACATGTTTGCCATAGCAGATTCAACATATAAGTGCCTACGATTCTTTCGATTTGGTGAGGTCACATTGCATTCAGCGCGATCTCCAAACTGAGATCGATCCGAGGAGCTTGAAGTTCTTTGAGAATGCGAAGAAGCCTTCCCTTTACCTCGGGAAAGGTCTTTTAATCCTCCCTCTTGAAATTGAGTTAGAGCTAGAGGAGGGGTTGCCTGTCTGGAAGAAGGAGTCCGAACTCAGGATATCGGAGGTGAAATTGACATATCTCCGAAATCAGTAGCTATGGAACGAGGTCTCTTCTCAGTGGGTTCACTAGACGAACCCTTTTGCGTCCTCTGATGAATCAAAGCACATCTAACGCTGCTCATTTTTGCAAAAAAAGAAGAACCCATAAAATTGTTAAGATCGTCACATAAACGAGCAATTAAGAATTGTAAAGCATAAAGGGTTACCTTCAGGAGAGTTAAGATACTCCTGAAGGGACTTAACGTTTAACGTTTCATCATCTGGGAGGACCATAAAAGTGGAACCAAACCTTTCCCAGTTGCTCAAATCATCTAGATGATCACATTCAAGGCTAGATTCCCTATTTGTAGGATTTGGAGGAGAAACAGAGGGATTGATGGCATGAACACTTCCCATACCCCAACCAGCAGATGCTAAATTTTCAGGTGACAGGAAGTTATAAAGGCTAATTGGCTTGTCGACTAATAGCTCGTTCATAGTTAAAGACAATTGTCTCATAAGAGTAGCAATACGAGGACCTTTAGGGATACTATGCTTGGTTTCCCATCAAGTAGGGAAGTTAAGACCTTCAGGTACCTCTACAATAAGTCATTCTGACTTGAACCCATGGAGTTTGTTGGGAAGTTTTTCGAATAATTTGTTTTCAAACCTAGGTTCGGATACCCTTTAAATAGAATAAGGAATTAAGCCAAAACTACCCCGAAACCTGAAAAAAATATAGAACAAAGGGAGAGAATGAGGAACACCCCTCATTTGGTAATGCACAGTAAAACTAATTAATTGCTTCCAACTATGAGGGTGTAACTGGCTTGGAGCGATCCCTAGTTCCCTCAAAAAAGAAATCCCAAAATCGGAGATTGGGAAACGAAAACCTAACTCTAAAGATATCCTAAAGATAGCCACTCCGCTCGATACGCTACATACACCCCTCTCTTCAAGACTTGGAAGCTTATAAAAATACCCTTCGGGTAATGAGAACCTATGCCTAATATCTTGGAGGTCAACCTCTGTCAAAGTCGACTTAAACCCTAACTCTAGATGCTTTCTTACACCGTGACTTGCCATCCTAGACCTAAAAAAGAAAGCGAAACAATCCTAAATGCGATAAGGTTGAAACTCAGAGGTTTAGTGGTAGGGTTCTGGAGCAGACATGCGATAAAAGATTTGCGGCTGGATATGCCAATTCGACGACAGGGTGTGATAGGAGGCGACAGAGTGTGCGATCGCGGCAGGGGTATGCCGGTCGTGCGACAGGGGGTGTGTTAGGTGGCGACAGAGTATGCGATTGTGGTAGGGGTATGCCGGGTCATGCGACAGGGATGTTATAGTAGGCGACAGAGTTTATGTCAGTAAGCGATAGAGTATGGCGACAGAGGTATAGGGCGACAGAGTAGGAAAGTGCGACAGAGGTATAGGGCGACAGAGTAAGAAAGTGCGACAGTGGTGTAGCGATAGAGTAAGGAAGTGCGACAGAGCAATATGACGACAGAGTAAGGAAGTGCAACAGAGTTGCGATGGATTTGGGGTAGGAGTGCCTCAGTGTTGCGACAGAGTAGAGATAGAAATTCGGTAGGGTGCGACAAAGTTGGCGGTAGAGTTGTGGTAGTGGTACAAACGATTTTCCTAAACTATCTGGCGGTTTACCTTTATATAGTCACGGCTGAGATGGCTGAAACATCGCAGGAGCTTAAATGTCTCTCGTGAATAAAACGTTGCGTCCTTAATAGCCAACCCAGAAAGACATAATCCTCTTATTATACTCTCCCATAGGAAATTTCCTTATGGAAGAATGGGGAGCAATTGATAGAGGTGATTTACCTCAAGCCCAGTCGCACGCCTGGGCCTCCGAATACGAAAGGCCCAAAACAATAAAATTTTGGGCCCAACCAACTATGAGTCCTGAGCTTATTGAAGCCACACAGTGGACATCTATAAATACCCCACAAGTATGATAAAAAAACCCTAAGCTCTACTTTGTTAACAGAAACTCTGCTTAAACACTTTTTCTGACTTAAGCATCGGAGTGCGCGCGCAGGGACAGATTCCTGTGCCTCTCTAACCTTTATTGTTTTTGTAGAATCTTTAGTACATTTGGAGAAGACGACAAGGAAGACTACATCAACATCATTTCATTGTTGTTAAGAGCAACAACAAAACCAAACACCCAAAATCTTTCCATATTCATGGGCCCTAATTTACTAAAAATTGAAAATCCAACCATAATACCTTAAACCGAACGCCCATTTACTCTTACAAGTAGATTTGGTTGACATAGAAACATCAATCTTCTTAAATTTTTAGATTTCGAAGAACACCCAAATTTTCAGAAATTTTCTGTGAAGAGAGAGTCATGGAAAACCTAAGAGATTAAACAATAATGAATTGATATTGTTGACTTCGCTACAAGAGGATATTATTAGGAACAATATATATATATATATATATATATATATATATATATATATATGTATGTATATATTCTTAACTTCCCTTACGCTCAGAAAAACAAATAAGGGCATATCCCAAAGAATTAGGATTCCGACTTATAATTCTGTGCTGTTTTTTGTACCAATCAATGGAATTTGTGGGGCCGTCTAGAAAACTAGCGGAATGGAATGGATATTCATCCCAACCAAACGCATCGTAAGGCTTTGTTTTACAGGGTAGAAAAAAAACAAAAAAAATTAAAAGGAAAATGAATAGAGATGAAAATATTAAATTTTTTTAAATGTATTTGATAAGAAAGATATAAAATATGAAAAAATATAATTTTTTTGTCTTTCATTATTTGGTAAAGTTAAAAAATGAAAAAAAAATAATATTAATTTATTTTTATATCATTAATAAAATAAAATAAAAATTATAAATATGATTCGATTAGGGTTAAGAATAGTAATGCATATTACTTAACATTCTCTTCTGAACAATTTTGATATTGGTTTTTTTGATTAAGTTGATAATAAGTTATAATTATCTCATCTGAATTATTCAACTATTTTTCCTTATTTTCTCACATTGGCATTGCTTGGGTAGAAAAATGAGCTATCACTTTAATTTGCATTTCTTTTTTCAGTTTTCACATTTTGATTTATTGGTTTTATTCTTGATTGAGTGGCTTCACTATTATTAAAGTTCTTTCCTTAGTGGATCGACAAGCAAGCAAAAGGGTGGAAGCTTGGCCTTTGTTGATTTTGGCAGGAGGCGATGTTGGCTAAGTCTTTGCCATTGATCAGATCACTTGTAGGTTACCATTGCACAAACTCTTACTGTTTTCCAGATATCAACTGCTTAGTTATATGTGCTATCAAATGCATGTGGGATGGTATAGGTAACCAGGTTATACATCTTCCTTAAGTTATTGCTGCTGCTGTTTGCACTGCTGCTATGGACAAATCATGTTTATCTAGTCTTCCCGACCAATTATAGAAACTAAATGACTTCTTGTCTACCTCCTTGTATCTGTTGGGCCTCTATCTTTAATTGTTAAACAAATGTCATTGTGATTTGGATGAAAAATCAGTTTTTGGTTCTGTTAATCAATAGGCTCATTAAAACTATGGAGTGATTTTATTACTATTTTCTTTGCACTTTGTGCTTTTCTATTATCTTTATTTTTCATTTATGTATATAAACCTCGAAATAGAAATGACTTGAGTTTGGTTTCGGGAAAAGTAGGAATGATCAGAGTAATTTTCATTTACCTAGATGCCACATGGCTTTGATTCCTCTTACTATGCAGCAATCCTTCTCTTTCATGATAATTCTAAGTCATCTACTCGTGGAGCTAGAAACATAATATCTCGTCTTGTGCGTATGCCATTATCTTTTATTAACACGTGGTTTTATTTGAATATTCACCTTAGGATTTACCTCCACAATAGGATTCAAAAGTTAAAATCCTTTTGCCTGAATAAAACAATAATTGAAAGTTCTTAATGTGCCTTTCTTCTTTCATATGTTGACTAGTTGCATTCTTATTTACATATAAACCTAGGCTTTCAACTGTATTGATGCACCTAAAGTTTGCAGAGCGCTTAAAAGAAGCAATCAAATATACTGAGCAGGGACAAGAAGCACTTTAAAATTTATCTTGAGTTTTAATAGTGTTGCTGTCACTATCAACAGTTACGTGTTGCTGACGTTTCTACCTCGATCTTCATCCCATGTGCTTCAAAATATTCTGCAAAAAAGGAAATGATCAGAGGGACGCAGGGGTTTTTCCCTTCGTTTTTACTCCGATGCCAAAGTCAGAGAATAATTTTGACAGAGTTTCAATAGGAAATTGTCATCTGGTTTAAAAAATCATACTTGATCCCTATATAGGGAGTTTCCTCCTTTCGTAATTACACTTTTGTCATTTTTTATCAAAATGTCTCATATGCCAGATCATCCTCAGATGCCATGTGTCTTAATATAATTAGCTGAAATGACATTCGGAATATATTCATAACAATTGCTCCCCACTCTTTTGCGAATAAATTACTGATAAGCGAAAGAGTACATTTATAATTTTTTTTTTTAGGTCGGCACTGCCGTCACGTTGCGATTCACGCGGCCTGCGGCACTTATATATTGAGGCGGGATCGTTGCTTCGTTTCACTTCATGCAATCTCTCTGTTTTAAGTGCGACAACCCATAGATATTTGCGACAAGCTTTTGTTATCGGCAAGTAGCTATCCTTCCCGTCAACAGTTACCCATCGCGACAAGCTATAGATTGCGCACGATCAAGGACCATCACGGTAAAGCATTTATCCATCTCGGCAAGTGATTACCCATAGCGGCAAGCTGTTAACCTTCGCGGCAAGTGCTTACCCTTAGCGGCAAGCTGTTAGCCTTCGCGGCAAGTGCTTACCCTTAACGGCAAGCTGTTAATCTTCGCGGCAGATCTATTTATTCGCGGCAGGCAGAGTCCATTCGCGGCCAACTCTGATGCCTAGACGAGGTACCGACAAACAAATAAATTTGGGCTCCCCTTCTAGACTTAGGGAATCTGACCTTGAGTCTATTCGTAATAATTTTCCTTTGCCTGAGGATTATTTTTATAGACTTCCAACTGATAAGGAATGCTCCCCTCAAGCAGTTAGTAGTGGCATTCCCGTTCACTTAGCTTCGCTAGAGTTCGGACTTCATTTTCCCTTACCTGACTTTGGAGTTACTTTTCTCCAGCATTTCAGTATAGTTCTTGCTCAACTTCATCCTAATGGATAGGCACAGGTGGTCGGGTTTTTCATCATATGCCATAGATACGGTGTAACGCCTACCGTTCCTTTGTTTAGTTCATTTTTTCAAGTTCGTAATGTCCCGAACTTGACTTGCTTTAGTATTCATAGGGTTGTTGGGGTAGGACAAAGTAGCAAGTTTTTTGGAAGACTACCATCTAAGTTGCACAATTATGCTTCAGATTGGATTATTGTTGAGTTTCCGCCGTCTTTAAACATTCCCACTCATTAGTGTCTTCGTGATCCCCCTAACATTTGTTGTCCTTCTGACTTAAGACATTTATACAGCTCCTTAATCTCTCAGCTACAAGTGGATGATGAGAGTACTTTGTCATCTTTACTAACTCCAGAGAATATAACTACTGCTGGCTGAGGGCGCCTTTCCATTGTTCCCATTTCTGCACCTGCACCCGTCTTGCCTCCTACTTTCGTGGAAGAGGGTCAAGGTGTGAGAAACCCTTTTGGGTCCTCTGAAGAAAATTCTGATGAAAATTTGGAATGGGGTCAAGGGGAGGCTTTTGGAAACCCTTTCTAGATTTTCCTTCCGATGAAAGTTTGGCTAACATTCACTCTCTTGATGCTTATCTTAATTCGTGTGATTTCACATTGCATTCACATGTACACATAATTGTTCATTTCTTAAGTGGTCGTTCTGATTCTTTTTGGTTTCTTTTCTTTTAGGAACGAGCGCACTCGGAAGAGCTTTTACTCAACGAGATGAACCGGAGAGTGCTCCTGAAGCTGTTCGTCCACAAAAGTGAAGGCGTCCACAAGTTTTCAGACAGGTTAGGGAAACTTCTTCTCGAGTTCGAGCTCGAGATGATAGATCAAGACCCCCCTACAACTTCTTCACCACATCATGAAGGATCGGGTTCTCGAACTCAGGGCAAAGGCAAACAACCTGCGATAGAAGCTCCTGCTCTTGATCCCGAGTTAGAGGAACATCATCGGAGGAATATGGCAGAATGCAACCTTACCCGTCCTTCGCGTACTGATTGGCGATTATTACATATTGAACCGATCTTACGAAATGCTCCAGTGCTTCCACAAATAGCGGAGCTGAACTCATCCCGATATCAAGTAGATGGTGGCATAGTCGTTCGGGGACAGAGCTTTATTGTTCATCCTGGCGTTAATGACAATGACTCAATCCATGATCCAGGAGTAGCATTGTCACGACCCAAATTACCTAAAAATCAAAGTAAATTTTTCGTTTTTTATTTATAATTTAATTCTTACCTTTCTCTCATCGTGACCATCCTACAACACAGTTGGGCTATGATTCGGTGTTAGTCACCTTACACTATTTACCACTTCATTTCAATAATCACATTCATATATCAGAGTTTACTATCTTTTGACTTTAAATAAATACATACACATTGGTATTTGTAACTCTACATCCCCGACATCATATCCGTATACAGTACTGTGCATTGCATATTTAGATACAAAACCATACAAATGTGTATACCTGTCTCTCGATGGGAAGCAGCGGATATCAAACATGCAAGTCCTCAGCCGCTTAATAACTATTGCAAGTGCTCTGAAAAGATGGAAAAATAAGGAGGGTGAGCAAACCACACGCTTAGTAAGACAATTATGCAAGTAAGTAGATAGCTCCACTATCTACATGCTCATAATGCCATGCCCTTAAATCCATTTCTTTTCATTAAAATCATCAAGCACAAAGTCATGCAAACGTCAATGACTTAGTTAATAAAACTGTTCGTGTATATATAAATCATACTACTTATGCATCAAAGCATTTTATGTGACATCATTAAATCATAATAAGCATGAATTAAATCAAGATCATGTAGTATTTCATGTCATATAAGACAAATTATGGATTTCAAATGAAAGCATGGAAAACTTCCCATGCTACTGCATTTAAATCAATTCATTAAAAATGCAGTAAAAACTAACCCTTCCGGGTCAATCAACTCATAAAACAATCTCATAATTCCATTTTAAACTCATAACACAATTCGTTAAAATTCATTATAAAACTTCGGTTATAAAACCACCCTTCTTTCAGGGTCACATATGATAAAATCATCTGAAATCTAGCAATCACAGTATAAAATCATAAAATCGGGGGCCTGACCCCTCCTTCGGGTCTACCCTGGTCTATCGACCAATATTTATATTATGTGAGATAAGCAAGTGATTATATCAATAACATCGAGGACTATGGCCATATCTTAGTGATCCTTGGCAACACGGTACCTAGTGTGCGGGGTATCACACCTGAAACAGGAGGTGGGTCGTCCTACCCGCCAGAACAGCATAACACCAGGATTGCGAGGGCAAGGCTTGCTGCCTCGTGGCTAATGCCACTCCACTCCAACAATCCCCACGGTACAGCGTACTCCGCGTGATATACACGGTACAACGTACTCCGTGAACCCAAGCTCAATCAGGGGTGCCTGCAATAGGTCTTATCCACCCATATCATCTCTGTCTTAGTATGCACGTGTGAGCATATCATCTCACTGTGACACACAGTCTACAGGAGGCTCCAACACGGCTATATGCATGTAATATAAATCCCTGTGCGAGCGAAGCTCAAGCACGGCTCCATGCATATTCATGATATCAGAAAACCTCGTGCGAGCGAAGCTCTAGCACGGTGTCATAGAAATTAATGAAAACTGCGTACAAGCAGTGCTCCAGTACGACTTAAATTGATTATAAATTCAAGTAAAATCCACGTACGAGCAATGCTCTAGTACGGATATGTATAACAACTCAGTGAAAACCTCGTACGAGAAAAACTTCAGTACGACATTCAAATGAATTATGAAAACCATATAAAACTTTGTACGAGCAACGCTCCAGCACAAATGAATGCTCAAGTAAATCAAATCTCGTGCGAGTTACACTCCAGCACGGCTTTATGCATAATTAAATCAGATCTCGTGCGAGTTACACTCCAGCACGGCTTTTATGCAATTATCATATCAAAACTATATGCGAGCTAAGCTCCAGCATCGCTCACGCATGTCAAATCATAAAAACTAGTGCGAGCAATCGCTCCAGCAACTTTTTGAGTCAAACAATCAAAACATGTCAAAACAGAGTGAGAGCTAGGCTTCAGTACCTCTCATGCATTTCACAATAATAAAAATCAGTGCGAGCAACTGCTCTAGCACATTTCATGCATATGATGTCACACAAGTCAGTGCGAGCAACCGCTCTAGCACATTTATGCACATTCACAAACGCAGATATGGTGCGAACTATGTGTCGGCACTATCTGTTTCCATATAAACTTAATAGTTGGCCGTTTTCCAAAGAAATTTCATTTAAATATTAATAACACCTACATAGTGTTATCTTGTGAAATTTATGCAATTACTGGCCAATCTATCGATTTACTTTGCTTAAAAACCAATAAAATCCCTTAAATCAGAAATTTCCTTAAATCATGCATTTCATGCATGTCATGCTTTCACCATCCTTAGGTGAACTTCCCTCAATAGGGGTAAAATAGTCTTTTCACCTATTTCGATCCTTAAAATCATTTAAACCACTTTTAGGATCATTATACATAATCAAGGTATACATACATATTCAGTGTACAGAAAAGCTATTAAATTACGCGTAGCTACCTCTAGCTACTCACACAATTCCCTTACCTCATTTTCTGTACAGTCTGACCTTTTCACTGATGACTCGTCACGCAGTCCGATTTGCTCCCAATCTAATCTTTGAAACTGCGGATACACATTCATCAGGTCAAATTCAATACAATTTAATGTATTTCGTAATTTTCTGGGCTTAATTTAAATCATTGGGCTCGTTTACTCATGTTGGGCCTGATTGCACCTTAATGGGCCTTAATCGTCCTTAAGCCCGTTTTTCACTTACTATTCACATTATCGAGGCCTAATGGGCTCACTGGGCCCATCAGTAATTATTGAGCCTCATTCTAAACTCTCGGATATCTCAATTTATTATTTACGACAATTTATCTAATTTCCAGAATTTAATCCATTTAATGCGAAATTTAAATCCGTAATTTATCTAACACGTATAACGATGTAAAATTGTCGTAAATAAGGGTTACTTACCCGTGATTCCACGATAGTATGCAAATCGAGACTGTCTCGAGCTCTCGTTGGATGCCAATTGTCGAGCTACACAATTTAAATATTTTTCGGGTAAACTTTCAGTTAGATATTAATCAATTTAAATATTCTGAAATTTAAATCGACCAATTCGACTGCTTACCGACTTACTCGAAACTTGATTGTATCACTTAAATTTTTTTTTCAATTTTTCCTCTTTTTCTTTTTCCCTTTTTCATCCTTTTTTTCCTTCTCTTTTTGGCTGAACCGGTCCGATCCGGTTCAACCTGATTCGGACCGTCGGTTCAGTCTGATTCGGTTCGGCCGGTTCAGTCCGGTTCGGCCGATTCAGTCACATTTCCTCGTTTCGACGTCGTCCGGCCGGTTCCTGGCATGATTCTACCGTCGTTCGGCTCGACTGCACTTGAGCTTCCTAAATCGGGCCTCGGTGTGGCTCGAATCGGCGCCGATGGCTGCCAATCAGAGTTTCTTCCCCCGCGGCTTCTCTTTCATTTTCGACGTTCTCCGTCGTTCTCGACGCGCGTCACCGCCGCTGGTGGGTTGCGCGGGTGTCGAGCCTGCTTCGCCGGCCCTCGCCTGAGGTTCCTGGCCGCCGGTGGCCGTCGGCTGGGGGGAAACTGACTCCCTCGGTTTGCGGCTTCATTTCTCCCTTTTGGTTTCTGTTTCGTTTTCCAGATTTCTTTCCAATTTCGTTTTTTTTTCATTTACTTATAAATTATTTTTAATAAAATTTTAATATTAAAAATCCAAAATATCTTTACAAATTATTATTTTATTCATTTAAATAATAATAAAAATATCAAAAATTCATATTAAATTCATTTAATCCGTAAATAAATTTATCAGTCCGATTTTACCTTTTCGGTATATTTTTCGATTATTTTCGAGATTATTTTTCGATACAAAAATTTTGATTTATTCCAATAAATTCATATCTTGATCAATTTAACCCAAAATTTAATTATTTTTTCGTTATTGATCAAGATTTCTCAATCTCATATTTTTAATTAAATTTTCTTGTCCTGATTAATATCGAATTTCGATCTTTTGACCGTTTTACCCTTGCACGGGTTCGAGAATACCATTTCAATCCTTTTAATTTTTTATGCACTCGAAAATTTCTATTTATTCCCTTTTTGCCCTTACGATAAAATCGGGTCTTACAAGCATCTCGTTTGGGATAGTCTACCATTCTTCCTCGGGACGAGGCAGAGTTATTTAGGAATTTCACTGCTTCTGACGACCGATCTGATTACTTGGTCATGCAGGTATTTTCTATCTTTTTTTATTGTTTCCTTCGTTGTTACTTGTATCTTGATATTTGTTGATAATTTCAGGCTGCTCAACAAGTGATTGCTAATAATGCGTGGCATAGAGCATATCGGTCTCATGTAGATGTTGAACTTGCCCGATTAAGAGCTGAAAGGGTCGAATGGCAAAATGAGAGGAGCCAATACATAAGGCTCCCCGAACGTGTTGATAGATTGAAGAAGGAGAAAGAAGAGTTGAATCTTGAACTCCTCTGCCTTCAAAGAGAGCACCCTGCCACCAGTGAAGAGTTGAATTCTTTCAAGTCTAATTATGATGCTGTTCTTGCTCAACTTCAAGACCTTCAAACTAATTTTAGCAAGTTGGAAGAGGAAAAATTGAAGTTGTATCAAGAAGCTCAATCTTCCATCGTTAACCCAGATGTGCGTGATCAAATTCGTTCTGAGACTGTTAGAGAGTATCGTCTTTCGCAGGACTGTTACGACAAGAAAGTTTTATTCTCTACTGCTTTCGTGAAATATGGTTTTTATATGGCATGCTCTTGGTTGGAGAAAGAGAGATCCGACGAGTCCTGTTCCGAACTACAGTGGTCCAAGCGAATGGAACAGTATACAAATGAATTCTTGGATTGGACCAACTATAAGCTTAACGGTGAAGACTTTGCCATATACATGGAAAAGGGGGCTCACGACAATCTTTCTAATCTTATAGGTCCTTGGGAGCCTCGTCGGCCGGAAGGAGTGATTGATACACTAGAAGATTTGGATGATGAAGATCTAGATTCTCCTAGCGGAGGTGCTTCCCCAATTGTAAATGAGTAGATTTTAGACGTGTTTTTATCTTTCATATTTGTTGTTGCCTCTTTCCCCCTCCCCCCTTTTTTTTATTTTATATATACACATGAAGTACGGTTTGTTCCTGGTATTTATATATTTATGGTATGATTTTCTTTATGGCTTACTTCGCGCTTTTTTCGCTTCAAGCATTTTTTTCGCTGTTTTTAATAGCTTACTTCGCGCCCTTTTGATTCGAGTGCGTGGCTTACCTCGCGTTTTTTTCGCTTCAAGCCCTTGCATTATTTTTTATGGCTTACCTCGCGCATTTTTCGCTTCAAGTCCTTGCACCATTTTTTATGGCTTACCTCGCACATTTTTCGCTTCAAACCCTTCGTTGTACATAATTAAGATAGTTAAAAAAAAAAATCTTGATAAGCAATGTAATATCGTCATTTATGAAACAACAAATTGTTTTCCTGCGAACAATAAATTATAAAGAAAATTGAATAAGTAATCAATAAAAGATTGTCATTGCAAATAAGGCTTTAAATGGTTAGAGTTCCATGTTTTCGACATCTCCTTGCCCTATAGATTCTCCAGAATGCATGTGCTGGGTCCAATCATCTTCCTAACTCTGTACGGCCCCTCCCAGTTTGCTCTGAACTTGCCATCCTCTCTTTGAGCGTTGGTAATGATTATTTTCGCAATACTAAATCTCCTTCCTGGAGAAGTCTGTCCTTTACCCTCGAGTTGTAATAACGAGCCACCCTTTGTTGGTAAGCTGCAAGCCGTATGGCTGCTAAATCTCGTTGTTCATCAAGTAAGTCCAAATTCTCCCTGAGGCTTTAAGAGTTCTCTTCATGTTCATAAGGAATTATTCTTGGAGAAACAACCCTTATCTCAACTGAAATTAGTGCTTCTATCCCATACACCAAACTGAATGGCGTCTCCCTCGTCGATACCCGACTAGTAGTTCTGTACGCCTACAAGATGTTGGGAAGTTCATCCACCCAAGCTCCGTTTGCCTTGTCAAGGCGAGTCTTAAGGCCATGCAGTATGGTTCTATTACTGACCTCAGCTTAACCATTAGCTTGTGGGTATGATATTGATGAGATCTTCAGTTGAACACCAAGTCCTTCACAAAAATTTCGGAAAGCATCACAGTCGAACTGTTTTCCATGATCAGCATTCAAAATCCTCGGAATCCCAAAGCGGCAGATTATGTCTTTCCACACCATTGCCTCGACCTTCCTTTCCGTGATTGACGCTAGCGACTCTACTTCTATCCACTTAGTGAAATAATCCGTAGCTACTAACAAGTACTTCATCTGCCCTGTGGCCATCGAAAAAGGTTCCAGTATATCCAATCCCCACTGAGCGAATGGTGTTGGTTGAAAGATGCTTTGGAGTGCTGTTACTGGTGCAGCTGTTAAGGGAGCGAACCTTTGACATTTGTCGCACTTTTGTACCTTGTCGGCTGCATCTTGCTTTAGCGTGGGCCAGTAAAACCCCGCTCTGAGTATTTTTACTGTCAGGGCTCTAGCTCCCAAGTATTCTCTACATATTCCTTCATGAACCTCAACTAAGGCGTAATTTGCCTGCTCTGGACCTAGGCATTTCAATAGTGGCATGGTGAACCCTTTCTTGTAAAGCTCCTCATTCATTAAAGCAAATCTTGCACTTTGGATTTTGGTCTTTCAAGTAACTTCTTTGCCTTCCGGGAGAGTCCCTTCCACCAAGTATTGTTTGATCGAGGTCCTTCAATCTTCGCCAACTTCAATCTCTAGTACATCATCCTCATCTATACTAGGCCTCTCTAGCCTCTCTACTTTTACTAATCTTCCAGTTGTTTCTTTAGAAGACGCCAGCTTAGACAGAGCATTAGCTTGATTATTTTCTGATGGTTAATTTGGGTGAGCTAAAATTTATCAAATGATTTGGCCAAAGTCTGGACCTTCTACAGATACGGGATAAAGAGGATACTTGGGTTTCAAATTGTCCGTTAAACTGATTGACCACCAGCTGAGAATCTATGAGGTAACAAGTTTTTCACTCTGAGCTCCTTTACTAACTTCATACCCCCCGATTAGAGCTTCATATTCAGTCGAATTATTAGAACAGAGGAAATTGAAGCGTAGGGAATACTCAAGCATTTCTCCTTCCGGTGACTCTAGCACAATACTCGCTCCACTTCCTTGATGGTTGGATGCTCCATCTACAAACAACTTCCACCATGCTATTTCTTGTTCTGTTAAGTCTTCCCGACAAGTATATTCGATTATGAAATCTGCCAATGCTTGTGCTTTGATGGCTTGATGAGGCTGAAAGCTGATGTCATACTCACTGAGCTCTATTGTCCATTTCACCAACTACCCTGAATGTTCAGGCTTTTGTAGTATTTGTTTCAGAGGTTGATCTGTCAATACCACTATGGGATGTGCTTGGAAATAAGGACGCATCTTTCTTACAGCCGTGACAAGTGCTAAAGCCACATTCTCAACTTGTGGATATCGTGTTTCAGCATCTAAGAGTACTTTGCTTACGTAATAAATCGGTTTATCTCCATCGACGGTCTTCCTCAAAAGCACTACGCTCACTGCCTTGTCTCCTATACCCAGATACACAAACAATTGCTTCCCTGTCAAGGGTCTTGAGAGCAATGGGAGCGCTCTCAAATACTCTTTTAACTCCTCAAAGGCCCTCTGACATTCTTCGGTCCACTGAAAGTTCTTCCCCCTCGGAGTGTCTTGAAAAAGGGTAGGCTTCTCTCTGCCGATTTCGACAAAAAGCGATTCAGAGTAGCTACTCTCCCTATTAATCTTTGCACTTCTTTGAGGGTCACTGAGGGTTTCATATCTAGAATGGCTTAGACCTTTTCAAGATTAGCCTCAATCCCTCGACTAGTTATCATGAAGCCCAAGAATTTTTTGGATTGAACCCCGAAGGAGCACTTATTGGGGTTAAGCTTCATGTCATATTTCCTCAATACTGCCAAGACCTTGGATAATCTCGAGACATGAGACTCCCCTTATTTACTCTTTACAATCATGTCGTCTACATAAGCTTCCATGGTGTTTCCAAGCAAATCCCTGAATATTTTGTTCACCATACGCTGATATGTAGCCCCTGCATTTTTCAAGCCAAACGACATCACTCTGTAACAATACGTGCCCTTGTCTGTAATAAAAGATGTTTTTTCTTCATCTGTCGGATGCATTGAGATCTGATGGTAACCAGAAAAGGCGTCCAAAAAGCTAAGTAACTTGTACCCAGTAGTCTCATCCACTAATTTGTCGATTCGAGGCAATGCGTATGAGTCTTTTGGGCATGCCTTATTTAGATCAGTAAAATCTACGCACATTCTCCATTTTCCATTAGCTTTCTTCACCATTACCACATTTGACAACCAATTTGGATACAGAACTTCTCGAATAAAATCGGCTTTAAGCAGTTTTTCGATCTCTTCCTCTATTACTTGTTGCCTTTCCAAGGCGAAGTTTCTTTTCTTTTGCTTGATAGGTTTAGTTCTAGGCAACACATTAAGCTCATGATAGATCACCGTGGGATCAATTCTAGGCATGTCAATAGGGGTCCATGCGAAAATATCAGCATTGTCCTTCAAACATCTTACCAACTCTTCCTTAGCCTCGGATTTCAGTTGGCTTCCAATGTATAACTTCTTATCCTCATCATCAGCTACCAACGTAATTTCCTCTAATTCTTCCACGGGCTTAGGCTTGGGCGATTCAGTAATGGTAAGGGTTTCCTTTCTTTGCATACCCTCACATGTAGTGGATGCAACATTGCATGTTCTCGCCCTCATTTGATCTCCCCTTATTTGTCTTATTCCTTTCGGAGTGGGAAACTTCATTAGCAAATAACAAGGGGAAAGTACAGCCCTCATGTCACTCAACAGTGGTCTTTCAAAGATAATGTTGTAGGCCAAGGAAGTTGATCTTACCACTATGAATAGAACTTGCCTTGTTACACATCTAGGACTCTCTCCCAAGGTAACAGGCAACTCAATGGATCCGACTACCTTTACCTTCTCGCCCGCAAATCCAAAGAGTGGAGTGGTTACTAGTTTAAGCCGGTCTTCGCTCAAATTCATTTTTTCAAAACAATTCCAATAGATAAGATTTACTGAACTCCCATTATCTACCAGAATTCGGCTCACCAGGTGTTTAGCCACTACTGTCGATATGACCATGGGGTCATCATGGGGAATTATCACATCCCCTTGATCGGCTGGCGTGAACATAATTGCCTCTTCATTCTTGTCAACTTTCATAACAGAACGAATCTGATACGCTTGTCTAGTGTAAGTCTTTCTTGAGGCCGATGAGTCACCCGTTCTTCCTTTTCCCCCAGAGATTACATTAATAGCAGCTCCAGTAGGTTCATTGTCAACCTCCGATTCCTGTGCTCTCTTGGTCTCACTTCATTTCTCCTATCTTCGTTTCTCCTTCCATTCCCTCTATTATCAAAGCGCCTGTCTCACCATCTATGATCTTCATGACCCCGTGGAAGGTTCTGCTTCCGTAAGAAGTGATCTAATCTCCCTTCCCTAGCCAGTTTCTCCAGC
Organism: Firmiana major; assembly: GCA_033439115.1. Lineage (NCBI taxonomy): Eukaryota > Viridiplantae > Streptophyta > Magnoliopsida > Malvales > Malvaceae > Firmiana > Firmiana major. The sequence continues at coordinate 28,737,582 of CM065912.1, forward strand.
TGGTCCATTAGATCTCGACATTTCTCAGTCGAGTGGCCATAAGCTGCATGAAAACTACAATAGGACCTCAAGTCCCGTCCCAAGTTCCCTTCAACTTTTCTAGGGAATTGAATCATTCTCGTCCTCTCTATTGCTGCCAATATTGAAGCCCGTGACTCAGTGAAGGGTGTATAAGTAGAATATTTTAACTTGGGAGCTTTACTCGGCTTGTTCGACCTTCCAGTGCCTTTGTCATTGGACTCCCTTTCTCGTTTCCTTTCATCTCTAGCATCTCTTGTCAAGATTGTCATCATCACTTCTTTCTGAGCAATGTATTTGTTTGCTCTGGAAAACAAATCTGATACCGTTGTTGGCTGATCCAGAGATAATGACTCCTATAGCCTCTCGGACCTCGTTCCCTGCAACGTAGCGGTCACTGCTACTCCAACTTGTAAATCCTGAATCTCCAGTGTGGCATCACGGAACCGATCAATATAACTATTGAGTGACTCTCTATTTCCTTGTTTCAAGGTCAACAGATAAGTAGCATCTTTCCTTTTTTGACTGTTCATCATGAAGGCCCGTAGGAATTCATTCCTTAGTTGATCAAAAGATGAAATAGACCCCTTTGGCAAACTGTTGAACCACTTTAGTGCATAACCGGTTAAGGTCAAGGAGAATGCCTTGCACATAATTTCATCCTCCCATCCGTGCAACAGCATTAGTGACTCATAGTTCTGAATGTGGTCATAAGGGTCGGTTATTCCTGTATATGCTGTTATCTGAGGCATTTTGAACTTTGGGGGCAATGGTTTTCCCATAATAACTGCACTGAATGGAATCCTCCTTCTCTGATTCTCTTCAATTGGAACCAACCTCTTTTCTTCCAAAATGCGTTCCACCATTTTCTTCATGTTGGTAGCGTCCTGTGCGACTGAATCAGCTTGATCATAATTTACCGTTGCAGTTTCAGGATTCCAAGTTGGATCCATCTCCGATCTTCTTCTCTCGGGCGGGGATCCCGCCACTCCAGCCTCTTCCTTGTCCATGTATCCAGAGTCCAAGCCTTCGGGACTTTCGAGATTCACCATATTTCGACGTCTCTAACTTCCATCAATTTCCCGTACTGAATCTCTCATTCTATGACGCTTTGGTCCCCCCACACCTTGATGTCCTATAGAGCTGGCAAAAGTTGGCCCGAGCCCGAAAACCCACCTGAGCCCGCCCGAGACCAAACCCGAGATCGGACCGAATTGACCAAAAAGTCAAAGGCCCGAGCCCGAGAAAAGCCCGACTCGAAAAAGCTCGAACCCGATAAAGCCCGAGGCCGAAAAAGCCCGAGCCCGATATGACCCGAACCCAAAATCGGCCCGATCCGAAACCCGAGAAAACTTGAATTTATAACCTGAGAAAGCCCGAATTATAATTATATAATTATTATATTAAAAAATAAATAAATAAATAAATAATAATACATTTTTTCTAATTAAAATTTATAAAATTTTAAAACAATCATGATTTATTTATTACATAATTATATCAATAATTTATTATCAACAAAATGAATATTAAATATTTACATTCAATTATTAAATAAAATTATTTTAAAACACAATATAATATTCAATATCAAATAATTTTCAATATTATGCTTATTATATTTGTAATAATAAATAATAAATATAATATTAAATATAACATTTGATTTTATTATAAAAACAATTATTATACTATTTTATTATATTTATTTCATATTAAAATTTTAATTTTAATACAATAATAAATCAAATATATATAAATTATATAATTGTAACATTTATTTAAATTTGATATTTCATATAAAACATTGAATACATTATTAACAAAATTAGAATTTAAATTCTGACTCCTATAACTCGGCTCATTGGCATCATCAGTGGCAAGAACAAGGGTGTTTACCCGAGTTCGAACCACTGAGGACGCGTTCTGAGGGGAATTTCCCTGAATGAAACAAAGCCGTGCGGGCCTCGGCCCAAAGCGGACAATACGTGGATGTTGCTGGCGTTGTTGGACCACCCGTTGTTAGACCACCAACGTTGTCGATGGGCCTTGCGGGTCAGTGGACCTGGGCTTGGTTGCCATGGCCGTTGGCAGGGGTTGGCCGGGCAGGGGTTGGCCGTCACAATAAAAACGCGCGTTTTGTTGTGGCGTCTAGCTCAGCCAGTAGGAGACCCACTCAATCGTATTGTCCGCTTTGGGCCCTACCCTCAGGCTTCGCCCTCACGGTTTTATCGCGTCCTCAGGGGTTCGAATCCAAGACCTTAAAGTCTTTGTTCTTGCAAAGATAACGACCCTTAACCCTTAAAACTCGAGATAAATTTTTTTTTTGAATTTAATTCACCCACTTATTCCCCAATTCACTTAGGTTGTATTCCTGTACAGTGTCGAAACATTTTCCTAATTCTTTTCTCGTGTTTTATAATTGATTTTCATATTTTAACTTATATTGCCGATAGAAATTTTGGCAGCATAACGGCTTATATATAAGCCTACACACCTGCAAATCAATTGTATTCCACAATCCTAGATATCCACAACTACCAAGCATACTTTTCAAATCCATCTCTACCACACAATGCATCTATTTCGATTTAATACTAGTAATCTCGAAATATAATCCCAAGGTAGTAATGTTTACATCGTTCCTTACAAAATTACATCCCAACTGATAATTCCAATATATGTCTGTGCATACAATTATGTCTGGTACAGGAATGTAAATGTATACCTTTCGCGTGTACAAAGTAGCTTAGGGTAGTTCTTCCCAGCAGCTTACGTCGTGTACGCGGCAGATAGCGTCTATAGATTCACTGCAAATGATCTGGAGGTAGAGGGGTGAGCTTTTGGGGAAAAGCCCAGTAAGAGAATATTCTTAAAGCAGTTCTAATACATAAAAGCATTTGAAATTGTTCATAAAATGAAACTTAATGCAATACATAAACTTTCATTTCATGCGTACGCATCATAAAGCATGCCAATATTTAAAACAAAACACATACTTAACCATTTTGCAACTTTTCATAAACCTTTCATGAACATTTCATAAATCATTTCGTAAACGTTTCATGAATAATTCATAGTCATTTTGTAAACATTTCATGCATACTTCATAATCATTTCATAAGCATTTCATGCATATTTCATAATCATTTCATAAACTCTCATCATAGTCGATTTTATAATTAAAATCGAGTAGACTAGGCTATAACTAAGTCATGCGATACGTGTCATTCTCCATTGGAGAGTCATCATACCTATGGCCATGGTAAGGGGGCTGTAGAATGGATCAGATTCGTACAGCAATAATAATTATAAATAGGGTAGTATCTTCTTATTTCTTATCATATACTAGCACATAGCTAGGGCAAGGGCACCTGTGGCACTCACCATGCGGGGAACATTCATCCGTGCTGCGCGGGCACGAGATACTACCAAAACATTATCGTAAACCACCAGTAACACGACATCTTCCACAAAGGTTGAGTCAAGTGCTAAAGGGGCCAACGTACCGGCAGCCCAAGTGGTGGAGCCGGAACACCACGAGAAGTAGCCAAGCATGAAGCCTAAGTCTCAAAACATATTTTCCTTTTTCGTAAATACTTTTGAAAACGTCAAAAGTTCCATTTCAAAGCGTAAATATGGGTTTTCAAGCCATCATAAAACTTTCAAGTATTTTCATAATTCGAAAGTTTATTTCATAAACATAGATGTTCTAGCGAACATTTTGTAAAACGAAATCATGTTTTGTAAACAGTTTCGCAAGTATGGACGCATTGATAAATCATTTTAAATCATATGCTCTTTCATAAAATCATTTCTCAATGAAATAAGAATGCAATATCAGAACTAAGTTAAGTAATACCCCTTACCTCGATTTATCGGGTATCTCGAATTCGAACGGTGACGTCTCCTAGTACCTCTTTTAATCCTTTCTACAATTCACCTACACCGAAATCGTTTACTTAGCATCTTATTCATACGAATTGCGTTAAAATCGTAACCTAGCGTCACTACTGCGTGTGTACGTATTATTGTATATCCTTAGGGCAACACGCACGTTTATATATTTATTCACTATTGATATATTTGCTCCTACAAGTATTAACATACACCATTATTATATACATCCACATGTATACACGCATAAAAATACATATTTATATATATATACACTCCTATATGTATATATATAAATATACTTTTACTGTTTTCATGTTTCCTATCTCATATATATACATTCTTTGTATATACATATACTTGCACACATTCACCTTTCATACCCCCACAAGTATATGCACCTAAATAAATAAATAAATAAATATATATATATATATATTTATATATATATTATCATTGTATTCCATTTTTCCTTATCACATATGCATATACACATTTTTTTGTACAATTACTAGCATACTCAATTTATTATATAGACTTATTTGTACATATACCTAAATAAATAAATATTCATTATATATATTTCTACTTCTCATCTTTCCAATTTTTGTCAAATTAATCTACACTAAACATGCTTGTATTTCAATTAATTCCTACAACATCATGCTTCCATAATACAATTATACATACATTAAACTAAATAAAATTCGGATTTTTACCTAGGAATTAACTGGTACAAGGATGAGGAATATCAACTGGGTATATTTTTTTTTTCTCTGGTATACTGCCACTGTAGATGTACTGTGGCGTCGGACCAGGGTGACCGGACGGGTAGTACAGGCAATGGGAGGTTACCGGGCTCGGGTTCAGTGGAAGGCCGGCGTCGGTCTTCTCCGTTGTCGCAGAACACGAAACAGAGGAAAATCCCTCTGTTTTCGTTTTGTTTCCAGGTGATGAAGAGGGAAAAAAAAAGGGGAATGGTGGCCGGCAGTCGGAGGGGAAGGAAGTTCGGAGTCCGGGCAATGCAAGGCTACCGACAATCTTCTGGTTCAGTCGCCGGCGAGCGAAAAAGGGAGAGAGGAAGGCTCGGGTTTGGCGAACAGCAAGGGGAAAAGAAAAAGAGGCCGATCGTTGCTGGCTTGGGCCCGGTTCCGTCTACCGGTGAGGGAAGCCGCCGGTCCAGGGGAGCTCCCAGCGCCGGGGAGGCCGTCGGTGATGAAACGAAAAACAGGAGGCAAACACGGGGAGAGGTTTTCGGGTTTCTCGGGTTTTCGGTCGGAATGGGGTTGTGGGTTTGGTCGTCGGTGAGGGGATGGATCGTTAGCGTGAAAGAGGCGGGGCCGGCAGTGGGATGAACGACGGGAGGGGGTTGCCGGCGGTGGGAATTTCGGTAGAGAAACAGTTGGGGGGGGGGTTTTCTATTTGTCGCGCGATCCCTTTTTTTTCTTTTTTTTTTAGTTTTTCTTTTTCTTTTTTTTCTTTTTTTAATTAATTTTTTATTTTTACTTTTATTTTTTATTTTTATCATATATATATTATTTATATATATCTATTTATATTTATATTTATATTTATATTTATTTTATATTTTTATTGTATATGTTATATTTGTATTTTTATATATATATGTATATTTTTAATTATATTTTCATTCTTAGAAAATTACATCTATATATATATATATATTTTTTGTTTAATCTAAATACAAAAAAATTTGTGGTGTTTACATTCTCCCCACCTTTAAAGAATTTGGTCCTCTAAATTCCTCTGAGTCCATCAAAATAGGTGTGGGTACTTTTCCTTCATAAGACTCTCTAGCTCTCATGTAGCTTCCTCTATCGAATGGTGTTGCCAGAGAACCTTTACCAGAGGTATCGTCTTTGATCGAAGTACCTTTTCCTTCCTGTCCAGAATCTGGATAGGTCGCTCAATGTAGCTCATGTCCTCTTGGATACTCAAAGGCTCATACTCAATGATATGTGAGGGATCCGGATTATACTTCCTTAACATCGAAACGTGGAAGACATTATGTACCCCGGAGAGTTGCGGGGGTAGGGCAAGTCTGTAGGCCACGTCTCCCACTCTCTCTAGAATCTCAAAAGGACCAATGAAGCGAGGACTCAGTTTTCCCTTCTTTCCAAAGCGCATTATACCCTTGCTCGGGGATACCTTAAGAAACACAGAGTCCCCAATTCGAAACTCAAGTGGCCGTCTATGCTTATCCGCATAACTCTTCTGCCTGCTCTGTGCGGTCTTAAGTCTATCACAGATTATCCGAACACCTTCTGCTGCCTGTTCTACCAACTCGAGAGTTAAGATCTTTCTGTCATCCACTTCTTCCCAAGCCACTGGAGACCTACATCTCCTACCATACAAATTCTCATAAGATGTCATCTCGATGCTAGCATGATAGCTGTTGTTATAAGCAAACTCTGCAAGAGGCAAATGATCATCCCATGAGCCCTTGAACTCCAAAACGCACGCCCTCAGCATATCCTCTAAGGTCTGAATGGTCCTCTCGGACTGACCATCGGTCTGAGGATGATAGGCTGTGCTCAAGTTAAGCTGAGATCCCATGGCTTCTTGAAAATGAGCCCAAAATCTAGAAGTGAATCGGGAATCTCTATCTGATGTAATGCTCACAGGTGCCCCATGTAGTCGAGCTATTTTTCTCACATACAACTCTACTAAAGCACTCAAGGAGTGTATTTTTTTTATGGCTAGGAAGTGGGCACTCTTTGTCAGCCTGTCTACAATTATCCAGATTGCATCATGCCCCTTTCGGGTTCTTGGTAACCCCATAATAAAATCCATAGTAATGTGCTCCCATTTCCAAGTAGACACTAGAAGAGACTTAAGTAGTCCTGCTGGTCTTTGGTGTTCGATCTTAATCTGTTGGCAAATTAGACACTTGGCCACAAACTCAGCTACATCTCTTTTCATACCAACCCACCAATACACTCTCCGTAAATCTTGGTACATCTTAGTACTTCCCGAGTGCATGGTGTACCGAAGACAATGAAACTCTTTTAAAATCTCCTGCCTTAGGGCATCATCGTTTGAGACACTAACTTATCACAATTTCTCATTTATCCTTAATGAGAACTTATTCTTAATTTATATCACTTGATCCAAATCACTTCACATACCAGACATATTCGTTCCTTGCATACATCTCTTAATCCGATATGACTCATATATTCAAGATTTATCTCATTTCAAACTTACCTCATTTCGTACATCAATTATATTAAAATTCTTTCCTCATCCCAATTAAGTCTCACATTCAAAACATAAAAATATAGAAGTTACAATCTTTAGATTCAATATGTAATCCATATTCCAAAGTTTCCTTATATCTCAACTTTAAATAATCTTTAAGAATTTTGGGTCTTTCCCTACTGATTTATAATCCACGTCTTAAGAATCCAATTAACACCCGTTCTTAACATACCGTGACCAAAACGACTCCGGGTCTCTTTAAAATCTAACATCGGTACACTCCAAAACGAATCACCTGATCCGATAATCTTTTTTTTTTTTATGTAATCCTTATAATTATTCTCTCAGCATATCTAACCCAAGTAAGGTCACTCAGTACAGTGGTTTGAGTAATTAATTCGATACCACCTGCTAAATCAATTCTAAAACTTCTCCTTTTTGTTTAGGGGTAACTTGATAAATCATTTCATCATGTATCAGAAAACTTTCCCTGTTTACCAAGATGTTTCTATACTCTGAACACTCCCTATCTATATCAATCATATAAGCAGTGCGACCTTTAAAGTCTTATTTATACCGTTAGTTCCCTCATTCATTCTTCCAGTAGAGTGACTATGTTCTTTCATTGTCACCATTTTCCTTTGTAGATCTCTTCTCTGTCATTCTCTTTATCTTTCTCTTTCTTAGTGACTTTAGAAATATACAATTCGTATCATCATAATTGCGCCTCGCGCTCTGTTACCTCAAAGTAATTTCAAATGGAGTCATCTTAACTTGACTAAATATCTCAATATCTCTTATGGGTTTCTGAACTTCCTTTATCTAACAGTTCTTGTAACTCCTTTTTCAATTCCTAAAGATCCACAAAGTTCATTCGACAAGGAGACTTCGAGATTGACTGTGTCTCTAGTGCCAAACCTATAGTGAATTCCAACTCTCTCTCCAGTGGTAGCCGGTAGTTCCTCAAGAAACATCCGAAAACTTGCATACCACAGATATGTCCTGAATACTTGGACATTCTCAACTAGTGTCGAAGATGAATGCAATATAACTTTCACATCAACACGTTCATCAAAAACTTTCATTAATAGTCAAAATCATACACTTCGTTCCCTAACTATAAAATATACCTTAAACTTACTAGGTAAGGAGAAGGTTACAGTCTTAGAGTAGCAGTCTAAACTTACACGGTTGGTGGCTAGTCAATCCATACTCAAAATTACATCAAAGTCATACATGTTCAACAAAATTAGATTTGCTAATATGGTCCTATCTCCTACCTTGATTTCACAATCCTTACACACCATATCAATCCAAAGCAAAGGCTCTCCCATGAGTGACAGGCTTCTTGCCTTTCTCTGCCGCGGTAGCCCGTCTCTGTGGGACTTGTCTCTGGGGAGCTTGCCTTTCAGGTTGTCGTGGTAGCTCTAAGGGTTGTGGAATCTGCTTCTGTGGACAATCCTTTACCATGTGCCCCTTTTGTCCACAACTAAAGCAGCTCCCTGTGGACCAGTGAAACGTAATTCTATGAAATTTACCGCATCTAGTGCAAAATCTGTCGTACCGTTGGAAGCCTCTAGTAGTCTGTGGAGTACGTTCAGGAACTGTGGGTCTATCAATCCTAGCCTGAGACTCATCTGTCCTCTGTCTCTTAGGTTGGCCCCTGAAGGTCCTGTCTCACAGACTCCGTTCGCTTACTCTTATCCCTATTCTTTCTCTTAAATGTTGGAGGCTTCATTTTCGGGAAATTCCTCATTCTACCGACATTCCTCTCCTCCCTCCGGGTCTGTACAAGAGGCTGAGGTGCCATAGGTACTGGAGGAACTTGTAGAGGAGGAGGTGGTGGTGCTTGTAGAGGAATCGACACCGGAGTAGAAAATGGTGTCGTGCCAACTGAATCGGAAACGTTTGTCCCTAGATGTTGGACAATCATGGCAGCTATCGATTCCAAACCTCGCTCGAGGCGCTGCTCCAACCACTGTTCAAATTGAGCCATACGTGTATTGAGGTCCTCTAAGTGCGGTGGAGGAGGTGGAGGTGGCTGAGCCTGCCTCCGAAGACGTCCGCGTCTTCCACTCATCGTGCAGTGATCTAATACCTGCGCGTAATTCCAAAGATCAAGTCTTACATTCATTAGGTATACATTACCTACTACCAGACAAGCACAGACATTTGGGATGTAATTTAATCCTTATTTTTGACACTGACAGTACTAGACAACCTTCGCTCTGATACCACTTAAACTGTAACGACCCTTAACCCTTAAAACTCGAGATAAATTTTTTTTTTGAATTTAATTCACCCACTTATTCCCCAATTCACTTAGGTTGTATTCATGTACAGTGTCGAAACATTTTCCTAATTATTTTCTCGTGTTTTATAATTGATTTTCATATTTTAACTTATATTGCCGATAGAAATTTCGGCAGCATAACGGCTTATATATAAGGCTACCCACCTGCAAATCAATTGTATTCCACAATCCTAGATATCCACAACTACCAAGCATACTTTTCAAATCCATCTCTACCACACAATGCATCTATTTCGATTTAATACTAGTAATCTCGAAATATAATCCCAAGGTAGTAATGTTTACATCGTTCCTTACAAAATTACATCCCAACTGATAATTCCAATATATGTCTGTGCATACAATTATGTCTGGTACAGGAATGTAAATGTATACCTTTCGCGTGTACAAAGTAGCTTAGGGTAGTTCTTCCCAGCAGCTTACGTCGTGTACACGACAGATAGCGTCTATAGATTCACTGCAAATGATCTGGAGGTAGAGGGGTGAGCTTTTGGGGAAAAGCCCAGTAAGAGAATATTCTTAAAGTAGTTCTAATACATAAAAGCATTTGAAATTGTTCATAAAATGAAACTTAATACAATACATAAACTTTCATTTCATGCGTACGCGTCATAAAGCATGCCAATATTTAAAACAAAACACATACTTAACCATTTTGCAACTTTTCATAAACCTTTCATGAACATTTCATAAATCATTTCGTAAACGTTTCATGAATAATTCATAGTCATTTCGTAAACATTTCATGCATACTTCATAATCATTTCATAAGCATTTCATGCATATTTCATAATCATTTCATAAACTCTCATCATAGTCGATTTTATAATTAAAATCGAGGAGACTAGGCTATAACTAAGTCATGCGATACGTGTCATTCTCCATTGGAGAGTCATCATACCTATGGCCATGGTAAGGGGGCTGTAGAATGGATCAGATTCGTACAGCAATAATAATTATAAATAGGGGTAGTATCTTCTTATTTCTTATCATATACTAGCACATAGCTAGGGCACGGGCACCTGTGGCACTCACCATGCGGGGAACATTCATCCGTGCTACGCGGGCACGAGATACTACCAAAACATTATCGTAAACCACCAGTAACACGACATCTTCCACAAAGGTTGAGTCAAGTGCTAAAGGGGCCAACGTACCGGCAGCCCAAGTGGTGGAGCCGGAACACCACGAGAAGTAGCCAAGCATGAATCCTAAGTCTCAAAACATATTTTCCTTTTTCGTAAATACTTTTGAAAACGTCAAAAGTTCCATTTCAAAGCGTAAATATGGGTTTTCAAGCCATCATAAAACTTTCAAGTATTTTCATAATTCGAAAGTTTATTTCATAAACATAGATGTTCTAGCGAACATTTTTTAAAACGAAATCATGTTTTGTAAACAGTTTCGCAAGTATGGACGCATTGATAAATCATTTTAAATCATATGCTCTTTCATAAAATCATTTCTCAATGAAATAAGAATGCAATATCAGAACTAAGTTAAGTAATACCCCTTACCTCGATTTATCGGGTATCTCGAATTCGAACGGTGACGACTCCTAGTACCTCTTTTAATCCTTTCTACAATTCACCTACACCGAAATCGTTTACTTAGCATCTTATTCATACGAATTGCGTTAAAATTGAAACCTAGCGTCACTACTGCGTGTGTACGTATTATTGTATATCCTTAGGGCAACACGCACGTTTATATATTTATTCACTATTGATATATTTGCTCCTACAAGTATTAACATACACCATTATTATATACATCCACATGTATACACGCATAAAAATACATATTTATATATATATACACTCCTATATGTATATATATAAATATACTTTTACTGTTTTCATGTTTCCTATCTCATATATATACATTCTTTGTATATACATATACTTGCACACATTCACCTTTCATACCCCCACAAGTATATGCACCTAAATAAATAAATAAATAAATATATATATATATATATATATATATATTATCATTGTATTCCATTTTTCCTTATCACATATGCATATACATATTTTTTTGTACAATTACTAGCATACTCAATTTATTATATAGACTTATTTGTACATATACCTAAATAAATAAATATTCATTATATATATTTCTACTTCTCATCTTTCCAATTTTTGTCAAATTAATCTACACTAAACATGCTTGTATTTCAATTAATTCCTACAACATCATGCTTCCATAATACAATTATACATACATTAAACTAAATAAAATTCGGATTTTTACCTTGGAATTAACTGGTACAAGGATGAGGAATATCAACTGGGTATATTTTTTTTTCTCTGGTATACTGCCACTGTAGATGTACTGTGGCGTCGAAACAGGGTGACCGGACGGGTAGTACAGGCGATGGGAGGTTACCAGGCTCGGGTTCAGTGGAAGGTCGGCGTCGGTCTTCTCCGTTGTCGCAGAACACGAAACAGAGGAAAATCCCTCTGTTTTCGTTTTGTTTCCAGGTGATGAATAGGGAAAAAAAAAGGGAAATGGTGGCCGGCAGTCGGAGGGGAAGGAAGTTTGGAGTCCGGGCAATGCAAGGCTGCCGACAATCTTCTGGTTCAGTCGCCGGCGAGCGAAAAAGGGAGAGAGGAAGGCTCGGGTTTGGCGAACAGCAAGGGGAAAAGAAAAAGAGGCCGATCGTTGCTGGCTTAGGCCCGGTTCCGTCTACCGATGAGGGAAGCCGCCGGTCCAGGGGAGCTCCCAGCGCCGGGGAAGCTGTCGGTGATGAAACGAAAAACAGGAGGCAAACACGGGGAGAGGTTTTCGGGTTTCTCGGGTTTTCGGACGAAATGGGGTTGTGGGTTCGGTCGTCGGTGAGGGGATGGATCGTCGACGTGAAAGAGGCGGGGCCGGTAGTGGGATGAACGGCGGGAGGGGGTTGCCTGCGGTGGGAATTTCGGTAGAGAAACAGTTGGGGGGGGTTTTCTATTTGGGATCGCGCGACAATCGCGCGCTCCCTTTTTTTTTTTCTTTTTTTTTTGTTTAGTTTTTCTTTTTCTTTTTTTTCTTTTTTTTAAATTAATTTTTTATTTTTATTTTTATTTTTTATTTTTATCATATATATATTATTTATATATATCTATTTATATTTATATTTATATATATATATATTATATTTTTATTGTATATGTTATATTTGTATTTTTATATATATATGTATATTTTTAATTATATTTTCATTCTTGGAAAATTACATCTATATATATATATATTTTGTTTAATCTAAATACAAAAAATTTGCGGTGTTTACAGTTTTCAAATACGATTAATGAGGTAATGATCAATCATAATTACTCTTAATAAAAAAATTTAATTTTTTAACAATATAAATAGTAAGAAATAAAATATCAACATACGTTACAATTAGAACTCTTCATCCTCATCCATAAACCAACTAGTTCAATTTAATCCAACTTTCCTTCCAAATCTTATTGTTTCATCTTCTTCATCTAATAAAATATATATAAATAATCATATAAGAATTTAAATAATAAAAAATTAATAAAATAATAATGACACTAAAATTTTACCATCTTTATCTATATTATATCCATACAGCCAATTACGAGTGGTAATCAAAATTTCTGCATTATGTGTTATGAGACAATTTCTCCATTTGTTGATAACTCTATCACTCATACTAAATGCTGATTCAGATGCAACTGTGGTAATTGGAATACTCAATATATCCTTAGCCATAAGTGAAAGTACAGGGTATCGAAATTGATTTTTCTTCCAATAATCAAGAACATCAATTTGAATCTCATAATCTTCTCTTGGTTTATTCAAATATATATTTAACTCTGATCTATATAAAAAAGATCCAGAATTGAAGTTTCTAAATCCCTACAATAACAAAATAAGTTCATATATGAAATTATAATAACAAATGTAAATTAAAACTCAAAAAAGAATTACTTAATATAAAAAATAATAATTTAATAATTACTAAAACAATTTATATTAAACTTTGAACAAAAAAATTATATAAATATGTTATCAAATTAACAAGAAATATTTATATGTTTCAAATTTTATTTCTAGCTAGGAAATTTAAGTTTTTACCATGTCTTGTCTTTTGTATAAATTTTATTACTAAATTATATAATTTTTTTCCTCTTTAATTCATATTTCATCCTTTTAATTATATTTTGTCTTATAATCATTATGATTAAATTATATCAGCTTTTTGGTTTACCTATTTTATTTAAACTTCTATATTATATTTAATAATTTTCTCAAACTTAAACTAATTGCATCTATCAATTGAGAATTTAGTTACAATTATAGAACTTTAATTATGTATAATTTAAACGAATTGATAACAATTAATTAGGTATAATTTTGTTAAGCATATATGATTATTTATTTATTTGCCTACCTTATCGGTTCATATCTATACCAGTCCACTAAAATAATATCAGTAGATATTTTTTTCTTGTGCATTATGCAACGTGGTGATCAAGACAAACATACATCATTACTTGATTGTGCAAAAATGATTATTTTAAGTTAATTTTTTTATTTAAATTATGTAACTAATTTATTAAAAATTAAAAATTTGTTATACTTATATATGATAACTAATTAGTAAATATTTATTTTAATAATTATTTTGATAATAAATAATTAATTTTTTAACCATGTTATTATATAATATGATAATTCTGTTTGAAAATTATTAAATTAATTATATATATATATACATTAACGTGCAATATTTATTTTATTCCATTTTATACAATAATTTAATAATTTATCATGAAATCATATCATTTATTTTCTTATTCTTTGAAAGCCTATCAACAATTTCAATTATTCTATAGATAGATTATATTTGTAGTCCAGTCAGATTTTTTATGCTCTTCAATTTTTCTTGGCCAAGGACAAAGAAATAAACAAAAAATTCATTTAAAAAAGAAGTGAAGAAGATAACATCTAGAAGTTGGAGGAAATCTGTAAAACTAAAAACAAACTAACAGAGGAAATAAAAAAAAATATTATGAAACTTTTATTAATCTAATTTTAGTGACTTCTGTTTGAAATTTAAAAATTTATTATTTTATTCATAATTATCTACTTTAATTTCATAATTATTTATATTATGCTTTTTTTTAAGCTCACAAAGTTTTTTTGTATAAATATATTTTTTTAGTGTATTATATCAACTACAAAATATCAATCATATAGTAGTGTATAACTGTATATGATATAATTATATCAAATATTAAAAATATATAATTTTTTTAATTTAATATTCTAAATTTTTAATGAGACATTTGATTAATTAATGTAAACGATTATATTTAATGCAATAATATGAATTATGATTTATGTACAAATAAAAAACAAATTAGAAATAAAATAGAGCTAATTAATTGATCATTTATTCATATTAAGCTTTTTTTGGTAAATGATAATATTAATTGGTACTTTTCTTCCTATAATATCTATATGTAATATTTTCTTTTGCATTTAATGAATATAATTATATCTACTATTTTATAATAAATATTGTAAGAAATTAAAAAAGAGTAAATTATTTTTGTCAAATAATAAATATTAAAATATATAAATTTGTTTTTATTAAAATATAAAATTATATAAAAATTAAATTAATTATCGCATTCAATTTTTTTTTTAAAAATTATAACTAATAAAATTTCAAAATATTTCAAGCCGGCCCGCTAAACCCACCTGACTAAAATCGAGACCGAACCCGAAAAAACCCGAACCTGAAAAAGCCCGAAACCAAAAAAATTCGAAATCGAAAAAGCCCGAACCAGAAAAAACCCGAACCCAAAAAAGGCCGAACCCGAAAATAACCGAACCCGAAAAAGCTCGAACCCGAAAAAACTCGAACCCGAAAAAATTCGAGCCCGAAAAGAACCCGAACCGAACTCGCCCGAGCCCGCCCGTTTGCCACCTCTAATATCCTCCACTTTGGCGTCTCACCCCTCCTGCAGCCTCCTGCATAAGGTTTACTGCAACCTCATGTAACAAATCTCCTGCGGCTACTCCGACAGGGTCTTGCACGGGGTTGACAGCACCTCTCGCGCCATGAATGTCATGCGGGATGCCATCAGGGTTCGCCATTCCCAAGGGGCTTCGCGTCATGCTGCCAAGGTCTCCCTGCTCGCGAGTGTCTCCATTGCCGAGAATGTCTGTAAGGCCAGGGTGGTCTCCACTGCAGGGAACAGATCGCGGTGCGCCTCGATTCTCCCTCATGCCGGGAATAACTTGCGGCATGCCGCCATCATTCGTCACTCCTTGGGGGATTCCTATTATCCTGCCATTATCTCCAAAGCCGCGATTGGACCGTGGCATGCCTTCGCCAGGAAGGGCTCGCGGCATGATTGCTGCATTCTCCACTCCAAGAAGGCTTCGCGGTATGCTTGCCGCATTCTCCACCCCAGGAAGGTTTCGCAGCATGCTTGCCGCATTCTCCACGCCAGGAAGGGTTCGCGGCGGCATGCCCTCATCATCCTGTGGATTCTGCCTTTCTCCTACTAAATGTTGGACGGATGGCGGCAAATTCACATGCGGGAAGACACCTTTGAATAGGTCCACCATTGTCCGTAGAGCTTGGACAGTCTTTTCCCCTTGTTTCTGCATTGCTTCGAATTCAGCGATGAGGATCGTCATCATATTGGCTTCGCTCTGCATCCTCGCGGCTTCTCCGCCACCCGTTATGGGAGAACTCGCTATGTCCTCACTATCCTCGTGTCTGACTGCTGCCAAACGTGTCTGTACCATCATGGCAAAATGACTTTTTGCTCGAATTTTCACAGACGACGCCAATTGTTGCTGTCACTATCAACAGTTACGTGTTGCTGACGTTTCTACCTCGATCTTCGTCCCACGTGCTTCAGAATATTCTGCAAAAAAGGAAATGATCAGAGGGACGCAAGGATTTTTTCCTGCGTTTTCACTCCGATGCCAAAGCCAGAGAATAATTTTAACAGAGTTTCAGTAGAAAATTGTCATCTGGTTTAAAAAATCATACCCGATCCCTATTTATAGGGAGTTTCCTCCTTTCGTAATTACACTTTTGTCTTTTTTTATCAAAATGTCTCATATGCCAGATCATCCTCACATATGCCACGTGTCCTAATATAATTAGCTGAAATGACATTCGAAATATTATTCATAACAAATAGCTTTAAGAATACAATTTTTTACTTAAAATTCATGTATAATTTTGTAAAATAATATATTCTTTTAGCAATGAAATGTAAAATTTTTTTATTTTGAATCTATCTTGGTAAAGTTTAACTTTCAAGTAATTATTTAAAAAAAATTAAGAAATAAATGAGATGGAAAATACAAAAAATAATAAATGTAGAAAATTATTTCTTTGAAGAAAATGAAATATACAGCTTTAGCCTCTTATTTTCATTGTTAAAGCTCGTTAACAACAGGAAAAAAAATTATTTTTTGAAATATATAAAAATTTATAGCTTTAGCATTAAATTCTAATTGGTAAAGATCTTTAGTGATGAAATTATTATTTTTTTTTCATTTTTTATTTTACTTTTTAAAAAATAAAATAAATTATCAACTATATTTCATCTCTAACACCTTTAATGATGGAAAATTTTAACGATCAATTTTGTTGTTTGCAACAAAAATTTTTTTTAACAACTTCAAATTTGAAAATGAAACTAACGACAAAAAATAAATCGCTAATAATCATTAGCATTGAAAACAAAAAATTAACAATAAAAAATTCCTTGTTAATTCCGTAGCTGTTGGACTATAACCTTGTAGTGATTAATATAAAAAAAATAAATATTAAAAAATTAGTTAAATAAAAGCTTTTTGCCGCATGATAACGTGTGAAAGCAGATAAAATACGAGTTATGTGCAAAATCATATTACTTATAGTTTTATTGGAATGATCAAATTATATAAGTATAAAATAAACTATTTTTTAATGTTTTATAAATTTATATAAAATTAATATTTTATAAATTAATTATTAAATTTAACAATTTATTTATATATTTAATATATATAAAATTTTGAATTAATCTAATATTTTTATCGTATCAATCTAAAATAGCATTTTTTTCAATATATTAAATTTAGAAAAAAAAATTGGTTACAAAATTTAGAAGAATTATGCTATTTGTTTTATTGATTTTGTCAAAAAATTTATATTTATATTGACGTAACATATAATTTATCAAGTCATAAATAAATAAATAAATTATTTAAAATTTATAAATAAATATTATAATAATTTAGTCCCCACCGGATGAGAAAAAAGAATTGGCATTTATAGTAATTTCCTCTAATGATAATGCAAAAATTTGCATTTTCAGCCTGGAAACGGTTAATTCCAAGTTTCCCAACTCAACCGTAATTAAAAAAAAAAAAAAAAAAAAAAGCTAATCAGGTTAACCAAAAGAAAGTCCTGACGAACGAATTTTCAATTTGTCAAGCTCTCATTTTGCCACGTTGACGTAAATCCGCCGGCAAAACGAAACGGATCCCATCCTCCCCAATCCTCGTCGTCAACGAAACAAAGTCAATTAAAAGCCAACCCCAAATTTTCCCAACAACCAAACGGACCTTTCTCCCTCAATATCCAACTCAAAACCGTGATGCCTCCCAAATTTTAGTCCAATTTTCAGTTCTCCCCTTGCCTGAACCTCAATCCCAACCCAATTTATCCGTTCTTTCTTTCCCATGTTTCGATTCTTCCATCGTTTTCTTCTATTGTTATTTTTCTGTGTTTTAGGGTTAGGGTTTGGCATTGATTTTGGTCAAGCTTTCAAAGTTCCCTTTAGGGTCAAAGACGTTCTCCCGGTACTTCCGCGCCAGATATCTTGGCCGGTGTTGAACAATCTTCACTCCGCCGTTGACTTGTTGCCTGCTTTTGTTGGATCAGTTACCCCAGACAATGGATCAGTTGATTGGAAGGGAGCTTGCTTTTACGGTAACAAGGCTCGTCTCGAGTTCACGAAAAGCGATCGCAACGATTCAGGATTGGGTGGGGGAGTTCTTTATCTCACGGTTCGTGTCTTTGTCCTATTGATCACTGTGACTGTGGTTATAATTGAAGTTTTTTACGGCAATTACAGTTGTTGACAAGTTATTACTTATTTTCATGTGATTAATTGTCTGTTTATTGATGGCGTTTTAGTTAAATTATATTTCCCTTCCTAATTTTACAATTTTAATTGTCTTATGGAATTTATTTAAGGTTATTTATCTATGTTTAGTAGACTATGGTTACTGGTGTTTTAATAAGTTTTAGCAGCATTGAGTCGTTCGTATAAACTTGAAATCTTTTTATTTTAATTTTTTTACTTAGTAGTCTTCAAATCCCAAATTGAAACACTTGTTGGTATCTCTTCTCTTAAGTGTCGAAGATAAGGTTGATTGTTTTACATACTATGGTAAAAATTGAAGTGTTGATTTTGATTTTGAACCATAAAAATTTTCTTTTACAGACATCTGAAGCGCACAGCTGGACCTGTATGGATCTTTATGTTTTTGCAACACCTTACCGGATTACTTGGGATTACTACTTTTCTGCTCGAGAGCACACATTGAAATTTGATTCTTGGGAAGAAACTGCTGAGTTGGAATATGTATGTTTTGATTAATTTTATATCCTTGAATATCATTGATAACATGTTCAATGCATGGAAAATACATTCTGATTCATTTTTGAGCAGGTAAAGCAGCATGGAATCTCTGTATTTCTAATGCCATCCGGAATGCTTGGCACATTGCTTTCTTTAGTAGATGTATTGCCTTTGTTTTCAAATACTATGTGGGGTCAGAATGCCAACCTTGCTTTTTTGAAAACACACATGGGTGCTTCATTTGAAGAGCGTCCTAAGCCATGGCGTGCAATGATAAATCCACAAGATGTGCATTCTGGAGACTTTTTGGCGGTGTCAAAGATCCGTGGTCGGTGGGGGGGATTTGAGACTTTAGAAAAATGGGTGACTGGAGCATTTGCTGGTCATACTGCGGTTTGCTTGAAGGATGACATGGGTAATCTATGGGTTGCCGAATCAGGACATGAAAATGAAAAGGTTGCTATAAAGATCACATGGAATGTAAATTGTATATTTATTTATTAATTGCTTTTTGCTTCCTTTCATCTTCATTAGTCTTACGATTTCTAGTAAGAGGAAAAATGTAAAGGTGTTAAAATGCTGTACAAGATCCAATAACTTTTGGTTTTGAGACCTTATCTAGTTGATGCATGATGTATCATCACTCTATAACTATTGTCAGATGCTGAGCTCCCTCCCCTCCCTCTTCCTTTGGCTGGGTTGAGGGGTATGTTGGGGGGGGGGGGGGGTAAGTGTCTTCAATTAGAATGAGTGAGGTCATGAAAATTTAGTATGATTTGGTAGGCGTTTATGCCCGGGAAAGAGATTTTATGAAGATACAAGATTTACAAATTAGAAGTTGGGATTTTTAATAGAGATTTTGCTTGCTATGTTATTGGCCTATTATATTTAGGGCTTTCTTCCTTATGCCATTTTCGTGCATGAATTTTGCAGGGTGAAGAAATTATAGTGGTTATTCCATGGGATGAATGGTGGGAGCTGTCCTTGAAGGACAGTTCTAATCCGCAGATAGCATTGCTTCCTTTACATCCAGATATACGTTCAAAGTTCAACTCCACTGCTGCATGGGAGTATGCTCGGAGCATGTCAGGCAAGCCATATGGTTATCACAACATGATATTTAGTTGGATAGACACTGTAGCTGACAACTATCCACCACCCCTTGATGCTCACTTGGTAGGCATCTTCTCTGATTATTCTGTGCATCCTGAGCTTGCTCTGCTGAAGTCATGTTCAGGATGAGCTGATGGTTTTACTGGCAAAACATTAAGATACTGAGCTTGCTAATAAGCTAGTTTCCCAAGTTGTAACTAGATGATTTTGATTGCAGGTCATTTCTGTCATGTCTATGTGGACTAGAGTGCAGCCAGCATATGCTGCAAATATGTGGAATGAAGCACTAAATAAGCGGTTAGGGACTGAGGTATTCTGCTTATTACTCTGTTACGTTATAAATCTATTACTGTTATCTTATGAGGAATAGTTAATCCCCTCACTTCCTGTTCTCTCTCTTTTTCTCTATAAATAAATGATTTTGGACTTCCACCAAAGCAGGAACATGGGAAGATATAGGTTAATTAGATAATCTGTTATGGTGGAGTTGTTCGGATTAGGTGAGACATTTGGGTGATTTAGATGTATGTTTTATTTTGAACTCTACCTACTTTCATAGGATTTGGATCTTTACGGAATTTTAGAGGAGACTGGAAGGCGTGGCATAGCCTTTGATCAATTACTCACCATACCAGAGCAAGATGAATGGGTATACAGTGATGGAAAGTCAACAACATGTGTTGCCTTTATCCTTGAGATGTATAAAGAGGCTGGGGTCTTTGGACCTACTTCTAACTCAATTCAAGTAACTGAATTCACTGTAAGTATCAGTAGTTTGGTCTGCTTGCATTTTCAAAATTGTTTCGACTTGATCTTGTATGGTATGACATGATTTTTTATTTACAGATTCGTGATGCCTACATGCTTAAGATTTTTGAGAACAACCAAACACGCCTGCCTAGGTGGTGTAACAACGAGGATGGCCGGCTTCCATTCTGTCAGATTCTTGGTGAGTACCGGATGGAATTGCCACATTATAACACTCTAGAGCCATATGCCAACATGAATGAAAATTGCCCTTCATTACCTCCAATTTATGATAGGCCCACGAGATGTTAAGTTTGATTGCAATCTGTTTGTTGTTTAGTGCTCCCACTCGTGATTGTATTAAATGCAAAGACGCATCTCTGGAAAAGTCCTACAACTGTAAAAGCGCTATGTACGTGTTGCTATTCCTGCTAGATATACTCAATTTCTGTAAATAGCATTTTCTGTTTTACTGAAGTCAAGAACATTTATGTAGTAGTAGAGTTAAATTATTCATTGGTGATTACAAACGTGGTTTTGGATTTATTACAAGGGAGCTGGGACACATTTTTGTTATCGCGTTGTTCATTGGCTTTTAGTGGTCGTTTTTGGCCTTAGGGAGATCTGGTCTGGGCAAATACTATACTGATAACTGCCCGCTCTTCTAATTAGGCTAAGAATTGTCGTTTTATCATATAATTTCGCCTAGTCAATATCATTGATTCCGTAAAAAGGACTCCTTGGAAGAAGAGTCAATATAATCTTTGGATGAGTTGAGTTTGGGGATGTAAATGGATGCTTCATAAATGAGTATTTTTCATTGTACCCGTTATTACGTAACTTGATTAAACAAGGTTAGGGTACTTAATGGTTAAATTCATGATGGTTTTGGATGGTAATTGTACTACTCTTCATGGGTTTGGATAGTGATATCAAAATATTTTATTATTTGAAGCTGATTATAAATAATAATTTTAAATATTATTATATGTATTTTATTTATAAATTATTTATTGTTAATATAATTACTTAATTAAATACCTGATTGTAAATAATATTTAATTAAATTAATTCATTAAGTATTTTAATTATGATTTTTAATATTTATTTATTTTTAAGTTAATTTAAATTTATTAATTTAATTTTTTTTAATAATATGCATTAAAATTGATTTTAAATTTAATTTGAAAGTTAAACTTTACTTAATAAAAGGGTATTTAATGGTTTAGGTAATTAAGGTGTATTTTTAATATTATATGGGTAAAGTTCGAGTAATAAAAATCAAAATATTGGTAGGGTATTATAAAATGTAATAAGATTCAGATACTTCAAAATTAGATGTTATTGGCCCTATTGACATCCTAGCTAGATTAGCATTACATTTTTTCTTGCATGATGAAATTGTAATCTATTTCTATTTAAATATGTTTAGTCTATTCATGAAAAATATCATTGTGAGCAATTTGAATTGCAATCTTATGCAACTTTATTAGCACTAGTACAAGCTATAACTACTTGCCTTTTGCTTTTCAGATCGGGAAGATGGAGTCATCCAAAAAAATACAATAACAAATGGTAAATGTCCATTTATTGTTAAAATCATCAACCTAGTCAGAATCAAAGAAAGCATTAAGCTCAAGTTTAGAAGCTGACGAGAATAACAGACCTTTTTGTAATGTTCCTTGCAGATATCTTAATGCTCTAAGAATCAAGTTGTCCAAGGTGTTGTCATAAACTGGCTTACAACTTGAACTGCATGAGTAATGCCAGGTCTTGTAATCGTCAAATGTATAAGAATGCTAACCATCTTTAATGAGTAGCATCATTGAGAAGGTCTCCATTAGTAGCTTTTAATTTGACATTGAGTTTAAGAGGAGTATCAACAATTTTATTATCAAATGAGCTGGCTTTAGAAATAAGATCAGAAGAATGTTTCACCTGAACAAGACATCCATTAGAAGAAGAACAAATTTCAATTATCAAAATATACCATGAAGGACCAAGATCCTTTATCTAAAAAATTTCACCATGTAAAATATTGAAAATTGAGATAAGAAAATATTTGTATTTTTTTCACTAACATTTAATTACAAATGTATGTACATATTTTAAATGATTGAAAATATTGATCTGCTACAAATCTGTAGGAAGTTACACTTATTAAAATTCTTCAAAATCTTCTATCATTATCTTGAGAGATCCTTAGGATCATGGAGCTCCTCTTTCATAGCTGCTGCATTAGTAGAAGCCTTAGTCTTGTTGACTATGTCTTTTTAAGCACACCCTCTCAATCTCATGGGAAGTTCCTAAACATGAAGATTGATTTTAAGTAGTTTAAACCCTGTAGAGCTTAGTGGTTTGGTTAACAGATTAGCCAGTTGATCTTTAGATGATACAAAGCATACTTGCAATTGTTTATTCATAACCAGCTCAAGAACATGATGAAAATCAATTTCGATGTGCTTAGTTTGAGCACGAAATACTAGATTGGTAGACAAGTAAGTGTCACGACCCAAAAATCAGAGTAAATTTTTCATTTTTCTTTCATACTTACCTGTCCTCTGATCGTGACCACACTCCACTAACGATTGGGCTGTGCATCAATGCCAGTCCCACCATTCATTCACCATATAACTTAATTCCTTATTAAAGGAAATGTAAATACATGAGTTTTTCACTAATTCTTTCCCATTCATTTATAAGTGTTTACAGTGTCTATACATCCCCGAAAGTTACTTACAAACATATTACTGTGCTATTCTTATTCAGATACAATATGTACAAGCGTATATACCTAAAAATGATGGGCAGCAGCAGATATTAGGAATGCAGTACTCAGTCATCTCAAATTCTATTGGAAGAAATCTGTGTAGGAAAATGAAAGGGGTGAGCACATTAAGCTCAGAAAGGCAATCCTACGAACAAGTAGGTAACCATACAACCTACATGAACGTGGTGCCATGCATAAACCACCCTTTTTCCACATAATTTGAAAATAAACGTTCACGCATACCCATATGCCACACAAATGAATGTCATGTAAAATCAATTTACATCATGCTTGGGTTTAAATAACATGAAAAATAACTTCATGCAAGTTTCAGTTTAAAACCCAGTTTCATTCTCATCAGAATTGTATCTCAGTCAGGATCCAACCCCTCCCTCGGGTGATCCAGACTCACACAAAAGTTCACAAAACATGATTCTAAAAAACGTCAAGTAATAACATGCGAGACTAGGCAATATATATATATATATATCTCAGGCAAATAACCAGGACTATGGCCATATCCTCGTGATCCCACTGCTACACGGATCCTGTGTGCGGGGTCTCACCACTATCGGGAATCGCCCCGGAGGTGGGTCAGTCCATCCCGTCGGTCCTGCCTTATCACTCACATCCGAATATGCCACTCGCATCCGAAGATGCCACATAAATATAATATAACACGGTACAATGTACTCCATGCGATATGCACGGTACAACGTACTCCGTGGACCTATATCTCATATCCATACTCGTGCCCTGTCTCAAAAAGCACGTACGAGCCTATTTAATCGGTGTGACACACAGTCTACCCGACGCTCCAAGCACTGCTCATTGCATGTCTCATAAAATCAGTGCGAGCGATGCTCCAGCACTCTCATAAAATCAAGGAAAATCTCATGCGAGCCAAGCTCCAGCACGCGTTTCATAAAATCTCATAAGATCTAGTGCGAGCTAAGCTCCAGCACTCTGTCAAAATCATGTAAAACTAGTGCGAGCTAGGCTCCAACACTCTGTCATAAAAATCAAGTGAAAATCTGGTGTGAGTTAGACTCCAGCACCCTGTCACGAAAATCATATGAAAATCTGGTGCGAATTAACTCCAGCACCACTGCATGTAAAACCTTAGTGCGAGCCCCTGCTCCAGCACTAATGCATGCATCGTACAAATCAAAACTTGTGTGAGCTGAGCTCTAGCACATCACATTTTCATAAAATCGCGTAGGCGGCTTTGTTATCTCAAAACAATTTCCAAAAGAAATAACATTGTTGAAAATATGCAATACTGTGCATTTTTATTTAAAAGCTAGCCAGCCTACCCATGCACGTGTCAAAAAACCTCAAAAATAAGCAGGAGCCTCTTGTTCTTGCTCCTCCCAACTTTTCCTAAATTTGAAATTTTTACCCTCCACAAGGGTATTTTGGTCATTTGCCTATCTGGGCACCAAAATACTTATTTTAAATCTAGACCCTTCAGACAAATTTAAGGAATGTAAATGAGGTCGAAATTGTATAAAGTTACCTCTAGCAGTCCATAAAATTTCCTTACCTGAAATCACACGCGAGCTTATCCTGTCTCGACCGTACCAAGTCTCTCAGTCCAATTTGCTCCAAACCAAATCTACGGAGCTACATATAACCACGTATTGGTTCAGTTCTAATATACTTATAAGTATTTCACTCTTACTGATCGAATCTAAAGCATTGTGCCCGTTTTACTTTATTGGGCCCTATTGCACCTTAATTAGCCTCGACCCATTTTTCAGCCCGTTTCCACTTATTAAATCCCTTCTTCGAGTCTACTGGGCTCATTGGCTTACCAATATCCATTGGGCTTTGTTTCAAACTCTTTGGATAGCACGTATATCATTTACGACAATTAATTCAAAAAATTCGAATATAATTTATTTTATGCAGAAATTAATCCGAAATCTGCAAAATAAATTTCAATTGCGCAATAATCATACTGTTGTCCTAAATGAGTTTTACTTACCTAAGATTATGTGATGGTACGTAAATCAGAGTTCGATCGGGCTTACGTACGCGATTTATCGTCGAACTGCACAATTTGATTAATCCAGGTGATTTTTCATTTAATATAATATTAAATTAATTTTTGAAATTTACCCACAGTTCAATCTCGACCATCGGTCAACTTACCTGAATCTCGAGATGTCCCCGAAAAAATTTCTTTCCTTTTCCCCTTTCTTTCTTTTTCTTTTCCTTTCTTTTTTTTCTTTTTCCTTTCCAACTACGGTGCCGTTTTGGGGCCCTCACCGTCGCCGACGTTCCTGGCCGTTTCGTCGGCCGCTACCAGTACCAACAGAACCGGCTATTCCTCCTGATCACACCGGTACCCTTGATCACACCCAGCTACCGTGGATTGTCGAAATCGAGCCCCTTTTTCCCGTCGGCTTTTCCTCCTCCATTCGTCGGACTCCGACGTTGATACGCGGCGTTGTCGGTGCCAGCAAAGTCGCCTGAAGCTCCTCTTCCTTCTCTGGACCTCACCTGTCCTCGTCGGTCGCAGGTGGTTCGTCGGGGTTCGGTCACGCGCAGTCTCTGTTTCAGTTTCACTGTTTTCAAATTTCGGGACTTTCTCGATTTTCTCTTTTTTTTATAATAATTTATTTTATTATTATTATATTCATTAAAGTACTATATTTTTACCAAAATATCTAATAAACTATATATTTTATTATATAATTACTTTATTCAATTTATTTAATATATTTTTCTTTTTTTTGGTATATTTTTCCCGTATTTTTTATGGATATTATCCCAAGTGAATTTTCGGTAAATCTTAATAATTTCAGATTTTGATCAATTGGACTCAGAATTCGATAATTTCTCATTCATTGATCAATATGTCCTAAATCCCTATTTTTAATTAAAATTTTCTTATCGAATTTACATAGAATTTTTTTGATCTTTTGACCGTTTTATCCCTGCACTTGTTCGGAACCAATGTAACTCGATTTTCCTTCATAAACCCACTATCTTTTCTTATTTTAAATTCTTATTTTTCGTCAACTTGATTTCGATCCCTTTTGCTTGGCCTATGGCCATCTCGGCCCTTATTTGACTACTACATACATTTACCGATATTTCGTTTTATTCCATTTCCAAATTTAATTCAGTCAAAACTCTTCTTATGATTCAATCAATATGTGGAAGTGTACATCACATGAATCATAAGGAAATGCATCAACAAGTACTTAAAAAGTGGGTCTTACATAATCTCCCCCACTAAAAAAAAATTTGGTCCTCCAAATTGGAACCAAATCAACCAGCAAGCAACTCCGGGTACTTCTCCGTATCAAACTCTCTAGCTCCCATGTCGCTTCCTCCGGAGTGTGATGCTACCACAATACTTTTACCAAGGGAATCGTCTTCGATCTCAATACCTTCTCCTTCCTATCCATAATCTGGATCGGTCTCTCAACATAGGACATACTCTCACTGAGCTCCAGTGGCTCGTATCTGATCACATGCGACGGATCCGACTAATACTTCCAAAGTATGGAGACGTGGAAGACGTTATGGACATTTGCTAGCACTAGTGGCAATGCTAGCCTATAAGCTCGATCTCCCAGTATCTCAAAAGGTCCTTTGAAGCGAGGGCTCAGCTTCCCTCTCTTTCTGAATCTCGTAATACCCTTGGAAGGAGAAACCTTCAAAAATACTGACTCCCCTGCTGTAAACTCCAAAGGTCTACATCTCCTGTCAGCATAACTCTTCTGTCGACTCTGAGCTGTCCTCAACCTCTCACAAATTAATTGGACATTCTTAGAGGCCTGACATACCAAATCGAGAGCGAATATCTGCCTGTCACCAACCTCCTCCCATTCTACAGGAGAACGACATCTACGACCATACAAGGTCTCATACAGTGCCATCTCGATACTCGAATGATAACTGTTATTGCAGGCGAACTCCGCAAGTGGTATGTGATCATCCTAAGAGCCTCTAAAATCAAGTACACAAGCTCTCAACATATCCTCGAGGGTCTGTATGGTCCTCTCTGACTGCCCATCTGTCTGAGGATGGAAAGCTGTACTAAATCTCAACTGGATCCCTATAGCTTCCTGAAAGTGTTCCCAGAAATGGGAAGTGAAGCGGGAATCCCTGTCTGACACAATACTCATTGGGACACCATGCAATCTCACAATCTCGCGCACATATAGCTCCACCAATCTACTCAAAGTATCGGTGGCTCTTATAGCTAGAAAATGTGTCGACTTCGTTAATCTGTCAACTATCACCCATATGGCATCATTCCCTCTACGAGTCCTCGGTAAACCTATCACAAAGTCCATGGTGACATGCTCCCATTTTCAAGTCGGTATAGGTAGAGGCTGCAATAACCCTGCAGGCTTCTGATGCTCTACCTTCACCTGCTGACAGACGAGACATCTCGCAACAAACTCTGCTATGTCTCTCTTTGCTTATCCTTAAACAAAGACATACTAGACACAAAACAAATAAAGACACTCAACCATATTCAGCTCACATGCTTGTTATACTAAATTAGGATTTTCCTAAAGAATTCACAAGGTTCTCAACTTAAAACAAATTTCAGATTTATATTGTTCAAGCCAACCAAAACAAACCAACCCTCCTTCAATCTTCACTTTTCACTTGTGTGTGTGTACAATCATTTACTCAAATTCATGCACTCAAGTGTTAATGCAAAACCTAAATAAGAATTAAACATAAGACTTTATATGCTTGAATTAACTACTACTCTCCACTAATAAAGACTCATGCATAAGTAAGAATCAAAAGTACTCTTCAAGGGTTGTAACATAAGGCTCGAGTTTAGGTGGGATAAAGGATATAACATGAAGTTCAATCCACCTAAAGCACTATAATGACCCTTGGACTTAATTTGTTTTGAGCTCATGAATCACTACCCAACTTTATTCATTCTCGAGTTTGAACTCTCTTTTTTTTTTAACAGTGTCATACTCCTAAACTTAAGATTTTTCACTACTTGTAACTTGAATATGACACTCAATTTACATCAAAACCCGAGAACAAACTTTTTTTTCATTTTTTTAACAAACCACCCCTATTTTCTTTTGAGCTCATCCCTCAATCCAAAAAATGATTAATAGCACTTCAAGTAAAGGACCAAAAGAAAAGGATAATCAAACAATTAGGCCATGGCTTGTAATATGGTTAGATAACAATAAAATGAAAAAATTAGGCTCAAAGGGTTTTCCAAAGGATTAATATAATTGGGTAGGCTTGAAAGGCTCAATCTCAAAACAAAAATGGCCTAGATCATTTTCCTAATCATGCATGGTCTATCAATTTCACCTCAAGTAGTAAATAATCAAGTTCTAGAGTTTTTTGGTTTCACCAATCAACACAATAAGTACATAGACTAAATATGATTGGTGCATAAATTTAAGTAAAAAGATTCAAGTGAAGCTTTCTATCCACATGCCAATACTCAAATAATAAAATCATCCATTTAATCAAAAGTTGATACTTTCTTGCAATATCCATCTTCGGCCACAATCTAGAAAACTAACCTTTAAAATCAAGTATAATTGTCACACAAACATACAAACACGAAACAAATAACAACTATTAAAAATATTTAAACATGCACACAAAGCACAGCACATAAAGCACAAACATAACTCCCCCAAACTTAATACTTTCATTGCCCTCAATGAAAAGATAGGAAAAAGTGTCAAAGAGGACTTCCCTGGGAGTAGTCTAGCTGTCATCATCCTCCACGGAGCTGACCTCAGCATCAGCGTCCTCGGGTCCATCTTCTTCTATTTCATTATCAGCTGCATCTCCTTGCTGTGGCATACACCATTCTGGTGGTAAGGGAAATTCCACCTCTCCTTGACGACCCCTCAGATTGAGGTATTGTACCAATGACCGATTGTAAGTGGAAGCATACTCAAAGAAAGTCTGGTAATCTCAGTCATTATTTCTCACCTCCATCCGTAACTCTTTAATCTCATGAAGCAAAGTCTCAATGGAGCCTAGAGTGATGGAAAGTTCAGCTGATGGGCCAGCAGAAGTGTCAACAGAAGGTGGTGGTGGTGCAACAGAAGTAGCAGCTTCTCGCTGAATCAAAGATACTCTCAGATTTTTGAAGGTGATAGGAGATTTCCTTGCCAATCTCGGTTCAAGTTTAGTCCAATACACTCCATACTTCTTACAGAGTCCACAAACCGAGGAAGGGTGAGGTAAACCCCTTCTATTCTCTCTACATATGAACTCTTGCATGGACCGAAAAATAAGAGCTCTAAAATTAACAATCTTTCCTATCATAATACAATAAAGTAGAGCTGCTCTGTCCACATCAACATTACTTTTATGGGTGGTAGGCATGATTCTAGAACAGATAAAATCATACCATTCATGAAGACCGCATTGAAGTCGGTTGGACGAGAACGACATGGATTCAGCTTCTGGCCTCTTTTGCCAATGGGCGTATTGAACTGTCAATTCGTCAATGACACGGACTAGCTCTTCATAATCAGTGTGTAGTGTTGCTACATAACTGGCGTACTCATCTTGTACCCCTTGCGGAAGGTCCAGATACAAATTAATGGCATTCGTATTGTAGGGAACAAGAACACCCCTAACGTCTGAAGTAGAATGAGTGCTCTCCATGGCATTTGCATAAATTTCACGAACCACATCAAGGATAGCAGCTTCTGGTTGCCCTACTAATTTCAACAAATCGAAATCCCTCAAATATTCAGAATACATAGTCCAGCCACCAATGTCAGGCCTAAAGCTCCTCTCAATAATCATGTTTTTATCCATGATTTTCTTGAAATTT
This sequence comes from Firmiana major, assembly GCA_033439115.1. Lineage (NCBI taxonomy): Eukaryota > Viridiplantae > Streptophyta > Magnoliopsida > Malvales > Malvaceae > Firmiana > Firmiana major. The sequence continues at coordinate 28,768,112 of CM065912.1, forward strand.
TCTGCTGCCTGACTATTCACAAACCGAGAGGGATCGATTACTACGGGCTCTTCCCTTTGTGGAGATGGGGTTGAACTATCAGTGGCCTGACTAGAACTCTCCATGGTTCGTCTAGCTCGGGTCTAAGGTGCCATTATCCACCAATTAGCTCACAAATCAACAAGTACAATTTTCAACAAGACCAAATCGGACTAACACACAAAACAAACCCAAAAATCTCTTCACAAACCAAATCACTCCAACAAAGATCAACAAACTGAAAAGGGCTTCAAAAATCCAAATTGTAAGAGCCAATAAAATAGCCTCTAGAGGATCAAAAATTACTGTAGAAAGAAAAAAAATATCCGAAATTGAAGCCACGTAGGATTGATTAGGACCACTTCACGTCTTTATCACCTAAACAACCCGATAATAAATGTACCGACCCTTGACCCTTGAAAATCGGGGAATTTTTTTTAATTTAATTTAATTTTACTCACTTAATCCCTTATTCACTTAGGTTGTATTCCTGTGCAGTGTCAAAACACTTTTCCTAATTCTTTACTCGTAATTGTAATTAATTTTCATATTTTAACTTATACGACCGATAGAAACTTCGGCAGCACAACAGCTTACATATGAGCCTACCCACCTGCAAATCAGTTGTTTTTAGCAATCCTAGATATCCACAACTACCAAGCATACTTTCTAAATTCATCTTTACCACTCAATACATCTATTTCAATTTAATACTAGTCATCTCAAAATATTATTTCAAAACATTATCCCAAAATAATAATGTTTACATCGTTCCTTACAAAGTTACATCCCAACTGACATTTCCAATATGTGTGTCTGTGCATACAATTATGTCCGGTACAGGAATGTAAATGTATACCTTTCTGCGTGTACAAAAAGTAGCCTAGGGTAGCTCTCCCCACCAGCCTACGTCGTGTACGCGACAGGTAGCGCCTACGGATCACTGCAATTAATCTGAGAGGTAGAGGGGTGAGCTTTCGAGAAAAAACCCAGTAAGAAGATGTATTTAAAACGATCCTAGCAATTCAAATATGTAGAAAACACAATAGTATGTACAATGATACTTTCTGAAAACTAATATAAATGACATTCAAAGATTTAGGAAAATCAGAAACATCGAGATTCAAAACGTAATTCTTTTAAGCACGTGAACTTAACAGATATTACGTAAACTGGTCGTATAATTAGAATTCCAAAAACATGAATATATGTCAAATCACATAATATAGAATCACATTCTGAAAACAGAGTTTAATTTTCAAATCGAGACTACATCGGCCCATCTAATTATCATGTGGCAATTAACCAAGTCATCCTCCGTAGAGGGAATTCAGAACCTATGGCCACGACGAGACAGAACCCGAAGGTGAAATTCAGAACCTATGGCCACGGCGGACAGAACCCGAAGGCGAAATTCAGAACCTATGGGCACGACGAGGCTGTAGACGAAATCAAGGTCATATAGCGTTTCAGAACCACATGAGCAAAGTTTCAGATGCCACACAGGCGAAGTTCAGACGTCACACAGGCGAAGTTGACATGTGTTAGCATACAACATAAATGGCCCTTAGTCTCAAAACATATTATATTTCTCATATGCGAAAACATCAAATTAAAAATCATCTTGTTTGAAAGATTATTTCAGAAAACATGTTCTTATTTCAAAAGCACAAATACAGAAAGCATAGTCTTGATCAGAAATATAATTTAGAAACATGCATGAAAATCATACTTCATGTCTTTGCAAGCTTTCTTTATCAAGTTCGGAAAGTATCTATTACCGTTTTAAATTATATCCCCTTACCTCAATCTATCGAAATCTCCGTGCTTGAATGGTGATGTCTCCTAGTACCTCTTTTAATCTCCTCTACAGTCACCTACACCGAAATTGTAAACTTAGCACCCTATTCATGCGTATTGCGTTAAAATCATAATTTATCGTTGCTACTGCGTGTGTACGTATTATTGTATATCCTTAGGCCAACACGCACGTTTATATATTTCTTCACTATTTATATATTTGCTCCTACAAGTATTAACATATACCTTTATTATATACATCCTCATGTATACACGCATAAATATATATTTATATATATACACTCCTATATGTATATATATATATATATATATATATATATATGTATATATATATACTTTTATTGTTTTCATATTTTCCTATCTCACATATATACATTCTTTGTATATACATATATATACTTTTATTTGTTTTTCATATTTCCCTATCTTATATACTAGCACACATTCATCCTATGTACATCCATACGTATATGCACCTAAATATATATATATATATATATAAATATATACACTCCTTTATATATATATATATATCATTGTTTTCCATTTTTCCTTATCACATGTATCCATTCTTTGTATGTACATATACTAAAACACACATTTATTTTATACTCATTTGTATGTACACCCAAGTATATACACATTTTTCATATACTCCTATATGTATATACACCTAAGTATATACACATATTTATTTTATCCTTGGCTTCCCTTATTCATTATCAAACATATGTACATATACTAACATACCCTTTCATTATACACACCTATATGTATATAGCCAAATATATATATATATATATTCACATAAATACATATATATATATATATTATCACTTGTTTCCATTATTCAATATCACACATATATATATATATATTTGCCTACCTCTCATCTTTCCATTTTTTTGTCTAATTTAATCTATAACTAACATGCTATACACATACAATACATATATATACATGCCCATCAATAGACATTATACATACATGTATTTTACCTTTTCTTTCTTCCTTTTCTTCTTTTTTTTTCTTTTTTTTCTTTCTTTTTCCTTTCTTTTTCCTTTCTTCCCTCTCGGTTAGCCCAGCTGCTCACTATCCTGATTGCACTTCTTCTTCCTCCCTTTCTCCCTCGGTTCTAGCCCTTTCTCCCTCACGGTTTCTCCTGTTTGGTCTCGACGACAGCCTCCATTTCCAGCCACTGTTCTGCTATCCCTTTAATCCTGATTCTGTTTCTAGATTTTCCTGCTCTCGGTGCTGCCTTCGATCTCCATCAATTCCCGATCCCTAGCTTCCTTTTCTCCCCTATTATCATCACTTCCTGGCTGCTACTGCTTCAAGCTACTCTGTCCAGCTCCTGTTCCCAACAGCTTCGGACCAGTCACGCCCCCTATTCTGCTTCCAACAGCTTCGATTTCTTCTTCTCGGTCAGCTGCTGTCTCTTCAATCCCGATTCTATTTCTTTTCCTCCTCACTGGTCTCAGTTTTCAGCTCCCATTTCCAGTTTCTCGGTTCTCCTTCTTCCTCGTTTCTTCTTTTCTTCCTCCTCTCTCCCAGCCGATCAACCCATTCTCCCCCCCTTTTCCTTCTTCTTCCTCTCCTTTCCTGGTTTTCTTTCTTTCTTCCTCGGCCAGCACCAGCTTCCTTTCTTTTCCTGGTTTCCTTCCTCTCTCGGCCAGGCCTCTCTTCCTTTCCTCCCTCTTTTCTTCTCCTTCCTCTTCTCTTTTCCTTTCGGTTCCCGCATAACACTCCTCTGTTTTTTATTTTCCTTTTCTGTAAGACCCGATTTTAGTTAAAACACGAAATTAAAAATGCAAAAGGATTGAAATGAAATTTTTGAGCACGTTGAAGGGTAAAACGATCAAAAGACCGAAAGTCGATGTAAATTCGATAAGGAAATTTAATTAAAAATATGGGATTGAGAAATCTTGGTCAATAAAAGTGAAATAAATTTATTCTGGGTTACATTGATCAAGATATCAATTTATTAGAATTAATTGAGATTAATCAGAAATTTTAATTCAAAAAATAATCTCAAAAATAATCGAAAAATATACCGAAAAGACGAAAATAGACTGATAAATTCATTTATTGAATAAAGGAATTAAATAATAATTTTTAGGATATTTTAAGAGATATTTGGGTATTTTTAATGTATTTTATTGATTAAAATAATAATAAATAAATTAATAAAAGAAATTAAAAAAAAGATTCAGAAACGAAAAATCGGGGAGAGAGAAGGAAGAGAGAAACGGAAAGGGGAACCCGAGGACCAGCCCCGTCTCCGTCAGCCTCACCACCGGATGCCACCGGAGAGGTGACCAGCCGAGTCGCCTGCGCCCGTCGGCACCAACCAGCCGACGAACGACGGTGAACGACGACCGAAAGAGGGAGAAAACGAGAGGAAATCGACGGGGGGAGGAGAAGAGAAATCCGGCCATTCACCGGTAAGCTAGCCCCAACCGACGCTAGCTGGCGGTTCCCCAAGCGCGGACGAGCAGATTGGTGGCAGCCACGATCGGCGAAACTGTCGGTAAACACTGAAAACGACGGAAAGAGAAATGGGTTCCGACAGAAGAGGAGAAAGGTAGGATCGGTGACTTTTCGGCGGCCTTGGACGAAACCGAGGGCAGATCTGAGATGCGGACGACCCAGCGGAGCCACTGGCGGTGGAAGCCGGTGGAGAACCGGCTGGCAAGGCCCTGAATCGACCGAATCGGAGTGAATCGGTGGGTCCGAACCAGGTCTGAACTGGGCCGAACCGGTTTAGCCAATGAGGAAAGGAAAAAAGGAGAAAAAGGGAAAAAGAAAAAAGAGGAAAAATTGGGGAAAAATCCCGACGATGTAATCGAGCTACGGGTAAGTCAGTAGAGGTCGAAATTGATCGATTTAAATTTTGAAATATTTTATTTAATTAATTTTCGACTGGAAATTTACCCGAAAATTCATGAAATTGTGTAGCTCGACAATCGACGTCAAACGAGAGATCGAGATAGCCTCGATTTACGTACTAGCATGGAATCTCGGGTCAGTAAATCTTATTTACGACAATTGCATCGTTATGCATGCTTCGAATTTAATTTCCGCATTAATAAAATTAAATTTTGGAAAGTCGGATAAATTGTCGTAAATAATAAATTTGGCTATTCGAGAATTAGAACGAGACCCAATAAATTGTTGGTGGGCCCAATGAGCCCAATAGGCCTCGATAATGTGAAAATTAAGTGGAAAATGGGCTTAAGGCCGATTAAGGCCCATTAAGGTGCAATCGGGCCCAATAGTGGTAAACGGGCCTAATGATTTACATTAAGTCCAGAAAATATTAAATAAAATTAAGTTGTATAATACCTGACCTGAGGAATATTGATATGCAGTTCCGAGCATTTGATGGGGGAGCAGATCGGACTGCGCGACGTGACATCAGTGGAAAGGTCAGACTCTACAGAAAAATAAGGTAAAGGAATTCTGCGGACTGCTAGAGGTAACTTTATGAAATTTTAAGTTCAATTACAGTCCTTTAAAAATTATCTGAAGGGTCTAGAGGTCAAATAATAATTTTAGTGCCCTGAATGGGTAAATTACCAAAATACCCTTGTTAAGGGTAAAATTTACAAAATTAGGAAAAATTGGAAGGAGCAAGAACAAGAGGTTCCTGCTCGTTCTGGAGATGTTTTGATGCATGCATGAGTAGGCTGGCTAACCTTGAAAGAAAAATGCACAGCATTTCATAGTTTTAACGATGAAATTGTTTTGAAAACTGTTTTGAGGAAACAGAGCCGCCTACGTGTTTTTATTGACATGTGACGTGCTAGAGGTCAGCTCGCACGATATTTTGAGTTGTGTGATGCATGCATTAGTGCTGGAGTGAGAGCTCGCACTAGAGTTTTACATACATTGGTGCTGAAATCTAACACGCACCTGATTTTATATGATTTTCGTGATACGGTGCTAGAGTCTAACTCACACCATATTTTATATGATTTTGAGACAGGGTGTTAGAGCTTCGCTCGCACCAAATTTTATATATATATATATGTATATGATTTTCATGATGGTTTGCATACAGAGTGCTAGAGCTTAGCTCGCACTAGTTTTACTTGATTTGATGAGAGTGCTAAGCATCGCTCGTACTGATTTTATGAGAACATGCGATGAGCCGTGCTTGGAGCATCGGGTAGACTGTGTGTCACCGATTAAATAGGCTCGCACGTGCGTTTTGAGACATGGCATGAGTATAGAGATATGGTATGGGTCCACGGAGTACGATGTACTGTGCAAGTAGCATGGAGTACGATGTACCGTGTGGCATCTTCGGATGTGTGGTATCTTCGGTTACGTGGTATCTTCGGATATGGCATCTTCGGATGCGTGGGATCGGATAAGACTGACGAGATGGACTGACCCACCTCTCGGGCGATTCTCGATCATGGTGAGAACCCACACACTAGGATCCTTGTAGCAGAGGAACTCCCGAGGACACATGGCCATAGTCCTGGTTATTACCGATATACAGATGTTGCCTAGTCTCGCATGTTAATGATCTTGACGATGATTGAAACTGGGTTTTAAACTAAATTTGCATGATGCTATTTCCATGCTTTTTAAACCCATGTGTGATGTAAACTGATTTTCATGGTTTTATGTGAATCAGGACCACCCGAGGGATGGGTTGAGTCCTGACCTTGTTGTGAAATTTTAAACGAGAAAGAAATGATTTGAAATAATTGCATGTTGAATTTTGCCATGCGAATGGATTTACATAACATCATAACTCATATCATCTGTTTTAAAATGTGTGGAGAAAGGGTGATTTATGCATGGCACCACGTTCATGTAGGTAGTATGGTCACCTACTTGTTCGTAGGATTGCCTTACTGAGCTTGATGTGCTTACCCCTTTCATTTTCTCACACAGATAATCTCCAGTTGAAGTTGAGGTGACTCAGTACTGCATTCTGGATATCCGCTGCTGCCCATCATTTAAGGTATATACACTTGTACATATTGTATCTAAATAAGCATAGCACAGTAACATGTTTGTAAGTAACTTTAGGGGATGTATAAATATTGTAAACAATTATAAATGACTGGAGAAGAAATAAGTACTATGGTAAGTGAATGGTGGGACTGGCATTGACGCACAGCCCAATTGTTAGTGGAGTGTGGTCACGATCAGAAGACAGGTATTAATTTAAGTAAGAAAATAACAAAACGCAAAAAATTAACTCTGATTTTTTGGGTAGTTTGGGTCATAACATATAAAGGTGGTATCAGAGCACAGTTGGTCTGATGTGTGTCAGTGTCAGTAATTAGGAATTACATCCTCGTGTTACTGTGCTTGGTTAGATACAATAGTGTATATCGAGATGGGTTTTGACTAAGAAATGGTTGAGAATGCAGGAATGCCTAATATGAGTCGCGTTAGATGAGATAGTGCACGAGGCAGAGGTCGTAGAGGTAGACCTGAGTCTGCTAGTTGTGCTGAGTTGACCTGTGAGAATCAGGATGAAATTGAAATGGAGGCTAAGGTTGAGCATGCCCCACTGAGTCCAACAGAGAGATCAGACAGTATTGAGACACGCTTTGTGAGATTGGAGCGGAGTGTGGAGATTATTTTGAGGAGCTAATTGCTTAAATTATGAATGAGATTCGAGGGCGCAGCGGAGCATTGGTGGAAACCTGCTCGACCCATCTTAACTGTTAAACATCCAGAGCTAAGATGAGAAATGTTTATGGATGTATTCCGGTGACAGGATATCCTGGACATTGTTTAAAAGAAATGATAGATAAAAGTCCTTACTCTTACCCAGAGGACTTGATTTATTGATGAGTATGCTTATGAGTATGAAACTCAATTATATTCCTGGGCAGATATTACCTCGACACTATGAACAAGTGACAGTCGAGATGTCTAAAAGTTCATGAAATGGCTCAACTTTTCAATTAGAGTCCGGTTGGCCCGTGAGATATTACCTATATCGAGGCAGTGCGCAGATTTACAGTTGGGTAAATAAGAACATGAATTGCACGCCTCTGAGATTGGGAAAGGTAGTGAGGGCTGAAATAGAGACAGAAAAGAGAATCGAGAAATGACAGAGATGTTAAAATGGGAAAATGGTAATTGGTAAAAGATTTAATTTGATTTAATTTGATGAATCATGGAGTAAGATAATTGATAAGGCCCCAGTGCATCCAATTTTGGCACTCTTAAGGGGCATTGTGATTGGAGGACCCTAACTTGCTACGAAGCAGTGTAGCAGTGTAAGCACTGTAAGCAGTGTGGGATGTGTGGTAGATACCGCGGAAGGAGGGTCTATACCTACACTGTATTGATGAAAATGGCCGTTAAGTGTGGTAAGATGGACCATTGATATTGATTGCTCAGGGTTCGGCGAGATCACCCCACAGAAAAGTAAAGAGATAGAGAAAAACTTCGTTAGTATAGCTGCAACGAAAAGGGAGGCCATAGCCGAAGAGAAAAAGGAAAGTAGGCTGTTGGACGAAGGCGAGAGGATGTCTTGGACCAGGACACTATTGATGTTTCATGGATGTGGTGTAAGATACCACACTTGTTATGAATAATGAAGTACATATGTTCATTGATCTTGGTGCCACACATTTATTCATACCGCCTTCATTCGCATATAAGTGAGTAAAAGGCATGAATGCCTACATCATTGGGCACAATACTGATAAATGAGTGCCCCAATAGAGGAGGATTAATTAACGAAATATGGATATAGAGATTTTAAGTTGAAAACAGGGGTGAAAACATTACTGAAAAGTATACTGTAAGTGTTGACAAGTGATAAAAAGGGGTGCAACAGTTGAAATTAAAGGAGTAAAGGATTGTACTCACGGAATGAATAATGAAAGAGTTTTGTCATGAGGGATATACGAAAGGAGATAATCTTTAAGATAAGATAGATCCTAAATACAAGATGTATTGGAGTAAGAGACATATGCTAGGTAAGGAATACCCTCAATATGCGAAGTAATTGGGATTAAGTGATAAGTAGGGAATATAAATTATAACCAAGGATAAAGATGGATATAACCATAACCAGTCTATGTGGTTAAGTCTGAAGGTTAATAAAGGTATTTCAAAATACCTCCTCGCCTGAAGACTTGACAGCGTCTAAAAGTATATATATATAACCTATAACGTGAAATCGATCGTCGTAATAAATACCTTTAGCATTAGGATACCTTTACTAAGACGATAAGAATATTAAAATTTGACAAATCATAAAGGTTAACATAGTAAAATTTAATAAGAGCCGTTAAGATAAGAAAAGGAAATGACGCAGGTTAGTACCTGAAAACGTAAGCGATTTTGAAGGATCTTATACGCTTATGCGTAAATAAGTCAAGGATATGGACGATTGAAATAAGAGTGGAGCTCAACTACAATGAGTTATTTAAACTTTACCTGGACCGATTTGTCATCATCCTTATTGATGATATGTTGAGTGTAGTTAAAGTCCAGGGAAAATTATAAGCAACAATTGGAAAAAAATTGCTTTTACAGATGGTTGTTGCGAGTTCTAAAAAGGGTATATTTTTTTGTTGACACGTTTAACTAAGAAAACATGGTCTTTGAATGAGATGATAAATAAGATGATAGATGCGACATGATTGTAGTGAAGTATGAACTGACCACCGTGATTAATTTCACCATACCCAATAGCCCAAGAGGTTCTCAGTGAGTATGGATACCTCAAAATAATGAAGGAGCTGTGTATTGATGTATAATGGGAAGATAGTCAATTATGGAGTCAGACAACTCCTTGATCATGAAATAAACTATCTGACTCATGATTTTAAGTTGGCAACGGTAGTATTTGTACTGAGGATATGGTACTATTATGTACAGGGTGAGAAATTTTGGATATGCACTGATCATAAAGCCCCGAGTATCTGTTTTTCACAGAAAGAGGCGAATATGAGAATACATAGTGGGTTAGAGCTTCTGAGAGATTTTGATTATGAAAATTGTACCACCCAGGAAAAGCTAATGTGACGGCTGATGCCTTGAGCAGAAAGAGCCTCAGGATGGTATTACATATGATGGTCAGGGAGCGCGAGCTGCTAGAGCAGTTGTGAGCCTCAGTATTGATGTGATCCCTTCTGATGATGACAGTGTTTGTGTGACAGCTAGCCTGAGACTAGAACCGGATGAGAGTGCCCGGATTTGATAGGCTTAGCGTGATGATCGGCATGGTGTCGATAGTTTGGGTCAGATTCAGAAGGTTACAGTGACAGAGATCACAGAGAGTGTCGATGATTTACAGAGAGGTTCAGAGACAGTATAAGTGCTCCCCAGGACCACAGTTGATGAGATAGTAATATTGTCAGAAGCTTACTTTTCGGGATATACAGTGCATACGGAAAGTAATGAATATATATATATGAAATCTCTGAGAAGGGTATTGGTGGTCAGATATGAAAAGAGATATGGTAGAGATTGTGGAAAAAAGCCTAGTATGTCAGCAGAATAAGGTAGAGTATTAAAAGTCTGCAGGGTTATTGCAGCCTCTACCTATATCAACACGGCACGGGAAATGAGAGCAAGTCTCCATGAATGTCGTGATGGGTTACAGAGAACCCAGGTGAATTACGAGGCTATTTGGATGATAGTCGATAGAGTGACTAAGTCTACCCACCTTTTGGTTATGAAACCCCCAGATACTCTGAGTGCGTAGGCGAAGTTATATATAAGGAAGGTTGTGGAACATTAAGTAGCGTTCCAGTGAGCATGGTATCATATAGGGATTCTCGCTTTACTTCCCACCTTTGAGGATATTTTTAGGAAGCTATGGGAACCCGACTGAGTATTAGCACAGCTTTCCATCCTCAGACAGATGGTCAGTCAGAGAGGACTGTACAGGTTCTGGAGGATCCGATGAAAGCGTGTGCCCTTGATTTTTTATGCTCCTGGGATGATCAGTTATTACAAATTGAATTTGCCAATAGTGACAGTTGTCACTTGAGTATCAGGATAACAAGATATGAGGCATAGTATGGCCGTAGGGGTTGTTTCCCCGACTTGGATAAGAAAAAGTGGGTGACAGATAGAAATTTCTTTTGAATTAGTATAATAAGTCTCTGAGGATGTTCAGTTGAGTGAGAGATTAAGAACACCTCAGAGTAGACAAAAAGCATTGGAATTCACCGAGGGTGGATCAGTATTGTTGAAGTTATTTGTCCGAAGGGAATAAGGATATAACGAGACTCGGGAAGAAGGCAAATTGAGTTTTGCTGAATGGAATTTTTGAGAGATTGGAAAAGTGGAAGATAAGACCTGTAGGTGGCATTTCCACTTGAACAAGCAGGCACCCAAAATGTGTCCCATCTTTTGATGCTTCAAAAATACTATCCAGATCCAGCATAGGTGATAGGATATGAGATCCAACAGTTCAGCTCAGTGCAAATATAAGCATATTGAAAAAAGTTGATTCAGGCATTAAATAGGAAAGAGAAAATATTGAGGATTAAGACGATCTCCCTAATTAAAGTCCTTTGGTAGTAATACACTCCGGAAAGGTCACAGAAGAATTAACGAGTATGATATGAGAAAACGTACCCGGAGTTATATATGGACTCATATGACTTGGTTCTAATTTGGAGGACCAAATTCCTTAAGTGGGGGAGATTATGTAAGACCCGATTTTAGTTAAAACACGAAATTAAAAATGCAAAAGGATTGAAATGGAATTCCCGAGCACGTTGAAGGGCAAAACGATTAAAAGACCGAAAGCCGGTGTAAATTCGATAAGGAAATTTAATTAAAAATATGGGATTGAGAAATCTTGGTCAATAAAAGTGAAATAAATTTATTCTGGGTTAAATTGATCAAGATATCAATTTATTAGAATTAATTGAGATTAATCGAAATTTTTAATTCGAAAAATAATCTCAAAAATAATCGAAAAATATACCGAAAAGATGAAAATTGACTGATAAATTTATTTATTGAATAAAGGAATTAAATAATAATTTTTAGGATATTTTAAGAGATATTTGGGTATTTTTAATGTATTTTATTGATTAAAATAATAATAAATAAATTAATAAAAGAAATTAAAAAAGATTCAGAAACGGAAAATCGGGGAGAGAGAAGGAAGAGAGAAACAGAAAGGGGAACCCGAGGACCAGCCCCGTCTCTGTCGGCCTCACCACCGGACGCCACCGGAGAGGTGACCAGCCGAGTCAGCTGCGCTCGTCGGCACCAACCAACCGACGAACGGCGGTGAACGGCGACCGAAAGAGGGAGAAAACGAGAGGAAACCGACGGGGGGAGGAGAAGAGAAATCCGGCCATTCGTCGGCAAGCTATCCCCAACCGACGCTAGCTGGCGGTTCCCCAAGCGCGGACGAGCAGATTGGTGGCGGCCACGACCGGCGAAACTGCCGGCAAATGCCGAAAACGACGGAAAGAGAAATGGGTTCCGACGGAAGAGGAGAAAGGCCGGACCGACGACTTTCCGACGGCCTTGGACGAAACCGAGGGCAGATCTGAGATGCGGACGATCTAGCGGAGCCACTGGCAGTGGAAGCCGACGGAGAACCGATCGACAAGGCCCTGAACCGGCCAAACCGTAGTGAACCGGAGTGAACCGGTAGGTCCGAACCGGGTCTGAACCGGACCGAACCAGTTCAGCCAATGAGGAAAGGAAAAAAGGAGAAAAAGGGAAAAAGAAAAAAGAGAAAAAATTGGAGAAAAATCTCGACGATGTAATCGAGCTACGGGTAAGTTAGCAGCGGTCGAAATTGATCGATTGAAATTTTGGAATATTTTATTTAATTAATTTTTGACTAAAAATTTACCCGAAAATTCATGAAATTGTGTAGCTCGACAATCGACGTCAAACGAGAGCTCGAGACAGCCTCGATTTACGTACTAGCATGGAATCTCGAGTAAGTAAATCTTATTTATGACAATTGCATCGTTATGCGTGCTTCGGATTTAATTTTCGCATTAATTAAATTAAATTTTGGAAAGTCGGATAAATTATCATAATTAATAAATTTGGCTATTCGAGAATTAGAACGAGGCCCAATAAATTGTTGGTGGGCCCAATGAGCCCAATAGGCCTCGATAATGTGAAAATTAATTGGAAAATGGGCTTAAGGCCGATTAAGGCCCATTAAGGTGCAATCGGGCCCAATAGGGGTAAACGGGCCCAATGATTTAAATTAAGTCCAGAAAATATTAAATACAATTAAGTTGTATAATATCTGACCTGAGGAATATTGATATGTATTTTCGAGCATTTGATGGGGGAGCAGATCGGACTGCGCGTCGTGACATCAGTGGAAAGGTCAAACTCTACAGAAAAATAAGGTAAAGGAATTCTGCGGACTGCTAGAGGTAACTTTACAAAATTTTAAGTTCAATTGCAGTCCTTTAAAAATTATCTGAAGGGTCTAGAGGTCAAATAATAATTTTAGTGCGTCGAATGGGTAAATTACCAAAATACCCTTGTTAAGGGTAAAATTTACAAAATTAGGAAAAATTGGGAGGAGTAAGAACAAGAGGTTCCTGCTCGTTCTGGAGATGTTTTGATGCATGCATGAGTAGGCTGGCTAACCTTGAAAGAAAAATGCACAGCATTTCATAGTTTCAACGATGAAATTGTTTTGAAAACTGTTTTGAGGAAACAGAGCCGCCTACGTGTTTTTATTGACATGTGACGTGCTAAAGCTCAGCTCGCACGATATTTTAAGTTGTGTGATGCATGCATTAGTGCTGGAGCGAGAGCTTGCACTAGAGTTTTACATGCATTGGTGATGAAATCTAACACGCACCTGATTTTATATGATTTTCGTGATACGGTGCTAGAGTCTAACTCGCACCATATTTTATATGATTTTGAGATAGGGTGTTAGAGCTTCGCTCGCACCAGATTTTATATATATATGTATATGATTTTCATGATGGTTTGCATACAGAGTGCTAGAGCTAGCTCGCACTAGTTTTACTTGATTTGATGAGAGTGCTGAGCATCGCTCGCACTGATTTATGAGAACATGCGATGAGCAATGCTTAGAGCATCGGGTAGACTGTGTGTCACCGATTAAATAGGCCCGCACGTGCGTTTTGAGACATGGCATGAGTATAGAGATATGATATGGGTCCACAGAGTACGATGTACCGTGCAAGTAGCATGGAGTACGATGTATCGTGTGGCATCTTCGGATGTGTGGTATCTTCAGATACGTGGTATCTTCGGATACGGTATCTTCGGATGTGTGGGATCGGATAAGACTGACGAGATGGACTGACCCACCTCTCGGGCGGTTCCTGATCATGGTGAGAACCCGCACACTAGGATCCGTGTAGCAGAGAGACTCCCGAGGACACATGACCATAGTCCTGGTTATTACCGATATATATACAGATGTTGCCTAGTCTCGCATGTTGATGATCTTGACGATGATTGAAACTGGGTTTTAAACTAAATTTGCATGATGCTATTTCCATGCTTTTTAAACCCATGTGTGATGTAAACTGATTTTCATGGTTTTATGTGAGCTAGGACCACCTGAGGGATGGGTTGAGTCCTGGCCTTGTTGTGAAATTTTAAACGAGAAAGAAATGATTTGAAATAATTGCATGTTAAATTTTGCCATGCGAATGGATTTACATAACATCATAACTCATATCATCTGTTTTAAAATGTGTGGAGAAAGGGTGGTTTATGCATGGCACCACGTTCATGTAGGTAGTATGGTCACCTACTTGTTCGTAGGATTGCCTTACTGAGCTTGATGTGCTCACCCCTTTCATTTTCTCACACAGATAATCTCCAGTTGAAGTTGAGGCGACTCAGTACTGCATTCTGGATATCCGCTGCTGCCCATCATTTAAGGTATATACACTTGTACATATTGTATCTAAATAAGCATAGCACAGTAACATGTTTGCAAGTAACTTTAGGGGATATATAAATATTGTAAACAATTATAAATGACTGGAGAAGAAATAAGTACTATGGTAAATGAATGGTGGGACTGACATTGACGCACAGCCCAATTGTTAGTGGAGTGTGGTCATGATCAGAAGACAGGTATGAATTTAAGTAAGAAAATAACAAAACGCAAAAAATTAACTCTGATTTTTTGGGTAGTTTGGGTCGTGACATTTTCAATTTAGAATAGTGGCGGACGGAATTGGCTTTTCTAAGCCAATTCCGTACATGCCATAATATATATATATTAGTTTAATGTATATATATATATTATATTAGTATGTAGGTATTGTTTGTTATGTATTTGTATTGTTATTATTATTATATATATATGTTTTTTTGTTTCCATTTTATTTTAAATATCCTATACATTATACATTACAATACATATATATCTATATTTGTCATATATATATATATATCATCATCATCATTCTTCCATTTTAAATTGTCTAGTATATATATATATATATTATACCTATGTATATATATATATACGTATACCCTTCCTTTTATTTAAATGTCTAGTATGCATGTATATATATATATATATGTATATATATATGTATATATAAATATACACACATTTTCACTTATGTATGTCTCTACACATATACATTTTCTTGTATAATTTATCCAAAGACATAATATCATGCCTTCCATGAGATTTTCCTTATTCCGAAAATAAAATAGTATCGGGATTCCATCATTCTTCATAATTTCTCGATACAAGTGTTTACATCAACAATTTTCGATTAACAAATTAAAATTTTATAATCCTTCCGTACTTGCATTCGCCTTATTACTTCTTGTATCTTCGGGTTCCCGGTCATTCACGGGTTTCTCGGCTCCTATATTCTTGAGTCCTACAACGAACATCCACACTTCCATTAAAATATAATCTAATTAAATGTAGGAAATTCATGGGGTTTACATTCTCCCCACCTTAAAAGAATTTTGTCCTCCAAATTCATTCGGGTCCATCAAAATAGACGTGGGTACTCTTAATCAATTTGTGTACGATCACTCAGATTGTATCATGCCCCTTTCGGGTTCTTGGTAATCCTACTTACAACCATTCTCAATATATTGTGACCCAAGAGGCTCCGAGTCTCCTTAAATTTTAACACCAGTGCGCTCCAAAGTGGGTCACTCGATTCGAAAATCTCCCTTTCATATAGCTTTTATAATTGCTCTCTTAACACTTCTAATCCAAGCAAAGTCACTCAGTACAATGGTTTGTGTAATTAATTCGATACCACCTGCTTAATCAATTCTAGAACTTTTCCTTTTAGTTTTAGGGGTAACTTTGATAAATCACTTGATCATGTGTCGGTAAACTTTCCCTGTTCACAGGGATGTTTCTATACTCCGAACACGCCCTATCTTTATCAATCATGTAAGCAGTGTGATCCTTAGAGTCTCATTTATACCGTTAGTTCCCTGATTCATTCTTCTAGTATAGTGACGGTGCTCTTGCATTGTCACTATTTCCTTTGTGGATCTCTTTTTCGTCACTCTTTATCCTTCCCATTATCTCATATGAGTTTTTTGAACTTTCTTTATCTAACAGTTCTTACAACTCCTTTTTCTTTGTTCCTCAAGATCTACCAAGTCCATCCGGTAGGGAGACTTCGAGATAGGCTGCACATCTGGAGCCAAATCCATAGTGGACCCTATTTCTTTCTCTTGATGTAATCCCGATAGTTCACCAGGAAAATACATCCGGAAACTCACATACCACTGGTATGTCCTGAATACTTGGACATGTTCGACTAGTATCGAGGATGAATGCAACATAACGCTCACATTAATATGTCCACCAAAAATTTCCATCATAAACGAGATCATAAAATTTATTCCTTAACTGCAAAGCACACATAGGTGTACTAACGTGTAATGTAAAATCTAGAGCTCCAAGCTTAACATGCAATTGACGTACAAAATGTAGTGATATGAAAGAGTGTGTGGGACCTGAATCAAACAATACACGTGCCTCATGATTGCAAATTAAAAACTTATTTGGATGGTCTCAGCAGAGGCATCAGCAGTCTCTGTGTCCAAAGCAAAGACCCTCCCATGAGTGACAGGCTTCTTGCCCTTCTCTGCTGTGGTAGCCCGTCTCTGTGGGACTTGTCTCTGGGGAGCTTGCCTCACAGGTGTTCGTGGTAGCTCTAAAGGTTGTGGAAACTTATTCACTGGGCAATCTTTGATCAAGTGTCCCCTCTGTCCACACCTAAAATAGCTCCCTGAGGACCAGTGACATGCACCTCTATGGTAACTACCACAACTAGTGCACAATCTCTCATACTGCTGGAACCCCCTAGTAGTCTGTGGGGTAGCTATAGGAGTTATGGGCCTATCAATCCTAGGCCGAGACTCATCTGTCCTCTGTCTTTTGGCCTGACCCCTCCGGAAGTCCTGTCTCACCAGCTCCATTCGTTTACCCTTATCTATGGTCTTTCCTTTAAAACTATACTCCGTCTGGGTGACATTAAGGCCCCTCTCGACCATCTGTGCTCTACCCAGGGCATCCTAAAATTCGGTAATCCATAACCCCAAGAGACTATCTCTGATATCTGGCCTTAACCCTGCTAAGAACCTCTTAGTTCGACGCTCTTCGTTCTAGAACGTCTCTGGGTCATACCTCATCAGCATAGTGAACTTACTTTTGTACTCATCCACAGTCATATTACCCTGTACCAAGCTCAGAAAGTCCATCCTCAACTTCTGCTGGGCAGCTAGTGGAACATACTGCTTCCTAAAGGCTGTGGAGAAAGCATCCCAACTAATCACTGGATGCTGAGCAGTCAGAAGGACCTTGGTAGATCCCCACCAATACTCGGCTTGGCCCTGCAGCATGTAAGTTGCCATAGAGACCTTCTCAACATCAGAACACCCCAGAAAGTCGAAGATCTTCCCAAGGCTCACCAGCCACTCTTCGACCTCTACCGGATTCTTAATTCCCTTAAATGCTCGAGGCCTCATCTTCAGGAAATCTCTCATCGTACCGATATTCCTCTCCTCCCTCCAAACCTGTACAGGAGGTTGAGGCGCCATAGGTACTGGAGGAACTAGTGGAGGAGGAGGTGGCGATGCTTGCAGAGGAGTTTGCACCGGAGTAGGAACTGGTACCGTGCCAACAGAATCAGAAACATTTGCCCCTAGATGTTGGGCAACCATGGCAGCTATCAACTCCAAACCTCGCTCGAGGCGCTGCTCCAATCGCTGCTCAAACTGAGCCATACGAGTACGAGGACTTTCTGGCTCGGGTGGAGGAGGCAAAGGGGGCTGAGCCTGCCTCCAAGTACGTTCGCGTCTCCCACTCATCGTGCCGTGATCTAATACCTGCGCGTAATTCCAAAGATCACATCTTAAAGTTATTAGGTATACATTATCTACAACCAGACAAGCACAGACATTGGGATGTAATTTAATCCTTATTTTCAACATTGACAGTACTAGATAACCTTCGCTCTGATACCACTTAAACTGTAACGACCCTTGACCCTTAAAAATCGGGGGAAATGTTTTTTTAATTTAATTTAATTTTACTCACTTAATTCCTTATTCACTTAGGTTGTATTCCTGTGCAGTGTCAAAACACTTTTCCTAATTCTTTACTCGTAATTGTAATTAATTTCCATATTTTAACTTATACGACCAATAGAAATTTCGGCAGCACAACAACTTACATATGAGCCTACCCACTTGCAAATAAGTTGTTTTTAGTAATCTTAGATATCCACAACTACCAAGCATACTTTCCAAATTCATCTTTACCACTCAATACATCTATTTCAATTTAATACTAGTCATCTCAAAATATTATCTCAAAACATTATCCCAAAATAATAATGTTTACATCGTTCCTTACAAAGTTACATCCCAACTGACATTTCCAATATGTGTGTCTGTGCATACAATTATGTCCGGTATAGGAATGTAAATGTATACCTTTCTGTGTGTACAAAAAGTAGCCTAGGGTAGCTCTCCCCACCAGCCTATATCATGTACGCGGCAGGTAGCGCCTACGGATCACTACAATTGTCAGGACCTATTCTCAATCCACGACTTTAACCAAAATCACTACGAATTTTTCACATTTTAAACTTACATTTCCTCTCTTCAATGGTTGGGCTGTGATTCGATGTCAGAGTCTTCGCTTATCACATTTTTCATTATCATACATACATGTCAATATACTATTACTGACTGTAACTACTTTTATTAAACATGTAAGATTATATAAAATCTATGTTTAGATACATAACCGTACAAAATCTGTATACCTGACGATCGATATCAACTAGCAGTGGACTCAGGAGCACTATCCCTCGATAACTCTCGCTCTACTGCTGATGCTCTGTAGAGAGATGTAAAGAAAGGGGAGGTGAGTGTGAGATCTGAGAATTGTAGATATATTTTAATGATGTAATAAGAATTTGAAGTGTAATTTATTGAGCTAAGTGAATTGTGGGAATGATAATTGGAGATTTATATGTTAAGTGTTAAAATAAGTGTGAAGTTATGAGGACAGATCGATCTGGGAGAAGGAGAGATCGATCTGGTGAGTTAAAAATGACTAGGAAGGAGGAATTTAAGGAGAAGATCGATCTCCAATGGAAGAGGATCGATCTCCTTATGATTCTGTTTGAGAGAAGATCGATCTCATGAGGAAGAGATCGATCTCCAAATGATTCTGTTTGGGAGAAGATCGATCTCCTCAAGGAGCAGATTGATCTCATAAAGCCATAAAGAGATCGATCTCACCCCTCGACAGATCGATCTCCTAGGCATAAAATTACCCAAATCGTCCCCAAAATTCAAATGCAGATCGATCTCATCAAGAGCCAGATTGATCTCCTACCCTCAGCCTATATAAGGAACCCCTATTTTTCTCCTGCAATCTCACTTTCTCTCTCTTCTAACCCCTATTTTTATCGAAACCTAGCTTTCTCACTCATCCAAAGCACCCATTTTCGGCCAAATCAGAAGTTGTGGCAAGAAGGAAAGTTGTTCCTCATCAAAGGGAGAACAACATACTTGAAAATCGAAGGACGAATCGAATCGAGGCGTGGGTTGTGCGTCTCACTAGCTTTGGGTAATTTCTAAACCTCGATCATGATATTTGAGATGATTTTGATGATAATGGTGGTTGTCATTGTGTTGAAATAGCTGAGAAATGATTAGGGATTGATGAAATTGCAATGTGGTTGGAGCGATAATGATATTTGGCAATTTAAGAATTTTGAGCTATAAATGGAGATTTAGACAATGTGGTGAATTAGCATAGATAATTGGCATGAGAAATGTAGAACGTTGAGATGTTGTGAATGAGAGTGTAGTTTGGGGTAGAGTTACGAGAATAAAGAGATTTGAGGTGTTATGAGCAATTACGCTCGATTTTGAGAATTGAGGTTGATGAGATAATTGAGTATTGATGTTTTAACATCGTTTGGACAGCTCGAGAGTTCCAGAGTGGAATGCGAGGCTAGTCCGTGATACGGGGGAAACGATTGCACTATACGAGGTGCAAAGAGGTAAGGGAAATCTAAACCATTTGTGTATGTGATTTGTAAACTATTATAGCATGATTTGTGGTTATAAAACAAGCATGTTGAGTGTTGTGTTGTGATACAACTGCACACGATTTTTATAGCCGGTTGGAGCCCAATGTTTTTATGAGTTTATAACTGGGCTCTACGTTAAGGCAATATCGAGAATTGAGAAAATGTGTGCGTGCTTTACCGGTTGGAACTCGGTTTTATTATGTTTTGTGTTGAGTACAAAACGGTTTTCAAATGAGTTTTATGAGAGAAAAACCTCTATGAGTTCTACGTGAAGGCAAACTAGTCTTATGTGATTAAGACTTAGGTGTGTAATTCTGAGTACACACCGGGCATTGCTCTAGTAGCATGTAAGCCCGATTCTTCTCCATTCTGGTAACGTGAGAATAACCCATTCTGTGGCTATGCCACGTATACTTGGTGGCCGTTGCCACGTGAGAACCTCATTTGGTGGCCGTTGCCACGTGAGAAACCCTATTGGTGGTCGTTGCCACGTGATACCCCATTTGGTGGCTGTTGCCACGTGAGAAACCCCATTTGGTGGCCGTTGCCAATTGAGAAACCCCATTTGGTGGCCGTTGCCACGTGAGAAACCCCATTTGGTGGTCGTTGCCACGTGAGAAACCCTAATTGGTGGCCGTTGCCACGTGAAACCCTATCCTGTGGCTGTGCCACGTGTGAATTTAAATCAGTAGCTATGCCACGTGTGTTTAGTGGCTGTGCCACGTGTGAATTTAAATCAGTGGCTATGCCACGTGTATTTAGTGGCTGTGCCACGTGTGAATTTAAATCCGTGGCTATGCCACGTGTGTTTAGTGGCTGTGCCACGTGCATTATTTTTACAGTGATTTTATCACGTTAATTGAGAAAGCGTTTATCGCATTATTTTCAGATGCTTTGTTATTGCTCTAGACTGAGCCTTTTTACTTCATGTTTTCACATGATTTGAGACATGAGAATGTCGTTTTGAGTACTTTCATGCTATAGTTTTCAAATGAGATTAATGAGTTTCACATACAAATAAATATTTTGTGATGTGCATTTTGGTTTATGAAATGAGTCCCTTACCCCCTTTACTGAGCAATTTAGAAGCTCACCCTGTTTTCTTTCCCCCCAGATTTCTTCAAGTGAAAAGGGTTTTCCTGCGACGTACGGAGTAGTGGCTAGTGGAGGACTTGAGCTCCAGGCCATATATTGTATTTTGAGGTATCTTTTATCTTTTCATGTACCCAGACAATTACTGTAATTGCAGACACTTGATGTATAACATTGTATAGGATGTATTAGGATTAATTAACTTGAGATCAAGTAATGTATATGATATAATATATACTATTCAATGACGAGATCCTGAGGTATAATATAGGTGATGATGTATGACACTGCACAGGAATGCACTCTTAATTGTGAATGAATGAATAAAAAGTTTTAAATTAGCCCTATTTTCCGCACTTCCGGGGCGTGACAGAGTTTTCTTAGTATCAGAGCTTAGGGTGTCTAGTACTGTTAGTGTCTGTTAAGTGAAATAGAATACATCCCAAGTGTCTGTAATAGTCTGGTCATGAACTGAAATTGAGGATTGAGATTTCAATCGATTTTGATATGTACGCGTAGGAGATGAGTTAATATAGAGAATGAGTGGACGACGACGTCGTTCGAGGAGGCAGGCAGAGTCCCCTCCGCCACCTGTCCCACAACCAGAGAGTCCTAACTCTCGATTTAATCGGATTGAGACCGATGTGAGGCAAGGTTTTGAGCAGATGGCAGCGTTATTCGCGCAACACTTTGGAGTTAATGCCTCGGGTACTACTCCTACACCACCACAAGGACCTCCCATACCCCCAATACCTCCCATCTCTCAGCCTGATGATAGCAGTATGGTCTGACTGAAGGATTTTTTAAAGATGAATCCACCCGTGTTTAGGGGAAAGAAGGATCCTACAGAGGCTGAGGAGTGGCTGACGGAGTTGAGAATTATATTTGATTATCTGGGGTGCACCGATGCTGAGAGGGTCAGTATGAGTATCTATATGTTGAAAGGGAGAGCTCGAGATTGGTGGGGTACTACCTAGGGTATTCTGATGTCCCGCCTGGATGTGATTGGTTGGGAAGAGTTTCAGACAGCCTTTAGGACCCAATATGTACCACGAGCCACCCAGAGAAAGAAACAGGCCGAGTTTTTGAGTTTGGTACAGGGTGACATGTCTATGGATGACTATGAGAGCCAATTCCCCGCGCTATTGAGATATGACCCAGAGACCTTCAAGAGTGAAGAGCTCCGCACAGAGAAGTTTGTGTATGGGTTGGAGCCCATCATTAGAGATAGATTGATAGGGCTATGTATTACTGAGTTTACAGATGCTCTGAGACGAGCACAAGAGATTGAAAGAGGAATTGAAATGGTACAATCCCAGAATGAGCTCAGAGCGGTGAATAGAGATAAGGGCAAGAGGCCAGCGATTCTCCAAACAGAGGCTCGTAGAGGTTCCTTCAGAAGAGGAAGGATTGAGGTACAGAAGGGTAGATTAGAGAGACCCAGAGGGTACCCTAAGATTAAGAGACCCCTCGAGATGTCAGGCCAGAGACAAGGTTTTGCAGAAATTGTGGCCGAATGCATGAGGGAAGTTGTACTGGGTCGATCCATGGATGTTTTAGATGTGGAGACATGGGTCACATGGTGAAGGATTGCCCTCAACCTCAGAAACCACATGTATTGGAGCCCACTAGACAACAGCCTCAGAGAGTGAATCCCCTCAGACGGACCACTGCTGCAGAGAAAGGAAAGAGACCTGTTACCCAGGGACGTGTGTTTGCCCTAGATAAGGAGACTGCTGACACTTCTGCAGAAACTATAAGAGGTACACTCTCTGTCTGTAATCATAAGGCTCATGTGTTGATTGATTCAGGATCCACTCATTCGTTTATTTCTGAGCATTTTGCATGTAGATTAAACTTGAAGTTTGAACCTCTAGAATATATACTACATGTAAATACTCCTATGCATGAATCCCAGAGAACTGAGTTAATTTGTAGAGGATGTGAGATAAAGGTGGGAGATAGAGTGATGTTAGCAGATCTAATCATGTTGAATATACATGGGTTTGATGTAATTTTGGGAATGGATTGGTTGGCAACCAATCGAGTGAGCTTAGATTGCTACACTAAGATTGTAACTTTCTCCCTACCTGAACCTTACAGTGTACGATTGAGATATTGAGGAAATGAATATGTGGAATTCTAGTAAGTAATTTGAGAATTTTGATATTATTTTGGAGAATATTAAATATGATTGTTCATGTGAAGGTTATGAGACACTCATCTCAGACGATGAGCGGGAACATTCGAGGATTAAGGATATACCTGTGGTTTGCGAATTTCTGGATGTTTTTCCAGATGAATTGCCAGGTTTACCACCAGAGAGAGAGCTAGAGTTTACCATTGATTTGGTACCAGATACTCAGCCGATCTCTAAACCTCCCTACAGGATGGCATTAGTGGAACTTGAGGAATTGAAGAAACAACTATAGAAGTTATTGTATCAAGGGTTCATTAGGCCCAGTGTTTCACCGTGGGGAGCACCGGTTTTATTTGTTAAGAAGAAGGATGGTAGTCTCAGATTATGCGTAGACTATCGGTTGTTGAATAAAGCCACGGTGAAGAATAAATACCCATTGCTCAGGATTGATGATCTACTTGATCAGCTGAGAGGGGCATCAGTCTTTTCTAAGATTGATTTGAGATCGAGCTATCACCAATTGAGGATCAAGGAAGAAGATATTCCAAAGACGGCCTTCAGGACGAGGTATGGCCATTATGAATTTCTGGTGATGTCCTTTGGATTGACGAACGCCCCTGCAGCATTTATGAGATTGATGAACGAGGTGTTCAGAGACTATCTGGATAAATTTGTGAGAGTCTTTATTGATGATATCCTGGTATACTCTCAGTCGTATGAGGAGCATGCACAGCATTTGTGGTTAGTACTACAGATACTCCGAGATAAGCAATTATATGGAAAGCTTAGTAAGTGTGAGTTTTGGCTGGATCGGATAGCTTTCCTTGGTCATATAGTCTCAGAGGAAAGAGTATCAGTGGACCCAGGCAAGGTGGAGGCTGTGCTTAATTGGGAGAGATCGAGGACAGTTATTGAGGTACGAAGCTTCCTTGGTTTGGCAGGGTATTACAGAAGATTTGTGGAAGGATTTTCCCGGATTGTCGCCCCTTTGACTAAGCTCACGCGTAAAGAGACTCCATTTATATGGACTGATCAATGTGAGCTCAATTTTCAGGAATTAAAGAGGAGGTTGACAGCGGCACTCGTGTTAACTAATCCTGAGGGATCAAGACAATTTTCGGTGTATAGTGATGCATCGCATCAAGGATTGGGGTGTGTGCTTATGCAGTACGGAAGAGTGGTCGCATATGGATCGCAACAGCTGAAAGACCATGAGCGGAATTACCCCACGCATGATTTGGAGTTAGCCACTGTGGTATTTGCTTTGAAGATCTGGCGACACTACTTATATGGGGAAAGATTCCAGATCTTCACTTATCACAAGAGTTTGAGATATCTCTTTGATCAGAAAGAGTTAAACATGAGACAGAGGAGATGGATGGAACTCCTTAAGGATTATGACTACGAGATTCTATATCATCCGGGCAAGGCGAATGTGGTTGCTGATGCCCTGAGCAGGAAGAGTATGATATCTGCTATGATGATCAGGGAATGGGATTTACTGGAGCAGTTTGTCGAACTTCGGATCAGAGTTAAAGAGATAGAGACTGGATTTGTGGCTAGCTTACGAATAGAGCCCAGGATCATGGATCAGATTAGAACTGGGCAGCGCAGTGATCAGAGATTGATAGATATGATTAGCCAAGCTGAACAGAGTTCGCAGTCGGATCTCACAATCAGTGAGGATAGATTGTTGAGATTCAGAGGACGGATTTGTGTACCGGACAATGATACCCTAAAGAGACTGATACTGAGAGAATCCCACTGCTCGCGATACACCATACACCCAGGGAGTACTAAGATGTACCGAGACTTGAGAAAGGTGTATTGGTGGAGTGGTATGAAGCGAGACGTGGCAGAGTATGTGGCCAGGTGGTTAGTATGCCAGTAAGTGAAAGCTGAGCATCGGAAGCCCGGAGGACTACTACAACCCTTACCTGTACCTACATGGAAATGGGAGCATGTCACTATGGACTTTATTATGTGTTTACCGAGGACCCGAAGAGGTCGTGACGCTATATGGGTCATTGTGGATAGATTGACCAAGAGTGCCTACTTCCTTGCCATCAAGAGCACAGATACTGTGGACGCCTTAGCTGAGCTGTATGTCAGCGAGATAGCTAGATTACATGGGGCTCCAGTGAGTATTGCTTCTGATAGAGATTCCCGGTTTACTTCCAGATTTTGGACCCAGTTTCAGGAGTCCATGGGATCTCGATTGAGTTTCAGTACCGCCTATCATCCTCAGATAGATGGTCAGTCAGAGAGGACTATTCAGACCCTGGAGGATATGTTGAGGGCGTGTACGATGGATTTTAAGGGATCATGGGATGATCACTTGCCCCTAGCAGAGTTTGCATACAATAACAGCTATCATGCGAGTATTGGAATGGCACCTTTTGAGGCTCTATATGGTAGGAGGTGTAGATACCCTGTAGCTTGGGAAAAAGTCGGTGACAGAAAGATAAATGCTCCCGAGCTTGTTGAGAAAGCCGTACAGAGTGTGAAACTCATATGTGAGAGGTTACGAGCTGCACAAAGTAGACAGAAAAGCTACGCGGATGTGCGTAGACGGCCACTCGAGTTTGAGGTTGGTGATGCAGTATTTCTGAAAATATCACCGAGTAAGGGTATCATGCGATTTGGGAAGAAAGGGAAATTGAGTCCTCGATACGCCGGACCATTCGAGATTCTTGAGAGAGTGGGAGAGGTAGCCTACAGATTGGCATTACCCCCACAGATGTCCGGAATACACAACGTCTTTCATGTGTCTATGTTGAGGAAGTACCACCCGGACCCTTCTCATGTCATAGAGTATGACGAAATGGACATTCAAGAGGATATGAGCTACACTGAGGAACCCGTCCAGATTCTCGATTGAAGAGAGAAGGTACTGAGAACTAAGAGCATCCCATTAGTGAAAGTTTTATGGAAACATCACTCAATGGAAGAGGCAACGTGGGAACTAGAGAGTCTCATGAAGGAGAAATACCCCCATCTATTCGACTAGTTGAGTTGAATTTGGAGGACCAAATTCTCTTTAAGGTGGGGAGGATGTGAGATCTGAGAATTTTAGATATATTTTAATGATGTAATAAGAATTTGAAGTGTGATTTATTGAGCTAAGTGAATTATGGGAATGATAATTGGAGATTTATATGTTAAGTGTTAAAATAAGTGTGAAGTTATGAGGACAGATCGATCTGGGAGAAGGAGAGATCGATCTGGTGAGTTAAAAATGACTAGGAAGGAGGAATTTAAGGAGCAGATCGATCTCCAATGGAAGAGGATCGATCTCCTTATGATTTTGTTTGAGAGAAGATCGATCTCATGAGGAAGAGATCGATCTCCAAATGATTCTGTTTGGGAGAAGATCGATCTCCTCAAGGAGCAGATCAATCTCCTCAAGGAGCAGATCGATCTCATAAAGCCATAAAGAGATTGATCTCACCCCTCGACAGATCGATCTCCTAGGCATAAAATTGCCCAAATCGTCCCCAAAATTCAAATGCAGATCGATCTCATCAAGAGCCAGATCGATCTCCTACCCTCAGCCTATATAAGGAACCCCTATTTTTCTCCTGCAATCTCACTTTCTCTCTCTTCCAACCCCCATTTTTACCGAAACCTAGCTTTCTCACTCATCCAAAGCACCCATTTCTGGCCAAATCAGAAGTTGTGGCAAGAAGGAAAGTTGTTCCTCATCAAAGGGAGAACAACATACTTGGAAATCGAAGGACGAGTTGAATCGAGGCTGGGTTGTGCGTCTCACTAGCTTTGGGTAATTGCTAAACCTCGATCTTGATATTTGAGATGATTTTGATGATAATGGTGGTTGTCATTGTGTTGAAATAGCTGAGAAATGATTAGGGATTGATGAAATTGCAATGTGGTTGGAGTGATAATGATATTTGGCAATTTAGGAATTTTGAGCTATAAATGGAGATTTAGACAATGTGGTGAATTAGCATAGATAATTGGCATGAGAAATGTAGAACGTTGAGATGTTGTGAATGAGAGTGTAGTTTGGGGTAGAGTTACGAGAATCAAGAGATTTGAGGTGTTATGAGCAATTACGCTCGATTTTGAGAATTAAGGTTGATGAGATAATTGAGTATTGATGTTTTAACATCGTTTGGACAGCTCGGGAGTTCCAGAGTGGAATACGAGGCTAGTCCGTGATACGGGGAAAATGATTGCACTATACGAGGTGCAAAGAGGTAAGGGAAATCTAAACCATTTGTGTATGTGATTTGTAAACTATTATAGCATGATTTGTGGTTATAAAACAAGCATGTTGAGTGTTGTGTTGTGATACAACTGCACACGATTTTTATAGCCGGTTGGAGCCCAATGTTTTTATGAGTTTATAACTGGGCTCTACGTTAAGGCAATATAAAGAATTGAGAAAATGTGTGCGTGCTTTGCCGGTTGGAACTCGATTTTATTATGTTTTGTGTTGAGTACAAAACGGTTTTCAAATGAGTTTTATGAGAGAAAAACCTCTATGAGTTCTACGTGAAGGCAAACTGGTCTTATGTGATTAAGACTTAGGTGTGTAATTCTGAGTACACACCGGGCATTGCTCTGGTAGCATGTAAGCCCGATTCTTCTCCGTTCTGGTAACATGAGAATAACCCATTCTGTGGCTATGCCACGTATACTTGGTGGCCGTTGCCACGTGAGAAACCCATTTGGTGGCCGTTGCCACGTGAGAAACCCTATTGGTGGCCGTTGCCACGTGATACCCCATTTGGTGGCCGTGGCCATGTGAGAAACCCCATTTGGTGGCCGTTGCCACGTGAGAAACCTTATTTGGTGGTCGTTGCCACGTGAGAAACCCCATTTGGTGGCCGTTGCCACGTGAGAAACCCTAATTGGCGGTCGTTTCCACGTGAAACCCTATCTTGTGGCTGTGCCACGTGTGAATTTAAATCAGTGGCTATGCCACGTGTGTTTAGTGGCTGTGCCACGTGTGAATTTAAATCAGTGGCTATGCCACGTGTGTTTAGTGGCTGTGCCACGTGTGAATTTAAATCCGTGGCTATGCCACATGTGTTTAGTGGCTGTGCCACGTGCATTATTTTTACAGTGATTTTATCACGTTAATTGAGAAAGCGTTTATCACATTATTTTCACATGCTTTGTTATTGCTCTAGACTGAGCCTTTTTACTTCATGTTTTCACATGATTTGAGACATGAGAATGTCGTTTTGAGTACTTTCATGCTATGGTTTTCAAATGAGATTAATGAGTTTCACATACAAATAAATATTTTGTGATGTGCATTTTGGTTTATGAAATGAGTCCCTTACCCCCTTTACTGAGCGATTTAGAAGCTCACCCTGTTTTCTTTCCCCCTAGATTTCTTCAAGTGAAAAGGGTTTTCCTACGACGTACGGAGTAGTGGCTAGTGGAGGACTTGAGCTCTAGGCCATATATTGTATTTTGAGGTATCTTTTATCTTTTCATGTACCCAGACAATTACTGTAATCGCAGACACTTGATGTACAACATTGTATGGGATGTATTAGGATTAATTAACTTGAGATCAAGTAATGTATATGATATAATATATACTATTCAATGACAAGATCCTGAGGTATAGTATAGGTGATGAGGTATGACACTGCACAGGAATGCACTCTTAATTGTGAATGAATGAATAAAAAGTTTTAAATTAGCCCTATTTTTCGCACTTCCGGGGCGTGACAGTGAGTATACAACGTGCTTAGTAAGGAAATCAGGCAAGCAAGTAGATATCTACATTATCTACTCAAAATAATGCTATACCTTGAAAACATTATTTTCTTTACTCACTTTAAAAGCATGTCTTTGAATATATATATATGTATACTTGGACAGATTAAATCCCATGTACAGAAATAATGCTTTCTTCTCAAATGTAGGCATGTAGTGTAAAACAATGCATCTTTATATAAATCATGCCTTTATGTAAATCATGCCACGTATATTTAAATCACAATAAATTTGGCATTTAAATCATACACATCACAAAATCGGAGTCCGACCCATCCCTCAGGTATGTCCGTAATTTAAATCAGTCAATCAATGTGATATATCATGTGACACTCTCTGGTGAAATGCAAATAGTATCCTGGACTATGATCATTTCCGACATGTGATCCCAAGCAACACAGATCTCGGTGTGCGGGGCATCACTGCTGCAACGGGAGGGGGGTCAGTCCATCACAACCGCCAGCTATATCCTCCTCAACTCCACAACACCACACGGTACAGTGTACTCCCATGCCGAATGTAAGGTACGACAAGGTACTCCATGCCACTCGCACGGTACAACGTACTCCGTGGACCCTACATCACAGTTGGGGTACCTGCCATAGGTCTTAGCCCTCAAACCATGGAATATCATACCACATCTCTAATACCCTCATGCGGCTATCCTCTCACATAATGTGACACTCAGTCACACAAGGATGCGACATGGGTTTGTAACATGTATTATATATCACATACAGTGTGCGCCTTTGAGTGCGACTCACAGTCGACACTCTGCTCAAACACCATTTCACACCACAAACTCAACTCTAGTGCGAGTAAACCTCCAGCAACTAGGTCAATGCATAGTTCATGTAGTAAATCAAGTACGAGCAATAGCTTCAGTACCATGCTATGCACAATATCATCAAATCAAGTACGAGCAATAGCTCCAGTGCTATGTCATGTATAAGCCATGAAGAATCGAGTACGTGCAATGCTCCAGTACTCTGTCATGTATCTCATTTAAAACTCGAGTACGAGCTATAGCTCCAGCACTCTGTCATGCATATATCATATAAAACTGAGTACGAGTAAAAACTCTAGTACTCTATCATGCATGTCATGGAAATCTTGTGCGAATCAAAATCCAACACTAATGTATGTGGAAAATATATGAAATCCAGTGCGAGTTGTGCCCCAGCACGGTTCATTCTCACATAATATGATAGATGGCTCTTTAAAAAGGGATGATTTACAAAATATCAAAATCAGCACTATAAAGTGTGCTTATTT
Organism: Firmiana major; assembly: GCA_033439115.1. NCBI lineage: Eukaryota > Viridiplantae > Streptophyta > Magnoliopsida > Malvales > Malvaceae > Firmiana > Firmiana major. Next base: position 28,798,760 of record CM065912.1, read on the forward strand.
CACATCAACCTTAAAATCATTAGCCCATCTATTTATTTTCATGCTAAATAGCAGTTAAACACTCACAATGGTAGTTTCCATGATTTTTACAACTTTTCACAAAAGTTGACTTTTTGACTAACTAGAGGTAAAATCGTAATTTGCCACTATCAGTTCGCAATAATTATTATTCACTTTCTCTAACCCTTAGAGTTTTTAAGTGAATGTAAAAGCAGACGAAAATACGTGCAGGTATCTCTAATTACTCACAAAAGTCCCTTACCTGTAATCACTCGAGAAATTTCACTTTCTCTGCACTGCTCGTTTCAGCAGTCCGATTTGCTTCTCTAATACTCTCTGGAGCTGTATATAACCATTTATCAGGTTAATTACACTTGTTCTACTGTATTTCACATTAAATACAGTCTATTTCCCTTATTTGTGCCCGTTTACTCTAAATGGGCCTAAATACTTTAATTGGGCCTTAATCCGTATTAAGCCCGTTTTCCACTTAGTAATTCCCTTCATCAGTGTCTATTGACTCATTGGGCCGATCAATACCCATTGGGCTTTATTCCAAGCTCTTTGGATAGCCTATATATCATTTACGACATTTAATTCAAAATTCCAAAATAATTCACTAAATCCGAAATTTAATCCGAAATGCGTAAATTAAATCTTAAATACGCATAAATCACATAATTTATCGTAAATGAGCTTTACTTACCTGAGATTGTGCGATGGTACGCAAATCGAAGTTCGATCGGGCTTTCGTTCGAAATTTATCGTCGAACTGCACAATTTTGTATATTTAACTCCGGGTCAATTTCTGATTAAATATAATTTAAATAAATTTATCGAAAATCAAATCGGTCACTTTTGACCTCGTATCGACTTACCCGAAGTCTGGTGAAATCCCGAAAATTTCCTTTTCCTTTTTCTTTCTTTTCTTCTTCTTTTTCCCCTTTTCTCCTTGGCTGAACCGGTCGGTCCGGTTCAGCGTAGAGCCTTCTTCACTGAACCGCCGACCGGTTTAGGTTTCCTTTGGTCGTGCCAGTGTCTTTCGGCCGGTTCCAGATGCATCACCACCGCCGTTCGGCGCGCCTCAGCCTGGGTAACACTCGGTTGGTCTCGATCGGGACCAATCATCGCCGGTTGCCACCGAATCTCATCTTTTCCTTCGCGGCTTCTCCTCTTCGATTCGTCGGTGTCCGACGTCGGTGGAGGGCGTGACCGGTGCCGATGGGTGCGCACAGACCTCCTCTTCCTTTTTCGGTCGCTTGACTGGCCGTGGGGTCACCAGATGCTCGCCGGTGACTCCTTCTTCCTCGGGTCGGCTTGCGTCGATTTCCTCTCCATTTTCCTCTCTCCCCGCGTTTTCCAATTTCCAGATTTCCTTCTTTTTCTTTTTTTTCTTTTATTTATAATATATTATTATTATTATTTTATTCTTAACATAATAATAAAAATCCTAAAATATCTCAAAAATATCCCCAAAATATCTAAAAAATCATATTAAATTCATTTAGTCTGTAAATGAATTTATCAGTCCGATTTTACCTTTTCGGTATAGTTTTTCACTATTTTTGGGCTCATTTTTCGAGGTAAAAATTTCGATAAATTTTAATAAATTTATATCTTGATCAATTGGGCTCGAAATTAAATATTTTCCTCGATTTTAATCAAGATTCCTCAATTTCATATTTTTAATGAAATTGTCTTATCGAAAATATATCGAATTTCAATCATTTGACCGTTTTACCCCTGCACTCATTCGGGAATTAACTTAACCCTTATCTCGCTGTTATGTAGCTTACATGCATTTTTAATTTCTCAAATTGTCGATTGCTTGTTAGTAAATACTCTTCTTATGATTTAACTATGTAATAAAGTGTTCATACACATAGGAATCATAAGGAACAAGCTACATAAAATCTGGATCTGACAGCAATTAATCTGAGAGGTAGAGGGGTGAGCTTTCGGGAAAAAACCCAGTAAGAAGATGTATTTAAAACGATCCTAGCAATTCAAATATGTAGAAAACACAATAGTACGTATAATGATACTTTCTGAAAACTAATATAAATGACATTCAAAGATTAAGGAAAATCAGAAACATCGAGATTCAAAACGTAATTCTTTTAAGCACGTGAACTTAACAGATATTACGTAAACTGGCCGTATAATCAGAATTCCAAAAACATGAATATATGTCAAATCACATAATATAGAATCACATTCTGAAAACAGAGTTTAATTTTCAAATCGAGACTACATCGGCCTATCTAATTATCATGCGACAAATAACCAAGTCATCCTCCGTAGAGGGAATTTAGAACCTATGGCCACGGCGAGACAGAACCCGAAGGTGAAATTCAGAACCTATGGCCACGGCGAGACAGAACCCGGAGGTGAAATTCAGAACCTATGGCCACGACGAGATAGAACCCGAAGGCGAAATTCAGAACCTATGGCCACGGTGAGGCTGTAGACGGAATCAAGGTCATACAGCGTTTCAGAACCACATGGGCAAAGTTTCAGATGCCACACAGGCGAAGTTCAGACGCCACACAGGCGAAGTTGACATGTGTTAACATACAACATAAATGGCCCTTAGTCTCAACACATATTATATTTCTCATATGCGTAAACATCGAATTAAAAATCATCTTGTTCGAAAGATTATTTCAGAAAATATGTTCTTATTTCAAAAGCACAAATACAGAAAGCATAGTCTTGATTAGAAATATAATTTAGAAACATGCATGAAAATCATACTTCATGTCTTTGCAAGCTTTCTTTATCAAGGTTCAGAAAGTATCTATTACCGTTTTAAATTATATCCCCTTACCTCGATCTATCGAAATCTCCGTGCTCAAATGGTGACGTCTCCTAGTACCTCCTTTAATCCCTTCTACAATCACCTACACCGAAATTGTATACTTAGCACCCTATTCGTGCGAATTGCGTTAAAATCATAATTTATTGTTGCTACTGCGTGTGTACGTATTATTGTATATCCTTAGGCCGACACGCACGTTTATATATTTCTTCACTATTTATATATTTGCTCCTACAAGTATTAACATATACCTTTATTATATACATCCTCATGTATACACGCATAAATATATATTTATATATATACACTCCTATATGTATATATATATATACTTTTATTGTTTTCATGTTTTCCTATCTCACATATATACATTTTTTGTATATACATATATATACTTTTATTTGTTTTTCATATTTCCCTATCTCATATACTAGCACACATTCATCCTATGTACATCCATACGTATATGCACCTAAATATATATATATATACACTCCTTTATATATATAAATATCATTGTTTTCCATTTTTCCTTATCACATGTATCCATTCTTTGTATGTACATATACTAAAACACACATTTATTTTATACTCATTTGTATGTACACCCAAGTATATACACATTTTTCATAGACTCCTATATGTATATACACCTAAGTATATACACATATTTATTTTATCCTTGGCTTCCCTTATTCATTATCAAACATATGTACATATACTAACATACCCTTTCATTATACACACCTATATGTATATAGCCAAATATATTTATATATATATATATATATTCACATAAATACATATATATATATTATCACTTGTTTCCATTATTCAATATCACACACATATATATATATATATTTGCCTACCTCTCATATTTCCATTTTTTTGTCTAATTTAATCTATAACTAACATGCTATACACATACAATACATATATATACATGCCCATCAATATACATTATACATACATGTATTTTACCTTTTCTTTCTTCCTTTTCTTCTTTTTTTTTCTTTCTTTTTCCTTTCTTCCCTCTCGGTTAGCCCAGCTGCTCACTATCCCGAATGCTCTTTGTTAAGTTAATGTATTTTGAAATGACAAAACAAGTAAATTCAATAATATAAAGATGATATAAAAACATGTTTAGAGGTTATCAGTACCAGAACTTAAAGTTCTGTTGATGAGAGATCGATCTGGGTTATGAGAGATCGATCTCCTGGGTTTTCTATAGATAAGAGATCGATCTGGGTTATGAGAGACCGATCTCCTGGGTTTATCTTGGATGAGAGATCGATCTCAGGAAGACATGAGATCGATCTACCAAGGCTTGAGCCTGTACAAAGGTATTAAGGAAGAGTGAGATCGATCTATAAGGGTTAAGAGATCGATCTGCCTAATACTGGAGTTAAGGGACCGATCTGATCTAGGAAGAGATCGATCTCCCTTAAAGCATAGACTGTAGATCGATCTGTAAGATCGATCCACACTCAAACAGAGAGCTTTTGAGATCGATCTGGTAAGGATGAGATCGATCTCCTCAAAGTCAGAGAGCTAAGGAGATCGATCTGGGTTATTGAGAGATCGATCTCCCCACTACGAGATTGCATGGCAGATCGATCTGAAGATCGATCTTGCCTCAAATAGAGAGATTGGAAGATCGATTTGCCTATTCGACAGATCGATCTCCCCTATCATTTTCAAATTAACAGATCGATCTGCTAACCTATGAGATCGATCTCTTTGTGTTATTATGCTTTGATCTTACAGGATTTATAACTAAGAGATCGATCTGGCCAAGATGGCAGATCGATTTGGCATTCTACTGGAGGTACCCAACGACTAGTTTCTGCAAAATCTCAACGGGAAAAATAGCATTTAATGCTCCAACTACCAATCCTTCAGTATTTAACCAAGCATTGAAGACAATGAGAATAGAGACACTATTGCTGCACATTTCTTACATTCTCAAGCTTTCAATACTTTCATTCCTTGTGTCTTCATTCCTTATTTATTGAGATCTATTGTATAAGCTTAAGAGAAAAAGCTGTATTTGTCCTACCCACATTAAAGCTTTATTTTGTATTCATTCCTACCTTAAGAGAGAAGAGGATTGTTCCTCAGTGAGATAAAATTGTAAAAGGTTGAATACATTTTTGTATTGCAAAGGGTAGAGAGGTTATTCCTTAACCTGAAAAAGGAACATTGTAACTTCTGTTGAAGGAGAGTAAGAAAGCACTTGACAAGAAGGTCAAGGAGAGAGGACGTAGGCAAGAGTTTGGCCGAACCTCTATAAACGATTGTGTTTGTTTCTCTCTTCCCTATCTTGCATTAAATTGTTTAATTTTATTATATTGCTCATTATCATTTGCTGATTGAAATTGGATTAAATTAAAATTTGCCATTAACGTTAGAAAACCGATTCACCCCCTCTCGGTAGAGCCAACAATTGGTATCAGAGCTAGGACTCTTTAATCACATAGGAACAACTTTCTAAGAGTTAGAAACGATCAAATGGCTCACAACAATGCAGCATCTAGTTTGGTAGGAGAGGGGCACTCTACGGTTAGACCTCCTATGTTCAATGGAGAACATTATACTTACTGGAAGACTAGGATGATGTTGTTCATTCAAGCAAATGACTATGAGGTGTGGAGGATCATAATTAAAGGACCTCAAATCCCTACAAAGAGAATAGAGGGAAGAGATATCCTTAAAGAAGAAGATGAATGGGATTCAAATGATATTAAATGTGCTCAGCTAAATGCTAAAGCTATGCACACATTATTTTGTGCCTTAGGTCCAAATGAATATAATAGAGTCTCCGGGTGTGATAATGCCAAACAAATTTGGGACAAATTGGCAATAACTCATGAGGGTACTACCCAAGTAAAGGAGACTAAGGTAAGGATGCTCACACATGATTATGAGCTTTTTAGGATGAAGGAAGGAGAATCAATTAGTGATATGTTCACTAGATTCACGGATGTTATTAATGGATTAAAGTCCTTAGGAAAAATATATTCTAATATTGAAATGGTCAAGAAAATATTAAATAGCTTACCTAAATCATGGGAAGCTAAAGTGACTGCAATTGAGGAATCTAAGGATCCTCACACATTGTCTTTAGATGAATTAATCGGATCTCTACTCACTTATGAGATGAAATTAAGAAGAAATGAAGAGCCACCCAAGAAAGTGGGAGTTGCTCTAAAATCCACTGCTCAAGAGGAGATTAAGAGTGAGAGTGGTAGTGAAGAGGACCTTGAGATGGCAATGTTTGCCAAAAGATTTAACAAGTTCATGAGGATGAGAGCTAGTGGTAGTAATAGGAGAAACAATAAGAGAGATCAAGAAGAAGTAGGTAGAAAAGATTCAATTGTGTGTTATGAATGTAAAAAACCAGGACACATAAAATTTAATTGCCCTCTTCTTAAAAGGTCCAATGATAGGTTCCATAAAAAGAAAGCAATGGTGGCAACATGGAGCGACAGTGACTGCTCCGATGATGAATCAAATGAGGACATTGCTAACTTGTGCTTCATGGCTATTGAGGATGAAAAGGTAACTTCAAGCCTCAATGAATATTCTTTTGATGAATTGCAAGATGTCTTTGATGATCTTGCATTAGAGTATGAATGCATGAGTATGAAATATAAAAAGATAATATCCAAATTGAGAAAAGAAAATGAGATAATGCAAAGGGATAAATTAGAATGTGAAAAGAAACTAGAGATTTCAAATCTAGAAATTTGTGACCTTAAAGAGAAAAATAGCAACCTACATAATTCCTTTAATAGGTTCCACATGGGTCAACAAAAGTTAGATAGCATGCTAGAGACCCAAAGGGCATTCTTTGACAAAAATGGGTTAGGATATAATGCAAAAAGTAGAGAGACTCATCTTAAAAGCTTTGTTGCTAGAAATAGTATAAATAAACTATCAACTTCTTGTTCATATTGCAATAGAAAGGATCATGCATCACATAATTGCAATATAAAAATGAGATCACTTAAAGGAAAAATAGTAAAAAGGATATGGATTCCAAAAGAAGTAATTCACTCCAAGGATTGTAATGCATTAGCAAAATGGATCCCAAAGGGATCAAGAATTGCATTCACTAACCTCAAAGGACCCAAGAAAATTTGGGTACCTAAGACTTAAGTTTAAATCTTCTTGTAGGTGATTGAGCATGGCCACAAAGCTAAAACAAAGGAAGCATGGTACTTGGATAGTGGATGCTCAAGGCACATGACGGGAGATAGAAGCCACTTCAGCTCTTTTAAATCAAAGGTTGGTGGAGAGGTCACATTTGGGGACAACTCCAAAGGCCAAGTAGAAGGAAATGGCTCAATAGGTAATGATTACTTCTCTTTAGAAAAAGTATTACTTGTTAGGGGTCAAAGCATAACTTACTAAGCATAAGTCAACTTTGTGACAAAGGTTACAAAGTAATTTTTGATTGCATGAAATGTAATGTGGTAGATCTTAAGTGAAACAAAGTTCTTTTTCTAGGCCATAGGCAAGGTAATATATATTGTCTATCTTAATGAACTCATAAATGAAAATATATGCCTAATGGTAGATAGTAAAAAAGAATCTTGGTTATGGCATAGAAGACTAGGTCATGCTAGCATGCATGTGCTATCTAAGTTAGCTAGAAAGGATCTAGTCATAGGTTTACCCAAGCTATCCTTTGATCATGAAGAAATATGTGAAGCTTATGTTAAAGGAAAACATAAAATGATAACATTTAAGCCTAAGAATATTGTATCCACCACTAGGCCTCTTCAATTACTTCACTTAGATTTATTTGGACCAACTAGAACAACTAGCCTAGGTGGGAAACATTATGGATTTGTAATAGTTGATGATTACACTAGGTTCACATGGGTGTTCTTTTTAAGAGTAAAAAATGAAGCCTTAGAAAAATTCATAGCCTATACAAAAATTACTCAAAATGAAAAAGGGTATACAATAACTAGCATTAGAAGTGATCATGGCAAGGAATTCGAAAACATAGGATTTGACAAGTATTGCAATGATCAAGGAATTAGTCATAACTTCTCAGCCCCTAGGACACCACAACAAAATGGAGTAGTTGAAAGAAGAAATAGAACCTTGGAAGAAATGGCTAGAACCATGTTGTGTGAGAATAATTTGCCAAAGTATTTTTGGGCTGAAGCTATAAACACATCTTGCTATATAATTAATAGAGCTATGATTAGACCCATGCTTAAGAAAACTCCTTATGAGCTCTACAAAGGTAAAAAGCCTAACATTAGTTACTTCCATCCCTTTGGCTACAAATGTTTTGTCTTAAACAATGGGAAAGATAATTTAGGAAAATTTGATGCCAAAAGTGATGAAGGAATCTTTCTAGGGTACTCATTGAATTTAAAGGCTTATAGAGTATATAACAAAAGAACATTAATGGTTGAAGAATCTATTCATGTTATATTTGATGAGTCAAATGATGTATCTAAAGATTCAACCAATGAAGAGGATGTTGGAATATTTGATGAAAACTTGGAGGAAAGTCCAAACTTAGAAGATGATTTATTAGAAAAACTTAACTTGAAAAAAGAAGATGAAGAAGAAATAGAGATATTAGAGAGAGAGTCTAGAGCACCAAGAGAGTTAGGATATGTAAAAGATTGTGAAATAGTAGGAGATCCAACTCTTGGAGTTAGAACTAGATCATCTCTAAGAAATATGTGTCAATATATAGCCTTTGTATCTCAAATAGAACCTAGGAATGTCAATGAAGCTTTAGATGACAATAATTGGTTCTTAGCAATGCAAGAAGAATTAAATCAATTTGAGAGAAGCAAAGTATGGAAACTAGTTCCTAGGCCTAGTGATCACTCTATAATTGGAACTAAATGGATATTCAAGAACAAGATGGATGAAAATAGTGTGATCATAAGGAATAAGGCTAGGTTAGTTGCACAAGGCTATAGACAAGAAGAAGGTATAGATTATGATGAAACCTATGCACCGGTAGCTAGACTAGAGGCAATAAGAATGTTACTTGCCTTTGCATGTTATAAAAACTTCAAATTATATCAAATGGATGTAAAGAGTGCATTCTTAAATGGTTTCATTAATGAAGAAGTCTATGTTGAGCAACCTCCCGGCTTTGAAAATCATGAATTTTCTGAACATGTTTTCAAATTATCTAAGGCACTCTATGGCTTGAAACAAGCTCCTAGAGCTTGGTATGAAAGGTTGTCAAAATTTTTAATAGAAAAAGGATTTTCAAGAGGAAAAGTGGATACCACCTTATTCATCAAAAATAAAAATAAGGATTTACTAGTTGTACAAGTCTATGTAGATGATATTATTTTTGGTTCAACTAATGAGTCTTTATGCCAAGAGTTTGCTAAGATCATGCAATGTGAGTTTGAAATGAGCATGATGGGAGAACTCACTTTCTTCTTGGGACTTCAAGTGAAGCAAACAAAGGATGGAACCTTCATCAATCAAGCAAAGTATACTAAGGATTTGCTCAAGCGATTTGGAATGGACAATTGCAAACCTCAAGCAACTCCTATGGGCACCAACATCAAGCTTGATAAAGATGAAAAAGGTAAGTGTGTAGACACTAAACTCTATAGGTCTATGATTGGCTCATTGCTTTATTTAACTGCAAGTAGACCAGATATTTTGTTTAGTGTATGCCTTTGTGCTAGATTTCAATCCTCTCCTAGGGAATCACATTTATTAGCCACTAAAAGGATCTTTAGATACCTTAAGGACACTCCCTATCTAGGACTTTGGTACCCCAAGGACTCTACCTTTGGTACCCCAAGGACTCTACCTTTGCACTTCATGCATTTTCAGATGCAGATTTTGGGGGATACAAAATAGATAGGAAAAGTACTTCAGGTACTTGCCAATTCTTAGGAAATAGACTAATCTCTTGGTTCTCCAAGAAATAAAATAGTGTGGCTCAGTCCACAATTGAAGCTGAATACATAGCAGCAGGTAGTTGTAGTGCTCAAGTGTTGTGGATTGAACAAGAAATGAAAGATTATGGTATTGACATGAAACAAGTCTCTATTAAATGTGATAATACCAGTGCCATTAATCTATCTAAAAATCCTATTCAACACTCTAGAACTAAGCACATTGAGATTAGGCATCATTTCCTTAGAGACCATGTGCAAAAGGGGGATATAATTCTAGAGTATATTGACACTTTACATCAAATAGCTGATATATTCACCAAACCCCTTGATAGAGATAGGTTTTGCATTCTTAGAGGTGAATTAGGACTTATGAATGTTCCCTAAGATATTTGTGCTTCAAAATCTTGATTTCAAATTGTCTTAAAAGTGTTTTTCAAATGAGTTTTCTGGGCAACAAGTATGAGAGATCGATCTCCTATTCATATAGATCGATCTCCATACCTCAAATAAGCCTAAAGCATTAAGGTTAAGCTAGGCAGATCGATCTTCTATCCATAAGATCGATCTCCTTAAGCCTCTGTTCGATAACAGATCGATTTGTGCATACGATAGATCGATCTCCTCTAGCCTCTGTATCCTAAGATCGATCTGTGCATACGACAGATCGATCTCCTCAAGCCTCTGTCCTCTGAAGATCGATCTATGCATCTGGCAGATCGATCTCCTCTAGCCTCTGTTCGACAACAGATCGATCTGTGCATACGACAGATCGATCTGCTTGGGCTTCTGGAAATGACAGATCGATCTGTCATCTCAACAGATCGATCTCCTGTGCCCTGGACTATAAATACTGGCAAAAAATCCCCAAATTTCAAAACTCCAAATCCCAAATCCTTAAAGCTCCTGTCGCACCTTCTCTCTCGATTCGTCCTCAGATCAATCTCGGTACGGTCTTCATTGCTTCTCTTCTTCGTTTACTGGTATAGTAACCCACATTCCTTATTATTTTCTCAAAAATTTCTTAAGATTTGTGTTCAATTTCACTCTAGGGCAAATCTAGTCACCGTTCCATTGGTTTTTTTGTGGTAAACCTATCTTTAAGTAAATCTAGTGTCTAGAACCATGCCTCGGCTTAAGAGAGTAAGCCAAAAACCTCCCCGAGCCAATGTAGAACCCGGGTCATCCTCCCAATCCATTCCTCCCTCTTCAGCCGCTACCTTCAACAGGTGTTTTAAAACACCTGCCAAAAGGAAACGATATGAAGAATACTTTTCAACCATGCCAATTAAACATTGGCGCACAATCGATTTCTCTTTTCTAAACCGAATTGATTTTTCGTATTTGTCTAAATTTAAAGATTTTGGTTGGATGCCTTTTCTAAAAATAAATACTCCCGTACCTCCAAATATCGTTCGTGCATTCTTTTCCAATGCCGAACTCACCTTTGATCCCAATGACACTTGTAATATTCTCGGGTTTACAACGTATGTCATGGGAAAATCCATTGCCATATACACTGAAGTCCTTGCCCAAGCGTTTCACTTACGAGATGAAGGCTTGACAAACGAAGATGAGGAAGTCCCTTTGGAGTTTGATATTCCTGGGGATAAGACGAGTGACCTCCCAATGCACCCCCGGTTACTCCACCTCATCATTTCTTGGAACCTTCGTCCTTTTAGTACCCGTCACTCCACCCTTAGATGGTTAGATAGGTTCTGGCTTCACCACATTCATTCCACCAGTCAAAAACCCAACCTCATCCACTTTATCTATCAAGACTGGTTAAAGATCGTGCGAGGTCAAGCCACAACGATCGTGTTTTCGTGACCACTGGCGTACTTTCTCCAACGACTCGAAATAGATAGCAGTTGCGAAACCTGCGAAATGCCCTCTCCAAAGAGCATCCTCAACATTGGGACACTCCATCACATGGGCTACTACAAAGACTTTCGAGGCGACTGGAAGAAGAAGCGGGAACAGCCTTCTGCAGCAACTATGGAGGAAGATCCCTTCGATGAGCCTGTCGACCCACCGACTGCATCGACTGTGCGTCCACCATCTCCACCTGCTCAGCCCTCTGCACCTGCTGGTATGGAGCTCATTATGACGATGATGAGTGAGCTCAACAAGAAGATCGATGAAGGGGTTGCAATCCTTCATGCATCTCAGCAGCGGATGTTCGAGGAGCTAAACCGCAAGGTGGATGAAGGTTTTACACTTATTCATGAGACTCAAGAGGCAATGTATGATGAGCTTCAGGTCGCTCGCACACACATTGAGGATCTCATGGATCGCGTTCCTCCTCCACCATAGGACTTAGTTGCTAGATCTAGTTTAGTTATATATTTTTCATTACTCGTTGTTGTTTTGCAATGAATTTGCTTGAATGAACTGCCAGTTGTCTTATTGTTGACTGAGTTTTAATGAAAATGTTAATTTTGAAATGACATGAATATTATTTCTTTCTTGCCATTGATATGACAAAAAGGGGGAGAAGAAACATGTGGTTAAGATGTATAAATGGTTTTAAGAAACATCTTTAAAGTTTTAAAAGAAATGATTAAAATGAGGGGGAGTTAAGATAGTAACAAGGTTAAAAGCTAAAAGAAAGGGGGAGCTCACAAAAAGGGGGAGTTTCTGCAAATTAACTAAACATGTTGATTGAATAAGTTTTGTCATATCAAAAAGGGGGAGATTGTTGAGTTAATATATTTTGAAATGACAAAAAAAGTAAATTCAATAATATAAAGATGATATAAAAACATGTTTAGAGGTTATCAGTACCAGAACTTAAAGTTCTGTTGATGAGAGATCGATCTCCTGGGTTTTCTATAGATAAGAGATCGATCTAGGTTATGAGAGATCGATCTCCTGGGTTTATCTTGGATGAGAGATCGATCTCAGGAAGACATGAGATCGATCTGCCAAGGCTTGAGCTTGTACAAAGGTATTAAGGAAGAATGAGATCGATCTATAAGGGTTAAGAGATCGATCTGCCTAATACTAGAGTTGAGGGACCGATCTGATCTAGGAAGAGATCGATCTCCCTTAAAGCATAAACTGTAGATCGATCTGTAAGATCGATCCACACTTAAACAGAGAGCTTATGAGATCGATCTAGTAAGGAAGAGATCGATCTCTTCAAAGTCAGAGAGCTAAGGAGATCGATCTGGGTTATTGAGAGATTGATCTCCCCACTACGAGATTGCATGGCAGATCGATCTGAAGATCGATGTTGCCTCAAACAGAGAGATTGGAAGATCGATCTGCCTATTCGACAGATCGATCTCCCCTATCATTTTCAAATTAACAGATCGATCTGCTAACCTATGAGATCGATCTCTTTGTGTTATTGTGCTTTGATCTTGCAGGATTTATAACTAAGAGATCGATCTGGCCAAGATGGTAGATCGATCTGGCACTCTACTGGAGGTACCCAACAGCTAGTTTCTGCAAAATCTCAACGGGAAAAATAGCATTTAATGCTCCAACTACCAATCCTTCAGTATTTAACCAAGCATTGAAGACAATGAGAATAGAGACACTATTGCTCCACATTTCTTACATTCTCAAGCTTTCAATACTTTCATTCCTTGTGTCTTCATTCCTCATTTATTGAGATCTATTATATAAGCTTAAGAGAAAAAGCTGTATTTGTCCTACCCACATTAAAGCTTCATTTTGTATTCATTCCTACCTTAAGAGAGAAGAGGATTGTTCCTCAGTGAGATAAAATTGTAAAAGGTTGAATACATTTTTGTATTGCAAAGGGTAGAGAGGTTATTCCTTAACCTGAAAAAGGAACATTGTAACTTCTGTTGAAGGAGAGTAAGAAAGCACTTGACAAGAAGGTCAAGGAGAGAGGACGTAGGCAAGAGTTTGGCTGAACCTCTATAAACGATTGTGTTTGTTTCTCTCTTCCCTATCTTGCATTAAATTGTTTAATTTTATTATATTGCTCATTATCATTTGCTGATTAAAATTGGATTAAATTAAAATTTGCCATTAACGTTAGAAAACCGATTCACCCCCTCTCGGTAGAGCCAACACTCTTCTTCTTCCTCCCTTTCTCCCTCACGGTTTCTCCTGTTTGGTCTTGGTTACAGCCTCTATTTCCAGCCCCTGTTCTGCTATCCCTTCAATCCCGATTCTGTTTCCAGATTTTCCTGCTCTCGGTGCTGCCTTCGGTCTCCCTCAATTCCCTATTCCTAGCTTCCTTTTCTCCCCTGTTATCATCACTTCCTGGCTGCTACTGCTTCAAGCTACTTTGTCTAGCTCCTGTTCCCAACAGCTTCGGACCAGTCACGCACCCCTGTTCTGCTCCTAACAGCTTCGGTTTCTTCTTCTCAGTCAGCTGCTATCTCTTCAATCTCGGTTCTGTTTCTTTTCCTCCTCACTGGTCTCGATTTTCAGCTCCCATTTCCAGCTTCTCGGTTCTCCTTCTTCCTCGTTTCTTCTTCTCTTCCTCCTCTCTCCCAGCCGATCAACCCATTCTCCCCCCTTTTTCCTTCTTCTTCCTCTCCTTTCTTGGTTTTCTTTCTTTCTTCCTCGGCCAGCACCAGCTTCCTTTCTTTTCCTGGTTTCCTTCCTCTCCCGGCCAGGCCTCTCTTCCTTTCCTCCCTCTTTTCTTCTCCTTCCTCTTCTCTTTTCCTTTCGGTTCCCGCCCAACACTCCTCTGTTTTTTATTTTCCTTTTCAATTTAGAATAGTGGCAGACGGAATTGGCTTTTCTAAGCCAATTCCGTACATGCCATAATATATATATATTAGTTTAATGTATATATATATTATATTAGTATGTAGGTATTATTTGTTATGTATTTGTATTGTTATTTTTATTATTATATATATGTTTTTTTGTTTCCATTTTATTTTAAATATCTTATACATTATACATTACAATACATATATATATATATATATATATATATATATTTTTCATATATATATATATCATCATCATCATTCTTTCATTTTAAATTGTCTAGTATATATATATTATACCTATGTATATATATATATACATATACCCTTCCTTTTATTTAAATGTCTAGTATGTATGTATATATATATATATATATGTATATATGCATTTTCACTTTTGTATGTCTCTACACATATACATTTTCTTGTATAATTTATCCAAAGACATAATATCATGCCTTCCATGAGATTTTCCTTATTCCGAAAATAAAATAGTATCGGGATTCCATCATTCTTCATAAATTTTTGATACAAGTGTTTACATCAACAATTTTCGAGTGACAAATTAAAATTTTCTAATCCTTCCGTACTTGCATTCGCCTTATTACTTCTTGTATCTTCGGGTTCCCGGTCATTCACGGGTTTCTCGACTCCTATATTCTCGAGTCCTACAACGAACATCCACACTTTCATTAAAATATAATCTAATTAAACGTAGGAAATTCATGGGGTTTACAATAAAACACTTTCTTCCTTCCCCTAAAGCTTTCGGGTCCACCAAAAGATTTAACCACCAAAATTCGTTGGAGAAGCTACCAAATCAGCACAAAACAACAATATTGGAAGAGAAAAAAAATGGTTATGGGGTTTGTCTTTGTACTTTCAAGAGGGCGAAGAAAGAAAGATGAAAGAACAAGAAAAAGAGAGAGTCTGAGAGTGAGAGAGTTCGGCCGCCCTTTACTATTTGTATGGGTAGAGTTATTTGTTTTCAATTTGAAAGGATAAGGTAATCCCATACTCCAATAAAACTTTGCCATGTGTATTCCACTCACCCCATCCTTTGAATCTTGTAAACACCTTTTTCTTTCTTTGACCGAATTTCCTCTCTTCCTTTTTCTTATTCTTGACTTTTTGACTTTGCAAATTTCTTTCTCTTACCATCCCTTACATCAATCAGCTCCCACTTCTTCAATTTAAAGCTTTTGTCTTCCAGAAAAAAACAATTCTTCAAATAAACTTCACTTTCTATTCTTCTTTAAGATAGTTGACCCCACATGTCCAATTAAAACTTTTTGTATACTATTCATGCACCTTTTTCTCTTCTTCTTCAAAGCCAATTTTTTTTTCTTGCTTTGACTTAGTCATCCCCCCAATCTCCAATTAAAATCTTTGTCTTCCAACTTAGTTACTATTCACATACCTTTTCACTTTCTTTCTTGAAAAATCATTTTCTTTTCTTTCCTTGACTTTGCCATCTACCTTTAAGCTACTAAAGCCTTTGCAAAATTTTACTTTTCTTCATTTAAGCTAGTTGACCCCATTAAACACAAATTCAGCCTTTGTCCTTCAAAAAATTCTCATCATTCACGCACCCATGCATTCTTTCTTGAAAAACCATGACAATTAAACTTCCAAACAGTGCCCTTCTTATGCGTATGCCTGCAAAATAAAACACAACCTAATTAAATAAATTAAAAAAATAAAAATAAAGATAAAAATAAAAACACACTACTAAAATCAAATAAAAATAAAAAAGAATTTAAAAACAAAAAATCCTAAAAACAAAAATTGGGTTGCCTCCTAAAAACGCTTAATTTTAAGTATTCAGCCAAACTTCTTCCAGTCTCCTCAATTTGGTTCACCAAGGGGAATGCTTTCTAATTTATGCACCCTTCTCCATAATAATGCTTCAAACGCTGCCCATTGACCTTAAACAAGCTCCCATCCGAATTCTTCAGCTCAATTGCTCCATATGGGAAAACTTGATGTATCACAAACGGTCCTGACCACCTTGACTTCAACTTGCCAGGAAATAATTTGAGCCGTGAATTATACAAGAGAACTTGCTGTCCAGGACTGAATTCTCATCTCATTATCATCTTGTCATGCCATCTCTTGGTCCTATCCTTATAAATCCTTGCATTGTCAGAGGACTCATTCCTCAGCTTATTAAGCTCATTCAATTGGAGTAACCGATTTGCTCCATCCTTGTCATAATCAAAATTGAGCTTCTTAATGGCCCGGTAAGCTCGATGCTCAAGCTCTATAGGTAGATGACATGCCTTACCAAATACCAACCTATAGGGAGACACCCCAATTGGAGTCTTATAGGCTGTTCTGTATGCCCAAAGCGCATCATCTAACTTGCATCTTTTCTATTCAGATTTACAATTTTCTCCAAGATCAACTTCACTTCTCATTTTGAAATTTCAGCTTGACCATTTGTCTGCGGATGATAACCAAGAGCTACTTTATGTCGAATTTCATACTTTGACATCAAACCATTGAAGACTTTGTTACAAAAATGAGTGCCTTCATCACTCAAGATGGCCCTTGTAGTACCGAACCTTGTCAAAATATTCTTGTGTAGAAACTGAATCACCACTTTTTCATCATTTGTTGGTGTTGCTATTGCCTCCACCCACTTAGAGACATAATCAACAGTAAGGAGAATGTATAGCTTCCCAAAAGATGGAGGAAACGACCCCATAAAATCGATACCCCATACATCAAAGATTTCCACTTCTAGAATATTTGTCAAAGGTAATTCATGCCTTCTTGAAATGTTTCCAACCCTTTGACATCTGTCACATGTTTTTACAAACATGTAGTTATCTTTAAACATACTAGGCCAATAAAAACCTGATTGCAACACCTCTGCTGCTGTACGTTCTGTACCAAAATGGCCTCCATAAACTACAACATAACAGTGATGTAGAATTTCCTCGTCTTCTGGCATGCACCTTCTTATAATCTGGTCTAGACACATCTTAAACAACAAAGGGTCATCCCAAAAATACGAGTTGACATCATGGAAGAATTTCTTCCTCTGTTGATAAGTTAAATCACTTGGCATTAATCCTCTTGCTATGTAATTCGCCATGTCTGCGAACCAGGGCAGATTTGCATCAATCTTCATTATTGTTTCATCTGGAAACTCCTCTTTAATAGGCTGTTCTTGCTGAATTCCAAATTACGCCAACCTAGACAAATGATCAGCTACAACATTTTCGGATCCCTTTTTATCCCTGATCTCAAAATTAAATTCTTGCAAAAGCAAGATCCATCTAATAAGTCTGGGTTTGGCATCCTTCTTCGCAAATAGATACCGAATAGCGATATGATCTGTACAGACAATGACCTTGCCCCCAATTAAGTGTGGTCTGAACATGTCAAATGTATGCACAACTGTAAGTATCTCATTCTCCATTGTTGTGTAATTTTTCTGAGCTTCATCTAAGGTTCTGCTTGAGTAATAGATAGCCCAAAAAATCTTGTCTCTTTTCTGCCTAAGGATTGCTCCAATTGCAAAATCACTCGCGTCGCTCATCAGTTCAAATGGTTCTGTCCAATCAGGTGCGATCATAATAGGTGTAGAAATAAGCTCCTTCTTGATCTATTCGAATACCTGTAAGCAAAGATCATCAAAGATAAAATCAGCATCTTTTTTCTAATAAATTACATAAAGGTTTTGTGATTTTCAAAAAGTCCCTAATAAATCTGCGATAGAAGCCTGGATGTCCCAAAAACCTCCTCACGACTTTGACTGATTTTAGAGGGGGAAGCTTTTCAATAGTAGCGACTTTAGCTCTATCCACCTCAATGTCGTGAACTGAAATTTATGTCCAAGGACGATTCCTTCTTGCACCATAAAATGACACTTCTCCCAATTTAAGACGAGATTCGTCTCTTCACATCTTTGCAAAACAAGTGCCAAATTAGATAAACATTGGTCAAAAGTCTAACCAAATACCGAGAAGTCATCCATGAAGACTTCCATTATCTCTTCAACCATGTTAGCGAAGATCGACATCATGCATCTCTGGAAGGTTGCTGGGGCGTTACACAAACCAAAAGGCATCCTCCTATATGCAAAAGTTCCATATGGGCAAGTGAAGGTTGTTTTCTCTTGATCTTCTGGGGATATCACAATTTGGTTATAGCCCGAGTAGCCGTCTAAAAAGCAATAATAACTGTGCCCAGCTAGTCTATCTAACATTTGGTCAATGAACGGAAGCAGGAAGTGGTCTTTCCTAGTAGCTTTGTTCAGCTTCCTATAATCGATGCAGACTCTCCAACCTGTTATCGTTCTAGTCGATATGATTTCATCGTTGGTGTCACGAACTACTGTCATTCCACCCTTTTTAGGCCCACCTGCACAGGACTCACCCAAGAACTATCAAATATCGCATATATAATACTAGCATTTAATAATTTTAAAATCTCAGCTCTAACAACTTCTTTCATTGTTGGATTCAGTCTTCTGTGTGGTTCAATAGAGGGTTTATGATTGTCCTCCAACCGAATTTACTGCATCACAATGGAGGGACTAATTCCTTTGATGTCAGCAATGGACCATCCAATTGCCGATTTGTGCTTTCTTAAGATTCTAAGCAACTTGTCTTCCTCTGCAGCAGATAAAGATGATGAAATAATCACAGGAAAAGTACTATCATCACCTAAGAAAGTATACCTCAAATGGCTTGGTAATTCTTTCAATTCGATTTTACCTTCTTTTTTCTCACTTACCTGCGACTTCTCAATCTTTTCCTTAGTTGTTGTAGTCGCACTTTCTAATGGGTTAGCTTAAAAAGTAGCAACACAACAATTAATAATTCATCAATTAATAATTCATCAATTAATAATTCATCATCTAAATTAGAAACTGAATTTACCAGACACTGACCCATAGGATCGGTTGGTGCTTCCTTTATTCCAACTTCCTGTACACAACTCTGCACCACTTGAATAAACTTACAAGTCTCTGGCTCATTAGCGAATTTCATCGCCTTATAGATGTTGAACATGTCACGACCCAAATTTCCTAAAAATCACTACAAATTTTTCATTTTTCGTTTATTCTTTAATTCTTACCTTTCTCGCATCGTGACCATCCTACTAACACTTGGGCTATGATTCGGTGTTAGTCACCTCTCACCTCTCACCTATTTACCATTCAATTTCTATAATCACATTCACATATCAGGATTTACTATCTTTTGAATTTAACTAAATACATATACAATGGTATTTACATAAGACATTCCCGACATCATATCCATTTATAGTATTATGCATTTACATATTTAGATACGAAACAATACAAATGTGTATACCTGTCTCTCGATGGGAAGCAGCGGATACCAAGATGCAAGTTCTTAGCCACTCACTAACTACTGCGAGTGCTCTGAAAAGATGAAAAAATAAGGGGGTGAGCAAACCACACGCTCAGTAAGGCAATTATGTAAGTAAGTAGATAGCTCCACTATCTACATGCTCATAATGCCAAGCCCTTAAAATCCATTTCTTTTCGTTTAAATCTCACGCACAAAATCATGCATACATCATTGCTATAGTTTATAAAAACTATCGTGCATATAGAAATCATGCAACTTAATCATAATTAGCATGAAATAAATCAAGATCATGCATTAATTCATGCCATGTGACACCAAACATGAAAGACAATTCTTTTCATGAATTTGTAATTAAAGCATGGAAAACTCCTCATGCTACTGCATTTAAATCACTTTATTAAAGCTGCAGTATAAAATAACCCTTTCGGGTCAATCATCTCATAAATAAATCTCAAACTCATAAAACAATTTGTTATAAAATTCTGTTATAAAATCACCCTTCTTTTAGGGTCATATTTCATAAAATCCTTTGAAGAATCTATCATCATAATAGTAAATCACATCTCAGTGAAAATCACAAAATCGAGGGCTTGACCCCTCCTTCGGGTCTACCCTGGTCTATCGAGACCAAAAGTTATATCATGTGAGACATGTAGGTGACTATATTAGTAACATCGAGGACTATGGCCATAACCTAGTGATCCCTGGCTACATGGTACCTAGTGTGCAAGGTATCACACCTGAAACAGGAGGTGGGTGAATCCTGTCGCCAGAACAACATAACATCAGGATTGCGAGGGCAAGGATTGCTACCTCGTGGCTAATGCCACTCCACTCCAACAATCCCCACGGTACAACGTACTCCATGTGATATAAACGTGTTGGCTCTACCGAGAGGGGGGTGAATCGGTTTTCTAACAACTATGGCAGATTTTAAATTAATCCCAATTTAAACACAAATGATAATGAATAAAACAGTGCAATATAACAATTTAATGCAGAGAGAAGGGAAGAGAAACAAACACAGTCACTTATAGAGGTTCGGCCAACTCTTGCCTACGTCCTCTCTCCTTGACCTTCTTGTCAAGTGCTTTCTTTCTCTCTTTCAATAGAGCTTACAAATTTCCTTTTACAGGTTAAGGAATAACCTCACTACCTTTGGCAATACAGAAAAAGTATTCAGCCTCTTACAATATACTCTCACTGAGGAACAATCCTCTTCTCTTTTAAGATAGGACTGAATACAATTTAATGCTTTAAAGTGGTAGGACAAGTGTAGCTATTTTGCACTTAAGCTTTTACAATGATTCTCAATCAATAATCAATAGGGACACAAAGAATGAAAGAATTAAAGCTTGAGAATGTTTGGAATATGCAGCAATAGTCTCTCTCAGTTCTCTTTGTCTTCAATGCTTGGTTATATACTGAAGGTTGGGTAGTTGGAGCATTAAATGCAGTTTTTCCCGTTGAGATTTGAAGAAAATAGCCGTTGGGAACCTCCAGTAGTCAGACAGATCGATCTCCTATCTTGGCCAGATCGATCTCCTAGTTTTAAATCCTGCAATGACAAAGCACAAATACACAGGGAGATCGATCTCATACATTACCAGATCGATCTGTTAGTTTGAATAGGCAGAGGCAGATCGATCTGTCGAATAGGCAGATCGATCTCCTATCCTCTCTGTTTGAGGCAAGATCGATCTCTCAATACACCAGATCGATCTCTTAAGCTCACTGACTTTGAGCAGATCGATCTCTTCCTTACCAGATCGATCTCCTAAGTTCTCTGACTTAGAGGAGATCGATCTCTTAACCCTGGCAGATCGATCTCTTTTTACCTTAAACCCTTTACACCGTTTTAAGGCTTGCCAGATCGATCTCTTCCATCATGAGATCGATCTCTCATCAAGTATAAACCCAGGAGATCGATCTCTCACACCTCAGATCGATCTCTCATCAGCAGAACTCTAAGTTCTGGTCCTGATATCTTCTAAACATGTTTGTATACCATCTTAACATTATTGTATTAACTTGTTTTGTCATTTCAAAATACATTAACTCAACAATCTCCCCCTTTTTGATATGACAAAACTCATCTAATAAACATGTTTAGTGAAATTGCAAAGTTCCCCCTTTTTGTGAACTTTTAACTTTGTTAATGATTTAACTCAGCCTTAGCTCAGCCTTAGTTAAATCTTAACTCCCCCTTAGTTAGCTCTAGCTCTTAACTCCCCCTCAATTAAATCATCCTAACTCCCCCTCAATTAAATCATTCTTTTAAACTATGAACACAAACACAACAACATGCATGTTTCTTATCATGTTTCTTATGTTTCTTCTCCCCCTTTTTGTCATATCAATCACACATAGTCATTAACTCACAAAATGCAACATTGTCAAAACCATGGCAGTTCAAAATCAACATTGACTCACAAAACGCCACATTTTCATAAACAATCAATTTATATTGCATTCAAGCAAATTCAGTACAAAGAGCAGTGCGGAATGATATAACTAAACTAAACCATACACCTAAAGCCTAATGTGAGGGAGGATCACGATCCAAAAGATCCTCAACATGCGTGCGTGTTACTTGGAGCTCATCGAACATCGCCTCTTGAGTTTCTTGAAATTTATCGAACATCGCCTTTTGAGTGTTTTGAAGTTTATCCACTCGTTGATTCAATTCGGCAAACATACGCTGCTGAGTGGTATGTCCTTCATCGATCCTCTGACTGAGGTCGCTTATCATCTTCACGAGCAGCTCCAAGTCAGCAGGAGACGATGTTTGTGCAGTAGGCGCAGCCGTGGAGGACGACGGTTCTGGAGCGGGTGCTGCAGGTGGATGCACTGGCTCAGCAGTGGGGTCCTCCTCCATAGCCTCTGCAGGTTGCTGATCCCTCTTTTTCGTCCAATTGCCTCGGATATCTTTGTAGTATCCCACGTGATGGAGGGTCCCGATGTTGAGGACGCTCTTGGGAGAGGGCAGTTCTCCGGTTTCGCAACTGCTGTCTATCTTGAGGCGTTGAAGAAAGTATGCCAACGGTTGAGGAAACACTATCGTTGTCGCTTGGCCTCGGACTATTTTTAACCAGTCTTGGAAGATGAAGTGAACTAGATTGGGTTTTTGACTGGTGGTATAGATATGATGAATCCAAAACCTATCTAGCCTCCGAATAGTTGAGTGTCGAGTACCAAACGGACGAAGGTTCCACGAGATGATGAGATGGAGTAGTCGGGGATGCATCGGAAGTTCACTTGCCTTTTCCCCGGGAATATCAAACTCTAAGGGAACCTCTTCATCTTTGTTTGTCAAACCTTCGTCACGTATGTCGAAGGCTTGGGCTAAAATTTCAGGGGTTACGGCAATTGATCGTCCTATGACAAACGTTGTGAAACCAAGGATTTGACAGGAATCAATGGGATCGTAATTGAGTTCGGCATTGGAAAAGAATGCACGAACGAGATTTTGAGGTACGGGAGTGTTTATTTTCAAAAAAGACATCCAACCAAATTCCTCAAATTTTGACACGTATGGAAAATCAATGCGATTGAGGAAAGAAAAATCTATAGTCCGCCAATGCTTAATTGGCATGGTTGAGAAGTACTCTTCGTATCGCTTCCTTTTTGCAGGTGTTTTAAAACACCTATTGAAAGAAGCGATGGAAGCGGAAGGAGTGGGTTGGGATGAGGAACCTGCCTCTCCTGTGGTTCTAGGGGTTTGTTTGCTACTGACTTCCTAGGCATGATTCTAGATTCTAAATTCGCCTAAACAAATTCAACAGAGAGAAAAGCAATGAAACAGTACCTCAGGTTGCCCTAGAATGAATAACAACACAAATCAGAGAAAATTTTTGAGAAATTTGTAAGAGATGTGGGTTAAAATACCAGAATACGACACTGGGATGCAGGAATGACCGTACGAAGATCGATCTGAGAAGGATTCGAAGGTGATGGTGCGAGGGAATTTGAGAATTTGAAATTTTAGGTTTTGTGAGAATTGGGGATTTTTTGCAAGATTTTATACTGCAGGACACAGGAGATCGATCTGTCGAGGCGACAGATCGATCTGTCATTTCCAGAAAGCCAAGAAAGATCGATCTGTCGTAAGGCCAGATCGATCTGGTCGCAAACAGAGGCTTAAGGAGATCGATCTGGTACATCCACAGATCGATCTGTAGAATGCGGAAGCTTGATGAGATCGATCTGTCGTGTGGACAGATCGATCTACCTCTAAACAGAGACGTAAGGAGATCGATCTTATGGTTAGAAGATCGATCTGCTTAGCTTAACCTTGATAATTTAGGCTTGTTTAAGGGATAGAGATCGATCTATATCTCAAGGAGATCGATCTCTCATCCTTTTTGCCAGAAAATTTTTGCAAAAACTCTTTAAAAATCAACTTGAAATCAAGATTTTTACAACATGAAAGTCCTAAGGCATATTCATGAGTCCTAATTCACCTCTAAGGATACAGAACCTATCTCTATCAAGGGGTTTGGTGAATATATCAGCTATTTAATGTGTAGTATCAATGTACTCTAAGATTATATCCCCTTTTTGTACATGATCTCTAAGGAAGTGATGTCTAATTTCTATGTGCTTGGTTCTGGAGTGTTGAATAGGATTCTTAGACAGATTAATGGCACTGGTATTATCACATTTAATTGAGACTTGCTTCATGTCAATACCATAATCTCTCATTTGTTGTTTAATCCACAACACTTGAGCACTACAACTACCAGCTGCTATATATTCAGCTTCAGTTGTGGACTGAGCTACACTGTTTTGTTTCTTGGAGAACCAAGAAATTAACCTATTTCCTAAGAATTGGCAAGTACCTGAAGTACTTTTCCTATCTATTTTGCATCCTCCAAAATCAGCATCTGAAAATGCATGAAGGGCAAAAGTGGAGTCTTTGGGATACCAAAGTCCTAGTGAGGGAGTATCTTTGAGGTATCTAAAAATTCTCTTAGTTGCCAATAGATGTGATTCCCTAGGAGATGATTGAAATCTAGCACAAAGGCACACACTAAACAATATATCTGGTCTACTAGCAGTTAAATAAAGCAAAGAACCAATCATAGACCTATAGAGTTTAGTGTCTACACACTTACCACCTTCATCTTTGTCAAGCTTGATGTTGGTGCCCATTGGAGTGGCTTGAGGTTTGCAATTGTCCATCCCAAATCTCTTGAGCAAGTCCTTGGTGTACTTTGCTTGATTGATGAATGTTCCATCTTTTGTTTGCTTCACTTGAAGTCCCAAGAAGAATGTGAGTTCTCCCATCATGCTCATCTCAAATTCCCCTTGCATGATCTTAGCAAATTCTTGGCATAAAGACTCATTAGTTGAACCAAAAATAATATCATCTACATATACTTGTACAACTAGTAAGTCCTTATTTTTATTTTTGATGAATAATGTGGTGTCTACCTTCCCTCTTGAGAATCCTTTTTCTATTAAGAACTTTGACAACCTTTCATACCAAGCTCTAGGAGCTTGTTTTAACCCATAAAGTGCCTTAGACAATTTGAAAACATGTTCAGGAAATTCATGATTTTCAAATCCGGGAGGTTGCTCTACATAGACTTCTTCATTAATGAAACCATTCAAGAATGCACTCTTTACATCCATTTGATATAACTTGAAATCTTTATAACATGCAAAGGCAAGTAACATTCTTATTGCCTCTAATCTAGCTACCGGTGCATATGTTTCATCATAGTCTATGCCTTCCTCTTGTCTATAGCCTTGAGCAACTAGCCTAGCCTTATTCCTTACGATCACACTATTTTCATCCATCTTGTTCTTGAATATCCATTTAGTTCCAATTATTGAGTGATCATTAGGCCTAGGAACTAGTTTCCATACTTTGCTTCTCTCAAATTGATTTAATTCTTCTTGCATTGCTAGGAACCAATTATTGTCTTCTAAGGCTTCATTGACATTCCTAGGTTCAATTTGAGATACAAAGGCTATATATTGGCACATATTCCTTAGGGATGATCTAGTTCTAACTCCAAGAGTTGGATCTCCTACTATTTCACAATCTTTTACATATCCTAACTCTCTTGGTGCTCTAGGCTCTCTTTCTAAAACCTCTATTTCTTCTTCATCTTCTTTATTCAAATCAAGCTTTTCTAGAAAATCATCTTCTAAGCCTTCATCAAATATCTCAACATTTTCATCATTGTTGGTTGAATCTTTAGATATATTATTTGATTCATCAAATATAACATGAATAGATTCTTCAACCATTAATGTTCTTTTGTTATAAACTCTATAAGCCTTTGAATTCAATGAATATCCTAGAAATATTCCCTCATCACTTTTGGCATCAAATTTTCCTAAATTATCTTTTCCATTATTTAGAACAAAGCATTTGCAGCCAAAAGGATGGAAGTAACTAATATTAGGCTTCTTACCTTTGTAGAGCTCATAAGGAGTTTTCTTTAGCATGGGTCTTATCATAGCTTTATTAATTATATAACATGATGTGTTTATAGCTTCAGCCCAAAAGTACTTTGGCAAGTTATTTTCGCATAACATGGTCCTAGCCATCTCTTCCAAAGTTCTATTTCTTCTCTCAACTACACCATTTTGTTGTGGTGTCCTAGGGGCTGAAAAATTATGGCTAATTCCTTGATCATTGCAATACTCATCAAATCCTATATTTTCAAATTCTTTGCCATGATCACTTCTAATGCTTGTTATTGTATATCCTTTTTCATTTTGAGTCACCTTTGAGTAAGTTATGAATTTCTCTAAGGCTTCATTTTTTACTCTCAAAAAGAACACCCAAGTGTATCTAGTGTAATCATCAACTATTACAAAACCATAGTGTTTCCCACCTAGGCTGGTGGTTCTAGTTGGTCCAAACAAGTCTAAATGCAGTAATTGAAGAGGCCTAGTGGTGGATACACTATTCTTAGGCTTAAAAGTTGTTCTCTTGTGTTTTCCTTTAACACAAGCTTCACATATTTCTTCATGATCAAAGGATATTTTGGGTAAGCCTATCACTAGATCCTTTCTAGCTAATTTGGATAGCACATGCATGCTAGCATGACCTAGTCTTCTATGCCATAACCAAGATTCCTTTTTGTTATCTACCATTAAGCATATGTTTTCGTTTTTGAGTTCATTAAGGTAGACTATATATATGTTACCTTGCCTATGACCTAG
This sequence comes from Firmiana major, assembly GCA_033439115.1. Classification (NCBI taxonomy): domain Eukaryota; kingdom Viridiplantae; phylum Streptophyta; class Magnoliopsida; order Malvales; family Malvaceae; genus Firmiana; species Firmiana major. The sequence continues at coordinate 28,825,740 of CM065912.1, forward strand.
AAGAAGAATTTTATTTGACTTAGGATCTATAACATTACATTTCATGCAATCAAAAATTACTTTGTAACCTTTGTCACAAAGTTGACTAATGCTTAGCAAGTTATGCTTTAGACCCCTAACAAGTAATACTTTTTCTAAAGAGAAATGATCATTACCTATTGAGCCACTCCCTTCCACTTGGCCTTTGGAGTTGTCCCCAAAAGTGACTTCTCCACCAATTTTCGATTTGAAGGAATTGAAATGGCTTTTATCACCCGTCATGTGCCTTGAGCATCCACTATCTAAGTACCAAGCTTCTTTTGTTTTAGCTTTGTGGCTATGCTCAATCACCTATAACAAAAAAATAAACACACTCAAGTCTTAGGTACCCAAATTCTCTTGGGTCCTTGGAGGTTAGTAAATGAAATTCTTGATCCCATTGGGATCCATTTTGCTAATGCATTGCAGTCCTTGGAATGAATTACCTCTTTTGGAATCCATATCCTTTTTACAATTTTTCTTTTAAGATTCCTCATCTTTATATTGCAATAATGTGACTTATGTCCCTTCTTATTACAATATGAACAAGTAATTTCAGGTTTATTCATGCTCTTCCTAGCAATAAAACTCTTAAGATGGGTTTCCCTACTTTGTGCATTATACCCTAAGCCATTTTTGTCAAAAAATGCCCTTTGGGTTTCTAACATGCTATCTAGCTTTTGTTGCCCCATGTGAAATCTATTAAAGGAGTTATGTAAATTGCTATTTTTCTCCTTGAGATCACCAATTTCTAGATTTGCAATCTCTAGTTTCTCCTCACATTCCAATTTATCTTTTAACATTATCTCATTTTCCCTTTTTAATTTCGATATTAACTTTTTATACTTCATGCTCATAGATTCATACTCTAATGCTAAATCATCAAATGCATCTTGCAGTTCATCAAAAGAGTATTCATTGATATTGGAAGTTACCTTTTCATCATCATCAATTGCCATGAAGCATAGGTTGGTAATGTCCTCATTTGATTCATCATCGGAGCAGTCACTGTCACTCCATGTTGCTACCATTGCCTTCTTTTTATGAAACCTATCATTGGATCTTTTGAGAAGAGGGCAGTTAAATTTTATGTGTCCAGGTTTTTTACATTCATAACACACAATAGAGTCTTTTCTACCTACTTCCTCTTGTTCTCTCCTATTGTTTCTCCTATTGCTATTGCTAGCTCTTATCCTCATGAATTTATTAAATCTTTTGGCAAACATTGCCATCTCAATATCCTCCTCACTGCCACTCTCATTTTTAATCTCCTTTTCAGCAGTGGATTTTAGAGCAACACCCACTTTCTTGGGTGGCTCTTCATTTCTTTTAAGCTTCATCTCATAAGTTAGCAAGGAACCTATTAGTTCATCTAAGGACAATGTGTGTGGATCCTTAGATTCCTCTATTGCTGTTACTTTAGCTTCCCATGACTTAGGTAAGCTATTTAAAATTTTCTTTACCATTTCAATGTTAGAATATATTTTTCCTAAGGATTTTAGTCCATTAATTACGTCTGTAAATCTAGTGAACATATCACTAATCGATTCTCCTTCCTTCATTCTAAAAAGCTCATAATCATGTGTGAGCATACCTACTTTTGTCTCCTTCACTTGGGTTGTACCCTCATGAGTTATTGCCAATTTATCCCATATTTGCTTGGCATTATCACACCCGGATACTCTATTATATTCATTAGGACCTAAAGTACAAAATAATGTGTGCATAGCTTTAGCATTTAGTTGTGCACATTTAATGTCATTAGAATCCCATTCATCTTCTTCTTTGGGAATATCTCTTCCCTCTATTTTCTTTGTAGGGATTTGAGGTCCCTTAACTATAATTCTCCATACTTCATAGTCATTTGCTTGAATGAATAGCATCATCCTAGTCCTCCAATATGAATAATGTTCACCATTGAACATGGGAGGTCTAACCGTGGAGTGCCCCTCTCCTATCAAACTAGTTGCAACATTGTTAAGAGCCATTTGATCGTTTTCTAACTCTTAGGAAGTTGTTCCTACGTGATTAAAGAGTCCTAGCTCTGATACCAATTGTTGGCTCTACCGAGAGGGGGGGTGAATCGATTTTCTAACAACTATGGCAGATTTTAAATTAATCCCAATTTAAACACAAATGATAATGAATAAAACAGTGCAATATAACAATTTAATGCAGAGAGAAGGGAAGAGAAACAAACACAGTCACTTATAGAGGTTCGGCCAACTCTTGCCTACGTCCTCTCTCCTTGACCTTCTTGTCAAGTGCTTTCTTTCTCTCTTTCAATAGAGCTTACAAATTTCCTTTTACAGGTTAAGGAATAACCTCACTACCTTTGGTAATACAGAAAAAGTATTCAGCCTCTTACAATATACTCTCACTGAGGAACAATCCTCTTCTCTTTTAAGATAGACTGAATACAATTTAATGCTTTAAAGTGGTAGGACAAGTGTAGCTATTTTGCACTTAAGCTTTTACAATGATTCTCAATCAATAATCAATAGGGACACAAAGAATGAAAGAATTAAAGCTTGAGAATGTTTGGAATATGCAGCAATAGTCTCTCTCAGTTCTCTTTATCTTCAATGCTTGGTTATATACTGAAGGTTGGGTAGTTGGAGCATTAAATGCAGTTTTTCCCGTTGAGATTTGAAGAAAATAGCCGTTGGGAACCTCCAGTGGTCAGACAGATCGATCTCCTATCTTGGCCAGATCGATCTCCTAGTTTTAAATCCTGCAATGACAAAGCACAAATACACAGGGAGATCGATCTCATACATTACCAGATCGATCTGTTAGTTTGAATAGGCAGAGGCAGATCGATCTGTCGAATAGGCAGATCGATCTCCTATCCTCTCTGTTTGAGGCAAGATCGATCTCTCAATACACCAGATCGATCTCTTAAGCTCACTGACTTTGAGCAGATCGATCTCTTCCTTACCAGATCGATCTCCTAAGTTCTCTGACTTAGAGGAGATCGATCTCTTAACCCTGGCAGATCGATCTCTTTTTACCTTAAACCCTTTACACCGTTTTAAGGCTTGCCAGATCGATCTCTTCCATCATGAGATCGATCTCTCATCAAGTATAAACCCAGGAGATCGATCTCTCACACCTCAGATCGATCTCTCATCAGCAGAACTCTAAGTTCTGGTCCTGATATCTTCTAAACATGTTTGTATACCATCTTAACATTATTGTATTAACTTGTTTTGTCATTTCAAAATACATTAACTCAACAAAACGGTACAACGTACTCCGTGAACCCAATCTCAGTCAGGGGGTGCCTGCAATAGGTCTTATCCACTCATACCAAATATGTCTCAGTATGCACGTGTGGGCATATTCATTATATCTGAAAACCTTATGCGAGCGAAGCTCTAGCACAGTTTTATAAAAATCAATAAAATTTACGTATGAGTAGCACTCCAGTACGACTTTAAAAGAATTATAAATCCATGTAAAATCACGTGCGAGTAAGCTCCAGCACGAATGAATGCTCAAGTAAATCAAAACTTCATGCAAGCAACGCTCCAACATGGTTTAATGCTTAAATAAATCAAATCTCGTTCGAGTTACACTCCAGCACAGCTTTTATGCAATCATCATATCAAAACAGGATGCGAGCTACACTCCAGCACCTCTCATGCATGTCAAATCATTAAAACTAATGCGAGCAATCGCTTTAGCACCTTTTTATGCATATCAAGTCAAAACAGTCAAAACAGGGTGCGAGCTAGGCTCCAACACCTCTCATGCATTTCACAATAATAAAAATTAGTGAGAGCAACCGCTCTAGTACATTTTATGCACATGAATTCATAAAAATCGATGCGAACAATCGGGCCAACACCTTTTATGCACACTCACAAACTCAGATATAGTGCGAGGAAATGCTCCAGCACCATTTGTTTCCCTATAAACTTGATAGTTGGCCCATCTTCCAAAGAAATTTAATTTAAATCTTAATAACACTTACATAGTGTTATCTTGTGAATTTATGCAATTACTGGCCAATCTACCGATTTGCTTTGCTTAAAAACCAAGAAAATTCCTTAAATCTAAAAATTCCTTAAATCATGCATTTCATGCATGTCATGTTTTCACCATCCTTAGGTGAATTCCCTCAATAAGGGTAAAGTAGTCTTTTACCTATTTCGTGTCCTTAAAATCTTTATACATATTCAGTGTATACAAAAGCTATTAAAATATGCATAGCTACCTCTAGTTACTCACACATTCCCTTACCTCATTTTTCTGTACAGTCTGACCTTTCCACTGATGACTCGTCACGCAGTCCAATTTGCTCCCAATCCAATCTTCGAAATTGAGATTCCATGATAGTATATAAATCAAGGTTGAATCGAGCTCTCGTTTGACGTCAATTGTCGAGCCGTAGCTCAATTAAATCACTGGGATTTTTCCCCAATTTTTCCTCTTATTCTTTTTCCCTTTTTCTCTTTCTTTTCTTCCTTTTCTAGCTGAACCGGTTCAGTCTGGCTCAGCCCGGTTCAGTCCGATTCGATTCAGCCGGTTCAGTCTAGTTCGATCGGTTCGGGGCTTTGTCCGTTGGTTCTTCATCGGTTTCTGTCGCCAGCAGCTCCGCGGGATCGTCCGATGCACAGATCTGCCCTCGATTTTGCCATGGATGGTCGAAAAGTGGTCGGTCCGGCCTCTTCTCCCTTAGCCGTCAGTGCCGTTTCTTTTTGTCGTCATTTTCGACTTTCGTCGCCGTTCCACTGGCCGATTCAGCCGCTGATCGGTCGGTCTGCTCGTAGGGCTCCTTCGACTAGTAGTGGTCGGGCCTAGATCAGCACCGGTAATCAGATTTCCTCTTTTTCTCTCTCGACTTTATCTCTCTCTTCATTCAACGGTGTTCTCTTGCCTTTTTTGGGTCGCTAGTGTCAGTGGTGGCCGCCTCACGTCTGGACTTCCTTCGTCGACCTCGCCTAGCCTTCTCGCTCGTCGGTGGCTCGTCGGATTGGGTCTCCCTCGACTTCATTTGTTTTCCTTTTCCAGAATCACGTTTTTCGTAATTCTGAATCTTTTTTTATTTAATTTATTATTTTAATATTATTTTAATTATCATTTTATTCAACTATTTCACAACGGAAAAAGAACTTCTAGCCATTATTTTTGCTTTAGAAAAATTTTGTTCTTATTTACTAAGAGCTAAAGTGATTATTTATTCTGATCATGCAGCTCCCAAGTATGTACTCTCAAAGAAAGAAGCAAAACCAAGACTCATCAGGTGGATATTGTTGCTACAAGAGTTCAATATAGAAATCAAGGATAAGAAGGGAGCCGAAAACCCGATGGTTGATCACCTTAGTAGACTCATCACAAGTGAAGAACCTTCACCCCTTAGAGATGAATTTCCAAATGAGTATCTTTTTTCCATTCATGAAACAAGACCATGGTATGCTGATATTGCTAACTTTTTAGCTACAGGAATTTTGCATAATGAATTGTCTAGGTCTCAAAAAGATAAGATAAAAAGAGATGCTAAGTATTATGCTTGGGATGAACCTTACGTATGGAAATATTGTGCTGATCAAGTCATTAAAAGATGCGTGCCTGACATGAAATCTCTTCTATCTTAAATTTTTGCCATTCATATGCATGTGGTGGACATTTCGGTCCAAAGAGGACAGCACCAAAGTACTTGAATGTGGATTATTTTGGCCAAATTTATTTCAAGATTCTTATATGTTTTGTAAAACTAGTGAGAAATGCCAAAAAATAGGAAGTCTAGGACATAGAAATCAATTACCTTTAACACCTATTCTAATCTGTGAAATTTTTGATGTATGGGGTATTGACTTTATGGGTCCTTTTCCTGTTTCTAATAATCATGTACATATCTTACTTGATGTGGACTATGTTTCGAAATGGGTTGAAGCTAAGGTAACCCGAACTGACGATGCTAAAACTGTTGTCAATTTTGTCAAATCTAACATCTTTTCTAGGTTCGGGACACCGAGAGTAATAATAAGCGATAGAGGATCCCATTTTTGCAACAAGGTGGTGGAAGCACTACTGAAGAAATATCATGTAACTCGTAGAGTATCTACCGCCTATCATCCTTAAACAAATGGTCAAGCCAAGGTATCAAATAGAGAAATCAAGTCTATCCTTGAAAATACAGTGAACCCAAATAGAAAGAATTGGAGCACAAGACTTGAAGATGCACTTTAAGCATATAGAACGACTTACAAAACTCCCATAGGTATGTCTCCTTATCGCATTGTTTACGAAAAATCATGTCATCTACCCATAGAATTGGAGCACAAGGCCTATTGGGCAATCAAGCAGTGCAATATGAACTTGAATGAAGTCGGTGAAATGAGAAAGCTTCAATTGCAAAAACTGGAAGAGATCCGAAATGATGCATATGAAAATTCTAAGATTTACAAGGATAAGACAAAGGCCTTCCATGATCAAATGATCTCCAGGAAATAATTCTTTGTTGGTCAGAAAGTTATTCTTTTTAATTCTAGACTTAAGTTATTTCCTGGAAAATTACGCTCTAGATGGCTAGGGCCCTTTGTTGTTACTAACATCTTTCCTCATGGTGCAGTTGAAATACAAAGTATGCATACGGGTAAGATTTTTAAGGTTAATGGTCATATTTTGAAGCCTTTTCATGAAGGGTTTCAAGTGCATGAGGTTGATCTAATTGATTTAGAGTATCCTAAGTACAAATGAGAGGTAACAAGGTCTAGCTAAAGACGTTAAAGAAAAGCGCTTGTTGGGAAGCAACCCAATTTTTATTATTATTTATTTATTTTCATGCATTTTTAGTATATGTGTTAGTCTTAGGTTTATAAAAAAAGGTGAAAACAGAGACGGGTTACACCTTAGGCGAGACTCTCGCCTAAGGCGACCCCTCAACAAAAAAAAAAGTGAAAACAGAGACGGGTCGCACCTTAGGTGAGACTCTCACCTAAGGCGACCCCTTGACAAAAAAAATTTATTTTCTCAAAAGTTCGACCCTCTCTCTCTCTCTCTTTCTCCTATTTTTCTCTTCATCCTTTTCCCCCATTTTTCCATTTCAGCCAAAACTCAATCCCATACAAATCCTCTACCAAAAGCACAAAGTTTCTCCATATTTCAACCCAAAAACACAAAACCCATTCCTATTTTCATATTGTAAGATCTCTCATTATCTAAGGTAAGCATTTCATACTCATTTTCTCTCATCTACCATGAATACGCAGAGGATAAAAACAAGTATGATGAGTAATTATTCTTTTCATATTTGGCTTTTGATTTTGAATTTATGAATAATGCTTTAAATTTTCATTTTTTTGGCTTGTTCATGAATATATGTTCTTGGTATGATTTTAGAAAATTTCATAGTATGTACTAAGATGAATGATGAAGGGTAATGTGTGAATTAGGGTGATGAAATTGGATTGATTTATGCTAAGCAAGAGAGATATGTATTTATTGATAAATATTTTATAGGAAAATGAGTGGAAGCCAACCATCACCATCCCATCAACAAAGGGCAAGAGTATCAAAGAAAAATGTGGTATTAACTAAAGCCAATCTACATGGTAACTTATACTTCACTACAATAATTGAAAAGAAAAAGGTATGACAATTTATGTGGTAAAACAATTGTATCGGGCAAGCGATACGATGACCTAACCTTAGAAATCTTAGGGATTCGAGAAAAAATTCATACTTATATTGACAACATAGGTTGGAGACCATTCTTTGAAATTACTTGTCAAGCTTACACTGAACTATGCAGGGAGTTTTACGCAACTTATAAGTACACTTCTCCGACGAAGTACAACCTCAATACTCCCAAAGTAGTGAAGTTTAGGATCATGGGCAGGAAATTTGAGTTATCTATAACTCAATTTAATATTGCTTTGGGGCTTATTACCAATGAATTTGCTGAAAGAGGAATACCTTAACAGCCTTTGTGATTATGATTTTGATGCCATGCAATTTTATAGAAATGAATTGACAGGGAAACCTCACAAGTATTATGACCCCAGTCACACCACTGATAGTGAATTTCAAGAGCCTACTCAACAATACATGCATAGGCTTTTAGCCTATACTTTTTCTGGTAGAGTAGCAAATACGGCTCTTTTAACTAAGGCCGAGAGTTACTTTCTTTGGTGCATGTCAAAGGGTCTTAAAGTTAACTTAGGATATTGGTTAGCTTCCCAATTTAACAGCGTAGGAGATTCTAAAAAGCCTTTGATTCTTGGTTCTATGATTACTGCTTTAGCTGTTCATGCAGGTTTGTTAGATCCAAATGATACGTTACTTCCAAGTGGCAGGAGATACAACCACTAGACATCCGGTGATTAATTCACCAGAATCGTATAAGGCAAAATGATGATGGAACATACAGTTTCTAAGGTCCAAGACCTTATAAGAAAAGGGCCAGAAGGATACTTCCACCTGTTCATGAACAAGAAGATGACGATGTGGGGCAGTCACATCAAGCCTCCGAACTACTCACCGATCTACGAAACCAAGTTTCACAATTGGCTTTTGATCAACACCAAATGCAGTAAAACCAAGCTCAGATGATAAGTCAATTGCAACAAGACCAATTCCGGATGGAGCAAAATCAATTGGCATTTTATGCACACATGGGCTTCAACCCGCCTTTCCCACCACCACCACCACCACCACAGTAAGCCACCATGGCTTTCGATGCTCAATAACTTCAGGGGAGTATTCTTTTTCCTTTGTCTTTTCAATTTTTAAATATTGAGCATTTGTGAAATTGGGGACAATGTCCCATCTAAGTGTGTGTGTGTGGGAGGGGTGTTTAGGAAGTTGATTTTATTTCTTATTTGTTTGATTTGATCAAATTTCTGTAAAATCTTATTCAAGATGATCTTAGTTCACTAGTGAGCATGTGTTCTTTCTTAATTTCCATCTATGAAATTTATGATCTTATACTCATCCTCGAACTGAATTTAAGATCTTCTTGTATGCAAAATTGTTTTGAATTTTCATCTTGATGCTTATGATTATTGAATTGAATGCATAAATGCATAGATTAGCACATTACACCCTTATGAGATTTGAACCTAATGAGCATTCATTACATCATGCTCTTTATTCCTTTATGTGTGATTGAAATGCATAGTTAGTAATTCTAGAACTTTCCATGTTATACATGTCTCTATCAACCACTTTGATGAATATGGTGCATTGATAAAAAATAAGAGCATTAGGATTAAGCGATTTGAATTTTACCCCTATTCTCTTGTTAACCTACCCTTTATTAGACCCTTAATGAATCCCCTTTGAGCTTTAAGCCTTTTCTTTGTTCTTAAACCACATTACAAGCCAATCAAATCCTTTTTCTTGTTTTTATCCAAACGTATTTTTGAACCTTGAATTGGAAATTATTTGAACTTAGATATAGGAGACTTGAATTCATTAGGAAAAAGATTGTTTTGTATGACCCATGTTCGTTAATGATCGATTCTTCCTTGAGGAAAAGAAAGAAGATTTGAACCTTCTATAAAATAATAATAATAATAATAATAAGTGAAAATTCACAACAAAAAGAGAAAGAAGAAAAGTAAGAAGAATGATTGAATTTCAAGTAAGTCTCTTATGTTTATGTTTAAATTGATTATTCCAATTCCCTTAAACCAAAGTAGCCTTGACATACCTTACCCAAGCCCCATTACACCCTTTTACGCTCTTGATTTATGTATCTTGTTTCATTGAAGGAGGAAGAGATGTGATTTAATGGCAAGCTTATGGTAAGAATTTTTTATGCATTGACTTGAGTGATCAAATGATAAACCGAAACACTTTGAGTGTAACTAGTGAAACCTTTGTGAGGGTGCTAAGATCTATGTGTTTTAAGTTTGATTTGATTATCATTATGTGTTATTGGAGAGAATTCACATGAACTTAATATTTTTATGCATGCTAAAATGTTTTGGATGGATTGAATTGAGCATAAATGAATGGAAGGTTATAAGTTTGAACTAATGCTTGCTTGAGGACAAGCAAGGTTTAAGTGTGGGGGTATATGATAAGTCATTATTTATGCACTTTATTTACCTTGTTTTCCTATGGTTTTGTATGAATTTTATACTTAATCTATGGATAATTGATTATTCTTGAATAATTGTAGGAATTCATGGAATTGATGAATTAAAAGATGATTTAGACGGATTTTGGAACAAGGGAAATCATGTGGAAGAAATGAGAAATGATGAATGCGAGCCAGGTCAGTGCTGGGTTCAGCCTTAGGCGAGACTCTCGCCTAAGGATCCCTTCACTGAACAGTTCTCAATCCAAGTCAGTGCTGGGTGCAGCCTTAGGCGAGACTCGTACCTAAGGATCCCTTCACTGTGCAGTTTTCAATTTAGGGAAGAGCCAGATGCAGCCTTAGGCGAGACTCTCACCTAAGCATCCAATACGATGATTTTCTCTCTCTTCTTTAGATTTGACTTTTTCAAATTGCTTGGAAGAATTTTTATCAGATTATTATTTTAATTAAATGTAATGACTTCAAGTCCAACTAGGAGTAGGGTTTTATCTCTATTTTTTTTAGTTATAAATAGGCTTTTGAAGATCTAGGTTAAGGAGGAGAGACTTTTGATTAGATTTTCAGATACAAATATTTCACTGCTTTTACCCGATATTCATGGGTGGCTAAACTCTCTTTCCAATTTAAGGATAATTGAAGATTTGGTTTATAAGTTGTGAGATCTAATTGTTCTTATTTATTTTCTTTAATCTTTTCTATTCTTATAATTTCTGCACTTCATTATTATTATTATTGTTTTGTGGTTGCTTCAACAAGGCCTATTGATTCATTCATAAGGTAATATACATCCAATTGAAATATCTGAATCCGTAATTGTTTGGCTGTTTCAATAACAAGTGGTAAGTAACAAGATTAATTGCACTTCTGGTTTTTAGTCTTTGTTATGTGATTATAAGATCTGATTTAAATAAACCTACATGTGTGTTTGTTGATTAGAATTGGTAGTCTCTTTAGTGTTCAATGCTATTGGTAAATTAAATCCTAAGATCGTATCTAGGGTTGTTTATTGGTAAGAGCAGCAATTAGAGAACGTTTCCTGATTGTCGAAGCGGTAAGAAGAGATAGGTTGTTAGGTCGTACCAACAACCATAACCAATTTAGTTGGGATTAAGAAAAAATTATCTTGCATCAATGATCAACTTACCGAACCAAATTTGAAAATTACTCCTTAGGTTGGATTTCTCAAATTATTGAATTCTTCTAGTCAATTTTGTTTTCTTTCTATTAAGTTTTGTTATTTTAGTTAATCAATCTTTCAAACCCCTCTTGTTTTATTTTTCTTTTATTTGCAGAAAAGTAAATCAGAATTAATCAATCTCTCTTGGGACATGACCTTGCTCCCTATACTACTAATTATTTGTTTGAGCAAGTTATTTAATATTGTTGGTTTCAGCAACCATCATGCGTATATACCTCAAAATGATGGGCAGCAGCAGATATCAGGAATGCAGTACTCAGTTGTCTCAAATTCTACTGGAAGAAATTTGTGTAGGAAAATGAAAGGGGTGAGCATATAAAACTCAGTAAGGCAATTCTACGAACAAGTAGGTAACCATACAACCTACATGAATGTGGTTGTCACGACCCAAAAACTAACTAAAAATCAGAGTAAATTTTTCGCGTTTCTATTATTTCATACTTACCTCTGATCGTGACCAAGCATAACCAATAATTGGGTTGTATGTCAGTGCCCATATCCTCTCCATACATTTACAATTAGTGCACAATTTAATTTAAATAAAAATTCATACATACTGCACTAAACTTCTTCGATTTCTTTACATATCTATACCCACTCTATACATCCCAGTGTCATACAGAATATAATACTGTGCTCATGTTATTTAGATATAAGAAACATATATAACGTGTATATACCTCAAGAGATAGGAAGCAGCGGACAACTAGAATGCCGTACCCAGTCCCCTCCCAATCTATTGGAAGAAATTTGTGTGAGAAAATGAAAGGGGTGACCACATCAAGCTCAGTAAGGCAATCCTACGAACAAGTAGATAACAATACAACCTACATGAATGTAGTGCCATGCATAAACCACCCCTTCTCCAAACATTTCCAAAACGGATGCTATGTTATGATGTCATGTAAAATAACTCGCATGAAATCTCAAAGAGCATGAAAACTTAACATGCATATCTTTTAAATCATTTATTTCTCGTTAAAATTTCATAATAAGAATCAGGACTTAACCCTTCCCTCGGGTAGCCCTGACTCACGCAAAATCCATAAAATTATGTTTCTCGAAAACATCAATGTCAAAAAACATAAATATGCGGAACACGAGACTAGGTAATATCTGTATATCGATAATAACCAGGACTATGGCCATGTGTCATCGGGAGTCCCTCTACCACACGGATCCTAGTATGCGGGGTCTCACCATGATCGGGAACTGCCCGGGAGGTGGGTCACTCCATCCCGTCGGTCTTATCCGACCCCACGCATCCATAGATGCCACACGTATCCAAAGATACCACGCATCCGAAGATGCCACATGGTATAGCATACTCCATGCTACTTGCATGGTACAACGTACTCCGTGGACCTATATCATATCTGCATACTCATGCCATGTCTCCAAACGCACGTGCGAGCCTATTTAATCGATGTGCCACACAGTCACCCGCTGCTCCAAGCACAGCTTATCGTATGATCTCAGAAAAGATAGTGCGAGCGGTGCTCCAGCACTCTCATAAAATTAAGTAAAACTAGTGCGAGCTAAGCTCTAGCACTCTGTCATGAAAATCATATATAAAAATATGGTGCGAGCTAGACTCCAGCACCTTGTCGTGAAAATCATGTAAAACTCTAGTGCGAGCTCTCGCTCCAGCACTAATGAAAGCATTGCACAAATCAAAACTCGTGCTAGCTGAGCTCTAGCACGTCACATTCATGAAAAGTCACGTAGGCGGCTACATTTCTCAAATCGATTTCAACGAAAATCAACACTTGTTGAAGATATGAAATGTTGTGCAATTTCATTTAAAAGTTAGCCGACCTACTCATGCACGTACCAAAATACTTCAAAAACGAGCAGGAACCCTTTGTTCTTTCTCCTTACAGTTTTTCCTAAAATTTGAAATTTTACCCTTCACGATGGTATTTAGGTAATTTGCCCATCCGGGGCCCTAAAATTTTTATCTCAAATCTATACTCGTCGTACAATTTAAAAGACTGTAAATGGCATCGAAAATTCGTAAAGCTATCTCTAGCAGTTCGTAAAATTCCCTTACCTGGAATCGCGCGTAGACTTAACCTGTCTCGATGATAGCGAACCTCTCGGCCCAAATGCGTGACAACCAAATGTACGTAACTGCATATAACCACACAATTGAGGTCAATTTAATTATCTTGATCAGTATATCGCATTTACTGACCAACTTTAAAGTATTGGGCCCTATCTACCTTATTGGGTCTCGGCCCTTTTTCAGCCTTTTTATATTTATTAATTCCCTTCTTCAGGTATACCGGGCTTATGCAGCTTACTAATAATTATCAGGCTTCGTTCCAAACTCATTGGGTAGCCCGTATACCATTTATGGCAATTACATTACAACTCCGAAAAATATTCCTTTCTATGCGAAATTAATCCATAATTCCGTAAAATTAATTAAAACTCTGTATTTAAAGAACTCATATTGCCGAAATTAAAATGTACTTACCCGATACGATGCGGGGTACAAAAATCAAAGCTAAATCGGCTCTCGTTCGGTCTCTGTCGAAAAGCTGCACAATTAGGTAAATCCAAATTATTTTCCATTAAAAAAATATTAAATAAATTTTCGGAATTTACCTGTGGGTCAATTTTGACCCTCAGTCAACTTACCCGAATCTCGAGTCGTCCCCAGTAAATTTTCTTTCCTTTTTCCTTTTTTACTTTCTTTTCTTTTCTTTTCTTTTTCTTTCTTTTCCTTTCCTCTTTCCTTCCTTTTCCCTCATTTTCCTTCCCTTTCCTTCGAGCCAAACGGTGCCGTTTCTGCCTTCCTTTTCCCTCATTTTCCTTCCCTTTCCTTCGAGCCAAACGGTGCCGTTTCTGCCACTTTGCCGTCGCCGGCGTTTTCGACAGTCTTGTCGGCCAATATCGATCTCAAAAGAACCGGCTCCTTCCCTTGAACACGTCGGTGGCTTCCGTTCAAGCCCAGTCACGGTGGTTCACCGGGAATCAGCCCTTTCTCCCTCGATCTTCCTTCGCTCCGATCGGTGTCCTCCGGTCACTTGACGACGCGTTTTCGGTGTCCACGTGATCGCCGGCCTCTCTTTTTCCTCTTCGGCTGCTCGTCGGCGGTCAAGGATCGCCGGTGCTCCCTCAGTGGTCTAGGGTTCTCATGGTCTCCTTCGTTTTTTTTTCTGTTTCGGGTTTATCCCGATTTTTTCCAGAGTTCTCCCTTTTTATTATTATTATTATTATTATTATTATTATTTATAAACTATTTTATTATTATACTATTCATTAAAATACTCTACAATATTCCAAAATATCTACAACTTATATTATTTTATTCTAATTTAATTTATTTAATTTAATTTAATTTATTAAATTCATTTTTCTCCATTTTTCGATATTATTTTTTTCGTATTTTCGAGATATTGTTCTGGGTAACTTTTCGGTATTTTTAAAAATTTCGAATCTTGATCAATTGAACTCAAAATTGTATAATTTCCTCATTATCGATCAAGATATCTTACATCCTTATTTTTAATTAAAATTTTCTTATCGTATTAATACCGAATTTTGGTATTTTTTACCATTTTTGTCACGCCCTGGAAACGCGGAAAATAGGGCAATTTTAAAACTTTTTACTCATCAATTCTCAATTAAGAGTGCATTCCTGTGCAGTGTCATACATTATCATATTTATCGTACCTCAGGATCTCATCACTAGAAATTATATATCATATCAAATACATTAATCAATCTCAAGTTAATTAATCCTAATACATCCCACACAATGTTATACATCAAGTGTATGCAATTATGACAATTGTCTGGGTACATGAAAAGATAAAAGATACCTCAAAATACAATATATGGCCTGGAGCTCAAGTCCTCCACTAGCCACTACTCCGTACGTCGCAGGAATACCCTTTTCACTTGAAGAGATATGGGGGGAAAGAAAACCAGGTGAGCTTCTAAATCGCTCAGTAAAGGGGGTAAGGGACTCATTTCATAAACCAAAATGCACATCACAAAATATTTATTTGTATGTGAAACTCATTAATCTCATTTGAAAACCATAGCATGAAAGTACTCAAAACGACATTCTCATATTTCAAATCATGTGAAAACATGAAGTAAAATGCTCAGTATAGAGCAATAACAAAGCATGTGAAAATAATGCGATAAACGCTTTCTCAATTAATGTGATAAAATCACTATAATAATAATGCACGTGGCACAGCCACTAAACACACGTGGCATAGCCACTGATTTAAATTCACGTGTGGCACAGCCACAGAATAAGGTTTCTCACGTGGCAACTTCCACCAATTAGGGTTTCTCACGTGGCAACGGCCACCAAATGGGGTTCTCATCTCACGTGGCAACGGCCACCAAATAGGGTTTCTCACGTGGCAACGGCCACCAAATGGGGTTCTCATGTGGCAACGGCCACCAAATGGGGTTCTCACGTGGCAACGGCCACCAAATAGGGTTCTCACATGGCAACGGCCACCAAATAGGGTTTCTCACGTGGCAACGGCCACCAAATGGGGTTCTCACGTGGCAACGGCCACCAAATGGGGTTCTCACGTGGCAACGGCCACCAAATAGGGTTCTCACGTGGCAACGGCCACCAAATATACGTGGCATAGCCACAATATGGGTTATTCTCACGTTACCAAAACGGAGAAGAATCGGGCTTACATGCTACTAGAGCAATGCCCGGTGTGTACTCAAAATTACACACCTAAGTCTTATCACATAAGGCTGGTTTGCCTTCACGTAGAACTCATAGTGGTTTTTCTCTCATAAAACTCATTTGAAAACCATTTTGTACTCAACACAAAACATATTGAAACCAAGTCCCAATCGGCAAAACACGCACACATTTCTCAAATCTCAATATTGCCTTAACGTAGAGCCCAGTTATAAACTCATAAAAATGTTGGACTCCAATCGGCTATAAAAATCGTGTGCAATGTATCACAACACAACACTCAACATGCTTGTTTTATAAATCACAATTCATGCTATAATAGTTCGCAAATCACATACACAAATAGTTTAGTTTCCCTTACCTCTTTGCACCTCGTCTAGTGCAATCGTTTCCCCCGTATCACAGACTAGCCTCGCATTCCACTCTGGAACTCCCGAGCTGTCCAAACGATGTTAAAACATCAATACTCAATTATCTCATTAACCTCAATTCTCAAAATCGAGCATAATTGCTCATAACACCTCAAATCTCTTGATTCTCGTAACTCTACCCTAAACTACACTCTCATTCACAACATCTCAACGTTCTACATTTCTCATGCCAATTATCTATGCTAATTCACCGCATTGTCTAAATTTCTATTTATAGCTCAAATTCCCAAAATTGCTAAATATCATTATCACTCCAACCACATTGCAATTTCATCAATCCCTAATCATTTTTCAGCTATTTCAACACAATGCCAACAACCATTATCATCAAAATCATCTCAGATATAAGGATCGAAGTTTAGAAATTACCCAAAACTTGTGGAGAGCTTATCTCTTGCCTCGATTCGATCCGTCTTACGATTTCCAAGTATGTTGTTCTCCCTTTGATGAGGAACAACTTTCCTTCTTGCCGCAACTTCTGATTTGGCCAGAAATGGGTGCTTTGGATGAGTGAGAAAGCTAGGTTTCGGTGAAAATGGGGGTTGGAAGAGAGAGAAAGTGAGATTGCAGGAGAAAAATAGGAGTTCTTTATATAGGCTGAGGGTAGGAGATCGATCTGGCTCTTGATGAGATCGATCTGCATTTGAATTTTTGGGACGATTTGGGCAATTTATGCCTAGGAGATCGATCTGTCGAGAGGTGAGATCGATCTCTTTATGGCTTTATGAGATCGATCTGCTCCTTGAGGAAATCGATCTTCTCCCAAACAGAATCATTTGGAGATCGATCTCTTCCTCATGAGATCGATCTTCTCTCAAACAGAATCACAAGGAGATCGATCCTCTTCCATTGGAGATCGATCTGCTCCTCAAATTCCTCATTCCTTGTCATTTTTAACTCACCAGATCGATCTCTCCTTCTCCCAGATCGATCTGTCCTCATAACTTCATAGTTGTTTTAAGCACTTAACATATAAATCTCTAATTATCATTCCCCAATTCACTTAGCTTAATAAATTACACTTCAAGTTCATATTACATAATTCAAATATATCTAAAATTCTCAGATCTCACATCCTCCCCACCTTAAATAGAATTTGGTCCTCCAAATTCAACTTAACTAGTCAAATAGATGGGGGTATTTCTCCTTCATGAGACTTCTAGTTCCCACGTTGCCTCTTCCCTTGAGTGATGTTTCCACAAAACTTTCACTAATGGGATGCTCTTGGTTCTCAGTACCTTCTCCTTTCTATCGAGAATCCGGACGGGTTCCTCAGTGTAGCTCATGTCCTCCTGTATGTCCATCTCATCATACTCTATAACATGAGAAGGGTCTGGGTGGTACTTCCTCAACATAGACACATGAAAGACGTTGTGTATTCCGGACATCTGTGGGGGTAATGCCAATCTGTAGGCTACCTCTCCCACTCTCTCAAGAATCTCGAATGGTCCTACTTATTGAGGACTCAATTTCCCTTTCTTCCCAAATCGCATGATACCCTTACTCGGTGATATTTTCAAAAATACTGCATCACCAACCTCAAACTCGAGTGGCCGTCTACGCACATCCGCGTAGCTTTTCTGTCTACTTTGTGCAGCCCGTAACCTCTCACATATGAGTTTTACTCTATGTACGGCTTGCTCAACAAGCTCGGGAGCATTTATCTTTCTGTCACCAACTTCTTCCCAAGCTACAGGGGATCTACACCTCCTACCATATAGAGCCTCAAAAGGTGCCATTCCAATACTCGCATGATAGCTGTTATTGTATGCAAACTCTGCTAGGGGCAGGTGATCATCCCATGATCCCTTAAAATCCATCGTACACGCCCTCAACATATCCTCCAGGGTCTGAATAGTCCTCTCTGACTGACCATCTGTCTGAGGATGATAGGCGGTACTGAAACTCAATCGAGATCTCATGGACTCCTGAAATTAGGTCCAAAATCTAGAAGTAAATCAGGAATCTCTATCAGAAGTAATACTCACTGGAGCCCCATGTAATCTAGCTATCTCGCTGACATACAGCTCAGCTAAGGCATCCACAATATCTGTGCTCTGGATGGCAAGGAAGTGGGCACTCTTGGTCAGTCTATCCACTATAACCCATATAGCGTCACGACCTCTTCGGGTCCTCGGTAAACCCATAATAAAGTCCATAATGACATGCTCCCATTTCCATATAGGTACAGGTAAGGGCTGTAGTAGTCCTTCGGGCTTCTGATGCTCAGCTTTCACTTGCTGGCATACTAAACACCTGGCCACATACTCTGCCACGTCTCGCTTCATACCACTCCACCAATACACCTTTCTCAAGTCTCGGTACATCTTAGTACTCCCTGGGTGCATGGTGTATCGCGAGCAGTGGGATTCTCTCAGTATCTGTCTCTTCAGGGTGTCATCATCCGGTACACAAATCCGTCCTCTGAATCTCAACAATCCATCCTCACTGACTGTGAGATCCGACTGCGAACTCTGTTCACTTGGCTAATCATATCTATCAATCTCTGATCACTGCGCTGCCCAGTTCTAATCTGATCCATGATCCTGGGCTCTATTCGTAAGCTAGCCACAAATCCAGTCTCTATCTCTTTAACTCTGATCCGAAGTTCGAAAAACTGCTCCAGTAAATCCCATTCCCTAATCATCATAGTAGATATCATACTCTTCCTGCTCAGGGCATCAACAACTACATTCTCCTTGCCCGGATGATATAGAATCTCGCAGTCATAATCCTTAAGGAGTTCCATCCATCTCCTTTGTCTCATGTTTCTGATCACTGCGCTGCCCAGTTCTAATCTGATCCATGATCCTGGGCTCTATTCGTAAGCTAGCCACAAATCCAGTCTCTATCTCTTTAACTCTGATCCGAAGTTCGAAAAACTGCTCCAGTAAATCCCATTCCCTAATCATCATAGTAGATATCATACTCTTCCTGCTCAGGGCATCAACAACTACATTCTCCTTGCCCGGATGATATAGAATCTCGCAGTCATAATCCTTAAGGAGTTCCATCCATCTCCTTTGTCTCATGTTTAACTATTTCTGATCAAAGAGATATCTCAAACTCTTGTGATCAGTGAAGATCTGGAATCTTTCCCCATATAAGTAGTGTCGCCAGATCTTCAAAGCAAATACCACAGCGGCTAACTCCAAATCATGCATGGGGTAATTCCGCTCATGGTCTTTCAGCTGTCGCGATCCATATGCGACCACTCTTCCGTGCTGCATAAGCACACACCCTAATCCTTGATGAGATGCGTCACTATACATCGAAAATCCCCCGATCCCTCAGGAATAGTTAACACAGGTGCCGCTGTCAACCTCCTCTTTAATTCCTGAAAACTGAGCCCACATTGATCAGTCCATATAAATGGAGTCTCTTTGCGCGTGAGCTTAGTCAAAGGGGCGGCAATCCGGGAAAATCCTTCCACAAATCTTCTGTAATACCCTGCCAAACCAAGGAAGCTTCGTACCTCAGTAACTATCCTCGGTCTCTCCCAATTAAGCACAGCCTCCACCTTGCTTGGGTCCACTGATACTCCTTCCTCTGAGACTATATAACCAAGGAAAGCTATCCGATCCAGCCAAAACTCACACTTACTAAGCTTTCCATATAATTGCTTATCTCAGAGTATCTGTAGTACTAACCACAAATGCTATGCATGCTCCTCATACGACTGAGAGTATACCAGGATATCATCAATAAAGACTATCATAAATTTATCCATATAGTCTCTGAACACCTCATTCATCAATCTCATAAATGCTGCAGGGGCGTTCGTCAATCCAAAGGACATCACCAAAAATTCATAATGGCCATACCTCGTCCTGAAGGCCGTCTTTGGAATATCTTCTTCCTTGATCCTCAATTGGTGATAGCCCAATCTCAAATCAATCTTAGAAAAGACTAATGCCCCTCTCAGCTGATCAAGTAGATCATCAATCCTGGGCAATGTGTATTTATTCTTCACCATGGCTTTATTCAACAACCGATAGTCTACGCATAATCTGAGACTACCATCCTTCTTCTTGACAAATAAAATTGGTGCTCCCCACGGTGAAACACTGGGCCTAATGAACCCTTGATACAAAAACTCCTGTAGTTGTTTCTTCAATTCCTCAAGTTCCACTAATGCCATCCTGTAGGGAGGTTTAGAGATCGGCTGAGTATCTGGTACCAAATCAATGGTAAACTCTAGCTCTCTCTCTGGTGGTAAACCTGGCAATTCATCTGGGAAAACATCCAGAAATTCGTAAACCACAGGTATATCCTCTCGGATGTTCCCGCTCATCGTCTGAGATGAGTGTCTCATAACCTTCACATGAACAATCATATTTAATATTCTCCAAAATAATATCAAAATTCTCAAATTACTTACTAGAATTCCACATATTCATTTCCTCAATATCTCAATCGTACACTGTAAGGTTCAGGTAGGGAGAAAGTTACAACCTTAGTGTAGCAATCTAAGCTCACTCGATTGGCTGCCAACCAATCCATTCCCAAAATTACATCAAATCCATGTATATTCAACATGATTAGATCTGCTAACATCCCTCTATCTCCCACCTTTATCTCACATCCTCTACAGATTAACTCAGTTCTCTGGGATTCACGCATAGGGGTATTTACATGTAGTATATATTCTAGAGGTTCAAACTTCAAGTTTAATCTACATGTAAAATGCTCAGAAATAAACGAATGCGTGGATCCTGAATCAATCAACACATGAGCCTTATGATTACAGACAGAGAGTGTACCTCTTATAGTTTCTGCAGAAGTGTCAGCAGTCTCCTTATCTAGGGCAAACACACATCCCTGTGTAACAGGTCTCTTTCATTTCTCTGCAGCAGTGGCCCGTCTCGAGGGATTCACTCTCTGAGGCTATTGTCTAGTGGGCTCCAAGACATGTGGTTTATCAGGTTGAGGGCAATCCTTCACCATGTGACCCATGTCTCCACATCTAAAACATCCATGGATCAACCCAGTACAACTTCCCTTATGCATTCGGCCACAATTTGTGAAAAACCTTATCTCAGGCCTGACATCTCGAGGGGTCTCTCTAATGTTAGGGTAACCTCTGGGTCTCTCTAATCTTCCCTTCTGTACCTCAATCCTTCCTCTTCTGAAGGAACCTCTCCGAGCCTCTGTTTGGAAAATCGCTGGCCTCTTGCCCTTATCTCTATTCACCGCTCTGAGCTCATTTTGGGATTGTACCATTTCAATTCCTCTTTCAATCTCTTGTGCTCGTCTCAGAGCATCTCCAAACTCAGTAATACATAGCCCTATCAATCTATCTCTGATGATGGGCTTCAATCCATACATAAATTTCTCTATGTGGAGCTCTTCATTCTTAAAGGCCTCTGGGTCGTATCTCAATAGCGCTATGAATTGGCTCTCATAGTCATCCACAGACATGTCACCTTGTACCAAACTTAAAAACTCGGCTTGTTTCTTTCTCTGGGTGGCTCGTGGTACATATTGGGTCCTAAAGGCTGTCTGAAACTCTTCCCAACCAATCACATCCTGGCAGGACATCAGAATACCCTGGGTAGTACCCCACCAATCTCGAGCTCTCCCTTTCAACATATAGATACTCATACTGATCCTCTCAGCATCGGTACACCCCAGATAATCAAATATAATTCTCAGCTCCGTTAGCCGCTCCTCAACCTCTGCAGGATCCTTTTTTCCCTTAAATGCGGGCGAATTCATCTTCAGAAAATCCTTCAGTCGGACCATACTTCTATCATCAGGCTGAGTGACGGGAGGTATTGGGTCCATCTGTACTGGGGGTATAGGAGGTCCTTGTGGTGGTGTAGGAGTAGTACCCGAGGCATTAACTCCAAAGTGTTGCGCGAATAACGCTGCCATCTGCTCAAAACCTTGCCTCACATCGGTCTCAATCCGATTAAATCGAGAGTTAGGACTCTCTGGTTGTGGGACAGGTGGCGGAAGGGACTTTGCCTGCCTCCTCGAACGACCTCGTCGTCCACTCATTCTCTATCTTAACTCGTCTCCTGAGCGTACATATCAAAATCGATTGAAATCTCAATCCTCAATTTCAGTTCATGACTAGACTATCACAGACACTTGGGATGTATTCTATTTCACTTAACCGACACTGACAGTACTAGACACCCTAAGCTCTGATACTAAGAAAACTCTGTCACGCCCCGAAAACGCGGAAAATAGGGCAATTTTAAAACTTTTTACTCATCAATTCTCAATTAAGAGTGCATTCCTGTGCAGTGTCATACACTATCATATTTATTGTACCTCAGGATCTCATCACTAGAAATTATATATCATATCAAATACATTAATCAATCTCAAGTTAATTAATCCTAATACATCCCACACAATGTTATACATCAAGTGTATGCAATTATGACAATTGTCTGGGTACATGAAAAGATAAAAGATACCTCAAAATACAATATATGGCTTGGAGCTCAAGTCCTCCACTAGCCACTACTCCGTACGTCGCAGGAATACCCTTTTCACTTGAAGAGATCTGGGGGGAAAGAAAACAGGGTGAGCTTCTAAATCGCTCAGTAAAGGGGGTAAGGGACTCATTTCATAAACCAAAATGCACATCACAAAATATTTATTTGTATGTGAAACTCATTAATCTCATTTGAAAACCATAGCATGAAAGTACTCAAAACGACATTCTCATATTTCAAATCATGTGAAAACATGAAGTAAAATGCTCAGTATAGAGCAATAACAAAGCATGTGAAAATAATGCGATAAACGCTTTCTCAATTAACGTGATAAAATCACTATAATAATAATGCACGTGGCACAGCCACTAAACACACGTGGCATAGCCACTGATTTAAATTCACACGTGGCATAGCCACTGATTTAAATTCACGTGTGGCACAGCCACAGAATAAGGTTTCTCACGTGGCAACGGCCACCAATTAGGGTTTCTCACGTGGCAACGGCCACCAAATGGGGTTCTCACGTGGCAACGGCCACCAAATAGGGTTTTTCACGTGGCAACGGCCACCAAATGGGGTTCTCACGTGGCAACGGCCACCAAATGGGGTTCTCACGTGGCAACGGCCACCAAATAGGGTTCTCACGTGGCAACGGCTACCAAATAGCGGTTCTCACGTGGCAACGGCCACCAAATAGGGTTCTCACGTGGCAACGGCCACCAAAGATACGTGGCATAGCCACAGTATGGGTTATTCTCACGTTACCAGAACGGAGAAGAATCGGGCTTACATGCTACTAAAGCAATGCCCAGTGTGTACTCAAAATTACACACCTAAGTCTTATCACATAAGACTGGTTTGCCTTCACGTAGAACTCATAGTGGTTTTTCTCTCATAAAACTCATTTGAAAATCGTTTTGTACTCAACACAAAACATATTGAAACCGAGTCCCAACCGGTAAAACACGCACACATTTCTCAAATCTCAATATTGCCTTAACGTAGAGCCCAGTTATAAACTCATAAAAATGTTGGGCTCCAACCGGCTATAAAAATTGTGTGCAATTGTATCACAACACAACACTCAACATGCTTGTTTTATAAATCACAATTCATGCTATAATAGTTCGTAAATCACATACACAAATGGTTTAGTTTCCCTTACCTCTTTGCGCCTTGTATAGTGCAATCGTTTCCCCCGTATCACGGACTAGCCTCACATTCCACTCTGGAACTCCCGAGCTGTCCAAACGATGTTAAAACATCAATACTCAATTATCTCATCAACCTCAATTCTTAAAATCGAGCATAATTGCTCATAACACCTCAAATCTCTTGATTCTCGTAACTCTACCCCAAACTACACTCTCATTCACAACATCTCAACGTTCTACATTTCTCATGCCAATTATCTATGCTAATTCACCACATTGTCTAAATTTCTATTTATAGTTCAAATTCCCAAAATTGCTAAATATCATTATCACTCCAACCACATTGCAATTTCATCAATCCCTAATCATTTTTCAGCTATTTCAACACAATGCCAACAACCATTATCATCAAAATCATCTCAGATATAAGGATCGAAGTTTAAAAATTACCCAAAACTTGTGGAGAGCTTATCTCTTGCCTCGATTCGATCCTCTTACGATTTCCAAGTATGTTGTTCTCCCTTTGATGAGGAACAACTTTCCTTCTTGCCACAACTTCTGATTTGGCCGAAAATGGGTGCTTTGGATGAGTGAGAAAGCTAGGTTTCGGTGAAAATGGGGGTTGGAAGAGAGAGAAAGTGAGATTACAGGAGAAAAATAAGAGTTCCTTATATAGGCTGAGGGTAGGAGATCGATCTGGCTCTTGATGAGATCGATCTGCATTTGAATTTTTGGGACGATTTGGGGCAATTTATGCCCAGGAGATCGATCTATCGAGAGGTGAGATCGATCTCTTTATGGCTTTATGAGATCGATCTGCTCCTTGAGGAGATCGATCTTCTCCCAAACAGAATCATTTGGAGATCGATCTCTTCCTCATGAGATCGATCTTCTCTCAAACAGAATCATAAGGAGATCGATCCTCTTCCATTGGAGATCGATCTGCTCCTCAAATTCCTCCTTCCTTGTCATTTTTAACTCACCAGATCGATCTCTCCTTCTCCCAGATCGATCTGTCCTCATAACTTCATACTTATTTTAAACACTTAACATATAAATCTCCAATTATCATTCCCCAATTCACTTAGCTCAATAAATTACACTTCAAGTTCATATTACATAATTCAAATATATCTAAAATTCTCAGATCTCACAATTTTACCCCTGTTCTTATTTCGGAACCAATTTAACCTGACTTTCCTTCATACATCCACCATCTTTTCTTATTTTAATTTTGTATATTCGGTTAACTTCATTTTGATCATTTTCGTTTGACCTGTGGCCAATTCGGCTCGTATTTAATTACTTCCGGCGTTCACCGATTTTCCATTTTATTCTTCTTTATAAATTTAATTCAGTCAATGCTCTTCTTATGATTCAATGAATATATGGAAGTGTACATCACATGAATCATAAGGAATATAGCAACAAATACATACAAAGTGGGTCTTACAGTGGTGCCATGCATAAACCACCCTTTCTCCACATAATTTGAAAATAAACGTTCACGCATACCCATATGCCACAGAAATGAATGTCATGTAAAACCAATTTACATCAGCATGGGTTTAAATAACATGGAAAATAACTCCATGCAAGTTTCAGTTTAAAACCCAGTTTCATTCTCATCAGAATCATATCTCAGTCAGGATCCAACCCCTCCCTTGGGTGATCCAGACTCTCACAAAAGTCCACAAAACATGATTCTAAAAATCGTCAATTAATAACATGCGAGACTAGGCAATATATATATCTCAGGAAAATAATCAGGACTATGGCCATATCCTCGTGATCCCACTGCTACACGGATCTTATGTGCGGGGTCTCACCACTATCGGGAACTACCCCGGGAGGTGGGTCAGCCCATCCCGTTGGTCCTGCCCGATCACTCGGATCCGAAGATGCCACTCGCATCCGGAGATGCCACATAAATATAATATAGCACGGTACAATGTACTCCATGCAATATGCACAGTACAACGTACTCCGTGGACCCATATCTCATATCCATTCTCGTGCCCTATCTCAAAATGCACGTGCGAGTCTATTTAATCGGTATGATACATAGTCTACCCGACGCTCCAAGCACGACTTATCACATGTCTCATAAAATCAGTGTGAGCGACGATCTAGCACTCTCATAAAATCAAGAAAAATCTCGTGAGAGCTAAGCTCCAGCACGCGTTTCATAAAATCTCATAAGATATAGTACGAGCTAAGCTCCAGCACTCTGTCAAAATCATGTAAAACTAGTACGAGCTAGGCTCCAGCACTCTGTCATAAAAATAAAGTGAAAATCTGGTGCGAGTTAGACTCCAACACCCTGTCACGAAAATCATATGAAAATCTGGTGCGAATTAGACTCCAGCACCACTACATGTAAAACCCTAGTGCGAGCCGCTGCTCCAGCACTAATGCATGCATCACGCAAATCAAAACTCGTGCGAGCTGAGCTCTAGCACGTCACATTTTCATAAAATCGCGTAGGCGGCTTTGTTATCTCAAAACAATTTCCAAAAGAAATCACATTGTTGAAAATATGCAATGTTGTGTTTTTTTATTTAAAAGCTAGCCAGCCTACCCATGCACGTGTCAAAACACCTCAAAAACAAGAAGGATCCTCTTGTTCTTGCTCTTCCCAATTTTTCCTAAATTTAGAAATTTTACCCTTTACAGGGGTATTTTGGTCATTTATCCATATTGGCACAAAAATTCTTATTTTAAATCTAGAACCTTGAGACAAATTTAGGGAATGTAAATGAGGTTGAAATTATGTAAAGTTACCTCTAACAGTCCGTAAAATTCCCTTACCTGAAATCACACGCGAGCTTATCCTGTCTCGACCGTACTAGGTCACTCAGTCCAATTCGCTCCAAACCAAATCTATGGAGCTGCATATAACCACGTATTGGTTCAGTTTGAATATACTTATCATTATTTCACTCTTACTGATTGAATCTAAAGCATTGGGCCCATTTTAGTTTATTAGGCTCTATTGCACCTTAATGGGCCTCGACCCGTTTTTCAGCCCGTTTCCACTTATTAAATCCCTTCTTTGGGTCTACTAGGCTCATTTGGCTTACCAATACCCATTGGGCTTTGTTCCAAACTCTTTGGAGAGCCCGTATATCATTTACAATAATTAATTTGAAAAATTTGAATATAATTATTTTTACGTAGAAATTAATCTAAAATTCGTAAAATAAATTCCAATTGCACAATAATCATACTGTTGTCGTAAATGAGCTTTGCTTACCTGAAATTATGTGATGGTGTGAAAATCGAAGTTCGATCGGGCTTACGTACGTGGTTTATCGTTGAATTGCACAATTTGATTAATCCGGGTTATTTTTCATTTAATATAATATTAAATTAATTTTTGAAATTTACTCGTAGGTCAATCTCGACCATCGATCAACTTACCTGAATCACGAGACGTCCCCGGCAAAATTTCTTTCCTTTTCCCCTTTCTTGTTTTTTTCTTTTTCCTTTCCAACTATGGTGTCGTTTCGGGGCCCTCACCGTCGTCGGCGTTCCCGACCTTTTTGTTGGCCGCTATCGGTACCAACAGAACTGGCTCTTCCTCTCGATCACACCCAGCTACCGTGGATTGTCTGAATCGAGGCCCTTTTTCCCTTCGGTTTTTCCTCCTTTGTTCGTCGAACTCCGGCGTCGATATGGCACGTTGCCAGTGCCAGCAAAGTCGCCTGAAGCTCCTCTTCCTTCTCTGGCCCTCACTTGGCCTCGTCAATCATCGGTGGTTCGTCGGGGTTCAGTCACGTGCAATCTCCGTTTCGGTTTCACTGTTTCCAGATTTTAGGACTTTCCTGATTTTCTGTCTCTTTTTTTATATAATTTATGTTATTATTATTAGATTAATTAAAATACTATATTTTTACCAAAATATCTAATAAACTATATATTTTATTATATAATTAATTTATTCAATTTATTTAATTTATTTTTCCTTTTTTTGGGTATATTTTCTCCGTATTGTTTTTGGGATATTGTCCCGAGTGAATTTTTGGTAAATCTTAATAATTTCAGATCTTGATCAATTGGACTCGAAATTCAATAATTTCTCCTTCATTGATCAAGATGTCCTAAGTCCCTATTTTTAATTAAAATTTTCTTATCGAATTTACATCGAATTTTTTTGATCTTTTGACTGTTTTACCCTTGCACTTGTTCGGAACCAATTTAACCCGACTTTCCTTCATAAACCCATTATCTTTTCTTATTTTAAATTCTTATTTTTTGTCAACTTGATTTTGATCCCTTTCAGTTGGCCTATGACCATCTCGACCCTTATTTGGCTACTACATACATTCACCGATATTTCGTTTTATTCCATATACAAATTTAATTCAGTTAAAGCTCTTCTTATGATTCAATCAATATGTGGAAGTATACATCCCATGAATCATAAGGAAATGCATCAGCAAGTACTTAAAAAGTGGGTCTTACAGTAACTGGCACCAATATTATCACACCATAACTGAGACTAGCTTGAGATAACTATATGTACATTCCAGATAAGAGATTGAAGCCATTGTAGCTCAATTGCAGCAGTGGATAGGGCCTTATGTTCGGCCTCTATACTACTTTTGGTAGCTATTTGTTGTTGCTTACATGACTAGATAATTAAATTTTATCCACAAAAAATCAAATATGCTTCAACAAATTGTATTAATCATGATCAGAGGCCCAATCTGTACATGAAAAGGCACAAAGTGATTGATGGAGTTAGCCCATAGAAATAGACCATTAAAGACAGAATGTTTGGGATACCGTCAAAAACACTTGACTGCTTGTTAGTATCTTTGAGACAATTCATAAACTTGTTAATTTGGTGAACAACAAAGGTAATATTTGGTCATGTAAATCCAAGGTACTGGAGTCCACCAATTATACTACGATGTAACATTAGGTTATCAAAGTCTGCACCATCAAACTTGGTGAGATGGTAGTTTGTGGCCACTGGTGTTGTACACGTCTTGGCATTCTTAAGAGTAGCCATTTTCAAAAGATCAACAAGATACTTCCTCTATGTGAAAAAAAAGCTTTTACTAGTCCGTAAAGCTTTAATACCGAGAGAGTATAAGAGGTTACCCAGATCTTTAACTGAAAATTCAAGAGATGGCTGTTGAATAACCCAGTCAATATGCTTTTGATCGATCCCTGTGATGATGATGTCATCCACATAAATGAGAAACAATAATTGCATACCGTCCTAGTGAAGAACATATAGTGAAGAATTAGCTTTTGAACTAGTAAAGCCCAAGTAAGTAAGCATTTCAATCAATCTAGAAACCCATGCACGTGGGGCTTGGTGTAAACCATATAAGCTTTTATTCAACTTAGATATATGATTTGGACAATCTGAATGAACAAATCTTGGTGGCTGACCCAGGTAGACATCTTCATGAAGAATACCATGGAAGGTTGCATTTGAGACATCAAGTTGTTTGATGCACCAATGATTAGTGATGGCAATTGAAATTAGAAATTTGATTGTTGTCAGTTAAAACACTAGGCTGAAAGTGTCATGAAAATCCACCTTTTTTTTTTGCCGGAGGTAGCCTTTAGCTACTAATATAGTTTTGAATCTCTCTATTCTTCCATTTGCATGCCTTTTAATTCGTTAGACCTATTTACACCCAATTAAATTGACGTTAAATTTTGGTGGAATAAGAGTCCATGTTTGATTTTGAACTAAGGCATCAAATTCTTGATTCATTGCTTTTCGCCATTTTGGATGTTTGGCTGCCTTGGTGTAACAAGTGGGCTCTATTAAAGATGGCTTTGCAATTGCTATAAAAGCTTTCGGTAAAGGGTACATAATAAAATCATCATTTTGATGTTTTGGCTTCAAAGAATTAGTCTTAGGACATGTAAGCATTTGATGGGGAGCTGAAGGTTGAGATGTGCTACCTGAAACAATAGATGAAGGAACAACATCCATCACATGAGAGCAATGACTATGTGACAAATTTGATGTGTGTTGATGTTCTTGTGAATTTGTGCCAACTTTAAGTGGGAATTTGTGAATTTGATGTGTGTGGATGTGCTTCATTAAAAACATGTCTTGAGACAAATATTTTTCCAGTAGCAAGATCTAGACATTTATATCGATGATGAAAAAGACTACAACCAATGAAAATACAAGTTTTAAAATGAAAATCAATTTTATGACCATTATACAGTCTAAGATTTGGCCAACAAGCACATCCAAATGTTATCATGGAATTATAATGTTCTTATAAAATTATAATAAACCATTTCAAATGGGGACTTTTTCTAAGACCCGAACTTTGTGTTATTTCTTTAAGAATATATCATTTTGAATATGTGTTTATGATATAGGGACCAATAAAGAAGAAATAATACAATTTCGAGTACAACTGATTAAATTGTGAATTGATAAGTTGTAAAATGCCAAAATAAGAGTTTGGGTGAATTGGGATAAACCAAATGAAATTTGGTTAAACCGAACGAAAATATGGACCCAGAACGTGAAAATATAGGAAGTCCAAGAAGGAAAGTTAGTCCGAAAATAGTAATCCAAAAATTTCCCCACCTTGAAAATTTATCTTGAAATATGGATAAATATATTTCTGGAGAAATAAAAATAATATATATGTACATGTGTGTGCGGATACAACGTACATAAAATACATTGTAATAATATTATTATAATAATAAGAAATAATAATAAGAGATATTTTATTATTGTATTATTATTATTATTATAATAATATTATAAGATATTTTTATACTATATTATATTATATTAAAATGTAATATAGTATATTAAGAAAAGAAAAAAAAGAGAGAAATCTGGTAAACAAAAAAATAAAACAAAAGAAATAGAAATTGGAATCGTGAAAACAGGAGAATCGAAAACATGAAATCACCGTTTCCTCCTTCGGCGAGCCACGCCGACAAGAACGTGTGAGAGGAGATCAACGAGGGATATCTGGCACCTAGGAACCGACTGGACGCCATCACGCGCCGTGGGAACGCCAAAAAAATCAGATTGGCGAGGGAGAGACCGCGGGGAGAAAAGAGAGATTTGGTGGTACCGATGCCGATTTGGCCCAAGGCAAGCAGCTGAAGCCTCCCCAAGCCAAGGCCCGACGAATGGTGGCAGAATCGGCTCGAGGACCGGTCGAAAATGCCGGCAACGGTGAAATTAACCCTAAACCAGTTTGGACTGATTCAGTGTGAAAAGGGTTGAATTGGTCCGAACTGATTCAGCAGGAGAGAGAAAAAAATTTTCGATGTCGCTCCGGCACAACAGTAGACCGTAAGCGGTTGAAATTGATCGATTTATTTGTAAAAAAATTTGTTTGAATTTATATTTGATCGAAATTGATCGGTTTAAATATATATTAATATGTAGCGCGACGGTAGGTGACAAACACAATTTTTTATAAGCCTCGATTTACGTGCCATCAAGAAAATTCAGGTAAGTGATCCTCACATACTATAACTTGTGTATTTATACGAAATTGAAATTAATTGTATGTGAATTAAAAATTGATCATGTAAGTTATGAATTAATTTCGTATAAATTGCAGTATGTGTGGAATTGAAAATCGATGATCGTAACTGATATAGTGAACGATCCAAAAGACTAGAAAAGGCTTAAGGTGACACGATGTTAGAGTAAGTGTAAGACCCACTTTGTATGTATTGTTGCTATATTCCTTATGATTCACGCGATGTACACTTATATATATTCATCGAATCATAAGAAGAGCGTTGACTAATTAAATTTGTGAAGCAAAATAAAATGGAATATCGGTGGACGTCGGAAGTAATTAAATACGAGTCGAAATGACCACTGATCAAATGAAAATGATCAGAATGAAGTTAACCGAAAATACGAAAATTAAATAAGAAAATATGGGGGATGTATGAAGGAAGGTCAAGTTAAATTGATTTCCGAAACAAGAGCAAGGGTAAAATGGTAAAAATACCAAAACTCGGTATTAGGGCAATAAGGAAATTTTAATTAAAAAAATAAGGATGTAAGATATCTTGATCGATAATAAGGAAATTATAAATTTTTGGTCAATTGATCAAGATTTGGAAATTTTAAAAATACCAGAAAAATTACCGGAACTATATCTCGAAAAACGCGAAGAAATAATATCAAAAATTTAGAGAAAAATATATTTAATAAATTAAATTTAAATTGAATAAATTAAATTAGAATAAAAATAATATAAGTGTAGATATTTTGAGATTTTATGGAGTATTTTAATGAATAGTAAAATAATTAAAATAAATAATAATAATAATAAAAATAATAAAAAAGGATCTGAAAACAAAAAAAAGAAGGAGAGGAGAGAGAAACTCAGGAAAACCCGAGAAAGAGAACCGAGAAACAACCCGCACACATTCACCGCCGATTCCAACGCACCGGCGACCGACGAGCTTCGACGAAGCTACCAAGAGGAAGAGGGGAGTTCGGCGAGCACTTGGGTATCGGAATCACGTCGCCAGGTGGCCGGAGCAGGCCGATCGGAGCTAAGGAAAACCGTCAGAGAAACAAGTCGATTCTCGACGAACCGCCACGTCTGGGCTAAAACGGAGGGCACCGATGCACTCAGGGGAAGAAACCGGTTCTTTTGAGACCGATCTCGGTCGGTGAGACCGTCAGAAATGCCGGCGACGGTAATAGGCAGTAAACGGCACCGTTTGGCAGAAAGGAAAGGGGAGGAAAAGGAGGGAAAAGGAAGGAAAGGGGAAAAGAAAAGAAAGGAAAAGGAAGGAAAAGGAAGGAAAAAGGGGAAAAAGGAAAGAAATTTACCGGGGAAGACTCGAGGTTCGGGTAAGTTGACCAAGGGTCGAAATTGACCTACGGGTAAATTTTGAAAATTTAATTTAATATTATTTTAATGGAAAATAATCCGGATTTACCTAATTGTGCAGCTTCACGATGGAGACCGAACGAGAGCCGATCGAGCTCTGATTCTCGTACCCCGCATCGTATCGGTTACGTATATTGGTTGGCGCGCACTTGGGCCGAGAGGTTCGGTATCATCGAGATAGGTTTAGTCTGCTCACGATTCCAGGTAAGGGAATTTTATGAACTGCTAGAGATAGCTTTACGAATTTTCGACGCCATTTACATTCCTTTAAATTGTCCGAAGGGTCTAGATTTGAGATAAAAATTTTAGGGCCCCGGATGGGCAAATTATCAAACTACCCTTGCCAAGGGTAAAATTCCAAATTTTAGGAAAAAGTGTAAGAAGCAAGAACAAAGGGTTCCTGCTTGTTTTTGAAGTATTTTGGTACATGCATGAGTAGGTCGGCTAACTTTTAAATGAAATTGCACAACATTTCATATTTTCAACAAAACGTTGATTTTCGTTGAAATTGATTTGAGAAATGTAGCCGCCTACGTGATCTTTCATAAATGTGACGTGCTAGAGCTCAGCTCGCATGAGTTTTGATTTGTGCAATGATTTCATTAGTGCTGGAGCGAGAGCTCGCAATAGAGTTTTACATGATTTTCATGACACGGTGCCGGAGTCTAACTCGCACCATATTTTTATATGTGATTTTTCGTGACAGAGTGCTTGAGCTTAGCTCGCACTAGTTTTATTTGATTTACTGACAGTGTTAGAGCACCGCTCGCACTACTTTTCAGAGATCATACGATAAGCCGTGATTGGAGCATCCGGTAGACTGTGTGTCACCGATTAAATAGGCCCGCACGTGCGTTTTGAGACATGGCATGTTAAAATAACCTGATGAGCCCGAACGAGGGATAAGGGTTAGAGAAACAACCTGATGAGCCCGAACGAGGGATAAGGGTTAGAGATCCACCTGATGAGCCCGAACGAGGGATAAGGGTTGGAGGTCCAGCTGATGAGCCCGAACGAGGGATAAGGCTGGGGGTCCACGGAGTACGATGTACCGTGTGTTATCTTTGCATACGTTGGTATCTTTGTGATACTTGGAATTGTTGACGTTGTTGCACCACTCGTTGTTAGACCACCATCGTTGTTGTGGACCCAAGAGGGGTGGCCATGGCAGATGGCAGGGGTTGGCCGGGCAGGGGTCGACCGTCACAATATGATACATTAGCATCTTCGGATGCATGGGATCGGATAAGACCGACGAGATGGAGTGACCTACCTCCCGGGCGATTCCCGATCATGGTGAGAACCCGCACAATAGGATCCGTGTAGCTGAGGAACTCCCGAGGACACATATGGCCATAGTCTTGGTTATTACTGATATACAGATGTTGCCTAGTCTCGTATCTCGTAGATTTATGTTTTCGAGTGTTGTTGTTTTCGAAAAACACGATTTCACGATTTTGGTGAGAGTCAGGGCGACCCGAGGGAAGGGTTGAGTCCTGACCTTATATGAAATTTTAACGAGAAATAAATGATTTAAAAGATATGCTTGTTAAGTTTTCATGCTTTTTGAGCTTTCATATGAGTTATTTTACATGACATCATAACATAACACCTGCTTTGGAAATGTGTGGAGAAGGGGCGGTTTATGCATGGCACTACGTTCATGTAGGTTGTATTGTTATCTACTTGTCCGTAGAATTGCCTTACTGAGCTTGATGTGCTCACCCCTTTCACTTTCTCACACAGATTTCTTCCAGTAGATTGTGAGGCGATTGGGTACGACATTCTCGTTGTCCGCTGCTGCCTATCTTTTGAGGTATATACACGTTATATATATGGTTCTTGTATCTAAATAACATGAGCACAGTATTATATTTTATATGACACTGGGATGTATAGAGTGGATATAATTATGTAATTAAATCAAAGAAATGTAGTGCAGAATATATGAACGTATATTTAAATTAAATTGTGCACTAATTGTAAATGCATGGGGAAAATGTGGGCACTGACATACAGCCCAATTATTGGTTATGATTGGTCACGATCAGAGGTAAGTATAAAATAATAAAAACGCGAAAAATTTACTCTGATTTTTTTGGGTAGTTCGGGTCATGACAATTAAGGTGGTATCAGAGCAGAATTGGTCTGATATATGTCAGTGTCAATAATTAGGAATTACATCCCTGGATCACTGTGCTTGGTTAGATACAATCGTGTATATTAAGATGGGTTTTAATTAAGATATGGTTGTGAATGCAGGACTATAGGCAAGATGCCTGTTACTCGTCGCGGTAGAGGGGGTCGGGCACGAGGCAGAGGTCGTAGAGGTAGGCCTGCGACTGATAGACGTGCTGAGTTACCTCATGAGACTCAAGAGGAGGCTGAGGTAGAGACCGGGGTGGAGCATGCCCCATAGGGTCCTACAGAGAGAGAGACTACAGAGCAGGGTACTGCAGAGAGAGATACTGCAGGGAGATCTGCTGAGGCGATTGAGGCACGTTTCGCTAGGATAGAGCGGAGCCTCGAGGTGCTTATGGAGTTGGTTTCGCAGTCAGTACAGGGTGTTAGAGGGGGACACAGTGATGCTGGACAGGCAGCTACTCCTGATGCGCTTGCTCAGCCAGTCCAGGATACAGAGACTCCTACACCCCCACCGGTTCAGGACATGGATTCTCCTGTCGCCCCACACCAGAGTATTAGAGATTGGGGTTACAGTTGTGATATGGATAGACTGCGACGTTCCAGAAGTTCAGACCACCGGCATTTATCGGGGCGAAGGACCCAGTGGTAGCTGAGGATTGGTTGAGTGAGATGGAGAAGCTATACGGGTTCTTCGAGTGTACCCCTACGGAGATGGTGGCATTCGTGGTTTTTATGTTTAGAGGATCAGCGGAGCATTGGTGGAAGTCCACCAGGCAGATTCTCAGAGCTAGACATGCTATGATCAGCTGGGAGATATTTTTGGAGGCCTTTCGGAGGCAATATGTCCCAGATACAGCGCAGCGAAAGCTGCAGTATGAGTTTTTGCACTTGACCTAGGGGAGTCGGACGGTAGACGAGTACGAGACGAGGTTTATCTCCTTGGGCAGGTATGACCCGGACACCATGTGTAGTGAGACTAAGAAGGTCCGGAGATTTATAGATGGATTGAGGCCAGCGATCAGATCTAGATTGGTCCCTTTGGCTATCCCGACTTACGAGGAAGCAGTGAGTAGAGCGCAGCTGATTGAGCAGGATTTTGAGAGAACTGCCTCAGAGTTTGGGAAGACAGGTAGCAGACATAGAGATGGGAAAAGACCAGTGGGAGATAGAGGGTCTAGTTATAGAGGGGGCATACGGTTGATTAGGAAGAGGCCGAGGATAGAGGAGATTCGAGAGAGGCCAGCTAGACCTCCAGTTTATCCGGCCATTTCTTCTGCTCCACAGAAGGGCATTTTGATAGGTGGGCCACGACCTACAACTGAGAAATGCGGTAGGTGTGGTAGATACCATGGTGATAGACCCTGCCTTATTCCTACAGTAGTATGTTTCAGATGCGGGAAGCCTGGGCATGTGATTAGAGAATGTTCCGAGATAGTTGAGAATGCCCCTCAGAAGGGCAAGGGCTCAGAGAGGGCTTCTGGTGATACATCTGCGCCGCGGAGGAAAGCGACAATGGCAGAGAAGGGAAAGCAAGCGGTTGGTACAGGGCGAGTGCACGCTCTTGACCAGGATACAGCGGATCAGTCAGCAGAGGTGGTGAAAGGTACTATTCTGATCCATGATTTAGAAGCATATGTGTTAATAGATCCTGGTTCTACGCATTCATTTGTATCACCATTGTTTGCATTTAAATTGTGTAATTATGTGAAACCTACCCCTCTGAGTAGAAAATTATCTATAATGACACCTATGAATACTAGCCAATTAGTGGAGTATGTATTGAGGGATTGTGAGCTGAAATTAAGTGGTAGAGTGATGACAGCCAATCTAATCTTGATGCATATGAGAGATTTTGATGTAATCTTAAGAATGGATTGGTTGGCTGCTCATCGAGCTGTTTTAGATTGTTTTGCCAGGACAGTCACATTTCATACTCCAGAAAAATGTATTGTGCAATTTCCTTGAAGTAAATAAGAATGAGAATTTTATAAGAGTATGAATGAATGACGTACTAATTTGGTGGATAATGTTGTGAAGGTTATATTGCATACGTGGTAGATACAGCTGTGGCACGTCCGGAATTAACAGACATTCCAGTAGTCAGAGAATTTCCAGATGTCTTTCCGGATGAGTTACCAGGGTTACCGCCAGTGAGGGAGACAGAGTTCAGTATTGATATGACACCCGGTACAGAGCCGATATCTAGACCACCGTACAGGATGGCTCTAGTTGAGTTAGAGGAACTGAGGAAACAGTTACAAGAACTGTTAGAGAAGGGGTTTATCAGACCGAGTGTGTCACCGTGGGGAGCACCGGTCCTATTTGTTAGGAAGAAGGATGGGAGCCTTCGGTTGTGTATCGACTATCGACTATTGAACAAGGCTACCATCAAGAATAAGTACCCCCTTTCGAGGATTGATGATTTACTGGATCAGCTACGGGGAGCACAGGTCTTTTCCAAGATTGATCTAAGATCTGGGTACCATCAGTTGAGAGTTCGGGATGGAGATGTACCCAAGACAGCTTTTCGCACCCGTTATGGTCACTTTGAGTTTACAGTCATGCCATTCGGGTTGACGAACGCTCCCGCAACTTTTATGTCATTGATGAATGAGGTGTTTCGGCCTTATTTGGATCAGTTTGTGATTATCTTCATCGATGACATCCTGGTTTATTCGAGATCCAGAGAGGAGCATGAGCAGCATCTGAGGATTGTATTGCAGACCCTCCGTGAGAAGCAGTTGTATGCTAAACTCAGTAAGTGTGACTTTTGGCTTGAGCAGATCTCCTTCTTGGGACATATTGTGTCGAGGGATGGTGTGTCAGTAGACCCATCCAAGATTGAGGCAGTAGTACAGTGGCAGAGGCCTCAGACAGTTACGGAGATCAGGAGTTTTTTGGGTTTAGCTGGATATTATAGACGGTTTGTGGAGGGGTTTTCGAGATTGGCTGCTCCGTTGACACGTCTCACTCGGAAGAGTGTTGCGTTTGAGTGGGACGACAGATGTGAGGAAAGTTTTCAGGAGCTGAAGCGTCGATTGACCTCTGCTCCGATTCTCACCATTCCTACCAGCTCAGGAGGTTTTTCTGTTTACACGAATGCTTCTTACCAAGGACTGGGCTGTGTATTGATGCAGGACAGAAAGGTAGTCGCTTATGGATCCAGACAGCTGAAGGATCATGAGAGGAACTACCCGACCCACGACTTCGAGTTGGGGGCCGTAGTGTTTGCATTGAAGATATGGCGCCATTATCTGTATGGTGAGAAATTCCAAGTATTTACCGATCACAAAAGCCTCAAGTATATGTTCTCGCAAAAGGAATTGAACATGAGACAGAAAAGGTGGCTTGAGCTTCTGAAGGATTACGACTGTGAGATCTTATACCACCCGGGCAAGGCGAATATTGTGGCTGACGAGTTGAGTAGGAAGCATCTCGGGTTGGTTGCTTATATGATGGTACGGGAGCACGAGTTATTGGAGTAGTTTGCGATCCTCAGCTTGGATGTGGCCCCGCCTGATGCTGATAGGGGTTATATGATTGCTAGCCTGCGATTGGAGCCGGATTTGATGGATCGGATTCGACAGGTTCAGCGTGAGGATCAGCAGTGTATTGAGATAGTCAGACAAATGCAGAGGGGTATTGAGACTGAGTTTGAGTTGAGTTCAGATGGGTTACTGAGGTTCAGAGACAGGATATGTGTTCCCGAGGATCCTTAGATCAGAAGGTTAATCTTGACAGAGGCTCATTCGTCGAGGTATACCTTGCATCCGGGTAGTACGAAGATGTATCAGAATCTCCGGAAGGTATACTGATGGTCGGGGATGAAGAGAGATATAGCAGAGTTTGTTGCGAGATGTCTCGTCTGTCAGCAGGTGAAGGTAGAGCATCAGAAGCCTGCAGGGTTATTGCAGCCTCTACCCATACCGACTTGGAAATAGGAGCATGTCACCATGGACTTTGTGATGGGCTTACCGAGGACTCGTAAAGGGAATGATGCCATATGGGTGATAGTCGATAGATTGACAAAGTCGGCACATTTCCTAGCGATGAGAGTCACCGATACTCTGAGTAGATTAGCGGAGCTATATGTGCACGAGATTGTGAGACTACATGGTGTCCCAGTGAGTATTGTGTCGGATAGGGATTCCCGCTTCACTTCCCGTTTCTGGGAACACTTTCAGGAAGCTATGGGGACGCAGTTGAGATTCAGTACAGCTTTCCATCCTCAGACAGATGGGTAGTCAGAGAGGACTATATAGACCCTCGAGGATATGTTGAGAGCTTGTGTACTTGACTTTAGAGGCTCCTGGGATGATCACCTACCACTCGCGGAGTTCACCTACAATAACAGTTATCATTCGAGTATCGGGATGGCACCATATGAGGCCTTGTATGGCCATAGATGTCGATCTCCTATAGGATGGGAGGAGGTTGGTGACAGGCAGATATTCGCTCCCGATTTGATACGTCAGGCCTCTGAGGACGTCCAGTTGATTTGTGAGAGGTTGAGGACAGCTCAGAGTCGACAGAAGAGTTATGCTGACAGGAGACGTAGACCGTTGGAGTTTACAGCAGGGGAGTCAGTATTTTTGAAAGTTTCTCCTTCCAAGGGTATTACGAGATTCGGGAAGAGAGGGAAGCTGAGCCCTCGCTTCATAGGACCTTTTGAGATACTCGAGAGAGTGGGAGATCGGGCTTACAGGCTAGCATTGCCACCAGAGCTAGCAA
This sequence comes from Firmiana major, assembly GCA_033439115.1. Lineage (NCBI taxonomy): Eukaryota > Viridiplantae > Streptophyta > Magnoliopsida > Malvales > Malvaceae > Firmiana > Firmiana major. Next base: position 28,865,507 of record CM065912.1, read on the forward strand.
ATGTCCATAATGTCTTCCACATCTCCATGCTTCGGAAGTATCAGCCGGATCCGTCGCATGTGATCAGATATGAGCCACTAGAGCTCAGTGAGAGTATGTCCTATGTTGAGAGACCGATTCGGATTTTGGATAGGAAGGAGAAGGTATTGAGGTCGAAGACGATTCCTCTGGTGAAAGTACTGTGGCAGCATCACACTCCGGAGGAGGCGACTTGGGAGTTAGAGACTCAGATGAAAGAGAATTACCCGGAGTTATTCAGAGACTGATTTGGTTCCAATTTGGAGGACCAAATTCTTTTAGTGGGGGAGATTATGTAAGACCCACTTTGTATGTATTGTTGCTATATTCCTTATGATTCACGCGATGTACACTTATATATATTCATCGAATCATAAGAAGAGCGTTGACTAATTAAATTTGTGAAGCAAAATAAAATGGAATATCGGTGGACGTCGGAAGTAATTAAATACGAGTCGAAATGACCACTGATCAAATGAAAATGATCAGAATGAAGTTAACCGAAAATATAGAAATTAAATAAGAAAATATGGGGGATGTATGAAGGAAGGTCAAGTTAAATTGATTTCCGAAACAAGAGCAGGGGTAAAATGATAAAAATACCAAAACCCGGTATTAAGGCAATAAGAAAATTTTAATTAAAAAATAAGGATGTAAGATATCTTGATCGATAATAAGGAAATTATAAATTTTGGGTCAATTGATCAAGATTCGAAAATTTTAAAAATACCGGAACTATATCTCGAAAAACGCGAAGAAATAATATCGAAAATTTAGAGAAAAATATATTTAATAAATTAAATTTAAATTGAATAAATTAAATTAGAATAAAAATAATATAAGTGTAGATATTTTGAGATTTTATGGAGTATTTTAATGAATAGTAAAATAATTAAAATAAATAATAATAATAAAAATAAAAAAAATGATCTGAAAATAAAAAAAAGAAGGAGAGGAGAGAGAAACTCGGGAAAACCCGAGAAAGAGAACCGAGAAACGACCCGCACACCTTCACCGTCGATTCCAACGCACCGGCGACCGACGAGCTTCGACGAAGCTACCAGGAGGAAGAGGGGAGTCCGGCGAGCACTTGGGTACCGGAATCACGCCGCCAGGTGGCCGGAGCAGGCCGATCGGAGCTAAGGAAAATCGCCGGAGAAACAAGCCGATTCCCGGTGAACCGCCGCGTCTGGGCTAAAACGGAGGGCACCGACGCACTCAGGGGAAGAAGTCGGTTCTTTTGAGATCGGTCTCGGTCGGTGAGACCGCCGAAAACGTCAGCGACGGTAATAGGCAGTAAACGGCACCGTTTGGCCGAAAGGAAAGGGGAGGAAAATGAGAGAAAAGGAAGGAAATGGGAAAAGAAAAGAAAGGAAAAGGAAGGAAAAGGAAGGAAAAGAAAGGAAAAAGGGGGAAAAGGAAAGAAATTTACCGGGGACGACTCGAGGTTCGGGTAAGTTGACCGAGGGTCGAAATTGACCTACGGGTAAATTCTGAAAATTTAATTTAATTTAATATTATTTTAATGGAAAATAATCTGAATTTACATAATTGTGCAGCTTCACGATGGAGACCGAACGAGAGCCGATCGAGCTCTGATTCTCGTACTCCGCATCGTATCGGTTACGTATATTGGTTGGTGCGCACTTGGGCCGAGAGGTTTGGTATCATTGAGACAGGTTTAGTCCGTGCACGATTCCAGGTAAGGGAATTTTACGAACTGCTAGAGATAGCTTTACGAATTTTCGACGCCATTTACATTCCTTTAAATTGTCCGAAGGGTCTAGATTTGAGATAAAAATTTTAGGGCCCCGGATGGAAAAATTACCAAACTACCCTTGCCAAGGGTAAAATTCCAAATTTTAGGAAAAAGTGTAAGAAGCAAGAACAAAGGGTTCCTGCTTGTTTTTGAAGTATTTTGGTACATGCATGAGTAGGTCGGCTAACTTTTAAATGAAATTGCACAACATTTCATATTTTCAACAAAACGTTGATTTTCGTTGAAATTGATTTGAGAAATGTAGCCGCCTACGTGATCTTTCATAAATGTGACGTGCTAGAGCTCAGCTCGCACGAGTTTTGATTTGTGCAATGATTTCATTAGTGCTGGAGCGAGAGCTCGCACTAGAGTTTTACATGATTTTCATGACACGGTGCCGGAGTCTAAAATGCACCATATTTTTATATGCGATTTTTCGTGACAGAGTGCTTGAGCTTAGCTCGCACTAGTTTTATTTGATTTACTGACAGTGTTAGAGCACCGCTTGCACTACTTTTCAGAGATCATACGATAAGCCGTGCTTGGAGCATCCGGTAGACTGTGTGTCACCGATTAAATAGGCTCGCACGTGCGTTTTGAGACATGGCATGTTAAAATAACCTGATGAGCCCGAACGAGGGATAAGGGTTAGAGAAACAACCTGATGAGCCCAAACGAGGGATAAGGGTTAGAGATCCACCTGATGAGCTCGAACGAGGGATAAGGGTTGGAGGTCCAGCTGATGAGCCCGAACGAGGGATAAGGCTGGGGGTCCACGGAGTACGATGTACCGTGCAAGTAGCATGGAGTACGATGTACCGTGTGTTATCTTTGCATACGTTGGTATCTTTGTGATACTTGGTATCTTTGTGATACGTTGGAATTGTTGACGTTGTTGCACCACTCGTTGTTAGACCACCATCGTTGTTGTGGACCCAAAAAGGGTGGCCATGGTCGATGGCAGGGGTTGGCCGGGCAGGGGTCGGCCGTCACAATATGATACATTAGCATCTTCGGATGCATGGGATCGGATAAGACCGACGAGATGGAGTGACCCACCTCCCGGGCGGTTCTCGATCATGGTAAGAACCCGCACAATAGGATCTGTGTAGCTGAGGAATCCCAAGGACACATATGGCCATAGTCTTGGTTATTACCGATATACAGATGTTGCCTAGTCTCGTATCTCGTAGATTTATGTTTTCAAGTGTTGTTGTTTTCGAAAAACACGATTTCACGGTTTTTGTGAGAGTCAGGGCGACCCGAGAGAAGGGTTGAGTCCTGACCTTATATGAAATTTTAACGAGAAATAAATGATTTAAAAGATATGCTTGTTAAGTTTTCATGCTTTTTGAGCTTTCATATGAGTTATTTTACATGACATCATAACATAACACCTGCTTTGGAAATGTGTGGAGAAGGGGCGGTTTATGCATGGCACTACGTTCATGTAGGTTGTATTGTTATCCACTTGTCCGTAGAATTGCCTTACTGAGCTTGATGTGCTCACCCCTTTCACTTTCTCACACAGATTTCTTCCAGTAGATTGGGAGGCGATTGGGTACGACATTCTAGTTGTCCGCTGCTGCCTATCTTTTGAGGTATATACACGTTATATATATGGTTCTTGTATCTAAATAACATGAGCACAGTATTATATTTTGTATGACACTGGATGTATAGAGTGGATATAATTACGTAATTAAATCAAAGAAATGTAGTGCAGAATATATGAACGTATATTTAAATTAAATTGTGCACTAATTGTAAATGCATGGGGAAAATGTGGGCACTGACATACAGCCCAATTATTGGTTATGGTTGGTCACGATCAGAGGTAAGTATAAAATAATAAAAACGGGAAAAATTTACTCTGATTTTTTTGGGTAGTTCGGGTCGTGACAGTAAGGCCCATTAAAGAGTAATTAGGCCCAATACAGGCAATTGGGCCCAATATGTTAAATTAATTATAGAATAAATAAAAATAAGTATATCGGGGTGAGTTAATATAATATGTAATTATTTGCAGCTCTCGAGGATACGTCTGGAGCCAAATAGACTGCGTGATCTAGAGAGATCAAGAACTAAAATTCACAGTCGATACCTTTCGAGGTAAGGGATCTTTGCGAGCTGTTAGAGATAGCTGTGCGTAGATTTTTCGCCGATTTCAATTCTTTAAATTTTGTAAGGATTACATATATATAATAATATTTATGACGCCTAAATATGAGAAAAATACGAAAATACCCCTAGACTCGGGATTTTTTGAAAATGCATAAAGTGCATGAAATCCGTATTTTCTTTATGAAAAAGAGATTTTGTAAAGCTAAAATGATAGACTAGCTCACGATTTGATTGTATGCATTAAATTTCACATTTTTTGAAAATTGGTTTGATTTGGCGAATGATTGATGAGATGTTACCCTCTCGCTCTATATAGCACCGTGTTATGCACTGCACTCAGGTTTTGAGTACTAATTTCATATGAAACGAGCCAGCTATCTATTTTGTTTGAATGAAATCATACTGGAGCAAGGATGAGATTTGTGGATTATCCAGATCTGCTCACATTGATTTGATCTGACATATGACCAGATAGTGCTGGAGCAATGACAAAATCCGTGAGTTATCCAGACCCACTCGCATTTGATTCTGATATGATATATGAGTAAAAACCATGTTGGAGCCCTCGTGTCGATTGTGTGTCACACTGACTTACTCGTACCAGATTTTGATACAAGCTATGATTGATAATTTTTTGTTAGGGTGATAAGTCCTTGACATTGGGTACCCCACGACCCTTTTGAATATCTGTTGTGGTTCATGGAGTACGATGTACTGTGTAGATATCACGGAGTACGTTGTACCGTATCACTAGTCTTCGGACCTTTTGATTTGCATGCTTATGGACACCATTGCACACCTGATTCGTGTTTTTTCTTAGGACCACTGACTATGGCCATATGTCATCTGAGTTACCATATATCCCTGTCTAATCTCTTTGACTGATATGATTTTTCTGTTTTGCTCTGTTTTTGGATTTAATTTCTTTTTTGAACTCTGATTTGTTTTCTGAATCTGAATCTGATTTCTGTTTCCTGATCTATTTCTGACTTATTCGGTATTTCATTCTGATCTGATTTCTGAAATGGTTTTAAACTAGTATTTGAACTGATCCTGAATGATGTGGATCTGTATGTTTTAATACATGACATGGCATGATGTACAAACGTTATGGGTAAAGCGAATGTTTCTGTTTTAAAATCTGATAAGTGAAATACATATGTTTTACAAGAAAATAAAACATGCACTATAAGCATTGTAGATAGTATGGTTATCTATCTGCTTTCATATATTCCTTATTGAGCATGTTAGCTCACCCCCTTTCTCTCTTCTCTCCACAGATTAGTTCTAGCAGTGAGAGCTCTGTGGTAGATTCCTATATTTTCCTTCCGCCTGCAACTGTCACCACTTGCAAAAGGTATACACACTTTTGGAAAACTTTTGTATCTAAATATAATGGCACACAGTGATGTACTTATGTAGTATTGGGATGTAAACTAATATAAATGAATGTAAGTTTTTATAAATTATTAGGAGTATAATCTTTTACCATGGATGCGTAAGTTATAAATGTATGGTAAGTGTTCGACTGACATCGACTCATAGCCCAACAATCAGTATCTGTAGTCGTGATGTGTGGTAAGTATTAATAAGAATGTAAGGAATTTAGGTCACGACAGAAGTGGTATAAGAGCAGAGTTGGTCCGATATGAGTTGTTGTTAGTAACTAGGAAAGTTTACATCCCCTAGTCACTGTGTGTTATTTAGATACAATTGTGTATACCGGGCTATGATTTCACTAAAAAAATTTCTTATATATGCAGGAAATTGTCAGGATGACTGACAGACATCGTAGTAGAGGAGAGAGTGCTGGATCTCGAGGGCATAGAGATAGACTCGAGAGACGGAGTAGATCCTCATTTGGTCATACATCTCGAGACCCATCTGAGAGTTCTGGCGCTCATGTCTCGAGATCAAAGTGACGTCTTGATATAGTGATGACATTATTGGGGCAGTTTATGGGTAGATTTGATAGTGCCATGGGTATAGCAAGACAAGCTGCACCGACTGCTGCAGTAGCAGCATCTGAGACCCCTGTACCTGCAAGCCTGTACCCGCACCACAGAGAGTTGAACCACAATAGGCTTCTTTTGTTCAGCCTGCACCTCCTCTAGTGGCCCCTCGTCAAGGTAATGATGATTTAGGGTATGATTGTGAGCTAGATCGACTGAGACAATTTTAGAAGCTTCAGCCTTCATCATTTAGTAGAGTGAAGGATCCGGTAGTGGTTGAGGAATGGATTAGCAGGATGGAGAAACTTTATAGGTTTTTCTGGTATACTTTGGCAGAGAAAGTGGCCTTTACGACCTTTGTGTTTACAGCCTAGGTAGAACACTGGTGAAAGTCTGCTATGCCTATTCTGATTGTTAGGTATCAGGAACTAACATGGGAGATCTTCATGGATGCCTTTCATAGGCAATATATTCCGGATACAGCTTAGCGAAAACTACAGACAGAGTTTCAAAACTTGACTCAGGGAAGTAAGTCTGTGGACGAGTATGAATCCCGATTCACATCTCTGGGTAGATATGATTTCGATACTATGGGTAGCGAGTCGAGGAAGGTTCGTAGATTTATGAAAGGCTTGAGACCATAGATTAGAGCTCAATTAGCCCCGTTTGATATCTCGATTTATGAGGATGGCATTAGACGGGCTCAGTTATGTGAGTAGGACTATGAGCTCTATACTGCCAAGTTTGGAAAGAGTGGTAAGGGTAGAGACAGAGACCGAAAGAGGTTTGGTGAGGATAGAGGTCATATAGAGGGGAAGAGGCCTCTTAGTATGCGACGGAGGATTGATGAGTTGCGGAGTAATGCCCCCTTGTGTATCCGATAGTAGCTCAAACTCAGGGCTTTGTAATTAGAGGCCTCCGACCTAACCCCCGATCGATATAGATTTTGTGGAGGGTAAAACAGGAACAGACCTTGTTATAAGATGTTTGGAGCGTGTTTTAGATGTGGTAAGATGGGGCACATGATCAGAGATTACCTTGAACCATCTGAGATACATCCTCTGAAGGGTAAGGAACCAGAGAAAGTTCCACGTACTACTCCTGCTCCGAGAAGGAGAGCTACAGCCGAGGAGAAGGGGAAGTAAGTCGTCGACCAAGGCAGAGTGTATGCGTTTGACCAGGGTACTACAGATGCTTCACTTGATGTGGTGAAAGGTACAATTCTGATTTTTAATCTTGAAGCATTAGCTCTATTTGATCCTGGTGCAACAAATTCATTCATATCACCATTGTGTGCGCTTAAATTATTAGAGTTTGTAAAGCCTACACCTTTAGGTAAGAGATTGATAATTAGCACACCAATGAGAGGTAGTCAAGTGACTGAGCATGTGTGTAAGCAATGTAAATTAAGGGTAAGAGATAAGAGTATGTAGCCGGTTTTATCTTGTTAAGTATGTTTGATTTTGATGTAATACTAGGAATGGATTGGCTGGCTGCAAATCATGCTATCTTAGATTGTCATTCTAAGACGATAATAACTCTACCTTAGAAACATGTAAATTTTTGTTGAGAATATATAAAAGTAGTTATGGCAATCGAAAGCATATATTACTATGATGAGAAGGATGCAATATTAAATTGATTGCATGATATTGTTTTGAAGGTTTTATTGTGTACGTGGTTGACATGAATAAGGCACAACCAGAATTGACTGACATTCCTGTGATCAGAAAGTTTTCGAATGTCTTTCTGGATGACTTACCAGGATTGCCACCAGATAGAGAGGTAGAATTTTGCATTGATTTGGTGCCTGGTACTAAGCCGATATCCAAACCACCGTACATAATGGCTCCAGTTAAGTTGTTGGAACTGAAGAAGCAGTTACAGGAGCTTTTGGATAAGAGGTTTATTAGACCGAGTGTCTCACCTTAGGGAGCTCCAGTCTTGCTCGTTAAGAAAAAGGATGGAAGCCTTTGACTGTGCATAGATTACCAGTTGTTGAATAAGGCTACCATTAAGAACAAGTTCCCTCTTTCACGTATTGATGATCTGTTGGATCAGCTTAGATGAGCACAAATCTTGTCCAAGATTGACTTGAGGTCTGGGTACCATCAGTTGAGGATCCAAGCTGGAGATGTACCTAAGACAGCTTTTCATACATGTTATGGTCATTATGAGTTCTTAGTTATACCTTTCGGGTTAACAAATGCTCTTGTAGCTTTTATGGCTTTGATGCTTAATGTGTTCAAGCCATACCTGGACCGATATGTGATCATCTTCATTGATGATATATTGGTATAACGAACAACACTTGAGGATTGTTTTACAGACCCTCCGAGAGAAGCAACTATATGCCAAGCTCAATAAGTGTGACTTATGGTTGGAACAGATATCATTTCTGGGTCATGTTGTATCGAAGGACGGGGTGTCTGTTGATCCGTCTAAGATAGAGGTAGTAGGAACGACCTAGGACAGTCACTGAGATCAGGAGTTTTTGGGGCTTAGCTAGGTATTACAGACGGTTTGTCGAGGGTTTTTCGAGATTGACTGCTCCTTTGACTTGTCTCACTCGAAAGAATGTTGCATTTGAGTGGGATGATAGATGTGAGAAGAGTTTTAGAGAGTTGAAGCAATGACTGACCACCGTACCGATTCTAATAATTCTGACCAGCTCATGAGGTTTCTCATTATATACATACGCCTCGGGACAGGGACTGAGTTATGTATTGATGCAAGATTGGAAGGTAATTGCTTATGGATCTCAATAGCTTAAAGACCATGAGAAGAACTATCCGACCCACGATTTAGAGTTGGTAGCCGTAGTATTTGCACTAAAGATATGGCGCCACTATTTGTATGGTGAGAAATTTCAGGTATTTACTAATCACAAAAGCCTGAAATATTTGTTTTCACGGAAGGAATTGAATATGAGGCAACGTAGATGGTTAGAGCTTTTGAAGGGCTATGATTGTGAGATCATGTATCATCCGGGCAAGGCGAATGTAGTTGTTGATGCTTTGAGTCAGAAGAGCCTTGGGATGGTATCATACATGATGATCAAGGAACATGAGCTATTAGAGCAGTTTGTGAGTCTCATTTTATATGTAACACCTTTTGATACTGACACATATTGTGTGATAACTAGTTTGAGACTGGAATCAGATTTGATGGACTGGATCAGACAAACTTAGCGTATTGATCGCTTCTGTGTTGATATGGCTAGTCAGATTCAGATGGGTAAGGTGCTGATTTTGAGATGAGGATTAATGGATTACTAAGATTCAGAGGCAGAGTGTGTGTTCCCCCTAATCTAGAGTTGAGGAAACTCATTTTGACCAAAGCTTATTCATCACATTATACGTTGCATTTGGGGAGCAATAAGATGTATCAGAATCTTTGAAAAGCGTATTGGTGGTCAGGGATAAAGGGAGATGTGACAGAGTATGTAGCTAGGTGTCTGGTATGTCAACAGGTTAAGGTAGAGCATCAGAAGCCTGCGAGATTATTGTAGCCTCTACCTATATCGACATGGAAATGGGAGCACATCACCATGAATTTTATTATGGGTTTACCGAGAACTCGATGAAACTATGATGCCATTTGGATGATGTGGATGGATTGACGAAGTCAGCTCAGTTCTTAGTTATGAGGGCTACGGATACTCTGAGTGCGTTGACGAATCTATATGTGCGGGAGATTGTGAGACCACATGGCGTTCCAGTGAGTACTGTATCTGACAGAGATTTTCTCTTCACTTCCTACTTTTGGGAACATTTTTAGGAAGCCATGGGAACCCGATTGAGCTTCAGTGTAGCTTTCCACCCTCAGTCCGATAGACAGTTAGAGAGAGCCATCCAGACTTTAGAGGATATGTTGAGAGCTTGTGTGATGGATTTTAGAGGCTTCTGGGATAAGCATTTGCCATTAGCCGAGTTTGCCTATAACAATAGTTATCACTCGAGTATTGGGATAGCACCGTATGAGGCGTCATATGGTGGTAGGTGTCGATCTCATATTGGTTGGAAAGAAGTGGGTGACTGAAGGATGTTTGCTCTTGATCTAGTGCAGCAAGCCTCTGAGGATGTCCAGTTGATATGTGACAGATTGAGACAACTTAGAGAAGGTAGAAGAGCTATGCTGACAAGAGGCGAAGGCCTTTGAAATTCACTGTAGGTGAATTAGTATTTTTGAAGGTTTCAACCTCCAAAGGTATTATAAGGTTCGAGAAGAAGGGTAAGTAGAGTCCTCGCTATATTAGACCATTTGAGATCTTGGATCGAGTGGGAGACAAGGCTTATAGGTTGGCGTTGCCACCTGAGTTAGCAAGTGTGCATAACGTCTTCCACATTTCGATGCTTCGGAAGTATCATCCGGACTCAACACATGTGATTTCGTATGCCGTTGGAGCTCACAGAGGATATGTCATATGTAGAGAAGCCGATTCGGATTTAGGACAGGAAGGAGGTCTTACGGTCCAAGATGATCTCTTTGGTTACAGTTCTCTGGCAGTACCACACTTCAGAGGAAGCTACATGGGAATCAGAGAGTTTGATGCGAGAGAAGTATCCAGAGTTGTTGAGGACTGACTTGGATCTAATTTGGAGGACCGAATTTTTTTAAAGGGGAGGAAATGTAAGACCCAAACTTTTTGTTATTTCTTTAAGAATATATCATTTTGAATATGTGTTTATGATATAGGGACCAATAAAGAAGAAATAATACAATTTCGAGTACAACTGATTAAATTGTGAACTGATAAGTTGTAAAATGCCAAAATAAGAGTTTGGGTGAATTGGGATAAACCGAAAGAAATTTGGTTAAACCGAATGAAAATATGGACTCAGAACGTGAAAATATAGGGAGTCCAAAAAGGGAAGTTAGTCCGGAACTGATAATTCGAAAATTTCCCCGCTTTGGGAATTTATTTTGGAAATATGAAAAAATATATTTCTGGAGAAATAAAAATAAAATGTGACTTACATATATATTTGAAGAAATAAAAATAATATATATGTACATGTATGTGCGGATATCAATGTACATAAAATACATTATAATAATAATAATAAAATAATAAGAGATATTTTATTATTGTATTATTATTATTATTATTATAATATTATAAGATATTTTTATCCTATATTATATTATATTAAAATGTAATATAGTATATTAAGAAAAAAAAAGAAGAGAGAAAACTGGAAAACAAAAAAAAAAAAAAAAACAGAAACTGGAATCGCGAAAATAGGAGAACCAAAAAATCGAAATCACTGTTTCCTTCCTCCGACGAGCCACGACCGACGAGAACGTGCGAGAGGAGACCGATGAGGGATGATCGACACCTAGGAAGCGACTGGACGTCGTCACATGCCGTGGGAACGCTAGAAAAGTCAGATCGGCGAGGGAGAGACCACGAGGAGAAAAGAGAGATTCAGCAGCACCGATGTCGATTTGGCCTAAGCCAAGCTAGCCGAAGCCCCCCCAGACCAAGGTGCGTTGAACGGTGGCAGAATAGCCCTGAGGACCGACTGGAAACGCTGACAATGGCGAAATCAGCCTTGAACCGGTTCGGACCGATTCAATGTGAAAGGGGTTGAATCGATCCGAACCGTTTTAACAGGAGAGAGAGAAAAAAATTTCGGTGTCGCCTCGGCACAACAGTAGACTGGTAAGCGGTCGAAATTGATCGATTTATTTTTCAAAAAATTAGTTTGAATTTATATTTGACCAAAATTGACCAGTTTAAATATATATTAATGTGTAGCGCGACAGTAGGCAACAAACACGAGTTCAAGTGAGCCTCGATTTACGTGCCATCAAGAAAATTTGGGTAAGTGATGCTCACATACTATAACTTGTATATTTATACGAAATTGGAATAAATTGTATGTGAATTAGAAATTGATCGCGTAAGTTATAGATTAATTTTGTATAAATTGCTGTATATGTAGAATTGAAAATCAATGATCGTAACTGATATAGCGAACGATCCGAAAGAGTAAAAAAGGCTTAAGATGAAACGAGGTTAGAGTGAGGCCAATTAGAGAGTAATTGGGCCCAATACAAGCAATTGAGCCCAATATGTTAAATTAATTGCAGAAAAGGGAAACATAAGTATATCAGGGTGAGTTGACATAATATGTAATTATTTGCAGCTCCCGAGGATATATCTGAAGCCAAATAGACCGCGTGATCCAGAGAGATCAAGAATTAAAAATCATAGTCGACACCTTTTAAGGTAAGGGATCTTTGTGAGCTCTTAGAGATAGCTGTGTGTAGATTTTTCGCAGTTTTCAATTCTTTAAATATTGTAAGGATTACAGGTATAGAATAATATTTATGATGCCCAAATATGAGAAAATTATGAAAATACCCCTAAACCCAAGAATTTTTGGAAATGCATAAAGTGCATGAAATGATAGACTAGCTCATGATTTCACTGTATGCATTAAATTGCACATTTTTTGAAAATTGGTTTACTTTGATGAGTGATTGATAGGATGTTACCCTCTCACTCTATATAGCACTGTGTCGTGCACTTCACTCAGGTTTTGAGTACTGATTTTATTTGAAACGAGCCAATTGTCTATTTTGTATGAATGAAATCATGCTGGAGCTAGGATGAGATCTATGGATTATTCAAATCTGCTCTGTAAGACCCGAAATTAAATCGTAAATTTTATGAGGTAGAAAAATGTTCACAAATTTAAAGGAATGGGATTAGGACTGAAAATAAGGATTCAAATCATAAAATGAATGAGTGTTCGTGAAGGAAAGTTTGACTGAATTAATCTTGAACAAGTGTAGGGGTAAAACGGTCAAAAGATCAAAAGTCGGGATAAATTCGATAAGAAAATTTAATTAAAAAAATAAGGATTTAGGATATCTTGATCAATAATGAGGAATTATACAATTTCGAGTCCAATTGATCAAGATCTGGAATTTTTAGAAATATCGAAAAGTCACTTGGGACAATATCCCGAAAATACGGAGAAATTATACCCGAAAAATGGTTAAAAAATATAATAAATAAAATAAATTAAATTAAGTTAAATTGTTTGGAATAAAATATTAATTTTGTAGATATTTTCAGATTTTTTTAGACTATTTTAATGAATATTTTAATAATAAAATAAATTGTTAAATAAAATAATAATTGTAAAAAAAAAGAAAAAGAGAAGAACTGAAAACTATCGGGGAGAGAGAAAGTAAAGGAAACTGAAAAGGGGAGACCGCGCGTGGCTCGTCTGACCGACGGCCACCGGGCACCGACGGCCTCCGACGAAGGGCCGAGCAGCAAGAGGAGAGGCCAGCGAGGCCAGCGAAGCCATTGGCACCGGTGACGCGCGCCGACGATGGCCGTGTCCGGCGAACAGAGGAGGAGAAGACCGCGGGAAAAACGTGGTGGATCCCGACGATCCACGGTAGCTGGACACGAACGGTGGGTACCGACGAGTTCAGGAGGAGGAGCCGGTTCTTTTGAGACCGGTATTGGTCGGCGAAACCACCGGAATCCGACGGATCGAGAGGGAGAGTGCCGCGGAGGGAGAAGACGAATCCGGCGGCCACCGGCGTGATTCGGCCAACCCCGACCCCAGCCGAACACTCCCCCAGTGCAGACGAGTCGAATGGCGCGAGAACCGAGCTGAGAACAGGTCGAAAACACCGTGAACGGCGGTGGAATGGTCTGAACCGGTACGGATCGGTTCAGCAAAGGGGTGAACCGGGTTGAACCGGGTCTGAACCGGACTGAACCGATTCAGCCAAGAAAGAAGGGAAAAAGGGAGAAAAAGAGAAAAAGAAAAAGGGAAAGAATTTTCGGGGATACACCGGACTTCGGGTAAGTCGGTAAGAGGTCAAAAGTGACCAATTTGACTTTCAAAAAATTTATTTAAATTATATTTAATCTGAAAGTAACCCGAGATTAAATATATAATTGTGCAGTTGTACGACAAAGCCCGAACGAGAGCCGATTGAGCTCCGATTTTTGTATCCCGCATTATATTGGGTAAGTACATTTTAATTTCGACAATTAGAATCCTTTAATACAGAGTTTCGATTATTTTACGAAATTTATGGATTAATTCTGTATAAAAGGAATATTAATCAGATTTACAACGTAATTGCCGTAAATGGTATACGGGCTATCCAATGAACTTGGATCGAAGCCCGATAATTATTAGTAAGCTGCATAAGCCCGGTATACCCGAAGAAGGGAATTAATAAATATAAAAAGGGCTGAAATGGGCCGAGACCAAATAGGGTAGATAGGGCCCAATACCTTAAAGTTGGTCAGTAAATGCGATATACTGATCAAGATAAGTGAATTAACTGCAGTTACGTATCTTTGGGTGGCGCGCACTTGGACCGAGAGGTTCGGTATCATCGAGATAGGCTAAGTCTATGCGCGATTTCCAGGTAAGGGAATTTTGTAGGCGTATAGAGATTTCTATACGTATTTTGAGGGTAATTACAGGGCTTAGAAATTTATTAAAGCATCTAAAAATGAAGTAATAATTTTTACGAAAATCGAGGCTTAGATAAATAAAGGAAAAAAGACGATTTTTCCCCTAGGAGTAAAATTTACAAAAAGGGTAGTAAGGCAGGTAAATTGCATGATTTCATGTTTTTAATACTTTATATGAATATATTGCTTTGATTTAAGCAAATATGCACATAGGTGGGCTGTTGATTTCGTGAATTTTACGAAAGGGAACCGGTTTGTACCGGTTACGATCTTAAAAGATGTTTTATTAAAATCGAGCCACCTATTGTATTTACATGAGTAAAAAGAGTGCTAGAGTCTTACTCGCACTCAAGTTTACTGATTTATTCTCATGAAAAGACGTACTGGAGCATTGCTCGTACGAGAAATTTGTGTGTGCATAAAATCGTGCTGGAGCTTCGCTCGCACGAGATTTTAGATATCATGATATGCATAGCGTGGTGCTGGAGCTTCGCTCGCACTAGACGTGAGTTGACATGCATATAGTCGTGCGGAAGCCTCCTGTAGACTGTGTCACAGAGAGTTGAGATGCTCGCACGCATACTTTGAGACATGGGTTGGTTATCGACATAGTATTGGGGTGGATAAGACCTACGGCAGGCACCCCCAGACTATGATATGGGTCCACGGAGTACGATGTACCGTGTATGTCACACGGAGTACGCTGTACCGTGCAGTCATGATGACTCTATGATGTTACTTGATATTCTGGCGGGTAGGACTTGACCCCACCTCCCGTTGCAGTTGTGATGCCCCGCACACCGGGATCCGTGTAGCCTAGGATCACAGGGACATAGTATGGCTATAGTCCTCGATTTTTCATACAGTAACCTACATGCCTCACATGATATCATACGGTCTGGATAGACCAGGACAAACCCGATGGAGGGGTAGTCCCGATTTATGTTTTTAAAAGAGATGTGATTTGATGAATCAAGGTATTCCCGAGAGATGGGTTTGACCTTGATGAAGTTGTTTTATAATGAAACAAATGAGTTTTAAATGTTATGAATTTATGATGAAACAAATAAGTTTCAAAGTGATGAGTTTTGTGATTAAACAAATGAGTTTTAAAGTGAAGAGTTTATGATGAAATAAATGAGTTTTAATGTGACGAGCATGAGATGTCATACATGATGATTTTCCATGTGTGCTTGATATGTCGATTTCATGATTTCTTGTATATGATATATACATACATGTGGCATTGTTTTAATCTTACCTCATGCTCCGAAAGTAAACAATTTTTACATCATGACATTATCAGCACGTAGATAGTATAGTTATCTACCTGCTTACATTATTGCCTTACTGAGCACGTTTCGCTCACCCTTTCATTTTCCACCCCACAGGGTATATTCAGTAGAAGAGAGCAACAATAGTCTCGCATCTCGGTTATCCGCTGCTTCTTAGCAAGACCAGGTATACACATTTGTATAATTTCGTATCTGAACATATAGATGCACAGTACTGTATATGGATGTAATATTGGGGATGTATTTAATTTTAAATAAATTGATATGTAAATGAAATATGGAAATTGAATGGTAAGTAGGGGAGAGGTGACTAACACCGAATCATAGCCCAACTGTTTAGTAGTATATCTGTTCACGACCGGTAAGGAAATGAAAAGCGAAAAATTTGTAGGGATTTTTAGGAAATTTGGGTCGTGACATGCTCGCTTTGATTTCATCTTACATATGACCAGATAGTGCTGGAGCAATGACTAAATTCGTGAGTTATTCGGACTCGCTCGCACTGAATTCTGATATGGTATATGAGTAAAAACCATGCTGGAGCCCTCGTGTTGACTGTGTGTCACACTGACTTCCTCGCATCGGATTTTAAGACAGGCTATGGTTGATAATTTTTGGTTAGGGTGATAAGTCCCTAACATTGGGCACCCTACGACCCTTCTGAATATCTGTTGTGGTTCATGGAGTACGATGTACCGTGTAACACAGAGTACCCTATATCGTACCACTAGGCTTTAGACCTTTTAATTTGCATGCTTCTAGACACCCTTGCACACCTGATCCGTGATTTTGTTTGGGGTCACTGACATGGCCATATGTCGTCTAAGTTATCGTATATCCCTGTCTGATCTCTCTAATTGATATAATTTTTCTGTTCTGCTTTGATTCTGGATTTAATTTGTTTTCTTAACTATGATTTGTTTTTTGAATCTGAATCTGATTTCTGTTTCCCGATCTATTTCTAACTGATTTGGTATTTTATTTTGATCTTATTTCTGAAATGGTTTTGAATTGGTATCTGAACTGATCCTGAATGATGTGGATATGTATGTTTTAGAACATGTCATGGCATGATGTACAAACGTTCTGGGTAAAACGAATGTATTTGTTTTGAAATCTGATAAGTGAAATGCATATGCTTTACGAGAAAATAAAACGTGCATTATAAGCATTGTAGATACTATGGTTATTTGCCTGCTTTCATATATTCCTTACTGAGCGTGTTAGCTCACCCACTTTCTCTCTTCTCTCTACAGATTAGTTCTAGTAGTGAGAGCTCTGTGGTAAATTCCTATATTTTCCTTCTACTTGCAACTGTCATCTTTTGCGAAAGGTATACACACTTTTGGAAAACTTTTGTATCTAAATATAATGGCACACAGTGATGTATTTATGTAGTACTGGGGTGTAAACTAATGTAAACGAATGTAAGTTTTTATAAATTGTTAGGAGTATAATCTTTTATCATGGATGTGTAAGTTATAAATGTATGGTAAGTGTTCGAATGACATCGACTCATAGCCCAACAATCAGTATCTATAGTCGTGATGTGTGGTAAGTATTGATAAGAATGTAAGGAATTTGGGTCACGGCATTTTTTGTCAAGAATCTTGATTGGAAGATGATTAATTATCTAAGTGGCAATAAGAACAATATCTTCCCAAAATGAGTTAGGTAGATTAGAATGTGCTAACAAAGCTAAACCCATTTCAACTATTTGACGATGACGCCTTTTTACTGAACATATTTGTTCATGCGTGTGTGGGCATGCAATTCATTGTTTAATTCTAGTGTTTTTGAAAGCTTACTTATGTGTCTGTATTCACCCTTAATAAGTTTGTATTGATTTTATTTTATCTCAAAATGACGCTCTACAAGTTTTTGAAAAGGAATGATAATAAATTCAACTTCATATTTTAGTTTTAAAAGAAATAACCAAATAAATTTTGTATAATCATCAAGAAAAGATACATAATAGCATGATCCATACATAGATAATTCAGCACATAGTCCCCAAACATATGAATAAGGTAATTCAAAAGGCTTAGAAGTAGTAAATGTAGATTGATAAAATGGTAGATTGTGACTTTTTACAAATTAACAATTAAGATAAATAATTTGTCTTTTTTTTCTTAGGAACTGGAATTTTATTTGTCGCAAAAACATGTTGAACAATAGGAAAGATGCATGACCTAATTGATTATGCTAGGCTGAAGTGGAAACACGTTTACTAACAAACACTGAAGCTGAATGTTGCTGAAAGGGTTGAGAAAAGCAGTAAAGACCATTATGTACGTAGCCTTTGTGTTGGAGATTCCCCAAGTAGTCTTTTATAAGAAAATATTTGTCATGAAATTCAAAGAAAACATTATAATCTGTAGCATGTTTTTGAGTAGAAAGTAAGTTTTTTTTAATGAAAGGAACAACAAAAATTTGATCAAGAAGGAAATAATGTGAAGGTGTTTGTAATGTAGAGGTGCCTATACGAGAAATGTTCAAACCTATGTCATCTCCCACTTGAATCCATTATTTCCACTGTACTTATCTGATCTCATATTAAGATTGTTGACATCAACAGTCATAAGGTGTATGGCACCTGAATCAAGATGCCATTCATGATCAGTGCCCTGGCAACTTGAAACTATAATAGCCTGCAGGTGTCTTTGAGAGGGTGGTTTAAAATTAATATCAAACTTATGAAAGCATTAGTGAACATTATGACTAGCTTTTTCACACAACTGACACTGTAAGTTGGAGTTGTTGGTTTGAGTGCCACCATTATTGTTCAGGTAAGGACCACTACCTCTGCCATTATTATGCCCTCGTCCTCAACCATTAAATGTACTATATTTACTACGACCTCTACCATAATAAATTTGAGGCGTGGCAATATTTACACTAGCATTTAGAATGGGAAGAGATTGATTGTTGCGACTAATCTGGACTTTAGTAGTAAGGAGAAGAAAGTATAACTCCTCTAGCAAGATATTGGTCTTGGAGGATACCATAGTTACCGATGAATGATATTTAGAACCCAAGCCAGCAAGAACATAAGTAATTATATCATCACACTGTATAGCTTTGCCACTGATAGCTAATTCATCAGTTAAATTTTTTATAGAAATGAAATATTCAGTAGCGGTCATGTTACCTTTGCGGGTAGTAGCTAGGTGAGAGCGAACTTGAACTACTTTGACATGAGATTGTGAAGTATAACATCTTTCAAGAGCAAGCCAAACTTAGAAAGAATTTGTAGCTTGGTAAGCACTTCATCAAAAAGTGATGAATTGATTGTGCTTAGAATGAGGTTATTTTATTTAGACCAGATGGCATACTGCTTGTTAAGATAGGAAGTCCTATCAGTAAAGACTAGAGTAGTGGAGATTCTTTAACCGTTCCATCAACATAGCCAAACACTTCTAAGCCTTTTAGATGTGGAAGCATCTAAGCCTTCTGAATTGGATAGTTTGATCTTGTCAATTTAGTGATAGTGACTGCAAAAGAAGGATAAAAGACAGGGAAGGTGTTGTTGATAGGCTTAGAGGAAGTAGAAGAGTTAGGGGAGGACATTGTGAGTTGTTATGACATTTCTCAAGTGTCTCAATTTGATACCATGTAAAATATAATGGAAATGGGTGATAAGGATCCACAGGAACACGATGTACCGTGAGCGTTAGCCATGGAGTACGATGTGCTTTGATTTCAGTATAAGCTGAAGGGATGGTTGATCCGCCTCCCCAAGCATAGGTTCCCGCACACCTGATCAGTGTTGCTTGAAATCCGAATGTGGCCATAAGTCTTATATTTATTTGAGTGATATGACATCGTCACTACTGTGTGTGGTGACATATGTTTCCCTTGCTGTGTGTCTGGGGATATGATAACCCATAATTATATCTCATGTATATTGATTTACTGAGTGCAAAGTGATTTCTAAATGCGTGATTTTAAAGATGAGCTGTGTGAAAATACTATGTTGTATGAATATGTATATATCCATCTAGCGAATTAACGATTTTGCATTGATGAAATTTATTTTAAAGAATGCATATGTTTTATAAGGAAAATGAATATTTATATTTTAGCACGTAGATAGTGTAGTTATCTACCTGCTTTCATATTTTTCTTACTGAGCGTGTTAGATCACCCCCTTATTTCTCCTCCTCCGATTCTGCGCAGTAGTGAGTACATTGCAATCGTTCTTGCTATCAAGTTGCTTCAGTCATCCAGTAGCATAGTGAGGTATACACTTGAGATGAAAATTTTGTATACTGTAAACTAATGCATAGTAAAGTTTATCTTTTGTATTTTGGAGGGGGTGTATATAACAGAAACTGATGTAAACGCTTCTGCACATATATATAAGTCTAGTTTCTATTTTGCTTCATTTAAATGAATTTATTAAATTATAAATGGATGAGATATGGATTGGATGTTGACTCATAACCCAATTGTTGAAAGTAAGGTAAAAGGCACGGACAGAGAGAGAGAGAGAAGGTCGTGACAGAGATTGGTATCAGAGCAGAGTTGGTTGATGTGAATCAATATCCATAGTTAGGATACATATACAATTGTGTATACCAAGCTGAAAAATGTGACTGAGACACTTATTTTGAGTATGCAGGATGTCTCATAGATGACGTACTCGTATAAGAGAGAGTTCGCGCTCTCAAGGGCGTAGAGATGAGCCTGTGAGACGTAGTGGGTCTAGTTCTAGTAGAGATCTACCCGATCTTAGTGCGACCGTTAAGGCACGTATAACGCAATTACAACGCAGTGTAGATACAATTGTGGAGATGTTTACACAGGCGATGACTAGACTCGAGGGTAGACAGGAGAACCCTAATGGTCAGGCTGCTGCACCTAAGAGACATCAGCCTGCACAGCCTGCATCGAGACCTCAAGATGCAGAGGTAGAGATTCTTGCACCCTCTCTAGTTCAGGACATTCCCCCACTAGTTAAGGATCCTGTAGCTCCATAATAGGTTGGTGGTGAAAGAGTGTATGATTATGACCTGGGTAGACTGAAAGAGTTCCAGAAGTTTGGACCACCTTTATTTAGTAGGGTGAAGAACCCAGTGTTAGCTGAGCATTGGATACATAGTATGGAGAAGCTCTACCAATTCTTTCATTGCTCCACCACCGAGAAGGTCACCTTTGGGACTTTTGTATTAGAGAATGAGGCCAAGCATTGGTGGATGGCCACACATCCGATGTTGAGTGCACGACACCCGGTTGTGACATGTGATATATTTTTGGATGCCTTTAAGAGGCAGTACAATCCAGCCACTACTCAAAGAAAGATGCAGATGGAATTTATGACATTGACTCAGGGGAACCGGACAATAGATGAGTATGAGTTTGGATTCACATCCCTGGGAGATTTGATACAGTCACTATAAGCCTTGAGGACAGAAAGGTTCAGAAATTCCTTAAGGGGCTGAGACCTTCCATCAGAGCTCGATTAGCTCCATTGGACATTACCAACTATTACGAGGCAATACGTAGAGCTCAGCTATGTGAGCAGGATTATGAGTTGCATGCCTCAGAATTGAGTAGGAGTGGTAAAGGCAGAGATAGAGATCGAAAGAGGTCAGTTGAGGATAGAGGGTTTAGAAAGGGCCAGAGATTATTTGGTAAGGGGCCTAAGATTAAGGAGGTACAAGAGAGGCCTGCGAAGCCTCCAGTTCATCCAGCTTTACCTCCAACTTCGAGGGGCATAGTTATTGGTGAACCTCGACCTACCATAGAGCAATGTAGGTTATGTGATAGATATCATGGGGGTAGACTATGCCTGTTATCGATGAGATCATGTTATAGGTGTGGTAAATCATGGCACATAGCTCATGAATGCCCAGAGTTGATTGATACAGCCCCACAGAAGGGCAAAGAGCCAGAGAAAGCTACAGTTGAGGCGCTTACACCTAAGAGGAAGGCCACAGCTGAAGAGAAAGGGAAGCAAGCTGTTGGTCGAGGGCTAGTGTTTGCATTGGACCAGGCATCTACAAAGGCTTCCTCGGATGTGATTAAAGGTACCATCCTAGTCTTTGATTTTAAAACATTAGCATTGATTGATCCTGGTGCCACACATTCATTCATATCGCCTTCATTTGTATGTAAACTGTGTGAACATGTGAAACATGTACCCTTAGGTAGAGTTTTACTTATAAGCACTCCAATGAGAGATGATGTAATGACAGAGTATGTATGTAAGAGTTGTAAGTTAAAAGTAGGGGAAAGGGACATGTCGACCTATCTCATCCTATTAACTATGAAGGATTTTGATGTAATACTGGGAATAGATTGGTTGGCTGCAAACCATGCTATTTTAGATTGTTATGCTAAGACAGTAATGTTTTCCATCCTTGAAAAGTACATTGTAAGATTTGAAAAGTAATGAAAGAAGTAGTAAGTTATTTTTAAGGATGGATGATTTTGCTAACGAATGTAATAATAATGTGTTGAAGGTTTTATCGCCTATGTGGTTGACTTGGATAAGGTGTACCCGGATATAGCCGACATCCCAGTGGTTAGAGAATTTCTCGATGTCTTTTCGAAAGAATTACCAGGGCTACCACAAGACAGAGAAATGGAATTCTGTATTGATTTGCTGCCTGAAACTGAACCGATATCCAAGGTGCCGTATAGAATGGCTCTGATTGAATTGGAGGAGCTAAAGAAGCAATTGCAAGAGTTGCTGGACAAGGTTTATCAAACCGAGTGTATCACCTTGGGGAGCACCAGTTCTGTTTGTAAAGAAGAAATATGGGAGTCTCTGACTTTGTATAGATTATTGGTTGTTGAATAAGGCTAGCATCAAGAATAAATACCCCCTTCCATGTATAGATGATTTGTTGGATCAGTTGTAGGGAGCATAGGTTTTTTCGAAGATTGATCTGAGGTCTCGGTATCATCAGTTGAGGATTCGGAGTGGAGATGTATCCAAGACAGCATTTCATACCCGTTATGGCCATTATGAGTTTTTGCTTATGCCATTTAGGTTAACGAATGCTCCTACAATGTTTATCGCTCTAATGAATGATGTATTTAAGCCATACCCGGACAACTTCGTGATTGTCTTCAAAGATGACATATTGGTATACTCGAAGTCCAGGAAAAAAACATGAGTAGCGTTTGAGAATAGTGTTACAGACCCTCCGAGATCAGGAGTTGTATGCTAAACTCAACAAGTGTGATTTCTGGCTGAGTGAGATATTGTTTCTGGGTCATGTAGTGTCAGGACCTGTTCTTAATCCATGACTTTAACCAAAATCACTACAATTTTTTTGCATTTTTAACTTACCCTTCCAATCTTCAATGGTTGGGCTGTGATTCGATGTCAGAATCCTTACTTACCACATTATCCGTTATCATACATACATGTCAATATTTTGTTACTGAGTGTAACTGCTTTTATAATACACGTGAGTTTATATAAAAGCTAACACAATTACATTCCCCATATTATATATCGTATACATCACTGTGCTGTTTCTTTGTTTAGATAGATAACCGTACAAAATCTGTATACCTGGCGGTCGATAGGAACTAGCGGTGGACTCAGGAATACTATCCCTCAATAGCTCTCATTCTACTGCTTATGCTCTGTAGAGAGATGTAATGAAAGGGCGGGTGAGCATACATCGCGCTCAGTAAGGAAATCAGGCAAGCAAGTAGATATTTACACTATCTACTTAAAATAATGCTATGCCTTGAAAACATTATTTCCTTCACTCACTTTAAAAGCATGTCTTTAAATATATATATATATGTATACTTGTACAGATTAAATTCCATGTACAGAAATCATGCTTTCTTTCTCAAATGTAGGCATGTAGTGCAAAACAATGCATCTTTATATCAATCATGCCTTTAGATAAATCATGCCATGTATATTTAAATCATAATAAATATGGCATTTAAATCATTCACATCACAAAATCAGAGTCCGACCCATCCCTCAGGTCTGTCCGCAATTTAAATCAGTAAATCAATGTGATATATCATGTGAGACTCTGTGGTGAAATGCAAATAGTATCCTGGACTATGATCATATCCGACATGTGATCCCAAGAAACACAGATCTCGGTGTGCGGGGCATCACTGCTGCAACGGGAGGGGGGTCAGTCCATCACAATCACCAGCTATATCCTCCTCAACTCCACAACAACACACGGTACAGTGTACTCCCATGCCACATGCACGGTACAAAGTACTCCCGTGGACCCTACATCACAGTCGGGGTGCCTGCCATAGGTCTTAGCCCTCAAACCATGGAATATCATACCACATCTCTAATACCCTCATGCGGCTATCCTCTCACATAATGTGACACTCAGTCACACAAGGATGCGGGCATGGGTTTGTAACATGTATTATATATCACATACAGTGCGCGCCTTTGAGTGCGACTTACAGTCGACACTCCGCTCAAGCACTGTTTCACATCACAAACTCAACTCTAGTGCGAGTAAACCTCTAGCAACTAGGTCAATGCATAGTTCATGTATTAAATCAAGTACGAGCAATAGCTCCAGCTATGTCATGTATAAATCATGAAGAATTGAGTACGAGCAACGCTCCAGCACTCTGTCATGTATCTCATGAAAAACTCGAGTACGAGCTAATAGCTCCAGCACTATGTCATGCATATATCATATAAAACTGAGTACGAGTAATAACTCCAGTACTCTATCATGCATGTTATGGAAATCTAGTGCGAATCAAAATCCAGCACTAATGTATGTGGAAAATATATGAAATCCAGTGCGAGCTGTGCTCTAGCACGATTCATTCTCACAAAATATGATAGATGGCTCTTTAAAAAGGGATGATTTACAAAACATCAAAATCAGCACTATAAAGTGTGCTTAATTCACATCAATTTTAAAATCATTAGCCTATCTATTTATTCTCCTGCTAAACAGCAGTTAAACACTCAAAATAGTGGTTTCCATGCTTTTTACAACTTTTCACAAAAGTTGACTTTTTGACTAACTAAGGGCAAAATCGTAATTTGTCACTATCGGGTCGCAATAATTATTATTCACTTTCTCTGACCCTCAGAGTTTTTAAGTGAATGTAAAAGCAGACGAAAATACGTGCAGGTATCTCTAACTACTCACAAAAGTCCCTTACCTGCAATCACTCAAGAAATTTCATTTTCTCTACGCTGCTCGTTTCAGCAGTCCGATTTATTTCTCTAATACTCTCTGGAGCTGCATATAACCATTTATCAGGTTAATTACACTTTTCCTACTGTATTTCATATAAAATACAGTCTATTTCCCTTAATGGGCTTTAAAAATCCTTAATGGGCCTAATTATGCCTTAAGCCCATTTTCATTTTACTATTCATTTTCGTTGGGCCTATTGGGCTTGTGGGGCCCACTAACTCTTATTGGGCTTGTTCTAGACCCATTACCTCACATTGGGCCTAAAATATTTGAGCTTGGCCCGTTGGGCCTTTCGGCCACATGCCATGACCGAGAGTTACCCATGCCATCGGTTTCACCATGGCATGCCATCCATGCCTATTTGTCTAGCCAATTCACTTAGGCATTTTCACAAACACTTGGTTGGCAACATTCCTAAACATCATGTAGTTCATTTAGGCATTTTATCAAACACCTTGATTGCCAATTAATTACATGTATTAATTAATCCAATTGATTAATTCTAATTATACCATAATTATTAACACATGTACATTAATCCATTTATGCCTTAAAATCATATGGACATAAATCAATATCTCACCAATAACTCTCGGCCTAACCAACATCATAGTGATTAAATATGTTTCAATGCTTAAAACATATACCAATATACTTAAAATCATTCATACATTAACATATATGAAATTGAAAACTAGAAAATATACCAATTGTTGTGTTCACCCTTTAGCTGAATCTTTGAAGGCTCTCGGTTTGCACTCTATGGCTCCTTGATAGCCAATTCCAACATATGTCACTCTCCTTTCAATTTGGAACAACTTCTATGAAGGATGCAAGTTCCAATTATGCCTAATTCCTAGTGATTTCTAGTGAGAGAAAGCTTGAATAATATGTTCCAATGGTTTCTTCTTCTAGCCGAATTTGGTGTGATGAAGATGACAATTGTGTGGCTGAATTTATAAGCCACTTACTTAGCCATTAAGCTTTACTTTCCAGCCATTAAGCTTGACTTTCCAAGCCTTAGCCATGAGTCACCTAATGAGTCACCTTATGAGTCATGGTTAGTTTTAACTATGGTTAGATATTTATCTCATGGGCTTTCCATTTGGGCTTCTCGGTTTGGGCTTTCGGGCTGAAATTTTTACTATGCCTCGGGCCTTTAACTGTCTCAATATTTGGCCAATCAATTGGTCCAACAATTCGGTCTAAAGGACCTAAGAATTTCGATATACGTTTAGTATACCTTAATGGGCTTTAAAATTTTCACCTCAGGCCCATTACGTTTTTAACCATTAAATTAAATCCAAAATCCTTTTGAATAAATTTTCCTTACTTTCGGGGATGATTATCTTGTATTCTGGCCAAGAATATTTTTTCCCAAATTTTTCTCCACACTTAGGTTAATTTTTAACCATGATTAGTCAACTATGGTAAAAGTCCACTTTCTTAACTATAGTTAACTTTTTCCTTAACCATTGACCAAGTTGACTTTTTTTCAAAATTTTGAAAGTGTCATATCTTATGTTTTACACTCTCGTCTTTATGTTTCAACCATTCCCGGTGGATAATTTCACCCGAAACACCTTATCTCGCCAAAAAGGTCCATTTTACCCTTTTTAGCTTTTACTCTCGTTTTCTATGCTCGGGACTAAATCAAGCTGACTTTCCTTCATGAGCTCTCTATACTTTCTTATTTTAAGTTCTTATTTTCAGTCAGAATGATTTAGATTTACTCGGTTTAGCCAGTGACACTTATAGCTCACATTAGGCTTTTTGTGTAGCTTTTGCGTGTTAAATCATTTCACTAACACTTTAAATCTAGTAAATACTCTTCTTATGATTCAACTATAATAACGGAGTGTTCATAAACATAGGAATCATAAGGTACAAGCTACATAAAATCCAGGTCTAACAATCCTCCCCCACTCAGAAAATTTGCTCCTCCAAATTAGAACTAAGTCAGTCATCAAATAGGTGAGGGTACTTCTCTCGCATCAAACTCTTTAGCTCCTAAGTAGCTTCCTCTGAAGTATGATGCTGCCAGAGAATCTTCACTAATCTGATGGTCTTCGATCTCAATACCTTCTCCTTCCTATCCAATATCCGAATCGGTCTCTCAACATATGACATGTCCTCTCGGAGGTGTGGAAGACGTTATGGACACCTGATAAGTCCGGTGGCAATGCCAGCCTATATGTCTTATCTCTCACTCGATCAAGTATCTCAAAAGGTCCAATATAGCGAGGATTTAGTTTCCCTCTCTTCCCAAATCTCGCTATGCCATTGGAAAGAGAAACTCTCAAAAACACGGATTCACCAACTGCAAACTCTAGTGGCCTATGTCTCCTGTCAGCGTAACTCTTCTGTCTGTTCTGAGCTGTCCTCAGTCTCTCTACTATCAAGTGGATGTCCTCAGATGCTTCCGTAACCATGTCAGGAGCAAAAATCTTACGGTTACCCACTTCTTCCCATCCAATAGGGGAACGACATCTACGGCCATATAAAGCCTCATACGGTGCCATCCCGATACTCGAATGATAACTGTTGTTGTAGGCGAACTCGGCTAGTGGTCATCCCAGGAGCCTCTAAAATCTAGCACACATGCTCTCAACATATCCTCCAGAGTCTGTATAGTCCTCTCTGACTGACCATCTGTCTGAGGATGGAAAGCGGTGCTCAAACTCAACTGGGTTCCCATGGCTTCCTGAAAATGTCCCCAAAAGTAGGAAGTGAAGCGGGAATCCCTATCAGAGACTATGCTCACTTGTATACCGTGTAACCTCACTACCTCGTGTACATACAGTTCTACTAATGAACTTAGAGTATCGGTCGCTCTCATAGCTAGGAAGTGGGCTGACTTCGTCAGTCTGTCGACGATCACCCATATAGCATCGTGATTCTTGTGGGTTCTCGATAAACCCATCACGAAATCCATGGTGATATGCTCCCATTTCCATGTCAATATAGGTAGAGGCTGCAATAACCCTGCAGGTTTCTGATGCTCTACCTTCACCTGCTGACATACGAGACACTTTGCCATAAAGTCTGCTACATCTCTCTTCATACCTGACCACCAGTATACCTTCCGGAGGTTCTGATACATCTTGTTACTCCCCGAATGTAACGTATACCTCGACGAATGAGCTTCTGCCAATATCAATCTCCTGAGTCCTAGATCCTTGGGAACACATAATCTACCTCTGAACCTCAGTAGTCCATCAGAACTCAACTCAAAGTCAGTCACTGTACCCTTCTGCATCTGACTACTCACATCCATACAAAATGGATCAGTCTGTTGAGCCACTTTGATCTTGTCCAACAGATCCAGCTCCAAGCGTAGACTAGCTATCACATAGCCTGTATCCATGTCAGAAGGCACGACTCCCAAACTGAGGCTTTCAAACTGCTCTAGCAATTCATGTTCCCTAACCATCATATACGATACCATCCCTAGGCTCTTCCTACTCAAGGCATCATCTACAACGTTAGCCTTACCCGGATGATAAAGTATCTCACAATCGTAGTCCTTCAGAAGCTCTAGCCATCTTCTCTGTCTCATGTTTAGCTCTTTCTGTGAGAACAGATACTTTAGGCTCTTATGGTCAGTAAATATCTGAAACTTCTTGCCATACAAGTAGTGGCGCCATACCTTCAATGCATACACTACTACTGCTAGCTCCAAATCATGGGTCAGATAGTTCTTCTCATGATCCTTCAGTTGTCTGAATCCATAAGCAGCTACATTCCTATCCTGTATCAATACACAGCCCAGTCCCTGATGCGACGCTTCGACATACACTGCAAATCCTCCTAAGCTGGTAGGGATAGTGAGAATCGGAGCGGTGGTCCATCGATGCTTTAACTCCTTAAAACTTTTCTCACAATCTCGTTCCATATGAACGGTACACTCTTTCGAGTAAGACGTGTCAACGGAGTAGCTAACTTCGAAAATCCCTCAACGACTCTCAAGTAGTATCCAGCTAAACCCAGAAAACTCCTGATCTCGGTGACTGTCCTTGGCTGTTCCCACTGAACTATAGCCTCTATCTTAAATGGATCAACTGATACACCATCTCTCGATACAACATGTCCCAAAAACGAGATATGTGACAACCAAAAGTCACACTTACTGAGCTTAGCATATAACTCCTGCTCTCGTAGAGTCTGCAACACGATCCTGAGGTGCTCCTCATGCTCCTCCTTAGATCTCGAATACACCAAGATGTCATCGATAAAGACGATAACAAATTGGTCCAAATATAGCTTGAACACATCGTTCATCAAAGCCATGAAAGCAGCTGGAGCATTCGTCAGTCCGAATGGCATGATCAAGAGCTCATAATGGCCATATCGGGTACGAAATGCTGTCTTGGGTACATCTCCACTCCGAACCTTCAGCTGATGATACCCAGACCTTATGTCAATCTTGGAAAAGACATGTGCTCCCTGAAGCTGATCTAACAAGTTGTCAATGCATGGAAGGGGATACCTATTCTTGATGGTGGCCTTATTCAACAATCGATAATCTATACACAATCGGAGGCTCCCATCATTCTTCCTCACAAATAGAATCGGTGCTCCCCAAGGTGAAACACTCGGTCGAATAAAACCCCTATCCAACAGCTCCTGTAATTGTTTCTTGAGCTCCTCCAGCTCGACTAAGGCCATGCGATATGGTGGTCTCGAAATAGGCTCCGTACCAAGCACCAAATCTATACAGAACTCCATCTCTCTGTCTGGTGGTAACCCTGGCAATTCATCCGAAAAAATATCTGGGTACTCACTGACCACAATAATAACTAACAACTCCGGATGTGCCTTATCCATATCTACCACGTACGCAATGAAAACTTGATATGTTGAAGGTTTTCTAAATCAGCAATCATGTAATAATCATAACTACTCCTTTCATTTATTCTTATTAAACTTTACAACATATCTAGTAGGGTTAGGAAACATAACTGTCTTAGCATAACAATCTAAAACAACATGGTTTGCAGATAGCCAATCCATTCCTAATATTATATCAAAGTCACTCATACTTAGTAATATTAGATTGGCTGTCATCTCCTTATCCCCTACTCTCAATTTACAGTCATTAAATACATATTCTACAACTTGACAACTATTCATTGGCGTACTAATCAACATCATCATACATAATGGTGTACGCTCTACATGTCTTGCTAATTTACATGCAAATGAAGGCGATACAAAAGAATGCGTGGCACTAGGATCAATTAAAACATATGCTTCAATATCATAAATCAGGATGTTACCTCGAATCACATCCGATGAAGCATCAGCTGTCCCTTGGTCCAAAGCATGTACTCGTCCTCGACCCATCACTTGTTTCCCCTTCTCCTCTGTCGTCGCTCTCCCTCTCTGAGAAGACGTACCAGCTGGAGTTCTATCAGGCTCCCTGCTGCTCAGTGGTGCAGTCACAAATGTCTCTGGGCAATCTCTAGCCATATGCCCTTGTTTCCCACATCGAAAACATACAATAGGAGTCAGCGGACATGGTATACTTCCATGTTGTTTACCGCATCTTCTGCACTGATCAATAGTAGGTCTCTGTCCTCCTATGACAATGCCCTTTGCTGGGGCTACAGTCGGATAAGCAGGAGATCTAGCATATCTCTCTCGTGCCTCCTCCATCCGTGATCTCTTATCGAAGAGTTTCTTCCCTCATCGATAACCGAAATCTCTAGCTGGCTTCTTCTTCTGTATATCTCGGCTACGGCTAAACTTACCAAACTCAGAAGCATTCCTCTCGTAATCTTGTTCACACAGTTGCGCCCTGCGTACTGCTTCCTCATATTTTGCTATGTCTAATGGAACCAACCTGGACCGCAGAACTGGTCTCAACCTATCGATAAACCTGTGGACCTTTCTGGCCTCACTATACATAGTATCGGGGTCATATCTCCCTAAGGATAGGAATTGAGTCTCATACTCGTCCACAGATAAACTCCCCTGGTTCAGTCCCAAAAACTCTGCCTGTAGTTTTCGCTGTGCGGTGTTGGGAATAAACTGCCTCCTAAAGGCATCCCAAAATATCTCCCAACTAATGTCTGTGTGTCGAGCTCTCAATATAGGTCGGGTGGACTTCCACCAATGCTCTGTAGCTCCCTTTAGTAGGAACGCAGAAAATGCGACCATCTTTGAGGTCGTACACTCGAAGAATCCATAAAGCTTCTCCATATCTGCCAACCACTCCTCAGTAGCTACAGGGTCCTTAACCCTACTAAAAGATGGAGGTCTAAACTTCTGGAATTCACGCAATCGATATAGATCACATCCGTACCCTAATCCACTACCACCCGAAATTGGTGGGGGTGTTGGAGTATCTACTATCCTCAGTGCATGAGTCGTCTGTGTAGGTGTATCAGGGGCAACTGCCTCTCCTGCCTGTCGCAGCTCCTGCCTCTTGTCCTTGCCTACCTGGCATCGTCTGTGCCAATATCTTGACAATCATCTCAAGACTACGGTCTAATCTCGTAAAGCGCATCTCAGCACACTCGGGTGCTTCAGTAGCACCTGGAGTCTCATGGGTAGGTAATGGTTTGGCAGCAGCTCGTCCCTCGGGTCTATCTCCCTGGCCTCGAGCCCTACCTCTCATAACTCTACCACTACGCATATTTGCCATATAGGCAAAGTTCCTGCATTCATAATAATGAATTAGTCCGTCTCCTATCTGGTATACACAGTTATATCTAAACACAGCACAGTACTATGGGGATGTACACTTTCCTATTTCCTAAAATTGACTCATATCAGACCAACCTCTGCTCTGATACCATTCGGTCAGGACCCGTTCTCGATCCATGACTTTAACCAAAATCACTATAAATTTTTCGCATTTTTAACTTACCTTTCCTCTCTTCAATGGTTAGGCTGTGATTCGATGTTAGAATCCTTACTTACCACATTATCCGTTATCATACATACATGTCAATATTTTGTTACTGACTGTAACTACTTTTATAATACACGTGAGTTTATATAAAAGCTAACACAAATACATTCCCCAAATTATATATCGTATACATCACTGTGCTGTTTCTATGTTTAGATACATAACCGTACAAAATCTGTATACCTGGCGGTCGATAGGAACTAGCGGTGGACTCAGGAATACTATCCCTCAATAGCTCTCATTCTACTGCTTATGCTCTGTAGAGAGATGTAATGAAAGGGCGGGTGAGCATACAATGCGCTCAGTAAGGAAATCAGGCAAGCAAGTAGATATCTACACTATCTACGTAAAATAATGCTATGCCTTGAAAACATTATTTCCTTAACTCACTTTAAAAGCATGTCTTTAAATATATATATGTATACTTGTACAGATTAAATCCCATGTACAAAAATCATGCTTTCTTTCTCAAATGTAGGCATGTAGTGCAAAACAATGCATCTTTATATCAATCATGCCTTTAGATAAATCATGCCATGTATATTTAAATCACAATAAATATGGCATTTAAATCATTCACATCAACAAATCAGAGTCTGACCCATCCCTCAGGTCTGTCCGCAATTTAAATTAGTCAATCAATGTGATATATCATGTGAGACTCTGTGGTGAAATGCAAATAGTATCCTGGACTATGATCATATCCGACATGTGATCCCAAACAACACAGATCTCAATGTACGGGGCATCACTACTGCAACGGAGGGGGGTCAGTCCATCACAACCACCAGCTATATCCTCCTCAACTCCCCAACAACACACGGTACAGTGTACTCCCATGCCACATCCACGGCACAAAGTACTCCCGTGGACCTTACATCACAGTCTGGGTGCCTGCCATAGGTCTTAGCGCTCAAACCATGGAATATCATACCACATCTCTAATACCCTCATGCGGCTATCCTCTCACATAATGTGAAACTTAGTCGCACAAGGATGAGGGCATGAGTTTGTAACATGTATTATATATCACATACAATGCGCGCCTTTGAGTGCGACTCACAGTCGACACTTCGCTCAAGCACTGTTTCACATCACAAACTTAACTCTAGTGTGAGTAAACCTCTAGCAACTAGGTCAATGCATAGTTCATGTATTAAATCAAGTACGAGCAATAGCTCCAGTACCATGCTATGCACAATATCATCAAATTAAGTACGAGCAATAGCTCAAGTACTATGTCATGTATAAATCACGAAGAATCGAGTACGAGCAACGCTCCAACACTCTGTCATGTATATCATGAAAAACTCGAGTACGAGCTAATCGCTCCAGCACTCCGTCATGCATATATCATATAAAATTGAGTACGAGTAATAACTCCAGTACTCTATCATGCATGTCATGAAAATCTAGTGCGAATCAAAATCCAGCACTAGTGTATGTGAAAAATATATGAAATCCATTGCGAGCTGTGCTCCAGCACGATTCATTCTCACAAAATATGATAGATGGCTCTTTAAAAAGGGATGATTTACAAAAAATCAAAATCAACACTATAAAGTGTGCTTAATTCACATCAATTTTAAAATCATTAGCCCATCTATTTATTCTCCTGCTAAACAACAGTTAAACACTCAAAATAGTAGTTTCCATTCTTTTTACAACTTTTCACAAAAGTTGACTTTTTGACTAACTAAGGGTAAAATCGTAATTTACCACTATCGGGTCGCAATAATTATTATTCACTTTCTTTAACCCTTAGAGTTTTTAAGTGAATGTAAAAGCAGACAAAAATACGTGCAGGTATCTCTAACTACTCACAAAAGTCCCTTACCTGCAATCACTCGAGAAATTTCACTTTCTCTGCGCTGCTCATTTCAGCAGTCCGATTTGTTTCTCCAATGCTCTCTGGAGCTGCATATAACCATTTATCAGGTTAATTACACTTTTCCTACTGTATTTCACATTAAATACAATCTATTTTCCTTAATGGGCTTTAAAAATCCTTAATGGGCCTAATTATGCCTTAAGCCCATTTTCATTTTACTATTCATTTTTGTTGGGCCTATTGGGCTTGTGGGGCCCATCAGATCTTATTGGGCTTGTTCTAGACCCATTACCTGACATTTGGCCTAAAATATTTGGGCTTGGCCCATTGGGCCTTTCGGCCACATGCCATGACTGAGAGCTACCCATGCCATCGATTTCACCATGGCATGCCATCCATGCCTATTTGTCTAGCCAATTCACTTAGGCATTTTCACAAACACTTGGTTGGCAACATTCCTAAACATCATGTAGTTTATTTAGGCATTTTATCAAACACCTTGATTGCCAACTAATTACATTTATTAATTAATCCAATTGATTAATTCTAGTTATACCATAATTATTAACACATGTACATTAATCCATTTATGCCTTAAAATCATATGGACATAAATCAATATCTCACCACTAACTCTCGGCCTAACCAACATCATAGTGATTAAATATGTTTCAATGCTTAAAACATATACCAATATACTTAAAATCATTCATACATTAACATATATGAAATTGTAAACAAGAAAATATACCAATTGTTGTGTTCACCCTTTAGCCGAATCTTTGAAGGCTCTTGGTTTGCACTCTATGGCTCCTTGATAGCCAATTCCAACATATGTCACTCTCCTTTCAATTTGGAACAACTTCTATGAAGGATGCAAGTTCCAGTTATGCCTAATTCCTAGTGATTTCTAGTGAGAGAAAGCTTGGATAATATGTTTCAATGGTTTCTTCTTCTAGCCGAATTTGGTGTGATGAAGATGATAAT
This sequence comes from Firmiana major, assembly GCA_033439115.1. NCBI lineage: Eukaryota > Viridiplantae > Streptophyta > Magnoliopsida > Malvales > Malvaceae > Firmiana > Firmiana major. The sequence continues at coordinate 28,900,035 of CM065912.1, forward strand.
GGTGTGGCTGAATTTATAAGCCACTTACTTAGCCATTAAGCTTTACTTTCCAGCCATTAAGCTTGACTTTCCAAGTGATAATTCTATTTTTTATAGAATTATTTGTGCTTAAATTCCTAATTATTTACTTAAATCCCCTTATTAATTCATTAATAATCCCCTTATTTAATTAAAATTCCTTATTGTGTAGATAAATTAAATCCAGATGAAATTTAGTCGTTTTAGACGAAATTGGGCTGAAAACGGGCTAAAAGAGACTGGACCACTTCTAATTTGCAGACCGAGTCACCAGTCGTTTGGACACGCGTGATACCAGGTGTCGATATTTTATTTGCTCTGAAATGATAAGATCAACAGACACCGAGCGAATATTCTAGAAGGCACACGCTGGGCCACATCGCACAGCTAATTGGACAAAAAGACTGATGACGTGGAAATATCTACTCTGCAGCAAATCAAAGGAAGACAAGTGGCCAAACAATGCCAACTCATCTAGGATGACAATTTACCATTGTACCCCTATGATTTGTGTATAAATACAGCATGGTGGCAATTGAAAAATCAAGTAGTTTTTAGAGTAGAATAGGAGTAGGAGTAGTGTAGGTTAAGGTAGAATAGCTTTAGATTTATTTTCCTTGTTATTTTCTTTTCCCGTTAGTAAGTTCTTCAATTGTTTTACTGTTCATTTCTTTTCATGAAGCTTTGTTCATTTTAATGAAAAGCATCTTTCAGTTTCCTTTCAAGCCCAATTTTTAATCACCAAATCTTTCATTTGCTAATGTTGGTTCACAATGATTGTTCCTTATTTAAGCTCTCGGTTTCTTCATTATTGTTTTCAACAGTTTTTCATCATTTAATTTTCAAGCTCTCGGTTCTCCATTGTTTTCTAAGCTCTCAGTGTTCTTTGCTATTACTTGCTTTCTAAGAGCTGCTGAGTACGGGATGAGGATGGTCGCGTAAGGAGTGTTCAGAATTAGGAAAAGGCACAAGCTGTCAACATGGGTGCAGTAGCATGATGTGTAGGTGGTAGCTGAAGTTGTGAAGGATGTAGAGCTTTGTGTTTAAGTCCGTCGGGTTTCATTTATAAGAGGTAGTGCAGTGATGGATACAGCAATCAGAATTTGCACAAGTCTAGCACGAGTTGCAGAGCAGGGAAGCAAGACTCGTGCTGAGTTGATCATGGCAGCACAGTACGGTGTATACGGGATAAGTTGCTCTGCCGAGAATAGACGAGGACATGAAGCTGAGGCAGAAGCAGACAGAATTGCAGGACGCAACGGCCAGCACCTGAAAACAGAACTGCAGGAGCAGAGGCAGAAGCAGCAGCACACCCGAGCAGGCCAGCTGGAACGTGCAGCAACAACGGCAGTACACACCGGGAGACAGCACAGCAGGAGCAGAGGCGAGAATGGCAGAAGCATTTCCACGCGGGAAGCTGCTGGAGAAGACAGCACAACAGTGCCTATTCGGGACCACTTACTGTTTTATGGCCTAAGGCCATGTTTGGCACATCCTTCCCTTTCACTTAATTAGTTAATGCATTTACATTGTTTGCTTTTATTAGTTGTTAATTAGGTTAGTTAATTCTAGTGTTTTAGTTTGTAAATTTCATTTTTAGTCTTAGTTTTTATTAAATAGTTAATTTTATATTTATGTGTTAGGACTTTAATTTAGTTGCAATCTAGATTAATTGTGTTCATGCATTGTTAGTTAATTTGCTTTCAATTTAATTTGTTAGGATTAGTTGCTTTGTTTACATAGTTTAACTTAGATTTAATTTAGTTGCTTTTTATTTTAAGCTTATTTAATTTTAGTTTAATTAGTTTTATTGTTTAAATTGCGTTTTATTTTAATTACGTTGATTAGTTTTAACTGTTTTAATTTTCTTTTGTAGGTTGTTTTTAATAGCTTGGAGTATTGTAAGTACTTTGAGCTCAGTTTTATTTTATTTAGTGTTTATTATTTTACTTTAATTTTAGCCTTGTAGACCACCAATTAATACTTCATAATTTGCTAGGATATACTTAGGGTAAAAGTAACCAGTAGTTAATTAGGCTAACAACTTCTCTGTGGGACGATATCTCGGGACTCAAATCCCATTATTACTTGGACGACCCGTGCACTTGCGGATAAGATACCCTTAGGGCTCGATCAAGTTTTTGGCGCCGTTGCCGGGGAAGTTTAATTAGTCTTTAGTTAATATCGGTGAAATTATGCTTAGGTGTAATTCTAGCTTGTAAATATTTATGGTGTAAATATTTAGAGCCTTAGCTTAGGTTAGTTAGATTTTCTCTTAATTAAAATTTAAAAAAAAATTTTAAAAAATAAAAATAAAAATTTTAAGGACTTTTCGATGATTGCAAGCGTAGAGCCAGAAATTTTGATTGCTTTCTTCTAGATCCTAAAATCGAACGAAAAATTCAAAAGGACTCTAGGAAATTTATAGCTCCGCTGCAAAACATCATGACAGAAAATAGGAAAATTAGGACAGTCGGAGATTATGCAATGCCGACGATGGGGGGGTATCATTCCGGCATTAGGCCACCAGCTGTCCATGCAAACAATTTTGAAATTAAGCCCGCAATCATCCAGATGATCCAAACATCTTTGCAGTTCAGTGGGCTTCCTCACGATGACCCACATGCTCACCTTGGGCAATTCTTGGACTTGTGCAACACATTTAAATATAATGGATTATCTGACGATGCTGTTAGGCTTAGATTATTCCCCTTCTCACTAAGGGATAGGGCGAGACACTGGTTAACCTCTCTGCCTCCAGGATCAATTTCTACATGGGATGAGTTAGCCCATCAATTTCTATCTAAGTTTTTCCCTCCCTCTAGAATGGCCCAACTCCGTAGTAATATATCTTCCTTTGCTCAGTACGACTCTGAACTCTTTACGAAGCATGGGAACGATATAAGGAGCTTCTTAGGAAGTGCCATCACCATGGCCTACCTTTGTGGTTGCAAGTCCAGACCTTCTACCACGGACTTACAAGCCCAAATAGGACCGTTGTTGACACTGCGGCAGGTGGAGCCCTGATGTACAAAACAGAGGAGGAAGCTTACGAGCTTTTAGACAAGATGGCGGCTAACAACTATTTGTGGTCCTCGGAGAGGCAAATGCTAAAGAAGCCAGCGGGTATTTATGAGCTCGACACACTGTCTACCTTAACCTCTCAAATCGTTAATCTTACGAAGAAGGTAGAGTCGCTCAGTACCCAGCATAATCCTCCTACCAGTCCTAATCCAATTTATTCTGTTCAAAGTCCTTTTCCTTCCTGCGAGCTGTGTAGTGGTACCCACTCTGTAGATAGGTGTCCGCTCAACTTAGAATCGGTTCAGTATGTTGCTCCCCCTACGCAACAGAACAACCCTTTTTTCAAACACCTATAATTCAGGGTGGAGGAACCATCCTAACTTCTCCTGGAGCCAAAACCAAGGGCAAACTTCTAATCCCATATCTGTAGGACCCCCTAGTTTTCAAGCTCCACCGGTTCAGGTACCACCACAGCCGCAATTTCAATTTCCACACCATCCACATCATCCATCCCCACCTCAATTTCAATATCATCCATCACCACGACCACCACCACCACCACCACTCATGCAGCCTGTGAGATCTGAGAATTTTAGACATATTTTAATGATGTAATAAGAATTTGAAGTGTAATTTATTGAGCTAAGTGAATTGTGGGAATTATAATTGGAGATTGATATGTTAAGTGTGTAAAATAAATGTGAAACTATGAGGACAGATCGATCTGGGAGAAGGAGAGATCGATCTGGTGAGCTATAAACGACAAGGAATGAGGAATTTAAGGAGCAGATCGATCTCCAATGGAAGAGGATCGATCTCCTTATGAATCTGTTTGAGAGAAGATCGATCTCATGAGGAAGAGATCGATCTCCAAATGATTTTGTTTGGGAGAAGATCGATCTCCTTAGGAGCAGATCGATCTCATAAAGCCATAAAGAGATCGATCTCACCCCTCGACAGATCGATCTCCTAGGCATAAAATTGCCCAGATCGTTCCCAAAATTCAAACGCAGATCGATCTCATCAAGAGGCAGATCGATCTCCTACCTCCAGTCTATATAAGGGACCCGTGTTTTCTCCTGCAATTTCACTTTCTCTCTCTTCCAACCCCCATTTTTTCGAAAACCTAACTTTCTCACTCATCCAAATCCCCCATTTTCGGCCGAATCAGCTGTTGTGGCAAGAAGAAAAGTTGTTCCTCATCAAAGGGAGAACAACATACTTGGAAATCGAAAGACGGATCGGATCGAGGCAAGAGATAAACTCTCCATAAGCTTTGAGTAATTTTTAAACCTCGATCTTGATATTTGAGATGATTTTGATGTTATTGGTGGTTGTCATTGCGTCGAAATAGTTGAGAAAGGATTAGGGATTGATGAAATTGCAATGTAGTTGGAGTAATGTAGATATTTGGTAATTTTGAGAGTTTGTGCTATAAATGGAAATATAGACAATGTGATGAATTAGCATAGATAATTGGCATGAGAGATATAGGACGTTGAGCTATTGTGAATGAGGTTGTAGTTTAGGGTTGAGTTACGAGAATAAAGAGATTTGAGGAGTTATGAGCAATTATACTCGATTTTGAGAATTGAGATTGAGGAGATAATTGAGTATTGATGTTTTAACATCGTTTGGACAGCTCGGGAGTTCCAGAGTGGAATGCGAGGTTAGTCCGTGATACGGGGGAAACGATTGCACTATACGAGGTGCAAAGAGGTAAGGGAAATCTAAACCATTTGTGTATGTGATTTGTAAACTATTTTAGCATGAATTGTGGTTTATAAAACAAGCATGTTGAGTTTTGTGTTGAGATTTAATTGCACACGATTTTATAGCCGGTTGGAGCCCAATGTTTTTATGAGTTTATAACTGGGCTCTACGTTAAGGCAATATTGAGATTTGAGAAATGTGTGCGTGTGCTTTGCCGGTTGGAACTCGGTTTTATTACATTTTGTGTTGAGTACAAAACGATTTCAAATGAGTTTTATGAGAGAAAAACCATTACGAGTTCTACGTGAAGGCAAACTAGTCTTATGTGATAAGACTTAGGTGTGTAGTTGTGAGTACACACCGGGCATTGCTCTGGTAGCATGTAAGCCCGATTTCTTCTCCGTTCTGGTAACGTGAGAATAACCCATTGGTGGCTGTGCCACGTTATACCCCATTGGTGGCTGTGCCACGTTGAGAAACCTCATTGGTGGCTGTGCCACGTTATACCCCATTGGTGGCTGTGCCACGTTGAGAAACCCTATTGGTGGCTGTGCCACGTTATACCCCATTGGTGGCTGTGCCACGTTGAGAAACCCCATTGGTGGCTGTGCCACGTTATACCCCATTGGTGGCTGTGCCACGTTGAGAAACCCCATTGGTGGCTGTGCCACGTTATACTTCATTGGTGGCTGTGCCACGTTGAGAAACCCCATTGGTGGCTGTGCCACGTTATACCCCATTGGTGGCTGTGCCACGTTGAGAAACCCTATTCTGTGGCTATGCCATGCGAGAAATTAAATCTGTGGCTACGCCACGCGAGAAATTAAATCAGTGGCTTTGCCAAGTGTGTTTTGTGGCTATGCCACGCGAGAATTTAAAACAGTGGCTATGCCACGTGTGTTTAGTGGCTGTGCCACGTGCATTATTTTTACTGTGATTTTATCACGTTATTTGAGAAAACGTTTAACGTGTTATTTTCACATGCTTTGTTATTGCTCTAGAGTGAGCCTTTTACTTCATGTTTTTACATGACTTGAGACATGAGAATGTCGTTTTGAGTATTTTCATGCTATGGTTTTCAAATGAGTTTCACATACAAATAAACCTTTTGTGATGTGTATTTTGGTTTATGAAATGAGTTCCTTACCCCCTTTACTGAGCGATTTAGAAGCTCACCCTGTTTTCCTTTTCCCCCCAGAGTTCTTCAAGTGAAAAAGGATCTGTCATGCCCCGCTTTCGGGAACCCTTCTCTCCATACACTCTCTACTACGGTTGGGCTGTGAGAAGATGCAATTACTAAAAATTTATTTATTTACAGCGAAATATTTAAAACTTTAATTCACACTCCCAGGTGTGTGTGTAAATACACAAAATTAATTGTATAAATACCATGTGCTTACATATCATCCCCATAATACTGATTACAATTCCAAGATATAACTGTGCGATACAATATATTAGATACAAAATACTCGTGTATACAAATCTTATACCTTTGCGGATTGTGGGAGCTGTTCAACACAAAAGACTTAGAGATCACCGCTCGCTTACTTCTCAGTACCTGGAGGGGAAAAATAGTGGGATGAGCAAACCACGGCTCAGTAAGGAAATGTATGCTAGCAGGCAGATATCGTACTACCTACATAGCCCATGCATGCATAAACCAAAACCATGTTTTCGTTATAAATGGAAATATCGTACGAACAATGCATTTAAACACATATTTCTCAATAGCATTTTCGTGTAAATCAAATGTCAAACTTCCATTTAAAACATGCTCGTAAATAGTGCCCTCATGGCACGAATGTGAAATCAGAGATTTATTAAAACATGAAATCTCTTTCACTTCTCAAATCATTCTTTCTCGTAAGTCTCTTTCTTTTCTGAGATTGTCTCTATTTCTCGAATCTCTGAGACAGGCATGGAATTTTAGGCAATCAAAAATCCACGACTTATGGCCACAGTCAGTGATCCCAGGCCTCACTGATCGGGTGTGCACAGGGTATCACTTCGCCTAAAGGGGGATGGGTCAGTCCTACCCTCCGGCTCATTTCAATCCACATCTCCTCGTATACTCACAGTGAAGATACATCGTGTGTCATCTACGCGATACTCGTACTCACGTGCACCCAGCACGGTACATAGTATACCAACGGGTGACTACACTGTTCTACGTACAACCGTGGACCCAAGTCCATACTCCAACTCCGATGGACTTTTTATCCTTAAACCATGTCTCATATACCAGGCGAGCAAGCAGCGTGACACACAGTCAACGCAAAGCTCCAGCGCGGTACGATCTATCGTTAAGGCCCAGCCCGTTCAATTGGCCGTCGGCTGGTATCCCCTTGGGTCCCAGACCCCCAGGTTTACCTTAACTCAACAAAACAGGTGCGAGCAAAGTTCCCACACTTTCTCAAAACCCTCGTGCGAGTTAAAACTCCCGCACGGTACATACAGCATGCCTCTTCATGCTAAAACATGTAAAATTAGCCAACCTATCATCAACATTTCTCAATCATCAATAACAATATAAAATTGAGAAAATCATTGAAAACATGTATATCATGCTATTTCCTTACCCTATCCCATTTCTCAATACATATATATACATCATAGTACTTTTTATACTTCCACATCATTTCATAAACTTATAATATCGTACTAGTCCTAGCAATATGTCTACGAAATTGATGTAATTACGTACGAACATCTCTATAGCTAACACACAGTCCCTTACCTCGTTTTACTTGTGTGCAACTATCCGCCTTTATGCTTCTTGCGTTCTCATCTCGACTTGCTCCGGCGTATCATCCGAAACTGAAATTCATCCACCAACATTTGAGTTAATGTTTCTAACTCTTATTCAACTAAGCATTTATCCAATGCCTTAATTACACATTTTTACCCTTTGTGGTAAATCTCCCAATTTATCCCAATATCAACATTTCCAAACCATTTCCACAACATACTCATCCACTCAAGATATCTCATTCATCATAAACACTTCCACACTCCACTTTCTCACACTTGACTATTTCTAAGTCATATTCATTTCATACCATTCTAAGTAGTTCTATCATGTCTATGCATACTAACCATTTCCCATATCAATATCCAAACCAATGTACTTGGGTATTTGCATTAGAAACTTACCTCATTGGATTTCCTCTTACTCCAATTAGGATTGCCCTCTATTTCTTCAATCCTTCAAATGGGGAAATGCCTCTAGACTATGTTGTTCTTCTCTTTGATGTGAACAACTTTGTCTCTAATAGCCTCTCCTTAAATCTCACTGAAAATGGCTGGATTTAGGAGTGAGAAACTAGATTTCTTTGAGTTGAAGTGAAATGGAAATGTTTGTCCTGAAATTCTGATGATCCAACTGCTCCCATTTATAGTTTTGACTTGATGAGATCGATCTTCCTTGGGTGGAGATCGATCTGTTCCTCAAAAATCCCTCTTTTCTGAGACGTTTTAAAGGTAGGAGATCGATCTGTTGAGACTGGAGATCGATCTGCTTTCAAACAGAAGCTTAAGGAGATCGATCTGGTCTTATGGGAGATCGATCTGCTTCCAACCCGAGAGCTAAGGAGATCGATCTGGTCTTAGGGGAGATCGATCTGCTCCCTTCCATTTTGCACATAAGAGCATTCTGGCTCTCCCAGATCGATCTGGCCTTCACAAATTCCAGATTTCTTGCAGTTTTTCTGCAACAACCCTTACCAAACACCCTTAATTTGCTACCATGATCATTTCCTCATTCATTCATCTTTGAGACTTGAAAATGGGATTCATCCTCACTACATACACATTAAAACTTATGTAGAATCTTTGTATGACCAAATATATACGATATTACTCGAATGGAAATATACACTTATGTAAATCTTTCCTTCCATTTTACCATACTACTCATATCCCATTTCGATCACATTCTTCTCGTTTCAAGTTTATTTCTTCCTACTCATTCGTAATGCAACTTGTACGTATAATCACAATTCTTACTACAAGTGCATACATAATCTTATAAACTTACATTGCATACACTTCACATTACAATACATCATCTTACTTATGATTTTATTTACATTCCATGTTCCTATATACATAGCTATACATGTACGGGATCTCACATTCTCCCCCACTTAAAGAATTTGTTTTTCCAAATTAGAACCAATTCAATCTGTGAATAACTCGGGATACTTTTCCCGCATCAAACTTTCCAGTTCCCATGTGGCCTCTTCTATAGTGTGATGTTGCCACAAAACCTTAACCAATGAAATCGTCTTGTTCCGGAACACCTTCTCTTTCCTGTCCAACACCCTGATCGGTCTCTCGACATACGACATATCTTTCTTGAGCTCCAACGGCTCATAACTAATTACATGTGTCGGATCCGGGTAGTACTTTCGAAGCATAGAAACGTGGAAGACATTGTGGACTTCTGCTAGCTCAGGTGGTAAGGCTAGCCTATATGCTCCTTCTCCCACTCTATCCAAAATCTCGAAGGGACCAATGTAACGAGGACTTAATTTTCCTTTCTTCCCAAACCTCATTATTCCCTTAGAAGGAGATACTTTCAAAAATACGGACTCGCCAACATCAAACTCAAATGGTCTCCGTCTCCTGTCAGCGTAGCTCTTTTATCGACTTTGAGCTGTTCGCAACCTCTCGCATATTATCTGAACATCCTCGGAGGCTTGCTTAACCAAATCGGGAGCGAGCAATTGTCTGTCACCAACTTCTTCCCAACTAATGGGCGATCGGCATCTACGACCGTATAGTGCCTCATAAGGGGCCATACCAATACTTGAGTGATGACTGTTATTGTAGGCGAACTCAATCAATGGCAAGTGATCGTCCCATGAGCCTCTAAAATCCAGCACACACGCTCTCAACATATCCTCCAAGGTCTGTATAGTCCTCTTTGACTGACCATCTGTCTGAGGATGAAAAGCGGTGCTAAAACTCAACTGGGTCCCCATCGCTTCCTGGAAATGTCCCCAAAAGTGGGAAGTGAAGCGGGCATCCCTATCAGAAATAACACTCACTGGGACTCCATGCAATCTCACTATTTCTTGCACATACAGGTTCGCCAGTGCACTCAATGTATCAGTAGATCTCATGGCTAAGAAATGTGCCGATTTCGTTAACCGATCTACTATCACCCATATCGCATCATGGTTCTTACGGGTTCTCGGTAACCCCATCATAAAATCCATGGTGACATGCTCCCACTTCCATGTTGGTATCGATAGAGGTTGTAATAATCCTCCTGGTTTCTGATGTTCGACTTTTACTTGCTGAAAAATGAGACATCTAGCGATATACTCAGCTATGTCTCTCTTCATTCCAGACCACCAATATGCTTTTCGGAGATTTTGATACATCTTACTACTCCCCGGGTGTATCGTGTATCTCGACGAGTGTGCCTCTGATAAGATCAGCTTTCTCAGCTCTAAATCCTTAGGGACACATATTCTATTTCTAAACCTTAGTATTCCATCTGGACTCAATATAAAATCAGCACCCTTCCCTTTTCGGATTTGGCTAATCATGACAATACACCATTGATAAATTTGCTAAGCTTGTCGGATTCTCTCAATCAACTCCGGTTCTAATCTCAAGCTAGCAATGATCCCATAGCTGCCAATCTCAGGTAGGGTCATATCCAGACTAAGGTTCGTGAATTGTTCCAACAACTCGTGCTCTCTAACCATCATATGTGATACCAACCCAAGACTCTTCCGACTCAATGCATCGGCAACCACATTTGCCTTCCCCGGGTGGTACAAGATCTCACAATCGTAGTCCTTGAGGAGTTCCAACCACCTCCTCTGTCTCATGTTTAACTCCTTTTGTGAGAATAGATATTTCAGACTCTTATGATCCGTAAAGATCTGAAATCTCTCACCATATAAGTAGTGGCGCCATATCTTCAATGCAAACACTACGGCCGCTAACTCCAAATCGTGAGCGGGGTAGTTCTTCTCATGATCTTTCAACTGCCTAGATCCATAAGCTACTACCCTTCCATCTTGCATCAAAACACAGCCTAGTCCTTGATGCGAAGCATCTGTATACACCGAGTAATTCCCTGAACTGTTAGGGATGATAAGAACTGGCGAGGTAGTTAATCTGCGCTTAAGTTCCTGAAAACTCCTCTCACAAGCTTCATCCCATAAAAACTCCACACTTTTCTTCGTAAGACGTGTCAATGGAGCAGCTAATCTAGAGAAACCCTCTACAAATCTTCTGTAGTAACCAGCCAATCCCAGAAAACTTCTGATCTCTGTGACTGTCCTAGGTTGTTCCCACTGAACAACTGCCTCAATCTTGGATGGGTCTACTGACACCCCATCCTTTGATATAACATGGCCTAGAAAAGAAATCTGTTCTAGCCAAAAGTCACATTTGTTAAGCTTGGCATATAACCTTCTCTCTCGGAGGGTTTGCAAAATAATCCTTAAGTGCTGCTCATGCTCTTCTCTGGACCTTGAATATACCAATATATCATCAATGAAGATAATTACGAATTGGTCCAGGTATGGCTTGAATACTTCATTCATTAGAGCCATAAAAGCTGCCGGCGCATTGGTCAACCCAAAAGGCATCACTAAGAATTCGTAATGGCCATAGCGGGTACGAAATGCTGTCTTGGGCACATCCTCCTTCCGAATCTTCAATTGATGATACCCAGACCTCAGATCTATCTTGGAGAAGATCTGCGCTCCCCGAAGCTGATCCAATAAATCGTCAATGCGTGGCAAGGGGTACTTATTCTTGATGGTAGCCTTGTTTAACATCCGATAGTTAATACACAATCTGAGGCTCCCATCTCTCTTCTTCACAAACAATACCGGGGCTCCCCATGGTGAGACACTCGATCTTATGAACCCCTTCTCTAACAACTCTTGCAGCTGTTTCCTTAATTCCTCTAACTCAACTGAGGCCATCCTATATGGTGACTTCGATATTGGTTCGGTTCCCGACGTCAAGTCTATACCGAATTTCGTTTCGCTATCAGGTGGCAATCCTGGTAGATCATCTGGAAAGACATCAGGGAATTCTCTGACCACTGAGATGTCCTCCATATCTGGATGTACTTTGTTCAAATCCACCACATAAGCAACAAAACCTTCAAAACAACACTCAAGCCATTTATACCAAAGTACTTTACTTACTACAAAATTTAAGATTTCATTTCTTCTCTTAAAATCTTACAACACATTCTTCAGGTAGAGAAAACTTAATGGTCTTAGAACGACAGTCTATGACAGCATGATTGGCGGCTAACCAATCCATTCCTAAAATTACATCAATGTCATACATATTCAATAAAATCAAGTTGGCTGTCATGCACTTATCTCCCACCCTCACTTTACAATCTTTATACACTTGTTCAACTAATTGGCTCACTCTCATGGGAGTACTTATTAGTAAAGTCCTACTCAAGTATGTGGGCTCTACAAAACCTTTTAACTTAGATGCACATGCAGGCGATATGAAGGAATGCGTAGCACCAAAATCAAACAAAGCAATAACCTCTAGATTGAAAATCAAGATTGTACCTTTTATCACTTCAGAAGAGGTATCAGCCGATGCCTGGTCTATCGCATACACCCTGCCTTGACCCACAACTTGTTTTCCTTTTTCTTCAGCCGAGGCTTTCTTTCTTGCAGGAGGTGCAACTGTAGGAACCCTCTCTGGCTCTTTACCCCTTTGTGGAATTGCCTCAACTATCTCCGGGTACTCTCTGGCATAATGTCCAAAGTTACCACATCTGAAGCATCGGGCACCCTGAAGATGACATGGCCTACCACCATGGTATCGACCGCATAGCCTACACTGATCTGTAGTCGGTCGGGGTCCACCAATCACTATACCCCTGGCTGGTGTCTGAGTCAGAGGCATAAAAGGTCTAACAACCTTCTTCTGGAACTCATCTACCTCTCTCCGACGTTTACTCATGAATTTTCGACCAAATTTGGCACTCTTGCCATCTCCCATCTTCCTCGGTCCCTTGTCCTTACCCCAACTAAACTCAAAAATCTGCAAGTCATGATCTTGCTCACATAACTGGGCCCGTCGCACAGCCTCTCTATATGTAGCGGCATCAAATGGGGCCAACTTCGCTCGGATCGAAGGCCTCAGTCCATCTACAAATCTACGGACTCTGATAGCCTCACTCCTGATCGAGTCTGGATCATATCTGCCCAGTGAAGTGAATCGTGACTCGTACTCATCAACTATTTGATTCCCTTGAGTCAGATTCAGAAATTCCATCTGTAGTCTCCGTCGAGCAGTATCTGGGATGTATTGCTCTCTGAAAACGTCCAAGAACATATCCCAAGTGATAACCATTCCTTGAGCTCTTAACATCGGCCTGACGGACTTCCACCAGTGCTCTGCTTCGCCTCTCAATACAAAGGCCGTAAGCGCTACTCTCTCCGTAGCTGAACATCTACAGAAGTCGAATAACTTCTCCATTTGACTGATCCAATCCTCAGCCACCGTCGGATCCTTTACCCCGCTAAACGAAGGAGGCTTAAAGTCCATAAAATGCCTCAACCTTTCCATGTCGCAATCATATCCATACCTCAAATCATCATCATGCTGATGTGGGGCTACCGGAGGAGGTACAGGTCGAATATGAGGTTCCCGTGGCCTAGCCGGTTCAGCTTGCGCAGGTGCAACATTCTCAGGTTCAGGTGCAGCTGTTGGGGGATTCGGTGCAGCCTGTCCCGCTGTACCAGGTGTACCCTCAAACCTAGCCATGATCTGACCCATCATGGTCATCATCGTGCGCATGTCTTCCTCCAATCGAGTGATTCGAGGATCAGAAGCCTCTAATTGTTCCTGGGGCTCATGACTAGAGGATGATCTACTGTGCCTCTCAGTCCTGTCATTTTGCCCTCGAGCCCTCGAGCTCTCTCCCCTCTTGCGGTGTCTCTCAGGCATAACTCACTAGCCTGATAACTTTCCTGCGTTATAACAAACATTTAATTTACTACCAGCTCCGTATACACATTTGTATCTAAATATCGCACAGTAACTTGAGGATGTATGTTTTCTTAGTCCTAAGCATCAACTCACATCAGACCAACCATGCTCTGATACCAAGCCTGTCATGCTCCGCTTTCGGGAACCCTTCTCTCCATACACTCTCTTCTACGGTTGGGCTGTGAGAAGATGCAATTACTAAAAATTTATTTATTTACAGCGAAATATTTAAAACTTTAATTCACACTCCCAGGTGTGTGTGTAAATACACAAAATTAATTGTATAAATACCATGTGCTTACATATCATCCCCATAATACTGATTACAATTCCAAGATATAACTGTGCGATACAATATATTAGATACAAAATACTCGTGTATACAAATCTTATACCTTTGCGGATTGTGGGAGCTGTTCAACACAAAAGACTTAGAGATCACCGCTCTCTTACTTCTCAGTACCTGGAGGGGGAAAATAGTGGGATGAGCAAACCACGGCTCAGTAAGGAAATGTATGCTAGCAGGTAGATATCGTACTACCTACATAGCCCATGCATGCATAAACCAAAACCATGTTTTCGTTATAAATGGAAATATCGTACGAACAATGCATTTAAACACATATTTCTCAATAGCATTTTCGTGTAAATCAAATGTCAAACTTCCATTTAAAACATGCTCGTAAATAGTGCCCTCATGGCACGAATGTGAAATCAGAGATTTATTAAAACATGAAATCTCTTTCACTTCTCAAATCATTCTTTCTCGCAAGTCTCTTTCTTTTCTGAGATTGTCTCTGTTTCTCGAATCTCTGAGACAGGCATGGAATTTTAGGCAATCAAATATCCACGACTTATGGCCGCAGTCAGTGATCCCAGGCCTCACTGATCGGGTGTGCACAGGGTATCACTTCGCCTGAAGGGGGATGGGTCAGTCCTACCCTCCGGCTCATTTCAATCCACCTCATCTCCTCGTATACTCACGGTGAAGATACGTCGTGTGTCATCTACGCGATAATCGTACTCACGTGCACCCAGCACGGTACATAGTATACCAACGGGTGACTACACTGTTCTACGTACAACCGTGGACCCAAGTCCATACTCCAACTCCGATGGACTTTTTATCCTTAAACCATGTCTCATATACCAGGCGAGCAAGCAGCGTGACACATAGTCAACGCAAAGCTCCAGCGAGGTACGATCTATCATTAAGGCCCAGCCCGTTCAATTGGCCGTCGGCTGGTATCCCCTTGGGTCCCAGACCCCCAGGTTTACCTTAACTCAACAAAACAGGTACGAGCAAAGTTCCCGCACTTTCTCAAAACCCTCGTGCGAGTTAAAACTCCCGCACGGTACATCAAGGCTTTAAATCGGGTGTGAGCTAACGCTTCAACACCAAATCTCATCTCAAAACTGATAGATGGCTATTTTCTCTTTTAAAACTCAAAACACGTTTATTCATACAGCATGCCTCTTTATGCTAAAACATGTAAAATTAGCCAACCTATCATCAACATTTCTCAATCATCAATAACAATATAAAATTGAGAAAATCATTGAAAACATGCATATCATGCTATTTCCTTACCCTATCCCATTTCTCAATACATATATATACATCATAGTACTTTTTATACTTCCACATCATTTCATAAACTTATAATATCGTACTAGTCCTAGCAATATGTCTACGAAATTGCTGTAATTACGTATGAACATCTCTATAGCTAACACACAGTCCCTTACCTCGTTTTACTTGTGTGCAACTATCCGCCTTTATGCTTCTTGCGTTCTCATCTCGACTTGCTCCGGCGTATCATCCGAAACTGAAATTCATCCACCAACATTTGAGTTAATGTTTCTAACTCTTATTCAACTAAGCATTTATCCAATGCCTTAATTACACATTTTTACCCTTTGTGGTAAATCTCCCAATTTATCCCAATATCAACATTTCCAAACCATTTCCACAACATACTCATCCACTCAAGATATCTCATTCATCATAAACACTTCCACACTCCACTTTCTCACACTTGACTATTTCTAAGTCATATTCATTTCATACCATTCTAAGTAGTTCTATCATGTCTATGCATACTAACCATTTCCCATATCAATATCCAAACCAATGTACTTGGGTATTTGCATTAGAAACTTACCTCATTGGATTTCCTCTTGCTCCAATTAGGATTACCCTCTATTTCTTCAATCCTTCAAATGGGGAAATGCCTCTAAACTATGTTGTTCTTCTCTTTCATGTGAACAACTTTGTCTCTAATAGCCTCTCCTTAAATCTCACTGAAAATGGCTGGATTTAGGAGTAAGAAACTAGATTTCTTTGAGTTGAAGTGAAATGGAAATGTTTGTCTCGAAATTCTGATGATCCAACTGCTCCCATTTATAGTTTTGACTTGATGAGATCGATCTTCCTTGGGTGGAGATCGATCTGTTCCTCAAAAATCCCTCTTTTCTGAGACGTTTTAAAGGTAGGAGATCGATCTGTCGAGACTGGAGATCGATCTGCTTTCAAACAGAAGCTTAAGGAGATCGATCTGGTCTTATGGGAGATCGATCTGCTTCCAACCCGAGAGCTAAGGAGATCGATCTGGTCTTAGGGGAGATCGATCTGCTCCCTTCCATTTCGCACATAAGAGCATTCTGGCTCTCCCAGATCGATCTCTCATCCTATGAGATCGATCTGGCCTTCACAAATTCCAGATTTCTTGCAGTTTTTCTGCAACAACCCTTACCAAACACCCTTAATTTGCTACCATGATCATTTCCTCATTCATTCATCTTTGAGACTTGAAAATGGGATTCATCCTCACTACATACACATTAAAACTTGTGTAGAATCTTTGTATGACCAAATATATACGATATTACTCGAATGGAAATATACACTTATGTAAATCTTTCCTTCCATTTTACCATACTACTCATATCCCATTTCGATCACATTCTTCTCGTTTCAAGTTTATTTCTTCCTACTCATTCGTAATGCAACTTGTACGTATAATCACAATTCTTACTACAAGTGCATACATAATCTTATAAACTTACATTGCATACACTTCACATTACAATACATCATCTTACTTATGATTTTATTTACATTCCCATGTTCCTATATACATAGCTATACATGTACGGGGTCTCACAGGATCTCCCTGCGGCGTACGGAGTAGTGGCTAGTGGAGGATTCGAGCTCCAGGCCATATATATTGTATCTTGAGGTATATTTTATCTTTTCATGTACCCAGACTATTAATGTAATTGCAGACACTTGATGTATAACAGTATATGGGATGTATTAGGATTAATTTACTTGGAGTTGAGCAAGGTGTAGAATACCGTATTTATTGTATCATGATGAGATCCTGAGGCATGATAATTATGATGATGTATGACACTGCACAGGAATGTACCTTTAATTGTGAATTAACGAGTAAAAAGTTTTAAATTTGCCCTATTTTTCGCATATTCGGGGCGTGACAGAGTTTTCTTGGTATCAGAGCTTAGGGTGTCTAGTACTGTCAGTGTCGGTTAAGTGAAATAGAATACATCCCAAGTGTCTGTAATAGTCTGGTCATGAACTGAAATTGAGGATTGAGATTTCAATCAATTTTGATATGTACGCGCAGGAGACGAGTTGAGATAGAGAATGAGTAAACGACGAGGTCGTTCGAGGAGGCAGGCAGAGTCCCCTCCGCCACCTGTCCCACAACCAGAGAGTCCTAACTCTCGATTTAATCAGATTGAGACCGATGTGAGGCAAGGTTTTGAGCAGATGGCAGCATTATTCGCGCAACACTTTGGAGTTAATGCCTCGGATACTACCCCTACACCACCACAAGGACCTCCCATACCCCCAGTGCCTCCCGTCACTCAGCCTGAGGATAGAAGTATGGTCCAACTAAGGGATTTTCTGAAGATGAATCCACCCACATTTAAGAGAAAGAAGGATCCTACAGAGGCTGAGGAGTGGTTGACGGAATTAAGATTTATATTTGATTTTTTGGGGTGCACCGATGCTGAGAGGGTCAGTATGAGTGCCTATATGCTGAAGGGGAGAGCTCGAGATTGGTGGGGTACTACCCAGGGTATTCTGATGTCCCGCCAGGATGTGATTGGTTGGGAAGAGTTCCAGACAGCCTTTAGGACCCAATATGTACCACGAGCCACCCAGAGAAAGAAACAAGCTGAGTTTTTGAGTTTGGTACAGGGTGACATGTCTGTGGATGACTATGAGAGCCAATTCACAGCACTATTGAGATATGACCCAGAGACCTTCAAGAGTGAAGAGCTCCGCACAGAGAAGTTTGTGTATGGGTTGAAGCCTGTCATCAGAGATAGATTGATAGGGCTATGTATTACGGAGTTTGGAGATGCTCTGAGATGAGCACAAGAGATTGAAAGAGGAATTGAGATGGTACAATCCCAGAATGAGCTCAGAGCAGTGAATAGAGATAAGGGTAAGAGGCCAGCACTTTTCCAAGCAGAGACTCGGAGAGGTTCCTTCAGAAGAGGAAGGATTGAGGTACAGAAGGTCAGATTGGAGAGACCCAGAGCCTATCCTATTATCAAGGAGACCCCTCGATATGTCAGGCCAGAGATAAGGGTTTGTGGAGACTATGGCCGATCGCATGAGGAAAGTTGTACTGGGTCGATCCGTGGATGTTTTAGATGTGGTGACATGGGTCACAGAGTGAAGGACTGTCCCCAACCTCAGATACCACATGCTCCAGAGCCCACTAGACAACAGCCTCAGAGAGTGGATCCCCGGAGACGGGCCACTGCGGCAGAGAAAGGGAAGAAACCTGTGGCACAGGGACGTGTGTTTGCCCTGGATAAGGAGACCGCAGACACTTCGACAAAAACTATAAGAGGTACACTCTCTGTCTGTAATCATAAGGCTTATGTGTTGATTGATTCAGGATCCACGCATTCCTTTATTTCTGAGCATTTTGCATGTAGATTAAACTTGAAGTTTGAACCTCTAGAATACATACTACATGTAAATACCCCTATGCGTGAATCCCAGAGAACTGAGTTAATCTGTAGAGGATGTGAAATAAAGGTGGGAGATAGAGTGATGTTAGCAGATCTAATCATGTTGAATATACATGGGTTTGATGTAATTCTTGGGATGGATTGGTTGGCAACCAATAGAGTGAGTTTAGACTGCTACACTAAGATTGTAACTTTCTCCCTACCTGAACCTTATAGTGTACGATTGAGATATTGAGAAAATGAATATGTGGAATTCTAGTAGTAGTTTGAGAATTTTGATATTATTTTGGAGAATATTAAATATGATTATTCATGTGAAGGTTATGAGACACTCATCTCAGACGATGAGCGGGAACATCCGAGGATTGAGGATATACCTGTGGTGTGTGAATTTCTGGATGTTTTCCCAGATGAATTGCCAGGTTTACCACCAGAGAGAGAGCTGGAGTTTACCATTGATTTGGTACCAGATACTCAGCCGATCTCTAAACCTCCTTACATGATGGCATTAGTGGAACTTGAGGAGTTGAAGAGACAACTACAGGAGTTATTGGATCAAGGGTTCATTAGACCCAGTGTTTCACCGTGGGGAGCACCAGTACTATTTGTTAAGAAGAAGGATGGTAGTCTCAGATTATGTGTAGACTACCGGTTGTTGAATAAAGCCACGGTGAAGAACAAATACCCACTACCCAGGATTGATGATCTACTTGATCAGCTGAGAGGGGCATCAGTCTTTTCTTAGATTGATTTGAGATCAGGCTACCACCAATTGAGGATCAAGGAAGAAGATATTCCAAAGACGGCCTTCAGGACAAGGTATGGCCATTACGAATTTTTGGTGATGTCCTTTGGATTGACAAACGCCCCTGCAGCATTTATGAGGTTGATGAACGAGGTGTTTAGAGACTATCTAGATAAATTTGTGATAGTCTTTGTTGATGATATCCTGGTATACTCTCGGTCGTATGAGGAGCATGCACAGCATTTGTGGTTAGTACTTCAGAGACTCCGAGATAAGCAATTATACGGAAAGCTTACTAAGTGTGAGTTTTGGCTGAACCGGATAGCTTTCCTTGGTCATATAGTCTCAGAGGAAGGAGTATCAGTGGACCCAAGCAAGGTGGAGGCTGTGCTTAATTGGGAGAGACCGAGGACAGTCACTGAGGTGCGAAGCTTCCTTGGTTTGGCAGGGTATTACAGAAGATTTGTGGAAGGATTTTCAAGGATTGCCTCCCCTTTGACTAAGCTCACGCGCAAAGAGACTCCATTTATATGGACTGATCAATGTGAGCTCAGTTTTCAGGAATTAAAAAGGAGATTGACAGCGGCACCTGTGTTAACTATTCCTGAGGGATCAGGAGGATTTTCAGTGTATAACGATGCATCTCACCAACGATTGGGGTGTGTGCTGATGCAGCACGGAAGAGTGGTCGCATATGGATCGCGACAGCTGAAAGACCATGAGCGGAATTACCCCACGCATGATTTGGAGTTAGCCGCTGTGGTATTTGCTTTGAAGATCTGGCGACACTACTTGTATGGGGAAAGATTCCAGATTTTCACTGATCACAAGAGTTTGAGATATCTCTTTGATCAGAAAGAGTTAAACATGAGACAAAGGAGATGGATGGAACTCCTTAAGGATTATGACTGCGAGATTTTATATCATTCGGGTAAGGCGAATGTGGTTGCTGATGCCCTGAGCAAGAAGAGTATGATATCTGCTATGATGATCAGGGAATGGGATTTGTTAGAGCAGTTCGTCGAACTTCGGATCAGAGTTAAAGAGGTAGAGACTGGATTTTTGGCTAGCCTACGGATAGAGCCCAGGATCATGGATCAGATTAGAACTGGGCAGCGCAGTGATCAGAGATTGATAGATTTGGTTAGCCAAGCTGAGCAGAGTTCGCAGTCGGATCTCACCATCAGTGAGGATAGATTATCGAGGTTCAGAGGACGGATTTGTGTACCGGGCGATGATACCCTAAAGAGACAGATATTGAGAGAATCCCACTGCTCGCGATACACCATGCACCCGGGGAGTACTAATATGTACCGAGACTTGAGAAAGGTGTATTGGTGGAGTGGTATGAAGTGAGACGTGGCAGAGTATGTGGCCAGGTGTTTAGTATGCCAGCAAGTGAAAGCTGAGCATCGAAAGCCCGGAGGACTATTACAGCCTTTACCTGTACCTACATGGAAATGGGAGCATGTCACTATGGACTTTATTATGGGTTTACCGAGGACCCGAAGAGGTCGTGACGCGATATGGGTCATTGTGGATAGATTGACCAAGAGTGCCCACTTCCTTGCCATCAAGAGCACAGATACTGTGGATGCCTTAGCTGAACTGTATGTCAGCGAGATAGCTAGATTACATGGGGCTCCAGTGAGTATTACTTCTGATAGAGATTCCCGATTTACTTCCAGATTTTGGACCCAGTTTCAGGAGTCCATGGGATCTTGATTGAGTTTCAGTACCGCCTATCATCCTCAGACAGATGGTCAGTCAGAGAGGACTATTCAGACCCTGGAGGATATGTTGAGGGCGTGTACGATGGATTTTAAGGGATCATGGGATGATCACCTGCCCCTAGCAGAGTTTGCATACAATAACAGCTATCATGCGAGTATTGGAATGGCACATTTTGAGGCTCTATATGGTAGGAGGTGTAGATCCCCTGTAGCTTGGGAAGAAGTCGGTGACAGAAAGATAAATACTCCCGAGCTTGTTGAGCAAGCCATACAGAGTGTGAAACCCATATGTGAGAGGTTACGGGCTGCACAAAGTAGACAGAAAAGCTACGCGGATGTACGTAGACGGCCACTCGAGTTTGACGTTGGTGATGCGGTATTTCTGAAAGTATCACCGAGCAAGGGTATCATGCGATTTGGGAAGAAAGGGAAATTGAGTCCTCAATACATAGGACCATTCGAGATTCTTGAGAGAGTGGGAGAGGTAGCTTACAGATTAGCATTACCCCTACAGATGTCCGGAACACATAATGTTTTTCATGTGTCTATGCTGAGGAAGTACCACCCGGACCCTTCTCATGTCATAGAGTACGACGAGATGGACATTCAAGAGGATATGAGCTATACTGAGGAACCCGTCCGAATTCTCGATAGAAAGGAGAAGGTACTGAGAACCAAGAGCATCCCATTAGTGAAAGTTTTGTGGAAACATCACTCAATGGAAGAGGCAACGTGGGAACTAGAGAGTCTCATGAAGGAGAAATACCCCCATCTATTTGACTAGTTGAGTTGAATTTGGAGGACCAAATTCTTTTTAAGGTGGGGAGGATGTGAGATCTAAGAATTTCAGACATATTTTAATGATGTAATAAGAATTTGAAGTGTAATTTATTGAGCTAAGTGAATTGTGGGAATTATAATTGGAGATTGATATGTTAAGTGTGTAAAATAAATGTGAAACTATGAGGACAGATCGATCTGGGAGAAGGAGAGATCGATCTGGTGAGCTATAAGCGACAAGGAATGAGGAATTTAAGGAGCAGATCGATCTCCAATGGAAGAGGATCGATCTCCTTATGAATTTGTTTGAGAGAAGATCGATCTCATGAGGAAGAGATCGATCTCCAAATGATTCTGTTTGGGAGAAGATCGATCTCCTTAGGAGCAGATCGATCTCATAAAGCCATAAAGAGATCAATCTCACCCCTCGACAGATCGATCTCCTAGGCATAAAATTGCCTAGATCGTTCTCAAAATTCAAACACAGATCGATCTCATCAAGAGGCAGATCGATCTCCTACCTCCAGTCTATATAAGGGACCCGTGTTTTCTCCTGTAATTTCACTTTCTCTCTCTTCTAACCCCCATTTTTCCGAAAACCTAACTTTCTCACTCATCCAAATCCCCCATTTCTGACCGAATCAGCTGTTGTGGCAAGAAGAAAAGTTGTTCCTCATCAAAGGGAGAACAACATACTTGGAAATCGAAAAACGGATCGGATCGAGGCAAGAGATAAGCTCTCCATAAGCTTTGGGTAATTTCTAAACCTTGATCTTGATATTTGAGATGATTTTGATGTTATTGGTGGTTGTCATTGCGTTGAAATAGTTGAGAAAGGATTAGGGATTGATGAAATTGCAATGTAGTTGGAGTAATGTAGATATTTGGTAATTTTGAGAGTTTGTGCTATAAATGGAAATATAGACAATGTGATGAATTAGCATAGATAATTGGCATGAGAGATATAGGACGTCGAGCTATTGTGAATGAGGTTGTAGTTTAGGGTTGAGTTACGAGAATAAAGAGATTTGAGGAGTTATGAGCAATTATGCTCGATTTTGAGAATTGAGATTGAGGAGATAATTGAGTATTGATGTTTTAACATCGTTTGGACAGCTCGGTAGTTCCAGAGTGGAATGCGAGGCTAGTCCGTGATACGGGGGAAACGATTGCACTATACGAGGTGCAAAGAGGTAAGGGAAATCTAAACCATTTGTGTATGTGATTTGTAAACTATTTTAGCATGAATTGTGGTTTATAAAACAAGTATGTTGAGTTTTGTGTTGAGATTTAATTGCACACGATTTTATAGCCGGTTGGAGCCCAATGTTTTTATGAGTTTATAACTGGGCTCTACGTTAAGGCAATATTGAGATTTGAGAAATGTGTGCGTGTGCTTTGTCGGTTGGAACTCGGTTTTATTACGTTTTATGTTGAGTACAAAACGATTTCAAATGAGTTTTATGAGAGAAAAACCATTACGAGTTCTATGTGAAGGCAAACTAGTCTTATGTGATAAGACTTAGGTGTGTAGTTGTGAGTACACACCGGGCATTGCTCTGGTAGCATGTAAGCCCGATTTCTTCTCCGTTCTGGTAACGTGAGAATAACCCATTGGTGGCTGTGCCACGTTATACCCCATTGGTGGCTGTGCCACGTTATACCCCATTGGTGGCTGTGCCACGTTGAGAAACCCCATTGGTGGCTGTGCCACGTTATACCCCATTGGTGGCTGTGCCACGTTGAGAAACCCTATTGGTGGCTGTGCCACGTTATACCCCATTGGTGGCTGTGCCACGTTGAGAAACCCCATTGGTGGCTGTGCCACGTTGAGAAACCCTATTCTGTGGCCATGCCACGTGAGAAATTAAATCTGTGGCTACGCCACGCGAGAAATTAAATCAGTGGCTTTGCCACGTGTGTTTTGTGGCTATGCCACGCGAGAATTTAAAACAGTGGCTATGCCACGTGTGTTTAGTGGCTGTGCCACGTGCATTATTTTTACTGTGATTTTATCACGTTATTTGAGAAAGCGTTTAACGCGTTATTTTCACATGCTTTGTTATTACTCTAGAGTTAGCCTTTTACTTCATGTTTTTACATGACTTGAGACATGAGAATGTCGTTTTGAGTATTTTCATGCTATGGTTTTCAAATGAGTTTCACATACAAATAAACCTTTTGTGATGTGTATTTTGGTTTATGAAATGAGTTCCTTACCCCTTTTACTGAGCGATTTAGAAGCTCACCCTGTTTTCCTTTTCCCCCCAGAGTTCTTCAAGTGAAAAAGGATCTCCCTGCGACGTACGGAGTAGTGGCTAGTGGAGGATTCGAGCTCCAGGCCATATATATTGTATCTTGAGGTATATTTTATCTTTTCATGTACCCAGACTATTAATGTAATTGCAGACACTTGATGTATAACAGTATATGGGATGTATTAGGATTAATTTACTTGGAGTTGAGCAAGGTGTATAATACCGTATTTATTGTATCATGATGAGATCCTGAGGCATGATAATTATGATGATGTATGACACTGCACAGGAATGCACCTTTAATTGTGAATTAACGAGTAAAAAGTTTTAAATTTGCCCTATTTTCCGCATATTCGGGGCGTGACAGAGTTTTCTTGGTATCAGAGCTTAGGGTGTCTAGTACTGTCAGTGTCGGTTAAGTGAAATAGAATACATCCCAAGTGTCTGTAATAGTCTGGTCATGAACTGAAATTGAGGATTGAGATTTTAATCAATTTTGATATGTACGCGCAGGAGACGAGTTGAGATAGAGAATGAGTAAACGACGAGGTCGTTCGAGGAGGCAGGCAGAGTCCCCTCCGCCACCTGTCCCACAACCAGAGAGTCCTAACTCTCGATTTAATCGGATTGAGACCGATGTGAGGCAAGGTTTTGAGCAGATGGCAGCGTTATTCGCGCAACACTTTGGAGTTAATGCCTCGGATACTACCCCTACACCACCACAAGGACCTCCCATACCCCCAGTGCCTCCCGTCACTCAGCCTGAGGATAGAAGTATGGTCCAACTAAGGGATTTTCTGAAGAT
Source organism: Firmiana major (assembly GCA_033439115.1). Lineage (NCBI taxonomy): Eukaryota > Viridiplantae > Streptophyta > Magnoliopsida > Malvales > Malvaceae > Firmiana > Firmiana major. The sequence goes on from CM065912.1 coordinate 28,925,136, forward strand.
GAATCCACCCGCATTTAAGGGAAAGAAGGATCCTACAGAGGCTGAGGAGTGGTTGACGGAATTAAGAATTATATTTGATTTTCTGGGGTGCACCGATGCTGAGAGGGTCAGTATGAGTGCCTATCTGCTGAAGGGGAGAGCTCGAGATTGGTGGGGTACTACCCAGGGTATTCTGATGTCCCGCCAGGATGTGATTGGTTGGGAAGAGTTCCAGACAGCCTTTAGGACCCAATATGTACCACGAGCCACCCAGAGAAAGAAACAAGCTGAGTTTTTGAGTTTGGTACAGGGTGACATGTCTGTGGATGACTATGAGAGCCAATTCACAGCACTATTGAGATATGACCCAGAGACCTTCAAGAGTGAAGAGCTCCGCATAGAGAAGTTTGTGTATGGGTTGAAGCCTGTCATCAGAGATAGATTGATAGGGCTATGTATTACGGAGTTTGGAGATGCTCTGAGACGAGCACAAGAGATTGAATGAGGAATTGAGATGGTACAATCCCAAAATGAGCTCAGAGCAGTGAATAGAGATAAGGGCAAGAGGCCAGCACTTTTCCAAGCAGAGACTCGGAGAGGTTCCTTCAGAAGAGGAAGGATTGAGGTACAGAAGGACAGATTGGAGAGACCCAGAGCCTATCCTATTATCAAGGAGACCCCTCGATATGTCAGGCCGGAGATAAGGGTTTGTGGAGACTGTGGCCGATCGCATGAGGGAAGTTGTACTGGGTCGATCCATGGATGTTTTAGATGTGGTGACATGGGTCACAGAGTGAAGGACTGTCCCCAACCTCAGATACCACATGCTCCAGAGCGCACTAGACAACAGCCTCAGAGAGTGGATCCCCGGAGACGGGCCACTGCGACAGAGAAAGGGAAGAAACCTGTGGCACAGGGACGTGTGTTTGCCCTGGATAAGGAGACCGCAGACACTTCGACAGAAACTATAAGAGGTACACTCTCTGTCTGTAATCATAAGGCTCATGTGTTGATTGATTCAGGATCCACGCATTCCTTTATTTCTGAGCATTTTGCATGTAGATTAAACTTGAAGTTTGAACCTCTAGAATACATACTACATGTAAATACCCTTATGCGTGAATCCCAGAGAACTGAGTTAATCTGTAGAGGATGTGAAATAAAGGTGGGAGATAGAGTGATGTTAGCAGATCTAATCATGTTTAATATACATGGGTTTGATGTAATTCTGGGGATGGATTGGTTGGCAACCAATCGAGTGAGTTTAGACTGCTACACTAAGATTGTAACTTTCTCCCTACCTGAACCTTATAGTGTACGATTGAGATATTGAGAAAATGAATATGTGGAATTCTAGTAGTAATTTGAGAATTTTGATATTATTTTGGAGAATATTAAATATGATTATTCATGTGAAGGTTATGAGACACTCATCTCAGACGATGAGCGGGAACATCCGAGGATTGAGGATATACCTGTGGTGTGTGAATTTCTGGATTTTTTCCCAGATGAATTGCCAGGTTTACCACCAGAGAGAGAGCTAGAGTTTACCATTGATTTGGTACCAGATACTCAGCCGATCTCTAAACCTCCTTACAGGATGGCATTAGTGGAACTTGAGGAGTTGAAGAGACAACTACAGGAGTTATTGGATCAAGGGTTCATTAGACCCAGTGTTTCACCGTGGGGAGCACCAGTACTATTTGTTAAGAAGAAGGATGGTAGTCTCAGATTATGTGTAGACTACCGGTTGTTGAATAAAGCCACGGTGAAGAACAAATACCCACTACCCAGGATTGATGATCTACTTGATCAGCTGAGAGGGGCATCAGTCTTTTCTTAGATTGATTTGAGATCAGGCTACCACCAATTAAGGATCAAGGAAGAAGATATTCCAAAGACGGCCTTCAGGACAAGGTATGGCCATTACGAATTTCTGGTGATGTCCTTTGGATTGACAAACGCCCCTGCAGCATTTATGAGGTTGATGAACGGTGTTCAGAGACTATCTAGATAAATTTGTGATATTCTTTATTGATGATATCCTGGTATACTCTCGGTCGTATGAGGAGCATGCACAGCATTTGTGGTTAGTACTTCAGAGACTCCGAGATAAGCAATTATACGGAAAGCTTAGTAAGTGTGAGTTTTGGCTGAACCGGATAGCTTTCCTTGGTCATATAGTCTCAGAGGAAGGAGTATCAGTGGACCCAAGCAAGGTGGAGGCTGTGCTTAATTGGGAGAGACCGAGGACAGTCACTGAGGTGCGAAGCTTCCTTGGTTTGGCAGGGTATTACATAAGATTTGTGGAAGGATTTTCAAGGATTGCCGCCCCTTTGACTAAGCTCACGCGCAAAGAGATTCCATTTATATGGACTGATCAATGTGAGCTCAGTTTTCAGGAATTAAAAAGGATATTGACAGCGGCACCTGTGTTAACTATTTCTGAGGGATCAGGAGGATTTTCAGTGTACAGCGATGCATCTCACCAAGGATTGGGGTGTGTGCTGATGCAGCACGGAAGAGTGGTCGTATATGGATCGCGACAGCTGAAAGACCATGAGTGGAATTACCCCACGCATGATTTGGAGTTAGCCGCTGTGGTATTTGCTTTGAAGATCTGGCGACACTACTTGTATGGGAAAAGATTCCAGATTTTCACTGATCACAAGAGTTTGAGATATCTCCTTGATCAGAAAGAGTTAAACATGAGACAAAGGAGATGTATGGAACTCCTTAAGGATTATGACTGCGAGATTTTATATCATCCGGGTAAGGCGAATGTGGTTGCTGATGCCCTGAGCAGGAAGAGTATGATATCTGCTATGATGATCAGGGAATGGGATTTGTTAGAGCAGTTTGTCGAACTTCGGATCAGAGTTAAAGAGGTAGAGACTGGATTTTTGGCTAGCCTGCGGATAGAGCCCAGGATCATGGATCAGATTAGAACTGGGTAGTGCAGTGATCAGAGATTGATAGATATGGTTAGCCAAGCTGAGCAGAGTTCGTAGTCGGATCTCACCATCAGTGAGGATGGATTATTGAGGTTCAGAGGACGGATTTGTGTACCGGGCGATGATACCCTAAAGAGACAGATACTGAGAGAATCCCACTGCTCGCGATACACCATGCACCCGGGGAGTACTAAGATGTACCGAGACTTGAGAAAGGTGTATTGGTGGAGTGGTATGAAGCGAGACGTGGCAGAGTATGTGGCCAGGTGTTTAGTATCCCAGCAAGTGAAAGATGAGCATCGGAAGCCCGAAGGACTACTACAGCCTTTACCTATACCTACATGGAAATGGGAGCATGTCACTATGGACTTTATTATGGGTTTACCGAGGACCCGAAGAGGTCGTGACGCGATATGGGTCATTGTGGATAGATTGACCAAGAGTGCCCACTTCCTTGCCATCAAGAGCACAGATACTGTAGATGCCTTAGCTGAACTGTATGTCAGCGAGATAGCTAGATTACATGGGGCTCCAGTGAGTATTACTTCTGATAGAGATTCCCGGTTTACTTCCAGATTTTGGACCCAGTTTCAGGAGTCCATGGGATCTCGATTGAGTTTCAGTACCGCCTATCATCCTCAGACAGATGGTCAGTTAGAGAGGACTATTCAGACCCTGGAGGATATGTTGAGGGCGTGTACGATGGATTTTAAGGGATCATGGGATGATCACCTGCCCCTAGCAGAGTTTGCATACAATAACAGCTATCATGCGAGTATTGGAATGGCACCTTTTGAGGCTCTATATGGTAGGAGGTGTAGATCCCCTGTAGCTTGGGAAGAAGTCGGTGACAGAAAGATAAATGCTCCCGAGCTTGTTGAGCAAGCCGTACAGAGTGTGAAACTCATATGTGAGAGGTTACGGGCTGCACAAAGTAGACAGAAAAGCTACGCGGATGTACGTAGATGGCCACTCGAGTTTGACGTTGGTGATGCGGTATTTCTGAAAGTATCACCGAGCAAGGGTATCATGCGATTTGGGAAGAAAGGGAAATTGAGTCCTCGATACATAGGACCATTCGAGATTCTTGAGAGAGTGGGAGAGGTAGCTTACAGATGAGCATTACCCCCACGATGTCCGGAATACACAATGTTTTTCATGTGTCTATGTTGAGGAAGTACCACCCGGACCCTTCTCATGTCATAGAGTATGACGAGATGGACATTCAAGAGGATATGAGCTATACTGAGGAACCCGTCCGGATTCTCGATAGAAAGGAGAAGGTACTGAGAACCAAGAGCATCCCATTAGTGAAAGTTTTGTGGAAACATCACTCAATGGAAGAGGCAACGTGGGAACTAGAGAGTCTCATGAAGGAGAAATACCCCCATCTATTTGACTAGTTGAGTTGAATTTGGAGGACCAAATTCTTTTTAAGGTGGGGAGGATGTGAGATCTGAGAATTTCATACATATTTTAATGATGTAATAAGAATTTGAAGTGCAATTTATTGAGCTAAGTGAATTGTGGGAATTATAATTGGAGATTGATATGTTAAGTGTGTAAAATAAATGTGAAACTATGAGGACAGATCGATCTGGGAGAAGGAGAGATCGATCTGGTGAGCTATAAACGACAAGGAATGAGGAATTTAAGGAGCAGATCTATCTCCAATGGAAGAGGATCGATCTCCTTATGAATCTGTTTGAGAGAAGATCGATCTCATGAGGAAGAGATCGATCTCCAAATGATTCTGTTTGGGAGAAGATCGATCTCCTTAGGAGCAGATCAATCTCATAAAGCCATAAAGAGATTGATCTCACCCCTCGACAGATCGATCTCCTAGGCATAAAATTGCCCAGATCGTTCTCAAAATTCAAACGCAGATCGATCTCATCAAGAGGCAGATCGATCTCCTACCTCCAGTCTATATAAGGGACCCGTGTTTTCTCCTGCAATTTCACTTTCTCTCTCTTCCAACCCCCATTTTTCCGAAAACCTAACTTTCTCACTCATCCAAATCCCCCATTTCTGGCCGAATCAGCTGTTGTGGCAAGAAGAAAAGTTGTTCCTCATCAAAAGGAGAACAACATACTTGGAAATCGAAAGACGGATCGGATCGAGGCAAGAGATAAGCTCTCCATAAGCTTTGGGTAATTTTTAAACCTCGATCTTGATATTTGAGATGATTTTGATGTTATTGGTGGTTGTCATTGCGTTGAAATAGTTGAGAAAGGATTAGGGATTGATGAAATTGCAATGTAGTTGGAGTAATGTAGATATTTGGTAATTTTGAGAGTTTGTGCTATAAATGGAAATATAGACAATGTGATGAATTAGCATAGATAATTGGCATGAGAGATATAGGACATTGAGCTATTGTGAATGAGGTTGTAGTTTAGGGTTGAGTTACGAGAATAAAGAGATTTGAGGAGTTATGAGCAATTATGCTCGATTTTGAAAATTGAGATTGAGGAGATAATTGAGTATTGATGTTTTAACATCGTTTGGACAGCTCGGGAGTTCCAGAGTGGAATGCGAGGCTAGTCCGTGATATGGGGGAAACGATTGCACTATACGAGGTGCAAAGAGGTAAGGGAAATCTAAACCATTTGTGTATGTGATTTGTAAACTATTTTAGAATGAATTATGGTTTATAAAACAAGCATGTTGAGTTTTGTGTTGAGATTTAATTGCACACGATTTTATAGCCGGTTGGAGCCCAATGTTTTTATGAGTTTATAACTGGGCTCTACGTTAAGGCAATATTGAGATTTGAGAAATGTGTGCGTGTGCTTTGCCAGTTGGAACTCGGTTTTATTACGTTTTGTGTTGAGTACAAAACGATTTCAAATGAGTTTTATGAGAGAAAAACCATTACGAGTTCTACGTGAAGGCAAACTAGTCTTATGTGATAAGACTTAGGTGTGTAGTTGTGAGTGCACACCGGGCATTGCTCTGGTAGCATGTAAGCCCGATTTCTTCTCCGTTCTGGTAACTTGAGAATAACCCATTGGTGGCTGTGCCACGTTGAGAAACCCCATTGGTGGCTGTGCCACGTTATACCCCATTGGTGGCTGTGCCACGTTGAGAAACCCCATTAGTGGCTGTGCCACGTTATACCCCATTGGTGGCTGTGCCACGTTGAGAAACCCCATTGGTGGCTGTGCCACGTTATACCCCATTGGTGGCTGTGCCACGTTGAGAAACCCTATTCTGTGGCTATGCCACGCGAGAAATTAAATCTGTGGCTACGCCACGCGAGAAATTAAATCAGTGGCTTTGCCACGTGTGTTTTGTGGCTATGCCACGCGAGAATTTAAAACAGTGGCTATGCCACGTGTGTTTAGTGGCTGTGCCATGTGCATTATTTTTACTGTGATTTTATCATGTTATTTGAGAAAGCGTTTAACGCGTTATTTTCACATGCTTTGTTATTGCTCTAGAGTGAGCCTTTTACTTCATGTTTTTACATGACTTGAGACATGAGAATGTCGTTTTGAGTATTTTCATGCTATGGTTTTCAAATGAGTTTCACATACAAATAAACCTTTTGTGATGTGTATTTTGGTTTATGAAATGAGTTCCTTACCCCCTTTACTGAGTGATTTAGAAGCTCACCCTATTTTCCTTTTCCCCCCAGAATTCTTCAAGTGAAAAAGGATCTCCCTGCGACGTACGGAGTAGTGGCTAGTGGAGGATTCGAGCTCCAGGCCATATATATTGTATCTTGAGGTATATTTTATCTTTTCATGTACCCAGACTATTAATGTAATTGCAGACACTTGATGTATAACAGTATATGGGATGTATTAGGATTAATTTACTTGGAGTTGAGTAAGGTGTATAATACCATATTTATTGTATCATGATGAGATCCTGAGGCATGATAATTATGATGATGTATGACACTATCTATCACCCTTAGGAGTGGCGGAGAGTTAGATGCACCACAAGTCAAGTCCCAACCTGAACAGCACATAGTTAAAGAATTCGTAAGTTCTAACGAAGCAGCTCAGAAAGAGCAGGAACATCAGGATCGGGCTGCCAAGGAAATAAAGCTAAGCACTTCTTCATCTATACCTTCTTCTTATTCATTGCCTTCCTCGCCCTCTGATACTACAAAGTTGACGATGAGAGTCCAAGATCAGGAAATGAAGTTTAATGTTTTCAAACCTTTGAAACTCCCTGATGACTCTCAAGAGTGTTTTAAGATAGGGATTGAGGAAAATATAAGGCTTGAGCACAGGAATTCTCAAAGAAGGAGGGAAGTAATGAGAGCTCAGGAGGATTTAACTGTTAACATTCTGTCACCATTTTGGCTAATCCTCCTGCTCTTTGCCCTGCTGCTGAGTGTAGTGTTTTTCAGCTGCATTTGAAGTGGTTGTGTTTTCACTTTCACTTTGTATATAGTTCTTTTTCTTTTCTGTTGTTTCTTTCTTTGTTTGTGTTGCAGGTTTATTTTCTAGTTTTATGCTTTCAATCAAGCTTCGATTGTCATCATCATCATCAAAAAGGGGAGTACTCTGTCCTGAACTTCAATTCTTATATTATCTGCACACTGAGGACACTGTGCACTTCAAGTTTGGGGGAGGGGATATTACTTGAGCAGTTTTCAAAAATTTGAGCAAAAATTGAAAATTTTTTCAAATTTTTTTCGAAAATTTGAGCTTAAACTGTTTGATTTTAGGATGATTTAGTACTTAACATGTAGTTTTTTCATATTCCGATGATATGACCCCATGATTTAGTATGACTTTGATTGACGTAGAAGCATGATTATAGGAAAAGCATGAAGTTGAATTCTTGAATTTGTCTTGATTCTGATTGTGATTTCCTCATCATATGCACATGTCATGTCATGAATTTGTATATTTATTTAGAGAAAGCTTATGTGACTTAGGATTGCATTTGTTCAATTGATTTTGTGCATCATATTCTAGAATTTGTTTGATCTGATCTCGAGGCGAAATATTAGATCACACTTAATTAGGGAGATGATTTAGGCCATCTTTGGATCGTTTGAGCCTTTCTTGCTATCCTTGTACATATTTTATCCCTAGTCACCCATCTGGGCCAAATAAGCTTTTTTCTGTAAATACACTTGCGTTATTTTCCTTAGCTTAAAATATTCTTTTCCTATCCCTTACCCCGAAAGCATAGAAATTTATTGTGATATATTGTGAGCTTTGTACATATGGGTACTAAGCGATAGGGAAGGAGTATTTATTCCAAAAAAAAAGGGAAGAAAAAAAAAGAAAAAAAAGAAGAAAGAAGAAAATACAAAAATAGAATAAAATGTTTAGTGAAATAAAATAAGTTTGGGGGAAATAAATAGAGCTCTTACATTACAGATCCTAGAAAGTAATGCATGATAAGGGGTAATTAAACCTAAATAGATTTTATCATACCTTAACCCCAGCCTGACATTACAAGCTTAATGAAGTCCTATTGATCTTTGATTGAGTGTGACTACATTAGTGGAGAGATTAGTGAAAAGAAAACTTATGGGAATGTTCACATGTCATTGACTTTGCATTCACTATGCTTGCATAATCTGATCTGAATAATGTACTTTGAAGTGGCTTTGACATTTCTCACACACACACGAGGAGTCCAAATTGGGTTAGGACTTATGATTGGATGATTCTGAATGTTTGACTTGTAATTGTGATTCTTTTAGATCATAGTCTATACTTTATCTTTGAGGATAATATTGGGAAAACTGTTATGTTTTGTATTTGTCGTTCGTACTATTGTTTTGTTTTGCTTGAGGACAAGCAAAAGCTCAAGTTTGGGGGTGTGATAATTCTATTTTTTATAGAATTATTTGTGCTTAAATTCCTAATTATTTACTTAAATCCCCTTATTAATTCATTAATAATCCCCTTATTTAATTAAAATTCCTTATTATGCAGATAAATTAAATCCAGATGAAATTTAGTCGTTTTAGACGAAATTGGGCTGAAAACGGGCTAAAAGAGACTGGACCACTTCTAATTTGCAGACCGAGTCACCAGTCGTTTGGACACGCGTGATGCCAGGTGTCGATATTTTATTTGCTCTGAAATGATAAGATTAACAGACACCGAGCGAATATTCTGGAAGGCACACGCTGGGCCACATCGCACAGCTAATTGGACAAAAAGACTGATGACGTGGAAATATCTACTCTGCAGCAAATCAAAGGAAGACAAGTGGCCAAACAATGCCAACTCATCTAGGATGACAATTTACCATTGTACCCCTATGATTTGTGTATAAATAGAGCATGGTGGCAATTGAAAAATCAAGTAGTTTTTAGAGTAGAATAGGAGTAGGAGTAGTGTAGGTTAAGGTAGAATAGCTTTAGATTTATTTTCCTTGTTATTTTCTTTTCCCGTTAGTAAGTTCTTCAATTGTTTTACTGTTCATTTCTTTTCATGAAGCTTTATTCATTTTAATGAAAAGCATCTTTCAGTTTCCTTTCAAGCCCGGTTTTTAATCACCAAATCTTTCATTTGCTAATGTTGGTTCACAATGATTGTTCCTTATTTAAGCTCTCGGTTTCTTCATTATTGTTTTCAACAGTTTTTCATCATTTAATTTTCAAGCTCTCGGTTCTCCATTGTTTTCTAAGCTCTCAGTGTTCTTTGCTATTACTTGCTGTCTAAGAGCTGCTGAGTACGGGATGAGGATGGTCGCGTAAGGAGTGTTCAGAATTAGGAAAAGGCACAAGCTGTCAACATGGGTGCAGTAGCATGATGTGTAGGTGGTAGCTGAAGTTGTGAAGGATGTAGAGCTTTGTGTTTAAGTCCGTCGGGTTTCATTTATAAGAGGTAGTGCAGTGATGGATACAGCAATCAGAATTTACACAAGTCTAGCATGAGTTGCAGAGCAGGGAAGCAAGACTCGTGCTGAGTTGATCATGGCAGCACAATACAGTGTATACGGGATAAGTTGCTCTGCCGAGAATAGACGAGGACATGAAGCTGAGGCAGAAGCAGACAGAATTGCAGGACGCAGCGGCCAGCACCTGGAAACAGAACTGCATGAGCAGAGAGGCAGAAGCAGCAGCACACCCGAGCAGGCCAGCTGGAACGTGCAGCAACAACGGCAGTACACACCGGGAGACAGCACAGCAGGAGCAGAGGCGAGAATGGCAGAAGCATTTCCACGCGGGAAGCTGCTGGAGAAGACAGCACAACAGTGCCTATTCGGGACCACTTACTGTTTTATGGCCTAAGGCCATGTTTGGCACATCCTTCCCTTTCACTTAATTAGTTAATGCATTTACATTGTTTGCTTTTATTAGTTGTTTATTAGGTTAGTTAATTCTAGTGTTTTAGTTTGTAAATTTCATTTTTAGTCTTAGTTTTTATTAAATAGTTAATTTTATATTTATGTGTTAGGACTTTAATTTAGTTGCAATCTAGATTAATTGTGTTCATGCATTGTTAGTTAATTTGCTTTCAATTTAATTTGTTAGGATTAGTTGCTTTGTTTACATAGTTTAACTTAGATTTAATTTAGTTGCATTTTATTTTAAGCTTATTTAATTTTAGTTTAATTAGTTTTATTGTTTAAATTGCGTTTTATTTTAATTACGTTGATTAGTTTTAACTGTTTTAATTTTCTTTTGTAGGTTGTTTTTAATAGCTTGGAGTATTGTAAGTACTTTGAGCTCAGTTTTATTTTATTTAGTGTTTATTATTTTACTTTAATTTTAGCCTTGTAGACCACCAATTAATACTTCATAATTTGCTAGGATATACTTAGGGTAAAAGTAACCGGTAGTTAATTAGGCTAACAACTTCTCTGTGGGACAATATCTCGGGACTCAAATCCCATTATTACTTGGACGACCCGTGCACTTGCGGATAAGATACCCTTAGGGCTCGATCACCAAGTCTTAGCCATGAGTCACCTAATGAGTCACCTTATGAGTCATGGTTAGCTTTAACTATGGTTAGATATTTATCTCATGGGCTTTCCATTTGGGCTTCTCGGTTTGGGCTTTCTTAATGGGCTTTCAGGCTGAAATTTTTACTATGTCTCGAGCCTTTAATTGTCTCAATATTTGGCCAATCAATTGGTCCAACAATTTGGTCTAAAGGACCTAAGAATTTCGATATACGTTTAATATACCTTAATGGGTTTTAAAATTTTCACCTTAGGCCCATTACGTTTTTAACCATTAAATTAAATCTGGAATCCTTCCGAATAAATTTTTCTTACTTCCGGGGATGATTATCTTGTATTCTGGCCAAGAATATTTTTCTCCAAATTTTTCTCCACACAAATTAATTTTTAACCATGATTAGTCAACTATGGTAAAAGTCCACTTTCTTAACTATAGTTGACTTTTTCCTTAACCATTAACCAAGTTGACTTTTTCTTAAAATTTTGAAAGTGTCATATCTTATGTCTTACACTCTCGTCTTTATGTTTCAACCATTCCCGGTGGATAATTTCACCCGAAACACCTTATCTCGCCAAAAAGGTCCATTTTACCCTTTTTAGCTTTTACTCTCGTTTTCTATGTTCGGGACTAAATCAAGTTGACTTTTCTTCATGAGCTCTCTATACTTTCTCATTTTAAGTTCTTATTTTCAGTCAGAATGATTTATATTTACTCGGTTTAGCCTGTGACACTTATAGCTCACATTAGGCTTTTTTTATGTAGCTTTTGCGTGTTAAATCATTTCACTAACACTTTAAATCTAGTAAATACTCTTCTTATGATTCAACTATAATAACGGAGTGTTCATACACATAGGAATCATAAGGTACAAGCTACATAAAATTTGGGTCTGACATGTAGTCTGGAGAGATGGGTATCAATGGATCCGTCCAAGACAGAGGCTGTGATACAGTGGGAAAGACCCAAGATAGTTACAAAAATTTGTAGTTTTCTGGGTTTAACAGGTTATTACCGATGGTTTGTCGAAGGATTCTCTAAGCTGGCTGCTCCGTTGACACGTCTCACTCGAAAGAATGTGACATTCAAGTGGCATGATAAATGTGAAAGTAGTTTCTGTGAGTTAAAGCACAGACTGACCATCGCACCTATTCTCACCATAGCTACCAGCTTAGGAGGTTATTCAGTGTATACAGATGCCTCGGGATAAGGACTGGGTTACGTGTTGATGTAGGACAGGAATGTAGTAACCTATGGATCCAGACAGCTTAAGGATCATGAGAGGAACTACCCGACCCATGATTTAGAGTTGGCAGCCGTAGTATTTGCATTGAAAATATGGTGCCACTACTTGTACTGTGAGAAATTTTAGGTGTATACAGATCAGAAGAGCCTCAGATATCTATTTTCACAAAAAGAGTTGAATATGAGGCAGAGACGATTGATAGAGCTTCTGAAGGATTACAATTGCAAGATATTGTACCATCTAGGAAAGGCTAATGTTATGGCTGATGCCCTGAGTAGAAAGAGCTTTGGAATGGTATCGCACATGATGGTTAGTGAATATGAGCTGCTCGAGCAGTTTGCTCACCTCAGGTTAGGTATAGACACTCTTGATGTTGACAGAGACTGTGTGATAGCTAGCCTGCGAGTGGAACCTGATTTCATTCACCGAGTACGACAGGCGCAACATGCCGATCTACTGTGTGAGGATCGTGCGAGTTTGATTCAGAGGGATGATGTGGCCAATTTCTTAGTGAGTAATAATAGCCTACTGAGGTTTAGAGGCAGGATTTATATTCCCAATGACCCAGAGTTAAAGAGATTGATTTTGATAGAAGCTCATTCATCGAGATATACATTACATCCGGGGAGTAATATGATGTATTAGAATCTCCAGAAAATGTACTGGTGGTCAGGGATGAAAAATAATGTCGTAGAGTTTGTGGCAAAATGTCTGGTATGCCAAAAAGTGAAGGTAGTGCATCAGAAGCCTGCATGGTTATTGCAGCCTCTACCTATACCGACTTTGAAATAGGAGCATGTCACCATAGATTTCATCATGGGATTGTAGAGGACTAAGAGGAACCATGATGCTATATGGGTAGTGGTAGACAAATTGATGAAATCTGCCCACTTTTTGGCTATGCAATCTATAGATACTTTGAGTACATTGGCAGAGTTGTATGTACGAGAGATAGTGAGGCTACATGGTGTTCCAGTGAGCATCGTATCAGATGGGGATTCTCGATATACTTTCCACTTCTGGGAACACTTTCAGGAAGCTATAGGAACCCAGTTAAGTTTCAATACTGCTTTTCATCCTCAGATCGATGGTTAGTCAAAGAGAACCATCCAAACGTTAGATGATATGTTGAGAGCAAGTGTTATGGAGTTTAAAGGCTCTTAGGATGATCACCTACTGTTAGCCGAATTTGCATACAATAATAGTTATCACTTGAGTATTGGGATGACACCATATGAGGCCTTGTATGGTAGAAGGTGTCGTTCCCCTATTGGTTGGGAAGAAGTGGGTGAAAGGAAAATTTTTGCTTTTGATTTGGTACAACAAGTCTTTGAGGTTGTTCAGTTGATATGTGAGAGATTGTGAATAGCTCAAAGTAGGCAGAAAAGTTACGCTGACAAGAGACGGAGGTCACTATGGTTCACTGTGGGTGACTCAATTTTCTTGAAAGTTTCTCCCTCGAAAGGGATTATGAGGTTCGGTAAGAAGGGTAAGTTAAGCCCTCGGTATATCAGACCATTTGAGATATTGGAGTGAGTGGGAGATAAGGCCTACAGGCTAGTATTGCCACCAGAGCTAGCAGGTATTCATAATGTCTTCCACGTATCGGTGCTTCAGAAGTACTATCCAGATCTAACTTATGTGATTCGGTATGAGCCATTGGAGCTCAAGAATGATTTGTTATATATAGAGAAATCGATTTGGATACTAGATAGGAAGGAAAAGGTGCTACGGAACAAGACGATTATGCTTATTAAGGTTCTCTGGCAGCACCACACTTCAGAGGAAGCTACTTGGGAGTTGGAGAACCTCATACGGGAAAAGTACCCCCGACTTTTTGAGGAGCAACTTGGTTCTAATTTGGAGGACCAAATTTCTTGAAGGATGGGAGGAATGTAAGGCCGGTATTTTTATATGTATCCTTATGATTCCCTAAGTATACACTTGTTTATGTAATATGAATCATAAGAGATGTAAGGTCCGTAAACTTGATGTACACACTTGTTATATGAGTTCACGATGTATACACAAGTTGCGTTAGGTATGAATTATAAGAAGTGGACCTTTTTAAGTGATAAATGTGGAATGAATGCAAATTAAGTAGTGAAGTAAATTGATATGAAGTTAGCCTTGGGAATCTGGGAAAATTTCAGCTAAGTATGCTGCAGAGCAATGAGAGATTGATCCTTTCTTCAAGCCAGATCGATCTCGGTATGTTTATTCCAAGCAAGGATCGATCTCATCCTCAAGCAGATCGGTCTCATTATGTCTCAGCCAGAAGCAGATCGATCGCAATCTCTCTGGCAGGTTGATCTCTGAAGCTCTCTGCCTGGCTAAGATCGATCCTTTCCTTTAGAGCAGATCGATCACTAAGGCTGTAAATTATGAAATTGGAACAAGCGAAGATCGATCTCTACCCTAGGAGATCTATCTCACAAGGTGAACTCTATATAAAAGAGCCCGACATTTAGCTTCTGCTCCAGAAAACTTCAAAAACCTTTCGTTTTGCTCAAAGAAATAAAACTTCATCTCTCTAAGTTATCAACACCTTTCATTGAGATTAGAGAAAAGTTCATTTTAGCAAAGTTGTTCCTAAATAGGAGGAGAACAACATAGTTGAAAACGAGAAGGTAAATCGTTGGATTAAAGGAGAAAGGGAGTTTTCCCCCAATGTTGCCAAAAAGGAGAAAAGTTGAGATAGGTAAGATTTCAATACACCAACTTCTAATACATTAATCTAAATGTTTTGATGAGTTGATTGGTGTATGTATTGATGGTTGAAACATCGATGAACATGCTTAATCTTCCATGACCTACAAATGTCATAGTGTGAGAAAGTATCTTAGGCATGGAATTGATGTTGAATTAGGCATGCATTGATGTTAGTGATTATGTTTATATGATAGTATGATAGTTGGTGAAATCCATTTGCTAGAGACAATGATGGTTGAAAATAAGCATATGGGGTATATAATGAACTTAAAGCATTGTAAGATGAATGCCGATTTAATGTGAATTTGTAGAGATTCTCGAGAAATGAATCGTATAATGGAAATGGACGTAAGAGAGAATCATGTCCAATAAGATGTAAATGGTCAATGCATTGATTTAAATATCATGCTAGTAAAATGAAGTTTATGAAAGTATATTGATGTGTGTAGTACATAATTTCAGCTCTAGAAGATATAATTGGAGTCGATAAGACCGGGTCACGAGAAGTGGAAATCGAAGGAAAGTGATTCGAGCGTGATTCGAGGTAAGGGATTTATGTAAAGCTATAGAGATAGCCAGACGTATTTTGATAAATCCCTGTATGTGAATGAATGATATCAATAAGTAGATAGATACTGGATTATCTCTATGAAAATCGAGCATAAGTATAAGCTCATATGCATGAATTATATGCCCACCATGTCTTGGTGTGAAAAGATGTTTGTAAATGTTTTAAGTGTGAATAATCATAAACTGGCTCTCGGTTTGACTATTGCATATAAAATGCATGTATTTCTGAGTGAAAAGCATTTAACGAGTGATTGAAGGGAGATTGCCCTCTCACTCATACTGGTGTGTAGAGCCAGCTATTGATTTTTATGTGTGACTTGTGCTAGAGCCAATGTGATAAAGGTAGATATACCGGTAATGCTCGCACATCATTTTTAAAAGGATTTATGAGAAAAGCAAAAAGGGTGCTCGATGCCTCAAGTGATGATGTATGTTCCACTCGAGAGCTCACACTAGATTTTTGGGAATCATGCTGGAGCCTTTGAGTATTGTTGTGTGTCTTGCTCTAACCATGCTCGCATGTAAATTCCTAGTAATACCGTGCTTGATGCCTCATGTATGTTGTGTGCTCTTACGTTGAGTTGCTTGCATGAGGTTTTTATGATTATGCTGTGCACTGAGTAAAATCGTACTAGAGCCATCGTGTATTGTTGTGTATCTTGCATTGACCTACTCGAACGAGATTTTGTGACAATGGAAATGGGTGTTAAGGATCCACGGGAGCACGATGTACCGTGAGTGTTAGCCATGGAGTACGATATGCCGTGATTTTAGTACGAGCTAAAGGGATGGTTGATCTGCCTCCCCAAGCATAGGGTTCCCGCACACCTAATCAGTGTTGCCTAAAATTCGTCTGTGGCCATAAGTCCTATATTTATCTGAGTGATATGATATTGTCACTACTATGTGTGGTGACATATGTTTCCCTTGCTGTGTGTCTAGGGATATGATAACCCATAATTATGTCTCATGTATATTGATTTGCTGAGTGCAAAGTGATTTCTAAATGAGTGATTTTAAAGATGAGCTGTGTGAAAAGAGTATGCTGTGTGAATATGCATATACCCTTCTAGCGAATGAACGATTTCGTATCGATGGATGTTATTTTAAAGAATGCATATGTTTTATAAGGAAAATGAATATTTATATTTTAGCATGTAGATAGTGTAGTTATCTACCTACTTTTATATTTTCCTTACTGAGCGTATTAGCTCACCCCCTTATTTCTCCTTCATAGATTCTACGCAGTAGTGAGTATACTGCAGTCGTTCCTGCTATCATGTTGCTTCAAACATCCAGTAGTATAGAGAGGTATACACTTGAGATGAAAAATTTTGTATCCTGTAAGCTAATGCACAATAAAGTTTGTCTTTTGTATTTTAGGGGGGTGTATATAATAGAAACTGATGTAAACGCTTTCGCACATATATATAAAAGTCCAGTTTCTATTCTGCTTTATATAAATGAATTTATTAAATTATAAATGGATGAGATATGGATTGGATGTTGACTCACAGCCCAACTGTTGAAAGTAAGATAAAAGTCACGGACAAAGAGAGAGAGAGAGAAAGGGTCATGACAGTTTGAGACTTGTCTTTTGACATAAGGCTCACGACCCCAAATCTTTAGAAAAAGGCGTTTAAGGTTTTTCCCAATTTACATCTCATGTGGTGTCTTTTCAACTACTTTAGTGGGAACACAATGTAGAGTGAATGCAGCTGTCTCTAAAGCATAACCCCAAAAGGAAACAGAAAGGTTAGCCCGACTCATCATGGATCGAACCATGTCTAACAAGGTTTGATTCCTCCTCTCAGATGTATCTTTCCACTCAGGTGTACCAGATGGAGTAAGTTATGGAATTGTTCCACACTTCTTTAAATGATATGTGAATTCTAGGCTCAAATATTCTCTATCATGATATAATCAGAGTGTCTTGATATTCTTACCTAGTTGGTTCTGTACTTCATTCTTGAATTCCTTGAACTTTTCAAAGGATTTTGATTTGTGTCTCGTTAGATACACATAGCCATATCTATTGTAGTCATCAGTGAATGTGATGAAGTATTGAAACCTTCTTCTAGCTTGTTTGGTTAATGGGTGTGACGCCCCGGAAACGCGAAAAATAGGGCTAATTTAAAACTTTTTACTCATCAATTCACAATTAAGGGTGCATTCCTGTGCAGTGTCATACATCATCATACTTATCATGCCTCAGGATCTCATCATAAGATAGTATATATCGTATCATATACATTACTCAATTCCAAGTTAATTAATCCTAATACATCCCGTACATCATTGTACAATAAGTGTCTGTAAATATTACTCTAGTCTGGATACATGAATATTAAATATATACCTCAATACACAAAATACGGCCTAGAGCTCAAGTCCTCCACTAGCCTCTAACTCGTACGTCGCAAGAAACTCACTTCACTTGAAGCAATCTGGGGGAAGAGAAAACAGGGTGAGCTTCTAAATCGCTCAGTAAGGGAGGGGTAAGGGAACTGAATTATATAAATTATATCACACATCACAAATATGTATTTGTTTATGAACTCAGTATACTCATTTGAAATCGTAGCATGGAAGTTCTCAAAACATCATCATCTCATAGCTCACAAATAATGTGAAAACATGAAGTTAAAAAGGCTCAATATCGAGCATTCACAAGCATGTGTAAATATATGCGATAATGGCTTTTCTCAAAATATATGATAAAAATCACCTCAGTAAATAGCACGTGACAAAGTCACAAAACACAACTTATGTGTAAAACGAGACTAGGCAATAAAACTCATATAAAACTCGTCATGGCACATCAAATATATATAATCTCCTCTGGGTGTGCATCCCAAGCATCTTCGTGTAGAGGGAACGTTGACAATATGGTCGTATGCATGGTATATTGGACTTATATGTTACCAGAACAAGGCCCGGCCTTACATGCTACCAGAGCAATGCCTCGCCTCATGCACACTATCACGTGGTCCCTGGGTCGGTTCGCAGGCGGCCCACTCTCTCGGTCTTACATGCTACCAAAGCAAGGCCACCCAACGTTACCATAACGGGGGTCATCTCACGTTACCAAAATGGAGGTATCTCTCATTACCAAAACGGAGGAATATCTGACTTACATGCTACCAGAGCAAGGCCCGGACTTACATGCTACCAGAGCAAGGCCTCCCAACGCTACCAAAGCAGAGGAATAATCGAACTTACATGTTACCAGAACAAGGCCTGTGGTCTCTGGGTCGATTCCCAAGCGTCCCACTATATTGGTCTTACATGCTACCAAAGCAAGGCCTAATGTGTATTCAACATGACACGCCTAAGTCTCAATCATTAGCCATTATCTTATAAAACGTTTTGCCTTCACGTAGAACTCATAATGGTTTTCTCTCATAAAACTTATTTAAAACATTCGTGTACTCAACACAAAACATATTAAAACCAAGTTTCAACCGACAAAACATGCACACATTTTCTCAAATCTCAATATTGCCTTAACGTAGAGCCCAATTTACTTTTTACGCAAACTCAACAGTTTATAAAGCAATTTCACACTCAGCTTATAAACTCATAAAATAATGGGCTCCAACCGGCTATAAAAACTGTATGCAATTATATCACAACACAACACTAAACATGCTTGTATTCTCAAATCATGGTTCATGCTACAAATGATTCATCAAAACACATACACAAATGGTTTAGTTTTCCCTTACCTCTTTGCACCTCGTATAGTGCAATTGTTTCCCCCGTATCTCGGACTAGCCTTGCATTCCACTCTGGAACTCCCGAGCTGTCCAAACGATGTTAAAACATCAATACTCATCATCACAGTAACCTCAATTCTCAAAATCGAGCATAATTGCTCATAACACCTCAAATTTCTCAATTCTCATAACTCTATCACAAACCACAATCTCGCTCACAACACCTTAACATTATACATTTCCCATGCCACAATATCTATGCTAATTCACCACATTGTCTAAATCTCCATTTATAGCTCAAAATTCCTAAAATTACCAAAGTTGCTAAATATCATCATCACTCTAACTACATTGTAATTTCATCAATCCCTAATCATTTTCCAACTATTTCAACACAATGCCAATAGCCATTATCACCAAAATCATCTCAAATATCAAGATCGAGGTTTAAAAATTACCCAAAACTTGTGGAGAGCTTATCTCTTGCCTCGATTCAATCTGTCTTCTGATTTCCAAGTATGTTGTTCTCCCTTTGATAAGGAACAACTTTCCTTCTTGCCATAACCTCTGATTTGGACGAAAATGGGTGCTTTGGATGAGTGAGAAAGCTAGGGCTCGAGTGAAAATAGGGTTTTGAAGAGAGAGAAAATAAAATTGCAGGAGAAAGCAGGAGTTCCTTATATAGACGAAGGGTAGGAGATGGATCTGGTCCTTAATGAGATCGATCTGCATTTGAATTTGGAGACGATTTGGGGTAATTTTATGCCTAGGAGATCGATCGGTCGAGGGGTGAGATCGATCTCTTAATGGCTAAATGAGATCGATCTGCTCCATTTATGAGATCGATCTCTCGTTTACAGAATGCTTCATGAGATCGATCTGCTCCTTGAGGAGATCGATCTTCTCCCAAACAGAAACATTTTTAGATCGATCCCTTTCTGATGAGATCGATCCTTTCATTACAGAATCATAAGGAGATCGATCCTCTTCCATTGGAGATCAATCTGCTCATTTAGATCCCTCCTTCCTTGTCATTTTTAACTCACCAGATCGATCTCTCCTTCTCCAAGATCGATCTGACCTCATAGTTTCACACTTAGGTTAAACACTTAACATATAAATCTCTAAATATAATTTCCACAATTCACTACTTGGATCATTTCTCATTCATCACATATATATTTCTCTTAGCTCAATAAATTACACTTCAAGTTCATATTACATAATTAAAATATGTCTAAAATTCTTAGATCTCACAATGGGCTGATACTTCTGTATGTATGAGCTATTGTAAACCATTAGCCCTTTCACTTGTCTTTTAAAAGGGGCCCTGGTAATCTTACCAAGCAAATAAGATTCATATACATTATATGATTTGAAATCAAATGAATCTAAATGTCCATCTTTATTGAGCTTAGATATGTGTTTCTCATTTATGTGACCAAGTCTACAGTGCCAGAGGAACGTAGGGTTTAATCTTATTACCCTTTGACCTCTTGGAATCAACATGTATATGTGATTATCTAGGTCTAGAACATACAATCCATTCATAATGGAAGCACTGCCATAAAAATATTATTAAAGTATATTGAACAACTATTGTTCATTATTTTAAAAGAAAAAAACCTTTTTTGTCTAAACAAAAAACAGAAATAATCACGACCTCTTTTTACTAAAATTACAACAAATTTTTCGCGTTTTACTTACCTTTTTCCCTTCGTCACAATTTAACCACCAACAGTTGTGCTATGATTCGGTTTTAGTCACACCACCCATATTTACCTTATCATCCATTCTATATCATACATACATGTCAATATAGCTATTGATTGACTGTAAATACTTTTATCTCATAAGTGAGTTTACCTATATTTACATACATTTACATCCCCAATATTACATCCGTATACAATATTATACTGTTACATGTTTAGATATAAAATGATACGAATGTGTACCTTTCGCTCGATGAGAGTGCAGCAGATACCAGAATGCGACTCCTTAGCCGCTCACTAGATTACTGTAAATGCTCTGTAGAGAAGGGGAAAATGATAGGGGTGAGCTCACTAGCTCAGTAAGGTAATCAGGTAAGTAAGTAGATAACTACACTATCTACATATTTATAATGTCATGCCTTAATATACTTTTTCTTTGTTTCACAGATTAAAGCATGAATTGTAAAACTTATGCAGTCTGTATATATATTTACTCATATATACTGAAATCATGCTGAGTTCATAAATACAAGCATTTCATATAATCTCATATAATGCCTATAAAATATATCATGCCATTTCATTTAAATCACATAAAATATGGCATTTCATCATGTCAAAATACATCTATCAGGTTTCCACCCATCTCTTGAGTCTACCCTGATTATAAATATTCACATTTATGGAAAATCATAAAATAATGCATCAGGGCTCGACCCATCCCTATGGTCTACCCGAGTTCATATAAAACCATGTGATATGATCATGTGAGACTGGACGATTACTATGAATATATCTAGGACTATGGCCATATCTAATACTGTGATCCCAAGCTACACAGATCCTAGTGTGTGGGGCATCACCCCTGCAACGGAATGTGGGTCAAATCCTAACCGCCAGCTAACAACTCCACATATCCTATAAGGCCCGTGAATTTTTATGTAATCTTATGATTTCCATGATGTACAATAAGTTACACAATAAATGAATCATAAGAATTGGATATTTTTTAGTGTTAAGTGTGAATAAAATGCAAAATGGGTATTGAAGTGATTGAATATGAGTTTACCTTTGAAAATCTGGAAAATTGCAGTTGAAATGCTGCAGGATGAATACCAGATCGATCTTACATGTAAGAAAGATTGATCTCATTATCTCGAAATAGAGTACCAAAGCATTCTGTAAAGAGGAGATCGATCCCTCATTCAAGCAGATCGATCTCTTATTCAATCAGATCGATCCCCCTGTAATTCTGTAAGGAACAGATCGATCTCTCCCCATGAGCAGATCGATCTCTAGTTGCTTCTGGTTAGCAAAGATCGATCCTTTCTCAAAGCCAAATCGATCTCTAAGTGATGCTGCTTGGCCAAGATCGATCTCTACTAATGAGCAAATCGATCCCTTCTTCAAGAGGCAGATCGATCCCCTAGCCTGCATTGTTAAATTATAAAGGAGTTTAAGCAGGGGGAGATCGATCTCCACACTTGGAGATCGATCTCATAAACGTGACTACTATAAAAGAGACCCAACTGTCGAGCCTTCTTCCTCAAAAATCCCAAAACCTTCTATTTTAGCCAAAACAACCTAGTTTTCTCACTCTAGGACATCCTTACCTTCAAAAAGATTTGAGGAAATAGCTATTTGAGCAAAGTTGTTCTTAGTGAAGAAGAGAACAATATAGTCAAAGATTGGAAGCTAAAACTTTGGATTGAAGGAGCAAAGAGGTTTTTCCCAAATTTGGCAAAAAGGGAGAAAAGTCAAGCTAGGTAAGATTTCAATACACCAACTTCAAGTATGTTTATCTAGACATTGTTATGGGTTATTTGGTGTATGCATTGTTGGTTGAAATTATCTAAAACATGATGAATCTTCCATGACCTAGCATGGACTTAGTGTGAGAAAGTGAGAGGAAGTTGATAGACATGGATTAGATGAGGATTGGAGCATGAATGAATGTTATTATGCATGTAGATAATAATTGAAAATGGGCTTGAGAGGTGTAGGAGGAAAAGCCATAGTGAAAGAAATGATGAACTTAAGGCATTGTAAGACTAATGTCGACCCAATATGAATCAATAAGCTTGGTGGAACCAATAGATTCTCGAGAAATGAATGGTATAATCGAAAAAGGGCTTAAGAGAAAGTAACGCCCAATAAGCGTTAATGAACCCAATAAGTTGAATCTAATATAATAAACACGAGAATTGTGTTATATTGGGTTAAATTAATGTGATAAGTAATTGTGTGCAACTCCAGAGATTTCATTGGGAGCAAATAGGATTGCGCGATCGAGCAGCTCTGAAGAAGTGGAATTACTCGATGTAATTCCAGGTAAGAAAATTTTGTGAGTATTTAGAGGCAGCTGTACGTATTTTGAGGGTAATTATAGGGTATTGAATTTGTGTTTGTTACCTAGAAAAGAAATAATGGTTTGTGCGAACGATTTCAGATATAAATGATTTTGGTTTTGGAAATGAATCTTACAAAAAGAGGTAGTAAGGCTAATTGATTTTGGTTTTGCATGAAACACCATGTTTTGATATTTTTATGAAGTACATTGCTTTGTTTTAAGCAAAATTGATGGATAAGTTGGCTATTGACTTCATAATTTCATGAAATAACACGAGCCAGGTGCAAATGTTGATTTTTGAATGTGTTTTGTTGAAATAGAGCTGCTTATCAGATTTATATGAGTTTAATCGTGCTGGAGCTTCGCTTGCACCAGATTTTGATGTTTTAACATGCATAAAGTGTGCTGGAGCGTAGCTCGTACCATATTTTGAGTTGTGATGTTTTATAAGCCGTACTGGAGATTTTGCTCGTATGTGGGTTTCCATTGATTTTCTTATGCATATAACCGTACTGGAGCTATGTTCATACGTGATTTCACCATTGTTTATCTTACATAAATTCATACAGGAGCGTTGCTCGTACAAAGATTTTGTTGATTATGCATGAAATCGTACTAGAGCTTTGCTTGCACTGAGCTTTTCACACTGTGATATGTAATGAGTCGTGCTGGATGCCTCGTGTAGACTTTGTATCACACGGATGAGATGCTTGCACATCCACTTGAGACTGAGTAGGTTATACTTGGCATGGTGTATATAAGACCTAGGCAAACACCCCCAACCATAATATAGGTCCACGTAGTACGTTGAACAGTGTATATCACATGAACTGCGCTGTACCGTGTGATTATGATGTTGATTTAAAAGTCTGGCATATGATTAACCTAACTCCATTCCAACATGATACCCCGCAGGGATCCGTGTGGTATGGGATGATAATGATATAGTTGGTCAACAGAGTCCTCGATTATATATAGTGACCAACTGTCTCACATGATATCACATGGTTTTATATACTGACCATGATTTGTGTTGTCCAGGGTAGACCCGAGGGATGGGTCTAACCTTGTGGGATGTTTTTAAAAGAATGATATGCTGATTGTGAGGTTTTACTAAGTTTTGATTTAATGTTAAACCCTGGGGAATGATTTTATGATGAGTTTTATTATGATGAGCATGAGAAGTTTTACATGATGATTTTCCATGTTTACATGCCTATTTTCATATTTTCAGTACATGATATATGTATATACATGTGGCATAGTTTTAATATTTTCTCATGCTCTGGATATCAATGATCTTTATGCATGACTTTATAAGCATGTAGATAGTGTAGTTATCTACCATGCTTGCATTATTGCCTTATTGAGCTAGTGAGCTCATCCTATTCATTTTCCCCCTCTACTGAGCGCATACAGTAGTCTAATGAGAGACTGAGGAGTCGCATCCTGATATCACTACCCTTCATCACCAAGAGGTATACACATTAGTTTCATTTTCTATCTAAACATGCAATAGCACAGTAATCATTTTGTTATGTAATATGAGGGATGTAATTATTAATAGACACGTAGAAGTATCAAATTTCAATTATAAAGTATACGTGTTTATTTTTGAATGAATTAAAATATAGATGACATGGTAAATGTAAAGAGTGACTAATATTAACTCATAGCTCAACTGTGTGGTGGTAAGAATGTTCACGATCGGTAGAAGAAATGAAAAAGTGAAAATTTATGGTGAATTTTGGATGAAAATGATGAAAAGGGGTTATGACCAAGATTGTTATCAGAGTTGAGTTGTCTTGATATGAGTCAGTATTAATAAGTAGGAAAGTTACATTCCCGTATTACTGTGCTTTTGTATAGATATAACTGTGTATACTGAGATGGAATAAGACTAATAAATGGTATGGATATAGGAAATTAGGCATTATGCCTGTCACCCGTCGAGGTAGAGGGTCGAGTTCACGTGCTAGAAGTCGTAGGGGCAGGCCTGAGAGCCGTGCAGAGCCACAGACTGATTAGGCTCCATAAAACCTTGTTGAGAGACCAGGGGATATGGAGGCACGCTTTGTTAGGATAGAGCAGAGTATTAAAAGCCTCGTTGAGATAGTCATGCAGGCATTAGGGGCTGGTGATAGACGAGGCCCAGCCGTGCAGCCTACTGCTACTGGACAGACAGTTGTAGAGGCAAAGGGACCTCAGATTACAAGGACTTTTACACCACCCCTAATTCAGGATACGACTTCTCCTATAGCTTCACAACCGAGCGGAAGTGACCTGGGTTATGACTGTGAGTTGGGCAGGTTACTGCAGTTTCAGGAGCTGAAACCTCTAGTATTTAGAGGAGTGAAGAACTCGGTTGTTACTGAGTATTGGGTATATGAAATAGAGAAGTTGTATGGTTTCTTCAGATGTACATCGACTGTGAAAGTTTCCTTTATCATGTTTATGCTGAAGGGCGAGGCAGAGCTTTGGTGGAGATCCACCGTATCTATTCTAAGAGCCCGACACCCCGAGATTACATGAGAGATATTCTTAGAGGCTTTTAGGAGGCAGTATATTCTAGCCACTGCATAGAGGAAGCTGCAGATAGAGTTTATGAATTTGGTTTAGGGGAACCGCTCCGTCGATGAATATGAGTCCAGATTCATATCCTTGGGGAGGTATGACCCTGATATGTTGAGCAGTGAGGCTCGAAAGGTCTAGAAGTTCATGGATGGATTGAGACATGCCATCCAGACTAGATTAACTCCGTTTGACGTGCCTACTTATAAGGAGGCAGTTCACAGGGCACAGTTGTGTGAGCAAGACTTTGAACGAAATACCTCTGAGTTTGGGAAGGTTAGTGGCAGAAGAGATGAAAATCGTAAAAGATTGAAGGTTGATAGAGTGGTCAGGAGAAGAAGTCAGAGACTGTTTGAGAAGAGGCTAAAGATTGAAGAGGTGTAGGAGAGAGCTGTTAAACCTCCTGTGTACCCAACTTTAGCTCCACTGAGGGGTATAGTTATTGGAGAACCACGACCTACTACCGAATGACCCCTTGGAGATGTGGTAGTTTTCATGGTACTATGCCTTGTTCGACGACCCCTGTTGTGTGTTATAGATGTGGGAAGCTAAGGCATATCGTGAGGAATTGTCTAAAGATGATTGAGACTGCCCCATAAAAGGGTAAGGAGTCAGAGAGAGCTCCTATTGAGACTTTTACTTCGAGGAGGAAAGCTACAGCTGAGAAAAAAGGGAAACAGGCGGTTGGCATATGGCGAGTACATGCACTGGACCAAGACATCGCAGATGCTTCAACGGATGTGATTGAAGGTACCATCCTAAATTTTGATTTAGAAGAATTTGTATTATTTGATCCTGGTGCCATGCATTCCTTTATATCGCCTTCCTTTGCACATAAGTTGTTGAAGCATGAAAGGCCTATATTGTTAGATAGAATGTTGTTGATTTCTACACTTATGAATGATAGTCAGTTAACTGAGTATGTATATCGGAATTGTAAGTTGAAGATAGGGGAAAAGATATGACAGCCGATTTAATTCTTTTGAGTTTGAGCAATTTTGATGTAATTTTAGGAATGGATTGGTTGGCTACAAATCGTGTTGTTTTAGATTGTTATGCTAAGACAGTGATGTTTTCAAAGATAGATAACCTTATTGTAAGTTTTCTTGAAAAGAAATGAAAGAACATGATTATTGTAAATGGGAAGAGAATAATTGTAATCCATCATATTAAATAGATGAATTTGCTTGTTAATCATGAATGTTAATGTGATGACCTATGTTACTAACGGTGGAAAAGGATAATGTGAAGGGTTCATTGCCTACGTGGTTGACACAGATAAGGCACACCTAGAATTGAGAGACAATCTAGTGGTTGCAGAATTTCTTGATGTCTTTTCGGACGATTTATCAGGGCTACCACCCGATAGGGAAATGAAGTTTTATATAGAGTCAGTACTTGGTACAAAGCCGATATCTAAGCCACCATATAGAATGACTCCGATTGAGTTGGAGGAACTAAAGAAGCAGTTGCAAGAGTTGCTAGAGAAGGAGTTTATTAAACCGAGCGTCTCAACCTAGGCAGCTTCGGTTTTGTTTGTGAGGAAGAAGGATGGGAGCCTCCGACTGTGCATAGATTACCAGTTTGAATAATGTTACCTTTAAGAACAAGTATCCTCTTCCACACATTGATGATTTGTTGGATCAGCTCCAGTGAGCACAGGTCTTTTCCAAGATAGATCTGCGGTCTTGGTACCATCAGTTGAGCATACGGAGTGGAGATGTACCCAAGACAGCATTTCATTCCCGTTATGGCCACTACGAGTTCTTGGTTATACCATTCAGATTAACGGATACCCCCATAACATTTATGGCTTTGATGAATAATGTATTTAAGCCATACCTGGACCAGTTTGTGATAGTGTTCATTGATGATATATTGATTTATTCCAAGTCCAGGGAAGATAATAAGTAGCACTTAAGGATAGTTCTACAGACCCTCCGAGAGAAGGAATTATATGCCAAACTCAGTAAATGTAATTTTTGGTTGGAGTAGATCTCATTTCTGGGCCATGTTGTAATGAGGGATGGGGTATCAGCAGATTCATCCAAGATTGAGGCAGTTGTACAGTGGGAATAGCCCAAGACAATTATTGAGATCAGAAGTTTTTTAGGATTGGTAGGTTATTATCGGAGATTTGTTGAGGGTTTCTCCAGACTAGCTGCTCTATTGACATGTCTTACACGGAAGGATGTTAAGTTTGTGTGGGACCAGGCATGTGAAAGGAGTTTTTAGGAGCTTAAGTGTCGGTTAACCACTGCTCCGATTCTCACCATTCCTACTAGCTCAAGAGGTTTCTCTGTGTATACGGATGCATCACACCAAGGATTTGACTGCGTACTTATGCATGATGGAAGGTAGTTGCCTATGGATCCAGACAGTTGAAGGATCATGAGAGGAACTATCCGACTCACGATTTAGAGTTGGCAGTAGTAGTGTTTGTGTTAAAGACATGGCGCCACTATTTCTATGGTGAGAAATTTTAGGTATATATGGATCACAAAACCCTTAAGTATCTGTTCTCGCAGAAAGCGTTGAATATGAGACAAAGAAGATGGCTCAAACTCCTGAAGGATTATGATTGTGAAATCTTATACCACCAGGGTAAGGCGAGTGTAGTTGCCAATGCCTTAAGTAGGAAGAACCTCAGATTAGTGTCTTATATGATGGTTCAGGAACACGAGTTGTTGGAGCAGTTCGCGAACCTCAGTTTGGATGTAGCCCCACCTGATACAGAAAGATTTGATTTTATGGCTAGTTCGAGATTAGAGCCAGAGTTGATTAGTCTTATTCAACAGGCTCAATAGATTAATCGACAATGTACCGATTGGTTGAGTCAGGCACAAACAAGTGCGAGTGCTGATTTTGAGATGGGTACCGATGGATTACTGAGGTTCAGAGGTAGAGTATATGTTCCCGAGGATCCAGAGATCAGGAGATTAATTTTATCAAAGGCTCACTCATCAAGGTATACGATACATCCGGGAAGCGCCAAGATGTATCAGAACCTTCAGAAGGTTTATAGGTGGTCTGGAATGAAAAGAGACTCTGTTGAATATGTCGCTAGATGTCTCATCTGTCAGCAAGTGAATGTAGAGCATCAAAAGCCTGTAGGGTTATTGCAGCCTCTACCAATACCGACATGAAAGTGAAAGCATGTCACCATGGATTTTGTGATGGGCTTACCAAGGACACACAGAGGTCGTGATGCCATTTCGGTAATTGTGGATCGGTTGACGAAGTTAGCCCATTTCTTAGCTATAAGAGCTATCGATACTTTGAGTCAGTTGATGAAGTTATATGTTCGAGAGATAGTTCAATTGCATGGTGTTCCAGTGAGCGTTGTTTCTGATCGGGATACCCGCTTCACTTCCAATTTCTGGGAACATTTCTAGGAAGCGATGGGGACCCAATTGAGTTTTAACACCACTTTTCATCCTCAGACAGATGGTCAGATAGAGAGGACTATACAGACTCTAGAGGATATGTTGACAGCGTGTGTGCTAGATTTTAGAGGCTCTTGGGATGATCACCTACCGCTAGCCGAGTTCGCCTATAATAACAACTATCATGCAAGTATCGGGATGGCACCATATGAGGCACTATATGGACACAGATGTCGATCCCCTATTGGAAGGGAGGAGGTTAGTGACAGATAATTTTTTGCTCTCGATTTAGTGCAACAAGCCTCTAAGAACATCCAGTTGATATGTGAGAGGTTACGGACAGCTCAGTGCCGACAAAAGAGTTATGCTGACAGGAGATAGAGACCACTGGAGTTTACTATGGGTGAGTTAGTAATTTTACAAGTTTCTCCCTCGAAAGGGATTATGAGGTTTGGTAAGAAGGATAAGTTGAGCCCTTCATATATCGGGCCCTTTGAGATTCTGGAGAGAGTGAGAGATAAGGCTTATAGGTTGGCACTGTCGTCGGAGTTAGTAGGTGTTCATAACGTCTTCCACGTCTCCATGGTTCGGAAGTACCACCTGGACCCGGTACATGTGATAAGATATGAGCCATTGGAGCTCAATGAGAGTATGTCGTATGTTGAGAAGCCGGTTCAGATATTGGATAGGAAACAGAAGGTGTTGAGGTCAAAGACGATTTCTTTAGTGAAAGTTCTTTGGCAGTATCACACTTCGGAGGAAGCTACATGGGAGTTGAAGAGTATGATGCAAGAGAAGTACCCGAAGTTGTTCTCAAGTTAACTTGGTTCTAATTTGGAGGGCCAAATTTCTTGAAGGAGGGGAGGAATTAAAGCCCGTGAATTTCTATGTAATCTTACGATTTCCATGATGTACAAATAAGTTACACAATAAATGAATTATAAGAATTGGACATTTTTGAGTGTTAAGTGTGAATAAAATGCAAAATGGGTATTGAAGTGTTTGAATATGAGTTTACCTTTGAAAATCTAGAAAATTGCAGTTGAAATGCTGAAGGATGAATGCCAGATTGATCTTACATGCAAGGAAGATCGATCTCATTGTCTCGAAATAGAGTACCAAAGCATTTTGTAAAAGGGAGATCGATCTCTCATTCAAGTAGATCGATCTCTCATGTAATCAGATCGATCTCCATGTGATTCTATGAAGAACTGATCAATCTCTCCCCATGAGCAGATCGATCTCATGTTGCTTCTGGCTAGTAAAGATCGATCCCTTCTCAAAGCCAGATTAATCTCTAAGTGATGCTACCAGGCCAAGATTGATCTCTACCAATGAGCAGATCGATCCCTTCTTCAAGAGGTAGATTGATCTCATCCAAGAGGCAGATCGATCCCTTAGCATGCATTATCAAATTCTGCAGGAGTTTAAGTAAAGGGAGATCGATCTCATAAACGCGACTACTATAAAAGAGACCCAACTGTCGAGCCTTCTTCCTCAAAAATCCCAAAACCTTCCATTTTAGCTAAAACAACCTAGTTTTCTCACTCTGGGATATCTTTACCTTCCGAAAAGATTTGAGGAAAAAACTATTTGAGAAAAGTTGTTCCTAGTGAAGAAGAGAACAACATAGTTAAAGTTTGGAAGCTAAAACTTTGGATTGAATGAGCAAAGGGGTTTTTCCTAAATTTGGCAAAAAGGGAGAAAAGTCAAGCTAGGTAAGATTTCAATACACTAACTTCAAGTACGTTTATCTAGACATTGTTATGGGTTATTTGGTGTATGTGTTATTGGTTGAAATTATCTACATGATGAATCTTTCATAACCTAGAATGGACTTAGTGTGAGAAAGTGAGAGAAAGTTGATGGGTATGGATTAGATTAGGATTGGAGCATGAATGAATGTTATTATGCATGTAGAGATGATTATGAGATTGTTTTGTGAAATACATCATTTGAAATGGATAATAATTGAAAATGGGCTTAAGAGGTGTATGAGGAAATGTCATACTGAAAGAAATGATGAACTTAAGGCATTGTAAGACTAATGCCGACCCAATATTAATCAATAAGCTTGTTGGAACCAATAGATTCCCAAGAAATGAATGGTACAATCGAAAAAGGGCCTTAAGGCCTAATAAGCGTTAATGAACCTAATAAGTCGAATGGAATATAATAAACGCGAAAATTGTGTTATATTGGGTTAAGTTGATATGATAAGTAATTTCATACAGCTTCAGAGATTTCATTGGGAACAAATAGGATTGTGCGATCGAGCAACTCTGAAGAATTGGAATTCCTCGACGCAATTCCAGGTAAGGGAATTTTATGAGTATTTAGAGGTAGCTGCACGTATTTTGAGGGTAATTATAGGGTAGTGAATTTGTGTTGGTTACCTAGAAAAGAAATAATGGTTTGTGCGAACGATTTCAGATATAGATGATTTTGGTTTTGGAAGTGAATCTTACAAAAAATGGTAGTAAGGCTAATAATTGTATGAAACACCATGTTTTGATATTTTTATAAAGCACATTGCTTTGATTTAAGCAAAATTGATGGATAGGCTGGCTATTGATTTCATAATTTCATGAAATAACACGAGTTAGGTGCAAATGTTGATTTTTGAATGTGTTTTGTTGAAATAGAGCCGTCTATCAGATTTATATGAGTTTAATGTGCGAGAGCTTTGCTCGCACTAGATTTTGATGTTTTAATATGCATGAAGTGTGCTAGAGCCTAGCTTGCACCATATTTTGAGTTGTGATGTTTTACAAGCCGTATTGGAGCTTTTGCTCGTATATGGGTTTCCATTGATTTTCTTATGCATATAACCATACTGGAGCTATGCTCGTACGTGATTTCACCATTGTTTATCTTGCATAAAGCCATATTAGAGCGTCGCTCGTAGGAGGATTTTGTTGATTAGGCATGAAATTGTACTAGAGCTTTGCTCGCACTGGGCTTTTCACACTGTGATATGTAATGAGTCGTGCCGGATGTCTCGTGTACACTTTATGTCACACAGATGAGATGCTTGCACGAGCCCTGCTGGATGCCTCGTGTAGACTGCTAGTCACACGGATGAGATGCTCGCACGTGCACTTGAGACTGAGTAGGTTATACATGGCATAGGGTAGCTAAGACCTATGACAGGCACCCCCAACCATGATATGGGTCCACGGAGTACATTGTACAGTATATATCACTTGGAGTACGCTGTACCGTGTGCTTATGATGTTGATTTAAAGTCTGGCGTAGGATTAACCCACCTCCGTTCCAGCATGATGCCCCGCACACCGGGATCCATGTGGTCTGGGATAGTAATGACATAGTTGGCCAATAGAGTCCTCGATTATATATAGAGACCAACTGTCTCACATGATATCACATGGTTTTATATACTGACCATGATTTGTGTTGTCTAGGGTAGACCCGAGGGAGAGGTCTATCCTTGTGGGATGTTTTTAATAGAATGATATGCTGATTGTGATGAGTTTTACTAAGTTTTAATTTGATGTTAAACCATGAGGAATGATTTTATGATGAGTTTTATTATGATGAGTATGAGAAGTTTTACATGATGATTTTCCATGTTTACATGCCTATTTTCATGTTTTCAGTACATGATATATGTATATACATGTGGCATAGTTTTAATATTTTCTTATGCTCTGGATATCAATGATCTTTATGCATGACTTTATAAGCATGTAGATAGTGTAGTTATCTACCATGCTTGCATTATTGCCTTATTGACCGAGTGAGCTCATCCTATTCATTTTCCCCCTATGCAGAGCGCACACAGTAGTCTAGTGAGAGACTGAGGAGTCGTATCCTGATATCTGCTACCCTCCATCACCAAGAGGTATACACATTGATTTCATTTTGTATCTAAACATGTAATAGCATAGTAATCATTTTGTTATATTAAATGGGGATGTGATTATTAATAGACACGTACAAGTATCAAATTTCAATTATAAAGTATACGTGTTTATTTTTGAATGAATTAAAATATAGATGACATGGTAAATGTAAAGAGTGACTAATACTGACTCATAGCCCAACAGTGTGGTGGTAAGAATGTTCACGATAGGGAAAAGAAATGAAAAAGTGAAAAATTTGTGGTGATTTTTGGATGAAAGGATGAAAAGGGGTCGTGACATATCCACCCTAAACACCGCATGGTACAACGTACTCCGCTTCACATGCATGGTACAACATACTCTCGTGGACCCTATCTCAAGTTGATAGTCAATGTCAAGTCTATATATACACGTGCAAGCATCTCATCTGTGTGACAATCAGTCTACACAAGGCAGTCAGCACGACCTTAAACATGTCATGTATATCACATTAATTATAGTGCACGCCTTGAGTGCGACTCTCAGTCGACGCCCCGCTCAAACACTGTTTTATGCATATCATAAAATCAAACACTAGTACGAGTAACACTCCAGCACTATGTCATGCATAATTCACCTTTCAAATCGAGTATGAGCAACGCTCCAGTACTATGCCATGCATAAATCATATTAAATCAAGTACGAGCAACACTCCAGTACTATGCCATGCATATCATGGAAATCTAGTGCGAGTAATCACTCCAACACTTTTTCATGCAGAAAACAAATAAAATCAAGTACGACCAGTGCTCCAGCACGATTTGTTTTCACACAACTCAATAGATGGTTCATTTTAAACGGGATACTTCAAATCAGTAAAATCAGCACCATAATTGTGCTATTTCGTATGAATCACAAAAATATTGACCAATCTATCTATACTTCTGCTAAACAGCAGTAAAAATACTCAAAAACAAATTTTCCATGCTTTATTTACTTTTTCTTAATTTTCCTAATTTTACCATTAATAGGGGTAAAATCGTAATTTCCCTATATCGAGTCTCTATAAATTTTATTCACTTTCTCTGACCCTCAGACTTTTAAGTGAATGTAAAAGCTGATGAAAATATGCGCAGATATCTCTAACTACTCGTAAAATTCCCTTACCTTGAATCACGTCGAGTAAATTCACTTTCCCAACACTGCTCGATCGCGCAGTCTGATTCACTCCCAATATAATCTCTTGAGCTACATATAACCATTTATCATGTTAATTACACTTTTCCAACTGTATTTCACTTAATGGGCCTATTTACTCTTATTGGGCCTAATTACATCTTAATGGGTCTAACACGGTTTTAAGCCATTTCACTTTACTATTTATTTCATTTGGGCCTATTGGGCTTGTGGGGCCCACTAACTCTTATTGGGCTTGGTTCGAGGTTCGTCAACCCTTATTGCGTCAAAACCAAGTCTGCTTGGCCCCTTTGGCCTCTCGGCCATGGCATGTGGCCGAGAGCCATCATGCCGCCCATGCCGTCGGTCACACCACCATCATGCCAACCTTGGCCAATTTGTTAGCCATTCACTTAGGCATTTCATCAAACACCTTCTAAGCATGCCTTAAGCCTTTAGTTTTTGTTCATTTAGGCAATTTATCAAACACCTTATATGTCATTATCAATTCATCAACCAATTGACCAAATTGATTAAAATTAACTATGCTATAATCATGTATACATGTATACCAATCCATTCATGCCTTAAAATCACATGGGTATTCATCAAAACACAAATACCCATTTTCAGCCAGCTTAGGTTCTTAGTGATTTTGTGTGTTTTGATCCATAAAATATATACCAATCATTTTAGAATAATTCATAGATTAACATACTAGAAGTTGGAAGCTTGAAAACTCACCTAACTTGTTGTTCTCTCTTTGGCTGAAACTTCCTTGATTTTTGCCTCCTTCAATATGGCTCCTTGATGGCCAATTCCAAGGTATGTTAATCCTCTCTTAATTTGGAACAACTTTCATGAAGATCACTTGTTCCAAATATGTCTCTAGGTTAGTTATTTCTAGTGAGATAAAGCTTGAATTCTAGGTTTCCATGGTGTTTTTGTTGTTGCTAAGGGCTTATGGAGAAGATGACTAAGGTTTGGCTGATTTTTGACTTAAGTAATTAATCCATTTAATTTTGATTTTCAGCCCACCATTTGGGCTTGGTCTTGATATTGGGCTTAGTAACAATTGAGTTTAGTTTTGGGCTTAAGCATAAAACTAATGGGCTTGGTTTTTGGGCCTTGCATTTTAGGCTGAAAAATTTTCTACCAATTGGGACTTCAATTGGGTCAATATTGGGCCCACCAATTGGCTCAACTATTTAGCCCACTTTAGATCCACCTTAATGGGCTTTAAGTTTTCCACCAATTGGCCCATCGATTTCTACCCATTTAATTTAATCCAGATTTCGATTAAATTAATTTTCCCTACTTAAGGAATTGAAGATTGAGAGTTTTAGCTAAAAATATATCTTCCCCAATTTTTAACCCTGGTTGGGTTAAATTTTAACCATGATTAGTTAACTATGGTCAAAGTCAACATTTCTTAACTAACCTTGACTTTCCTTGACCATTGACCATGTTTGACTTTTTCTCAAAAACCCAAAAGAGTCAATTCTCATGGTTAACACGCTCATCTTTGCGTTTTTTGGTCATTTCAAGGAAGTGAAATAGCTAAAAACACCTTGAACGGTTCATTTTGAGCTCATTTAGCCCCTTCTTGGCCTTTCCTCTACTTCGACATATTCGGAATCAAATCGAACAAACTTTCCTTCATGAACCCTCTATGATTTGACATTTAAAGTTCTTTTTTCAGTCAGAAGGATTTGAATCCCTTCGATTTAGCCTGTGGCCATCTCGCCCCTTATTTTCCCTTTTACATAACTTATGTGCATTTAGTCTTTTCACTTGTATTTTTATTTCAGTAAATACTCTTATTATGATTCAAATAACATAATCAATTGTTTACACATAGGAATCATAAGGTACTTAGGAAAATACGGGTCTTACATGTTCTTGGCAATTGATGGAACATAATAATAATCAAACCTTCAAACCCCAAAATCATCATCATTAATCTCATTAATAATCAAAATTAATCCTACATTTTTCATACCAAATCAAACATTTAAACCCTAAAATACCCTAAATGTCGAAACCCTAAAATGACTCTTGTAAAGTTTCTCTAATCAATTCATTACAACCAATCAACAATTCCGTCAGCAATCATCAAGATACATTAAACCTTTAAGAAATTAACAACTTCCTTACCCTTTTTTTCCTCTTTTCTAAATCACTCCTCAAGTCTCTAAGATCCTTACTGCAAAATGATACTAAAAACACATCTCAAATACTTCAAATGAATCACATCCATTAACCCCAAACATTATATAACACAACTTGGACTTACCTTTTTTGAAACTCGATTCTACTTCTCTTCTCCTTGCTGTTTTAGCCCTCAAATGACCTCTAAAAAATACCAAAAAACTATATGTTGTAGCTTAGGGGTAGAGGAAGAAAAATTCCTAAATGACCCTTGGTAGAATCCCTTTCTTTCCTTTTCTTTTTTTCTCTCTTTCTCCCCTAGTCACGCGTCACTGGTTGCAGTTCTTCCTTTTTTTTTCTTTTCTATTTTGTCTCACAAAATGGAAAAAATGGGAGCTAAAAAATAGACCTTATAAAATTTATAAGCCAAGCTAAATGTCTCTTGAAATCCATAATGGGGTTAGGTAGAGATTAAACCATTTAATCCTTGAATTAAGCTAGTTAATTTCACTTACAATCTTAGTGGGAGTAGGTGAATTGCTGCCTAATTTTCAATCCTCATTTCCAGTCGGTTTTTAGCCCACTTTCATGTATTTCTCCACTTAAATTTTTTCATATAGTAATACTTAAAAAAGCTTTGTTTAATGGTTAATGGGGTTAGGTGATAATTCCACTAAATAAATTGCATTTCCCTACTCTGTGCACTAGGTACCTCACAGTTTGGAGGCTAAATTCTTGATTAGTTCATTTATTTATTCCAACCTCTAGTCCATGTTTTCAATCCTAATTTCCACTTTAAAATATCATTTTTAAATCATAGATACATTATACTTAAATATCAAATTGCATAGGACGACTGGATTTGGTAAGCATCGAGTCATTAAACCTCGGTTTTTGCCAAAGTTTTCGATTAGTTTTAGCATTACTATCTAGCTCCATTCTCATGCTTTAAGCCATAAATTCTTCATCCCAATTGATCCCTAACGATATTATTTTCAATGCCTAATAAGTACATTAATTTAAAGTTGCTTTAGAGTAAAGATTTGACATGACCTAGCTCCACCATGCACTAGTTCTTTAGGATGCTACTTGGTTAATTTAGAGAATTTAATTTCTATCATTTTCTTAGCTATACTTAGTCTTTTGTGTTTAATCCAACTCATCCATAATCATTATTATTTTATACTCTAATTCATGCAATATCCTTAGTCAATTAGTACTTGCAAAATAAATCTTGTCACATAACTTCACTTAGTACATAATGTCACGCCCCGAAAATGCGGAAAATAGGGCTAATTTAAAACTTTTTACTAGTTAATTCACAATTAAGAGTGCATTCTTGTGCAGTGTCATACATCATCATAATTATCATGCCTCAGGATCTCATCATGATACAATAAATACGGTATTATACACCTTACTCAATTCCAAGTAAATTAATCCTAATACATCCCATATACTGTTATACATCAAGTGTCTGCAATTACATTAATAGTCTGGGTACATGAAAAGACAAAATATACCTCAAGATACAATATATATGGCCTGGAGCTCGAATCCTCCACTAGCCACTACTCCGTACGTCGCAGGGAGATCCTTTTTCACTTGAAGAACTCTGGGGGGAAAAGGAAAACAGGGTGAGCTTCTAAATCGCGCAGTAAAGGGGGTAAGGAACTCATTTCATAAACCAAAATACACATCACAAAAGGTTTATTTGTATGTGAAACTCATTTGAAAACCATAGCATGAAAATACTCAAAACGACATTCTCATGTCTCAAGTCATGTAAAAACATGAAGTAAAAGGCTCACTCTAGAGCAATAACAAAGCATGTGGAAATAACGCGTTAAATGCTTTCTCAAATAACGTGATAAAATCACAG
Organism: Firmiana major; assembly: GCA_033439115.1. NCBI lineage: Eukaryota > Viridiplantae > Streptophyta > Magnoliopsida > Malvales > Malvaceae > Firmiana > Firmiana major. The sequence goes on from CM065912.1 coordinate 28,963,292, forward strand.
TAAAAATAATGCACGTGGCACAGCCACTAAACACACGTGGCATAGCCACTGTTTTAAATTCTCGCGTGGCATAGCCACAAAACACACGTGGCAAAGCCACTGATTTAATTTCTCGCGTGGCGTAGCCACATATTTAATTTCTCGCGTGGCGTAGCCACAGATTTAATTTCTCGCGTGGCATAGCCACAGAATAGGGTTTCTCAACGTGGCACAGCCACCAATGGGGTATAACGTGGCACAGCCACCAATGGGGTATAACGTGGCACAGCCACCAATGGGGTTTCTCAACGTGGCACAGCCACCAATGGGGTATAACGTGGCACAGCCACCAATGGGTTATTCTCACGTTACCAGAACGGAGAAGAAATCGAGCTTACATGCTACCAGAGCAATGCCCGGTGTGTACTCACAACTACACACCTAAGTCTTATCACATAAGACTAGTTTGCCTTCACGTAGAACTCGTAATGGTTTTTCTCTCATAAAACTCATTTGAAATCGTTTTGTACTCAACACAAAACGTAATAAAACCGAGTTCCAACCGGCAAAGCACACGCACACATTTCTCAAATCTCAATATTGCCTTAACGTAGAGCCCAGTTATAAACTCATAAAAACATTGGGCTCCAACCGGCTATAAAATCGTGTGCAATTAAATCTCAACACAAAACTCAACATGCTTGTTTTATAAACCACAATTCATGCTAAAATAGTTTACAAATCACATACACAAATGGTTTAGATTTCCCTTACCTCTTTGCACCTCGTATAGTGCAATCGTTTCCCCTGTATCACGGACTAGCCTCGCATTCCACTCTGGAACTCCCGAGCTGTCCAAACGATGTTAAAACATCAATACTCAATTATCTCATCAATCTCAATTCTCAAAATCGAGCATAATTACTCATAACTCCTCAAATCTCTTTATTCTCGTAACTCAACCCTAAACTACAACCTCATTCACAATAGCTCAACGTCCTATATCTCTCATGCCAATTATCTATGCTAATTCATCACATTGTCTATATTTCCATTTATAGCACAAACTCTCAAAATTACCAAATATCTACATTACTCCAACTACATTGCAATTTCATTAATCCCTAATCCTTTCTCAACTATTTCAACGCAATGACAACCACCAATAACATCAAAATCATCTCAAATATCAAGATCGAGGTTTAGAAATTACCTAAAGCTTATGGGAGCTTATCTCTTGCCTCGATCCGATCCGTCTTTCGATTTCCAAGTATGTTGTTCTCCCTTTGATGAGGAACAACTTTCCTTCTTGCCACAACAGCTGATTCGGCCGGAAATGGGGGATTTGGATGAGTGAGAAAGTTAGGTTTTCGGAAAAATGGGGGTTGGAAGAGAGAGAAAGTGAAATTGCAGGAGAAAACACGAGTCCCTTATATAGACTGGAGGTAGGAGATCGATCTGCCTCTTGATGAGATCGATCTGCGTTTGAATTTTGGGAACGATCTGGGCAATTTTATGCCTAAGAGATCGATCTCTTTATGGCTTTATGAGATCGATCTGCTCCTAAGGAGATCGATCTTCTCCCAAACAGAATCATTTGGAGATCGATCTCTTCCTCATGAGATCGATCTTCTCTCAAACAGATTCATAAGGAGATCGATCCTCTTCTATTGGAGATCGATCTGCTCCTTAAATTCCTCATTCCTTGTCATTTATAGCTCACCAGATCGATCTCTCCTTCTCCCAGATCGATCTGTCCTCATAGTTTCACATTTATTTTACACACTTAACATATCAATCTCCAATTATAATTCCCACAATTCACTTAGCTCAATAAATTACACTTCAAATTCTTATTACATCATTAAAATATGTCTGAAATTCTCAGATCTCACACATAACCTTAGCAAATTCGAGGAATTGAAATCATACCTTTAGTCTTGGCAAATCCAATAAGTCCTTGCTCCTCATAGTCCGTATACTCATCATGAATATAGGTTCGGTCCTACAATTATCCAATGGAATAGCTTATTAGAAACTTTTATAATTTATGAAATTTACTTACGGAAGGAAATTAGAAATTGGGGCTCTCACAGAGAACAACCTGAATCCTATTTTGGATCAAACATTTGAGCTGATTGTAGTAGACATAGAGACATAAGCACTAACTGTAGAGGTTCTGAACCAGTGTCTCAATTCCTTTTTCTTATACTATTGTACTTACCTTTCTATTTGGGATTCTTGAACATTTTCAATAGTGTTGTCGTATTCACTTAAAGCCTATTTTCTCTTCCTCTATAACGTATGATTGAAGTTAGTGTTTAATTTTTATAGCTCATGGATTCCGTTAAGTGTTTACTCGTATTCCTTAATATTTATTGTCACACTCGAAAGATATAACGTCGCACACACTTATTATATAAACATAATGTTTTTTGCTCATACTTATTCAAACAAATACTTAATTGTGTTGCGAGTCAGTCCTTTAGTCATATTACATTAGAAATAAAACATTTTTTTGGTTTAAAGCACTTTGCCTAAGGTCCCAAGTGGACATCTAAATCGAATCATATGTAGAAAACAACGTTTTGAGCATATAATGCATGAGGGGGTCGATCCTACAGAGGTAAGGGATCGATCTTTGGAAGTCAAAAAGTAAAATTCTTTAATAACATGTAGAGCAATCGATCATTAGGAAGAGGGGATCGATTATTACAACTCAGAATGTAAAAATGAATAGTAAAACTATTTAGGGATCAATGCTGACCCCTAAGGGATCTATCCTTCCTTTTAGGAATCGTAAAAATCATCATTTTTAGGCAAAGGGATCAGTCTTCCCTTGTAGGGGAATGATCCTCACTTACTTTAGTGGTATTTTACAGTAGAAACACTTATTTTTACATAAAAAGCATAAGTAACAAATTTCATGCTTACATGGGAATTTTCATAAGACATATCCTATACACATCCACCTTAAGTACTTATACAAGTCTGTTTATACAAAACTCAGATACAATCGAGTTATACCAAATTATACTGCAATAGCCTGAAGTTGAGATGTCGAAGCCGGATACTCAATTTCACCAAGTTAAGTCTGCAATTACCCTGTGATAGGAGAAGAAGGGGGTGAGCTTTAGGAAAGCCCAGTAAGCCAATCACATAAGTGTAAAATTAACCAAAATAGGATTACTGGCTTAAGTAAAATACATGTTTGGCATAATACATTTCATAATCAAAATCTTCAAATAGTTTCATTACATAACAATCATATGTGAAATCTCGTCGTTTGGGACTTTCACTAAAACTATGTCTAGACACTATCAAGTCTTCAGGCGCAGAGGTATTTTAAAATACCTTATTATACCTTCAGACCAGATCACCTGAAACAAAAATCATAAACACATATGATCAAAAGAAAACCTTGTACCTTAATGCAGAAAACCGTAGTTTAATGCCATATTTATGAAAAAATAATCATAATCAAAAACATACTTAATAATCCAAAACACAGCTTCAAAACTCACATTTCATACATTTCATAAGATCGACATCCAAATCACACGAATAAAGGTGTAAGTAATAATATGGCCCCATAAAGACTTATCCACTGGAACTATCAGTGAGCCAAATCTACCCTGAAAACAAAAGGGTGTTATCCATGACCATGGACCTAACTGTTGAGTTAATATATTTTGAAATGACAAAACAAGTAAATTCAATAATATAAAGATGATATAAAAACATGTTTAGAAGTTATCAGTACCAGAACTTAAGTTCCTGGAGATGAGAGATCGATTTGGGATATGAGAGATCGATCTCCTGGGTTTTCTAGGATGAGAGATCGATCTCATGAAGACATGAGATCAATCTGCTAAGGTTTGAACCTGCACAAAGGTATTGAGGAAGCTGAGATCGATCTATAAGGGTATCAGAGCATAGGGTGTCTAGTACTGTCAGTGTCGGTTAAGTGAAATAGAATACATCCCAAGTGTCTGTAATAGTCTGGTCATGAACTGAAATTGAGGATTGAGATTTCAATCGATTGTGATATGTACGCGTAGGAGACGAGTTGAGATTGAGAATGAGTAAACGACGAGGTCGTTCGAGGGGGCAGGCAGAGTCCCCTCCACCACCTGTCCCACTACCAGAGAGTCCTAACTCTCGATTTAATCGGATTGAGACCGATGTGAGGCAAGGTTTTGAGCAGATGGCGGCGCTATTCGCTCAACACTTTGGAGTTAATGCCTCGGATACTACCCCTACACCACCACCAGGACCTCCCATACCCCCAGTGCCTCCCGTCACTCAGCCTAAGGACAGAAGTAAGGTCCGACTAAAGGAATTTTTGAAGATGAATCCACCCGTATTTAGGGGAAAGAAGGATCCTACAGAGGCTGAGGAGTGGTTGACGGAGTTGAGAGTTATATTTGATTTACTGGGGTGCACCGATGCTGAGAGAGTCAGTATGAGTGCCTATATGCTGAAGGGGAGAGCTCGAGATTGGTGGAGTACTACCCAGGGTATCTTGATGTTTCGTCAGGATGTGATTGGTTGGGAAGAGTTCCAGACAGCTTTTAGAACCCAATATGTACCACGAGCCGCCCAGAGAAGGAAACAGGCCGAGTTTTTGAGTTTGGTACAGGGTGACATGTCGGTGGATGACTATGAGAGCCAGTTCACCGCACTACTGAGATATGACCCAGAGACCTTCAAGAGTGAAGAGCTCCGCACAGAGAAGTTTGTGTATGGGTTGAAGCCCGTCATTAGAGATAGACTGATGGGGCTATGTATTATTGAGTTTGGAGATGCTCTGAGACGAGCACAAGAGATTGAAAGAGGGATTGAGATGGTACAATCCCAGAATGAGCTCAGAGCGGTGAATAGAGATAAGGGCAAGAGGCCAGCACTTTTCCAGTCAGAGGCTCGGAGAGGTTCCTTCAGAAGAGGAAGGATTGAGGTACAGAAGGACAGATTAGAGAGACCCAGAGCCTATCCTATTATCAAGGAGACCCCTCGATATGTCAGGCCTGAGACAAGATTTTGTAGAGACTGTGGCCAATCGCATGAGGGAAGTTGTACTGGGTCGATCCATGGATGTTTCAGATGTGGTGACATGGGTCACAAAGTGAAGGACTGTCCCCAACCTCAGATACCACATGCTCCGGAGCCCACTAGACAACAGCCTCAGAGAGTGGATCCCCGGAGATAGGCCACTGCGGCAGAGAAAGGGAAGAAACCTGTGGCACAGGGACGAGTGTTTGCCCTGGATAAGGAGACCGCAGACGCTTCGGCAGAAACTATAAGAGGTACACTCTCTGTCTGTAATTATGAGGCTCATGTGTTGATTGATTCAGGATCCACGCATTCGTTTATTTCTGAGCATTTTGCATGTAGATTAAACTTGAAGTTTGAACCTCTAGAATATATACTACATGTAAGTACCCCTATGCGTGAATCCCAGAGAACTGAGTTAATCTGTAGAGGGTGTGAAATTAAGGTGGGAGATAGAGTGATGTTAGCAAATCTAATCATGTTGAGTATACATGGGTTTGATGTAATTCTGGGAATGGATTGGTTGGCGACCAATCGAGTGAGTTTAGACTGCTACACTAAGATTGTAACTTTCTCCCTACCTGAACCCTACAGTGTACGATTGAGATATTGAGGGAATGATTATGTGGATTTCTAGTAGTAATTTGAGAATTTTAACATTATTTTGGAGAATATTAAAAATGATTATTCATGTGAAGGTTATGAGACACTCATCTCGGACGATGAGCGGGAACATCCGAGGATTGAGGATATACCTGTGGTTTGCGAATTTCTAAATGTTTTCCCAGATGAATTGCCAGGTTTACCACCAGAGAGAGAGCTGGAGTTTACCATTGATTTGGTACCGGATACTCAGCCGATCTCTAAACCTCCCTACAGGATGGCATTAGTGGAACTTGAGGAATTGAAGAAACAACTACAGGAGTTATTGGATCAAGGGTTTATTAGACCCAGTGTTTCACCATGAGGAGCGCCAGTACTATTTGTTAAGAAGAAGGATGGTAGTCTCAGATTATGTGTGGACTACCGGCTATTGAATAAAGCCACGGTAAAGAATAAATACCCACTGCCCAGAATTGACGATCTACTTGATCAGCTAAGAGGGGCATCAGTCTTTTCTAAGATTGATTTGAGATCGGGCTATCACCAATTGAGGATCAAGGAGGAAGATATTCCAAAGACGGCCTTTAGGACAAGGTATGGCCATTACGAATTTCTGGTGATGTCCTTTGGATTGACGAACGCCCCTGCAGCATTTATGAGATTGATGAATGAGGTGTTCAGAGACTATCTGGATAAGTTTGTGATAGTCTTTATCGATGATATCCTGGTGTACTCTCGGTCGTATGAGGAGCATGCACAGCATTTGTGGTTAGTACTTCAGATACTCTGAGACAAGCAATTGTACGGAAAGCTTAATAAGTGTGAGTTTTGGCTGAATCGGATAGCTTTCCTTGGGCATGTAGTCTCAGAGGAAGGAGTATCAGTGGATCCGAGTAAAATAGCAGCTGTGCTTAATTGGGAAAGACCGAGGACAGTGACTGAGATACGAAGCTTCCTTGGTTTGGCAGGGTATTACAGGAGATTTGTGGAAGGATTCTCGAGGATTGTCGCTCCTTTGACTAAGCTCACGCGTAAGGAGACTCCGTTCATATGGACTGATCAATGTGAGCTCAGTTTTCAAGAGTTAAAGAGGAGATTGACGGCGGCACCTGTGTTAACTATCCCTGAGGGATCAGGAGGATTCTCGGTGTATAGTGATGCATCTCATCAAGGATTGGGGTGTGTGCTTATGCAGCACGGGAGAGTGGTCGCATATGGATCGCGACAGCTGAAAGACCACGAGCGAAATTACCCCACGCATGATCTGGAGTTAGCCGCTGTGGTATTTGCTTTGAAGATCTGGCGACACTACTTATATGGGGAAAGATTCCAGATCTTCACTGATCACAAGAGTTTGAGATATCTCTTTGATCAGAAAGAGTTAAACATGAGACAAAGGAGATGGATGGAACTCCTTAAGGATTATGACTGCGAGATTCTATACCATCCGGGTAAGGCGAATGTAGTTGCTGATGCCCTGAGCAGGAAGAGTATGATATCTGCTATGATGATCAGGGAATGGGATTTGTTAGAGCAGTTCGCCGAACTTCGGATCAGAGTTAAAGAGGTAGAGACTGGATTTTTGGCTAGCCTGCGGATAGAGCCCAGGATCATGGATCAGATTAGAACTGGGCAGCGCAGTGATCAGAGATTGATAGATATGGTTAGCCAAGCTGAGCAGAGTTCGCAGTCGGATCTCACCATCAGTGAGGATGGATTGTTGAGATTCAGAGGACGGATTTGTGTACCGGACGATGATACCCTAAAGAGACAAATACTGAGAGAATCCCACTGCTCGCGATACACCATGCACCCAGGGAGTACTAAGATGTACCGAGACTTGAGAAATGTGTATTGGTGGAGTGGTATGAAGCGAGACGTGGCAGAGTATGTGGCCAGGTGTTTAGTATGCCAGCAAGTGAAAGCTGAGCATCAGAAGCCCGGAGGACTACTACAGCCCTTACCTGTACCTACATGGAAATGGAAGCATGTCACTATGGACTTTATTATGGGTTTACCGAGGACCCGAAGAGGTCGTGACGCGATATGGGTCATTGTGGATAGATTGACCAAGAGTGCCCACTTCCTTGCCATCAGGAGCACAGATACTGTGGATGCCTTAGCTGAGCTATATGTCAGCGAGATAGCTAGATTACATGGGGCTCCAGTGAGTATTACTTCTGATAGAGATTCCCGATTTACTTCCAGATTCTGGACCCAGTTTCAGGAGTCCATGGGATCTCAATTGAGTTTTAGTACCGCCTATCATCCTCAGACAGATGGTCAGTCAGAGAGGACTATTCAGACCCTGGAGGATATGTTGAGGGCGTGTACGATGGATTTTAAGGGATCATGGGATGATCACCTGCCCCTAGCAGAGTTTGCGTACAATAACAGCTATCATGCGAGTATTGGAATGGCACCTTTTGAGGCTCTATATGGTAGGAGGTGTAGATCCCCTGTAGCTTGGGAAGAAGTCGATGACAGAAAGATAAATGCTCCCGAGCTTGTTGAGCAAGCCGTACAGAGTGTGAAACTCATATGTGAGAGGTTACGGGCTGCACAGAGTAGACAGAAAAGCTACGCGGATGCGCGTAGACGGCCACTTGAATTTGATGTTGGTGATGCAGTATTTCTGAGAGTATCACCGAGCAAGGGTATCATGCGATTTGGGAAGAAAGGAAAATTGAGTCCTCGATACATAGGACCATTCGAGATTCTTGAGAGAGTGGGAGAGGTAGCCTACAGATTGGCATTACCCCCACAGATGTCCGGAATACACAACGTTTTTCATGTGTCTATGTTGCAGAAGTACCACCCGGACCCTTCTCATGTCATAGAGTATGACGAGATGGACATACAAGAGGACATGAGCTACACTGAGGAACCCGTCCGGATTCTCGATAGAAAAGAGAAGGTACTGAGAACCAAGAGCATCCCATTAGTGAAAGTCTTGTGGAAGCATCACTCAAGGGAAGAGGCGACGTGGGAACTAGAGAGTCTCATGAAGGAGAAATACCCCCATCTATTTTGACTAGTTGAGTTGAATTTGGAGGACCAAATTCTTTTTAAGGTGGGGAGGATGTGAGATCTGAGAATTTCAGACATATTTAATGATGTAATAATAAATTGAAGTGTAATTTATTGAGCTAAGTTAATTGTAGGAATTATAATTGGAGATTTATATGTTAAGTGTGTAAAATGAGCATGTAGCATGAGGACAGATCGATCTGGGAGAAGGAGAGATCGATCTGGTGAGTTAAAAATGACGAGGAAGGGGAAATTTGAAGAGCAGATCGATCTTCAATGGAAGAGATCGATCTCTGTATGAATCTGTTTGAGAGAAGATCGATCTCATGAGGAGGAGATCGATCTCCAAATGCTTCTGTTTGGGGAGAAGATCGATCTCCTTAGGAGCAGATCGATCTCATAAAGCCATAAAGAGATCGATCTCACCCCTCGACAGATCGATCTCCTAGGCATAAAATTGCCCAGATCGTCCCCAAATTTCAAACACAGATCGATCTCATCAAGAGGCAGATCGATCTCCTACCTCCAGTCTATATAAGGAACCCGTGTTTTCTCCTGAAATCTCACTTTCTCTCTCTTCCAAACCTCTATTTTTCCAAAAACCTAGTTTCTCACTCCTCCAAATCCCCCATTTTTGGCCGAATCAGCTATTGTGGTAAGAAGGAAAATTGTTCGTCATCAAAGGGAGAGCAACATACTTGGAAATCGAAGGACGAATCGGATCGAGGCGTGAGTTGTGCGTCTCACAAGCTTTGGGTAATTTCTAAACCTCGATCTTGATATTTGAGCTGATTTTGATGTTATTGGTGGTTGTAATTGTGTTGAAATAGTTGAGAAATGATTAGGGATTGATGAATTTCAATGTGGATAGGGTGACAATGATATTTAGCGATTTTGGTGAATTTAGGAAATTGTGAGCTATAAATGGAAAATTGGACAATGTGGTGAATTAGCGTAGACGATTTAACTTGAGAAATGTAGGACGTTGAGATATTGTGAATGAGGTTGTAGTTTAGGGTAGAGTGACGAGAATTGAGAAAATTGAGGTGTTATAAGCGATGATGCTCGATTTTGAGAATTGAGATTTATGAGATAATTGAGTATTGATGTTTAACATCGTTTGGACAGCTCGGGAGTTCCAGAGTGGAATGCGAGACTAGTCCGTGATACGGGGGAAACAATTACACTATACGAGGTGCAAAGAGGTAAGGGAAAACTAAACCATTTTGTGTATGTATTTTGATAAATTGTTAGCATGAACCATGATTTGAGAATACAAGCATGTTTTGTGTTGTGATGTAATTGCACACGGTTTTTATAGCCGGTTGGAGCCCATTATTTTATGAGTTTATAAGCTAAGTGTGAAATTGCTTTATAAACCTTTGAGTTACGTGAAAAGTAAATTGGGCTCTACGTTAAGGCGATATTGAGATTTGAGAAAATGTGTGCGTGTTTTGCCGGTTGGAACTCGATTTTAATATGTTTTGTGTTGAGTACACAAATGTTTTAAATGAGTTTTTAAGAGAAAACCATTATGAGTTCTACGTGAAGGCATAACGTTTTATAAGATAATGGCTAATGATTGAGACTTAGGCATGTCATGTTGAATACACATCGGGCATTGCTCTGGTAGCATATAAGACCGATATAGTGGGACGCCTGGGAACCAACCCAGGGACCACAGGCCTTGTTCTGGTAACATGTAAGTCCGATTATTCCTCCGCTCTGGTAGCGTTGGGAGGCATTGCTCTGGTAGCATATAAGACCGATATAGTGGGACGCCTGGGAACCGACCCAGGGACCACAGGCCTTGTTCTGGTAACATGTAAGTCCGATTATTCCTCCGCTCTGGTAGTGTTGGGAGGCATTGCTCTGGTAGCATATAAGACCGATATAGTGGGACGCCTGGGAACCGACCCAGGGACCACAGGCCTTGTTCTGGTAACATGTAAGTCCGATTATTCCTCCGCTCTGGTAGCGTTGGGAGGCATTGCTCTGGTAGCATGTAAGACCGAGAGAGTGGGTCGCCTGGGAACCGACCCAGGGACCACGTGTCAGTGTGCATTAGGCGAGGCATTACTCTGGTGGCAAGTAAGGCCGGGCCTTGTTCTGGTAACATATAAGTCCAATATACTTTGCACACGACCATATTGTCGACTTTCCCTCTATACGAGGATGCCTGGGATGCGCACCCAGAGGAGCTTATATATATTTGATGTGCCATGACGAATTTTAATTTAGTTTTATTGCCTAGTCTCGTTTTACACATGAGTTGTGTTTTGTGACCTTGTCACGTGTGATTTACTGAGGTGATTTTTATCACGTATTTGAGAACAGCCATTATTGCATATATTTACACATGCTTGTGAGTGCTCGATGTTGAGCCTTTTACCTTCATGTTTTCACATGATTTAACGAGTTATGAGATGATGTTTGAGAACTTTCATGCTACGATTTCAAATGAGCTTTATAAACAAATACATATTTGTGATGTGTGAAATGGTTTATATAACTGAGTTCCTTTACCCCCCTTACTGAGCGATTTAGAAGCTCACCCTGTTTTCCTTTCCCCCCAGAGTTCTTCAAGTGAAAAAGGATCTCCCTGCGACGTACGGAGTAGTGGCTAGTGGAGGACTTGAGCTCCAGGACCTTTATATACTGTATTTGAGGTATATTTTATCTTTCATGTACCCAGACTATTAATGTAATTACAGACACTTGATGTATATCATTATATGGGATGTATTAGGATTAATTAACTTGGAATTGAGTAATGTATAGGATTCAATATACACTATGTCGTGATGAGATCCTGAGGCATGATAATTATGATAATGTATGACACTGCACAGGAATGCACCTTTAATTGTGAATTATCGAGTAAAAAGTTTTAAATTAGCCCTAATTTCCGCATTTTCGGGGCGTGACAAAGGGTTATAAGATCGATCTGTCTAAATACAGGATGTTGAAGAGATCGATCTCCCCTAAGATAAAAGGTAAAAGCAGTAGATCGATCTTTTAGATCGATCTGTACGCAAACAGAGTCTCCATGAGATCGATCTGGTATAAGAAGAGATCGATCTCCTCAAAGTCAGAGAGCTAAGGAGATCGATCTGGGTTGATATGAGATTGATCTCCTCACTACGAGAATACCTGGCAGATCGATCTATAGATCGATCCTGCCTCAAACAGAGAGATTGGAAGATCGATCTTCCTATTTGACAGATCGATCTGCTCTAATATTTTCAAATTGTGAGATCGATCTGCTCATATATGAGATCGATCTCCTTGCTTCATTTTGCCTTAATATTGCAGGAATTATAACTAAGAGATCGATCTGGCATTCTACTGGAGGTACCCAATGGCTATTTCTGTAAAAATCTCAACGGGAAAAATAGCATTAAATGCTCCAACTACCAATCTTTCAGTATATGATCAAGCATTGAAGACATTGAGAAGAGACACCATTTGCTGCATATTCTGTACATTCTCAAGAGTTTAATTCCTACGTTTCATTTGTCTTCAATCCTCATTTATTGAGTTTGTTGTATAAGCTTGTGTGCAAAAGCTGTATCTATCCTACCCACATAAAAAGTTTGATATTGTATTCATCCTTGCTTTAAGAGAGAAGAGGATTATTCCTCAGTGAGATAAACTTTGTAAAAGGGTGAATACATCTTTATATAAAAAAGGTAGAGAGGTTATTCCTTAACCTGAAAAGGGAGTGTGTAACTTTCATTGAAAGTGAGAAAGAAAGCTCTTGACAAGAAGGTCAAGGAGAGAGGACGTACGTAAGAGATTGGTCGAACCTCTATAAACCACTATGTTTGATATTCTCTTCCTTATCTTGCTTTAATTTGTTTTATTACATTATATTGCTAATTCATTATTTGTTAATTAAGTTCAAAAAGAGTTTAAATTGCCATTAAGAGTTAGAAAACTGATTCACCCCCCTCTTGGTAGAGCCATCACTAACATCTCTAACCTTAGTGATCGGTTAGAACCACAAGGCAAAATAGTCGTCTAACAATATATATGCCCACCTAGAGTATAAATAACCAAGGCTATCTCTTTATGCTCTGTCGAGTATATAAAAGTCATAACACCTATAATCATCAAAACATCAAAGCATAATTTGAAATGCATACTTATCATTTGCACATAAGAACATCATATGCTTACTTCAAAAATCATCAAGCATACACACCACTAGGTATATACTCCACATGTTCTTAATCGTAATAAAATCATATGATTTATAGTTTTTGTCATGACCCTCTTTCGCGACCTTTTTACCTTAACACTTACCACTTACAGTTAGGCTGTGAGTCAAATCCAATCCATATCTCACGCATTTATATTTTAATAAATGTAATTAAATAAATTGAAATAGAAACTGGACTTTTATAACATATGTGGAAATGTTTACATCAGTTTCTATTAACAATACATCCCCCTTTGTACTACACATTACTAGACTCTGCATTAATTTACAGGATACAAAATTTCCCTTTCATATCATCACATAGTGTATACCTCTCTGTACTGCTAGATGACTAGAGAATACCGTAGCAGGGACGACTGCAGTACTCACTACTGTGTAGTATCTGTGGAGGAGGAAATAAGGGGGTGAGCATAACGCACTCAGTAAGGAAAATGTGCAAGCAAGTAGATAACTATACTATCTACATGCTAAAATACATATTAACATTTCCTTATAAAAATAATATGCATGTTCTTTAAATCAGTTTCCATTAATGCGAAACTGTTAATTTGCTAGATGGGCATGTGCATATTCACACAGTTTATCATACGAAACCACCGAGTTTAAAACTGCACACAGTTTACACTGGAAATCACTTTTCACACAGTAAACACATAGCTTCACGCAGATCATCTTTCAATACCACACAGGTTTACACAACATACTCGATTCACACAGATCACATATAGAAAATATTTTGTAAATCAGTTACTCGTTGAGACATAAATCATGGTTCATCCCATCCCCAAACACATAGCAAAGGAGGATGTTCGTCACCTCACATACTAATGACAATATCGTATCACACAGATACAAAATTATGCAACTTTTGCAGACTTATGGCCATAGTCGGATTCCAAGCTACACTGATCAGGTGTGCGGGAACCCCATGCTTAGGGAGGCGGATCAACCATCCCTTCAGCATCACATAGATATCACACAGATCTCACACAGTTATCACACAGATAGTCACCGCACATCGTCCCCCATGGCTAACGGTCACGGTACATCGTGCTCCCTAGATCCTAATCACCCATTTCTATTATCTCAAAATCACTTGCGAGCTCTCAAGTGGAATACACAATATCCTCGAGGCATCAAGCACTCATTTACTTTCTCAAAATCCCTTTGAAAATAATGTGCGAACAGGGCTGGTTAATCTACCTTTGCCTCTCATGCTCAGTACAACTCGACATAGTAAAGAAATAGAATGACTCCTTTCACTAAGTATGAGTGAGAGGGTAAACTCCATTTGATCACTATGTCTACACATTTCATATAATTGGTTAAAACCGGAGCCTGTCTATTATTGTTCTTTTTCAAAACATTTGAAAAATCTCTTTACATAACAAATCACAGAAGTCATGTAACACATGCTTATCGACTTATTTTCATACGTAGTTTTCTTCTAGATATATCGATATCTATCTATTATCACATACAATTCACACAACAAATAAGTAAACATACGTATAGCTATCTCTATAGCTTACATAGGTCCCTTACCTCGAATCACGCTTGAATCTCTTTCTTTGATTCCACTAGCTTGTGATCCGATCTTGTCAACTCCACCTTTATCTTTTGAAGCTGAAATCGTGTATCACACACATCAGTATATTTTTTATATACTTCATTTCACATGCATGATATTCAAATCAATGCATTTTAACCATTTATATCTCAATTTGACCTCTTTATGCCTTGTTGGACTTTATTCTTCCTTAAGTCCATTTCAAGTCTTTAACTCGTTTCCAAGAATCCCTTAGACTCTTCGAGTCTATCGATTTATCTTAAATCGATATTACACTCTTAATACCTCAAGTTTATGATTTTCACTTCATTGTGGCATTTCATCAAACACCACATATAGTCAATTTGAGCTACTTTTGTTTCTAGCACATGAACTTTATCAAATCATTTTATAAGCATCTATACATGCTTAATAACCTCTAGGCATGCTTAAATCATCATCAAATCCATGCCTACTCAATAACTCTTCATTTTGGCTCATTTAGCAATTTTCTAGGTCATGGATAGTTTAGCACTTCTAAGATGTTTCAACCATTAATCTATATACCAATCTACTCATACAAGTATATAAATTAACATATATGAGGTTGGGATATTGAAATCTTACCAATCTCAGCTTTTCTCCACTTAGCACACTTTGAGGGAAAACTCTTTTTCTCCCTTAAATGGATCACCTCAACTTCTAGCTTCCAACTATGTTGTTCTTCTCCACTCTATGAACAACTTTGATGAATCAAATGTGCCTCTAAGCTCTATGGAAAGTGTTTATAGTTTAGAGGGGGATTTAGGTCACTTGGTGTCAAAATATGGAAAGGTTTTGGTTTTTCCCGTGAAATGCAGGTCATGTTTTATAGAAATTGCCTTGATGAGACCGATCTGCTACCCCAAGAGATCGATCTTCTCAGCATTTTTCCTATTGAAACGAACCTTCCAAGCTTAATGAGATCGATTTGCTCCTAGCATGAGATCGATCTGCACAAAGCAGAACATTAAGGAGATCGATCTGCTCCTGTATAAGATCGATCTGTTGCAAGTTAGTAGCTTAAGGAGATCGATCTGGTTTCCTTGGAGATCGATCTGCCTTGTTCCATTACTCGAACAGAAGCAGTTTTGGCTCTTCAGATCGATCTTCCCTCCAATGAGATCGATCTGACATTCATATTGTAAGACCCAATTTTTATCGTAAGAGCAAAAAGGGAATGAATAGAAATTTTTGAGTGCATTTAAAAATACAAAAGGATTGAAATGGTATTCTCGAACCCGTGCAAGGGTAAAACGATCAAAAGATCGAAATTCAGTATTAATCGGGATAAAAAAATTTAATTAAAAATATGGGCTTGAGAAATCTTGATCAATAACGAAGAAATAATTAAATTTCGGGTTAAATTGATCAAGATATGAATTTATTGGAATAAATCAAAATTTTCGTATCGAAAAATAATCTCGAAAATAATAAAAAAATTTACCGAAAAGTTGAAATAATACCGATAAATTCATTTAGTGATTAAATGAATAAAATATATTTTTTAAAGATATTTTGGATTTTAATTGAATATTTTAATCAAATAAAATAATAATAAAAATTAAATTATAAATAAATGAAAAAAAAGAAATGAAAAAAAAATGAAAATGAGCCTGAAAACGCGAAAACAGAAACGAAACAGGCGAAAGCAGGCGACGGACCAACTCCGTCCGATCTGACTACGGGACCGACGGGCCTGCGAGGGTCGACGAAGGTAGCTCGACCTCGGGTGAGCCACTAGCGGCCGTGATGCGCCGTGGAGACCGTTGGAGAACGCTGAAAACGGAGGAGGAAATCGAGGAAGAGAAGCCTCGATTGGCTGCCATCGGCATCGTTTTGACTCCAGCCGAGGCCCGATTATGGAAGCCCAGGCCGTGGTGCGTCGATTGGTGCTGAAATCGCACCGAGAATCGACCGGATGGCGTCGAAATGACCAAATGATATCGAATCAGACTGAACCACTGGACCGAACTGGATCGAACCGGTCTGAACCGGGTTAAAATGGACTGAACCAGTTTAGCCAAAAAGAAAATAAAAAAAGAAGAAAAAGGAAAAAAAGAAAAAGAGGAAAAATAGGGGAAAATTCTAGTGATGCAATCAAGCTACGGGTAAGTCGATAAGCAATCGAATTGACCGTTTTAAATTTTGAAATATTTAATTTGATAAATATTCGACTGAAAATTTACCCGAAAAAATATTAAATTGTGTAGCTTGACAATTGGCATCCACCGAGAGCTTGAGTCAGCTTCGATCTGTGTACTATCATGAAATCTCGGATAACTAATCCTTATTTACGACAATTTGCATCGTTATGTATGTTGATGAATTTTTTATTTAATTTTCGCATAAATGAATTAAATTCTGAAAAATTGGATACATTATCGTAAATAATTAATTGAGATATCCGATAATTTAGAACGAGACTAAATAAATACTGATGGGCCCAGCGAGCCCAATAAGCCTCGATAATGTAAATAGTAATTTTGGTAAACGGGCTTAAGGTCGATTAAGGCCCATTAAGGTGCAATCGGCCCAATATTGGTAAACGGGCCCAATGATTTAAATTAAGCCCAGAAAAGTGTGAAATACAATTAATTGTATTGTATTTGACCTGATGAATATGTATCCGCAGTTTTGGAGATTGGATTTGGAGGAAATCGGACTGCGTGATGAGACATCAGTGGAAATGTCAGACTGTACAGAAAAATGAGGTAAGGGAATTGTGTTAGTAGCTAGAGGTAGCTACGCGTATTTTAATAGCTTTTCTGTACACTGAATATGTATGTATACCTTGATTATGTATAATGATCCTAAAAGTGGTTTAAATGATTTTAAGGATCGAAATAGGTGAAAAGACTATTTTACCCCTATTGAGGGAAGTTCACCTAAGGATGGTGAAAGCATGACATGAATGAAATGCATGATTTAGGAATTTTTTTGAGTTAAGAAATTTTGTTGGTTTTAATCAAAGCAAATCGATAGATTGGCCAATAATTGCATAAGTTTCCCAAAATAACACTACGTAAGTGTTATTAGTATTTAAAGGAAATTATTTAGAAAACGGGCCAACTATCAAGTTTATATGGAAACAGATAGTGCCGGCACATAGCTCGCACTATATCTACGTTTGTGATTGTGCATAAATGTGCTTGAGCGGTTGCTCGCACTGATTTGTGTGACATCATATGCATAAAATGTGCTAGAGCATTTGCTTGCACTAATTTTATTATTGTGAAATGCATGAGAAGTGCTGGAGCCTAGCTCGTACTCTGTTTTGACATGATTTGACAAGTTTTGACTGTTTTGACGTGATATGCATAAAATTGTGTTGGAGCGATTGCTCGCACTAGTTTTTATGATTTGACATGCATGAGAGATGTTGGAGGTTAGCTCGCATCTAGTTTTGATATTATTGCATAAAAGCCATGCTGGAGTGTAACTCGCACGAGATTTGATGTATTTATGCATAAAGTCGTACTGGAGCATTTCTCGTATGAGATTTGATTTATTTGAGCATTCATTCATGTTGGAGCGTTACTCGCACGAAGTTCTATATGGTTTTATAACTTATTTTAAAGTCTTACTGGAGTTTTTCTCGTACGAGATTTTCACTGAGTTTGTATGCATATCCTTACTAGAGCATTGCTCGTACGTGGATTTTACTTGAATTTATAATTATTTTAAGTCGTACTGGAGCGCTGCTCGTACGCTGATTTCATTGATTTCTATGAAATCGTGCTAAAGCTTTGCTCGCACGAGGTTTTCTGATACCATGAATATGCATGGAGCCGTGCTTGAGCTTCGCTCGTATAGGGATTTATATGACATGCTATTGCCGTGTTGGAGCCTCCTGTAGACTGTGTGTCACAGTGAGATGATATACTCACACGTGTATACTGAGATAGAGATGATATGGGTGGATAAGACCTATTGCAGGCACCCCTGATTGAGCTTCAGTTCACAGAGTATATTGTACCGTGTATATCACGCAGATTACGTTGTGCCGTGGGGATTGTTGGAGTGGAGTGGCATTAGCCACGAGGCAGCAAGCCTTGCCCTCGTAATCCTGGTGTTATGCTGTTTTGGCGGGTAGGACGACCCACCTCCCGTTTTAGGTGTGATACCCCCCACACTAGGTACCGTGTTGTCAGGGATCACGAGGTTATGACCATAGTCCTATGTTGTTACTGATAGTCACCTACATGTCTCACATGATATAACTATTGGTCGATAGACCAGGGTAGACTCGAGGGAGGGGTCAGGCCCCCGTTTTTATGATTTTATACTGTGATATAACATTTCAGATGATTTTATGATTTGTGACCTTGAAAGAAGGGTGGTTGTATAATCGAAGTTTTATAATGAATTTTAACTAATTGTTTTATATGAGATGTTCAACCCCTTTGGGTTGTTTTATACTGCATTTTAAATGAAATGATGCAGTAGCATGTGGAGTTTTCCATGTTTTCATTTCAAATTCGTGATTTGTCTTACATGACATGAAAGAATGCATGATCTTGTTTTACTTCATGCTAATTATGATTTAAGGATGTCACATAAAATGCTATGAATGCATGAATTACATGATTTATATATGCACAAATAGTTTTGGATAAACTAAGTCATTGATGTTTGCATGACTTTGTGCTTGATGATTTTAATGAAAAGAAATGGATTTAAGGGCATGGATTTAAGGGATGGCATTATGAGCATGTAGATAGTGGAGCTATCTACTTACTTGCATAATTGCCTTACTGAGCGTGTGGTTTGCTCACCCCCCTTATTTTTCCATCTTTTCAGAGCACTTGAAATAGTTATTGAGCGGCTGAGGACTTGCATGCTTGGTATTTGCTGCTTCCAGAGACAGGTATACACATTTATATTGTTTTGTATCTAAATATGTAATGCACAGTACTGTAACGGATATGATGTTGGGATGTAGAGCTATAAATACCAATGAGTATGTATTTAATTAAAGTCAAAGGATAGTAAACTTTGATATATGAATGTGAATATGAAAAATGGATTGGTAAATAGGTGAGAGGTGACTAACACCGAATCATAGCCCAATTGTTTGTAGGATGGTCACGATGAGAGAAAGGTAAGGATTAAATAATAATCGAAAAGTAAAAAATTTACTCTGATTTTTAGGTAATTTGGGTCATGACAGGTTTAATGGTATCAGAGCTGAGTTGGCCTGATATGAGTCAGTGTTAGTAGTTAAGGAAGATTACATCCCCATGTACTGTGCATTGTTTAGATACAATTGTGTATATAGAGATGGAAGTGCAGTTAAGAATTTGATTTTGAATGCAAGAATAGACTCATTAACTGATAGTCGCTATGATAGAGGGGCGAGTACATGAGCTCAAGGCCGTAGAGATAGGCCTGAGAGTCGTACTAAGTTGCCACATGAGACTCGAGATGAGATTGAAGTGGAAGCTGGTACTGAGTATGCCCCATCGAGTCCGATAGAGAGATCGGGCAGGGTTTGAGAAAGAGATCGGACAGTATTGATACATGCTTCACAATGTTGGAGCGAAGTGTGGAGAATATTTTGAGAGCTAATTGCTCAGAATATGTATGAGATTTGAGGGCGTGTCAGAGCATTGGTGGAAGTCCGCTCGACCTACCTTAAGAGTTAGACATCTAGATTGGACATGAGAAATAATTTTAGATGTATTCCGGTGACAGAATATCACGGATACTGTTTAAAGGAAATTACAGATTAAATTCGTTACTCCAACTCAGAGGAATTGGTTGATTAACGAGTATGAAACTCAGCTTATATTCCTGGGCAGATATGACTCGGACACGATGAACAGTGAGAGTCGGGACGTTTGAAAGTTCATTGAAGGGCTTAGATAGTCGATTAGAGTCCGATTAGCCAATTAGATATCACTACCTATACCGAGGCAGTGCGTAAAGTATAGTTGTGTGAATAAGATCATGAGTTGCACGCCTCTGAGATTGGAAAAGGTAGTAAGGGCCGAAATTGAGACAAAAAGAGAATAGAGAATGACAAAGATGTCAGAACGGGAAGAGGTAGTTGGTAAAAGAAATTAGAGTTGATGAGTCACGAGGTAAGATGATTGGTAAGGCCCCAGTGTATCCAATTTCAACACTTACGAGGGGTATTGTGATTGGATGACCCCGACTTGCTTCGTAATAGTGAGAGCAGTGTACGCAGTGTAAGCAGTGTGAACAGGGTAGGATGTGTGGTAGATACCACAGAAATAAGATGTTGGACGAGGACAAGTGTATGCCTTGGACCAGGACCCTACAGATGTTTCATCTGATGTGGTGAAAGATACCACACTGGTTGTAAATAATGAAGTAGTTATTTTAATTGCTCATGGTGCCATGCATTTATGAATATCGCCTTCAATTGCTTATAAGCGAGTGAAAGATGTGAAGCCTATACCCTTAGACAAGCAAGATGATGATGGTTAGATGATTATCACTAACTGAATATGGGTATAGAGATTGTAAGTTGAAAATAGGGGTGAAAACATCACTGAAAAGTATATTGTAAGTTTGACACGTAATGAAAGAGTTGTTATAAGTGATATATGAAAGGAGATAAGCTTTGAGATGTCATAGATCTTGAATACGAGATATATTGGAATAAGATGTGTATGCAAGGTAAGGATATCCTTGGTATGTAAAGTAATTTGAATTAAAGCAATTAGTAGCGAATATGAATTGTGACCACATGGACTGATATGTAAAGTAATAATGGTCAAGTCTGAGGGTTAATAAAGGTATTTCAAAATACTTCCCCGCCTGAAGATTTGACAGTGTCGAGAAGCGCACACATAACCTAGAAATTGAAATCGATAGTCGTAATATATACATTTAAAATTTGGGAACCTTCACTGGTATGATAAAGAAATATAGAATTCGATTAATCATGAAGGATTAAAAATTTAAAATTTTACAAAAGCTGTTAATATAAGAAAAAGGAAATGACGTGGGTTGTATCTTGAAAGGAATGCATACATAGGTCAAGGATAAGGGTGATTGAAATATTTAGTGGAACTCAACTACGATAAGGTATTTAAACCTTACCTGGACCGATTGGTTGTCATCTTTAGCAATGATATTTTAATGTATTCGAAGTCCAGGGAAGAGCATGAGTAGCAACACGAAACTATCTTACAGACGAGGTGTTGTGAGTTTCTTGAAATGGGCTGCTCAGTTGACACATTCCGTTTGGAAAAGATTTCATACAAGTGGTATGATAAGTATGAAAGTAGCTTCAGTGAGTTTTGGTATGTTGAAGTAATGAACTGACCACCGTAAGTATTCTCACCATACCTAACAGCTCAAAAGGTGTCAGTGTGTATGGATACCTAAATAAGGATTTGGACTGTGTATTGATGTATAATGGGAAGATAGTCGTTTATGGATCCAGATAGTTCAAGGATCAAGAGAGAAACTATCCTACCTATGACTTAGAGTTGGAGCCGTAGCGTTTACACTAAAGGTATGGCGCCACCACTGTCAGACCCGAGTTTTTGATTTACGTATGTAGCTTGTACCTTATGATTCCTATGTGTACGAACTTTATATTTCATAGTTGAATCATAAGAAGAGTATTTACTATCGTGCAATCGATTTATTGAGAATTAAAAATGCATGTAAGCTACATAACAGCAAGATAAGGGTTAAAGTGATTTTCGAGCAAGTACAGGGGTAAGACGGTCAAATGACCAAAATTCGATATAAATTCGATGAGAAAATTTCATTAAAAATATGAAATCGAGAGATATGAATTTAATTAATATTTTTGGAATTTTTATCTCGAAAAATGAGCCCAAAAATAGTAAAAAAAATATACCGAAAAGGTAAAATCGGACTGATAAATTCATTTACGGATTAAATGAATTTAATATAAATTTTTGAGATTTTTTGGGATATTTTTGAGATTTTTATTATTATTTTAATGAGTAAAATAATAATAAAAATTAATTATAAATTGAAAAAAAAATTAAAACAGAAAACGAAATTTGGAGAGGAATTTCGGGGAGAGAGAAACGCGAGCAGACCGATGAAAACAAGCCGAGGGAAGAGCTCACCGGACGGCCACCAATCCGGCAACCAGCGGCCACGCACGCGACCGCGAAAGGAAGGCCGGCACCGTGCAACCTCCCAGCCACCAGGACGTGCGCCACCGGCGCCGAAATCTGGCAAATCGAAGGGAGAAAGCCGCGGAGGAAAAACGGGCATTCGACGGCCACCGACGGGAGTTGGCTCCGATCGAGGCCAACCGAGAGGTCCCCTGTCCAATACGCATCGAACGGCGGCAACGGCACACCGGGAACCGGCCGAACGACGCCGGCACGACTAAAAAGGTACTGAACCAGTCGGCGGTTCAGTGGAAAGTGACTGTGCTGAACCGGACCGGACCGGTTCAGCCAAGGAGAAAAGGGGAAAAAGAGGAAAAAGGAAAGAAAAAGGAAAAGGAAAATTTTTGGGATTTCACCGGACTTCGGGTAAGTCGATACGAGGTCAAAAGTGACCAATTTAATTTCTGATAAATTTATTTAAATTATATTTAATCAGAAATTGACCCGGAGTTAAATATACGAAATTGTGCAGTTCGACGATTAATTTCGAACGGAAGCCCAATCGAACTCCGATTCGCGTACCATCGCACAATCTCGGGTAAGTAAAGCTCATTTACGACAATTTATGTGATTTATGCGTATTTAAGATTTAATTTACGCATTTCGGATTAAATTTTGGATTTAGTGAATTATATTCAAAAAATTGAATAAAATGTCGTAAATGATATACGGGCTATCCAAAGAGCTTGGAATAAAGCCCAATGGGTATTGATAGGACCAATGAGTCGATAGACCTTGATGAACGGGCTTAATACGGATTAAGGCCCGATTAACGTGATTAAGGCCCATTAAGCGTAAAAGGGCCAATTTAAGTGAAATAAACTGTATTAAATGTGTAATACAGTAAGAAAAGTTTAATTAACTCAGTGAATGATTAAATGCAGTTTCAGAGTCATATTGAGAGTTGACCGGACTGCGAGATTAGACAGCACAGAGGAAGAGAGGTCACACGACGTGATCCGAGGTAGGGGACTCTTGCAAGTAGCTAGAGATATCTGTGCATATTTTCGTTGGATTTTACATTCACTGAAATTGTTTGAGGGTCAGAGAAAATCTATAATAATTATAGGGACCCAATATGGGTAAATTACGATTTTGCCCCTAGTTAGGCAAAAAGTGAAATTTTGGGAAAAGTGGTAAAAAGCATGGAAATGATGTTTTAAGCGGTTTTTACTGCTGTGTAGCAGAAGAGTAGGTGGATGGGCTAATGTTTTGAGGTCGATGTAAATTAAGCACACTTTATAGTGCTGATTTTAGTGATTTTTAACATCCCTATTTTCAAAGAGCCATCTACCGAATTATGTGGAAACAATCGTGCTAGAGCATAACTCGCACTTGATTTCAGATGTTTTTCACATACATTAGTGCTGGAGGTTGACTCGCACTACATTTATTTGATATGCATGATAGAGTACTGGAGCATTGCTCGTACTCAGTTTTTATGTGATTTGTGCATGATAGAGTGCTAGAGCGATTAGTTCGTACTTGAGTTTTACATGAGATGCATGACAAAGTGCTGGAGCATTGCTCGTACTCGATTTTTCATGATTTGTACATGACATCGTACTTGAGCGATTTGCTCGTACTTGATTTGTAATGAGAACTATGCGTGACCTGGTGCTGGAGGTTTACTCGCACTAGTGTTGATATTTTGACATGCATATACAGTGTTTTGAGGTGGAGTGTTGACTGTGTGTTACACTCAAGACGCGCACTGTAGTTTTTCGTGATATATACACATGTTAGAAAAACCGTGACGATTTCCTCCGTGTTAACTGAGTGTCACACTGTTGAGATGTTCTCACGTGGATTTAGAGACGTGGCATTGATTCCATAGTATGAGGGCTAAGACCTATGGCAGGCACCCCAACTATGATGTATTTCCATGGTATGAGAGGCTAAGACCTATGGCAGGCACCCCGACCATGATGTATGGGTCCACGGGTGTACGTTGTACCGTGCCTGTGGCATGGAGTACATTGTACCGTGTTTTGTGTTGTGGAGTTGTGAAGGAGTGTGTTGATAGCTGACGGTTGTGATGGGCTGACCCCCTACCCGTTACAGCAGTGATTGCCCTGTACACCGAGTACTGTGTTGCCTGGGATCACCATTGTTAGGATATGGCCATAGTCCGGAGATACTCTCTAACAGTAAGATCCTTAAGCCCAACATCCTTAAGCCAAAATAGGCGGGGAGGCTAAGTTCGGTGGGGAGGCTCTCTTACATAGTCTAGAGAGATTGCATTTAGCCACTGAGTCTCGCAAGGTATATCACATGTATTTTATGATACGGGTAGACCTAAGGGATGGGTCGAAATCCAGTTTATTTGTGTTGTGATGAGAAATGCCATATTTACTGTGTTTTGAATGTAAATGGCATATTTTATATGAAGGCATTCTTAAATGATTTAATATGCACTGTTTTGCATGAATGCCTCTGATTGATAAACCAGCATGTGTTTAGTACATGGGATTTTAAATCTGTACTATATTATATATATTTTAAACATGCTTTTGAAATGAGAGAAGGAAAGGCAAAGCACTATTTTCAAGTAGATAGTATGGATGTCTACTTGCTTGCCTGATTTCCTTACTGAGCGCGTTGATATCTCATCCCATTCATTTTCCCCCCATCTCTACAGATTCTCATCAGTAGATCGAGTCGGCCAGGGTATTGCATTCCTTTGATCCGCTGCCACTCCCCATCTAGCGAAAGGTATACACACACGTACTCTTTTGTATCTGAACAATGTATAAACACAGTGATGTACACGTTTTAATATGGGGGATGTAATGATGTAATTATATTTAAGAATACGAATTTACTTATGATATAAATGTCATGTATGTATGATACGAAAAAGAATGGTAAGGTATGCATGGATGAGGAGACTAATGCCTATTCACAGCCCAACTGTTGAGGAGATAAAGGTAAGTAAAAAGTGAAAAATTTATTGTGGTTTTTGGTAAAGTCGCGTGTGGGAGGAGGGCGTGACAGAGTGGTATCAGAGCGTAGTTGGTCTGATGTGTCTAGGCATTTGTAATTAGGAAAATGTACATCCCCAAATCACTGTGTTTTGTTCAGTTACAATTGTGTATACAAATGGGAAGTTGACAAATTAATGGTTGTGAATGCAGGAATTGAGCCATTATGGCTAATACCCGCCGTGGTAGAGGGGCGAGAGGTAGGGCTGGAGGTCGTAGAGGTAGGCCGGCTAGCCAGGGTGAGTCTTCGACTACCCATACACCCCCAGGTACTGCTGAGGTACCAGATACTACTAAGGTACGCTTCACGAGGATAGAACGTAGCCTAGAGGCGATAGTAGGGCTGTTGGCACAGACTTTGCCAGGTAGACAGAGGCATGATGCGAAAACTGTGACTGGAGAGGCAGTTACCCCTGATACACCTATGCAGACAGCTGATGCACAGAGGACAGTAGATACTTCTACACCCCCACCAGTTCAGGTTGGTAGAGGATGTGGGTGTGATTTGGATCGGTTGCGATAGTTCCAAAAGCTTGGACCTCCATCTTTTCGAGGGGTCAAGGACCCAGCCAGTGCTGAGGAGTGGATTGGTTATCTGCAAACCATGCTGTTTTAGATTGTTATGCTAAGACAGTTATGTTTCCTAACCCTACGAAAGTTATTGTAAAGTTTGATAGGAAGAAATGAAAGAAATAAATATGTTGTTAATAAATAAAAATATTTTGCTGACTGAGAGATAAATATCTTGAAGGTTTCATTGCATACGTAGTGGATACGGATAAGGTACATCCGGAGTTGGTAGATATTTCTGTGGTCAGTGAGTACCCAGATGTTTTCCCGGATGAGTTACCAGGGTTACCACCAGACAGAGAGATGGAGTTCTGTATAGATTTGGTGCCTGGTACTGAGCCTATTTTGAGACCACCATATCGCATGGCCTTAGTTGAGCTGGAGGAGCTCAAGAGACAGTTACAGGAGCTGTTGGATAGGGGTTTTATCAGACCGAGTGTTTCACCGTGGGGAGCACCGGTTTTGTTTGTGAGGAAGAAGGATGGGAGCCTCCGATTGTGTATAGAATACAGATTGTTGAATAAGGCTACCATCAAGAATAGATTTCCCCTTCCACGCATTGACGACTTACTGGATCAGCTTTGGGGAGCACATGTCTTTTCTAAGATTGATCTGAGGTCTGGGTATCATCAGTTGAGAGTTCGGAGTGGAGATGTACCCAAGACAGCATTTAGGACTCGATATGGCCACTATGAGTTCCTAGTTATGCCATTCGGACTGACGAATGCTCCCGCAGCTTTCATGGCTTTGATGAACGATGTGTTCAAGCCATATTTGGATCAGTTTGTTATCATATTCATCGATGACATATTAGTATATTCGAGATCCGAGGAGGAGCATGAGGAGCACCTTAGGATTGTATTACAGACTCTACGAGGGCAGCAGTTGTATACTAAACTCAGCAAGTGTGATTTTTGGTTGACAGAGATCTCATTTTTGGGACATGTAGTGTCGAGGGATGGTGTATCAGTAGATCCATCCAAGATTGAGGCTGTAGTTCAGTGGGAACAGTCGAGGACAGTTACCGAGATCAGGAGTTTTTTGGGTTTAGCAGGGTACTATCGGAGATTCGTTGAGGGATTTTCGAAGTTGGCTGCTCCGTTGACACGTCTCACTCGAAAGAATGTTGGATTCGTGTGGGATGAGGATTGTGAGAGGAGTTTTCAGGAGCTGAAGAGTCGATTGACCACCGCTCCGATTCTCACTATTCCTACCAGCTCAGGAGGATTTTCAGTATATACCAATGCTTCGCATCAGGGACTGGGCTGTGTGTTGATGCAAGATGGGAGGGTAGTTGCTTATGGATCCAGACAGCTGAAGGACCATGAGAAGAACTATCCGACCCACGATTTAGAGTTAGCAGCAGTAGTGTTTGCATTGAAGGTATGGCGCCACTACTTGTATGGTGAGAAGTTTTAGATATTTACCGATCACAAGAGCCTCAAGTACCTGTTATCACAGAAGGAACTAAACATGAGACAGAGAAGATGGCTAGAGCTTCTGAAGGATTATGATTGTGAGATACTTTATCATCCGGGTAAGTCTAATGTTGTAGCAGATGCTTTGAGTAGGAAGAGCCTTGGGATGGTATCGTATATGATGGTCAGGGAGCACGAGCTGCTAGAGCAGTTTGCTAGCCTCAGTTTGGGAGTTGTGCCTTCGGATAGAGATGCGGATTGTATGATTGCGAGTCTACGCTTAGAGCCAAATCTGTTGGATAGGATCAGACAGGCTCAGCAGACAGATCTGCAGTGCATCGATGTGATTGGTCAGATGCAGAGGGGCACAGCGATAGATTTTGAGTTGAGTTCTGATGGACTACTGAGGTACAGAGGGAGATTGTATATTCTCGAGGACCCAGAGCTCAGGAGATTGATATTGTCAGAAGCTCATTCCTCGAGGTACACGTTACATCCGAGGAGTGGTAAGATGTATCAAAACCTCCAGAAGGTGTACTGGTGGTCAGGTATGAAGAGAGATGTGGCAGATTTTGTGGCGAGATGTCTCGTATGTCAGCAGGTGAAGGTAGAGCATCAGAAACCTGCAGGATTGTTGCAGCCTCTACCTATACCGACATGGAAATGGGAGCATATCACCATGGATTTCGTGATGGGTTTACCGAGGACCCGGAGGAATCATGATGCTATATGGGTGATCGTTGATAGACTGATGAAGTCAGCCCACTTCCTAGCTATGAGAGCTATCGATACTCTGAGTACATTGGTAGGGTTGTATGTACGTGAGGTAGTGAGGTTGCATGGTGTTCCAGTGAGCATTGTTTCGGATAGGGATTCCCGCTTCACTTCCCACTTTTGGGAAAATTTTCAGGAAGCTATGGGAACCCAGTTGAGTTTGAGCACAGCTTTCCATCCTCAGACAGATGGTCAGTCAGAGAGGACGATACAGACTCTGGAGGATATGTTGAGAGCATGTGTGCTGGATTTTAGAGGCTCCTAGGATGATCATTTGCCACTAGCCGAGTTCGCCTACAACAACAGTTATCATTCGAGTATCGGGATGGCACCGTATAAGGCCTTGTATGGCCGTAGATGTTGTTCCCCTATTGGGTGGGAAGAAGTGGGTGATCGTAAGATTTTTGCTCCTGATATGGTTACACAGGCTTCTAAGGATGTCCTATTGATAGTTGAGAGATTGAGGACAGCTCAGAGTCGACAGAAGAGTTATGCTGACAGGAGACGTAGGCCACTTGAGTTCGCAGTTGGTGAGTCCGTGTTTCTGAAGGTTTCTCCTTCCAAGGGTATAGCGAGGTTTGGGAAGAGAGGTAAGTTGAGTCCTCGCTACATTGGACCCTTTGAGATACTTGATCGAGTGGGAGATAAGGCTTATAGGTTGGCATTGCCACCAGATTTGTCAGGCGTGCACAACGTCTTCCACATTTCGATGCTTAGAAAGTATCACCCGGATCCAGCACATGTGATTAGTTATGAGCCTTTGGAGCTCAGTGAGGACATGTCATATGTTGAGAGGCCGATTCGAATACTCGATAGGAAGGAGAAGGTTTTGAGATCGAAGACTATCGGGTTAGTGAAGGTACTATGGCAGCATCACACTTTCGAGAAGGCTACTTGGGAGTTAGAGAGCTTGATGCGAGAGAAGCACCCCCAGTTGTTTGAGGATTGATTTGGTTCTAATTTGCAGGACCAAATTCTTTTAGTTGGGGAGGATTGTCAGACCCGAGTTTTTGATTTACGTATGTAGCTTGTACCTTATGATTCCTATGTGTACGAACTTTATATTTCATAGTTGGATCATAAGAAGAGTATTTACTATCGTGCAATCGATTTATTGAGATTTAAAAATGCATGTAAGCTACATAACAGCAAGATAAGGGTTAAAGTGATTTTCGAGCAAGTACAGGGGTAAGACGGTCAAATGACCAAAATTCGATATAAATTCGATGATGAAATTTCATTAAAAATATGAAATCGAGAGATCTTGATCAATAACGAGGAAAATATTGAATTTCGAGTCCAATTGATCGAGATATGAATTTAATTAATATTTTTAGAATTTTTATCTCAAAAAACGAGCCCAAAAATAGTGAAAAAAAATACAGGAAAGGTAAAATCGGACTGATAAATTCATTTACGGATTAAATGAATTTAATATGAATTTTTGAGATTTTTGGGATATTTTTGAGATTTTTATTATTATTTTAATGAGTAAAATAATAATAAAAATTAATTATAAATTGAAAAAAAATTGAAACAGAAAACGAAATCTGGAGAGGAATTTCGGGGAGAGAGAAACGCGAGCAGACCGAGAAAACAAGCCGAGGGAAGAGCTCACCGGACGGCCACCAATCCGGCAACCAGCGGCCAAGCACGCGACCGGGAAAGGAAGGCCGGCACCGTGCGACCTCCCAGCCACCAGGACGCGCGCCACCGGCGTCGGAATTCGGCGAATCGAAGGGAGAAAGCCGCGGAGGAAAAATGGGCATTCGGCGGCCACCAGCGGGAGTTGGCTCCGATCGAGGCCAACCGAGAGGTCCCCTGTCCAATACGCGTCGAACGGCGGCAACGGCACACCGGGAACCGGTCGGACGACGCCGGCACGACTAAAAAGGTACTGAACCGGTCGGCGGTTCAGTGGAAAGTGACTGTACTGAACCGGACCGGACCGGTTCAGCCAAGGAGAAAAGGGGAAAAAGAGGAAAAAGGAAAGAAAAAGGAAAAGGAAAATTTTTGGGATTTCACCGGACTTCGGGTAAATCGATACGAGGTCAAAAGTGACCAATTTAATTTTTGATAAATTTATTTAAATTATATTTAATCAGAAATTGACCCGGAGTTAAATATACGAAATTGTGCAGTTCGACAATTAATTCCGAACGGAAGCCCGATCGAACTCCGATTCACGCACCATCGCACAATCTCGGGTAAGTAAAGCTCATTTACGACAATTTATGTGATTTGTGCGTATTTAAGATTTAATTTACACATTTCGGATTAAATTTCAGATTTAATGAATTATATTCAGAAAATTGAATAAAATGTCGTAAATGATATACGGGCTATCCAAAGAGCTTGGAATAAAGCCCAATGGGTATTGATAGGCCCAATGAGTCGATAGACCTTGATGAACGGGCTTAATACGGATTCAGGCCCGATTAACGTGATTAAGGCCCATTAAGCGTAAAAGGGCCAATTTAAGTGAAATAAACTGTATTAAATGTGTAATACAGTAAGAAAAGTGTAATTAACTCAGTGAATGATTAAATACAGTTTCAGAGTCATATTGAGAGTTGACTGGACTGCGAGATTAGACAGCACAGAGGAAGAGAGGTCACACGACGTGATCCGAGGTAGGGGACTCTTGCAAGTAGCTAGAGATATCTGTGCATATTTTCGTTGGATTTTACATTCATTGAAATTGTTTGAGGGTCAGAGAAAATCTATAATAATTATAAGGACCCAATATGGGTAAATTA
The DNA here is from genome assembly GCA_033439115.1 of Firmiana major. Taxonomy (NCBI): domain Eukaryota; kingdom Viridiplantae; phylum Streptophyta; class Magnoliopsida; order Malvales; family Malvaceae; genus Firmiana; species Firmiana major. The sequence continues at coordinate 28,994,409 of CM065912.1, forward strand.
CGATTTTACCCCTAGTTAGGCAAAAAGTGAAATTTTGGGAAAAGTGGTAAAAAGCATGGAAATGATGTTTTAAGTGGTTTTTACTGCTGTGTAGCAGAAGAGTAGGTGGGTGGGCTAATGTTTTGAGGTCGATGTAAATTAAGCACACTTTATAGTGCTGATTTTAGTGATTTTTAACATCCCTATTTTCAAAGAGCCATCTACCGAATTATGTGGAAACAATCGTGCTAGAGCATAACTCGCACTTGATTTCAGATGTTTTTCACATACATTAGTGCTGGAGGTTGACTCGCACTACATTTATTTGACATGCATGATAGAGTACTGGAGCATTGCTCGTACTCAGTTTTTATGTGATTTGTGCATGATAGAGTGCTAGAGCGATTAGTTCGTACTCGAGTTTTACATGAGATGCATGACAGAGTGCTGGAGCGCTGCTCGTACTCGATTTTTCATGATTTGTACATGACATCGTACTTGAGCGATTTGCTCGTACTTGATTTGTAATGAGAACTATGCATGACCTGGTGCTGGAGGTTTACTCGCACTAGTGTTGATATTTTGACATGCATATACAGTGTTTTGAGGCGGAGTGTTGACTGTGTGTTACACTCAAGACGCACACTGTAGTTTTTCGTGATATATACACATATTAGAAAAACCGTGACGATTTTCTCCGTGTAGACTGAGTGTCACACTGTTGAGATGTTCTGACGTGGATTTAGAGACGTGGCATTGATTCCATAGTATGAGGGCTAAGACCTATGGCAGGCACCCCGACTATGATGTATTTCCATGGTATGAGAGGCTAAGACCTATGGCAGGCACCCCGACCATGATGTATGGGTCCACGGGTGTATGTTGTACCCTGCATGTGGCATGGAGTACATTGTACCATGTTTTGTGTTGTGGAGTTGTGGAGGAGTGTGTTGATAGCTGACGGTTGTGATGGACTGACCCCCCACCCGTTACAGCAGTGATTGCCCCGCACACCGAGTACTATGTTGCCTGGGATCACCATTGTTAGGATATAGCCATAGTCCGGAGATACTCTCTAACAGTAAGATCCTTAAGCCCAACATCCTTAAGCCAAAATAGGCGGGGAGGCTCTGTTCGGCGGGGAGGCTCTCTTACATAGTCTAGAGAGATTGCATTTAGCCACTGAGTCTCGCAAGGTATATCACATGTATTTTATGATACGGGTAGACCTAAGGGATGGGTCGAAACCCAGTTTATTTGTGTTGTGATGAGAAATGCCATATTTACTGTGTTTTGAATGTAAATGGCATATTTTATATAAAGGCATTCTTAAATGATTTAATATGCACTGTTTTGCATGAATGCCTCTGATTGATAAACCAGCATGTGTTTAGTACATGGGATTTTAAATCTGTACTATATTATATATATTTTAAACATGCTTTTGAAATGAGAGAAGGAAAGGCAAAGCACTATTTTCAAGTAGATAGTATGGATGTCTACTTGCTTGCCTGATTTCCTTACTGAGCGCGTTGATAGCTCATCCCATTCATTTTCCCCCCATCTCTACAGATTCTCATCAGTAGATCGAGTCGGCCAGGGTATTGCATTCCTTTGATCTGCTGCCACTCTCTATCTAGCGAAAGGTATACACACGCGTACTCTTTTGTATCTGAACAATGTATAAACACAGTGATGTACACGTTTTAATATGGGGGATGTAATGATGTAATTATATTTAAGAATACGAATTTACTTATGATATAAATGTCATGTATGTATGATACGAAAAAGAATGGTAAGGTATGCATGGATGAGGAGACTAATGCCTATTCACAGCCCAACTGTTGAGGAGATAAAGGTAAGTAAAAAGTGAAAAATTTATTGTGGTTTTTGGTAAAGTCGCGTGTGGGAGGAGGGCGTGACAACCACTTATATGGTAAGAAATTTTGAGTATGCACTGATCATAAGAGCCTCGAGTATCTGTTTTCATAAAAAGAGTCGGATATGATAACCAAGAGGGTTAGAGCTTTTAATGATTATGATTGTGAACATTGTACCACCCAAGATAGGCTAATGTAATGGCTGATGCCTTGAACAGAAAGAGCCTCGGGATGGTATCACATATGATGGTTAGGGAGCGTGAGCTGCTAGAGCAGTTGTGAGCCTTAGTAGTGATGTGATCCTTTCTGATGATGATGGTGATTTTGTGACAGCTAGCCTGAGGTTAGAACCGTATTTGAGTGACCGAATTTTCCAGGCTTAACGTGATAATCAGCATGGTGTCGATAGTGTGGGTCAGATTCAGAAGGGTATAGTGACAGAGTTCACAGAGAGTGATGATGACTTACAGAGGTTTAGAGACAGTATAAGTGCTTCCCAGGACCATAGTTACTGAGATAGTGTAATTGTAAGAAGCTCACTTTTCAGGATATACAATGCATCTGAGAAATAATAAGTATATGGGAATCTCTGGAAAAGGGTATTGGTGGTCAGATATGAAAAGAGACATTGTAGAGTTGTGAAAAAGTGTCTCGTATGTCAGCAGATTAAGGTAGGGCAAAAGAAGTTGCAGAGTTATTGCAGCCTCTACCTATATTGTCACGAAAATAGGAACAAGTTACCATGAATTTCGTGATGGGTTACAGAGGACTCAGATGATCACGAGGCTATCTGGGTGATAGTCGATAGATTGATTTAGTCTACCCACCTTCTGGCTATGGAAATCCCCAGATACTCTGAATGTGTAGGCTGATTTATTTGTACGAAAAATGGTGGAACATTGTGTAGCGTTCCAGTGATTATGGTATCAGATAGGGATTCTCGCTTCACTTTCCACTTCTGGGAATGTTTTTCAAGAAGCTATGGGAACCCAATTATGTGTTAGCACAGCTTCCATTCTCAGACAGATTGTCAGTCAGAGAGGACTTACAGGTTCTGGATGATGTGATGAGAGCGTGTGCCATTGATTTTGTAAGCTCCTGGGATGATCAGTTGTTATTAATTGAATTCGTCAATAATGACAGTTGTCACTTGAGTATCGGGATAACCTTTTATGAGGCATTGTATGGCTGTAGGGAGTTGTTCCCTGATTTGGATAAGAAGAAGTGGGTGACAGATAGAGAATTGTTCCTGAATTGGTAAGACAAACCTCTGAAGATATTCAGTTGATTTGTGAGAGATTAAGAACACCTCAGAGCAGACAAAAAAAGCTATGCTGATAAAAGACAAAAACGATTGGAAATTCACCAAGGGTGAATCATTATTGTTGGAAGTTATTTGTCCTAAAGGCATAAGGACATAACGAGATTCGAAAAGAGATTGGACAGGGTGAGAGATAAGACCTGTAGGTTGGTGTTACCACTTGAATAAGCAGGCATCCACTATGTGTCCTATCTTTTGATGCTTCGAAAATAATATCCGGGCCCGATATATGTAATCGGATATGAGCTTCAACAACATAGCTCAATGAAGTATAACGTATGATTAGAGAATCGATTTGGGTATTAAACAGGAAAGAGAAAGTGTTGAGGTTTAAGATGATCTCCCTAGTTAAGTATAATGGTAGTATTACACTCCGGAGAAAGTCACTTGAGGATGACAGTATATGATGCGATAGACGCACCTGGAGTTGTTTATGGACTCATTTACCTTGGTTCTAATTTGGAGGACCAAATTTCTTAAGTGAGGGAGATTGTAAGACCCGATTTTTATTGTAAGAGCAAAAAGGGAATGAATAGAAATTTTTGAGTGCATTTAAAAATACAAAAGGATTGAAATGGTATTCCTGAACCCGTGTAAGGGTAAAACGGTCAAAAGATCAAAATTCGGTATTAATCGGGACAAGAAAATTTAATTAAAAATATGGGCTTGAGAAATCTTGATCAATAACAAAGAAATAATTAAATTTCGGGTTAAATTGATCAAGACATGAATTTATTGGAATAAACCGAAATTTTCATATCGAAAAATAATCCCAAAAATAATAAAAAATTTTACCGAAAAGTCAAAATAATACCGATAAATTCATTTAGTGATTAAATGAATAAAATATAAATTTTTTTTAGATATTTTGGATTTTAATTGAATATTTTAATCAAATAAAATAACAATAATAATTAAATTATAAATAAATAAAAAAATGAAATGAAAAAAAAAACGAAAATGAGTCTGAAAACGCGAAAACAGAATCGAAACAGGCGAAAGCAGCCGACGGACCAACTCCGTCCGATCTAACTACCACCGATGGGACCGAGGGGCCGATGAGGGTCGACGAAGGTAGCTCGACCTCGGGCGAGCCACCAGCGGCCGTGACGCGCCGTGGAGACCGTCGGAGAACGCTGAAAACGGAGGAGGAAACCGAGGAAGAGAAGCCCCGATTGGCGACCATCGGCGCCGTTTTGACTCCAACCGAGGCCCGATTATGGAAGCCCAGGCCATGGAGCGTCGATTGGTGCCGGAATCGCATCGAGAACCGGTCGGATGGCACCGAAACGACTAAATGATGCCGAACCGGACTGAACCGCTGGACCGAACCGGTCTGAACCAGGTTGAACTGAACCGAACCGGTTCAGCTAAAAAGAAAAGAAAAAAAAAGAAGAAAAAGGAAAAACAAGAAAAAGAGGAAAAATTGGAAAAAATTTCAGTGATGCAATCGAGCTACGGGTAAGTCGGTAAGCGGTCGAATTGACCGATTTAAATTTTGAAATATTTAATTTGATAAATATTCGATTGGAAATTTACCCAAAAAAATATTAAATTGTGTAGCTCGACAATTGGCATCCACCGAGAGCTCGAGTCAGCTTCAATCTGTGTACTATCATGAAATCTCGGGTAAGTAACCCTTATTTACGATAATTTACATCGTTATGTGTGTTGATGAATTTCATATTTAATTTTCGCTTAAATGAATTAAATTCTAAAAAAATTGGATAAATTGTCGTAAATAATTAATTGAGATATCTGAGAATTTAGAACGAGGTTAAATAAATACTGATGGGCCCAGCGAGCCCAATAGGCCTCGATAATGTAAATAGTAATTTTGGTAAACGGGCTTAAGGCCGATTAAGGCCCATTAAGGTGCAATCGGGCCCAATATGGGTAAATGGGCCTAATGATTTAAATTAAGCACAGAAAATTGTGAAATACAATTAATTGTATTGTATTTGACCTGATGAATATGTATCCGCAGTTCCGGAGATTGGATTCGAAGCAAATCGGACTGCGTGACGAAACATCAGTGGAAAGGTCAGACTGTACAGAAAAATGAGGTAAGGGAATTGTCTGAGTAGATAGAGGTAGCTACGCGTATTTTAATAGCTTTTCTGTACACTGAATATGTATGTATACCTTGATTATGTATAATGATCCTAAAAGTGGTTTAAATGATTTTAAGGATCGAAATAGGTGAAAAGACTATTTTACCCCTATTGAGGGAAGTTTACCTAAGGATGGTGAAAGCATGACATGCATGAAATGCATGATTTAAGGAATTTTTTGAGTTAAGAAATTTTGTTGGTTTTAATCAAAGCAAATCGATAGATTGGCCAATAATTGCATAAGTTTCCCAAAATAACACTACGTAAGTGTTATTGGTATTTAAAGGAAATTATTTGGAAAACGGGATGGAAACAGATAGTGCCGGCACATAGCTCGCACTATATCTACGTTTGTGATTGTGCATAAATGTGCTTGAGTGGTTGCTCACACTGATTTTTGTGACATCATATGCATAAAATGTGCTAGAGCGTTTGCTCGCACTAATTCTATTATTGAGAAATGCATGAGAAGTGCTGGAGCCTAGCTCGCACTCTGTTTTGAGATGATTTGATAGGTTTTGACTGTTTTGACGTGATATGCATAAAATGGTGCTAAAGCGATTGCTTGCACTAGTTTTTATGATTTGACATGCATGAGAGATGTTGGAGTTTAGCTCGCATCTAGTTTTGATATTATTGCATAAAAGCCGTGCTGGAGTGTAACTCGCAGGAGATTTGATGTATTTATGCATAAAGTCGTACTGAAGCATTTCTCGTATGAGATTTGATTTATTTGAGCATTCATTCGTGCTGGAGCGTTACTCGCACGAAGTTTTATATGGTTTTATAACTTATTTTAAAGCCGTACTGGAGTTTTTCTTATACGAGGTTTTCACTGAGTTTTTATGCATATCTGTACTAGAGCATTGCTCGTACGTGAATTTTACTTAAATTTATAATTATTTTAAGTCGTACTGGAGCGGTGCACATACACAGATTTCATTGATTTCTATGAAACTGTGCTAGAGTTTCGCTCGCACGAGGTTTTCTGATATCATGAATATGCATGGAGCCGTGCTTGAGCTTCGCTCGTACAGGGATTTATATGACATGCATATTGCCGTGTTGGAGCCTTCTGTAGACTGTGTGTCACAGTAAGATGATATGCTCACACGTGCATACTGAGACAGAGATGATATGGGTGGATAAGACCTATTGTAGGCACCCCTGATTGAACTTGGGTTCACGGAGTACGTTGTACCGTGTATATCACGCGAAGTACGCTGTACCATGGGGATTGTTGGAGTGGAGTGGCATTAGTCACGAGGCAGCAAGCTTTGCCATCGCAATCCTGGTGTTATGCTATTCTGGCGAGTAGGATGACCCACCTCTCGTTTTAGGTGTGATACCCCGCACACTAGGTACTGTGTTGCCAGGGATCATGAGGTTATGGCCATAGTCCTATGTTGTTACTGATAGTCACCTACATGTCTCACATGATATAACTATTGGTTGATAGACTAGGGTAGACCCGAGGGAAGGGTCAGGCCCTTGATTTTATGATTTTATACTGTGATATGAGATTTCAAATGATTTTATGATTTGTGACCCTGAAAGAAGGGTGATTTTATAATCGAAGTTTTATAATGAATTTTAACGAATTGTTTTATGAGTTTTGGAATTGAATTATGAGATGTTTAACCCCTTTGGGTTGTTTTATACTGCGTTTTAAATGAAATGATTTAAATGCAGTAGCATGTGGAGTTTTCCATGCTTTCATTTCAAATTCATGATTTATCTTACATGACATGAAAGAATGCATGATCTTGTTTTACTTCATGCTAATTATGATTTAAGGATGTCACATAAAATGCTATGAATGCATGAATTACATGATTTATATATGCACAAATAGTTTTGGATAAACTAAGTCATTGATGTTTGCATGACTTTGTGCTTGATGATTTTAATGAAAAGAAATGGATTTAAGGGCATGACATTATGAGCATGTAGATAGTGGAGCTATCTACTTACTTGCGTAATTGCCTTACTGAGTGTGTGGTTTGCTCACCCCCTTATTTTCCCATCTTTTCAGAGCACTTGAAATAGTTATTGAGCGGCTGAGGACTTGCATGCTTGGTATTCGCTGCTTCCAAAGACAGGTATACACATTTGTACAGTTTTGTATCTAAATATGTAATGCACAGGACTGTAACGGATATGATGTTGGGGATGTAGAGTTATAAATACCAGTGGGTATGTATTTAATTAAAGTCAAAGGATAGTAAAATCTGATATATGAATGTGAATATGGAAAATGGATTGGTAAATAGGTGAGAGGTGATTAACACCGAATCATAGCCCAACTGTTTGTAGGATGGTCACGATGAGAGAAAGGTAAGGATTAAATAATAATCGAAAAGCGAAAAATTTACTCTGATTTTTAGGTAATTTGGGTCGTGACACATATTTTCCAGATTTTACTGCACTTTTCTGCAGTAACTCATACCAAACATACTTGATTTTGCTGCCATAGCCATTTTCTCATTCAACCATCTTTAAGGCTTGGAAATGACATCCATTTATCCTTTATGCACATTAAAACTTGTGTGCATTCATTGTATAACCAAAGGTATACAATATATATCAAATGGAAGTATAAAGCTTTATGCAACTCATGCAACTTCCTTTCATTTTACCACACTACTCATTTTGAGTTCTATTCACATTCATCATTGAGAAAAGTCCATTTCTTCACATTCATACAAAATGAAACTTGTGTCACAAACTTATATCACAAGTGTGTACATCAACTTATGGACTTATATCATTTATGCTTCACATAGCATGTACATGTATATACTTATGCATTTCATAAGGTTTATATACAAAAATACGGGTCTTACAGTTTCCCAAATGTAAATAATAAACAACTTCTTGTAAGAGGTCCGAGAATATGTGCTTATTACCGACCTTCTGAACAAAACAAGTTTATAATCTAAAATAGTTAATTTAGTTAACAAATACATGAATTTAGGAAAAATACAACGGTTTACATGCTTATGCAAAAACACTTAAATAAATCTTCTACAAAACTTAAATTAATGATTTCAATGCACAAAATGTTAGGTTTGAGGTTAACCCAATACTTGAGTAATTAAGCTTACTAAAAGTTTCAATAAGCTTTGACTAATCATAGCTTGTTAATTTGATTGCACACACCCCAAGGTCATTTTGATAGCCCTCAATAAGGTACAATTTACGTAGTAGGTAGTTCAGAATCTCCTTAGATTAACTATAGGACATCATTACACTGTGGGGTAAAATTACTAGAATACCCGTACCTTGGCCAAACCTACACAATAACTCTATGTTCATTTTTAAACCACATAATTATTCATTTCATTCCTAAATACATGATTCACACCTCATATCATCATTTTTTCTTGGAATTCCATAGAATTCCCATTTCTTTGCATCCAAACCCTAGCCAATTACTCTATATCATCATCATACATTATTCATTTCTTCAAACTATGTTCCTATGTAATCTTTACATTTCATAGGGACTAACATTTCTTAAATTGAAGCATGGAAAACAACTTTACCCCAAGAAGCTTAAAGTGGTCAAAAATAGTGAATTCACTCGGAGTTGATTTTGCTTCAATCTAAAGACATAAAAATGATCCTTGTTAGTCACTTATCAACATATTATAAGCTTCAAACTTGAAACTTGAAAGTAACGAATTCTCTACAAATATAATGATTTTCTAAACTAAAAGAAAGTTGGTATGCAAAATTGGATCTCACAAACCATTTTAAATCATCCTACCAAGTTTAACTATGTTGTAGAAGAAGTGATGAGGAATAACTTTGTAAAGGAAAATGTTGTAAAAAATGGCTAGAAAAAGAAGACGTGGTTGCAAGCATGGAAACTTATGGAAATGGTGTTTTCTATTTTTCACTTTATTTTTGGAATGATTTTTGGCGAAATTAAGAAGGTGTAGCCGACCAAGCCTGTTAAAATTGGCAAAAAGCTTATGGCATGTGCATATCACATGCCTTATTAAGGAAATTAATCAATTAAGTTCTAAGTGTTAAGTATAAGTTACAAAAATATCAATTTTCTCATATTTTTCCATTTAAATGAAATCCTATTAGTCCACTTTTTTATCATATGGAATTTTCCATTAACTTCATGTATTTTACATGCATTTAATATAACATATGTGAGATTGATCAGAAGAGTTAGGTAGTTTCACATTTCTAAATGAATTTCACCCAGTTTAACCTATTTTTGTCTTTTTCTAATAATTTCATTTGACCTCTCGGTAAAAGGTCAAGCATATGAATTAAGGGTTTGACATAACTTATTTCATACTCCCTAAGTCATTTCACAGAATCCATTTAGTCACAATTGAAAATTAGACTTATAAATAAAATCGTTATTTTAGCTTTTGTTACACATTTACCGAGATATTCAAAAATTGAAAATTTGTAGTTCTTAAGATTTAGCAAAATAAATAGAATTATTTGTAGATGATTCAGACATGTATGTATAGATGCACACTCTTGTGGAGCCCACGAACTTCTCTATACGTAAGCAATCCTTTTTTCACCAAAATATACAAAGAAGGGCACTTTAGTCATTCTACCCACATCTAAAGTTACAAAATAGCATAGACATATGAAAATACTGATTCTAACATACTTCCCACTTTAAAGAATATGGTCCTCCGGATTCATATCGATCTAATTAAAAAGATGGGGATATTTCTCCTGCATCAAACTCTCCAGCTCCCACATTGCTTCTTCTAAAGTGTGGTGTTGCCAAAGAACTTTCATTAAAGGGATGAATTTCGACCGAAGTGTCTTTTCCTTTTTATCCAGTATCTAGATTCGATCGTTCAACACAATCAAATTCTCCTTGATGTCTAATGGTTCATACTAAATGATATGGGGGGGATATGGTTAATACTTGTTGAGCATAGACACATGGAAAACATTATACACACTAGATAGCTGTGGCAAAAGTGCTAAGCGATATGCTCTCTCCAACCTTTTCCAAGATCTTGTAAGGATTGATATAGCGAGAAGTGAACTTCCTTTTCGTGCTGAATCTCATGATACCCTTAGAAGGAGAGATTTTAAGGAATGCCTTATCCCTAATATGAAACACAAGTAGTCTTCTCCGGGTGTCAGCATAACTCTTCTAACGGCTCTAAGCTGTCTTTAATCTATCACATATTAACTTTACCATTTTAGAAGCTTTCTTTACCAAATCGGGGTGAAGATCTTACATTCACCCACTTTTTCCTATGTAATAGGAGATTTACATCTCCATCCAGATAAAGCCTTATAAGGAGCCATCCCTATATTCAAATCGTTATTGTTGTTATAAGCAAACTCAACTAAAGGCAAATGATTATCCCAAGAGCCAGAATAATTTATCACACAAGCTTTAAGTATATTCATCCTTAATGGTCTGTATAGTTCGTTCGGACTGACTATCAGTCTGAGAATGAAAGGCTGTACTAAACTGTAATCAATATCCCATAACTTCCTCAAAATGTTCCCAAAATTAGGACGTAAAGCGAGAATCCCTATAAGACACAATACTCACTAGGGTTTCGTGTAGCTGAACAATCTCCCTAACATACAACTAGACTAATGAATTAAGGGAATCTGTGGCTCTCATACGTAGAAAATAGGCTTAGTCAAACAGTCGACTATGACCCAAATCGGATCATGACCTCTTCGTGTCTAAGGAAGTCCCATCACAAAGTCCATAGTCACGTACTCCCACTTCCATGTTGGTAATGGTCAAGGTCTAAGCAAATCTTTTGGTATCTAATGCCCAACCTTAAACTGCTAACACGTGAGACATTTCGATACAAAATCAGTAATGTGTCTCTTCATACCTACCTACCAATTCACTCATTGTAGATTTTAGTATATCTTAGTATTACTTGAGTGTAACGTGTACTTCGAATTATAGGCTTCATCCAAAAAATGCATTTAGAGGGTATCATTATAGGGTACACATATCCATTTACTAAATCAAAGGAGACCGTCCTCACTGACCCTGAACTTTGATGTTTGATCCTACTCTGCCTGACTAGCCCACTGAATTAAAATTGGATTTTCCCTCTAAGCTTGTTTGATTTGATCCAATGGTGATGACTCAATTCGAAAACTAGCTATTAAACAGTCTTTTGCAGGTTCCACATTCAAATCCAATTCTGCAAACCTCTCTAACAAACCCCATTCCTAAACCATCATGTATGAAACCATATCCGTGTTCTTTCTACTCAGAGCATCGACGACCATATTTGCGTTACCCTAATGGTACAGGATCTCACATCATAATTTTTGAGAAGTTCCATCCATTTGTATTGTCTCATGTTCAAATCTTTTGGTGTAAGCAAATACTTAAGACTTTTATGGTTAGTGAAGATCTGAAATTTCTTACCATATAATTAGTGAAGCCAAAATTTTAATGTAAAAACTACTGCAACTTACTCGAGATCATGGATAGGGTAATTCTTCTCATGATCATTGAGTTGTCTTGATTCGTAGGCTGCCAATTTTCCATGTTGCATCAGCACACAACTTAATCCATAGAGAGACATATTACTGTACAAGATAAATCTCTCAAAGCAATATGAAATGGTCAATACGGGTGCTGACGTCAATTTCTATCTCAATTGTTAAAAGTTGTTCTCACATGCATCTGTTCACTCAAACCTAACATCCTTACACATGAGGCGTGTTAAAGGAGCAACTATTATTAAAAGTCCTTCTACAAATTGATAATTCTATATTTTTAGAATTATTTGTACTTAAATTCCTAATTAATTATTTAAATCCCCAATTTATTTTGTTAATTATCCCCTTTATTTAATTAAAATTCTCATGTTTGCAGATAAATTAAATCTGGATGAATTTTGAATATTTCGATAGAAAATGGATCGAAATTAGGCTAAAATCGAGATTGGACCACGTGGACAACACGAGCCTAGCACATCCAATTGGACAAAAAGATAGATGACATGGAAATATTATTTTTCAAAGAGCCAATGGTGTGGAGACAAGTGGCCAAACAATGTCAACTCATCTAGGATGGAAATATTACAATTGTACCCCTAAGTGTGTGTATAAATAGAAAAAGATGTCAATTGAAAAGGAGGTAGCCTACGTTAGAATAGAGGTAATTAGGGTAGAATAGTTTTAGGTTAATTTTAAAGCTTTCTTTGTTTTTCTGAATAGTTTTTTTTCTTCTTTCCGATAGCACCATTGTTAGATTACTATTCATCTCAACTTTTAAAAGCTTTCATTTTATTTTTATTCGATTGAAATGCAATTTTTTTATTCCAGCAGTTAGTATTCTATCTTATCACATTGTTTTTCATTTTTCCTTTTAATTCTACTCGGGTAAGTGAAGTAGCTAGTGACAGTAGCTATTTTGCTTCACCTTCCTTTGCATTTTCGTTATATTAGTTGTATTCGATTCTTTTCTCTCATGAAGGGCGAAACCGGTTGTGTTGCTGATTTACCCAGCTATTTCCTGATCATTTTACCCTCTTGTGTGCAGTGATTTACATCATGGACAATGTGCCGAGGATCACTATTTGATTTTTCTTGTTTTCAATTACAAACTTCTTTCGATCTTTCAAGTTTGATGTAGTTGTTTCTGTATTTTGATTTAGCAATTTCTGTTTGGCTTAAATTTGCTCATTCATTCTTCTAGGTTATTTAACAGCATTCGCTTCATCCTTTACATTAAATTTTCTATTTCTCGATTGGTATTTTATTCCTGCATTTTCTCTCGGTTCCGATTGTAAGGCTGGTATTATATTTTGTATGTGATGAAAGGATTCGAGTATTTGTTAGCTGTTATGTGTGTGGTTCATGAGCTGTGTGATTGATTACTGCAGTGGGAGTAATGATCTCGATGAATATCAGAAGAGGCAGCAACTAGTTGGGACGGCACCCAGGCATCATAGCCAAAATCGAGAGCCAGTATTCATTCCTCTGTTCTGCCTTGTTCTTTAAGCAGTTCACTGTTCATCATTTTTTTGTTGTTGTCATTAACATGATGTAGGATAACGTTACTGTAACTGAGTTGCTGGTGAAGGAGATATGCTAAGCAGAATGCAGCATGCAGTAGCTGAACCCAGCAGGAACAATAGAAGAAGACCGAGAGCAGTTGTAGCAGCTGAAGCAGACTGCGATGTACAGCAGGCTGGAGCAGAAAACAGGACTGTGAGCACCTGAAGCAAGCAGTGGGAACGTGCATTGTACTGGGTAGAACTGGTGGTCGATGCACATCCGTCTAGAGTAGCAAGACACATCGAAAACCAAGAGCAGAATGCAGAACACCTGCAGCAGTGAGTAAGCTGAAAATGCCTAGAAACTAGAAAATGCCTGGAGCACCTAGCAATACATAGAGCAGAAACCAGAACCGAGAGTAAGCAGAGTGCAGCTGGACAGTAGTTAAAACCGTGAAAGCTTGAAAATTGTCACGACCCAATTCCATTCTCTTTAACCGAAAATCACTGAAAATTTTTCGCGTTTTACTGTTACCTTACCCGTTCGTGAACTAAACTCACCACACACTGTTGGGCGGTGAGTCAATAATAAACACCACATCTCATTCATTCTCAATTAATTAAAACGATGCCATACATTTGCATTTAATCGTGTACTTATACGAATACATGTTTTACTGACATCTACATCCCCCATAATTACTACTTAAAAGAATACTGTGCTTTTACATTGTTTAGATACAAAAAGAATCACTGTGTATATACCTCTTAGCAATGGAGGTGCAGCGGAGTCCAAAATACCACGCCTCAGTCCTTACTGGGCTGCTATACACGCTCTGTAGGGGGGAAAATAGAGTGGGATGAGCAACCACACGCTCAGTAAGGCAATAATGCAAGCATGGTAGATAACTACTCTATCTACATGCTGATAGTGTTATGCATAAATCATTTATGGTATGAGCATGAGGAATAAAACTATGCCATGTGAATATACATATATATCATGTATCAAAATCATGTGCATTGGCATATAAAACATGGTAGAAACATCATGTATAAATCATCTCATGCTCAATCTCATTTAAATTCATAAAAAGGGAAATTCATTAAGAAACCTCCTTTTTAAACCAACATCATAAACACCACCAAATCAACTCACAATCACAACCACATTTTCGTTCCACAATTCACACATGTGTATAAATCTAGGTCACTATATCAAAAGTGCCTATGTGAACCATTACATCATAAATCATCCCAGACCACACGCATCCAGGTATGCGGGGTATCATGCTGGCACGAAGATGGATTATCCCTCGCCAGACTTTCTCATCACATAATCATCATGCGGTACATCGTACTCCATGTGATATACACGGTACAGCGTACTCCGCAACTCATATCGTGATTGGGGGTGCCATTCCTAGGTCTTATCTACCCCATACCAAGAGTTTTCCATATTCCGTGAAGGAGAGCCTCCCTGCCGAACAGAGCCTTCCCACCTAACAGAGCCTCCCCGCCTCTTGGGCTTAAGGATGTTGGCTTAAGGATGTAGGGCTTAAGGATCCTTCCGTAAGAGAGCCTCCCCACCGAATAGAGCCTCCCCGCCTAACAGAGCCTCCCCACCTCTTTGGGCTTAAGGATGTTAGCTTAAGGATGTAGGGCTTAAGGATCTTACTGTACCCATGTAGGAGAGCCTCCCTGCCTAACAGAGCCTCCCCGCCTCTTTGGGCTTAAGGATGTTGGCTTAAGGATCCCACCATAAGAGAGCCTCCCCACCAAACAGAGTCTCCCCGCCTAACAGAGCCTCCCCGCCTAACAGAGCCTCCCCGCCTCTTTGGGCTTAAGGATGTAAGGCTTAAGGATCTTACCAACTTTCACAACCTTATGCTTATCACAATGTGCAAAACTTGTGCGAGCAAATCTCTAGCATGACTCATGTATCCTCTCGTAAAGAGACGCGTATGAGCATAGCTCTAGTACGGTTATACTTATAAGACAACCACTCAAAAGCCACGTACGAGCAAAAGCTCCAGTACGGTTTATAAACATCAACATAATTTCCAATCAAGGTGCGAGCTAAGCTCCAGCACGTTTCATACAAATGAAAACATAGAAATCCAGCGCGAGCGAGGCTCTAGCGAGATTTATGTCATACAAATAAGATAGGCGGCTCATACGCAATAAAACAATCCCGGCAATCGGGTTTAGCACTCACAAATGCTTTTCCACAACAACCATACAATACTAGCCGACCCATCTACTAGCTTGCTTAAAACCAAGCAATTTCATTTTGAAAAGCATCAAAACATTAGATTTATGCAATTATTAGCCTTACTATCCCATTTCATAAAATCCACTTCAAATCCGAAACCACGCATATACTCATCATCATTCACGAATACCATCAATCATTTATTTGAGCAACCATGCATTTCATAAAACACCCAATATTCACCCACAAGTTCAAAGTACGAGCAGCTACCTCTATATACTCACAAAATTCCCTTACCTAGAATCGCGATGCGTGATTCCACTTACTTAAGCTGCTTACTCGTACGGTTCGATTCGTCTTCAACGAACTCTTCGGGACTGCACAAAATCGTATCCCGCATTATATTCGATCCATATAATGCAACCCTTGTGTTTTCTATAGTCAATTTAATCTATAGCCTCTATTAAAGCTTATTTGGCCTCGTTTCATTACTTTACCCATAGCTCGAGTCTATGGATCTTCTTAGGCCTATTATCTTATTCAAAATCGATATCAAATCGACATAAAGCTCATAGTGTTCATATTTCATGAATCCCCTCACTATGGCATTTATCAATCATATACATACCCATTTTCACAATTCCTCCAACTCACCACGTAATTCCATCTAACCATCTAAAATCATAAACATTACCCCAATAACAACTTTAGCATGCCATAGATCATAAACTCATTCAATCCCACATATTCTCACATTATACCCATTTTAGATTTCTAGGTCACACCAATTCCACTACATTCCTAGGTAGTTTATCCATCAATACTCATACCAACCAACTCCAAAATCAATTAAATAGCTAATGCATTTGGATTGGAGTGTTAGAATCTTACCAATATGATTTTTCTTCTTGCTCCAAATGGTAATGCCCTTAACTCCTTCAATTCCAAAAATGGGAAAATGCCCTCTCACTATGTTGTTCTTCTCTTTGATAGGAACAACTTTGCCTCTAATGATCTCTCTTCAAATCTCACTGAGAATGGCTGATTTTAGAGAGGAAAAGTTAGGTTTTTGGGTTGAAAATAGGAGGTTAATATGTTTTTTCGAGATTTCCAGATTTTCAGCCCTCCTTATATAGAAATAGCTTGAGGAGATCGATCTGGTCCAAGATGAGATCGATCTGGTCCCTTAAAATCCCTCTTTTTCACGGCATTTTTAAGCATGAGATCGATCTGTCGAAGCATGAGATCGATCTGTTGAAGCATGAGATCGATCTGTCGAAGCGTGAGATCGATCTGGTCCCAAACAGAGAGCTAAGGAGATCGATCTGGGTGCTTAATGATCGATCGTTTCATCACGAAAATGCTTAGGAGATCGATCTGGCTCCATTGGAGATCGATCTGCTCTATTCTTTCGCCCAAATAAGAGCATTCTGGCTCTTCCAGATCGATCTCTCATCCTATGAGATCGATCTGGCCCTCATGTTTTCCAGATTTCCTGTAGTTTCCTTGCTACAACTCATACCAATACATCCTTAATCTATTTCCATGGCCATTTTCTCATCCATCCACCTTTATAACTTGAAAATGGCATCCATTCATACCTTATGCACATTGAAACTTGTGTGCATTCATTGTATGTCCAAAGGTATGCTACATGAAACCAAATGGAAACATAACTCCATTCCATTTTACCACACTACTCATCTTGAGTTTCAATCACATCCATCACTTGCCAGAACTCATTTCTTCATATTCGTACTCAATGAAACTTGTATGTACGTTACAATTCATATTACACATACATACATTGAATCCATGGACTTACATCAATCATACTTTACATTACAAGTCCATTCATATTATTTGATCCAATTACACACATTACCATTATACATATACGGGGTCTTACATTCTCCCCTCCTTCAAGGAATTTGGTCCTCCAAATTAGAACCAAGTCACTCTTCAAAAAGTTGGGGGTACTTCTCCCGTATTAAGTTCTCCAATTCCCACGTGGCCTCTTCCGCTGTGTGGTGTTGCCAAAGAACTTTCACCAAGGGAATTATCTTATTCTGTAACACTTTCTCTTTTCTGTTCAATATCCGAACCGGCTTCTCAACATAAGTCATACTCTCATGGAGCTCCAATGGCTCATATCTTATCAAGTGTGCCGGGTTCGGGTGATACTTCCGAAGTATCGAGACGTGGAAGACGTTGTGGACATTTGCCAAGTCTGGTGGCAATGCCAACCTATACGCCTTATCTCCCACTCTCTCCAAAATCTCGAAGGGTCCGATATATCTAGGGCTCAGCTTGCCCTTCTTACCAAATCTCATAATACCCTTCGATGGTGATACCCTCAGAAACACCGACTCACCCTCATCAAACTCCAGTGGTCTTCGTCTCTTGTCAGCATAACTCTTTTGCCGACTCTGAACTGTCCGTAATCTCTCACATATCAACTGGACGTCCTCAGATGCCTGTTGCACTAAGTCCGGAGCAAAAATTTATCTGTCACCAACCTCTTCCCATCCAATAGGGGAACGGCATCTACGCCCGTATAATGCCTCATAGGGTGCCATCCCGATACTAGCATGATAGCTATTATTATAAGCGAACTCGGCTAACTGCAGGTGGTCATCCCAGGAGCCTCTAAAATCCAGCACACACGCTCTCAACATATCCTCGAGGGTCTGTATAGTCCTCTCTGACTGCCCATCTGTCTGAGGATGAAAAGCGGTGCTAAAACTCAGTTGGGTCCCCAGCGCTTCCTGAAAATGTTTCCAAAAATGGGAAGTGAAGCGGGCATCCCTATCAGAAACAACGCTCACTGGTACACCGTGTAGCCGTACTACCTCTTGAATATACAGGTTCGCCAACTGACTCCGTGTATGGTTAGCTCTCATAGCCAAGAAATGGGCGGACTTAGTCAACCGGTCCACAATAACCCATATG
Source organism: Firmiana major (assembly GCA_033439115.1). Classification (NCBI taxonomy): domain Eukaryota; kingdom Viridiplantae; phylum Streptophyta; class Magnoliopsida; order Malvales; family Malvaceae; genus Firmiana; species Firmiana major. The sequence continues at coordinate 29,012,864 of CM065912.1, forward strand.
GCATCATGACCTCTGCGGGTCCTCGACAACCCCATCACAAAATCCATAGTGACATGCTCCCACTTCCATGTCGGTATCGGTAGAGGCTGCAATAATCCTGCAGGCTTCTGATGCTCTACCTTCACTTGCTGACAAACGAGACACTTAGCGACGTATTTAGCAATGTCTCCCTTCATTCCAGACCACTAATAAACCTTCCGAAGGTTTTGATACATCTTGGTACTTCCCAGATGTATCGTATACTTTGATGAGTGAGCCTCTAATAAAATCGTTCTCCTGATCTCAGGATCCCTGGGAACGCATACTCTACCTCTGAACCTCAATAAGCCATCAGCACTCTGCTAAAAATCAATACCCACACCTGTCTGTATCTGCCTCAGCCAATCGATACACCGTCGATCACTCTACTGGGCTTGCCGAATACAGCCAATCAACTCTGGCTCTAGTCTCAAACTAGCCATGATCTCAAGTCTCTCAGATCCAGGTGGGGTTACATCTAAACTGAGGTTCGCAAAGTGTTCTAACAATTCATGTTCTCGTACCATCATATAAGACACCAACCCAAGGCTCTTTCTACTCAAAGCATCGGCAACTACATTTGCCTTACCTGGGTGGTACATGATTTCATAATCATAGTCTTTTAGGAGTTCGAGCCATCTCCTCTGTCTCATATTCAGCTCTTTCTGTGAGAACAGGTACTTAAGACTCTTATGATCTGTGAACACCTGAAATTTCTCACCATAGAGATAGTGGCGCCATATTTTCAAAGCAAATACTACAGCCGCCAACTCCAAATCATGTGTCGGGTAGTTCCTTTCATGATCTTTCAACTGTCTAGATCCATAGGCAACTACCTTCCGATCCTGCATAAGCACACAGCCCAGTCCCTGGTGTGATGCATCCGTATACACCGAGAATCCTCTTGAGCTGGTAGGAATGGTGAGAACTGGAGCAGTCGTCAATCGACGCTTGAGCTCCTAAAAACTCCTCTCACATGCCTCATCCCATGTAAACTTAACATCTTTTCGCGTGAGGCGTGTCAACGGAGCAGCTAGTCTGGAGAAACCCTCTACAAATCTCCGATAATATCCTGCCAATCTTAGGAAACTTTTGATCTCAGTAACTGTCTTGGGCTGTTCCCACTATACAACTGCCTCTATCTTAGATGGATCTACTGATACCCCATCCTTTGACACAACATGCCCCAGAAATGAGATCTGTTCCAACCAGAAGTTACACTTGCTGAGTTTGGCATACAATTCTCTCTCTCGGAGGGTCTGCAGAACTATCCTCAAGTGCTCCTCATGATCTTCCCTGGACTTAGAGTACACCAAAATATCATCTATGAAAACAATCACAAACTTTTCCAGGTATGGCTTGAATACGTCATTCATCAATGCCATAAATGCTGTGGGAGCATTCGTCAATTCGAATGGCATCACCAAGAACTTGTAGGGGCCATAACGGGTACGAAATGCTGTCTTGGGTATATCTCCACTCCTGATCCTCAATTGATGATACCCTGACCATAGATCTATCTTAGAAAATACTTTGGCTCCCTGGAGCTGATCCAACAAATCATCGATTCTTGGAAGGGGTACTTGTTCTTAATGGTGGCTTTATTCAACAACCGGTAATCTATACACAGTCGGAGGCTTCCATCCTTCTTCCTTACAAATAGAACTGGTGCTCCCCAAGGTGAGACACTTGGTCTAATAAACCAATTCTCCAGCAACTCTTGCAGTTGTTTCTTCAGCTCTTCCAATTCTATCGGAGCCATTCTATAGGGTGGTTTCGATATTGGCTCTGTACCAGGCACCAACTCAATTTAAAATTCCATTTCCCTTTCAGGTGGTAGTCCTAGTAATTCATCCGGAAAGACATCAGGGTAATCTAAAATTACGACTATGTCCCTCAATTCCGGGTGTGCCTCATCTATACCGACCACGTATGCAATGAATCCTTCACATTATCCTCTCCATCGTTAGTAACATAAACCATCACTCCACATTCAACATTTATCATAAACAATAATTTATCTCCTAAGCAATATGCATTTAAAATCATACTCCTTGATTTACAACAATCATACAAGTTTCATATCATTTCTTTTCATCAAAATTTACAATAAGATTGTCTAATCCTGAAAACATCAATGTTTTGGCATGACAATCCATCACAACACGATTGGTAGCCAACCAATCCATTCCCAAAATTACATCAAAATCATTCATATTCAATAAAATCAGATTGGCTATCATTTCCTTCCCCTCTATCGTTAACTTACAATCTCTACATACATGCTCAGTTAATTGACTATCATTCATGGGTGTGGAAATCATCAACATTTTATCCAACAATGTTGGTTTCACATATTTCAACAATTTATGTGCAAAGGAAGGTGATATGAAAGAATGCGTGGCACCAGGATCAAATAATACCAATGCTTCTAAATCAAAGATTCGGATGGTACCTTTAATCACATCCGTCAATGCGTCTGCAGTGTCTTGGTCCAGTGCATGTACTCTTCCTTTGCTCACACCCGCAGCCTGTTTCCCTTTTTCCTCAGCTGTAGCCCTCCTCCTCGGGGCTGCTGTCTCAACTGGAGCTCCCTCAGGCTCCTTGCCCTTCTGTGGGGCAATCTCCATCTTCTCGGAATAATACTTAGCTATATGTCCTGGTCTCTCGCATCTAAAACACACCATAGGGGTCATCAGACAGGGTCTATTCCCGTGAAATCTCCCACATCTCCTACACTGGTCAGTAGTAGGCCGTGGTCCTCTAATAGTCATGCCCCTCGGCGCAGTCAAGGCTGGGTATACGGGAGGTCTAGCAGCTCTCTCCTGCATCTCCTCGATCTTAGGTCTCTTCTCAAAAAATCTTTGGCCATCTCTCTTGGCCACTCTTCTAAACCCGAATCTCTTTCGGTCTCTGTCCTTCCTAACACTGACTCTCCCAAGCTCGGAGGCATTTCGCTCAAAGTCTTGCTCACACAACTGAGCCTTATGTACAGCCTCCTCATAAGTCAAGATGTCAAAGGGAGCTAGCTTAGTCTGGATGGCCAATCTCAATCCATCCATGAACTTCTGAATCTTTCGGGTCTCACTACCCATCGTGTCAGGGTCATATCTTCCCAATGACATAAACTTGGACTCATACTCGTCCACAGTTCGATTCCCTTGAACCAAATTTATAAATTCCATCCGCAATTTCCTCTGTGCGGTAGCTGGAATATACTGTCTCCTGAAGGCCTCTAGAAATATCTCCCACGAGATCTCAGAGTGTCTGGCCCTCAAAATAACCTCGGTGGACCTCCACCAATGCTCGGCCTCGCCTTTCAACATAAACACGGCAAAGGCTACCTTTTCAGCTGAAGTGCATCGAAAAAACCTATATAGTTTCTCCATCTCATACACCCAATCCTCCGTAACCACTGGGTCCTTCACCCCTCTAAACACTAGGGGTTTCAGCGCTTGAAACTCTCGCAACCTACTCAAATCGCAGTCATAACCCAAATCACTATCGCTCTACTGCGGAGTGATAGGAGAAGCTATATCCTGGGCTGGAGGTAGCTATCTCAGCAGTCTAAGGTCTCTCCGCCTCTGCAGCTGCCTGTTCCGTAGTAGGCTGTGCTGCGGGACCTCGTCTGTCACCGACGCCCAAGGCCTGTGTGACTATCTCCACCAAACTCTCAATACTCCGCTCTAACCTAGCGAAGCGAGCCTCAGTATCCTCTGCTCTCTCAGCAGGGTTCTGTGGAGCCTGCTCAGTCTGTGGCTCTGCACGGCTCTCAGGCCTACCTCTACGGCCTCTAGCACGTGCTCTCGCCCCTCTACCTTTGCGTGTAACTGGCATAGTGCCCAACTTCCTGTATTATAGTAATTCATTAAGCTCAATCCATCACGGTATACACAGTTATATCTAAATAAAAGCACAGTACTATAGGGATATACTTTCCTACGTTTTATTAATGACTCACATCAGGCCAACACAGCTCTGATACCAATCTCTGTCACGACCCAATTCCATTCTCTTTAACCGAAAATCACTGAAAATTTTTCACGTTTTACTGTTACCTTACCCGGTCGTGAACTAAACTCACCACACACTATTGGGCTGTGAGTCAATAATAAACACCACATCTCATTCATTCTCAATTAATTAAAACGATGTCATACATTTGCATTTTATCATGTACTTATACGAATACATGTTTTACTGACATCTACATCCCCCATAATTACTACTCAAAAGAATACTGTGCTTTTACATTGTTTAGATACAAAAAGAATCACTGTGTATATACCTCTTAGCAATGGAGGTGCAGCGGAGTCCAAAATACCATGCCTCAGTCCTTACTGGGCTGCTATACACGCTCTGTAGGGGGAAAATAGAGTGGGATGAGCAACCACACGCTCAGTAAGGTAATAATGCAAGCATGGTAGATAACTACTCTATCTACATGCTGATAGTGTTATGCATAAATCATTTATGGTAGGAGCATGAGGAATAAAACTATGCCATGTGAATATACATATATATATCATGAATCAAAATCATGTGCATTGGCATATAAAACATGGTAGAAACATCATGTATAAATCATCTCATGCTCAATCTCATTTAAATTCATAAAAAGGGCAATTCATTAAGAAACCTCCTTTTTAAACCAACATCATAAACACCACCAAATCAACTCACAATCACAACCACATTTTCGTTCCACAATTCACGCATGTGTATAAATCTAGGTCACTATATCAAAAGTGCCTATGTGAACCATTACATCATAAATCATCCCAGACCACACACATCCAGGTATGCGGGGTATCATGCTGGCACGAAGATGGATTATCCCTCGCCAGACTTTCTCATCACATAACCATCATGCGGTACATCGTACTCCATTTGATATACACGGTACAGCTACTCCACAACTCATATCGTGATTGGGGGTGCCATTCCTAGGTCTTATCTACCCCATACCAAGAGTTTTTCATATTCCGTGAAGGAGAGCCTCCCTCCCGAACAGAGCCTCCCCACCTAACAGAGCCTCTCCGCCTCTTGGGCTTAAGGATGTTGGCTTAAGGATGTAGGGCTTAAGGATCCTTCCGTAAGAGAGCCTCCCCACCGAACAGAGCCTCCCCGCCTAACAGAGCCTCCCCGCCTCTTTGGGCTTAAGGATGTTAGCTTAAGGATGTAAGGCTTAAGGATCTTACTGTACCCATGTAAGAGAGCCTCCCTGCCTAACAGAGCCTCCCCGCCTCTTTGGGCTTAAGGATGTTGGCTTAAGGATCCCACCGTAAGAGAGCCTCCCCACCGAACAGAGCCTCCCCGCCTAACAGAGCCTCCCCGCCTCTTTGGGCTTAAGGATGTTAGGCTTAAGGATGTAATGCTTAAGGATCTTACCAACTTTCACAACCTTATGCTTATCACAATGTGCAAACTTGTGGGAGCAAATCTCTAGCACGACTCATGCATCCTCTCGTAAAGAGACGCGTACGAGCATAGCTCTAGTACGGTTATACTCATAAGACAACCACTCAAAAGCCACGTACGAGCAAAAGCTCCAGTACGGTTTATAAACATCAACATAATTTCCAATCAAGGTGCGAGCTAAGCTCCAGCACGTTTCATACAAATGAAAACATAGAAATCCAGCGCGAGCGAGGCTCTAGCGCGATTTATGTCATACAAATACGATAGGCGGCTCATATGCAATAAAACAATCCCGACAATCGGGTTTAGCACTCACAAATACTTTTCCACAACAACCATACAATACTAGCCAACCCATCTACGAACTTGCTTAAAACCAAGCAATTTCGTTTTGAAAAGCATCAAAACATTAGATTTATGCAATTATTAGCCTTACTATCTCATTTCATAAAATCCACTTCAAATCCAAAACCACGCATATACTCATCATCATTCACAAATACCATCAATCATTTATTTGAGCAACCATGCATTTCATAAAACACCCAATATTCACCCACAAGTTCAAAGTACGAGCAGCTACCTCTATATACTCACAAAATTCCCTTACCTGGAATCGCGATGCGTGATTCCACTTCCTTAAGCTGCTTACTCGTACGGTTCGATTCGTCTTCAACGAACTCTTCGGGACTGCACAAAATCGTATTCCGCATTATATTCGATCCATATAATGCAACCCTTGTGTTTGCTATAGTCAATTTAATCTATAGCCTCTATTAAAGCTTATTTGGCCTCGTTTCATTACTTTACCCATAGCTCGAGTCTATGGATCTTCTTAGGCCTATTATCTTATTCAAAATCGATATCAAATCGATATAAAGCTCATAGTGTTCATATTTCATGAATCCCCTCACTATGGCATTTATCATTCATATACATACCCATTTTCACAATTCCTCCAACTCACCACGTAATTCCATCTAACCATCTAAAATCATAAACATTACCCCAATAACAACTTTAGCATGCCATAGATCATAAACTCATTCAATCCCACATATTCTCACATTATACCCATTTTAGATTTCTAGGTCACACCAATTCCATTACATTCCTAGGTAGTTTATCCATCAATACTCATACCAACCAACTCCAAAATCAATTAAATAGCTAATGCATTTGGATTGGAGTGTTAGAATCTTACCAATATGATTTTTCTTCTTGCTCCAAATGGTAATGCCCTTAACTCCTTCAATTCCAAAAATGGGAAAATGCCCTCTCACTATGTTGTTCTTCTCTTTGATAGGAGCAACTTTGCCTCTAATGATCTCTCTTCAAATCTCACTGAGAATGGCTGATTTTAGAGAGGAAAAGTTAGGTTTTTGGGTTGAAAATGGGAGGTTAATATGTTTTTCCGAGATTTCCAGATTTTCAGCCCTCCTTATATAGAAATAGCTTGAGGAGATCGATCTGATCCAAGAGGAGATCGATCTGGTCCCTTAAAATCCCTCTTTTTCACGGTATTTTTAAGCATGAGATCGATCTGTCGAAGCATGAGATCGATCTGTTGAAGCATGAGATCGATCTGTCGAAGCATGAGATCGATCTGGGAGATCGATCTTTTCATCACGAAAATGCTTAGGAGATCGATCTGGCTCCATTGGAGATCGATCTGCTCTATTCTTTCGCCCAAATAAGAGCATTCTGGCTCTTCCAGATCGATCTCTCATCCTATGAGATCGATCTGGCCCTCATGTTTTCCAGATTTCCTGTAGTTTCCTTGCTACAACTCATACCAATACATCCTTAATCTATTTCCATGGCCATTTTCTCATCCATCCACCTTTATAACTTGAAAATGGCATCCATTCATACCTTATGCACATTGAAACTTGTGTGCATTCATTGTATGTCCAAAGGTATGCTACATGAAACCAAATGGAAACATAACTCCATTCCATTTTACCACACTACTCATCTTGAGTTTCAATCACATCCATCACTAGCCAGAACTCATTTCTTCATATTCGTACTCAATGAAACTTGTATGTACGTTACAATTCATATTACACATACATACATTGAATCCATGGACTTACATCAATCATACTTTACATTACAAGTCCATTCATATTATTTGATCCAATTACACACATTACCATTATACATATACGGGGTCTGACAAAAATAAACATGCATTTGGAAAGACAATGAAATGGACAAATCGAGAGCAGCGAGCAAGTCGAGAATGCTGGAAATGCAATTTGTGAAGACGTGAACAGTGTTCGGAGGGATATTTGGCTGGTTTAAAATGTTAAGGCTTTGTATGGCTAGTGCATAATAGTTAATTAACTCATTTTCATGCATTGTTAGTTTAGTTTAATTCCAATTTAATTTGTTAGCTTAGTTTAGAGTCTTTGATTAAATTGCATGATTAGTATTCTTGTTTAATGGTTTAGAACTTAGTTTTAATTAGGTTGATAGTTAATTAAGTGTTCACTTAGAATTAAATTAGGGGTAAATTTATTTCATTAAATCTTAAGTTAGTTTAATTTGCATTTTGATTAAGTAGTATTATTGCATTTTAGGATTGTTAATTTTAGTTTAATTAATCTTGCTTCGTTATTTTCATATTTGCATTTTATTTGCGTTAATTAGTTTTAACTATTTTAATTTATTTTGTAGGCTTTTGATTTTAATTGCGTGGAGCACTGTAAGTAATTTTGCTCGGTTTTATTTAGTTTATCTTATAGTTTTATTATTTTCAGTACTTTTAATTAGCCTTAGTAGATCACCACCTTAATCTCGTAATTTGCTAGAATATACCATAGGGTAAGATTAACCGGTAATTAATTAGGCTAACCAACTTCTCTGAGGGACGATAACTCGGGACTCAAATCCCATTATTACTTGTACGACCTGTGCACTTGCAGACAATACCTTTAGGGCATGTCACAAACCAATGGTAATACCCTGCTAATAAAAGGATGGATCTTAATGACTATTTTTAACCTTTCCTATCTTAACATAGCCTCAACTTTAGACAGATCAACTGTGTCAGACCCGTATTTTTATGTAGCTTGTTCCTTATGATTCCTATGTGTAGGAACACTCTATTATTATAGATGAATCATAAGAAGAGTATTTACTAGGTTTAAAGTGTATGTGAAATGATTTAACACTTATAAGCTACATAAAAGCCTAATGTGAGCTATAAGAGCCACAGGTTAAACCGAGTGGATTTGGATCATTCTGACTGAAAAGAAGAAATTAAAATGAGAAGATATAGAGAGCTCATGAAGGAAAGTCAGTTTGATTTAGTCCCGAACACAAAGAACAAGAGTAAAAGCTAAAAAGGATAAAATAGACCTTTTTAGCGAGTTAAGGTATTTAGGGTATTTCGGGTGTATTTACCTACTGAAAATGACCAAAAGGTAAAGACGAGAGTGTAAGACATAAGATATGACACTCTCAAAATTTTGAGAAAAATTCAACTTGGTCAATGATTGAGGAAAAAGTCAACTATAGTTAATAAAAGTGGACTTTTACCATAGTTGACTAACTATGGTTAAAAATTAACCTAAGTATGGAGAAAAATTTGAGGAAAAATATTTTTGGTCAGAATACAAGATAATCATCCCCGAAAATAAGAAAAATTTATTCAGATGGATTTTAGATTAAATTTAATGGATAAAAACGTAATGGGCCAAAGTTAAGATTTTAAAGCCCATTAAGGTATACTAAGTGCAGATTGAATTTCTTAGGTCCCTTAGACCAAATCATTGGACAAATTGATAGGCCAAATATTTAGACAATTAAAGGCCTGAGGTATAGTAAAATTTCAGCCCGAAAGCCCATTAAGAAAGCCCAAATCGAGAAGCCCAATTAAAAAGCCTATTAGTATAAGTTAAAAGCCATTAATGAAAGGTAACAAGTCCAAAATGATAAGCATTACCCAAACTTTTTGGAAGTCAATTAAGATGGCTAGAAAGTAAGGCTTAATGGCTAAGTAATTGGCTTATAAAATCAGCCACCACATGGTCTTCTTCAACACATCATTCTCGGCTAGAAGAAGAAACCATTGAAACACATTTATCCAAGCTTTCTCTCACTAGAAATCACTAGGATTTAGGCATATTTGGAACTTGCATTCTTCATGAAAGTTGTTCCAAATTGAGAGGAGAGTGACATATGTTGGAGTTGGCTATCAAACAGCCATAGTGTACAAATCGTGAGGCTTCAAAGTTTCGACCAAGTGTGAACACAAATACTAGGTATAATTTCAAGCTTTCAAATTCATATATGTTAATGTATGAATGATTTTAAGTATATTGGTATATGTTTTAAGCATTGAAACATATGGAATCACTATGAATATGGTTTAACTGAGAGTGACTAGTGATTAATTGATGAATGCCCATATGGTTTTAAGGCATAAATGAGTTGATGTACATGTGTTCATGATTATGGTATAGTTAGAATTAATCAATTTGATTAATTGATACATGAATTTAGTTGGCAATCAAGGTGTTTGATAAAATGCCTAAATGAACTAAGTGAAGCTTAAAAATATTGCCAACCAAGTTTTTGTGAAAGTGCCTAAGTGAATTGGCTAAACAAATGAACATGGATGGCATGTCATAGTGTGACCGATGACATGAGATGCTCTCGACCATGGCATGTGATCGAGAGGTCCAATGGGCCAAGCCCAATTGGTTTCGGTCCAATGTGATATAATGGGTTTCAGATAAGTCCAATAAGAGTTGGTGGGCCCCATAAGCCCAATAGGCTCAACAAAAATGAATAGTAAAATAGAAATAGGCTTAAGGCATAGTTAGGCCTATTAAGGTTTATTAAAGTCCATTAAGTGAAATAGACTGTATTTAATGTGAAATACAGTAGGAAAAGTGTAATTAACTTGATAAATGGTTATATGTAGCTCTAGAGATTATTGGAGGAGCGAATTGGACTGTTGGATCGAGCAGCGTTAAGAAAGTAAAATTTCTCGAGTGATTGCAGGTAAGGGACTTTTGTGAGTAGTTAGAGATATATGCACGTATTTTCGTCTGCTTTTACATTCACTTAAAAACTTTGAGGGTCAGAGAAAGTGAATAATAATTATTGTGACCCGATAGTGGTAATTTACGATTTTGCCCTGAGTTAGGAAAAAAGTCAACTTTTGGAAAAAGTTGTAAAGAGCATGGAAACCATCATTTTGAGTGTTTTACTGCTGTTTAGCAGATAAGTAAGTAGATGAGCTAATAGTTTTAAGGTTGATGTGAATTAAGCACACTTTATAGTGCTGATTTTGATATTTTGAAAATCATCCCTTTTTAAAGCGCCATCTATCTTGTTATGTGAGAATAAATCGTGCTAGAGCATAGCTCGCACTTGATTTCATATATTTTCCACATATATTAGTGCTGATGTATGATTCACACTTGCTTTCCATGATATGCATGATAGAGTGTTGGAGTTATTACTCGTACTCGATTCTTCAAGATTTATACATGACATAGTACTTGAGAGATTTCTCGTACTTGATATGATGAGTTTTGTGCATAGCATGGTACTGGAGCTATTGCTCGTACTTGATTTGATACATAAACTATGTATGACCTAGTGCTAGAGATTTACTAGCATTAGAGTTTGAGTTTGTGATGTGAAACAGTGTTTGAGTGGAGTGTCGATTGTGAGTAGCGCTCAAAGGCGCGCACTGTAGTTTTATGTGATATATAAGACATGTTGAAAAACCATGCTTGATTTCCTCATGTAGACTGAGTGTCACGCTGTGAGATGTTCGCATGTGGATTTAGAGACGTGGTATTGATTTTCCATGGTATGAGGGTTAAAACATATGGCGGGCAGCCCGACTGTGATGTAGGGTCCACAGATTATGTTGTACCATGCGAATGGCATGGAGTACACTGTACTGTGTGGTGTTGTGGAGTTGAGGAGTTTATAGCTGGCGATTGTGATGGACGGACCCCCCTCCCGTTGTAGCAGTGATTGCCCCACACACCGAGTACTGTGTAGCCTGGGATAACCATTATAGGATATGTCCATAGTCCAGAATATTATTACATTTAACCACAAAGTCTCACATGATATATCACCTGACTGATTTACTTATAATACGGATAGACCTGAGGGATGGGTCGAAATCCAATTGTTGTGTTGTGAATGATTTAAATGCCATATTTACTGTGATTTAAATATAAATGGCATGATTTATCTAAAGGCATTATGATATTATAAAGATGCATTATTTTGCACTACATGTCTACATTTGAGAACGAAAGCATGATTTCTGTACATGAGATTTAATCTGTACAAGTATATATATATATTTTAAAGACATGCTTTTAAACTGAGTTAAGGAAATGATATTTTCGAGGCATAACATTATTTTGAGTAGATAGTGTAGATGTCTACTTGCTTGCCTGATTTCCTTACTGAGCTGTGTGCTCACCCCTTTTTTTACACCTCTCTACAGAGCATCCGAAGTAGAGCGATTTCGAGAGAGGGATAGGATGTGAGACCCCGTATAGGTTAAACCTTATATATATATATATATATGTAAATGAATTCATAAATATAGTGATATACTTGTAATGTGAAGTATATGACATGTAAGTTCATAAGTTTAATGTTCACACATGTAACAAGAGTTGTGATTGTACGTACAAGTGACATTCTATATGAATATGAAGAAATGGACTTAAATATGTGAAGAATGTGAGTGGAATGGAATATGAGTTGTATGGTAAAATGAAAGGAAGATTTCATAAGTTGTACACTTCCATTTGGTTTATATCATGTACCTTTGGATATACAATGATTTCACACAAGTTTTAATAGGTATAAAGTAGGAATTGATGCCATTTTCAAGTCTCAAGATGATCGGAGGAGAAAACGACTATGACAGCAAATTAAGTTATTTTGGTGTAAGTACCTGCAGGAAACTGTAGTAAAATTTGGAAATATGAAGGCCAGATAGATCTCATAAGATGAGAGATCGATCTGGAAGAACCAAATTGCTCTTATTCGAGTAATAGGAATAGTGAAGATCGATATCCAATAGAGCCAGATCGATCTCCTAAACATTTTGTAAGATGAGGATTGATTCTTAAGGCAAACATATCGATTTCCTTAGCTCTTAGGTAGGAGCAGATCGATCTTCCCTAAGAACAGATCGATCTCCTTAAGCTACTGTCTGAGACAGATCGAACTCAAGGTTTTGACAGATTGATCTCATCAAGCTGAATCTATAAATAGGAGCAGTTAAAATCTGCATTTCACGAGAACAACCATTCCCTTTCCATTTGTCATCCTAAAACCTAGATTTTTCTTTCTAAATCTGTCCATTTTCAAGAAGATTTGAGACAAGGCTATTAGACACAAAGTTGTTCACATCGAAGAGAAGAACAACTTAGCTTAGAGGCATTTTCCCCATTTGTTGGATTTAAGGAACAAGGTGCATTTCCATTTGAGCAAAGAGGAAATCAAGCTAGGTGAGTTTCTAATGCAAATACTCAAGTACATTTGTTTGGATATTGATGAGGAAAATGATTGGTATGCATAGAAATGGTAGAAACTACCTAGAGTAGAATCAATCCACCATGACCTAGAAATGGTCTAGTGTGAGAAAGTGAAATGTATTGAGATTACTGATGAATGAGATATCTTAAGGTGATAATAGTGTTATAAGTATGATTTTAAGATGTTGTTAGTGAATAGATTGTGAGATTTACCTAAAAGGGGTAAAATGTGGGTTAAGGCATTGGTAAAATGCATAAATGAATTATATTGACTAGTGAGCTCAAAATGTAAGTTAACAACATTAACTTAAGTGATTTGGATGAATGAATAGCAGCTCCCAAGGATACACTAGAGCAAGTCGAGCCAAGAGCGCAAGAAGTTAAGAGGAAGAGAGAGTCACACTCAAGTAAAATTGAGGTAAGGGAATTCTGTGGACTCTTAGAGATATCTGTGTGCAATTTGGACGCTTAAATGTTTTGCTAAAATGCATGAGAAATTAGGAAACAAAATTGGGTGATTGAAGGGCAAAAGTTGGGTGTTTGAGAAATGTACATGAAAATAAAGGCATAATGCTTTGGAAAATCATGTTTTATTGCTTTTTAGCAAATGATTGGTAGGTTGGCTAACTTTTGAAATAGTTTGTAAAAGAAATGAGCTGTTTGGTTTGTTAACCATACTTTGCAAAGAATTGACCCACCTACATGATTTTCGTGAGAATAAAAGTGTGCTATAGTATGACTCACACGAGATCTGATGTGTTTTATACGCATGACTGCTGGAGCTTAGCTCGCACTAGTTTTCAAATGAATTTTATACTGGTTTTGGCATAGCGTTGGAGCATAGCTCGTATTAGATGCCCACCTTATTTGTTGCCGTGCTTGGAACTTCATGTAGACTGGGTGTTACACCGATTAAATAGGCTCGCACGTGCATTTCTGATATTTGACATGTTGATAGCCGTGTTAGGAGCTTTGGGTAGACAAGAGGTCGTACTGATTAAATAGGCTCACACGTGCGTTTTGAGATGTGGCGTGATATGATGTGTTGATATGGGTCCACGGAGTACGTTGTACCGTGCATATAGCATGGAGTACGTTGTACTGTGTTGAGATTGTGTTATGTTATCTTCGGATGAGATCTACTATGGACCGATGAGTTGGACTTGACCCACCTCCCGTGTGGAAGCAGATAGTGATGATAACCGCACACTTGATTCGTGTAGCCGTTATCATAGGATGTGGCCATAGTCCTAGAGGATATTTCCCTTATTGTATTGCCTATCTCACATGTCTATTGCTTTATGAATAAATCCATGTTTGAAATGATTTGTGGGCCAGGACAGTTCGAGGGAGGGGCTGAGTCTTGACAAGTGTTGGATTGTTTTGAGATGAGGGTTTGTTAATGGTTTTAATGTACACATACGCATGATGGGTTTTCCATGCCGTATTTGTGAAATATGCATAATGGATATTCCATGATTTGAATTTAATTGTGACCTATATTTTAATAGCATGAATGTTTTACATACCATTAACATAAACATGAACTCATATTTTGAGAAAATGATGAAATGTATGCTTTGAGCATGGCATCATGATCATGTAGATAGTGCAGTATCTACCTGTTCGCATGATTGCCTTACTGAGCGTGTGGTTTGCTCACCCCCTTATTTTCCCCCCTCAATACAGAGCTTTGAGTATAGATTGAGCGTGATTGGAGGCATTCCCTTTTGGTATCCACTGCATCCCATCGCATAAGGTATACACACTGATGAGATTTTTGTATCTAAACTTTCCATAGCACAGTAGCATTTTGTATGTAACTATTGGAGATGTAAAGCAATGTAAACAACAACTCTGATTTATTTATACAAGTGTTTACTTATAAATAATATGCAATTTAAATTGGTATGGTGGAATGAGATAGACATTGACACACAGCCCAACTATTGAGGAGAGTAACTGTTCACGATCGAGGAAGGATGAAAACTAAATAATGCATGAAAATGCGAAAGATTTATACTTATTTTGGTAAGTTGAGGGTCGTGACAGAAGTTAATATCAGAGCTGAGTTGGTCTGACGTGTGTCATGTCTAAAATACTTAATAAGTTAGAAAATTTCATCCCCATGTTACTGTGCTTGTTTAGATACAAATTGAGTGTGTGTCGATGGGTTGACTAAGAATTTGATGTGAATGTAGGGTGTTGAGCAATTATGCCTAATACCAGTCACGGTAGAGGGGCGAGGGCGTAAGTTAGAGGCCGTAGAGGTAGGCCTGGGGGTCTTGTTGAGCCAGAAACACACGAGGTTCGGGAAGAGATTGAGGTGGAGGCTGAGGTTGAGCATGCTCCACAGGGTCATAGGAGAGAGTCGAGAGTACTGAGGTAAGTGATTTATGCTTGACACTATAACTAGAGCATGCTTTATAATGAAATTTCATAAGTTAGTAATTTAAATTCATAAGTAATGAATTTATGTGTAGAAACGGATTGAATTGGTTAATAACTAGTGATCTTAGATGCAAATTATCATCATATAATATATTTGGACGATTACGTGATACAAATCAGCATCATACCGAATAAGTTAAGTGCAAAGTTGCGAATGCAGAAGGAAGAAGGAAGAAGAACGTTAAGGAGAAGTGAATTTCGATTGATTATGGATAGTGTCATTAAAGCGATAAATAACCATTTATGATGCAATGAAGCATCACCTAGTATAAGTAATCTTATAAGATATGAATTAGCATCGTAAGGATAAATCGGTCCTAAAATTAAAAAAAATAACATTTAAGGACCATATGGGTGATATGTGAAAGATGAAATTGAAAGCATTCGAAATAATAAAAAGGGGTTTGGAAAATGTGTGAATAGAATTGATCCCTCCCTTGTAGAGGATCGATCCCTATATGGCAATATACCATAAATATTTATGGAACAAAAGAGACTAATCCCTTGAGTTTAAGATCGATCCTTATTTTGGATTTGGCTTGTCTTTACGGGTTCTGAAGGTAAGGATTGATCCCCTAGTGTGGTAGGATCGATTCCCTAGTGTGTTTGGAAGCCTATAGTGGATATATTTGAAAGTTCAAAGATACGGGCTGCATTTGATGTTTCACTAGCCTCCAAATCATATAAATACTTGTATGGAAGATAGTGACGCTAACATATATGATTGAATTTGATAAAATAAGGTGATAGATTATGATATGACTAAGGTGATAAGGATATATGCTCATGTGAGCCATGTTTTGTATTACATTTGCATTCTGATGCATCTTACAAAATTTATGGGATTTAAAAAGCTTGCATTAGTTTGTAGTTGCATGGAAGTAGATTTAAAATCTCACCTTCAGCATGTTTTGAAAGCTTGTGAAACATATGGCCTATTTTGCCAATCTATACTAATTTTGGGTTTAAGTTAACTCTATTTTTATCCACATTGTGATTTGAACTGATTTCAAAACATGCATTTGGATAGCTTTTGCAGCTCCATGTTTTATCTTAGTTAACAGGCGATAATTGTTAGCCATGACCACTTTTGGCCCTTGCTAGCGAGCTATATAATAGTTAGCAATGATGTTGCTTGCTATTGGATATATAAATCGCAATGATGTAGCCTGCTATTGGCAATATAAATAGCGATGTTTCAACCCATGTTAATGGGGTATATAATAGTTAGCAATGTTTCAGCCCCTGCTAACGGGGTATATAATAATTAGCAATGTTTCGATCCGTGCTAACGGGGTATATAATAGTTAGCAATGTTCATGTATTTTGAGATTTCTAATATTTCCCTAAACATGGCAAAAATAGTTATCATATGAAATGTGTTTCAAATTTTGAAATATACTTTGAAATGCGTTTTGAAATGTGAAATATGTTTTCAAAAATGTTGTACAAATATGAGCATAGTTTACAGAACATATCCTATCAAGATAACATGAATATGATAAGATACCTGCTAAAGGGGATTATCTTAATGATATGGTCCCAGCTGATGGGATATAATAGTCAGTGGGGTCCCTACTAACGGTTAGAATAGTTAGCAACAATCATATGGATATGTTTCAAAATATGAATATGTTTTGAATATAAGATATGTTTTGAATATGAAATATGTTTCAAATATATAAATATATTTCGATGTAATAAGTTTCAGACTATGTAATGTGATTTCAAAAAATGGTTGTGTTTTAAGGATGAATGTGGATGTAAGCAATTTTAGGAGGAAAGAGCATACATGCTTGGATTACATTAGACTTTGATTTTCTGTACTAACTATGTTTTGAATTTAGAACCCCCACGGGTATATTTAGTTTCAGGTGTCAGGATTGGTGGCCAATCAAGGTATTTCAAAATACCTCTCTACCTAAAAGACGTGATTGTGTCTGAATAATATTCTACTCTGAAAACCCAAGAAAAGTGTAACTTTCGATAAATTTTGAAATGTGAATCGAATAAGTGATAAGAAAGAATGATTGAATGTAAATGTTTTAGACATGCATTAGAATTCAGTATTTGTATGTTATTACCTTGGTGTTTGTGTAGTTTATGGACTGAGCTCCCCAAGCTCAACCCCTTATTTTCCATCACAGATTCACACTAGAGGTGCATTGGCATCCACATCAGTATCAGCTTCGAAGTTAATGCTTTATAGATTTCACAGCTCTAATATTTTGTATACTTTTATATTGTTGAATTATGTTTATTTTTAGATAGTTACCTTTTAGTACCTGAGTTGGGATGCGTATTAAGTTAAAACATTTTTGTGATTATTAATTTTCATACTATGAGATGTTGTCACGCCCTTCTCCTACACATGACCTACTGAAATCACCACAAATTTTTTGCATTTCACTTACCTCTTCTTTTGCCATCTCTCTCATCAAACGTTGGGCTATGATTCGATATTAGTCACCCATTCACACTCATTCATAACATGTATAGAATTTAACATTCCTTTATACATTAATACAATTATTTGTACATATACATCCCGACCATACAATCATTACATAACTGTGCTTATACAATGTTTAGTACAAAATGTTCGAGTGTGTATACCTCTCGTAAGATGGATATGCAGCGAAATCAGGGAATGTTAGTCCTCAGCCGTGTCCACCTACTGTAGACACTCTGAAAAAGGGGAAATAATAAGGGGGTGAGCTCACAGCTCAGTAAGAAAATCAGGCAAGCAAGTAGATAACCACACTATCTACAAAATATCATGCTTATGCCTCGAAATCATTTCCTTACCCTATTTGTATCTAAAGCATGTATCTCTCTCAAATCTTTATGCAATATATATATATATATAGATACAAAAACATCAGTTATAAAGCTGGTAATATGCTGGTTTAACAAATCTCAGCATTTTATGCATAACACTGCATTTCTCATGCAATTTCACACAAATCACATTTATCCTGCCATTTATTTAAATCAAAATCATATGGCATTCATCATGTTTAAAAACATGGAAATCTAGGCCTCACCCATCCCTTGGGTTACCCTTTTCACAACTCACAAACTCACATGTTTATATCATAAAACCATGTGGTAATTCATTCAAGAAATCTCAATATACATAGCTTGAAAAGAAAACCGAGATAGGCGACTACATGTTCCGAGTGTATGATCATAACTCATTTTTTGTGATCCCAGGCTACAAAGTACTTAGTGTGCGGGGTCTCACAATTGCTGTAACGGGAGGTGGGTCAAATATCTACCGTTAGCTCTCTACTTAACTGAAGACCTGATCGCGGAGCACACCAGATCCCACTGGATCCCGCTCCCACTACTAACCAGTCCTATCCAAGTACATCAAGTACTCACGGTACAACGTATCCCATGTGACATACACGGTACACAGTACTCCATAGACCATATCTCAAGGTGGGATGCTCGCCATGAGTCTTAAACCTCAAACCTTGGATATGCCTCATAGTCGGGATGTTCGCCATAAGTCTTAGTCCTCATACCATGGGTTATTTCGATAGCCCTCAGCCTTATCTCAAAATATTGCACATGTGAGCATATATATATATCGGTACGACAGACAGTCAGCACAGGCTCCCAACACGACTGTTTCATGCTCTTTTTAAATCCAATACGTGTGAGTAAAACTCCCAACACAACCATATCACAATGATATAACTATAGTGTGAGCAATGCTCCCAACACTATGTCATATAAAAATATGAGTAGGAGCAAAGCTCCCAATACTCCATAATGTATAATATAAGAAATCTGAGTAGGAGCAAAGCTCCCAATACTCTATCATGTAAAACTGAGTATGAGTATAGCTCCCAACACTCTCTAATGCATCAATCACAATCTGAGTACGTACGAGCAATGCTCCCAGTACTCTAACATGCATAAATCGCATTAAAATCTAGTACGAGTAAACACTAAAGTACTATGTGATGCATATCTCAAAATATAGTGTGAGTATTCTCTAGCACTTATGGTTTTCACATAAAACTAGATAGATGACATATTCAAATCACAATTTCACCCCAAGTAAATCAAATCCGCACTAAAATATGTTGTTTTCGCATATACATCAAAATAATTGCTATTCTATCATGCAACTCATGAATCTTAGTCACAATAGGCTTTTACCCTAGTTTTGGATAAAACACACTTATCCTCATTATTCTCAATCATCATAATATGTGAGACCCCGTATATGTATGGTTGTAACGTGTGAAATTGGATCAATGAATACTATGGACTTGTAATGTAAAGTGTAATTGATGTAAGTCCATGGATTCAATGTACATAATTGTAATATGATTTGTAATGTACATACAAGTTTCATTGTGTATGAATATGAAGAAATGAGCTCTTATATGTGATGAATGTGAATGGAACTCAAAATGGGTAGTGTGGTAAATGGAAGGAAGTCACATGAATATAAATGCTTCCATTTGGTTTTATATAGTATACCTTTGGATATACAAGTAATGCACACAAGTTTCAATGTGAATAAGGTATGAATGGATGCCATTTTCAAGTTATAAAGGTGTATGGATGAGAAAATGGCTATGGTAGCAAATTAAGGACATTTTGGTGTGAGTTGCTGCAGAAAAACTGCATTAATTTTGGAAAGTTTGAAGGCCAGATCGATCTCATAGGATGAGAGATCGATCTGGAAGAGCCAAAATGCTCTTATTTGGGCAATGGAATAGAGCAGATCGATCTCTAATGGGGCTAGATCGATCTCCTAACCATTATGTAATGAAAAGATCGATCCTCAAGCATACAGATCGATCTCCTTAGCTCTCTGTTTGGGAGCAGATCGATCTCAAGCTTCAACAGATCGATCTCATGCTTAAAATGCCATGAAAAAGAGGGATTCAAGGGGACCAGATTGATCTCCTCCTAGTGCAGATCGATCTCCTCAAGCTATTTCTATAAAAGGAGTGCTGAAAATATGAAAGTTTTGAGAAAAACATCACCTTCTATTTTTAACCAAAAAACTTAACTTAAAATTAGCCATTTCTAGTAAGAATTGAGGGGAGTCCATTAGACACTAAGTTGTTCATCTTGAGGAAGAGAACAACATAGTTGGAACCTAAAATCCCATTGTTGGTATTGAAGGAGCTAAGGGCATTGTCATTTGGAGCAAGAATAGAAATCAAATTTGGTAAGCTTCTAATACTCCAACCTAAGTACATTGTGTATTTAATTGATTTTAGAGTTGATTGGCATGTATATGGATGATAGAAATCATCTAGAAAGCAATGGGACACATATAACCTAGAAAATGAAATGCCTCTAGTGTGAGAAAGTGTGATTTGGGGAGTTGGTAATTTATGGGATTATGATAAGTTGTTATTTGTGTAATGTGGATGATTAGAAATGGGTAAATGAAGCTACATTGTGGGTATGTGAATTGATGAGAATGAGTACATGTAGTGTTTGATAATATGCCATAGTGAAGGAAATTTATGAAAAATGAACATTATGAGCTTAATATCGATTTAATATCGATTTGAAATGAGTTAATAGGCCTAAAAGGAATCCATAGACTCGAGAAATGAAACGAGGCCTTATGAGCATTAATAGAAACTATAGGTCGAATCGACTATAGTGAACGCACGGTGTCCTGTTATATGGATCGAATATAATGTGAAATATGATTGTGTGCAGTCTCGAAGAGTTCGTTGAAGACGAATAGGACCGCACGAGTGAGCAGCGCTAAGGAAACAGAATCACGCGTCACGATTCCAGGTAAGGAAATTTTGTGAGTATATAGAGGTAGCTGCTCGTATTTTGTGGGTATATAGAGTGCTGTAAATTTGCATGATGGTTTAGAAAAGTGGTTGGTGATGTATGTGAACAATTATGAGTACGTATATGATTTGGTTTATATGGATGAAAAAAAAAAAGGATAGTAAGGCTAATTATTGCATAAATCATGTGTTTTGAATGTTTACACAAAACAAAATGCTTTGATTGAGCAAATAAAAGGATAGGCTGGATAGTACTTGAATGATGTTGTGAAATAGCCCATGTGAGGCGCTAAACATGTTTTGAGATGTTTTGAATGTATGTGAGCTGCCTATCGTGTGTATGAGATTTAAGTCACGCTGGAGCCTCGCTCGCGCTAGATTTCGATGTTTTCATTTGTATGAAACGTGCTGGAGCTTAGCTCGCACCCTGATTTGGAAACTATGATGATGTTTATAAACCGTAATGGAGTTTCTGCTCGTACGTGGCTTTCGAGTGGTTTTTCTTATGAGTATAACCGTACTAGAGCTATGCTTGTACATGGTCTCTTTATGATAGGATGCATGAGTCGTGCTAGAGCTTTGCTTGCACAAGTTTGCATATTGTGATACATATGAGGTCGTGAAAGTTGGTAAGATCCTCAAGTCCTACATCCTTAAGCCAACATCCTTTAACCCGAGGAGACGGGGAGGTTCTGTTAGGTGGGGAGGCTTTGTTCGGTGGGGAGGCTCTCTTACGGTAAGATCCTTAAGCCCTACATCCTTAAGCCTGAGAAGGTGGGGAGGCTCTGTTTGGTGGGGAGGCTCTGTTCGGTGGGGAGGCTCCCTTACAGAAGGATCCTTAAGCCAACATCCTTAAGCCTTGGAGGGGCGGAGAGGCTCTGTTCGGCAGGGAGGCTCTCCTACATGGGTACAGAAGGATCCTTAAGCCAACATCCTTAAGCCCTGGAGGGGCGGGGAGGCTCTCCTACATGGATATGGAAAATTCTTGATATGAGGTAGGTAAGACCTAGGAATGGCACCCCCAATCACGATATGAGTCCATAGAGTACGTTGTATATCACATGGAGTACGATGTATCGCTTGATGGTTATTTGATGAGAATGTCTGGTGAGGGATAATCCACCTTCGTGCCAGTACGATACCCCGCACACCTGGATGCATGTTGTCTGGGATGATTTATGATGTAGTTGGTCCACATAGTCACTTGTGATATAGTGACCTGGTTTTTATACATATGTGTGATTGTGATTATTCATGGTAGACCCGAAGGAGGGGTCGAGCCTTGTGAAATTGATTTGTGAAATGAAAATGAGGTTATGATTGTGAATTGATTTGATGGGATTTACGTATTTGAGATAGAGATGTAATTTAAAAAGGAGGTTTCTTAAATGAATTGCCCTTTTTATGAGTTTAATGAGATGAGCATGAGATGTTTTCACAAGTTGATATTCCATGTTTTATATGCCAATTTTACATGATTTTGATACATGATATATATGTATACTTATATGGCATAGTTTTATTCCTCATGCTCCTATTATAAATGATTTATGCATAATACTATCAGCATGTAGATAGACTAGTTATCACCATGCTTGCATTATTGCCTTACTGAGCGTGTGGTTGCTCATCCCTCTCTATTTTCCCCTCCTACAAAGCATGCGTAGTAGCCCAGTGAGGACTGAGGCAATGTGTTTTCGGACATTCGCTGCTTCCATCTTCGAAAGGTATATACACTGGATTCTTTTTGTATCTAAACAATATAATGGCACAATAATGATTGAGTTGTAATTATAGGGGATGTAGATGTCAGTGAACATAACTTGTGTTAGTTAATGATTAACTTTTAAATGTATGACATCGCTTTATTTAACTGAGAATGAATGAGATGTGATGTTTATTATTGACTCACAGCCCAACAGCGTGGTGGTAAGTTAGTTCACGATCGGGTAAGGTAACAGTAAAACGTGAAAAATTTTCAGTAATTTTCAGTTGAAGAGAATGAAAAAGGGTTGTGACAGAGATTGGTATCAGAGTTGTGTTAGCCTGATGTGAGTCAATAATAAAACGTAGGAAAAGTACATCCCCATGTTACTGTGCTTTTGTTTAGATATAACTGTGTATATCGTGATGGATTGAGCTTAATAAATGATTATTAATACAAGAAGTTAGGTATTATGCTAATTACGCGCTAAGGTAGAGGGGCAAGAGCATGTGCTAGAGGCCGTAGAGGTAGGCCTGATAGTCGTGCAGAGCTACAGACTGATCAGGCTCAACGGGATCCTACTGGTAGAGCAGAAGATACTGAGGCTCGCTTCGCTAGGATAGAGCAGAGTATTAAGAACCTGGTGGAGATAGTCACACAGGCCTTGGGTGTCGGTGATAGACGAGGTCCTGCAGCACAACCTACTACTGAACAAGTAGCTGCAGAGGCTAAGAGACCTCAGACTGTAGAGACTGCTACTGCTACACCACCTCCAGTACAGGATACAAATTCTCCTATCGCTCCACAGCAGAGCGGTAGTGATTTGGGTTACGACTGTGACTTAAGCAGACTATGAGAGTTTCAAGCATTGAAACCCCCAGTGTTCAGAGGGGTGAAAGACCCGGTTATCACGGAGGATTGGGTGTATGAGATGGAGAAACTGTATAGGTTTTTTCGATGCACTTCAGCTGAGAAGGTTACCTTTACTGTGTTTATGTTGAAAGGCGAGGCCGAGCATTGGTGGAGGTCCACCGAGGCCATTTTAAGGGCCAGACACTCAGAGATCTCATGAGAGATATTTATAGAGGCCTTTAGGAGACAGTACATTCTAGCCACCGCACAGAGGAAACTGTGGATGGAATTTATGAATTTTGTTCAAGGGAACCGTACTGTGGATGAGTATGAGTCCAAGTTTATATCCCTGGGGAGATATGACCCGGACACGATGGGTAGTGAGACCTAGAAGATACAGAAGTTCATGGATGGATTGAGATTGGCCATCCGAACTAAGCTAGCCCCATTTCATATTCAAACTTATGAGGAAGCGGTACATAAGGCTCAGTTGTGTGAGCAAGACTTTGAACGGAATGCCTCCGAACTGGGGAAGATTAATGTTAGAAGAGATAGAGATCGAAAGAGATCCAGGTTTGATAGAGTGGCCAAGAGAGGAGGCCAAAGGTTTTTCGAGAAGAGACCTAAGATCGAGGAGGTGTAGGAGAGAGTTGCTAGGCCTCCCATGTACCCAGCCTTAACCACATCGAGGGGTATGACTATTGGAGGACCACGACCTACCATTGATAGGTGCAGGAGATGTGATAGATTTCATGGGACTAGGCCTTGTCCGATGACCCCGATGGTGTGTTTTAGATGTGAGAGACCAGGACATATAGCTAAGTATTGTCCCAAGAAGATGGAGATTGCCCCATAGAAGGGCAAGGAGCCAGAGAGAGATCTAGTTGAGATGGCTGCCCCGAGGAAGAGGGCCACAATTGAGGAAAAAAGGGAAGCAAGTAGCGGGTGTGAGCAGAGAAAGAGTACATGCACTGGATCAAGACACCGCAGATGCTTCGACGGATGTGATTAAAGGTATCATCCGAATCTTTGATTTAGAAGCATTGGTATTATTTGATCTTGGTGCCACGCATTCTTTCATATCACCTTCCTTTACACATAAATTGTTGAAGCATGTGAAACCTACATTGATGGATAAAATGTTGATGATTTCCACACCCATGAATGATAGTCAATTGAGTCAGCATGTATGTAGAGATTGTAAGTTAAACATAGAGGGAAAGGAAATGATAGCCAATTTAATTTTATTAAATATGAGTGATTTTGATGTAATTCTAGGAATGGATTGGCTGGCTACCAATCGGTTTGCGATGGATTGTCATGCAAAAACTTTGATGTTACCAGAGATAGAAAACCATGTTGTAAGATTTATGAAATGAAAAGAAATCACATGATTATGATGAATGAAATGAGTATGATCTTAACTTATAATGTTGAGAGATGAATTCATTGTTTACTTTGAATGTGAATGTGATGACTTGTGATACTAACGGTGGAAAGGATAATATGTAGGGTTCATTGCCTACGTGGTTGATATAAATGAGGCACACCTAGAATTGAAGGACATCTCCGTGATTGCGGATTATTCTGATGTCTTTTTCGATAAATTACCAAGACTACCACTTGAAAGGGAAATGGAATTTTGCATAGAGTTAGTGCCTGGTACCGAGCCGATATCGAAACCACCATATAGAATGGCACCGATTGAGTTAGAAGAGCTAAAGAAACAGCTGTAAGAGTTGCCGGAGAAGAGGTTTATTAGATTGAGTGTCTCACCTTGGGGAGCACCGATACTGTTTGTAAGGAAGAATGATGGAAGCCTCCGACTGTGTATAGATTATCGGTTGTTGAATAAGGCCACCATTAAGAACAAGTACCCCCTTCCAAGAATTGATGATTTGTTGGATCAGCTCCAAGGAGCACAAGTATTTTCTAAGATAGATTTGCGATCAAGGTACCATCAGTTAAGGATCAGGAGTGGAGATGTACCCAAGACAGCATTTCGTACCCGTTATAGCCATTACGAGTTTATGGTGATGCCATTTGGATTGATGAATGCCCCTGCAACATTTATGGCACTGATGAATGATATACTTAAGCCATACCTAGACAAGTTTGTGATTGTGTTCATTGATGACATATTGGTATATTCCAAGTCTAGGGAAGATCATGAGGAGCACTTAAGGATAGTTCTGCAGACCCTTCGAGAGGAAGAATTATATGCCAAACTCAGCAAGTGTAACTTTTGGTTTGAGCAGATCTCATTTCTGGGCCATGTTATGTCGAATGATGGAGTATCAGTGGATCCATCCAAGATAAAGGCAATTGTACATTGGGAACAACCCAAGACAGTTATTGAGATCAAAAGTTTTCTAGGATTGGCAGGGTATTTTCAAAGATTTGTAGAGGGTTTCTCCAGACTAGCTGCTCTATTGACGCGCCTCACGTGTAAGGATGTTAAGTTTGTATGGGATGAGGCATGTGAGAGGAGTTTTGAGGAGTTTAAGTGTCGATTGACCACTGCTCTAGTTCTCACCATTCCTACCAGCTCAGGAGGATTCTCGGTGTATACGGATGCATCACACCAGGGACTGGGCTGTATGCTTATGTAGGATGGGAAGGTAGTTGCCTATGGATTTAGACAGTTGAAAGATCATGAGAGGAACTACCCAACACATGATTTGAAGTTGGTGGACGTGGTATTTGCTTTGAAAATATGGCGCCACTATCTCTATAGTGAGAAATTTCAGGTGTTCACAGATCATAAGAGCCTTAAGTACCTATTCTCGTAGAAAGAGCTGAATATGAGACAGAGGAGATGGCTCGAACTCCTGAAGGACTATGATTGTGAAATCATGTACCACCCGGGTAAGGCAAATGTAGTTACCGATGCATTGAATAGGAAGAACCTTAGGTTGATGTCTTATATGATGGTACAGGAGCATGAATTGTTGGAACACTTTACAAACCTCAGTTTGGATGTAACCCCAGCTGGATCAGAGAGATTGGATATCATGGCTAGTATGATATTAGAGCTAGAGCTGATTGACCATATTCGACAGGCCCAGCAGAGCGATGACAGTGCATCGATTAGCTGAGGCAGATACAGACAGGTGTGGGTAATGATTTTGAGCTGAGCACTGATGGGTTATTGAGGTTCAGAGGCAGAGTATGTGTTCTTGAGGATGCTGAGATTAGGAGGTTAATTTTATCAGAGGCTCACTCAAAGAAGTATACGATACATCCAGGAAGTACCAAGATGTATCAAAACCTTTAGAAGGTTTATTGGTGGTCTGGAATGAAAAGAGACATTGCTGAATATGTCGCTAAGTGTCTCGTTTGTCAGCAAGTGAAGGTAGAGCATCAAAAGCCTACATGATTATTGCAGCCTCTACCGATACTGACTTGGAAGTGGGAGCATGTCACCATGGATTTTGTGATGGGGTACCGAGGAACCGTAGAGGTCATGATGCCATATGGGTTATTGTGGACCGGTTGACTAAGTTTGCCCATTTTTGGCTATGAAAGCTACCGATACACTGAGTTAGTTGGCGAACCTGTATATTCGAGAGGTAGTACGACTACATGGTGTCAGACCCGTGTTTTCGATTTTATATGTAGCTTATACCTTATGATTCTTATGTGTACGAACGTTATATTTTCATAGTTGAATCATAAGAAGAGTATTTACTATCATGCAATTGACTAATTGAGAATTTAACAATGGATGTAAGCTACATAACAGCAAGATAAGGGTTAAAGTGATTCCTGAGCAAGTGCAGGGGTAAAATGGTCAATTGACTGAAATTCGGTATAAATTCAATGAGACAATTTCATTAAAAATATGAAATCGAGAAATCTTGATCAAAAACGAGGAAAATATGAAATTTCGAGTCTAATTGATCAAGATATGAATTTATTTAATATTTTCAAAATTTTTACCTCGAAAAATGAGCCCAAAAATATTAGAAAAATATACCGAAAATGCAAAATCGGACTGATAAATTTATTTACAAACTAAATAAATTTAATGTGAATTTTTGGGATATTTTTAGGATATTTTAGGATTTGTATTATTATTTGAAGAATAAAATAATAATAAAAATATATTATAAATAAGAGAAAAAAAGGAAATTGGAAATCAGAAAACGCGGGGAGAGAGAAAGTGAGTGAAGCAGATCGACGCAAGCCGAGGAGAAGAAAAACTTGTCGGACGGAGAGCACTGGCAACCCCAACGGCCAGCGAACGGTCGACAAAGGAAGAAGGCACCGACGCGACCTCCCAGCCACCGATAACGTACCTCACTGGCCCCGGAAAAGGGAGATCGACGAGACGAAAGGCCGCAGAGGAAAACGTACAATCCAGCGGCCACCGACGCTGCTAGGGTCCGATTGATCCCAGCCGAACGATCCCCAGGCTGTGGCACACCGAACGGCGACAGCAGCTCCCGGAGAACCGACTGGACAACGTCGGTACGGCCAAAACATCCATGAACCGGTCGATGGTTCAGTGCAGAACCTTCTAAACTGAACCGGACTAGACCGGTTCAGCTAAGGAGGAGAGAGAAAAAAGAAAAAAAGAAAAAGGAATAGAAATTTTTTGAGATTTCACTGGACTTCGGGTAAGTCGATACGGGGTCAAAAGTGACCAATTTAATTTCTGATAAATTTATTTAAATTATATTTAATCAGAAATTGACCCAGAGTTAAACATACGAAATTGTGCAGTTCAACGATTAATTCCGAACAGAAGCCGGATCGAACTTCGATTTGCGTACCATCGCACAATCTCGGGTAAGTAAAGCTCATTTACGACAATTTAAGTGATTTATACGTATTTAAGATTTAATTTATGCATTTCAGATTATATTCCGCAATTAGTAAATTATATTCAGAATTTTGAAATAAATGTCGTAAATGATATACGAGCTATCCAAAGAGCTTGGAATAAAGCCCAATGGGTATTGATAGGCCCAATGAGTCGATAGACCCTGATGAACGGGCTTAATACGGGTTAAGGCCCAATTAAGAGTAAACAGGCCCATTTAAGTGAAATAAACTGTATTAAATGTGTAATATAGTAGGAAAAGTGTAATTAACTCAGTGAATGGTTAAATGCAGCTCCAGAGTCATATTGAGAGTGACCGGACTGCGAGGTTTGGACAACACAGAGGAAGGGAGGTCACACTATGTGATCCGAGGTAGGGGACTCTTGCAAGTAGTTAGAGATATCTGTGCATATTTTCATTGGATTTTACATTCACTAAAATTGTTTGAGGGTAAGAGAAAATCAGTAATATTATAATGACCTGATATGAATAAATTACGATTTTACCCCTAGTTAGGCAAAAAGTGAAATTTTGGGAAAAGTTCCAAAAAGCATGAAAATAATGTTTTGAGTGGGTTTTACTGCTGTGTAGCAGAAGAGTAGGTGGATGAGCTAATGTTTTAAGGTCGATGTAAACTAAGCACACTTTATAGTGCTGATTTTAATGATTTTAAATATCCCTATTTTTAAAAAAGCCATCTACCGAATTATGTGGAAACAATCATGCTAGAGCACAGCTCGCACTTGATTTTAGATGTTTTTCACATACCTTAGTGTTGGAGGTTTACTCGCACTACATTTATTTGACATGCATGATAGAGTACTAGAACATTGCTCATACTCAGTTTTATGTGATTTGTGCATGATAGAGTGTTGGAGCGTTTAGCTCGTGCTTGAGTTTTACATGAGATGCATGACAGAGTGCTAGAGTGTTGCTCGTACTCGATTCTTCATGATTTGTACATGACATAGTACTTGAGCAATTTGCTCGTACTTTATTTGAATGAGAACTATACATGACCTAGTGCTGGAGGTTTACTCGCACTAGTGTTGATATTTTGACATGCATATATAGTGTTTTGAGGCGGAGCGTTAACTGTGAGTCACATTCAAGACGCGCACTGTAGTTTTACGTGATATATAGACATGTTAGAAAAATCGTGATGATTTCCTTGTGTAGACTGAGTGTCACAATGGAGAGGTTCTCACGTGGCTTTAGAGACGTGGCATTGATTCCATAGTATGAGGGCTAAGACATATGGCAGGCACCCCGACTATGATGTATTTCCATGGTATGAGAGGCAAAGACCTATGGCAGGCACCTCGACCATGATGTATGGGTCCACGGGTGTACGTTGTACCGTGCATGTGGCATGGAGTACACTGTACCATGTTTTGTGTTGTGGAGTTGTGGAGGAGAGTGTTGATAGCTGGCGGTTGCGATGGACTGACCGCCCACCTATTACAGTAGTGATTGCCTCGCACACCAAGTACTGTATTACCTGGGATCACCATTTTTAGGATATGGCCATAGTCTGGAGATGTTCTCTTACGGTAAGATCCTTAAGCCTAACATCCTTAAGCCAGAGTGGGCAGGGAGGCTCTCTTACATAGTCCAAAGATATTGCATTTAGCCACTAAGTCTCGCATGATATATCACATGTGTTTTATGATACGGGTAGACCTGAGGGATGGGTCAGAACCCGATTTGTTTGTGTTGTGATGAGAGATGCCATATTTACTGTGTTTTGAATGTAAATGGCATATTTTATATAAAGGCATTCTTAAATGATTAAATATGCACTGCTTTGCATGAATGCCTCTGATTGATAAACCAGCATGTGTTTAGTACATGGGATTTTAAATCTGTATTATATTCTATATATTTTAAACATGCTTTTGAAATGAGAGAAGGAAAGGCAAAGCACTATTTTCAGTAGATAGTATGGATGTCTACTTGCTTGCCTGATTTCCTTATTGAGCGCGTTGATAGCTCATCCCATTCATTTTCCCCCCATCTCTACAGATTTTTGTCAGTAGATCGAGTCGGCCAGGGTATTGCGCTCATTTGATCCGCTGCCACTCCCCATCTAGCGAAAAGGTATATACATGCGTACTCTTTTGTAACTGAACAATGCATAAACACAGTGATGTACATGATTTAATGTTGGGGATGTAAATGTAATGATGTAATTATATTTAAGTATATGAATTTACTTATGATATGAATGTCATGTATGTATGATACACGAAAGAATGGTAAGATATGTATGGATGAGGAGACTAATGCCTATTCACAGCCCAACTGTTGAGGAGATAAAGGTAAGTAAAAAGTGAAAAATTTATTGTGGATTTTGGTAAGTCACATGTGGGAGGAGGGCGTGACACATGGTGTACCAGTGAGCGTTGTTTTTGATAGGGATGCCTGTTTCACTTCCCATTTTTGGGAACATTTTCAGGAAGCGCTGGGGACCAGACTGAGTTTTAGCATCGCTTTTCATCGTCAGACAGATGGGCAGTTAGAGAGGACTATATAGATCCTGGAGGATATGTTGAGAGCATGTGTGCTGGATTTTAGAGGCTCCTAGGATGACCACCTACAGTTAGCCGAGTTCGCCTATAATAATAGCTATCATGCAAGTATCGGGATGGCACCTTATGAGGCACTGTATGGATGCAGATGTCGATCCCTCATTGGATAGGAAGAGGTTGGTGACAGACAGATTTTTACTCTGGACTTAGTGCAGCAGGCATCTGAGGACGTCTAGTTGATATGTGAGAGATTACGGACAGCTCAGAGCCGACAAAAGAGTTATGCTGACAAGAGACAGAGACCACTAGAGTTTGATGTTGATGAGTCGATATTTCTGAGAGTTTCACCATCGAAGGGTATTTTGAGATTTGGTAAAAAGGGCAAGCTGAGCCCTAGATATATCAGACCCTTCGAGATTTTAGAGAGAGTGGGAGATAAGGTGTATCGGTTGGCATTGCCACCGAGCTTGGCAAATGTCTATAACTTCTTCCACGTCTCTATGCTTTGGAAGTATCACCCGGACCCGCCACATGTGATAAGATATGAGCTGTTAGAGCTCAATGAGAGTATAACATATGTGGAGAAGCCGGTTCGGATATTGGATAGGAAAGAGAAAGTGTTACGAAATAGGATAATTCCCTTGGTGAAAGTTCTTTGGTAACATCACACGGTGGAAGAAGCCACATGGGAATTGGAGAACTTAATACGGGAGAAGTACCCCTAACTTTTTGAAGTGTGACTTGGTTCTAATTTGGAGGACCAAATTCCTTGAAGGAGGGGAGAATGTAAGACCCCGTATATGTATGGTTGTAACTTGTGAAATTGGATCAATGAATACTAATGGACTTGTAATGTAAAGTGCAATTGATGTAAGTCCATGGATTCAATGTACATATGTGTAATATGATTTGTAATGTACATACAAGTTTCATTGTGTATGAATATGAAGAAATGAGCTCTTATAAGTGATGAATGTGAATAGAACTCAAAATGGGTAGTGTGGTAAATGGAAGGAAGTCGCATGAATATAAATGCTTCCATTTAGTTTTATATAGTATACCTTTGGATATACAAGTAATGCACACAAGTTTCAATGTGAATAAGGTATGAATGGATGCCATTTTCAAGTCATAAAGGTGGATGGATGAGAAAATGGCTATGGTGGCAAATTAAGGATATTTTGGTGTGAGTTGCTGCAAAAAAACTGCATAAAATCTTGAAAGTATGAAGGCCAGATCGATCTCATAGGATGAGAGATCAATCTAGAAGAGCCAGAATGCTCTTATTTAGGTAATGGGATAGAGCAGATCGATCTCTAATAGGGCCAGATCGATCTCCTAACCATTATGTAATGAAAAGATCGATCCTCAAGCATACAGATCGATCTCCTTAGCTCTTTGTTTGGGGGCAGATAGATCTCAAGCTTCGACAGATCGATCTCATGCTTAAAATGCCATGAAAAAGAGAGATTTAAGGGGACCAGATCGATCTCCTCCTAGTGCAGATTGATCTCCTCCTAGTGCAGATCGATCTCCTCAAGCTATTTCTATAAAATGAGTACTGAAAATTTGAAAATTTTAAGAAAAACATCACCCTTCCATTTTTAACCCAAAAACCTAACTTTCTCTCTCTAAAATCAGCCATTTTCAGTAAGAATTTAGGGGAGGCCATTAGACACTAAGTTATTTATCTTGAGGAAGAGAATAACATAGTTGGAACCCAAAATCCCATTGTTGGTATTGAAGGAGCTAAGGGCATTGTCATTTGGAGCAAGAATAGAAATCAGATTTGGTAAGCTTCTAATACTTCAACCTAAGTACATTGTGTATTTAATTGATTTTGAAGTTGATTAGCATATATATGGATGATAGAAATCATCTAGAAAAGCAATGGGACACATATAACCTAGAAAATGAAATGCCTCTAGTGTGAGAAAGTGTGATTTGGGGAGTTCATAGTTTATGGGATTATGATAAGTTGTTATTTGTGTAATGTGGATGATTAGAAATGGGTAAATAAAGCTACATTGTGGGTTTTGTGAATTGATGAGAATGAGCACATGTAGTGTTTGATAATATGCCATAGCAAAGGAAATTTATGAAAAATGAACATTATGAGCTTAATATCGATTTAATATCGATTTGGAATGAGTTAATAAGCCTAAAAGGAATCCATAGACTTGAGAAATGAAACGAGGCCTTATGAGCGTTAATAGAAACTATAGGTCGAATCGACTATAGTGAACGCACGATGTCCTATTATATGGATCGAATATAATGTGAAATATGATTGTGTGCAGTCCTGAAGAGTTCGTTGAAGATGAATCAGACCGCACGAGTGAGCACCGCTAAGGAACCGGAATCACGCGTCGCGATTCCAAGTAAGGAAATTTTGTGAGTATATAGAGGTAGCTGCTCATATTTTGTGGGTATATAGGGTGTTGTAAATTTGCATGATGGTTTGGAAAAGTGGTTGGTGATGTATGTGAACAATTATGAGTACGTATATGATTTGTTTTATATAGATGTATAAAAAGGGATAGTAAGGCTAATAATTGCATAAATCACGTGTTTTGAATGTTTTCACAAAATACAATGCTTTGATTTGAGCAAATAAAAGGATAGGCTGGCTAGTACTTGAATGATTTTGTGAAATAGCCCATGTGAGGCGCTAAACATGTTTTGAGATGTTTTAAATGTATGTGAGCCACCTATCGTGTGTATGTGATTTAAGTCGCGCTGGAGCCTCGCTCGCGCTAGATTTTGATGTTTTCATTTGTATGAAACGTGTTGGAGCTTAGCTCGCACCTTGATTTGGAAACTATGATGATGTTTATAAACTGTGCTGGAGCTTTTGCTCGTACGTGGCTTTCGAGTGGTTTTTCTTATGAGTATAACCGTACTAGAGCTATGCTCGTACGTGGTCTCTTTACGATAGGATGCATGAGTCGTACTAGAGCTTTGCTCGTACAAGTTTGCACATTGTGATACGTATGAGGTTGTGAAAGTTGGTAAGATCCTTAAGCCCTACATCCTTAAGCCAACATCCTTTAGCCCGAGGAGGTAGGGAGGTTCTGTTAGGTGGAGAGGCTCTGTTCGGTGAGGAGGCTCTCTTACGGTAAGATCCTTAAGCCCTACATCCTTAAGTAACATCCTTAAGCCCGAGGAGGCGAGGAGGCAAGGAGGCTCTGTTAGGCGGGGAGGCTTTGTTCGGTGGGGAGGCTCTCGTACGGAAGGATCTTTAAGCTAACATCGTTAAGCCTGAGAGGCGGGAAGGCTCTGTTCGGTAGGGAGGCTCTCCTACATGGGTATAGAAGAATCTTTAAGCCAACATCCTGAAGCGAGGGGCGGGGAGGCTCTGTTCGGCAGGGAGGCTCTCCTACATAGATATGGAAAATTCTTGGTATAGGGTAGGTAAGACCTAGGAATGGCACCCACAATCACGAAATGAGTCCGCGGAGTACGTTGTACCGTGTATATCACATGGAGTACGATGTACCACACGATGGTTATTTGATGAGAAAGTCTGGCAAGGGATAATCTACCTTCGTGCCAGCACGATACCCCGCACACCTAGATGCGTGTGGTCTGGGATGATTTATGATGTAGTTGGTCCACATAGTCACTTGTGATATAGTGACTTAGTTTTTATACATATGTGTGATTGTGATTATTCAAGGTAGACCCGAAGGAGGGGTCGACCCTTGTGAAATTAATTTTTGAAATGAAAATGAGGTTGTGATTGTGAATTGATTTGATGGGATTTACGTATTTGAGATAGAGATGTAATTTAAAAAGGAGGTTTCTTAAATGAATTGCCCTTTTTATAAATATAATGAGATGAGCATGAGATGTTTTCACATGTTGATATTCCATGTTTTATATGCCAATTTTACATGATTTTTATACATATTATATATGTATACTCATATGGCATAGTTTTATTCCTCATGCTCCTATTATAAATTATTTATGCATAACGCTACCAGCATATAGATAGAGTAGTTATCTAGCATGCTTGCATTATTGCCTTACTGAGTGTGTGGTTGCTCATCCCTCTCTATTTTTCCCCTCCTACAGAGTGTGCGTAGCACCCCAGTGAGGATTGAGGCATTGTGTTTTTAGACATCCGCTGCTTCCATCGCCAAAAGGTATATACACAGGATTCTTTTTGTATCTAAATAATGTAATGGCATAGTAATGATTGAGTTGTAATTATGGGGGATGTAGATGTCAGTGAACATAACTTGTGAAAGTTAATGATTAACTTTTAAATGTATGACATCGTTTATTTAATTGAGAATGAATGAGATGTGATGTTTATTATTGACTCATAGCCCAACAGTGTGATGGTAAGTTAGTTCACGATCGGGTAAGGTAACAGTAAAACGTAAAAAAAATTTCAGTAATTTTTGGTTAAAGAGAATGAAAAAGGATCGTGACATAATAAGCCTATTCAAGGGATTTCATATAGCATATAATATTGAAATGCTATTCAAAATACATGGAGCCATCTCTAGCTACTCACGAAATTCCCTTACCTCGGATCACGTCAAGTGACCTCCCTTCCTCGGTTCTGCTCACTCTTGCAGTCCGATCAACTTCAATGTGATTCTCCGAAGCTGTTATATGTATTTACGTTAGTATATCGTATTATACCCTTTTTCTTTACAAAATCTCAACTTAGCACATCATTTTCATGATTTTCTCCCAATATTGTGTTATACCACATTTTCCATATAGTTATATTTATTTCTCCTTATTTCCAATATATGCCTTTCATAAGATTAATTTATAATGTTCCCTACATGCATATTCCACCATTAAATCCATGCCAACACCATTTCCTCATCATTTTCCCATTTTCACACCAATAGCTAGTTCATGCTCATTTTTCATGATTCTTTAATTTCTAACAGTTCATACATATACCAATAAACTCATCAACACACCTAGTTTAACATATATCAACTTGGTGCATTAAATCTTACCTAGCTGAGATTTCCTTCATTTTTCACCAAATTGGTACAAATCCTCCTTGTTCTTAAATCCTTTATTTTAATCTCTTGTTTCTAAGTATGTTGTTCTCCTCTTTGCCAAGAATAACTTTACTCAACTATATCTAACTCAAAACTGGTTGCAAACTGAAGTTTTCTAGCTTAGAAATGTTAGGTTTAGCCTTTGGTATTGAATGGAATAATAAATCCCGTGAAAAACTGAAATGCAAAACCCAGTATTTATAGAATTGTCTCTATGAGATCAATCTACTCTCCAAATGAGATCGATATGCCCTGCATTTTTCCTCTCGAAACCGGCCTTTCAGACCTAATGAGATCGATCTGCCTCTAAGTGTGAGACCCTGTATATGTATAATTGTAATATGTACATAGAAATGTAAATGGAGTTATACTATGAATTCCTTGGTGAAGTATATGTGTTGTAAGTCCATAAAATTATATACACACTTGTAATAAGAGTTTTGATTGTACATACAAGTTACATTATATATGAATATGAAGAAATGGATTTAAACATATGAGTAGTGTGGAAAAATGGAAGGAGAATTGCATAAGTTGTGCACTTCCATTTGGTTTATATCATGTACCTTTAGGTACGCAAAGATTCTACACAAGTTTTAATGTGTATGAAGTATTATTGGATGCCATTTTCAAGTCTCAAAGATGATTGGATGAGAAAATGACCATGGCAACAAATGTATGAAGTTTGGTATGAGTTGTTTCAGAAAAACTGTAGAAGATCTGGCAATATGAAGGCCAAATCGATCTCATAGGATGAGAGATCGATCTGAAAGAGCTAGAATGCTCTTATTTGAGCAATAAAATAGAGCAGATCGATCTCCAAGGGAGCTAAATTGATCTCCTAGCTCATTTTGTAGAATGCAGATCGATCCTTAATGGAACAGATTGATCTCCTTAGCTCTCGGGTTGGAAGTAGATCGATCTCCCCTAAGACCAGATCGATCTCCTTAACCTTCTGTTAGAAGCAGATCGATCTCCCCTGACAGATCGATCTCCTACTTCAAAATGTGTTGGAAAAGAGAGATTTTTAAGGGGACCAGATCAATCTCCACCCAAGGCAGATCGATCTCATCAAGATGAATCTATAAATATGGAGCAGTTGGACCTGCATTTTCGAGATAAAAACCTATCTTTCCCATTTCAAACCTAAAACCTAGATTTTACTCTCTAAATCTGACCATTTTCAAGAAGATTTGAGGGAATACTATTAGAGGCAAAATTGTTCACATCAAAGAGAAGAACAACATAGTTTGGAGGTATTTCCTTATTTGTTAGATTGAAGGAACAAATGACATTTCTATTTGGAGCAAAGAGAAAATCCAAAGAGGTGAGTTTCTAAAGCACCAACTTAAGTACATTGTTAAGCTATTGATGTTTAGGGTTGATTGGGGTGCTTAGTATTGTTAGAAACTATCTAAAATGCATTTGGAATGATTATGACCTAGAAATGGTCTAGAGTGAGAAAGTGGAATGTATTGAAGTTAATAAGGAATGAGATATCTTAAAGTGGTAATAGTGTTATGAGTATGATTTTAAGATGTTGTTAGTGAATAAATTGTGAGGTTTACCAAAAAGGGGTAAAATGTGGATTAAAGCATTGTAAAATGCATGAATGAGTTATATTGACTAATGAGGTCAAATGTGAGTTAACAACTTTAACTCAAGTGGTTTGGATGATTGAATCGCAACTTCCGAGGATACACTGGAACAAGGCGAGCCAAGAGCGCAAGAAGCTAAGAGGAAAAGAGAGTCGCACTCAAGAAAATTGAGGTAAGGGAATTGTGTTGACTCTTAGAGATATCTGTCCGCAATTTGGGCACTTAAATGCTTTGCTAGAATGCATGAGAAACTAGGAAATGAAATTTGGTGATTGAAGGGAAAAAGTTGGGTGTTTGAGAAATGTGCATGAAAACAAAAGCATAATGCTTTAAAAATCATGTTTTATTTCTTTTTTAGCAAATGATTGGTAGGTCGGCTGACATTGAAATGATTTACAAAAGAAATGAGTTTGTTTTGGTTTTTTTAACCATACTTTGCAAAGATTTGAGCCACCTACATGGTTTTCGTGAGAATGAAAGCATGCTAGAGTATGACTCGCACGAGATTTGATGTGTTTTATACACATGAGTGTTGGAGCTTAGCTCACACTAGTTTTTACATGGATTTCATACTGGTTTTGGCATGGTGCTTGGAGCTTAGCTTGCACTAGATGCCCACCTTATTTGTTGCCGTGTTTGGAGCTTTGGGTAGACTGGGTGTCACAGCGATTAAATAGGCTCGCACGTGCATTATTTTGACATGTTAATAGCCATGTTAGAAGCTTCGGGTAGACAAGAGGTCGTACTGATTAAATAGGCTCACATGTACGTTTTGAGATGTGGTGTGATGTGATATGTTGATATGGGTCTACGGAGTACGTTGTACCGTGCATGTAGCATGGAGTACGTTGTACCATGTTGAGATGTGATATGCCGTCTTCGGACGAGATCTGCTATGGACCGACGGGAAGGATTTGACCCACCTACCACTGAGGAAGCAGATAGTGGTGATATCCCGCACACCTAATCCGTGTAGCTGGTGATAATTCTATATTTTTAGAATTATTTATGCTTAATTTCCTAATTAATTATTTAAATACCCAATTTATTTTGTTAATTATCCCCTTTATTTAATTAAAATTCTCATGTTTGCAGATAAATTAAATCCGAATGAATTTTGAATATTTCGGTAGAAAATAGATCGAAATTGGGCTAAAATCAAGATTGAGCCACGCGAACAACACGAGTCATGACACTTAGCACATCCAATTGGACAAGAAGATCGATGACATGGAAATATCTTTTCAAGGAGCCAATGGTGTGAAGACAAGTGGCCAAAAAAGGGCCAACTCATCAAGGATGTAGAAATTACAATTTTACCCCTAGTGTGTTTATAAATAGGAAAGGATGACAATTGAAAGAGGGTGTAATTTTTAGGAGTAAGAGTAGTGTAATGTAATGTAATTTAGGAGTAGTGTTAGAGTAGCTTAGTTAGATTAATTTAGTTTTTATTATTGCTAGAAGCTTTTCCCGAAACTATGTTCTACGTTACTGTTCATCTTCACTTGCTTTCATTTATGAAAAACTTTTCATGTTGATTTGCAACCTCATTTTCTCATTCATGCTTCTCGGTTTGGTGATATTCAACTCCCTTGTTTCAAGTTTTAATTTTCATAGTTCTTCATTCTTAGTGATAGCTCTCGATTTTCCTTATTTTTCAAGTTTTATTTTTGTTTTATATGTGTTTAATGTAAGCTCTCGGTTTGCTTTGATCCAAGGTTCCATGTCTCAAGGTTGTGGTGAGTTGAATTGCTCTTATAAACCACAAGAAGGAAACCCGAGAGGAAAATGACAGCAAGCAATCCGAGAGGACAGCAGCAGCAAGCTATCCGAGAGGACAGCAGCAGCAAGCTATCCGAGAGCTCTCCTCTGTTCTTCTCTGTGTTGTGAATTAAATTCTGTTCATTCTCTTTTCATGACTGCCTCCTGCATTAATCCAGATGCGGTAACTGAAGTTGTGAAGGATTGAACTTTGTGTTTAAGCTTGGTTCCAGCTTTGTTTCAATTTCTGTTTTGTGTGTATTTTATTTTCTGTGTTGTTGCTTTATTCCTAGTTACTTAGACAGGTTCAGGTTCATGTCTTACTTCATAGTTGCATTAAATTTACTTAGCTTTTCCAGTTTTTTTTTCTTGGAATTTTTGATTGTTAATTGTGATTCTATTCTTGGATGCAATCTGTCGAGTGTCATTTACAAGAGGAAGTGCAGGATAACTACTGGGCTGTGCAGAATGAAATTCACCAGTGATAGGTTGCTGCTGCTGTTGAAGCATCCCCTGGAGGCCCGACTGTTGTACATAATTTGAGCAGATTGCAGAACCGAGAAGCAAATAGTAGCGAACTGGTAGTGGGAATCGAGAATGGCGGGATGCAGAGCAATAGCAGATTGCAGAAACAGCAGAAGCAGAGTGCAGCATAGCGCCTGGAACCAAGTATCCTGCAAACCGAGTAGCCTGGAGCACCTAGCAGTAGTTGGAGCAGTGTCTGGTCAGAACCGAGAGCAACAGATCATGCCTGGAGCAGCAGAGAATAGCTGGACATAGTACATGCGCTGGACAGGATCGACATACCTGGAGCAAAGGGCAACCCGTGAGCACAGCCTGGAAATAAGCATGGAATTAGAAAGACACGCGAATAGTGTTTGGAGGGACAATTTGGATGGTTTAAATTTGCTTAAGGCTTGTTTGGCATTTACCTTGTGCACAATAATCCATTTTTCTTGATTAGTTCACTAAGTAGATTTAATTATGTCCTTAGCTCATTTTATTTTTATCATGCATTAGTTAAGTTAGATTAAATTTGTTACATGCATTAGTTAAATTTTATTGTTAAATTAGTAATTAGATATAGTTAGGATTAGTTTAGAGTTAATATTTTAGACATGTAGTTTTATAGTTATTTTCTTAATTTTCTAGGATTTTATTTTCATTAAGTTTTAGTTTAGTTTAAATTGCATTTTAATTAAGTAGTTTAATTGCATTTTAGGTTAGTTTAATTAATCTTGCTTTGTTACTTTTATATTTGCCTTTTATTTGCGTTAATTAGTTTTAACTGTTTTAATTTCTTTTGTAGGTTTTTTATTTTAATTGCGTGGAGCACTGTAAGTAATTTTGCTCGGTTTTATTTAGTTTTTATTATTTTATTATTTTCCAGTAATTTTAATTTTAGACTTAGTAGATCACTCACCTTAATTTCATAATTTGCTAGAACATACCATAGGGTAAGATTAACCAGTAGTTAATTAGGCTAACCAACTTCTCTGAGGGACGATAACTCGGGACTCAAATCCCATTATTACTTGTACGACTCGTGCACTTGCGGTAATACCCTTAGGGCGTGTCAGCCGGTATCGCAGGTTATGGCCATAGACCTAGAGGTTATTTCCCTTATTGAACTGCCTATCTCACATGTCTAGTGCTTTGAGAATAAATCCATGTTTGAAATGTTTTGTGGGTCAGGATAGTTAGAGGGAAGGACCGAATCCTGACTAGAGTTGAAGCGTTTTGAGATGAAAGAATGTTAATGGTTTTTAAAGTACACAGATGCATGATGTTTAATGCCATGCCTTACTTATGAAATATGCATGATGGTTAATGCCATGCTTTAAATGGGATTTTGTGCACTATATTTTAATAGCATGAATTGCTTTACATACCATTAACACAATCATACAATAAAATGATGAACTAAATGCTTTTGAGCACGGTATCACGATCACGTAGATAGTGCAGTATCTACCTGTTCGCATGATTGCCTTACTGAGCGTGTAGTTTGCTCACCCCCTTATTTTCCCCTCTCTACAAAGTGTTGAGTATATATTGAGGGTGACTGGAGGCTTTCCATTTTTGGTATCCGCTGCATCCCATCGCTAAAGGTATACACACTTAAATTATTTTGTATCTACATAGCACAGTAGTATTTCGTATGTAAACATTAGGGATGTAAGGCAATGTAAACACTTGTAAACAGTAACTTTGATGTATTCATGAAACTGTTTACTTTTGAAATTAATTTGTTA
The DNA here is from genome assembly GCA_033439115.1 of Firmiana major. Classification (NCBI taxonomy): domain Eukaryota; kingdom Viridiplantae; phylum Streptophyta; class Magnoliopsida; order Malvales; family Malvaceae; genus Firmiana; species Firmiana major. The sequence continues at coordinate 29,054,657 of CM065912.1, forward strand.
TGGATGGATGAGGTAGACATTGACACACAGCCCAACTATTGAGAGTGTGGTTGTTCATGATCTAGGAAGGATGATTAATAAATGACGCATGAAAATGCGAAAAATTTGTACGTATTTTGGTAAGTTAAGGGTCGTGACACTAAGCTTGAGATCGATCTACTCCAGGTAGTAGCTTAAGGAGATCGATCTGCTCCAAGGATGAAATCGATCTTCTCCAAGTTAGTAGCATTTGTAGATCGATTTGGCCCTTTCGGGGATCGATTCCTTCTACACAGAATGCTTACCAGATCGATTCGGCCCAATTGGAGATCGATCTGACCTATTCCATCGCTCAAATAATAGTATTTTTGGCTATTCCAGATCGATCTTTCCTTCAATGAAATCGATCTCTTATTCATATTTTCCAAATTTTACTGCAGTTTTCTGCAATGACTCACACCAAGCCTCAATTTTGCTGTCATAATCATTTTCTCATCCAACCACCTTTAAATCTTAAAAATGACATCTATTAATACTTTATATACATTAGAACTTGTGTGCATTCATTGTATAACCAAAGGTATACAATACAAAACCAATGGAAGTACAACGATTTATGCAACTCATGCAACTTCATTCCATTTTACCACATCACTCAAAACTCAATATATTCACATTCCACTCATGGAAATATCCTTCTTACACTCGCTATACACTTTAAAACTTGCATATATTCATTTCACAATCCAATATACACTTTACATAATTAAATGGGAGTTCACAAATATTAAGGGTATTACATATGAATTTAAGGGTCTTACAGATGTAAATGAATTAATAATGATAATAAGGTTATAATCAGAGTAAATATGAAATCAACTGCCTTATGGATATAAACTATTATATTTTGTACCTTGCAGGTTTGGTAAGATAAAACATAAGCTGTTATGTTGCCATATTTTTTTCAAAAACGATAATTGCATTTTGCCTTTAATAAATGAAAGTTAATCAGTAATCAAACTGGGGCCTTATGTTCAAAACCTTAAATCGAGCTAGGTAGTTTGAGACCTTAAAAACATTTTAAGACTGTACTCACATGACAAACAAGTGTTAAAAGAAAAATAAAAAAATTAGCCCAAGTTTTCGTGCTTCCGTAATAAGTTACTGAAAAGTTGCATCTTTTGGGTCATGACACATGCTTATGGAAAAAGATTTAAATAAAGCTTTTACAAAACTTAAATTAATGATTTCAAAGCATAAAATACTAGGTTTGAGGTTATTGCACAACCTGAGTGTAAGACCCGAAATTAAATCGTAAATTTTATGAGGTAGAAAAATGTTCACAAATTTAAAGGAACGGGATTCGGATAGGAGGTAAGAATTTAAAATGCGAAATGAGTGAGTATTCGTGAAGGGAAGTCGGGCTCAATAAATCCCGAACACGTGTAAGGGCAAAACGGTCAATAGACCGAAAGCCGGGATAAATTCGATAAGAAAATTTAATTTAAAATAAGGATTTAGAATATCTTGATCAATAATGAGGAAATTATATAATTTTGAGTCAAATTGATCAAGATCTGAAATTTTTAGAAATACCGAAAAGTCACCCAGGACAATATCCCGAAAATACAGAGAAATTATACCCGAAAAAGGAAAAAAATATAATAAAGAAATTAAATTAAATTAAATAAATCTATTTTGAATAAAATATTAATTTTGGTAGATATTTTGATTCTTTAATATAATTTATTGATTAAAATAATAATAAAACAAATTGTTAAATAAAATAATAATTGTAAAAACAAAAGAGAAGAAATCTGTAAAAGTCGGGGAGAGAGAAAGAAAAGGGAAAACGGAGAGGGGGACTGCGCGTGGCCGACTGACGACCCACCACCGGGCACCGACGACCGACGACGAAGGGCCGAGCAGCAAGAGGAGAGGCCGACGAAGCCATTGGCACCGGTGACGCGCCGTCAGGAGGCCGAAGATCGCCGAACGGAGGAAGAGAAGACCACGGGGAAAACGGAGTCGGTACCGACGATCCACGGCAGCTGGGGGCGAACGGCGGGTACCGACGAGTTCAGGAGGAGGAGCCGTTCTTTTGAGACCGGTATTGGCCAGCGAAACCACCGAAATTCGACGGATCGAGAGGGAGAGTGCCGCGGAGGGAGAAGACGAATCCGGCGTGATTCGGCCAACCCCGACCCCAGTCGAACACTCCCCCAGTGCAGACGAGTCGAATGGCGCGAGAACCGAGCCGAGAACCGGCCGAAAACGCCGTGAACGGCGGTGGAATGGTCTGAACCGGTACGGACCGGTTCAGCAAAGGGGTGAACCGGGTTGAACCGGTTGAACCGGATCGGGTTGAACCGGGTCTGAACCGGACTGAACCGGTTCAGCCAAAAAGAGAGGAAAAAAGGAGAAAAAGAGGAAAAGGAAAAAGGGAAAGGATTTTCGGGGATACACCGGACTTCGAGTAAGTCAATACGAGGTCAAAAGTGATCGAATTGATTTTCGAGGAATTTATTTAAATTATATTTAATCGAAAAGTAACCCGAGATTAAATATAATAACTCTGCAGTTGTATGACAGAGACCGAACGAGAGCCGATTGAGCTATGATCTTCGTACCCCGCATCGTATCGGGTAAGTATAGTTTAATTTCGGCAATCTGAGATTCGTTAAATACCGAGCTTTAATTATTTTACGAAATTATGGATTAATTTCGCATAGAAGGAATAGTAATTCAGAATTGTAATAAATTAACGTAAATAGTATACGGGCTATCCAATGAATTTGGATCGAAGCTCGATAATTATTAGTAAGCTGCATGAGCCCAGTAAAGCCGAAGAAGGGATTTAAACAGTAGAAACGGGCTGAAAATGGGTCGTGGCCCATTAAAGTGCAATCGGGCCCAATAGGGATAAATGGGCCCAATGATTTAAATTAAGCCCAGAAAGTATTAAATATAATTAAGTTGTATGATATCTGACCTGAGGAATAATTATACGCAGTTCCGGAGGTTTGATTGGGAGCAGATCGGACTGCGCGACGTGACAACAGTGAAAAAGGAAAGGTCAGACTCGACGAGAATCGAGGTAAGGGAATTTTGTAAGTGCATAGAGATGCCTATACATATTTTGAGGGTATTTACAGGGCTTAGAATTTATCTAAGTATCTAGAAACGAAGTAATAATTTTTACGAAAACCGGGGCTTAGATAAATAAAGGAAAAAGACAATTTTGCCCCTAGGAGTAAAATTTACAAAAAAAGGGTAGTAAGGCAGGTAAATTGCATGATTCCATGTTTTTAATGCTTTATATGAATATATTGCTTTGATTTAAGCAAATATACACATAGGTGGGCTGTTGATTTCGTGAATTTTACGAAAGGGTATCGGTTTGTACCGGTTACTATTTTAAAAGATGTTTTATTAAAAGTGACCCACCTATCGTATCTACATGACTAAAAGAGTGCTAGAGTCTTTCTCGTACTCAAGTTTACTGAATTATTTCTCATGAAAAGCCGTACTGGAGCATTGCTCGTACGAGAAATTTGTGTGTGCACAAAACTGTGCTGAAGCTTCGCTCGCACGAGATTTTAGATATCATGATATGCATAGCGTGGTGCTGGAGCTCCGTAAGCCTATGACCTGGTGTGGGGCGGGCAGCAGGATGCTCACATAAACGCACTAGACGCGAGTTGACATGCATATAGTCATGCGGAAGCCTCCTGTAGACTGTGTGTCACAGAGAGTTGAGATGCTCGCACATATACTTTGAGACATGGGTTGTTTATCGACATAGTATTGGGCTGGATAAGACCTACGGCAGGCACCCCCAGACTATGATATGGGTCCACGGAGTACGATGTACCGTGTATGTCACACGGAGTACGCTGTACCGTGCAGTCATAATGACTCTACGATGTTGCTCGATATTCTGGCGGGTAGGACTTGACCCCACCTCCCGTTGCAGTTGTGATACCCTGCACACCGGGATCCATGTGCCTGGGATCACAGGGACATAGTATGGCCATAGTCCTCGATTTTTCATACAGTAACCTACATGCCTCATATGATATCATACGGTCTGGATAGACTAGGACAAACCCGATGGAGGGGTAGTCCCGATTTATGTTTTTAAAAGAGATTTGATTTTATGAATCAAGGTATTCCTGAGAGATGGGTTTGACCTTGATGAAGTTGTTTTATAATGAAATAAATGAGTTTTAAAGTGAGAGTTTATGATGAAATAAATGAGTTTTAAATGAGATGAATTTATAATGAAACAAATAAGTTTCAAAGTGATGAGTTTGTGATTAAACAAATGAGTTTTAATGTGACGAGCATGAGATGTCATACATGATGATTTTCCATGTGTGCTTTATATGTCGATTTCATGATTTCTTGTATATGATATATACATTCATGTGGCATTGTTTTAATCTTACCTCATGCTCCGAAAGTAAACGATTTTTACATCATGACATTATCAGCACGTAGATAGTATAGTTATCTACCTGCTTACATTATTGCCTTACTGAGCACGTTTCGCTCACCCTTTCATTTTCCACCCCACAGGGTACACTCAGTAGAAGAGAGCGACAATAGCTTCGCAATTCGGTTATCCGCTGCTTCTTATCAATATCAGGTATACACATTTGTATAATTTCGTATCTGAACATATAGATGCACAGTACTATATATGATGTAATATTGGGGATGTATTCAGTTTAAATAAATTGAATGGTAAATAGGGGATAGGTGACTAACACCGAATCATAGCCCAACTGTTTAGTAGTGTAAAGGTTCACGACGAGTAAGGAAATGAAAAAGCGAAAAATTTGTAGGGATTTTTAGGTAATTTGGGTCGTGACAAATTTAATGGTATCGGAGCAGAGTTGGCCTGATATGAGTCGGTGTTAGTGGTTAAGTAAATTTACATCCCCATGTACTATGCATTGTTTAGATACAATTGTGTATACCAAGATGGAACAGCAGCTAAAAACTTAGTTTCGAATGCAAGAATATAGTTGTTATAACTGATAGCCGCTATGGTAGAGTGGCGAGTACACATGCTCGAGGCCGTAAAGATTGGCCTGAGAATCGAATGAGTCATGATATGAGACTCAAGATGAGATAGTGCACGAGGCAGAGGTCGTAGAGGTAGACCTGAGTCTGCTAAGTCGTGCTGAGTTGATTTGTGAGAATCCGGATGAAATTGAAATAGAGGTTAATGTTGAGCATACCTCTCAGAGTCTGACAGAGTGATCAGATAGTATTGAGACACGCTTCGCGAGATTAGAGTGGAGTGTGAAGATTATTTTAAGGAGCTAATTGCTCAGATTATGAATGAGATACGAGGGCACAGCGGAACATTAATGGAAGTCCGCTCGACCCAACTTAAGAGTTAGACATCCGGAGTCGACATGAGAAATATTTCTGGATGTATTCTAGTGACTGAATATTTCGGGCACTACTTAAAGGAATTTATTGATAAAGTTTCTTACACTGCCCATAGTCATTGGTTGATTGATGAGTATGAATCTCAGATTTCATCCCTAGGCAAGTATGAACCCAATATTGTGGACAGTGAGAGTCAGAAAACCCAAAAGTTCATGGAAATGGCTCAAATTGTTGATTAGAGTCCGATTGGCTCACTACCTATGTCGAGGCAGTGCACAGAATACCTTTGCATGAATAACGTCATGTGTTGCACGCCTATGAGATTGGGAAAGGTAGTAAGGGTCGAAATAGAGACAGAAGAGAATAGAGAATGATAGAGATGTCAGAGCAGGAAAGAGACCAGTTGGTAAGAGATTGGAGTTGACGAGATATGGAGTAAGATAATTGGTAAAGCCCCAGTGCATCCAATTTTGGCACTCTTGAGGGGCATTGTGATTGGAAAACCCCGACCTGCTACGAAGCAGTGTAGCAGTGTAAGCAGAGTAGCAGTGTGATCACTGTAGAATGTGTGGTGGATACCACAGAAGGAGGGTCTATACCTACACGGTATCGATGAAAATGGTCGTTAAGTACGGTAAGATGGACCATTGATTTTGATTGCACAGAGTTGGGCGAGATTGCCCCACAGAAAAGTAAAGAGACAGAGGAAAACTTTATTGGTATAGCCGAAAAGAAAAAGGAAAGTAGGCTGTTGGACGAAGGCGAGAGGATGTCTTGGACCAGGACACTATTGATGTTTCATGGATGTGGTGTAAGATACCACACTTGTTATGAATAATGAAGTACATATGTTTATTGATCCTGGTGCCACACATTTATTCATACCGCCTTCATTTGGATATAAGTGAGTAAAAGGCATGAATGCCTACATCATTGGGCACAATACTGATAAATGAGTACCCTAATAGAGGAGGATTAATTAATATGGATAAAGAGATTTTAAGTTGAAAACAGGGGTGAAAACATCGCTGAAAAGTATACTGTAAGTGGTGACAAGTGATAAAAAGGGATGCAACAGTTGAAATTAAAGGAGTAAAGGATTGTACTCACAGAATGAATAATGAAAGAGTTTTGTCATGAGGGATATACGAAAGGAGATAATCTTTAAGATAAGATAGTCCTAAATACAAGATGTATTGGAGTAAGAGGCATATGCTAGGTAAGAGCATCTTTACGATATGAAGTCATTGGGATTAAAGCAATTAGTAGCGAATATAAAGTGTGACCACATGAACTAGTATATAAAGTAAATGTGGTTAAGTCTAAGGGTTAATAAAGGTATTTCAAAATACCTCCCCGCCTGAAGACTTGACAGCATCTAAAAGTATATATGTATAACCTATAACGTGAAATCGAGCGTTGTAATAACTACCTTTAGCTTTAGGATACCTGTACTAAGACGATAAGAATATTAAAAATTCGACACATCATGAAGGTTAACATAAAAAAAAAATTTAATAAGAGCCGTTAAGATAAGAAAAGAAAATGGCGCAGGTTAGTACCTGAAAATATAAGCAGTTGAGAAGGATCTTATACGCTTGTGCGTAAATAAGTTAAGGATTGTGCCTAATTGTAATCATCGTTATTGATGATATGTTGGGTGTAGTTAGAGTCTAGGGCGATTTATAAGCAATAATGAGAAATTGCTTTTACAGATGGTTGCTGCGAGTTCTAAAAGGATATACCTTGTTGACACGTTTAACTATAAAACGTGGTATTGGAACGGGATGATAGATGTGACATGAATTTTGGTGTAATGAAGTATGAACTGACCACTGTGATTAATTTCACCATACCCAACAGCTTAAGAGGTTCTCAGTGAGTATGGATACCTCAAAATTATGATGGAGCTGTGTATTGATGTATAATGGGAAGATAGTCAAGTATGGAGTCAGACAACTCCTTGATCACGAAATAAACTATCTGACCCATGATTTTAAAGTTGACAACAGTATTTGTACCGAGGATATGGTACTATTATGTACAGGTGAGAAATTGTGGATATGCACTAATCATAAAGCCTCGAGTATCTGTTTTTTTTTTACAGAAAGAGGCGAATATGAGAATACATAGTGGGTTAGAGCTTCTAAGAGGTTTTGATTGTGAAAATTGTACCACCCAAGGAAGGGCTAATGTGACGGCTGATGCTTTGAGTAGAAAGAGCCTAGGGATGGTACCGCATATGATGGTCAGGGAGCGTGAGCTGCTAGAGCAGCTGTGAGTCTCAGTATTGATGTGGCCCCTTCTGATGATGACGGTGATTGTGTGACAGCTAGCCTGAGACTAGAACCGGATGAGAGTGCCCGGATTTGACAGGCTTAGCGAGATGATCGGCATGATGTCGATAGTGTGGGTCAGATTCAGAAGGGTACAGTGACAGAGTTCACAGAGTATGATAATAATTTACAGAGGTTCAGAGACAGTATAAGTGCTCCCCAGGACCACAGTTGATGGGATAGTAATATTGTCAGAAGCTCACTCTTCGGGATATACAGTGCATACGAAAAGTAACGATTATATATATGAAAATCTCGAAAAGGGTATGGGTGGTCAGATGTGAAAAGAGATATTGTGGAGATTATGGAGAAGTGCCTAGTATGTCAACAGAATAAAGTAGAGTATTAAAAGTCTGCAGAGTTATTGCAGCACCTACCTATATTGACACGGCACGAAAACGAGAGCAAGTCTCCATGAATGTCGTGATGGGTTATAGAGGACCCGGATAAATCAGGAGACTATTTGGATGATAATCGGTAGAGTAACTAAGTCTACCCACCTTCTGGGTTATGAAATCCCAAAATACTCAGAGTGTATATGAGGATTTATGTATAAGGAAGATTATGGAACATTATGTAACGTTCCAGTGAGCATTGTATTATAAAGGGATCCCGCTCCACTTCCTACCTCTGAGGATATTTAAGGAAGCTATGGGAACCCGACTGAGTATTAGCACAGCTTTTCGTCCTCAGACAGATGGTCAGTCAGAGAGGACTGTACAAGTTCTGGAGGATTCGATGAAAGCGTGTGCCATTGATTTTATAAGCTCTTGGAATGATCAGTTGATTTCTAATTGAAGTCGTCAATAGTGACAGTTGTCACTTGAGTATCGGGATAACAAGATATGAGGCAGTGTATGGCTGTAGGGGTTGTTCCCCAAATTGGATAAGAAAAAGTGGGTGACAGATAGAATTATTTTTGACCGTGAATAATAAGTCTCTGAGGAGGTTTTAGTTAAGGATGAGAGATTAAGAACACCTCAGAGCAGATAGACAAGTATTGGAATTCACAGGGGGTGAATTAGTATGGTTGAAACATTCTTGTCCTAAGAGAATAAGGACATAGCGAACTTTTGGAAGAAGGTAAGTTGAGTTTCGCTGGATGGAATACTTTGAGAGATTGGACAAGTGGGAGATAAGACCTGCAGGTTGGTGTTATCACTTGAATAAGCAGGCACCCACAATGTGTCTCAGCTTTTGATGCTTCGGCAATACTATCCAGATCCAGCATAGGTGATCGAATATGAACTCCAAAAGTTCAGTTTAATGAAAATATAAGTATATTGATAAGTTGATTCGGGCATTAAGCAGGAAAGAGAAAGTATTGAGGTTTAAAACGATCTCCCTAATTAAAGTCCTTTGGTAGTAATACACTCCGGAGAAGGTCACATAAGAATTTAAGAGTATGATACGATCGATGTACCCGGAGTTGTATATAAGTCGGGCTAAATAAATCCCGAACACGTGTAAGGGTAAAACGGTCAAAAGACCGAAAGCCGGGATAAATTCGATAAGAAAATTTAATTTAAAATAAGGATTTAGAATATCTTGATCAATAATGAGGAAATTATATAATTTTGAGTCAAATTGATCAAGATCTGGAATTTTTAGAAATACCGAAAAGTCACCCAGGATAATATCCTTAAAATACAGAGAAATTATACCCGAAAAAGGGAAAAAAATATAATAAAGAAATTAAATTAAATTAAATAAATCTATTTTGAATAAAATATTAATTTTGGTAGATATTTTGATTCTTTAATATAATTTATTGATTAAAATAATAATAAAACAAATTGTTAAATAAAATAATAATTGTAAAAAAAAAAAAAGAGAAGAAATATGTAAAAGTCGGGGAGAGAGAAAGAAAAGGGAAAACGGAGAGGGGGACTGCGCGTGGCCGACCGACGACCCACCACCGGGCACCGACGGCCTCCGACGAAGGGCCGAGCAGCAAGAGGAGAGGCCGGCGAAGCCATTGGCACCGGTGACGCGCCGTCAGGAGGCCGAAGATCGCCGAACGGAGGAAGAGAAGACCGCGGGGAAAACGGAGTCGGTACCGGCGATCCACGGCAGCTGGGGCGAACGACGGGTACCGACGAGTTCAGGAGGAGGAGTCGGTTCTTTTGAGACCGGTATTGGCCGGTGAAACCACCGAAATTCGATGGATCGAGAGGGAGAGTGCCGCGGAGGGAGAAGACGAATCCGGCGGCCACCGGCGTGATTCGGCCAACCCCGACCCCAGTCGAACACTCCCCCAGTGCAGACGAGTCGAATGGCGCGAGAACCGAGCCGAGAATCGGCCGAAAACGTCGTGAACGGTGGTGGAATGGTCTGAACCGGTACGGACCGGTTCAGCAAAGGGGTGAACCGGGTTGAACCGACTGAATCGGATCGGGTTGAACCGGGTCTGAACCGGACTGAACCGGTTCAGCCAAAAAGAGAGGAAAAAAGGAGAAAAAGAGGAAAAGGAAAAAGGGAAAGGATTTTCGGGGATACACCGGACTTCGGGTAAGTCAATACGAGGTCAAAAGTGACCGAATTGATTTTCGAGGAATTTATTTAAATTATATTTAATCGAAAAGTAACCCGAGATTAAATATAATAACTGTGCAGTTGTACGACAGAGACCGAACGAGAGCCGATTGAGCTCTGATCTTCGTACCCCGCATCATATCGGGTAAGTATAATTTAATTTCGGTAATCTGAGATTCGTTAAATACCGAGCTTTAATTATTTTACGGAATTATGGATTAATTTCGCATAAAAGGAATAGTAATTTGGAATTGTAATAAATTATCGTAAATAGTATACGGGCTATCCAATGAATTTGGATCGAAGCTCGATAATTATTAGTAAGCTGCATGAGCCCAGTAAACCCGAAGAAGGGATTTAAACAGTAGAAAAGGGCTGAAAATGGGTCGAGGCCCATTAAAGTGCAATCGGGCCCAATAGGGATAAATGGGCCCAATGATTTAAATTAAGCCCAGAAAGTATTAAATACAATTAAGTTGTATGATATCTGACCTGAGGAATAATTATACGCAGTTCCGGAGGTTTGATTGGGAGCAGATCGGACTGCGCGACGTGACAACAGTGAAAAAGGAAAGGTCAGACTCGACGAGAATCGAGGTAAGGGAATTTTGTAAGTGCATAGAGATGCCTATACATATTTTGAGGGTATTTACAGGGCTTAGAATTTATCTAAGTATCTAGAAACGAAGTAATAATTTTTACGAAAACCGGGGCTTAGATAAATAAAGGAAAAAGACAATTTTGCCCCTAGGAGTAAAATTTACAAAAAAAGGGTAGTAAGGCAGGTAAATTGCATGATTCCATGTTTTTAATGCTTTATATGAATATATTGCTTTGATTTAAGCAAATATACACATAGGTGGGCTGTTGATTTCGTGAATTTTACGAAAGGGTACCGGTACCGGTTACTATTTTAAAGGATGTTTTATTAAAAGTGAGCCACCTATCGTATTTACATGACTAAAAGAGTGCTAGAGTCTTTCTCGCACTTAAGTTTACTGAATTATTTCTCATGAAAAGCCGTACTGGAGCATTGCTCGTACGAGAAATTTGTGTGTGCACAAAATCCTGCTGAAGCTTCGCTCGCACGAGATTTTAGATATCATGATATGCATAGCGTGGTGCTGGAGCTCCGTAAGCCTGTGACCTGGTGTGGGGCGGGCAGCAGGATGCTCACATAAACGCACTAGATGCGAGTTGACATGCATATAGTCGTGCGGAAGCCTCCTGTAGACTGTGTGTCACAGAGAGTTGAGATGCTCGCACATATACTTTGAGACATGGGTTGGTTATCGACATAGTATTGGGCTGGATAAGACCTACGGCAGGCACCCCCAGACTATGATATGGGTCCACGGAGTACGATGTACCGTGTATGTCACACGGAGTACGCTGTACCATGCAGTCATGATGACTCTACGATGTTGCTCGATATTCTGGCGGGTAGGACTTGACCCCACCTCCCGTTGCAGTTGTGATACCCTGCACACCGGGATCCGTGTGCCTAGGATCACAGGGACATAGTATGGCCATAGTCCTCGATTTTTCATACAGTAACCTACATGCCTCACATGATATCATACGGTCTGGATAGACCAGGACAAACCCGATGGAGGGGTAGTCCCGATTTATGTTTTTAAAAGAGATTTGATTTTATGAATCAAGGTATTCCCGAGAGATGGGTTTGACCTTGATGAAGTTGTTTTATAATGAAACAAATGAGTTTTAAAGTGAGAGTTTATGATGAAATAAATGAGTTTTAAATGAGATGAATTTATAATGAAACAAATAAGTTTCAAAGTGATGAGTTTGTGATTAAACAAATGAGTTTTAATGTGACGAGCATGAGATGTCATACATGATGATTTTCCATGTGTGCTTTATATGTCGATTTCATGATTTCTTGTATATGATATATACATTCATGTGGCATTGTTTTAATCTTACCTCATGCTCCGAAAGTAAACGATTTTTACATCATGACATTATCAGCACGTAGATAGTATAGTTATCTACCTGCTTACATTATTGCCTTACTGAGCACGTTTCGCTCACCCTTTCATTTTCCACCCCACAGGGTACACTCAGTAGAAGAGAGCGACAATAGCTTCGCAATTCGGTTATCCGCTGCTTCTTATCAATATCAGGTATACACATTTGTATAATTTCGTATCTGAACATATAGATGCACAGTACTATATATGATGTAATATTAGGGATGTATTCAGTTTAAATAAATTGAATGGTAAATAGGGGAGAGGTGACTAACACCAAATCATAGCCCAACTGTTTAGTAGTGTAAAGGTTCACGACGAGTAAGGAAATGAAAAAGCGAAAAATTTGTAGGGATTTTTAGGTAATTTGGGTCGTGACACTGAGTAATTGAACTTACCAAAAGTTTCAATAAGCTTCGACTAATGACAGCTTGTTGATTTGATTGCACACACATCAAGGTCACTTCAATAACCTATAAGGTATAATTTGCTTAGTAGGCAGCTCAGAATTTCCTTAGGTTAACTATAAGACATCATTACATTACGAGGTATAATTACCAAAATACCCCCGCCTTGGGAGAACCTACACAATAGCTCTAGGTTCATTTTTACTCCACATAATTATTCATTTCATGCCTAAGTACATGATTCACACCTCATATCACCATTTTCTCTTGGAATTCCATAGAATTCCCATTTCTTTTCATTCAAACCCTAACTAATTATTCTGCATCATCACCATCATCATACAATGTTCATTTCTTCAAACTAAGTTCCTATGCCATCTTTACATTTCATAAGGACTAAAATATCTTAAATTGAAGCATCAAAAACAACTTTACCCCAAGAAGCTTAAGGTGGCTGAAATGGTGGATTCACCTGGAGTTGATTTTGCTTTAATCTAAAGACATAGAAATGATCCTTGTTTGTCACTTATAAACATATTATAAGTTTGAAACTTTAAACTAATGAATTCTCTACAAATCTAATGATTTCTAAATTAAAAGAAAATTGGTATGCAAGATTGGATCTCACAAACCACTTGGAATCAATTTACCAAAGTGAAATATGTGGTAGAAAAAGTGAAGAATAACTTTCTAAAGGGAAAGTGAAGCCGAAAATGTTTAAAAAAGGAAGAAGAAGTGTCGACAAGCATGGAAACCAATGGAAATGGTGTTTTGTATTTTTCACCTTATTTTTTGAATGATTTTTGGTGGAATTAAGAAGGTGTATCTGACCAAGCCTCTTAGAATTGACAAAAAAACATATGGCATATGCATATCACATGCCTTATTTGTGAGACCCAATGTATGTATGACTTTATTATATGTTAATGGAATTATAAGATATATGATTTTTAAATCATATAAATGTGAATGAATTGCAAATGGGATGAATGAGTGTCATTATGTAAGTAAAGGTTAAATAAGGGCTGAAGTGGCCACAAACTAAACGAATAGAACTTTAAGCATTCGAATTGAATATAAGGATTTAAAACACGAAATGATAATGCATGGACTGTGAATTCTGTGTATCCTCTCTGATACTTTCTATGCTCTAAGTGTGAATGGATTGCAAAATGATTAGTGAAGCAATCAAACATAAATTTTTCCCTTGAAAAATTGGAAAATTTGTAGCAAAAATGCTCCAGATGAATGCCAGATCGATCTCTTATTCAAGGCAAATCGATCCCTTGTGCAAACAGAACAATTTCAAGTGAAATTTGCCAAGGCCAAATCGATCCCTATTGAGCAGATCGATCTTCCCAATGAGCAGATCGATTTGCATTTACCTCTACATAGCAGAGATCGATCCCCTCCTAAGTATAGATTGATCTCCATTTGATCCTATCAAGAGCAGATCGATCTCTCCCCATGAGCAGATCGATCTCCCCAAGCTTTTTCCAAGAAAGGATCGATCTCTTCCCCCAAAGAGCAGATCGATCCCACCTTTCATGCCTGAACATCTCGGTAGTTCAAAAACCAAAGGCAGATCGATCTTTACCCTAATAGATTGATCTCCTCAGTCTCATCCTATAAAAACTCAACGACCAAAACCTCCATCTTTAGCAAATCAACACATTCCTCCATTTTTACCTAAAATACCAAGCTTTCTCACTCTAGAATACACCCCCTTCCATAAAGATTTGAGAAAAAGCTATTAGAGCAAAGTTGTTCATTGTGAGGAGAAGAACAACATAGCTTGGAGCCAACAATTCATTTGTTGGATTGAAGGAGCTAAGGAGTCTTCTGAATTGGAGCAAGAGGAAAATCAAGCTAGGTGAGTTTTCAATACACCAACTTTAAATATGTTTATCTAGATGTTGTTGTGAGTAGATTGGTGTATGAATTGTTGGTAGAAACTACCTAGAATGTAATGAATCAAGCATGACCTAGAATGGGTTTAGTGTGAGAAAATATGATATTGTTGCTTAGATGATAAATGGATTATACTAAGGTGTCAACAATGCTATATCCATAATTTTGAGATGATTGGATGAAATCATATTGTGTGATTGGTAAAGGTGATGTAATGTGCATATATGGTGTTTGTAGAAATGTATAAATGAATGAGAAACTATTGATAAACATCTATGCCAAGTGTTGGATAAGTTACTAAGTGAGTTGCTAACTAAATTGACTAGGAATGGCATAAGGATGGCCAAATGAGATAGTGGGCCAAAATTGATGAAATAGGCTCAATAAGATGTATTGACTAGTTGAAGTCAAAATATGAGTTATCACTATTAACTTATATGATTGATTAATGTTTACAGCTCCCAAGGATATATCTGGAGCAAGTTAAGCCCAATCGCGAAAAGCGGGAAAGGAAGAAAGAGTTGCTTCCAAGAGAATTGAGGTAAGTGAATTGTACTAGCCCTAGAGGTAGCTGTACGCATTTTCGGGCGCATGGGTAATTTCTTAAAGTGTCTAAGGGTCTTAGAAATGAAATGAATGATTGAAGGGCAATAAAAATGGGATTTGAGAAAAGTTCATGAAAAGCAAGAACATGGTGTTCTTGAATCTTTACTGCTTTCAGAATGTAAAATTGGTAGGTTGGCTAGCATTTAAATGATTTACATGAAAATAGCTTGATTTGGGTTTTATAACAGTACTTTGCAAAGAATGAGCCACCTACATGAGTTTTGTGGAAATGAAAAGTGTAGAGCGTTGCTCGCACGAGGGTTGACATGTTTATAAGTGCATTAGTGTTGGAGCCTAGCTCGCACTAGTTTTTACATGGATTTTATGACATTGTGCTGGAGCCTAGCTCGTACTAATTTTTGTACTGATTTTGACACGGTGCTAGAGCATTGCTCGCACTATATGTCCACTATACTTGTTGCCGTGCTAGAGACTACTCACACGTGATTTTTATGACATGTTAGGAGTCGTGCTAGGAGCTTCAGGTAGGCTGTGTGCCATACCGATTAAATAGGCTCACACGTGTGTATCGAGATGTGGCAGGATATATGTTATGATGATATGGGTCCCCAGAGTATGTTGTACCGTGCATACAACATAGAGTATGTTGTACCATCTTTGGATATTATATATATACCGTTTTCAGACGATGGATACTCTGCTATGGACCGATGGGTTGGACGTGACCCACCTCCCTTGCGAAAGTAAATAAAGGTGATACCCCACACACTAGAATCCGTGTAGCCTAGGATCACATAGGATATGGCTATAGTCCTAGCTATTACCCTTATTATATTAATTGCCTATCTAACATGTCTTGTTTTATGATAATCCATGTTTGAAATGTGTTTGTGGGTCAGGTCAGTCCATGGGAGGGGCTGAGTCTTGACGAATGGTGAATTTTGTGATTATTTGTGTTGAGTTTTGGAATGCTTTTTAAAGTGCACCTTACAGGATGATTTTTCCATGCCATACTTATAACTTTCGCATGAGGATTTTCCATGTTGTGAATTAGACTTGTGCATTAATTTAAATAGCATAAATTTCTTTACAAATCATGAACACGAGCAAGAACTGATATATTTTGAGTATGACAAGTAACTGTATGGTTTAAGCATGACATCATGATCACGTAGATAGTACAGTTATCTACTTGCTTACATTATTCCCTTACTGAGCGTGTGGTTTGCTCACTCCTTTATTTCCCCCCTCTACAGAGCGCTTGCAGTAGATAGAGAGCGATTGAGGATTGGATTTTGGTGTTCGCTGTATCCCATCACACAAGGTATCTAGATATACCATAGCGCAGTAATATTTTGGAATGTAACTTTTGGGGATGTAAAGAATTGTAAACACATGTAGACAACGACTCTGATTAAGAAATACAAGTGTTTACGTTTAAATATATTGTAAATTGAAATGGTTTGATTGAATGAGATTGATACCAATACACAGCCCAACTGTTTGTGGTGTAGCTGTTCACGATCAAGTAAGGTAATAAATGAATTAAATAATAAACAAAAAAGAAAAAAATTTGTAGTGGACTTTCGGTGGATTGAGGGTTGTGATAGAGGTACTATCAGAGTTGAGTTGGTCTGATGTGTGTTGGTGTCAAAATATAGGAAAATTACATCCCCATGTTATTGTGCTTATCTAGATACAACTGTGTATATTGAAATGGGATTAACTAAGAAATGATTATGAATGTAGGAATCTTGGCATAATAGCTAACACCAGTCGCGGTAGAGGGGCGAAAGCACAAGCTAGAGGCTGTGGGGGTAGGCTTGGGGGCTATGCTAAGTCGATACCACATAAGACTCATGAAGAGGTAGAGGTGGAGGTTGACGTTGAGCATGCTCCACAGGGTCTGACAGAGAGACTAGAGATTACTGAGGCGTGCTTTGTGAGGATAGAGCGGAGCTTAGAGGCAATTTTAGAGTTGATTACCCAGTCATTGCCTGGAGCTAGGGGCGGGAAAGGTATAGCTGCACAGGGTGATACTGAACAGGCGGTTGATCCTGAGATGCCTTCATAACCAGCCCAAGGACCTCAGACTACATATACTCCCACACCCTCGCCATTACAGGATACACCTTCTATTGTTGCTCCACCACAGGGTAGTAAAGATTGGGGTTATGGATGTGACCTGGATAGGTTACGGCTGTTCCAAAATTTAAGCCACCATCTTTCAGTGGAGTTAAGGACCCGATAGCTGCAGAGGATTGGGTAAATGAAATTTAGAAATTATATGGGTTTTTCGAGTACACTACTACTAAAATGGTAACTTTTGCTACATTCATGCTGAAAGGATCAGTAGAGTATGGTGGAAGTCCACCAGACCCATTTTGGGAGCCCAACATACAGAAATCAGCTGGGATGTATTTTTGGAGGCCTTTCAGAGATAATATGTTTTGGATACTACGCAGCGGAGGCTGTAGATGGAATTCTTAGATTTGACCCAGCGAAACAGATTGGTGGATGAGTATGAGATGAAATTTATCTCCTTGGGTAGGTATGATCCTGATACGATGGACACTGAGGTCAAGAAGGTCCGAAAGTTTATGGATGGACTGAGACCACTTATCAAGTCTCGATCAGTTCCCTTTGACATACCAACATATGAAGAGGTAGTGCACAGGGCATAGTTGTGTGAACAAGACATCGACCAAGTTGCCTCAGAGTTTGAGAAGGTTAGTAGAGTGAGGGACAGAGGCCAAAAGAGACAGACAGTGGATAGAGGCTTCAGTTATATAGGAAGCAGGAGATTTTTTGGGAAAAGGTTGAGGATTGAGGAGATCCGGGAGAGGACAGTTAAGCCTCCCGTGTATCCGACCATAGCTCCAGCAAAGGGTATGGTAATTGAAGGGCCATGGCCTACGACAGAACAGTGCAGTAAGTGTGGTAGGTACTATGGTACTCAGTCGTGTTATGGATTTCCTGCAGTATGTTTCCAATGTGGGAAGCTAGAGCATGTGATCCACAATTGCCCAGAGATGACTGAGAGTGCCCCACAGAAGGGCAAGGAGCCGGAGAGGGCTCCTATTGATACTCCTACTTCGAGAAGAAGGGCAACAGCTGAAGAGAAGGGGAATTAGGTAGTTGGCAGAGGGTGAGTGCACGCCTTGGACCAGGATACTGCAAATCAGTCGTTAGATGTGGTGAAAGCTACCATCTCAATCTTTGATCTTAGAGCTTCTGTTTTGATAGATCATGGTGCCACGTATTCATTTGTATCTCCTGCATTTCCATGTAAATTGTTTAAATATGTGAAGCTTACCCCGTTAAGTAGGCAGATGCTGATAAGCACTCCCATGAATAATAGTCAGCTAGTCAAATATGTATTTAGGGATTGTAAGTTGAAAGTAGGGGAAAAGGAAATGTCAGTCGACATCATTTTAATGTATATGAGAGACTTTGATCTAATCCTAGGAATGGATTAGTTGGCTACAAACTGTGCTGTAGTAGATTATTTTTCTAAGACGGTAACATTCTCAGGGGTAGATAGCGTTACCGTAAGTTTTCCCAAACAATGTAATGTAAAATCCCCTTGAAAAGTAATGGAAGTAGTAATTGTTGTAAGCAAAGTATATGCATCTCTATAATGACTAAATGGTTAATGTTTTGAAAGGTTATATTTTATACATCGTTGAGGCGGATAAGGCACACCTGGAATTGCAAGATATCCCAATGGTCAGGGAGTTTCTAAATGTCTTTCTGGATGATTTACCAGGGTTACCACCAGATAGAGAGATGGAGTTTTATATAGATTTAACACCTGGTACAGAGCCGATATCCAAGCCATCGTACAGAATGACTCCAATTGAGTAAGAGGAATTGGAGAAGCAGTTACAAGAGTTGTTGGATAAGGGGTTCATCAAACCGAGTGTATCGCCTTGGGGAGCACCGATTCTATTTGTGAAGAAGAAGGATGGGAGCCTTCGATTGTGCATTAACTATAGGCGACCATCAAGAATAAGTACCCTATTCCATGCATCGATGACTTGTTGGTTCAGCTCTGGGGAGCGTAGGTCTTTTTTAAGATAGATCTGAGATCTGGGTATCATTAGTTGAGAATTCGGGATGAAGATGTACCCAAGATAGCTTTTCGCACCCGGTATGGTCATTTTGAGTTTATGGTTATACCATTCGGGTTAACGAATGCTCCCGCAACTTTTATGTCGTTGATGAATGAGGTGTTTCACCAGTATTTGGATAGGTTCGTTATCGTATTCATAGAAGATATTTTGGTGTATTCGGGATCTAGAGAGGAGCATGAGCAGCATCTAAGGATAGTGCTACAGACCCTCCGGGAGAAGAAGTTATATGCTAAACTCAGTAAGTGTGACTTTTGGTTAGAGAAAATCTCTTTTCTGGGTCATATTATGTCGAAGGATAGTGCGTCAGTGGACCCATCCAAGATTGAGGCAGTGGTTCAGTGGAAAAGACCCCAGACAGTCATGGAGATCAAGAGTTTCTTGGGTTTAGTGGGATATTATCGAAGGTTTATGAAGGGATTCTCAAGACTAGCTACTCTATTGACACATCTCACGAGGAAGAATGTTGAATTCGTGTGGGACAATAGATGTGAGAAGAGTTTTCAAGAGTTGAAGAGGAGACTAACCACAGCTCTGATTCTCACCATTCCTACCAGCTCAGGAGGTTTTTTTATATATACAGATGCTTCGTACCCAAGACTGGGTTGTGTATTGATGCAGGATGGGAAGGTAGTAGCCTATGGATCGAGACAGCTGAAGGATCATGAGAGGAACTACCTGACCCATGATTTAGAGTTGGCTGTCGTAGTATTTACCTTTAAAATATGGCACCATTATCTATACGATGAGAAATTTCAAGTATTTACTGACCATAAGAGCCTTAAGTATCTGTTCTCACAGAAGGCGTTGAACATAAGACAGAGGAGGTGGCTCGAGCTTCTGAAAAACTATAATTACGAGATCTTATACTACCTAGGTAAGGCGAATGTAGTAGCTGATGCACTGAGTAGGAAGCACCTCGGGTTGGTATTGCATATGATGATCAGGGAACACGAGTTATTGGAACAGTTAATGAGCCTCAGTTTGGAGGTGACCCCGTCTGTTGGTGATAGTGGCTTTATGGTAGCTAGCCTGCGATTGGAACCCGATATGGTAGATCGTATCTGGTAGGCTCAGCAGATTGATCAGCAGTGCAGTGATATTATCGGACAGATACAAAGGGGGACAAATATTGATTTTGAGTTGAGTTAAGATGGATTGCTAAGATTCAGGGGTAGGATATATGTTCTCGATGATCCAAAGATCATGAGGTTGATCTTGACAGAAGCTCATTCGATGAAGTATACATTGCATCTGGGAACTAACAAGATGTATCAGAACCTCTGAAGAGTGTATTGGTGATCAGGGATGAAGATAGATGTAGTAAAATTTGTGGCAAAGTGTCTCGTCTGTCAGCAGGTGAAGGTAGAGCATTAGAAGCCTGCAAGGCTATTACAACCTCTACCTATACCAACTTGGAAATGGGAGCATGTCACTATGGACTTCGTGATGGGCTTACCTAGAACCTGTAGGAATCATGATGCGATTTAGGTGATATTGGATAGATTGATGAAGTCGGCACACTTCCTAGCTATAAGAGCCACCAATGCTCTGAGTACATTGGCAGAAATATGTGCGCGAGATAGTGAGGTTGCATGGTGTTCCAATGAGCATTGTTTCTGATCGGGATGCCCGCTTCACTTCTCACTTTTGGGAACACTTTTAGGAAGCGATAGGGACCCAACTGAGTTTTAGCATAGCGTTCCATCCTCAGATTGATGGTCAGTTAGAGAGGACTATACAGACCTTGGAGGACATGTTGAGAGCGTGTACATTGGATTTTGGAGGCTCTTGGGATGACTATTTGCCACTCGCAGAGTTCACCTATAATAATAGTTATCATTCGAGTATCGGGATGGCACCGTATGAGGCTTTGTATGGCCATAGATGTCGTTCCCCTATTGGATGGGAAGAGGTTGGTGATCGACTGATATTTACTCCCAACTTAGTGAAACAGGCCTCGAGGAGCAAGAAGCCTAAGAGTGCTCTAGCTAATATATCTACGTCAAGGAGGAAAGCGACGACAGAAGAGAAAGGGAAGCAAGTCATTGGACGAGGGCGAGTACATGTCTTGGAGCAAGGGATAACCAATGCTTTGTCGGATGTGATTAGAGGTAACATCCTGATGTATGATTTAGAAGCACATGTTTTAATTGATCCTAGAGCCACGCATTCATTTGTATCGCCTTCATGTGCATGTAAATTAGAAAAACATGTAGAGCATACACCTTTCAGTAAGATGATGTTGATTAGTATGCCTATGGATAATAGTCAGCTAGTGGAGTATGTATTAAATGATTGTAAGTTAAGAGTAGGGGAAAAGGATATGACAGCCAATCTAATACTGTTAAGCATGAGTGATTTTGATGTAATCTTAGGAATGGATTGGTTATCGTCAAACCATGCAGTGTTAGATTGTTACGCTAAGACAGTTATGTTTCCTAACCCTAAAAAATGCGTTGTAAAGTTTTATGAAAAGAAATGAAAGTAGTAGTTGTGATTACAATAAATAATGTACTATGTTGACTGAAAATGGATATATTGAAGGTTTTATTATGTACGTGGTTGATACAGATAAGGTACATTCGGAGTTGACAGATATTACTGTAGTTAGTGAATTCCCAGATGTCTTTCTGGATGAATTGCCATGGTTGCTACCAGACAGAGAGATGGACTTCTATATAGACTTGGTGCTTGGTACTAAACCTATATCAAAACCACCATATTGCATGACCTTAGTTGAGTTAGAGGAGCTCAAGAGACAGTTACAAGAGTTGTTGGATAGGGGTTTCATCAGACCGAGTGTTTCACCTTGGGGAGCACCGGTCTTATTTGTAAAGAAGAAGGATGGAAACCTCCGATTATGTATAGATTACCGATTATTGAATAAGGCAACCATCAAGAATAGGTATCCCCTTCCACGCATAGATAATTTGTTGGATTAGCTCTGAGGAGCGCAGGTTTTTTCTAAGATTGATATGAGCTCTGGGTATCATCAGCTAAGAGTTCGGAGTGGAGATGTGCCCAAGACAGCATTTAAGACCCGATATCGCCATTATGAATTTTTGGTTATGCCATTCGGATTGACGAATGCTCCCGTAGTTTCATGGCTTTGATGAACGATGTGTTCAAGCTATATCTAGATCAGTTTGTTATCATCTTCATCGATGACATCTTAGTATATTCGAAATCCGAGGAAGAGCATGAGAAGCACCTCAGGATTTTATTGCAGACTTTACGAGAGCAGAAGTTGTATGCTAAACTCAATAAGTGTGATTTCTGGTTGTCACAGATCTCATTTTTGGGACAAGTTTCGAATGATGGTGTATTAGTGGACCCATCCATGATTGAGGCTGTAGTTCAATGGGAACAGTCGAGGACAGTCATCGAGATAAGGAGTTTCTTGGGTTTAGCAGGGTATTATCTAAGATTCGTTAAAGGATTTTTGAAGTTAGTATCTGCGTTGACACATCTCACTCGGAAAGGTGTAGCATTTGTGTGGAACGAGGATTGTGAGAAGAGTTTTCAGGAGTTGAAGAGTCGATTGACCACTGCTCCGATTCTCACTATCCCTACCAGCTCAGGAGGATTTTTAGTATATACCGATGCTTCGCATTAGGGATTGGGCTATGTATTGATACAGGATGGGAGGGTAGTTACTTATGGATCTAGACAGTTGAAGGACTATAAGAAGAACTATCCGACCCACTACTTGGAGTTAGCAACAGTAGTGTTTGCATTGAAGGTATGGTGCCACTACTTGTATAGTAATAAGTTTTAGATTTTTACCAACCACAAGAGCATTAAGTATCTGTTCTTGCAGAAAGAGTTGAACATGAGACAGGGAAGATAGCTAGAGCTTCTAAAGGACTATGATTGTGAGATACTTTATCATCCGGGTAAGGCTAACGTTGTAGCTGATGCTTTAAGTAGAAAGAACCTTGGGATGGTATCGTATATGATGGTCAGGGAATATGACTTGTTAGAGCAGTTTGCTAGCCTCAGTTTGGGGTTTGTACCTATTGACATGGATACAAACTGTGTGATTGCTAGTCTATGTTTGGAGCCAGATCTGTTGGACAGGATCAGATAGGCTCAGCAGACTAATTCTGGGGAGATGTCTCGTATGTCAGTAAGTGAAGGTAGAGCATCAGAAGCCTGCAGGGTTATTGTAGCCTCTACCTATACCAACATGGAAATGGGAGCATATCACTATGGATTTCGTGATGGGTTTACTAAGGATCTGGAGGAATCTCGATGCGATATGGGTGATCGTTGATAGACGGATGAAGTCAGCACACTTTCTAGCTATGAGAGCTACCGATACTCTGAGTTCATTCGCAGAGTTATATGTACGCGAGGTAGTGAGGTTACATTGTATTCCAGTGTGCATTATCTCGGATAAGGATTCCTGCTTCACTTCCCACTTTTGGGAACATTTTCAGGAAGCCATGGGAACCCAGTTGAGTTTGAGCACTGCTTTTCATCCTCAGACAGATGGTCAGTCAGAGAGGACTATACAGACTCTGAAGGATATGTTGAAAGGTACGTGCTGGATTTTAGAGGCTCTTAGGATGATCATTTGCCCCAAGCCGAATTCACCTACAACAATAGTTATCATGCGAGTATCGAGATGGCACCATATGAGGTTTTATATGGCTATAGATGTCGTTCCCCTATCGGTTGGGAAAAAGTGCGTGACAGAAAGATTTTTTCTCCTGACTTGGTTTCACAAGCCTCTAAGGATGTCTGATTGATTGTTGAGAGATTGAGGACAACTCGGAGTAGACAAAAAAGCTACGCTGACAAGAGGAAGAGGCCACCAGAATTAGCAGTTGGTGATTCGGTGTTTTTGAAGGTTTCTTCTTCCAAGGGTATAGCGAGATTTGGGAAGAAAGGTAAATTGAGTCCTCGCTACATTGGACCCTTTGAAATACTGGATAGAATGGGAAATAAGGCATGCAGATTGGCTTTGCCACCGAATTTATCAGGAGTGCACAATGTCTTCCACATTTCGATGCTAAGGAAGTATCATCCAGATCTAAATCATGTGATTCGATATGAGCCGTTGGAGCTCAAAAATAATTTGACATATATAGAGAAACCGATACGGATACTGGATAGAAATGAGAAAGTCTTGAGGAATAAGATCATCGGGTTAGTGAAGATTCTCTGGCAGCATCACACTTCAGAGGAAGTTACTTGGGAGCTAGAGAGTCTGATGCGAGAGAGATATCCCAAGTTGTTTAGAGATCAACTTGGTTCTAATTTAGAAGACCAAATTTCTTAAGGTGGGGAGGATTGTAATACCCGTAATTTAACATGTATTCTTTATGATTTGTGATGTATAGACAAGTCACAATTGATATAAATCATAAGGAATGGATGTTTTGAAGTTGTAAATATGTATGAAATGTAAAATGAATGGTTAAGTAAATCAAATACCAATGTAACAGTGATTTTGGAATGAAAGTCACAGCAAAATTGCTTTAGAAGGGCAGCAGATCGATCTCATATGTTGAATATGCAATATCACAACATCTGCAAGGGACAGATCGATCCCTCATTTAATGCATATCGATCTCCATAAGGCTTGGGTTGCAACAGATCGATCTCATTTCAAGGGCAGATCAATCCCCTTAAGGTTCTGTGTAATGCAAATTGATCTCATGCTTAGGGGCAAATCAATCTCATAAGCTTGAAAGGTCGATTTCTGAGGAGAAAAATGCAAGGAAGATTGATCTCATGTAGTTAGCAGATCGATCTCTATGAGCCAAATCTATAAATACAAGGTTTTGTACTTCAGTTTTTCCTGAGAGAACCTATTCCATTCAACAACTAAAGTGTAACCTAACCTTTCAACAATAGGAAACTTCAATTTTTAATCAGTTTTGAGTGAGATTTGGTTAAGCAAAGTTGTTCTTAGTAAAGAGGAGAACAACATACTTGGAAACAAGAAGTTGGAATCAAAGATTGGAAGAGCAAGGAGGATTTTGCCAATTTTAGAGAAAAAAAAGGAAAATTTCAGCTAAGTAAGATTTAATGCACCAAGTTGATATATGTTAATCTAGGTGTATTGGTGAGTTAATTGGTATAAGTTTAAATTGTTGAAAACAAAAGGATCATGAAAAATGTACATGACCTAGCTATTGGCATGAAAGTGAGAAAATAATGAGAAAGTGGTTTTGAAATGGATTAAATGGTGGAATATGCATGTATGGAAGATTGTAAGGTAGTTTTATGAAATGCATATGTAGGCATAATACAACAAAAATTGAAACTGAGGAGAATTGAGGATAGATATATGAAAAATGTATTGTAACACCAAAATAGGAGAAAATGATGAGATTGATGTATTTAATTGAGATTTGGAAAATGAAACAAGTATATTACGGTATACTAACGTAAATAATTATAACAGTTTCGAAAATCACAGTGGAAACTTATCAGACTGCGAGAGTGAGCAGCATCGAGGAAGAGAGGTCGCGTGACGTGATCCGAGGTAAGAGAATTTCGTGAGTAGCTAGAGATAGCTACACATATTTTGAATAAAATTTTGATATTATATCCTATATGAATTCTCGTGAATAGACATGTGATAGGAATTGCTCAGATAAGTGTGATTTTATCCAAAAATAGGGTGAAAAGGCCTTAGAAGCACGTTGTGACTAAAATTCATAGTTGCATGATAGAATGGCTAATGTTTTCATGTATATGCGAAAACAACACATTTGAGTGCCTATTTGATTTGAGTTGGGTGAATTATGATTTGAACAGCCATCTATCGAGTTTGTCTGAAAACCATAAGTGTTAGAGAATACTCGCACTTGATTTTGAGATATGCATCACATAGTACTTGAGTGTATTCTCGTACTAAAATTTAAATGCAATTTATGCATGTTATAGTACTAGGAGCATTGCTCGTACTCAGTTTTATTGATTGATGCATTATAGAGTATTGGGAGCTTTGCTCATACTTAGTTTTACATGATAGAGTAGTGGGAGCTTAGCTCGTACTCAGTTTTCATTGAATTATGCGTTATAGAGTATTGGGAGCTTTGCTCATACTCGAGTTTTTACATGACATAGTGTTGGGAGCATTGCTCACACTAGAATAATGTCATTGTGATATGGTCGTGCTGGGAGTTTACTCACACGTACCAGTTTTGAAAGAGAGCATGAAACAGCCATGTTGGGAGCCTATGTTGACTGTTTGTCGCACCGATTATAAGCTCACACGTGTAATATTTTAAGATATGGTCGAGGGCTATCAAAATTAGAACCCATAGTATGAGGACTAAGACTTATGGCAAGCATCTCGACTATGAGGTATATCTAAGGTATGAGGACTAAGACTCATGGCGAGCATCCCACCTTGAGGTCCATGGAGTACTTTGTACCGTGTATGTCTCATGAAGTACGGTGTACTGTGAGTACACGATATGAGTGAGTTGTGAGCTGACAGGTAAGGATTTGACCCACCTCTCGTTACAGTAATTGTGAAACCTTGCACACCGAGTACTGTGTAGCCTGGGATCACAGAAAATGAGTTATGATCATAATATCGGAACATGTGGTCGCCTATCTCATTTTCCTTTCATGCAATTTAAATTGAGTTTCTTGAATTAACTATCACATGTTTTTTTTATAATGTGGACATGTGAATTTTTGTGTGATAAAGGGTAACCCGAGGGATGGGTGAGGCCCAGATTTCCATGTGTTTTAAACATAATGATATGCCATATTATTTTGATTTAATTGAATGGCATGATAGATGTGAATTTTATGAAAGTACATGAGAAATGCAATGTTTTGCATAAAGTGCTGAGGTTGTTGAACCAGCATATTTCTAATTTTTATAACTGATGATTTGTATCTATATATATTGCATGCTTTAGACACGAATAGAGAAGGAAATGATTTTGAGGCGCGAGCATGGTGTTTTATAGATAGTGTGGCTATCTACTTTCTTGTCTGATTTCCTTACTAAGCTGTGAGCACACCCCCTTTTTATTTCTCTCTTTACAGAGTATCCATAATAGGTGGACACGGTTTAGGATTGGTAGACTTTGATCTACTGCATATCCATCTTACAAGAGGTATACACATTTGAAACGTTTTGTGCTGAACATTGTAACAACACAGTTATGTATACGAATGTACGGTCGTGTCATGACCCAAATTACCTAAAAAACCCCTACAAATTTTTCGCATTTTCATTTCCTCACCCGTCGTGAACAGTTACACTTCTAAACAGTTGGGCTATGATTCGGTGTTAGTAACCTCTCACCTATTTACCATTCCATTTTCATATTCACATTCACATATCAATTTATTTAAACAAAATACATCCCCAATATTAAATCCTTATACAGTACTGTGCATCTATTTGTTCAGATACAAAAATTATATAAATGTGTATACCTGATCTTAATAAGAAGCAGCGGATAATCGAGATGCGAGACTATTGTCGCTCTCTTCTACTGAATATACCCTGTGGGGTGGAAAATGAAAGGGTGAGCGAAACGTGCTCAGTAAGGCAATAATGTAAGCAGGTAGATAACTATACTATCTACGTGCTGATAATGTCATGATGTAAAAATCGTTTACTTTCGGAGCATGAGGTAAGATTAAAACAATGCCACATGTATGTATATATCATATACCAGAAATCATGAAATTGACATATCAAGCACACATGGAAAATCATCATGTATGACATCTCATGCTCATCACATTAAAACTCATTTATTTCATCATAAACTCTTCCCTTTAAAACTCATTTGTTTAATCACAAAACTCATCACTTTGAAACTTATTTGTTTCATCATAAATTCATCACATTTAAAACTCATTTGTTTCATTATAAAACAACTTCATCAAGGTCAAACCCATCTCTCGGGAATACCTTGATTCATCAAATCACATCTCTTTTAAAAACACAAATCGGGACTACCCCTCCATCGGGTTTGTCCTGGTCTATCCAGACCGTATGATATCATGTGAGGCATGTAGGTTACTGTATGAAAAATCGAGGACTATGGCCATACTATGTCCCTGTGATCCCACGCACACGGATCCCGGTGTGCGGGGTATCACAATTGCAACGGGAGGTGGGGTCAAGTCCTACCCGCCAGAATATCGAGTAACATCGTAGAGTCATCATGACTGCACGGTACAGCGTACTCCGTGTGACATACACGGTACATCGTACTCCGTGGACCCATATCATAGTCTGGGGGTGCCTGCCGTAGGTCTTATCCAGCCCAATACTATGTCGATAACCAACCCATGTCTCAAAGTATATGTGCGAGCATCTCAACTCTCTGTGACACACAGTCTACAGAAGGCTTCCGCACGACTATATGCATGTCAACTCGCGTCTAGTGCGTTTATGTGAGCATCCTGCTGCCCGCCCCACACCAGGTCACAGGCTTACGGAGCTCCAGCACCACGCTATGCATATCATGATATCTAAAATCTCGTGCGAGCGAAGCTTCAGTACGGTTTTATGCACACATAAATTTCTCGTATGAGCAATGCTCCAGTACGGCTTTTCATGATAAATAAATCAGTAAACTTGAGTGCGAGTAAGACTCTAGCACTCTTTTTTTTATTCATGTAATTACGATAGGTGGCTCACTTTTAATGAAACATCTTTTAAAATAGTAACCGGTACAAACCGGTACCTTTTCGTAAAATTCACGAAATCAACAGCCCACCTATGTGCATATTTGCTTAAATCAAAGCAATATGTCCATATAAAGCAGTAAATATATAAAATCATGCAATTTACCTGCCTTACTACCCTTTTTGCAAATTTTACTCTCAGGGGAAAAATCGTCCTTTTTCTTTATTTATCTAAGCCCCGGTTTTCGTAAAAATTATTACTTTATTTCTAGATGCTTTAAGAAATTTCTAAGCCTTGTAAATCCCCTCTCAAAATACGCATAATTATCTCTATGCACCTACAAAATTCCCTTACCTCGATTCTCGTCGAGTCTGACCTTTCCTTTTCCACTGTTGTCACGTCGCGCAGTCCGATCTGCTCCCAATCAAACCTCCGGAACTGCGTAATAATATTCCTCAGGTCAGATATTATACAACTTAATTGTATTTAATACTTTCTGGGCTTAATTTAAATCATTGGGCCCATTTATCCCTATTGGGTCCGATTGCACTTTAATGGGCCTCGACCCATTTTTAGCCCGTTTATACTGTTTAAATCCCTTCTTCGGGTTTACTGGTCTCATTCAGCTTATCAATAATTATCGGGCTTCGTTCCAAACTCATTGGATAGCCCGTATACCATTTACGGTAATTACGTTGTAATTTCGATTAATATTTCTTTTATACAGAATTAATCCGTAAATTCTGTAAAATAATTGAAACTCTGTATTAAAGGACTCTAATTGCCGAAATTAAACTATACGTACCCGATACGATGTGGAATACGAAAATCGAAGCTCAATCGGCTCTCGTTCGGGCTTTATCGTCGAACTGCACAATTATTATATTTAATTTTAATCCCGGGTTACTCTTCGATTAAATATAATTTAAATAAATTTCTCAGAAATCAATTCGGTCACTTTTGACCTCATATTGACTTACCCGAAGTCCGGTGTATCCCCAAAAATCCTTTCCCTTTTTCCTTTTCCTCTTTTTCTCCTTTTTTCCTCTCTTTTTGGCTGAACCGGTTCAGTCCGGTTCAGACCGGTTCAGACCGCCGGTTCAGCTCGGTCCGGTTCGGTTCAGTTTTGGTCGGTTCAGGCCGGTTCGATTGGTTCAATCCCCATTTGCTCATTCCAGCACCGTCCGGTCGGTTCCCGGTGCGATTTCGGTGCCGTTCGGCTCGGCTACACCTGGGCATTCAGAATCGGGCCTCGGTTGGGGTCGAAACGCGACCATCATCGGTGAATTCCTCCTTTTCCCCCGAGGCTGTCTCCTCCCGATCCGAAGGATTTCGGCGGTTTCGTCGGTCGGTACT